>CM070571.1:74845059-76151309 GCA_036346355.1 Rhipidocladum racemiflorum
CCTCGTCCAGTGTGAAAGTGGCCCCCAGCTGTAGCCTAGTCAGAAAGTCAGTGGCATGCTGGTGCAAGTCCCTGGCCTCGTCCACCTATCACGTACAAACAAACGATAAACATAACGACATAGGGTAGGGTAACGAATAAATGATGAAATTTATTAAACAAGACTTACCATATGGTGCAATGCCACTCCTGCGTGGCTCGAGTACAAGTCTGCTATGCTAGGCGCAAACACCTGGGCCACCTGCTCCTCCACATGTAGCAGACGAGTACGGGTCCGGCGCACGTACCAGGACAATTACTCCTGGTAGGAGGAGGAGTCGTAGGGCGCGTCCTCCTGAACAACGTCGTCCAGCGCCCCCTCCCACTGCCCAAGTGATGGCGCCATCCTCTACAGCAAGGTGACCATGGTCTTCTGGGGTCCCTGGGTGGAGTACCTGCATGAAAAACCTCATTATTACTAACATATCATAAGCACTTAGCATACCTGTAGTGGTGAGTAACTCACGAGTGCACTTTCGCTGGCACGCGTTCCCCCAAAGGAACAGGGACCACCTGGCGTAGTCCGAACTGCCTGAGGACTCGGTGCGGCGCGTAGTCCTCTACGAAGACATCGAAGACGAGGCTCCTCCTCATCATCCAGTAGGCATGGTCTCTGTAGCACAGCTACGACAGCCCCCCCACAGCTCTCTCTGCTAAGCGCTGGTCGCTGTACGGGTCCCAGACGACCTGCCCCTCCATCAGATGGTCGAAGGACTCCTTGAAGGATAGGTACGCCGCACGTACCTAGAGACCCGCCCACTGTGGATGCAATAGAGTAAAAATAACTGTAAGCACATGTCATTAAATTACAATTGCATTCATAAGTATAAACATGTACCCGTCGCCTGGTCCAAAGCGAGCCCATCGTCGGTCGGTCCAGCGCATCAGCGCCGTACTCGTTGGCAGTGTAGTATCGAGGGTCGACCCACGGAGAAGCGCTCGAAGGACCACAGCTGGAGAAGAAGGGGCATCCCGGTAATATTGGGGTTCTTGCCTTTCTTCACGCACGCATCGCAAAGGGCGCGGTACGTGGCAGCAAGAACCGCCGAACCCCAGGATACCTGCGGTACATCGTCAGGCTCCGCGTCCGCAATAGCCCGTGCATAGGCTATCCAACGCGCGTCCACGGTGTCGCCGTGAGTCAACGTGAACATCACCCAGCTGAACAACCAAAGTAGATAGGCCTCAAGGTGCCTAGCAACCTGGTAGTCGGTGGGCTGAGCCGCCATCCGCTGCACCTGAGACAATCGAAAGAATGTGATACCACGTTATTGTTATGCAAAGCTGGAGCAACATAGTAAAATGTAGAATCACTAACCTATAACTGTTGTAACCACCTCCTCGATGGCCCGTGCTTCACGCCTATTGGTATCTGTGGGTCGACATCCGCAACCCCGGCGAAGCGCACTGCCAAGTCCGCCACCCACCCAGCAGGAGTCACCGAGGGTCCGATTGGTGCCCCAGCGATCGGCAAGCCAGTGAGCATGGCGACGTCCTGCAACGTCACCGTCACCTCCCCGATGGGAAGGTGAAAAGTGTGCGTCTCCGGCCTTTAGCGGTCGACTAAACACGCTATCAACGAGCTGTCGAACGGGAAACGCCGGGACCGCTGTGGACCGTCGTCACCCGCTGCCTAGTCGTCGGCCTCACCGGCGTCGTCGGCTGAACCCTCCACCATGCGGACTAACGGAAGTATCCCGGCACGTGCCAGCCTAACGAGTAAGAGCAGAGTTCCATCAATTGAATGTTACGAACACTAATTGTACGAACAATGTAACAAGTATAAGTACTGCAACTAACCTGGTGTGGAAGCGAGGGTGAACGCACCATGCCTTCTTAGGCACACGAATCCGCAGTAAGGCCAACTTGTCATTGCCCTGTGTCACGTGGATGTGCGCACGGTGCCGCACATCCAACACAGGTACCAAAAGTGAGTCGACCTGCTCCATCCCTGCACATATAAATGTTTCAACATAAATAATACCATACAAAATAGGGGAAACACAACATATATGAATAAAAGTACGCAACATATATGAAAAGAAGACAAAAGGGTTTAACATAACTAAAATTACACAATATATGAGACACACAACATATATGAAAACGTGCACTGGTTCGATATATGGTGAAAACGTGCATATAACTACACAGTTCGATACATATTGAAAACGTGCATATGAGAAACACAACATATATGGGTAAAACACACTACATATATGAATAAAAGACATCCAATCGCGTCAATATTACAATACATCCAATTAAAGTGACAACGTGCATATAGTTACATAATCCGATACATAGCCACCACCACGTTCAGAACCTACGTGCACTGGTTTGCCTTGTGGCCATACTCACCGCACTCAGAACACCTCCTAAGAGGGCCACCCACTTCAGATTCATCCATGTCGTTGCGAATGCGCCTAGTCTATGGACGACCAGAATGCCCTTCCGCACACCTCCGCAAGGTTGGATCCGGGAGACATATGCGCTCATCTCTGTTAATCGCAGTGAAATCACCGTGTGCACAAAAACCACGGAACTCACCAGACCAGGTATGGACAACTTGATCCTTCAAGTAGAAAGAGGACATGTATTGCAACGTGTTCATCCCAATTTGGCCACAAGCAGCCATCACATGTGAGCAAGGAATATGGAGTAGTCCTGGCTTATTGCAGGTGCATTCACACCATCCAGATGCCCCTTGGCCTAGATTAACCTCGTGCGTAATAACCACTGTGTCCGTTCCCAATCCCCTTTTGCACCGAAGAGTCGCCTCGAAGCGGTATTCAGTGACCCCGAAGCTACGCACCATATGCTGCTGAGCTTTCATGGTTCGTTCCTCCATGTAGGCCATCATCCGCGAACAATACAGCGTTTGCAATGTCGAGGCATGAAGTACCACTTCCGCATGCCTTTTCTGGAAGTAGGCAACGATGCCGTGCAACATGCCTTCAAGGATGGTCACAAGAGGTAGCGGACGGAGGCCTCTGATGACCCAATTGTAAACCTCGGTTATGTTCGTTGTCATGACACCAAACCTGCTCAACGCATGACAGTTTAGAACAACGACCCCATTTGTTCAGCGGTGATAAATATTTTAAAAGTACCATACTAACCTGGCGCCTCTGGTGTCATGGAGCAGTGCCCACTTCTCTAGAGGCTCAGCCTCTATCCAGTGCGAGAAACACTTTATGTTTCTTGACGTTCGTCTCCTCATATTAGGAAGATCAAGCTCCCCAAGCGGTGTTAGCCTTTTGGGTAGGCATTCGTTCGGCGTGTGTGGTTGCTTCTTCATCTCTTCGATATGCACACTGGTGTGCTTATCCAACTCAGCAAATAGCGCGTTGAACTTACGTGCCTGATTTTGCTTGCATAACCTCTTAAATAGGTTCATCAGTTTCTTGCTTTTAAATTGCCTGAAGAAATTGGCTCCCAAATGTCTCATGCACCACCTGTTCTGCAGGTCAGGCCATGAAAATGGTTCATCTCGGTCCTCCTGTAGAGTCTTAATTGCCGAAAGGATGCCTTTGTGACGATCATGAATGATGCACATGTTGGGCCGATCACCAACTACCCCCACCTTCAGATGTCTGAAGAACCACAGCCAGCTATTCTGATTATCACCCTCAACAAAAGCAAAGGCCAATGGAAGTATGTGGTTGTTCGCATCTACTGCAATGGCTGTTAGAATCTGCCCCTTGTATTTTCCAGACAAAAATGTTCCATCAACACAGAGCAATGGACGACAGTACCTGAATGACGCAATGCAAGGCCCCAGTGAAAAAAAAGCATGACGAAATGTATAGATCCCATTTGCATCTGCTTCGCTTTCTTTGAAAGCGGTGTATGTGCCAGGATTGGTTTGCTTCAATACTTCAAGCACACAAGGTAGGTTGCAGTACGAAGCCTCGTATGTGCCAAACCTCTTCTCTAATGCTTTCTGTTTCGCACGCTAGGCCATCGAGTAGCTTATCTGATACTTAAATGTTCGTAACATTGCTTTCTGAATATACGAACACTCGATATCCCGCTTCTCAATGATTTCATTAAACATCACGCTAGCTATTATAGCTGCATTCAAGTTACGGTGCTTAACAAGAACATTTTCTAGTCTGCATGTGTGCTCATCCACTCTTGATGCAATCCAAAACGTCTCACGCTTCGGCTTGTATGCATGCACCCGAAATTCATAACCATCGATTAAGCACTTCACTATGTACTTCTCTGGGCTAGACAGGACAACCCGAAACTCTCTTTGCAGCGATAGTGCCCACAACCTCACTGCCAACTTCAATTCAGAATTGTTCGCGAACATTTGATTCAACCGAATGGCACCAGTACCATACTCACAACCCGAATCATGGCCCCACAAAGCTTCCATACCAGCTTTGTTCTGCATGTTCCATTCATCGGGGATGGGTACCTCCGCTGAGCCAGTACTACCATGCATTTCATCATCTTTGTCCCCTTCGTCATCTTCGCCGATGGTATCATCATGGTCCAGCATTTCAGCCTCCTCTTCTGTCGCCATACGGTCCACCCAATCCAAATGACCCACAAGTTCATCGATATCCTCCCCTTCATCAGCCCGACCTTCTGCGTTTGCTGCATCCATGTGATCATCCCCCGCTGCTTCAGCCCGACCTTCTGCGCTTGATACATCCATGTCATCATCCCCCGCTGCTGCCTCAACCAACACCACTGCATGAACTTGTTTAGCTGTAGCCGATGTGCTGCTCTCGCTCACACCAGTAGTACCCACCTCTTCCCTAGGGCAAGCTTGCACCAGCATCACACATTCGAGGCTGGATCCCTTGCACCACCTTAACCATTTCTGCCACAACTGTGTTCGATCTACAGTCTTCAACTCCCACACAGCTGGGTCACCCTTGCTACGCGTGAATACGACTTGGATGGTAACAGAATAAACACTTGGATTCAGGGAGAAAAATTGGGTCAACCAAAGTTTTATATCACGAATGCTAACAGTTTCGGGGGACAAGTGCTCGGCCATGGTGACCGCAAAGCCGCTTAAATCCACTCCATTCTGCCCAATTCTTACTTCACCATCGCCATAATATACCATGAATTTCACTGGTTCCGACATCACTGCGACGACATAGACAAAATAAATTTTTGCATCCCTACTCAAACGTATAATCTGTACCGTAAATTGAACAACGCTAATTAACTAATATGCAATGTTCAGAAAAATCGGCCGATTAGCCGATTAACTGGCCGATTACCTTGTGATGGAAGCCCTAAAGATTCTATTTTTTTGTTTACGGTGAAAAAACTTGGCAGATCGAATGGCACCCGATTAATCGGGCCTAATCTCGATTTTTTAGATGTTTTAGTAATTAAATCGATATATTGCCCTTGCTGACCAACTGATTATTGATTGACCGATTGGTTCAGTTAATCCTCCGCATGGACGATTAATCTCTAATCCTAGGTCGACCGATCAGCTAGCGATTAATTCTCTCTTCAATATTGCTAATATGTTAATTCGAACTAATATCACTACTCTAAATTAAACAACTAGAATCGCTATTCTAAATTACACTAAACAAAATCGCTACTCTAAATTACACTACGCTAGATCGCTACTCTGCATTGCACTACTCTAGATCGCTGTTCTAAATTACACTACTCTAGATCGCTACTTTAAATTGCACTACTCTAGATCGCTACTCTAAATTACACTACTCTAAATCGCTACTCTACATTGAAAAAAACAAAATTAAGCAAAGTTGCAATGTTACCTCCTCTTTCTTCTTCTCCTCCTCTCTTCTTCTTCTTCTCCTCCTCCTTCCCCTCCTTCTTCCTCTCTCTCTCCCTCTCCCTCTCCTCCTTCTTCTTCCTCTCCTTCTTCTTCCTCTCTCTCTCCCTCTCCTTCCTTCCCTTTCCTTCCTCTCTCCCTCTCCCTCTCTCCCTTTTCTCTGCGCCGGCGCCCCCTCTCTCTGTTTTTTTTTGCGCTCGGCGGCTCCCAGATCAGATCGATCTCGATCTGGTTTGGGGCGAGTTTTTACCGAGCTATTTTCGTCGTACAGTGTGGCGACAACCCATTTTCGCCATACTGTACGGCGAAAATAGCCATGGTCCCCTTGATCCCTATGTAGCAGATTAATTACGGTAGTTAGGGTATTTTCGCCGCACGGTTCGGCGAAAATAGGGTATTCGCCATACCCTACGGTGAAAATAGGGTGTTCGCCGTACGGTTTGGCGAATAGATGTTATTTTTGCGATTTTTTTTTGGAATATTATAATCGCAATTTGGTTTAAAAAAAGTATTATTTTAAAAAAAATTCGCCGACATGGCCTACTAGTGTTCATGCATGCACCAGACTGCACGTATTAATTATATTATATATGTAGCGTACGTATGTACTGGCCGCTCAAGTGGATGATAAATAAGGTGGTGTTAGGCCATGCCCAATGAAAAACAGTTATATAGATATTTAAAAAGAGAGAAATAATACTATATCATGAAACATCTATTTAAGAGTTCAAATCTCTAATGCAAACAATTAATTTGCAGATGCTTGTTTAATTTGAAAAGGCTAGAAGCTTGTTTAATTTGAAAAGGCTAGAAATCCGTTTAAGCGACTGCTTACTCCAATGCAAAGTAGGCCATCTTCGCTTGACAGCCTCTCTCATCGTTATTTTACTTCCACCGGTCACAGTACGAAGTTAGCACCTTCTCTTCGCTTCTCGTTGAAACCTTGACCACCCTCCCCTTTTCTCACCGAATCCGGCCCCGTCCCCTTCCTCCAACGGTCGGCCTCCTCAGCGACGACGACAGGGGAGGTTGATTCCGGTTATGGGTCTTGATCTTTCGATGAGAGGTGTAACATCTCGGAAATTTCAAAAAATAGGAAAAGTGAAAATTCAAAAATTTGAGAACGGAATTAAATAAAATTTTAATTGAAATCAAGATTTCTATTTCTAAATATTGTCTATTTCCTCATTTTCTTGAATTTTAAGACTTAAGGAAAGGATAAGTTTCTATAATAAAGCTTTCTCTTCTAAAATGAAGAATTTTGGAAAATGAATTTAAAATGCAATCTTATTTTTAATTTTCAAATTTTCTGAATTTTTCTGGATTTACTGACTTTTCTTGGATTGTTGGCTTTAAAGAAAAAATCACTTAATGGAATTAGTAAAAAGGTGAAAGTGAAAAGGTGAAAATATAAATGTAAATGATAGTAAAGATCTAAAAAAATTTACATTAAATATTTGAAGTTTTTTCAGCTGTCAAGAGGTTTTAAATGCATTGGGTAATGAAGTGACTTGTGAAATGACTCGATTTGACAAAAACGGTGGAGTGTCAGAATTTTATAAAAATATTTGGAACTGCTATCTAGATGAACATTTTACCATGTCTTCCTCATAATAGTATTAACCTCTGGTAAAAATATTAAAAATTAATAATTAAATTTAATGTCTTTTGTAATTCAAAAACAGAAAATAGGTAAATCTGAAATACGCAATGTAAGAATTAATAAAAATGAATGATGTTCATCTAAACTTTTTATACAAGAATTCTAAGGCCATATCAAACTCTATCAAAAAGTTAAAAAAAATCTTGAATAAATTATCATCCTCAAATAAATGAAAAATGGAGAGGAATTCATTTAATCAGCAGAATTTGTCAGAATTTATAAAAAAAATTAACTAAATATTTTAAACCGAAATTTTTACAACAGGAAGAAAACTTCCTCGAGAACTTCGGCAAAAATCATGAAAAAATTTTAGATAGGCATTAATGAGGTATTAAATGGTCTATTACATTTTGTTCAAGAGCCAGCAAATGCATTGTAATTGACTTCTCTTGCTTGTGGGCCCAAGCATTAATGGGGTCTGCCGGGGAAAAACAAGACCAATGTTACAAATCTCGTTTTTAGAAAAATCTCGGAGGTGGCCGAAATCCGAAATCTCGGCGAGATTCGGAAATTTCGGGCAAAATCTGGACGAAGTGCAAAAACCAAATTTCAAATCCGGTTTTTTTTCAATCGGGAAATCCGAGATCTTGGCCGAAATTACCGAGATCTCAGTCCACATTGGACTGTCCGAAAAATGGTCCAAACACGTCAAAAAATTTAGAAAAATTTTTTGGATGGTCCTGAGACATCACTAATGTTCCCATAAAAATTTGAGATGATAATCAAGCATGAGGAATTTTTAAAAAATCTAATAGTGGTAAAGTCGTGATAAAAACCGTATATAAAATCAGTTTTTGATTTTTCAATTGTAACAAATGAACTTAAAGTCATTTGAAAAGTTTTATATATGTTCCTATGTATTGAGGGAGGTTCTTTCTTTGAAACCACCTGCAGTTCTGAGGGAGCTTCTTTCTTTGAAACCACCTGCAGTTTTGAGTTTTGACCAATAAGAAAAGATCTATTGAGCTCTACTCCAAGTTTGGTGATATGAAGTTCAAGGCTGACCTAGCATGACGTGCATGTGATTGAATTGATGAAGGCCTGATCAAAGCCATAAATATGAGCACTGATCATGTATATGTGAATCCCCGCCCATATATACATAGGTGAGTTAGTACTGTTCCCATTTATAAATACATGTTATCTTAGGTTTTAAATTTTGTTTTTCAATATATGTCATTCAATAATTTTGAAGTGGTTTTTGTACAACTTTTTCCATTCCACCTCTCTCTCTTAGTCATACACAGATTGGTTCCAACTATTAATGTCAGTATCAGATATCATTTCTCTCTGCTGTTTCAATGCACTAGAAAAGTTTGTATGTATTAAAAAAGTTCAAACCACTTTAAAAAATTTTGAAAATTTTTGTGAATGGTCCTAACACATCCATAATATTTCCATAAAATTTTCAGAAGATGATCAATCTTGAAAAATTTTAAAAAATTCGGAAAGTCCTAACCGACAAATTGGACCGATCAAAAAATGGTCAAAAACATGTTAAAAATTTTTGAAATTTTTTGTGGATGATCTTGATCCTAAACCCAAGCAAATACAATGCACAAAAATCAAAATCCGGCAAAAACTACCAAATCTCGCCAAAAATTGACGAGATCTCGCCCGAAATTGCCAAGATCACGTCGAGAAATTCAAGATTTGAATTTTTTTGAATTTTTTTGAATTTTCTGGGATTTTAAATCTCGGAGGGGTCCGAAATCCAAGATTTCGCCGGGATCTTGCCGAAATTTGGACCCCTGAACAAGACTCGGTACTTGTGCATGCAACCAAATACTCCCTCCATTACATTCTAGTGGTTCCTTAAGGCATCCAGGTGTCATCCCCGCGATTTTGCGAAAATATCCTTCCATTCGTTTAAATAACGGATAGGTAGTCTATGCACATCCTCAGACTACCATCCTTCTTCGTGACGAAGATTACTGGCGATCCCCACTGTAACATCCTCAATAATTAGAAGTATTAATTAAATATTAAGTTATTGATTTCGGTCTTGATTTGAGATTCAACCATTATATGGAGGGTTATTTGGATTTTCGATTTGTTTTGATTGTCTTTTGTCGGCTAAGTGAAGGTTCCATTTCATGCATTTCTTCATTTAGCTTTTCATCAGTAATTTGAGTATGTTCTAATGCAACCAAATCAAGCAATGCCGATTTGAACCACCATCAATAGGATCTAGCAATGACTGTTCTGACTTTGATCAACCACATCTAGAATTTCCAAATAAGTCCACTTGTTCAAAAGATCTTCAAATCCTTTTTGGGCCAATGCAGTGTGGATCAAGATAACTCAGTATATCCCCCCCCCAATCCAAGCCAGGAAGTAGACTACTCACTGCCCCAGTCTAATGCCTGCCCTTAACAACTCAAAAGCACTCAGATTTCATTTGATTGTCTGACGAACTGAGAACATCGAAATCCACTTGAGCACCCACGAGCCTGAAGATTCATAGAGGCTATTAGAGCAGATCAATTGCAAAGCTAACCAAAGATATTCAGATCACCTTGCACCAATGCCATGCCTGAACATGATGTCTCCCTGAACCAACCAGAGAGATGGAGCAAATGTCAGATTTGCTACAGTGCTCGAGGGGGGAGCCTGAAGATTGGACCGAGCTCCTTCCATTGGTTGCTCTCGGATGCAATGACTGAGTCACCCTTTTTCCTCCACCGTGGCGACCCTCCCCATTGGCGCTTCTCTGCATCAGCGTCGAACCCAGCTTTGATCATTTCTGCAACAGCTCTCCCCATTGGCTCCTCTCCCTGCTGTTGCCGCATTGCTCATCTGCACCGCTGCCATTACTGTCTTCTTCCTCCTGTCGCCTCTACTACCGAATCAAGCTCATGGGCATGCCGTATCAAGGCCTTCCGTTTTTGGAGGACTACTTAAGGTGCCCTTGAGTGTACACATCCCCCTGTGCTGTCTTTCCCTCCCCCTGTGGCCAGAACCCGGTTTACCCGACCGGAGGGCAATTCAGTGCAAACACCGCTGTGAGTTTCAACTCCTTCGACACGGTGAGCCTCTGTCCAACTCCTTGAGCCCGAAGCTTTCACTTGATCCCCTGAGCTCATTCTTGACCTCAATTTCAGCCAAGATCGCTCGGGAAGCCACCGCAACGACCTTCTTCTTCCTCAGCTCCGGCGCACGGTGCTAAGCATCTCTGGCTATTCTTCCTCTAATCCAAGGTAATGAGCCACACCCCTATGACCCATAGATGCTCACCGAGCACTTGATCAAGTTCTGACATCACTAGGGTTCTAAATATGTAAAAACATTTAAATTTGGATCTAGTTTATACAAATGTTGTGGTTAGACTAGTTTTAGTACGTTTAAATGTGACATGCTTATATTTAATGCGAATAAAATGTAAAAATACCTAAGGTAGGTTCTTAGGTGCTGTTAAAGTAGTACTCCTTCTGTGTACATGAAAATGTTTAGGCATTACCTATGCTTAGTTTTGAAACATGCTACAGTACCATTTCATGTAGCATGTATATGATGTAAATGAGCAACTTCGACCCAAATGAGATTAAATTGTTCCTAGAACCTTAGGTTACCATGACCTCACTGTTATATGAGTTCCATTAGGTGTTGCTCTCTGTTTTTACATGTTTTAGGTTTGGCTATATTCATGCAACATAGGACCTTATGGTTAAAAGAAGCCCTATCATTTGATTAATTGAATGGCATCACAAATAATGATTGGAACCTAGTGAAACCAACTTAGGAACACCATTAGTTAAGTTCTTAATTTTATAAATCCAAACAATTTTAGCTTCTTGAATTTGAAAATGAATATTATCATATATACAATTTTAGCTTTTTGAATTCGTAAAGTAAAATAGTAACATCCGTTAAACACAATCCTGTGTTCTACGCGATTAGTGGACCCAAACCCTAACCTCAGCCAAAACGCTCAATCACACTTATTTTCATGAATGATTTTGATTGTAATTATATTCAACTTCTTTTTGCCACATGTATTGCGTGCTTATTTGTTGTTCGTTCTTTTTTGGATTTGGATGTTGCTTCGCTTTTTATGATACGGCGTGTAGACACCGACACTCCAGATACTTTCGTCGATGACCCCGACTCCACGCAGGAAATCACTGAGCAAGGCAAGCACCCTCCTTTGACCATATTGAACCCACTATCTTAAATAGTTTACTTTGTTTGTCAAAATTATTATGCATGCGCTATGTTCCTTAAACTTGCTATATTGTGGGATGTGGTAGCACTAAACCTAGATTGTGGGATTACCTCAATTATTTGTTGACATGAGAACATTGGAAACCCTAGGTTATGGTTAGACAAAATGTAATGTCAAAAGGGTATACTCGATTAATTATTTGCACACGCTTAGTATGCTCTAGATATGGGATATCGAACGATTGGATATGTTGTTCGTGATACACACTAAAAATCTTGTAGACTTGAGAAAGACACGTGTTGTCTCATAATTTAAAAGATTGGATATGACAATAAAAGATACTGGTAGTTTGATAAAAATGAAAATAAAACTATGTTTTGACGCAGGTGGATTATGGCAATAGCCGGGTGTGTAAGCGTTAACTTACACGTATTGTAGGGGGAGTTTCCACCTGAGTTAATTTAAGGACCGAACATAGTGTTGTATAATCCAGGAATTACCGTACAACCACAATTGCTATTTATGGGATAGCCTCAACCTATTAAGTTGTTTAAAACTGGCTTTACACTTTGGAAGGCCGTAGTAGCACGGGTTATTCTTGAGAGAATTTCCCGTAGGGGTGTCCACACGCGGGTGTGGGTTAGACACATACCAATGCAACGGTGTACGCCTTACTATGGGGAGAAACGGTTGTTGTTTATCTCGCGCAATGAGAATGTTTATGATTCATATGATTGTTGTTTCTACCATAGTAGGGGTTTGTCGGCACCGGGCTAGTGTAAAGTCAGGATTAAATAATGTAACGGTTGTGTATGATCATTCCGCGGCACACCAAAGGAAGTGTGTTAATTTCGAATGCATAAAGGAGTTGATCATTATTTGTGGGTAAAATTGTACAACTCTGCAGAGTCAAAACTTTTCGAAAAGCCATTCCCACGGTTATGGGAATCTTGGTGCACTGACACTAGTTAGAGTTTTGGTACTTTTATAAAACGAATGGAAACTCAATGATGGTTGGAAAAAGTCTTGTTAAAATGTGGTTGTCAATAAAATGGGAATGGACGATACTCTACCCACAGTCATGGAGGATTGTGAGGTTGTTACTATTCTTATACATACTTGTTATTTACATATCTGTCAATTGCTTTATAAATTACGCTTACAATCTATTATTCTGTATTTACAATTCAATTTCGCTTTATGCAAAACAACTTAGTAGCTTACCCATGACATAGCATGCATTTACTTTATACATTTGCGATACACTACAAGTCTTGCGAGTACATACGTGTACTCAACCTTGCTATTGTTGATATTCAGAGAATGAGGAGAATGAATACCCCGATCCCGACGCAGAATACGGGGACTTTGCTAACGTGTCTTTCTAAGGTTTACCCTTGTCAGTTGCCAGTGGTATTTTGGGTAGAAGGCATACTGCCAAGCAATGTATTTTCCGCTGCAAACTTTTAAATTCGGCCAATAGGCCATGATGTAAGACTTTATTTCTATCGATGTAATATGAACTTGTATGGATGTGATGACAATGTTGTAAATGTGCGTGCTAGCCACTGATCATGGGACTAGTACTGTTTGCACATAGGAATCCCTCTTGGTATTCCATGCCATAAAAGGGAGGGTTCCGACACCCACGGCGATGAACTGGGCCTGATGAATCATTTTGCCTGTAGTTCTTCAATCTATTTCTTCATCTCAACCAATTCATTGGAAGGTAGCAGATAAGGCCTCTTTGAGATCAGAGCCATACCAGGTACAAGCTCGATCACAAACTTGATATCTCGGTCTGGTGGCATCCCAGGCAAATCTTCTGGAAACACATCCGGGTACTCATTCACTATCGGTACATTCTCCAACGATGTACCTTTCAGACGGTTCAGGGTACTAACCCCCTTAGAGGAAAGATTAGACATAAATTCCACTCTAACTCCCTCGGGGCTGGTAAGCGAGATAGCTCTACTAGCACAGTCTATCTGACCCTTGTACTTGGTTAGCCAATCCATTCCAAGGATTACTTCTATACCCTTAATATCAAATAGAATTAAGTTCGCTAGGAACTTTACCCCTTTTATCACAATATCCAGGTTTGGGCAAACGGCAGTTGTTCTCAATTCTTTACCCGGGGATTGAACTAACAAAGGATTTCTTAACTCGACTGTATCCCAACTATGCTTTTTAACCAAATGTTCTGATATGAAGGAATGTGTTGCACCAGAATCAAACAGAACTGAAGTAGGTACTGAGTTGACGAAGAACTTACCATAAACCACATCTGGCACCTCTTGAGCTTCCTCAGTAGTGATGTGGTTCACACGCCCTCTTCCGGCAGTCCTAGGCGTGCGCGGGGTTTGCGGGGTACCTCTCCCTTAAGCTGGTGCCGGGGCTCGGGCTGGTGTAGATCCCAAGTTAAACCGGACTGGAGTGACCGGCTGACGCTTGTGCGGACAATTGCTGGCATAGTGCCCCATCTCTCTGCAATTGAAGCACTGAACTCCTGCAGCTGTTGTAGTGCTCCTCTGGGCTTGATTGCCTGCATTGCCGGCAGGAGCTTGACCAATCGGGCGAGGAGTGGACATTGGGGGTCCTAGGCAGGTTGGGAACTGCTAGTCTGCTGCTGAAAAGTATGAGGTATAGAGCTGCTAGCACCTCGCTGACTCTGGAACATCATCTTTCACTTTCTTGACTCAAAGAGCTGACGCTGGGCATCCTCCTGAATCAAAGCCTTGTTGACCATGTGCTGGAACGACGGGAAGTCATTTGATACCAACTGCACCTTCAGATTAGGGTCAAGGCCTTCCATGAAGCGCCATATCTTTGCTTCATCCGTAGCGACATCAGCAGCCGCATAGCGAGACAGCTGGGTGAAGTGATTCAAATACTCTGACACTGAGAGATTTCCTTACTGCAGCTTGTGGAACTCTCTCCTCTTCATCTCCATAATCCCTTTAGGGATATGGGTAGCTCGAAAAGCTTCAATGAATTCATTCCAGGCGATGTTTTGGGCATCTTCATGGGCAGCACAGTAATTCTCCCACCAACTCGCGGTTGTACCCTTCAGTTGGTGCGAAGCAAAGTGCACACTCTCCAGTTCGTCACACTGGGCCAAGTAGAGTTTTCTTTCGACTTCTTTAAGCCAGTCATCTGCTTCCAACGGATCAACCGATCCAGCAAAAGTTGGAGGTCTAGTCCTCACGAACTCTCCAAACTTGGATTGGGGTGGCTCTGCTGCAGCTGGGGCTGGTGCCGCTTGAGGCGGGTTGAGAGCATTCTGGGCCAACGCTTGCAGTAGCTGAATCTGCATTGCCATCATCTGCTCCAGATTCGGCGGCTGATTCAGGGGTGGAGGTGGCAGTGGGTCCTATTGCCCGGCAGGTGGCTGCACATTGCCTTGTTCCTGCTGTTGTTGTTCCACATGTTTCTCTTCTTGAAACTGCACTGGTCCACGACCACGGCCTCTTCCGCGGCCTCTTCCTCTTCCTCTACCACGACCTCTGCCTGGGTTCTCCATCTGAAACCACGGACGTGGAGCACAAGTAAAGAGGGAAAAGCAAAGATAAGGGATAGGGAACTAAGCAACATCCACAAAACAAAAGCGCACAACTGAAGAAACAAACCAACGGAACTCCAATTTATTCAAATCAAAATAGTTTGGTAGAGATGACTGTAACACAATTGCCTAAAAGCACGACACAATCCATTGCAATCAATTTATTCAACGTGCTAACGAAACAAAATTAAGGCATTCCAGACTGAAACATCTAAGTGCTCGCATCACTCTCGAAGACATGCGGGGACGGGTCCTCCTCCTCCTCGCTCCTGCTGCGGGAAGGGCTAGCATCCTGGGAAGGTCCTGCACCTCCAGGGGTAGCCAAGAAACTCAGGGACACTCCCAAAGGCGACTGGCGACGCACCGACTTGCACGCGGTGACACGAAGCTTCGGGCCTTGATGACGCTTGGCTGGCAGGGTGTCGGGCGTCAATCCTCTAGTAGGCAGATCCTTCGGAATTGGCGCTGGTGGCGGTGGTGCTACTGGCGGTGGAGGAAGTGAACGGGCGGCCCTCCGCTCGTTCAGGAGCTGACAGTTCTCCTATGTCATGGCAGTCAGTGCCCTGCGAACATCCTACCACTCGCTGGAGATCCGCACATAAGCCTCATCCTGAGCTTAGATGAGAGAACCCATGTGCACCACAGTCGGGTCGGCCTCCTGTTCCAAACTCCCGAACTGGCTGAAACTCATCCCGGTCTGGAAGCGAGGAAAAAGGCGGTACGGGGAGTCCTCAAGTCGAGCACAGTAGCTTTCCCCCAACTGGAGGATAGCCTTTCTGGCAGCATCCTGCAACGCATGTGCCAGTATCATCCTCTCCGTAGTGAAGTAGAACGGGCGATCCTCCGCGTGACTCCGACTCCTGGCGAAGACCAGCAACCTGACATGCCACAAGTCGTTGCCCAGGCCGGGTACGAACGAGTAGCGATACTCAGGGCGATGGGGAAACCCCAACTCCTGGAGCATCAGCGACAGCTCCTCACAGAAGCCTCCAGCCAACGGTGCAAAGGTGGTGATGGCAGGCATCTACAATTTTGAAAAAGACAAGATTAGTTGTGACACTACGGATTTTCATGACATTATAAAATGTGAAATTAGAGAATGTGTCAATATAAAGTGTGAAATCGGAGATTAAAACTTTACAGTGTGAGGTTAAATCGCGTTTTCGGGGAAAATGGGCCTTCCGGGGGAATTTTGGGCTTGGGGGAACTTCGTGGGCCGGAGGTGGGAAGCCCTTGGCCCAAGTGGGAGAGGGATTAGGGCAGCATGGGGGCCTCCCTCCCCCCTGGCGCCTCCCTCCCCCCTCCCAAGCTAGCCGCCGCCCCCTTGCTCCCCCATGGCCGTGCGCCCCTCCTCTCTCCTCTCCATTGCACCACCACCCCTCTCCTCTCCTCTCCACCACCCTTGCTGCCCTAGGGGAGTTCTCCACCTCACCACCCCGCAGATCCATCCATTGGACCGCTCTACGACGAGGAGATCCGGTGGATTTGGAGCGAGGAAGGAGATCGCGCGAAATGGGAGGAGATCCGTTGGTTCTTCGTTCGTCGGACGAAGGTATGGCCACGGGAATCCTTGGGGTTGGTCAAGGTACTGTTCTAAGGATTGATATCATGTTTTTAGATCTGTTGGTGGTGCTGTAATTGGGTAGATTAGATGAAATCTAGAGTTTGCCACGTTCTCTGTTTCGGGCAGCATGAGCAGTCGACCTAGGATTTGAGATTTCATCAATTTAGACTCAGAATTTGGTCGGCCGCCTGTTTAGGAAGTTGTATGTAATTTCAATACCTTTCAGTGGGTATAAAGAACGTCCAATTCCGCCCAGCCGTCGTTTTACCGAACGTGTTAAAAACTATGACGTGATTGGAACAAATCATGGTATTCTGTAGATTAAACCACTTTAGAGTCTGAATCAGTCTTTCCGTATACTTAGAAAAAGTTAGGAAATTTCCTAATCTACGCGAGGATGTACTCGTTTAATTGATTCGGAGTCTTAGAACCCGAGTTATGCCTTTTGGAAGGCTGCTGTCCCGACGGGACAGAACCTCTGTTTTTGGGTTTTGCGAGTAGTTTGCGTTGTCGGGGTAGAAGAGGGTTTGCGTACTGTTTTGTGGATATGATTGTGAGTGTGTGGTACCTATGTGCAGGTGGTGTGACCCCGGGAGTGCCTTCTACTTCTCGTCAATGCGTCGCCCGTGGTTGAGGCGAGTGTATTGGAATGGGTAGCGGAGTAGTTTGCTAGATTGGTTGAGATTGAAATTGAATATACGATATGTTCACAAGACATGCTTTAATGATTGCCATTGTTATGATGAATATGCTTATTATGTTATGATGCCATGTGTTAATGTACAAGTTATTTATGATGTTGGCATGTTTGCATACATGGCCCGGGCGGTGAGAAAGTCATAAATAGTCCAGGGAAGATCGGTGAGAAAGTTATGACTATTCTGGAGAGCCAATGAGTAAGTCCTACATCGTGATTCCATCCACCGCGGTGTGTGGAAGCGAGGAGTAGGCACCCTCCATCTTCGGGATGGAAGGGGGGAGAGGGTGCACACCGACGGGTGTGTACTCAACCATACCGGTATGAGTTTCCAAGGAGACATGAGCATCGCATCGCATTGCATACATAATGATGATGATAATGATTTGTGATCATGAATGAGATGATAGACATGATGTGAATTGTTGTAGCCATGTAATTGTTCTTTTGTACCATTGCAATATACTTGCTAAGTGTTGAACTCACGCTTGTGCTTTCTTGTTGTTTTTTTAGGTACCTTAAGACCGGCATGATGGAATGGGGAATAGTCACACCTCTACACGTAGTTTCACTCATTTGTTCTCACAAGTCATTCAATTGGGCCTTGATAATAACTAAGTGTGATGCTTATTGATTTTTGGTTTAATTTTGCGTTATGAGAGTCTTATTGTTCGTTTGGCTCATGGAGACATTGAATGCGTGGAATTAGACTTATATGGCTGTCATGCCTTTAATTATTGCTATTTTAGATGCCTCTCTTATTGCCACATATTGCTATGTTATTGTTGTTCCTTCAATTCATGTTAAAACAAAGGAGATGCTGCCGAAATTTCGGTTTTTAGCATTAGTGCCTTGGCTGTAATTTACTTGTAATGGTTGTATTTAGAGGTTGCTTAGTCTATGTTTGGTAGCATTCGGGCATACTAGATGCCAGGGTGTTACAGTTGGTATCAGAGCCAGGTTTTAGGTCCTTGGAACATGCATTTTTAGTGGTATACCTTAGTATTAACTAAAATGTGATGTGGGATAACCTAGAAACATGGCTTAGGTTATAACTAAAACTTTGTCATAGGATAGCAACCTTAAAACTTGTGTATGTGGAATAACTAATTTAAAATTTGACACACATGGATGCACAGTAGGAAAGGGTATGGGTATCGTTGCTTTACGCTTAAATGTTATATTTAAGCCTTGATGTTGAATGTTTTATGTTATAAAGAATGCTGCTATGTGTATGAGATAATTGATTGAATTGCTCATGTTGTCGTGATAAAGTGAGGTTGTGGTGCCGAAGGGTTTCGGTCACCTTTTTGTTTATAGTACGATTGTGATTTGACGGTATGGCCGGTTAAAGCCATCACCGAAGAACTAATAACCCTTGTGGGGAAAGAGTGCTTACCTTTTCTGTCGCAGATTGGGTAATCGATTGGTGTCAAATAGAAGAGTTAGTGGTGGATTCCCTCGTATATTCTTTACCGTTCTGATGGTCGGTTTTGGTTGTTTTCTTGGCTTTAGTTGATTGAAATCAAACGAAAAGTGTTGGGTTTACGCGGATTGTTCCGTAGGCGGTTTGTGGTTTTGTCTTCCTTGGTTGAAGACAAAGAAGAAGAGTTTTGTATTGCGCGTCTTTTGGTCGCAATTTTTGTTTTGACACCCAGTTTTGTTGGTAATTGTAGACTGTCTTGGGGGAGGAAACATGTGTGGTTGTTGTTCTCCCTATCTAAGAAAGTGTTGAAGTTTCTCCTTGTGCAGACCTTAAATTGGGTGGCTGTAACACCCTAATTTTTGCTTTTCATGAAATTAAATATTATTTTGCACTTTTGTGAATTTTTGGAATTTTTTGGAATTTATTTGGAATTAATTTGAATTTATTCCATATTGAAATAATTATAGAAATTAAATTTTCAAATAAAGTTTTGTTGGAAATATTTTATTTGAGTCCCAAATGCCCTAAAATATTTTCTAAAATTTTTCTGGAATTTTTCTGAGTATTTTGCTATTTTTCTTGAATTAAATGAATTTCTGGAAATTATTTTGAATATTAAATCGCTGGAAAATCAAACTGGGTTTGCACTGTTCATCCGACCGAGCCCGAGTTAGACTCGAGTTCGAGTCCGACCCGAGCCACGTGGTCGAGCCGAACCCACTCGGCTGAACCCTAGCCACACGACCGTTGGATCAAGATCCAACGGCCACGAACGCGCCACATCGCCCGAGCCCAACCCCGACCGAACCAGCCAGGTCGCCGAGCCGGACCCGTGCCCAAGCCACGCAACCGTTGGATCAAGATCCAACGGCTCGCGTGCGTCCACGTCACCATCTCCGTATCGCCGCCGGACTCCGCCGCCGCCCGTGCGTAGGGCCTCGTTTTCCGCGTGTATCACGGACGTCGAGGGTCTATTTAATGCGCCGCCACCCGTGTCGGATAGCTGACTTCATTGCGCACTGTAGCCCTAACTCACGCCGCCCGAGCAGCCGCCGGTTGCCCGCGCGAGCTCGCCGTAGTTGGTTTAGGTCTCCGCCGCGCCTCCTTGCCGTTTGCCGCCGTCTCCGTCGTCCTCAGCCGCCGTTGAGCCCAGATCCGAGTTCCTCGCGTCAAGATGCGTTCGGGAGTGCAAGTCTTCACGCCGGAGGAGCCCCGCAACGACGCGCCGTTGGTCGCCGTCCCCAGCTCCGACCAGCCAGCTCTGCCGAGTCGCCATCGCCGACCCCGAGCTCCGTGGACCGTCGGATCCCCATCGCACGAACCAGATCGCGCCACGTCACCCGCCGATGAGATCCCGTTCCAAACCCCAGATCCAATCTCAGCCGTTAGATCTAGATCGTAGGGTTAGCGTTAGCCGCGTTATACGCGTTAGATTGGATCTCAACCGTTGGATCTAGATCCAACGGTCCAGATTAGACGCGTTCACCCAAACGCGTGAAACCCAGATCCAATCCGAGCCGTCGGATTTCAAACCAACGGCCCGGATTGCGCCACGTAACGGGAAGCTTGACCGCCGCGATCAGCCCACGCGTGGGCGTGGGTCACTGACACGCCGGGCCCGCGTGTCAGCGACCGCACCATGACGTCACGCTGACGTTATGGCGGGCCCGCACGCCGGGCCGCCACCCGGCCGTCGCGGTGACGTCGGCCAGCGATGTCACGATGGGTCCCACTGTCGGCGATGGTGAGTCCCCGCTGACATCAGCGATGACGTCACCCGAGAGGGTCCCCACCTGTCAGTCACACGTGAGCCGTGGACCGGGTCCACGGTGGACCCGAGCCAAGCCGTGCGCTGAGCCCATGAAACGGCTGATGTCAGCCGCCCAATCAGAGGCCGACGCGTGTCACGGCTGACGCAATAAATGATTTCCGAAAAATAAAATGATTTAATAATTCGGTTTAATAATTGATTTGAATTTCAAAACTTCAAATGCTTATAACTTTTGCATTTTAACTCCGATTTGAATGGTTCAAATTTCTAAAATTTTATAAAATTCAACTCTACTCAAATATGAATTTTATTTAATTTTTTGACTAAAGTTTTTATTTATAAAATTATTTAATTGATTATTTAATCTTTAAACGCTTATAACTTTTGCATTTTAACTCCGATTTGAGCGATTCCAATTCCTAAAAATTCATAAAATTATGTTCGCTCTGTTTGTGGATTTCATTTGGATGTTTGGACACTTTTTGTCTATGGTTATTTATTTATTGCTATTTGCACGTATTACGAGTAGACGTTGAAGTGCCCGAAGGCTTCGAAGTAGAAGTGTTGACCCAGGAGCCAGCTCAAGACCAAGAACAAGTACTCTTTGAAGGCAAGTTATGCTTTGACCATGTTGAACCTATTTTTGAAATTAGTTTGATTTAAATTATTGCATGCTAGTTTAAGTAACAAATGCTTTAATTACTTTTGGGAAATTAGATAAATGCCAAACTGCATTATGACACCTTGATTATTAATTATGTGCCATGACCCCTTGTCACCCTAGTTGTGGATTATTTAGTTGGACATTATTAATTTGCCAACATGGGTATTTAGACCGTTGTAGTTCAATGCTTAGACCTGCAACGTATACATGACATGATTTTGGATAAAATGTTAATATTAATTTAATGAGATATGGAACCTGTTTTGGAGAAGTGTTATGTGTTATTGATGATGTTGATGGCACGTGGTGCATGGTAATCAACTGGGGTTTGACAAATAGATTTGGACCGGGGCATGTGGCAAGTAATGATCAGGTGGGCCAGGTATGGCATTGGGAAGGATGATTTGGTTCTTTGGGTAGTCTTGCCCTGGTCAACTTAAGGACTTAACCTTGCAAGCCTTTGAACTGGGTCAAGCGTGCAACCACATGTCTGTAATGGGACGGACCTAGTTGATTAAGTCGCTAATAACTTACTTGTGGGACCTCTGGGTGTCAACTACACCGTTTGTGTAAGTTGTACGGGGGAGCGTACCGGGGCTGAGGCCAGGTACCCATCTAACGGTTGATTGGCTTAGACTTCGCCTTTGCTAAGGGAAGGGCTAGTGCGCAATAACCGGAGAGGCTCACTTGTGTAGTTAGAAGTTTCCGAAAAACTTTGTTATGGACACTCGCCTTTGTGGTGTTTGCTTGTATCTTGTGGGTAAAGTGCATAACCTCTGCAGAGTGTAAAATCTATTCGAATAGCCGTGTCCGCGGTATTCGACATCGCTCGGGAATTACAGTCAAGGGTTAGACATTCATAAAAACAACTTGGACTTGGAAAAAGGGTTTGGGTTAATGAATGACATTGATGGAAATGTGGATTAGGAATGGGAAGGAAGTTTATTTAACTCCTGGAAAAGTTATTGATATTACCTACTTGTCTTCACTGCTTTCGAATCTACTTATGATACTTGTTAAATGCTGTTTTCTGCAAATGAACCATGAGCTATTCCTTGTACTAAGCCAAGCATGTAGTATATTAGTTTGCATTCTGTGCATGACTTGCTGAGTACCAAGTACTCACCCTTGCCACAATACAACATCAGTTGAAGAGGAATCCACGCCAGCTTTGGAGGAGGAGTTTCAGGAGGAGCCGTCTAACTAGGGAGCGAGTCCAGTCAGTTGTCTGTTGCATATTGGTTGGCGCCACGCGTTTTCTTTATATATTCCACTGCAGATTTTTATTTGAATAAGTCTTTCGCCCTGCGAGGCGTATTTTGTAACTTGACCATAAGGTCGAGCAACCAGCTATATTTCCTTTCAATAAAGTACTTTTATATTTCGTTGAGTATGATTGTGGTATTTACCAATGTTGAGACTGTGTGCACTAGCTTGATTCCTGGACTAGTGCTGAATACACAGAGGGTCCGGATTTGCAAATCTGGGTCCCGACAGTGGCGTTAAGTTTGAATCCTTTATCGGCAAAGATTTGGTTGAACATTTGGTTTTCCCTGGTGCATCCTTCTTCCTTCTTGGAAGTATATATCTCGAGATTTTTTGAAGAGCTTTGGGCTATCAAAGTTGGGAATTTGAGAGTTGAGCTCTCTTGTATTTCTGTTGGAGTTTTTTTTTCTTCCTTGCCTGGCAAGGAGAAATTGTTTATCGGTGTTCGTTCTTGTTCTTGAGTTGTGGTTATCTTTAAAGTTGAGTTGCATCCTGTTCGTCAAAAGAGAAAATGGTTGTTTAGCATGTTATGTAATATGCAACAATGAGGTTTATAGAGTGACGCATTACTAATTTAATTTGTGAGTTGAATCAATTCAATGTGATTGTTACCTTTAGCTTGAGAATAAATTAACCATTAGTGTTGCAGATTACTCTATAGCGAGAATGATTGAATGTGTTAATGTGCATGCTTAGATTCTGTTGTTTACTTTAAAAGTGCTTATGACCCCCAACAATGTTTAAAGTATTAAACCCTGAAGCATAGTTAGAACATTAAGATGACTTAGAATGTTGATATTGTTAAAGAAACTTTGCTAGTTGTTAAAGATGTTCTAATTTTACATGTTAATAGAGAGATTTAATTGTGTTGGTGACCTTAACTTGGAAGTTGATTAGGGTTGTTATTTATGATGTTACGAACTGTTAATATATTTGAAAGTTTGCTTATGTGTTCCTATAATGCTAGAACCGATGTCAGTTGGGAAGACATAGGTTTAGTGGTTGTGGTAAGAGCTTTGTGATGGTCCAACTCATTCAATTTGTTTTAAATAGTTGTAGCATGTTGGGTAGTGACAATTTGCTATAGCCTTTGGGTAGGGTAACTAAAAGTAATGTTGCAGTTTTTAAGATTATGCAAATAATTGATATTGATGACTTGGTAGTGTTGTTAATTGTTGGAAACCATTGATCCAATAGAGAAAAGTGTAAAACTGTGGAATTATGTCGAGTACATGTTGTGATGGGATGAA
Source organism: Rhipidocladum racemiflorum (assembly GCA_036346355.1). NCBI lineage: Eukaryota > Viridiplantae > Streptophyta > Magnoliopsida > Poales > Poaceae > Rhipidocladum > Rhipidocladum racemiflorum. Next base: position 74,868,914 of record CM070571.1, read on the forward strand.
CAATGGATAATAATCATGATGTAAGATTTTAATATTAATGAATGCATATCTTAGAATCCTATTTACAAACTTTATCCTGTAGAGATAATACTTATTTGTTGAAGCCATTTTATTGATTGAACAAGTTTTAATTGTCAAGATGTTGATGTATGGATGGTATAAAATTGATACGTTGATCATGCTTAAGTATCTGTTGAAGTACTATGTTTGAAATATAGAATATGTTGTTATATGATGTGTTGGTCTGTGGGGATCATGATGAGGTAGTATAGAATGGAAGACGTTTTGTTAATCATCATAAAATGTATTTATAAATGTTGGGAAAGGTAACTAGAGAAAGAATTGGTTATGTAGCTTTTGGTTGAGTTATAATGAGGCTTCTCGATGAGCAAATAGTGTATATTGAATGCTTAAATGGTAAGTATAGTGGAATACTAGATATGGTGGGTTTCATCCTGAGCTTGTGTCTAAAATCTTTTGGACTGGTTTGGTTTGTTGCTATTTTGGGTTGAATACTTTTGGTCGAAGTGTTTCTTCTGTTGTGTTTCAGAGTTTCCCTAAAACTCGTAGTGATTAATGCCAACCTTTGGATTTGGCTAACTTGATTAATATGTACTATGAGTATGGATTTACACCCAAAAGTTTTTGAGTGGATCGCGTCCCTTCGCGTTCGCACTGAATTATCTTTGGAATAAATTTTAAAGGGAGTAGATGGACATAGTGGGTTGTGTTGGAAACTCTTGAGATTTAATTTGTAACTCTTTTTTACTAGAGTTGGATTTATTTGCATAATGTATGTGATGTTTGCGAGTGCTTCAAAAAGGTGGATTATATGAATGTTTCATAAGTGAATTTGGTTAGTGAAGAGTTCTCTTTTGGGAATGAGTTTCCCTTTCTTTTCAGAAAATTTGTGGCGGTTGTGTGTGCAGATGTTTGACTTTGGAGTCGATGTTCTTTTCCAAAATGTTGATTTTGGTTAAAATGCGATGTTTTGCAAGTTTAGCTTTCTATCATTGGTGGGTTCTAATACGATGTGGTGCCTTACTGTTAACTATGCTGCCGTCATAGTTTGTATGAATTAGCGCAATCCTCGATGTTATTCGAGTTATCATGTGATACAGAGGAAGAAGTCGTCTTGTGAATGACTACTCGGTGGTGTTGTTACATGATGAATGAATGGTGAAAAGTAAACATGAAATCGTTTATAGATGCTAAATGATAAAAGAGTCGTTGAGCCAGGTCGGTGAGAAAGTCATATATGGATATATGACTAATCCGGAGTGCTCTTGGAAAGCTGCATGCATGTTCTGAGTCGAAATTTCAATTGCCTTCTAGTACAAGAAGTAAGAATAAATATCTTCTGATATGTTGGATGTGGTGTAAGAGATCTGAGCTTTCTTTGCATCTTGGCTTAGGAAAAATAAAATGAGTACTCTTCGGTTGTTGCCGAATTCTTTCCAAAGTGGCTTTTAGTGCTTTGGAGTTCGAGTTGTTGTATGTGGATCATTTTTGGTTCATGGGTCTTGGTTGAGCTTACTCAATGATTGTACTCTTTGTTCTGGTTCTTTGAAAGGAAGAATGCGAGGGCTAAACCTTCTAAGAAAGAGGAATTTGGTGTGGGTTGGAAATGACCTAAGATATTAGATGTTGCTAGTAGATGATCGTAAACAGTTTAAAAGTGAAGAGTAAAGGAAGGTTGTTTATGACTCAATCCAAACCTTCTTGGAGACTTGGGTCATTGATGTGTTCCCAGGTGGGGTTGATTAAATTATTAGTGGACCACTTGGTGGTTGCTGGTAATTGCTTTCCCTTTTCGGAGTGTATTGGATCTTTCTGTCGCTGAGGTTGAGCGAGGTTGTGTCAACCGTAGCGATTTTGTTTGGTTGTTGCTGTTTCTTGCGGGTTTAAGGGCCCTGGTTGTAAAGTAGGCCTTTTCTTTTGGTGGTAGCATTGGGTATTGGTTTTTGTAGAAGATCAATCTTTTGCAAGGTTTTAACCTCGTTTGTTCAAGCAGTTGGTAGTCTTGGAGAGCTGTGTCTCTCTTGGTTCGCATCGTCTAGAATACGACGAACCACAGTAGAGAGGTTGAGGTGTGAAAGCACTTTTGTGCGTGGGAGCCGAAGAGGGTTCTAGAGGTTGGTGCCGTGTTCTTCTGGGGAGAAACATTGGTTAAAGGGATCGAGCACTTTAGTGCCAAGGAATGCATAGAAATGAGGAGTATGAGACCGTTTTCCTTCGTTGTCTATTTAGGAAGTTATCCTTTTGCTTGGAACGTTTTGAGTCCTCATGTTTGTACTCTGTGTTTCAAAGTTGAGTGAGATTCTGGCAAGTTTTGAATGTGAGTTATCTTTAGAGCCATCAATCTTCGAGCTTTAGCTCCTTGCTTCTGAGTGCTGGCTGGTGCAAATCGTAGGGCTTCTAAGCGGGTTCTGAGACATGAACTTTAGCTCCCTTCGATTTGGTTGCTTGCGAAGTGGCGTGTCTCGGATTCGGGGTTGAATCCTGTTGAAGGGGGGAAGATTGTGACACTACGGATTGTCATGACATTATAAAATGTGAAATTAGAGAATGTGCCAATATAAAGTGTGAAATCGGAGGTTAAAACTTTACAATGTGAGGTTAAATCGCGTTTTTGGGCCGTTTTCGGGGAAAATGGACCTTCCGGGGGAATTTTGGGCTTGGGGGAACTTCGTGGGCCAGAGGTGGGAAGCCCTTGGCCCAAGTGGGAGAGGGATTAGGGCAGCATGGGGGCTGCCCCCTGCAACCACACCTCCTCCCTTGCGCCTCCCTCCCCCCTCCCAAGCTAGCCGCCGCCCCCTTGCTCCCCCATGGCCGTGCGCCCCTCCTCTCTCCTCTCCATTGCACCACCACCCCTCTCCTCTCCACCACCCTTGCTGCCCTAGGGGAGTTCTCCACCTCACCACCCCGCAGATCCGTCCATTGGAGCGCTCCGTAATGAAGAGATCCGGTGGATTTGGAGCGAGGAAGGAGATCGCGCGAAACGAGAGGAGATCCGTTGGTTCTTCGTTCGTCCGACGAAGGTATGGCCACGGGAATCCTTGGGGTTGGTCAAGGTACTGTTCTAAGGATTGATATCATGTTTTTAGATCTGTTGGTGGTGCTGTAATTGGGTAGATTAGATGAAATCTAGAGTTTGCCACGTTCTCTGTTTCGGGCAGCATGAGCAGTCGACCTAGGGTTTGAGATTTCATCAATTTAGACTCAGAATTTGGTCGGCCGCCTGTTGAGGAAGTTGTATGTAATTTCAATACCTTTCAGTGGGTATAAAGAACGTCCAATTCCGCCCAGCCGTTTGAAATTTATGCTCGTTTTACCGAACGTGTTAAAAACTGTGACGTGATTGGAACAGATCACGGTATTCTGTAGATTAAACCACTTTAGATTCTGAATCAGTCTTTCCTTATACTTAGAAAAAGTTAGGAAATTTCCTAAGCTACGCGAGGATGTACTCGTTTAATTGATTCGGAGTCTTAGAACCCGAGTTACGCCTTTTGGAAGGCTGCTGTCCCGACGGGACAGAACCTCTGTTTTTGGGTTTTGCGAGTAGTTTGCGTTGTCGGGGTAGAAGAGGGTTTGCGTACTATTTTGTGGACATGATTGTGAGTGTGTGGTACCTATGTGCAGGTGGTGTGACCCCGGGAGTGCCTTCTACTTCTCGTCAATCCGTCGCCCGTGTTTGAGGCAAGTGTATTGGAATGGGTAGCGGAGTAGTTTGCTAGATTGGTTGAGATTGAAATTGAATATACGATATGTTCACATGCCATGCTTTAATGATTGCCATTGTTATAATGAATATGCTTATTATGTTATGATGCCATGTGTTAATGTACAAGTTATTTATGATGTTGGCATGTTTGCATACATGGCATGATACATGGCCCGGGCGGTGAGAAAGTCGTAACTAGTCCGGGGAAGGTCGGTGAGAAAGTTATGACTATTCCGGAGAGCCAATGAGTAAGTCCTACATCGTGATTCCATCCACCGCGGTGTATGGAAGCGAGGAGTAGGCACCCTCCATCTTCGGGATGGAAGGGGGGAGAGGGTGCACACCGACGGGTGTGTACTCAACCATACCGGTATGAGTTTCCAAGGAGACATGAGCATCGCATCGCATTGCATACATAATGATGATGACAATGATTTATAATCATGAATGAGATGATAGACATGATGTGAATTGTTGTAGCCATTTAATTGTTTTTTTGTAGCATTGCAATATACTTGCTGAGTGTTGAACTCACGCTTGTGCTTTCTTGTTGTTTTTTTAGGTACCTTAAGACCGGCATGATGGAAAGGGGAATAGTCACACCTCTACACGTAGTTTCACTCATTTATTCTCATAAGTCATTCAATTGGGCCTTGATAATAACTAAGCGTGATGCTTATTTATTTTTGGTTTAATTTTGCGTTATGAGAGTCTTATTGTTCGTTTGGCTCATGGAGACATTGAATGCGTGGAATTAGACTTATATGGCTTTCATGCCTTTAATTACTGCTATTTTAGATGCCTCTCTTATTGCCATATATTGCTATGTTATTGTTGTTCCTTCAATTCATGTTAAAACAAAGGAGATGCTGTCGAAATTTCGGTTTTTAGCATTAGTGCCTTGGCTGTAATTTACTTGTAATGGTGGTATTTAGAGGTTGCTTAGTCTATGTTTGGTAGCATTCGGGCATACTAGATGCCGGGGTGTTACATTAGTAACCAAATTTTTAAATAACAGATAGGATAAGGAAAAGACGCTAAGACAGAAAAGATAGAAGCAGAGGAAGTTAAAAGTTCATAAGTAGGTTTTTATAAAATATTAGTCCTTAAGGCTTTGCCATTCTAACTAAGTCACGCCCTACAGTCGTCCAGGCTCTGATACCACCGTTGTGAGACCCCGGATCGGCTATCCGAAATCTCCTATGTATTTCTGTACTAGTCCCAGATCAGTTGCTAGTACACACAGTCAGACAGTGTTACATCATTGCCGAACAAATCGAAATTGTAATATATTCATAAAGTATCGGCCACATGGCCATTTATTACATCAAAAGGTCACATGACCTGAGTTCAAAGCAACGGAACATAAAATAAACACGTGATAAAACCCAAACACGCCACAGGCGACGACTAGAAACGCGCCTAGCTGTCTTGGCGATCCTCTTCTCCGGTTGAATTAGTTAGGGGGTTTAGTTCGTAGGGTTATGGTGACGCTTTGGTCATGATTAATTTGGAATTGGACTTGGGTGCGAGAAGTTTGATTGGGGATTGGTTAGGGCAGCAGTTCGGTCGGAGTGGAGGAAGAAGGGCGGTTTCTCGGCTTTGAGGAGAAATGGATGGAGAATGAGATAGGGGAAAGAGGCACGACACCAATGTGATCCAATCGTGCCCTTTTATAGCCGGAGCGAGGCGGTAGAAGAGCTCAGCCAAAGGTGTGAACTCGGCGAGGTTTTGGCGGCTCTCCACAGAAGAAGGTATGGGCCGGCAAGCTGAGGTGGTCGCGGTGAGAGGTGAGGTACATTGAATCCTCATCTTCGCGAGGCTTCCGTATGGAGAGGATGAGGCTGGAGGCGGCAATCGCTGGCTTGAGCTGCTTCGGCTACACGCGAGCCGGGAAAGGGCATGAGGAAGGAGAAGGCTCTGACGAGTGGGCCCCGGTCCCACGCGACAGAGAGAGACGGAGAGGAGTGAGGCAAGGGAATGACAGGCGGGACCGGCTAGGGAAAAGGGCCCAAATGGCAGTGAAACGGGAAAGTAAATGGGGACGTCGACCCCATGGGGTCCCATCCGGTAGAGGGCCCGCCGGTCAGTGAATGGGGGTAAAGGGGCTGGTCTGACAAAGTTTTAATGGCTTGGCCCACTTGTCAGCCAAAGGAGAGAGCAAAAGATAGGGTTCGATGTATCTAAAAGAGGTAAGGTCCCCAATGTTTCGGCTAAAGCTGGCACCTAACATTTTTGAAAATTTTATTTCCAGATCTTGGATAAGATATCTACCTACAGTAAAACTTTCGAGTGATTATCTCTTCTAGATATTTTATTAAAATTCTGACAATGCCAAGGACACAGAAAATACATTTCGGTTTTGGATTTAATTAGAGGTCTAAAATAACATATTAATTTTTGAAACTTTTACTGAGCGTGTAATTATAAAACAGGATTCTACCATAAAACTTTTAGATCTAAAACACTAGAATTAATTTTACTAAAATTATTTAACTACGTTTTGCAAAACTTTGGTTCTGGAATAAATAAATGGAAAGAAATAGCTAAATAGTTTATTAATTCTTGCAAATTTTTCTGCTTGAGGATAATGTTAAGTCCCACTAACAGTAAAAATTTCAAGGTCTATAATCCAAAAATTCTACATAAACCTTTTACCAACTAATTCAGGTTTCTTTATCAACTCCAAAAATTCAACATTTCATGGTTTAAATGGTGTTCATACTATTTTTGACCAACCTAACACCTTTTCCAGAGTATTCCAAGATTAGATCATATTTACTAGAGGAATTTCATATTTTTACTATTTTACCATTTCATGTTTTCTCTTTTTCTCACTTCCAATAACCATTTTAAATACGCAACAGTTCAACAAATGCACATGAAATCATGAAATGCAACAAAGAAATAATTTTACACTTTAATATTTGATTTCAAGCCTTTTATAAATTTTAGGATGTTATAGTAGGTGTCGAGGCAAAGATTGATTCGGAAACTTGATCCTTATTTTCATTCGGTAAGTTTTAAATAAGATTGATCGAGAAATTTTTAAGATTTACGTGAGCGCCGAGTACATAGAGAATGCACATGGTATGTTGTGTGCTCTAGCAATCACGTGGCGAAGATGTTCATGTTTGAAAGTTTGATTTAGATTCATTATGCTTGGACAATGCCGGTTTAGGAATTTGATATTCTTTAGATTCTTGGAAGTGACTTTTGGGGTTACGGTGGAATTTCTTGAGGTTGAGGATAATGCGGACAACGAGTCTACTTGGGGTAGGTAATGCTATATTGATGTAGGTGAAATTAGTCGACAGAAATGGAATATCAAAAGGTTTCTAGCCATGATTATCGATCTAGTGAATAAAGAGTAACTAATGTTGAGAAGCTTGTTCTTGGAATTATTAAGGAATGGGTGGACAAATAGGATAGAAAAGATAGGACAAGATTTTATCTGGTCACAAGGCAACATTTCGTTCGCTAGAAATTTTTATTAAATAAAGTTTCTACAATTTAGAAGGGACGAGGTGGTTATAAGAAATGATTTAGTTCGGGCCTACTTTTTATTTGTTACAATGTAACATTCTTATTATTTCTTAAGATCATCTCATCGTGAATTTTTCAACCCAAAGGTTTAATATTCGCGAGAGCAATTCTTAGATTATTACACAGAATTTCACCACAATGAAAAACAACACAAAAGATTGCACTCCAAACCAACACATAAAGAAATCTTTAAGTTTATAATTATTATTCTATTTTTAGGCACTTTTATTTTACCAAAACTATATTTTACCCTACATGATGTGACTTAACATTGCGATTCCATTCTAAGGTGAGGCGACAAGGCGAAGATTCTCTGGATTTAGAAGTTGGGGTAGTTGTTACTTGTGGAAGAAGTTGGGTAGTAACTAGCTTAAAGTGACTTAAATATTCTCTATAGTTACTAGTACGGTGAGATCTTAGTTCTGATTTATTTATTGATAATATAGGTTTAGGCATAACTGGGTGTGGTAGTGGAGACTGTAGTATTATTTTTCTGGTAATGGGTTTTGGAAGGGTTCTTGTTGTTCAGCATGAGTAGCATGGGAATGAAGAAAGACATTTTTATCGATGTGGTGGTGTTTGAATATATGGTAAAGTAACTGTCAACATACTTCCTAAGCTGGGGAATATTTATCAAGGTCGCGATGCTTTTTGTTAGATATTGGCTTTGTTCATAAGAATCAGAGGAGATTAATTAATACACAGATGAGAAGTCCTACAGAAAGAAGAGGTAAGTTGTATGGGAATGTTTTAAATTCCAATTTTATCTTCTATCTATAAGTTGTTACATTTGCTTAGACAATATTTCCCTCTTTAAAGGTTTAATCAACTAGGATTCCTACATATTAGAAGGGAAGAGATAGATATAGAGAGATAATTAAATTCTAAGACTATTCTTTATTTGAAATTTTTTTTTATAATATATATTTTATTCGAAATTACAGAAGTAAACGTCCGCCTGAAAAAATTACAGAAATGTACATCTATCACCCGTCGAACGGGCGATATAGTGTTGTCGCCAGTCAATCGGGCGACAGGAGACCGTTGGTTGTCTCTGTCGCCCGTTACACAGGCGATAGGATTATATCGCCCGATCATCGGGTGAGTGATTAAAAATCCACCGATGAACGAGCGACATAAAGGGTGCGGGGTTGCTGTCGCCCGATCAACGGGCGACAGACTTCTTTTATAAATCGCCACGCGTGGCCGGCTGGAAGAACCAGCAGCATTCAGAGAAAAAAAGAGAGAAGAAGAGGAAGAAAAAAAGAGAGAGAAGTAGAGAGAGGAGGGAAGAAAAGGAGCGCGCGATTTTTGTGTCTCCGCAGTTCATCTTCAGGTATTTTCTTGTTCTTTATTTTTTGTGTCTGTAGATCTAGAAATTCTAGTTAGATGTAGATAGATTTAACAAACTTAGACCCTAGTTAGATGTAAGTAGACATAACAAATATAGATGTAGTAAATCTATTTAGATATAGGTAGATCTAGCAAATCTAGTTTGATGTAGGTATGAACTATTCGTTTTAAATTTTGTAGCAGTAAATTATGATTAAGTAGAAATGATTTTAGATGTAGGTTTGTGTGCATTGATATGTCGAATGTAGATGCTTTGGACGGATAGAAGTATTCATTTCTTAGAAATGTAGTTGGGTACAAATAGCTTTGGACGGAATGTATTTATTTCTTAGTAGATGTAGATAGAAGTATTCATTTCTTAGGAATGTAGAAATGCTTTGGACGGATATACGTTGAGTAGAAATTAATCGTAGATAATGTAGTTAGAGTAGTTGTTTAATTTTTTATTAGTAGATCTAGCGAATGAAGATATTGTATACCGATACCAATACATCCATATATATATTCAATCGTTACGAATATAGTACGGTAGAGATAGCGATTGTTACGAACCTAGATATGTATTGTTAGGAATATAGTTAATTTTTGTACGAATAAATCTGTATTTTTGTAGCATATAGATGTACCAAAGTTGGGAGTCCTACTATTTTTTACGGAAAGTAATTAATTCGTGGGTGAATGAATGGAATTGCAGATATGGCAGAACGGGTTCTATTTAGAATATATTATGGCGAAGGGATTGTAATGTATGGTTCGGAGGGTGCGGATCTAAGTAACTTCCAGTATGTGGACAGAAGTTTGAGTAGGGTCGAAGAGCGCACATTTTCTTCAGTGTTGAAGTGGTTGTATTATACTTTTCGGATGGAAGAAGAGGAGTGGCAGCTGAAGGTATTTTGCCTCTGTAGTATGCAGAACAATCCATTTTGTTGGGAGCTAGTTGAGCTGAAAGGAACCGCATCGTGGAGGTCATATGTGAGGGCGACGGAGCAACGGGGATGGAACCGGGTGCTTTTGGTGCAAGCATATGGCCGGGATGTTGCCCCCCAGCAGCAACCGGACGGTGGTGAGTGTAGTCAGCCTCAAAATGAGTTGAGTTTTGGTGACACCGAAATTGGGGGATCTAGCCGTGAGCAGTACGTTCAAACACGCAACGAGGACGTCATTTGCCAAAGTGGTGAACAATCTGAATTTGGGGAGGGCGAAGAAAATGTTGGACAAGTAGCGCGGGGACTAGCAGACGAAGGTGAGCAAATTGATGAAATAACAGTTATGATGGAAGAGGAAGACCGTGAGTACGGCGTAGCAGAAGTTGAAGACGACGATGAGTCGGATGAGGAAGATGGAGGTACGGAGCCGCCTGTGCTAGCCGAGTGGAGCACGCATCAATTTGAGAGGTTGGTTGTCAATAAAATCAACGACATACGTTGGTAGTACGCCGACAACGAGGTTAGGCCTAACAGTATGTACGCGATAAAAGAGGCTATGCAGGATGCTGTGAAAGATTGGGCATTATCATTAAGAAGAACTTTCTGGGTTAAGAAATCCACCCCGAGCTGCTACGACGTGGTGTGTGAGATCCATGGGTGTCCGTGGAGAGTGCACACGTACAAGCCGAAGTGGGTCACCCATTGGTTATGCTCGAAGGTTGAGCAACACACTTGTATGACTGAGGAAATAGTGATGGCTCATAGGAACCTGTCATCTGGGTTTGTCGCGAACATCATGTACGCAGAGATAGTGGAGAACCTGACTTATGAGCCCCGTGCTATTATCCGAGCTATCGAGAACAGATATCAGTACACAATTAGCTATGGGAAGGCATGGAGGGTGAAACAGAAGGCCTTAGAAATGAGGTGTGGGCCCCCGGATCGGCTATCCGGAATCCCCTGTGTATTTCTGTACTAGTCCCATATCAGTAGCTAGTACACACAGTCAAAAGTGATGAATCAACAACCATATCACGAATACATATAACTAAATAAGAATAATACCAAATAAAAGCAAAGACCTTATGGTCAAGGTTTACCATTACGGCCTGAACAGGCTGAACGACTTGAACAACTGCAGCGAAAGACGAAAACGCCAATGCGACCCATCCAAATGCCCACAGGCAATCGAGTGGAGAACGCACCCTAGTCGATGGAAATCTTGAACAGCTTCTTTCACTTCTGAGAGAGGATTAGAATGTAGCACGTGAGTACATAAAGTACTCAGCAAGTCTGGGAAATTATGCACAATGTAGGCTATCTAAAGATGGCTTGATATGGTTTATTTGCACAAAGCCAAGTTTCATCAAATCATACTTGTTAATAATTTTCACAAAGCATATTTGAGCAATTCTTTTTAATAATTGAATTATGTAATATTGTAGTGAAGGTTCTAGCCACCACTCACTAATATACAGGCTCTATCCGCCACATCTCAACAAAATCAGGGTTCAATCCAATCACATGGCTCTGTCCGCCATGGTTCACAAAATCAGGTTCTTTCCACCTACCTGGCTTTGATCGCCAGAAGCACACCCGAGAGTTCTAACCGCTCCCGGATCCCAAAACAAAACATTGTTTAGTTTAAAACCAAAAACCAAAGTCTACCAGTATGAAAGCATTCAGCAAGCTTTGCCTTTGACCGTAGGCACGGCTATTTGAATAGTTTTAACTCTGCAGAGGTGTACAACTTTACCCACAAGACATGATATTCCCTTGATGCCATGCAATTAACACACTTCCTTAGGTGTGCCGGCAGGGATATCATGACAAGGCTTTTACAATGTATACGCCTAACCCGACCCACCCGCTGAGGTTTCACCGCTGTTAGGGTTCTTTCCACCCAGTACAGAAGCCCCCTCTTGCGCCGTGTGAGAAAAACAACAACAACAACAACAACAACAACAACAATGCCTCTTTCCGGCTCTCACACAACAACCGAGTGGTGAGTCTAAGTTAGGTTTCTACAAATTATTCAGCCAGGTCGTGCCCACTTTGACATGTGGTTGTACGGCTATGCTTAGAATGGAGACAGTCATAAGCGTCGGTCCTTAATTGACTTGGGGCGGTACTTGCACAAAAGGATCAAGGCTTGATCCGCTCCCACCCGACTTTCCATGCCGCCCAAGTCGAAATTATTTTTCCTTTTATTTTTATTTTAGAAAACAGTACTAACATCATAGTAATAACTTTCAAATCACATTTGAAATCATTCTTTTTGAATACTCCCACCCATGGGTTGTTTTCATCAGAAAAGGCCCTAAGCATTTCTACCGTACTACTTAGCAAAGGATACCACACAAACATAAGCATGGTATAAACAATGTTCTAGGGTTACAATGGATATGATTAACAATGTCAAGGAGGAATCATCAAATTCGGGTTAACTAGCACTTATATTTGACATATTTCATTAAAAATAGCCATGCAACTTTATAAACCATTTTAAATCATTTCGCAAACATAGGAGCAAAATGTGTCAAGGAGACTTGCCTCGGTCACAGCGAGAAGGTTGAACTCTTTGAAGTCCGGCGGCGGCGGCGGCGGACTCGGCGGGATCGTCGACTACGCGCAAAACGAGGCAACAAATAAATAAAAGAAAATAAATAAAATCCAAAAATTATAAAATTAGTACTGGCAGGTAGATCTTGATTTTAGATGAATTTAGAAATTTGAATGGGGTCAAACGGAGTTCGGATGAGAAAGTTATGAGCTTCCGAAGTTTGAATTTCAAATAAATCGAAAACCCGAGAATATTCTCGGAATATTCCTCTCTGGTTTGACTGGTCAAAGAAAGACTTTGACCGAGCTTTGACTGGACTTTGGCTAGGATTGACTTGGTCTTGAGGGTATGACAAGTGGGGCCACCTGTCATAGAGAGTAGGGGTTGTCTTCTTGCTTGGGCTTCATGGCAACCATGAATGGGTTAGGAAGCTTGGGAAGGAGAGGGTGGAGGGCTCGGCCGACGGAAGCGGGCGGCGGCGGTGACGATCGGCGGGCGGCCAGCCGGCAGCAGTAGGGCGGCGAGCGTGGCGCGGGCGCATCTTATCGCTGCCTGGCCGGACGAAGCGGCGGCAGAGACGGAGCGGCCCGGCGGCCACAAGCGCTGGCCGGCGAGTGCCGGCGAAGTCGCCGGCGGGCAGCGGCGGGCGGCCGGTGGCGGGGCCGGGCCCAAGCTCCCCATGGGAGCTCCAAAACAGAGAGCTCCACAAACATGCCCCACTCCAAAATTTGGATTTTTCACTCATTTTTGAACGGATTTGATCCAAACAAAAGACTAAAACATCTAGGTAACATCCTTAGCAACATCTAGTAGGAAGGAATTGAACCTAAACTCACCGGAATTGGAGAAATCGACGACGAACGGTGGTTCGGCCGAATGCACAAAAACTCTGAATTCGTCGCCCACGGATGAAAAATCCTAAAATCAACGATTGGGTTAGAAGCTAGACTCATCCACGGTCCCAAAGAACCCAGTGGCAAGAAGAATGGCTCACCGGAGAGAGAGAAACAACGATGAACTCGAAGAACACCAACAATGGCGACCCGGCGGCGGTTTTCTCGATCTCACGGGCAAAAGGATGGAGTAGAGGGAAAAAGGGATACACCACCGGAACCGGGACTCTTATAGGGAGAGAATGGAGGCGGCGGTGTGACGTTTGGACGAGAAACGGCCGAGTTATGGCCATTTGAACGGTTTTTGGTTTTTCTTGATTGCGGCCGTTTCCGACGAGATTGATGGCGCACCGAGGTGGGGAATTGGAAGAGCTCATCGGCGCGGATCCAACGGAACCGACGGTTCGCATTTTGGAGTTAAATTGGAGGAGTTATGAGGATTTGAATCCAAGCCCTAGCCATTGTTGCCATGGGAGAGCTCTCTGTACAAGAGGTTTGGCTGGAGGTTGAAGATGGCTCCTATTCACTTGACACGTGTCAAGTCCCCATTGATCCTCCTTTACGCAAACAATTCGCCCTAAACAAAAATAAGGAAAAATGGCCTAAAAATTCCGGAAAAATTCCTAGAGCCATTTTAGAATAATTGGGACCCAATAAAATTGGTTCCGCTGAATTTGGATGATTTTTGTGGAATTGGATATTCGGGCGCGGATCGCAGGCATTAAACAAAAGCTGCGCGAGATAAAATAGGAACGGATGTCCAAAAATCCGGGGAATGATTCCTAAAATCATTTCAGAATATTTGGAACATTTTAGAAGTGGTTTGGAGATTTTTGGAGCACTTTTGGACTCGGGTGAATTTTCGGTTACCGGCGGGACTGGAAAATCCGATTTTTCGAACGGAAGGGAATTGAATCCCGATTTTGGATAGGAATGGAAGCCAGGTTAATATAAACACCAAAGAAACTCAAATTTTTGAATTTACTTTGTTTAAATTAGGTTTTTCTCCAGAAAGCAAAAACCAGGGTGTTACATGAGGTTTGGGAAGTTCAAAGACTCGTACCACAATCTGCCCGCACTGCTCAGTTGCATTTAGGGAAGAAATCCCGGCACTTACTATGATTATCAAGATCGTCCGTCAATCAAGTGCCCAACTAAAAGGCATCTGAGGAGAGTGTTCTTCGCATTCAGAGCTTGCATCAAGGCGTTCTATCACTGTCGTCCATTGCTGTGCGTGGACGGCACATTCTTGACCGGGAAATACAAAGGGCAAATATTGACAGCTGTGGGCGTTGATGGAAACAACCAGATTCTGCCTGTTGCATTCGCCTTTGTAGAAAGCGAGAACTATGAGAGTTGGCTATGGTTCTTGCGGAACTTGAAGATGGGGGTGGTCAAAAGTCGTCAAGATGTGTGCGTGCTGCACGATAGACATGCTGGTCTGCTTAGTGCGATCAACCAGCTGCAAACAGGGGCAGAGGAGCCATTTCCATGGCCTGACTTGCAGAGCCGATGGTGCATGAGGCATTTGGGTGCAAATTTCTACAAGCAATTCAGGAACAAGGAACTCATGAACATGTTCAAAAGACTATGTAAGCAGAACCAGGAGAGCAAATTCCGGACTCTGTGGAAAAATATCGATGAGCTGACAAGAAAACACAAAGAGGAGCAGGCGAACAAGAGTACTTCCAGTGAAGGACACAATGAGGTGGAGCCTCTTTCCACCCTGCCAACTGAAGATGACGTGACTAATCGTCGTCGAAGGCAAAGGCCAATCAAATGTTTCTCGGACTGGATCAAGCACGAACCGAAGGAAAAGTGGGCACTGTTACATGACACACATGGTGCCAGATACGGTGTCATGACCAGTAACTTTGCAGAAGTTTACAACTGGGTAATGAGAGGGATGAGGTGTCTCCCATTGGTGGTAATTGTTGAGGGAGTGCTGCGGGGCACAACCAAGTACTTCGTCGACAGACATCAAGCTGCACAGATAGTGATGAGAGATGAGAAGCTCCTGTACTCCTCCATGATCAGTAAATACATGGAAGAGAAGAGTCAAAAGGCGGCCAAGCATAGAGCTATAAAAGTTCGTGCACGAACACTGCGCTTCGAGGTGATCTGTAAGGATAAAGGACGGCGTGGAACCAACCAGAAGGTTGTCATCCAGGAGTGCGTACTACAGGCTGATTGCAATTGCTCGTGTAACAAGCCCCACCTTTTGCACAGGCCGTGTTCTCACGTGATAGCCGCATGTGCTTTATTTGGAATGCAACCTGGTACCTATCTATCTGAATATTTCAGGAAGGAAAGGGTGATGGCAACTTGGAGCGAGGAGCTTTATGGTTACGGTGTTGTGGGTTCTTTCACCACAACTCCTAGTGCTGACGAAAGGTTCTGGGTCCCAGATTTTAGTGCTGGTAGATGGAAAACAGGGCATCGGAAGACAAGACGTATAAGAAATGACATGGATGAGTCAGAAGCTGGCAAGCGCATGAAGAAATGTTCATTGTGCAAGCAAGCAGGACATACGTTCAAGAATTGCCATGCACAAAACGAAGAAGATGAAGGAGGAGATGGCAATCCAATGGTGGCTGGTGGATCGTCCTGTGCGAGGAGTGCTGCACGACGCCAACGTACCACATGAGAAGCAATTTAATCGCAATTTAATCGATGTGCTGTGTGTTGTGTGAACCCTGTGTGTAAGCCTGTTGCATGTGGTTGTGAGTGTTGTGCATTGAAAAATTATTGTAACTGTTTCATGTAACTGTTGCTTGAACAATTTTACGTGCTTGTTTGTTTGAACAATTTTACGTGCGTGTTTGTTTGAATTGTTGCATGTAACTGTTGCGTGTGGCTGTGAGTGTTCTTTATATATGCCTTTTAATTTCAACTCACAATTTTTAATTTACAGGTATGGCTGACCAGCCTGGAGATGAGGAGTGGCCCTTCGAGTTGCTAGACCGGGTCGTTGATGGCCGTCACCGTGCCTGCTTCGCCACTGCTTTTCCAGAGGAGGGAGGCGATCCTGTGCAGCTCAGCATCCTTCGACCGAGGACACCGCAATACGGCTGGGCGATCGATCCTCGTTGGATCCCCAGGTAACATACTACAATTTAGATTTCTTACTATGTTTGTGGTAGCATACTTACTGGTGTTGTACTGTTATAAATGACATGTTATTTGTTTCGTAGGCTTCGAGCTTCAGGATTGCTGCCTTTCGCCCGGATGGTGCAGGATGTGGGTCATCGGTTCCCGTTCGACAGGTCCCTGATCACCGCTCTGGTGGATCGGTGGAGGCCGGAGACCCACACCTTCCACCTACCCGTCGACGAGATGGCGATCACTTTGCAGGACGTGTCGTACCTGCTCGGGCTCCCGATCGCCGGTGACGCTGTGGTGCCCCAAGACGTCGACCCAGGGTGGCGCGTGCAGCTACTTCAGCGGTTCGATGGTGTGCTACCACCACCTGGGTACCGTGCCTTCACCGGCACACATGGTCCTACGCTGTGGTGGCTTCGACAGTTCGTGGTACGCAACTAGCCCTTGAAAAAACAAGTTCTCTTCAATTATAGCTTAAAACAACATGTAATATGTGATCTTCTATTTTGCAGCCTTCGGAGATCGTCGAGCCGGCGGACGAGTACAGGGTCAGCCGCCACCTGGAGGCGTACCTGCTGTGGCTGTTCGGCTGGTGCTTGTTCACATGCTCCCATGGGGATAGCGTGGACAAGCACCTTGTCCAGTTCGTGAGGAGATAGCGGACGCACCCCTTGACGACGTGCCGCAGTACTCCTGGGGGTCTGCTGTCCTCTGCACCATGTACCGTGCCCTCTACGACGGGTGTACCCGGATCAGCAACGAGTCGACCTTCGGTGGATGCCCACTGCTGGTACAGCTGTGGGCATACGAGAGGTTCCAGATCGGGCGACCCGACATCGACCTATCGCCTCTTGAGCCTACAGGCGATGGCGACGTCGACGGTCCGACCATGGGCACCATCTGGTGCCACCGGCGGGTAAGTTATTGCAACTACAAGTTTACTACTATTGCTTCAATGTTTGTGAATACTAACGGTAACGTTCTGTTGTCACTGCAGCCTACGTGGGCACACCGTACGGTGCGGCAGGGCTACCCGCAGTTTGTCACGGCATTCGACCACCTCACCGATGACCACGTGCGTTGGATGACCTACACTGACGCGCAGGTCGTGCTTCGTGTGGGGGGAGGCGCCCTGTCGACCCTGTGCATGCGAGACGCGGCGTACTGGCGCACTCGGCGGTTTGTGGTGTTCGACGTCCAGGTGGAGGCCTACGCTGTCCATCGAGTGATGAGGCAGTTCGGCCTACGACAGGAGTTTCCAGTCCCGGCCGGCCGACTGCTCCCACACGCCGCCCACACGTAAGTTCCCTCGATCAGTGTTCCATAATTACTATCATGTGTTGCCATCTAATATTTGCACATTCATCTCTGATCCACAGACAGACTAGGAAGGGGGTGCATGGGGCCACCCCCTGGCACGTACGGATGGAGCCATGGATAGAGGAGTGCGCCGGAGCCCTCGAGGACGTCCATGCCGACGATGCGCCGTACGACCTGGAGACGTACCAGGCGTACCGACAGTGGTTCACCTCTTGCACACGTATGCGCCTGGTACGCGTCGACCCGAATCCTCCCAAACACGTCCCCGGGCCGAGAGACACGTATCCCGCGCATACGGACGCGGCTCTGCACGCTGCGGTACGTTCTATCCCATATACGATTAACCATTTGATATCTGTGCTATCTAATTTGCGATGTTTTTTCCAGACTGACATGCTAGGCCGGTTCTACGAGGAGTCGTCGAGGATGCTCTCGCGATTGACCGACGACCTCCCGGTGAGCATAGAGGACGTCGCCAGCTTGCTCGGTAGGTTTCGAGACGGCTTCGCACGCGCCCTCGAGTTGACTGGATCACCCCTGCCTCGTGGTGTGGTCCTCGACGTGCCGCTCGGGCCAGGGAGGGGACCTACGACTGGTGCAGCCTTCCACAGCGGAGGTGCTTCTTCTTCACACCGCAGTGCAGCCTTCCACGCTCGAGGTGCTAGAGGTGTGTGCTGCTTCATGTTTTGCATTCACTTTTCATGCTTTGCGCTCACCAATTGACGGGCCTTAACATTTCTTCACTTCGTATAGGTGCTGGAGGTGTCTGTGCACCATGGTCGACGCATGCAGCTGATGACTACGATGGGCAGGGTGATGATCATGACGACTACGAGGACGACACCGTGTCGAGGTACCTCGTCGATCCACCCCCAGTTCAGCTTGGTACCGCACAGCAGCAGTGGGCACCACGACCGACGCAGTGGCAGACGACACCGCCAGCACCACTGACCCAGGCTGGGTCGTCGCAGTGGGCATCGCCAGCACCACCGATCCAGCCTGGGTCGTCGCAGTGGGCACCGCCACCACCACCGACCCAGCCTGTCTCGTCGCAGCCTGACCAGCCTGTGTATGGCACACCTCCAGCGAGACCACAGAGGGCCCACCGCCCGCCGGCGCAGCTGACGTACTCCCGGAGTCAGATTCAGAGGAGGACTACACACCCGCGACGAGGCGCCCCGAAAAGGGGCCGGCACTAGTTCGTTTTATGTTTCAGTGTTCGTAGTTTTTTTTGTTCGTAGTTTCGATCATGGCAGTGATTGTTGGTACTATGTTATGCTTTTGTAGTTATACCATCTATTTTGTGTATTGTCTCATATTACGTGGTTGATTATATATTTCTGTTAGCTTTTTCAGCTTTTGTCACATCTACTTTTGCAGCTTTTGTTATATCATCTTTTTCAGCTTTTCCAGCTTTTGGCATATCAGCTTTTCCAGCTTTACTTATATCATCTTTTTCAGCTGCCTAAAGCTGCATGACCTAGCCTTCTAGCCAGCTTTGGGAGAGATTCCCTGTGTAAAGACGTGTCCATAGCCAGGCTCATGTCCCATCACATTGAAAGCTACAGAAGCATCCGATGCTCGCAGATTTGAACTTCTCTTAAGTCCGCCACTCTCTCCTTTGGCTGGCCCCTCGCTAGCACTATAAAAACCGACCGAGGGACGGATATGTGCATCGCACTGCCAAAACTACAATAAACTTTAGCTATCACATATTAGGCCACGATGTCGTTCTACCATGGCCTCTTCACCAAGCGAAAATTAACCCCCCCCCAAATACCCGGATGCGAGTAGTGTTGACGCCCCAGTGCTGCCGGAGTTGCCCCGGCCGAAATGCGACTGCAACCTTCCAGCGAAGATGATGCAGTCTACGCACACAAATACGGCAGCCCGCACTCACTATTGTTGTGGCCACGGCTACCAGGTAAACCAATTGGTGTCAATACAGATTACGATAACACTACCAATTCATGCATTGTTCTTTGTTTTTTTTAGCACAAGGGCCGGTGTTGCTTCTTCCAATGGATCGACGGGCCAGAACGATGTGACTACGAATTTATCTACAATTGCCACGACGCCTAGCCCACATCACCCGAGAACTTCATCCGGTGGGAGAGGCCGCCGGGATATGTCCACTATATGGATCGACCGGAGTTAAGGGTCGGTGGGCAAGGGACGAACCAATCGGTGAGTTTCATGCGGCATGCTCATGTTTCAGTCACAAAGTAGTCATTCTAAACCAGTTCATCGCATACAGGACTTTAAAAAGAAGCTTGCAAAATGGATCGAGTCAAGGCAGGAACATCATCCTGAAGGCCCACCCCAAAGCCCCGAACTGTGCGACCACGGCCTGCAGGCAGTGGTTGATACCTACCACGAGGAACTAGCGGACCGAAGATTCTACCGGTGCCCTTTGCCCGAGGATGAATGGTGCAGTTACTTCAACTGGGTGGACTCGGAGACGTACCACCCACATCTCAAACTTCCCATCTGGGATAACTGGGGAGAGTAACCCTCGCCGTGGTGCTACTACCTCCCAGAAAAGCCGGACCCCGAGTATGCACATGGTGTTCTTCAACCACCACAGCGGGCATACTGCATTGACTGCAGGGCACGCTTTCAATTGTACAACAAGAAGCCCAACACACACCTCCTGCACCATATAGTGGAGTGCGAGCCGAAACAGAGGAGGCGTATTGGCAAGTCTCTGGAAGGGCAAGAAAGTTCGTCCTCTGGAAGAGAAAGAGATAAGGGGAAGCAGCTGGCCGAGGTCCGCAGTACGCAACAAATCCTTGACGCATTACTGTAACACCCCAATTTTTTCTTTTCTTGAAATTAAATATTATTTTGCACTTTTGTGAATTTTTGGAATTTTCTGGAATTTATTTGGATTTATTTGGAATTAATTTGAATTTATTCCCATTTGAAATAATTAAAGAAATAAAAGTTTCAAATAAAGTTTTGTTGGAAATAATTTATTTGAGTCCCAAATGCCCTAAAATATTTTCCAGAATTTTTCTGGAATTTTTCTGAGTATTTTACTATTTTTCTTGAATTAAATGAATTACTGGGAATTATTTTAAATATTAAATCGCTGGAAAATCCAAACCGGGTATGCACTGTTCATCCGACCGAGCCCGAGTCGGACCCGAGCCGCGCCCGTGCCGGACCCGGACCCAAACCTGAGGCAGCCGCGCCGCACCCAAAACCCTAACCCTACCGTGCGAACCGTCCGATTTCGATCGGACGGCTGCCGTGCGTCCGCGTCGCCCGCGTGTGCGAATCGTTGGATCTCAACACGTGGATGGCATCCCGCCCTCGTCTTCGTCCGAGTTCGAGCCGGAGAGCGCCGCCGCACCGTTCGAGTTCGTTAGGGTTTCGCAAGGATCCCGCAAGTCGAGGCACTATTAAAGGGATTGACCCCGGCGCCGTTTTCCTCTTTGCTGCGCGCACCTTTTGCCTCTAGTCTTGTAGCTTGAGTCGCTGCCATCACCGTGCAATCTCTCGCCGGAGTTAGCCCTAGGGCTTGCATCGGTTTTGCTCGTGCGCCGCCGCCGTCAAGCTTCCTTTGCCGCCTTGGTGCCCAATTCCGAGACCTCCACGACGAGATGCATCCAGAAGTGGCACTCACCTCGCCGGAGACCCTCGGGAGTGCCGTTTCGAAGGTCGTCTTCCCCAACTCCGGTCTGCTCGCTCCGCCGCGACGCCATCAACCTCCGAGAGCCCTGTCAACCGTTCGATCTCCATCCGACGCGTGAGCTGAGGCCACGTAATCCTTGCTGTTTTACACCTAGATCCAACCATAGCCGTAGGATCTAGATCGGACGGCCCAGATCAGCCACGTTAACTCTAACGCGCGGGATTTTGATCCAATCCGGGCCGTCAGATTTCAAACCGAGGGCCGTGATGTACCCACGTGTCACGCGCCGGGTCTGTCCGTGTTGTGGTCAAACCGCACGGTCAGCTCAGATCCGCGCCGTTGGATTCAAACCAACGGGCGGGATCGCGCTGGAGCCGACCCAACCCGGGCGCGCCACGTAGCACCGAGCCGTACCGTGCGTGCATGTCGCTGACACGCCGGGCCCGCGTGTTAGCGGGTCAGCTAAACCGCATCATGACATCATGATGACGTCATGGCGGGGCCCGCCTGTCAGTGCCGTTGGCCGGGCGTGGCTAAAGTCATTCAGTACACGTATCGCTTCGTGATTGGTCCACGTGTCCTCGCTGACGCAATAAATGATTTTCGAAAAAGAAAATGATTTAATAATTCGGTTTATTAATTGATTTGAATGTCAAAACTTCGAATGCTTATAACTTTTGCATTTTAACTCCGATTTGAATTATTCAAATTTCTAAATTTTTATAAAATTCAGCTCTACTCAAATATGAATTGTATTTAATTTTTGGACTAAAGTTTTTACATATAAAATTATTTAATTGATTATTTAATCTTTAAACGATTATAACTTTTGTGTTTTAACTCCGATTTGAGCGATTCCAATTCCTAAAAATTCTTAAAATTATGTTCTCTCTGTTTATGGATTTTATTTGGATATTTGGACACTTTTTGTCTACTGGTATTTATGTATTGCTATTTGCACGTATTACGAGTAGACGTTGAAGTGCCCGAAGGCTTCGAAGGAGAAGTGTTGACCCAGGAGCCAGCTCAAGACCAAGAACAAGTACTCTTTGAAGGCAAGTTATGCTTTGACCATGTTGAACCCATTTTATGAAATTAGTTTGATTTAAATTATTGCATGCTAGTTTAAGTAACAAATGCTTTAATTACTTTTGGGAAATTAGATAAATGCCAAATTGCCTTATGACACCTTGGTTAATTAATTGTATGCCATGACCCCCTTGTCACCCTAGTTGTGGATTAATTAGTTGGACATTATTAATTGTCCAACATGGGTATTTAGACCGTTGTAGCTCAATGCTTAGACCTGCCACGTATACATGACATGATTTTGGATAATTAAATGCTAATGTTGACTTAATAAGATATGGAACTTGTTTTGGAGAAGTGTCATGTGTTATTGATGATGATGATGGCACGTGGTGCGTGGTAATCAACTGGGGGTTGATAAATAGCTTTCGACTGGGGCATGTGGCAAGAATGATCGGGTGGGCCAGTTGTGGCACCGGGAATGTTGATTTGGTTCTTCGGGTAGTCTTGCCCTGGTCAACCTAAGGACTTAACCTTGCAAGCCTTTGAACTGAGTCAAGCGTGCAACCACATGTCTGTAATGGGACGGACCTAGTTGACTAAGTTACTAATAACTTGCTTGTGGTACCTCGGGGTGTCAACTACACCCTTTTGTGTAGCTTGAAAGGGGAGCGTACCGGTGCTGAGGCATGGTACCCGTCCAACGGTATGTCGGTACCATACTTCGCCTTTGCTAAGGGAAGGGATGGTGTATGGCAAAAACCGGGGAGGTTCACTTGTGTGGTTAGCGGTTTCCGAAAGGCTTTGTTACGGACTCTCGCCTTTGTGGTGTTTGACTGTATCTTGTGGGTAAAGTGCATAACCTCTGCAGAGTGTAAAAATCTATTCGAATAGCCGTGTCCGCGGTATTGGACATCGCTCGGGAATTACAGTCAAGGGTTAGACTTTCATGAAAACAACTTGGACTTGGAAAAAGGGTTTGGGTTAAAGGATGACATTGATGGAAATGTGGACTAGGAATGGGAAGGAAGTTTATTTAACTCCTGGAAAAGTTATTGATATTACTTACTTGTCTTTACTGCTTTCGAATCTATTTACGATACTTGTTAAATGTTGTTTACTGCAAATGAACCATAAGCTATTCCTTGTACTAAGCCATGCATGTAGTATATTAGTTTGCATTCTGTGCATGACTTGCTGAGTACCAAGTACTCACCCTTGCCACAATACAACATCAGTTGAAGAGGAATCCACGCCAGCTTTGGAGGAGGAGTTTCAGGAGGAGCCGTCTAACTAGGGAGCGAGTCCAGTCAGTTGTCTGTGGCATATTGGTTGGCGCCACGCGTTTTCTTTATATATTCCACTGCAGATTTTTATTTGAATAAGTCTTTCGCCCTGCGAGGCGTATTTTGTAACTTGACCATAAGGTCGAGCAACCAGCTATATTTCCTTTCAATAAAGTACTTTTATATTTCGTTGAGTATGATTGTGGTATTTACCAATGTTGAGACTGTGTGCACTAGCTTGATTCCTGGACTTGTGTTGAATATACAGAAGGTCCGGATTTGCAAATTCGGGTCCCGACAGAGGTGGTATCAGAGCCATACTGACCGTAGGCTCACCCTTAGTTAGAGTGGTCGTAGAGAGGATAAAACCTATTTTCTAAAGTTAAAAGTTTGTCAAGATAAGAAAAGACATCTCGACTTATCCCCTTCTCTCTTTTCTTGTCTCTTGCTGAATTTTTCCTTACCTCCGTCACGATTTAAAAATTTCGAGTTCTTACGTGAGCACTCTTGTGACAGATGGAGGGAGAGATCAACTACGTCGATCTGGAGGTTGGTCACGCTGCAGAACTTTGGCGTATGCTGCAGACTCTCGGATGTTTTGAGAAGCCGCAATACCAAGTGGACGTGATCAGACAAGCAGGATTGATCAAGGCTTGTGATGTGAAGATTGTGGTACCTACCAGGAAGAAGGGCCCGGGCAATCGCCCGATACACTGCACCGCCAGGAGGTCTACAATGCAGATGGGTATCTAGGAGGTGTCACGACGAGCAATGCGGCACATTGCCCACATCTATGCCAGAGAGTTGGAGAGCACGGCGTTCCGTTATCATCCGCGCAGCAATAACATTCTTGACCCGAAGATGATTCAGGATGAGAATGCCATGGTTACACAGTTGGCACGACTTGTTGTCGCCCAGGAGGATGTACTCGATGATACGAGCAAGGAGCTACAGAAGGCCCGCAAGGAGATCACGGCAGAGAAGAACAAATGGCGGGAGACTCAGGAGTATGTGTCTCACCTTCTGCAGAGAATTGGCGAGTTAGAGACGGCATTGTACGCACCAGAGCCGGAGCCAGTACTCGAGCTGCATAAGCCAGACCCAGAGGAGCCAGAGCTTGAAGAGGATACAGCTTCTTCGACTACCACAGTTGACACAGTTGCAGGGCATTGCGATCGTTTCGCGCCTATGCCGCCGCGCCCGTACCCAGGCCGTGGAGGTTTTCTCGATGAGTGATCGTAGGTTCTGTAGTGAGACTCCTTCGTCGAGTCGCGTTATAGAATAAAAAGTCACCCTTTAGGCGTTAGACTCCAGTGTTGGTTCGATTTGGATTTTCATTGATTGCTGAGTGTGCAGTATGTGTTGCAAGGCCCCTAGGCATTGTAAGCAACCATACCAAGTTATTATTGATTAAATAATAAAGTTGGACTTTAAGTTACACCTTTCGCCCCGCATAGTTCCATATTACTTGTCTATTCTTGTTTCCCTCTCGTCTCTAAAACCTGGAACGACCCACAGATGGTGAACACTCGTGGAAACCTTGGAGGCAACGGAAGTGGCTCTCGCCCAACAGAAAACCCCAACGATGGAGCACCTGCTCCCCAAGCAGCACCACAAGTGGACATGCAGAACTTTGGAGCCTTTCTTGCAGCTCAGACTCAGCTGATGCATACGATGATGCAACAGATGCAGCAGATTACCGCCCAAGCCACCGCCAATCAGAACAATCCAACCAATCTGGGACAGCGTCAGGGAGCAAAGTTGTCAGAGTTTATGAGGACCCATCCACCCACATTCTCGGGGAATGCCAATCCACTGGAGGCGGATGATTTGCTAAGGTCGATAGAGAGGAAATTACACATTACCTAATGTAGAGGAAATGAGAAGGTGCTCTATGCTTCTCATAAGTTGGAAGGTACCGCCGCAGAATGGTGGGAGAATTTCTGCGCCACGCAGGAGAACCCACAGGACATCACGTGGGAGGAATTCACAGCTGCCTTTCGCCAGTATCATGTGCCAGAGGGAATTATGGACCTCAAGAAGGAAGAGTTCAGATCACTGAAGCAAGGTAATCAGCCGGTGGCCGAATACATGAATAAGTTCACACAGCTTGCACGCTACGCGCCTGAAGACGTAGCGACAGACAAGGCCAGACAGTCCCGTTTCCTTAAGGGGATGAACTCTGGACTACAGGTGGGACTGATCACCCACACCTTTCCTGATTTTCAAGAGCTCGTGAATAAGGCGTTTATTCTTGAGGACAAGTGCAAGGAGCTGGATGAGAACAGGAAGCGCAGGATGCAACAGCAGGGATCACGCCAGGGAACTCAACAGCGACTGAGGGTTGCGCCAAATCAATTCTTTAGATTCCAGCCGCAGAATGCAGCAAGAACACCATCACCAGCACCGAGGCCTGCTAATCAGAATTATCAGACCCCAGCTCAAGCCAGGAACCCCGCATCGAGCAATCAACAAGGAACAGTGAAACGCTGCAATACGTGCAATGAGCCAGGATATTTCTCCAACGTTTGCCCTAAGAAGACAGCAGGAGTGACCCCAGTTCGTTTCAATCTGGGATCCACGCCAACCAGGACACCTGCACAGCCAGGAGCTTCAACTCAAACCGTAGTAAGAGGCCGAGTCAACCATGTCACAGCAGATGCACTTTAGAACGCTACGGACGTCGTATTGGGTAAGTTACTTGTTAACTCGGTACCTGCAACAGTTTTGTTTGACTCTGGAGCTTCGCATTCGTTTGTTTCTCGAGATTTTGTTTCTAAGAATGATTTGGAGATTGTGGATCTTAAATGCATGCTTATAGTTCAAACCCCTGGATCAGAACTCCGATCTCAAGTAGGATGTTCTGGGGTGAGAATAATGGTAGATGGGGTAGAATTCCTAGCGAACCTTATTATCCTGGGAACCCAGACCTTAGATGTTATTTTGGGAATGGATTGGTTATCCAAGCACAAGGCCGTGTTGGATTGTGGGCGAAGGATTATCTCAGTTGAGAGCCCAAGTGGAAGAAAAGTAGAATTTCAAGCAACCGCCGTTCGTGATGGACAACTGATGGTCAACAGTGTGAAGGCAATCAGCATAGAGGATGTCTCAGTGGTGAATGAGTATCCGGATGTTTCCCCCGAAGATTTACCTGGTATGCCGCCAAACAGAGACATAGAGTTTGTGATAGAGCTAGTTCCCGGAACAGCACCGATAGCTAAGAGACCTTATCGGATGTCAACCGAAGAACTAGTAGAGATGAAGAAACAGCTTGAAGAATTGATGGAGAAAGGATTCATCAGACCGAGTTCGTCACCATGGGGAGCGCCAGTTCTGTTCGTTAAAAAGAAGGACAGAAGTTTCAGGATGTGCATAGATTATCGTGCACTCAATGAAGTCACCGTGAAAAACAAGTACCCATTACCCAGGATCGATGATCTGTTTGACCAGTTGAGAGGAGCCGGAGTATTCTCCAAGATTGATCTGAGATCCGGATATCACCAGTTGAAGATTCGATCAGAGGATATTCCGAAGACCGCATTTTCGTCAAGATATGGGCATTATGAGTTTACTATCATGTCTTTTGGTTTGACGAATGCGCCAGCCTATTTCATGAACATGATGAATAAAGTTTTCATGGAGTATCTGGACAAGTTTATCGTCGTATTCATAGATGACATTCTCGTTTACTCCAAGTCAAGAGAAGAGCACGCAGAACATCTGAGGCTAGTTCTGGAGAAGCTGAGAGAACAGCAACTTTTCGCCAAGTTCAGTAAGTGTGATTTTTGGAAAGACAAGGTGGAGTTTCTTGGACATGTAATGACCGCAGAAGGAGTCGTCGTTGACCCGAGCAAAGTAGAAGCCGTGTTACATTGGGAGAAACCGAAGACTGAGACCCAGATTCGGAGTTTTCTTGGGATGGCAGGTTACTACCGCCGCTTCATTGAAGGCTTTTCGACAATTGCGAGACCTCTTACGCAATTGCTGAAAAAGGAGAAGAAGTTTACATGGATGCCAGAGTGCGAGAAAGGATTCCAAGAACTGAAGACGAGATTGACATCAGCACCAGTGTTGGTTCTGCCAGACGTCAATCAAAGCTTCGATATCTGTTGTGATGCATCGCGCCAAGGACTTGGATGTGTGCTGATGTAGATCAGAAAGGTTGTTGCTTATGCATCAAGGCAGTTGAGGCCGCATGAGGAGAATTACCCGACACATGACCTAGAGTTAGCTGCCGTAGTGCACGCTTTGAAGATTTGGCATCATTATTTGATCGAAAATAGATGTGAAGTGTACACGGATCATAAGAGCCTTAAGTACATATTCACCCAATCAGATCTGAATATGAGGCAGAGGAGATGGTTAGAGTTGATCAAGGATTACAATGTCGGAATCCATTACCATCCCGGAAAGGCTAATGTGGTGGCCGATGCATTGAGTCGGAAAAGCCATACTGTGAGCATGTTGATAGCCACGAATCAGGATGAGCTATGCCAGGATTTTCAGAGAATGAAGATTGAGGTGGTACCCAATGGATTTCTGGCCGCATTGGAAGTAAAGCCTACCCTAGAAGACCAGATCCGAGAAGGACAAAAAGATGATGACAAGATCCGTAGGATTAAGTCCAAAATGGAGGAAGGCAAGGCAAAGGATTTCAAGCTAGATGAGCAGAGCACGTTATGGATGAAGGATCGGATTTGTGTGCCAAACAAGAAGGAAATTAAGCAACTGATTTTGGAGGAAGCCCATGACTCCAAGTACTCAATTCACCCCGGAAGTGCCAAGATGTATCAGGACTTGAAGGAAAGATTCTGGTGGCCGAGCATGAAGCGTGAAGTTGCCGAGCATGTTACATTGTGCGACGTATGCTAGAGAGTCAAGGCAATGCATCAGAGACCAGCAGGATTGCTGCAGCCGTTGAAAATACCTGAGTGGAAGTGGGAGGAAATCGGAATGGATTTCATTACCGGTTTGCCTAAGACTCAAGGGGGTTATGACTCCATATGGGTTATAGTGGATCGCTTAACCAAGGTCGCCCATTTCATCCCTGTGAAGACCACTTACTCGGGAGATAAGTTAGCAGAGCTGTATATGATCAGGATCGTCTGTTTGCACGGGGTGCCAAAGAGAATTGTATCGGACAGAGGTACCCAATTTACCTCAAGGTTTTGGAATAAGCTACATGAAGCCATGGGGACCCGTTTGAACTTCAGTACAGCATATCATCCACAGACGGATGGACAGATCGAAAGAGTCAATCAGATTCTGGAGGATATGTTAAGAGCGTGTGCTTTAGCTTATGCTACCTCTTGGGATAAGAGTCTGCCGTATGCTGAGTTTAGTTACAATAACAGTTATCAGGCCAGTTTACAGATGTCACCTTTCGAGGCACTGTATGGTCGACCCTGTCGGACGCCATTAAACTGGAATGAGACCGGCGAGCGCCGTGTCTTTGGGCCTAATATTCTTCAAGAAGCTGAAGAGCAGATTGCCATGATTAGGGAAAGATTGAACATAGCCCAATCACTACAGAAGAGTTATGCCGACGATCGTCGTTGGGATCTGAGTTTTGAACCAGAAGACTTTGTATACCTCAGAGTTACGCCCCTCAGGGGAGTTAAGAGATTCCATGCTAGAGGAAAACTTGCACCATGTTATGTTGGACCATTTAAGATTTTGAGCCGCAGAGGCGAAGTTGCTTACCAACTGGAGTTGCCGCAATCGTTAGCAGGAGTACATGATGTGTTTCATGTATCCCAACTGAAGAAGTGTCTCCGAGTGCCAGACAAGCAAACGCCCTTGGAGTCGATTGAACTACAGGGGGATCTGACTTACAAGGAGCATCCCGTGAAAATTTTGGACACTATAGATCGAGAGACTAGAAATAAGTCAACCCGCTTCTGCAGAGTTCAGTGGAGTAACCATGAAGAAAGCGAAGCGACTTGGGAACGCGAAGAGGATTTGAAGAAAGAGTTTCCGAACATATTCCTTAGTTAGCCTTAAATCTCAGGGACGAGATTCTGTTAAGGGGGGAGGTTTGTAACACCCCAATTTTTGCTTTTCATGAAATTAAATATTATTTTGCACTTTTGTGAATTTTTGGAATTTTCTGGAATTTATTTGGAATTAATTTGAATTTATTACCATTTGAAATAATTAAAGAAATAAAAGTTTCAAATAAAGTTTTGTTGGAAATAATTTATTTGAGTCCCAAATGCCCCAAAATATTTTCCAGAATTTTTCTGGAATTTTTCTGAGTATTTTACTATTTTTCTTGAATTAAATGAATTACTAGGAATTATTTTAAATATTAAATCGCTGGAAAATCCAAACCGGGTTTGCACTGTTCATCCGACCGAGCAAGAGTCGGACTCGAGTCCGAGTCGAACCCGAGCCGCGCACGTGCCAGACCCGGACCCAAACCCGAGCCAGCCGCGCCGCACCCAAAACCATAACCCTACCGTGCGAACCGTCCGATTTCGATCGGACGGCTGCCGTGCGTCCGCGTCGCCCGCGTGTGCGAATCGTTGGATCTCGACACGTGGACGGCATCCCGCCCTCGTCTTCGTCCGAGTTCGAGCCGGAGAGCGCCGCCGCACCGTCTGAGTTAGTTAGGGTTTCGCAAGGATCCCGCAAGTCGAGGCACTATTAAAGGGATTGACCCCGGCGCCGTTTTCCTCTTTGCTGCGCGCACCTTTTGCCTCTAGTCTTGTAGCTTGAGTCGCTGCCATCGCCGCGCAATCTCTCGCCGAAGTTAGCCCTAGGGCTTGCATCGGTTTTGCTCGTGCGCCGCCGCCGCTGTCAAGCTTCCTTTGCCGCCTTGGTGCCCAATTCCGAGACCTCCACGACGAGACGCATCCAGAAGTGGCACTCACCTCGCCGGAGACCCTCGGGAGTGCCGTTTCGAAGGTCGTCTTCCCCAACTCCGGTCTGCTCGCTCCGCCGCGACGCCATCAACCTCCGAGAGCCCTGTCAACCGTTCGATCTCCATCCGACGCGTGAGGTGAGGCCACGTAGTCCTTGCTGTTTTACACCTAGATCCAACCCTAGCCGTAGGATCTAGATCGGACGGCCCAGATCAGCCACGTTAACTCTAACGCGTGGGATTTGGATCCAATCCGGGCCGTCAGATTTCAAACCGAGGGCCGTGATGTACCCACGTGTCACGCGCCGGGTTTGTCCGCGTTGTGGTCAAACCGCACGGTCAGCTCAGATCCGCGCCGTTGGATTCAAACCAACGGGCGGGATCGCGCTGGAGCCGACCCAACCCGGGCGCGCCACATAGCACCGAGCCGCACCGTGCGTGCATGTCGCTGACACGCCGGGCCCGCGTGTCAGCGGGTCAGCTAAACCGCATCATGACGTCATGATGACGTCATGGCGGGGCCCGCCTGTCAGCGCCGTTGGCTGGGCGTGGCTGACGTCATTCAGTACACGTATCGCTTCGTGATTGGTCCACGTGTCCTCGCTGACGCAATAAATGATTTTCGAAAAAGAAAATGATTTAATAATTTGGTTTATTAATTTATTTGAATTTCAAAACTTCAAATGCTTATAACTTTTGCATTTTAACTCCGATTTGAATGATTCAAATTTCTAAAATTTTATAAAATTTAGCTCTACTCAAATATGAATTTTATTTAATTTTTGGACTAAATTTTTTACTTATAACATTATTTAATTGATTATTTAATCTTGAAACGATTATAACTTTTGTGTTTTAACTCCGATTTGAGCGATTCCAATTTCTAAAAATACATAAAATTATGTTCTCTCTGTTTATGGATTTTATTTGGATATTTGGACACTTTTTGTCTACTGGTATTTATGTATTGCTATTTGCACGTATTACGAGTAGACGTTGAAGTGCCCGAAGGCTTCGAAGGAGAAGTATTGACCCAGGAGCCAGCTCAAGACCAAGAACAAGTACTCTTTGAAGGCAAGTTATGCTTTGACCATGTTGAACCCATTTTATGAAATTAGTTTGATTTAAATTATTGCATGCCAGTTTAAGTAACAAATGCTTTAATTACTTTTGGGAAATTAGATAAATGCCAAATTGCCTTATGACACCTTGGCTAATTAATTGTATGCCATGACCCCTTGTCACCCTAGTTGTGGATTACTTAGTTGGACATTATTAATTGGCCAACATGGGTATTTAGACCGTTGTAGCTCAATGCTTAGACCTGCCATGTATACACGACATGATTTTGGATAATTAAATGCTAATGTTGACTTAATGAGATATGGAACTTGTTTTGGAGAAGTGTCATGTGTTATTGATGATGATGATGGCACGTGGTGCGTGGTAATCAACTGGGGGTTG
Source organism: Rhipidocladum racemiflorum (assembly GCA_036346355.1). NCBI lineage: Eukaryota > Viridiplantae > Streptophyta > Magnoliopsida > Poales > Poaceae > Rhipidocladum > Rhipidocladum racemiflorum. The sequence goes on from CM070571.1 coordinate 74,900,628, forward strand.
ATAAATAGCTTTCGACTGGGGCATGTGGCAAGAATGGTCGGGTGGGCCAGTTGTGTCACTGGGAATGTTGATTTGGTTCTTCGGGTAGTATTGCCCTGGTCAACCTAAGGACTTAACCTTGCAAGCCTTTGAACTGAGTCAAGCGTGCAACCACATGTCTGTAATGGGACGGACCTAGTTGACTAAGTTACTAATAACTTGCTTGTGGTACCTCGGGGTGTCAATTACACCCTTTGTGTAGCTTGAAAGGGGAGCGTACCGGTGCTGAGGCATGGTACCCGTCCAACGGTATGTCGGTCTCATACTTCGCCTTTGCTAAGGGAAGGGATGGTGTATGGCAAAAACCGGGGAGGTTCACTTGTGTGGTTAGCGGTTTCTGAAAGGCTTTGTTACGGACTCTCGCCTTTGTGGTGTTTGACTGTATCTTGTGGGTAAAGTGCATAACCTCTGCAGAGTGTAAAAATCTATTCGAATAGCCGTGTCCGCTGTATTGGACATCGCTCGGGAATTACAGTCAAGGGTTAGACTTTCATGAAAACAACTTGGACTTGGAAAAAGGGTTTGGGTTAAAGGATGACATTGATGGAAATGTGGACTAGGAATGGGAAGGAAGTTTATTTAACTCCTGGAAAAGTTATTGATATTACTTACTTGTCTTTACTGCTTTCGAATCTATTTATGATACTTATTAAATGTTGTTTACTGCAAATGAACCATGAGCTATTCCTTGTACTAAGCCATGCATGTAGTATATTAGTTTGCATTCTATGCATGACTTGCTGAGTACCAAGTACTCACCCTTGCCACAATACAAACATCAGTTGAAGAGGAATCCACGCCAGCTTTGGAGGAGGAGTTTCAGGAGGAGCCGTCTAACTAGGGAGCGAGTCCAGTCAGTTGCCTGTGGCATATTGGTTGGCGCCACGCGTTTTCTTTATATATTCCGCTGCTGATTTGATTTGAATAAGTATGTCGCCCTGCGATGCGTATTTTGTAACTTGACCATAAGGTCGAGCATCCAGCTATATTTCCTTTCAATAAAGTACTTTTATATTTCGTTGAGTATGATTGTGGTATTTACCAATGTTGAGACTGTGTGCACTAGCTTGATTCTAGGACTAGTGCTGAATACACAGAGGGTCCGAATTTGCAAATTTGGGTCCTGACAATTACGAAGACCATCCGGGAACCCGGGTGGTATTAACATAGGGGGCGCCGGAAATCGGGATGGCATGCCCATATGGGAGGGCAGAACTCCACAGAATGCACACAAACAAGTTACTTCCTATACCCCAGAGACGTATGGCATAGGCTACCCATTCGGCAACAGTTGGGAGCACTGCGCACGGCCATGGAGCTCTTTCATAAGAGAGATTGAGCGGTGTCCGAGAACAAATCGCACAAGATTGACGGGTGATGTAATATGTAGAAAATGTCTCGCGTCCTTCCCACTTTACGAACATAGGCGGAACGATCACTTGTTCCACCATGACAATCAGTGTAATGCGCACTTCTTCTAGGAATGTCGTCACTGTTGTAAAAGCCTTGTAATATCATCTGAACTTTCGTTGCATCTGCCCTACTAAGCTTGAGTTTGCATAATAAAGTTACTAGCTGTATCTACATGCTTTTCACAATGCTTGCAATGATTTCAACACTTTGGCTAAAGTTTTTTTGGCCTAAACTATTCATATAATGAGTTGTTGTCGACTAGGGTTATTGCGATAGTATAATTAGTACGCAAAGAAACTTGTAAATGACATATTTATCAAGAATATGGTACTCCATATATCAAACGGCACACATGCAGTACTATTGGAAAAAATTACATACAAACGTAGTATTTGACGGGCTGCCGAAAAAGTGTAACATCCCCAATTTCGGGTTCTGTGAAAATCTAATTTAAAATAATTAAATTCCAAAATTTGGATTTCCTTGGTGGTTATCTTAACCTGGCATCTGTTCCCTTCCGAAATTGGAACTGAATTCTTCCCCGTACGAAAAATCGGATTTTCTAATTCCTGTCCGCGCCCGAAAATTCACCCGTGTTCCAAAAGACTCCAAAAATCCCGAAACCACTTCCATTAAGTCCCAAATATTCCAAAATGAATTTTGGGATTTCTCCCAAGATTTTTGGAGCTCCGCTGCTATTTTATCTCGTGCGGCTTTTGTTTATTAGTCGCTATTCGCTCCAGAATATTCAATTCTCCAAATTTCATCCAAATTCAACCAAACCAGTTCCATTGAGTTCCAAATATTCCAAAATGGTTTTAGGATTTTTTTCGGAATTTTTAGACCATTTTTCCTAATTTTTCCTTATGGCGGTTGATTTGCGTATTAGCCGGCCAACCACGGAGTGCCACGTGGCAGAGCTACAGTGTCATCTCCTACCTCCCGATGGAATTTTTCCCAAGCAAAAGAACAGAAGCTCTCCTTTGTGGTTGCTTGGGTTCCAACCCTCATAACTCCTTCCATAATGGTCCAAATCAATCAAGGCCGGATCCGTTGAGTCTGTAGCGATGATACCTTTCCATCCCCGGTGTCCTTTCCGCTCCCACCTCGTCGAAATACGCGCAGTTTACAAAAAACCAAAATGGCTTTGATTGTTCATAACTTTGCCGTTTCACCTCCAAACGACGCGATTCCACCTCTCAAATCTTCGTGGTGGGGTGCTCTTTCCGGTAGTGTCATTCCTCTTTAGCCTCTCCTCGTCGTTCGACCGCGAGATCGAGAAAACCGCGAGGAACGTCGGGTTTTTGCGTTCTTCGAGTTCATCCTCATATCTTTCTCCACGGTGATCCATTCTTCCTTCCGCTTGTTTCATTGTGATCAAGGGGGAGTCTAGTTTCTAATTCATCCATCAATTTTAGGATTTATCAAGCTTTGGCGATGAATTTCGAGTTGTTGTCGCTTCGGCCGAACCTCCGTTCTTCGTCGATTTCTCCGATTCCGGTGAGGTTTGGTTCAATTCCTTCCATCTCTAAGCTCCTCTAGATGTTCCCTTTAAGTTCCATTAATTAGTTTGTGTTGTCATGTTCAAATTTTGTGCAAAATTTCTAATTTTTGGAAATTTTTGGGATGCTCTGTTCATCATGCGGTGGTCAGACTCGCCGCCGCTTGTCGCTGTCGGGCCAACCGGCGTGCCGCCCGGCACCGCGCGCCCGCCGGTGCGCGCCGCCGCCGACGCCACCGCGCCTCCCAGCGCTCGCCCGCCACGCTGCCGCGCGCCGCCGCCATCGGCACTCCAGCGCCGCTTCAAGCTCGCCGGGGACCCGCCGCGCTTCACTCCGGCATTGCGCGCCACGCTGCCCGAGACGCCGCCCGCTGCCATGTCGCCGCCACCGCCGCCTCGCGCTGCCGCCGTTGCCCCGCCCCGCCGCCGCCCGCAAGACGCCGCCCGCCGACCGCCGCCGTGGCCCACGTCGCTAGCACTAGGAGCCCTCCCCTTCCTTTGTTTCCAATGGCCATGGCCAAAGCTTAGAGATGAAGCTTTAGACTATGCCATGGTGGTCCCACATGGCATAGACCCAATCCATTCAAAATTCAAGAAAATCAGAAAAAAAAGGGAATATTTCCGGAATATTCCTCGTTTTCCATTTTTCAAGTATTTTCGAACTTCGAACGCTCATATCTTTTCTGTCCGAACTCCGATTGACTCCGTTCAAATTCCTAAATTCATCTAAAATCATGATCTTCCTGCCTGTATAAGTTTTGTATTTTTTGGAATTTATTTATTTTATTTTTTATTTATTGTTGCACCGTTTTGCGCGTAGTCGAGGATCCCGTCGAGTCCGCCGACTCCGCCGCCGGACTTCAAGAATTCGACATCCTCGCCGCGATTGCAGGCAAGTCTCCTTGACGCATATTGATCCTACAATTTATAAATGTTTTACCATGTTTTACAAATTGCATTGCTATTTATATAAAATGTTGATGTTAAACGTTAGGCTGTTAGTTATACCTATTGTTTATACCTCCTTGATGTTGTTGTCCATAATACTTTGTCGCCTTAGGACAGTTATCCACCATAATAAATATTTTTGATAAAATATTCTTTGATTAGGGGAAATGTCTATTTGGGAGATAGTCTGAATGGAACAAATAGTATGAAATGTAATTTGGAGATGGATGAATGTTGGTGATAATTTGGGGGTTGTTAATATGAAATGGATCTATGAATGATGATCATTGAAATATTAAGGAGTTGGACAGTGATGGTAGTTCGCATTATAAATAGTGTGTTTGGGAAATATTGGAAGATGTGTGATAATAGAATAATAGTCGGTGAATTAGATAGATAACATTGGGAACCATACTCGTGGATCAAACAGAATAAGTGGAGAATCATATTCAGGAGACTGTAACAAGCATACTATGTGGTTTAGAGATGATCATGTGCAGGGTTAGTTAGATGATATCGAAAATGACACTTGGTGACTCGTAAATGATATTATCAACCCTACTCGATGGATTAACTGGATAATATTAAGAATCCTCCTCGGTGGTTTAATAAATGGTAATATTACATATTCTTGGCGGATTAAAGTAGATAATTTAGAGGTGATAATGTGAAGGATTAAATATATGATATTATGAAGCATTATCGATGGATTGTATTCTAGATGATTAGAGATGATATTGTGAAATATTCTCGGTGGTTTAATAGATGATTTGGTGAAATATTCTTAGCAGATGATAAGATTGATCATCATATGAAAGATGGATGAGTCAATAATACAAGTTATAATTCAAGAGAAATATTTCATATATACAACTCTGATTGTAGTTTAATATGGTTTTGGAGTTATGATAGTACCATGATGTATTTACTACTGGTTGCATACTATATTGAATTGGATTATTTATATCATTGTGGGTTTATGGCAATTTAAGGATTATTGGAGATTACCAAATTGATTATAAGAATTATGATCAAACCCTGAGCTTTGTATTTTATAAAATAAACTATTGGTGGAATAGAATAGTGCGGTAGAAATGCTTAGCCTCGCAATCGGTCAGTATGCCCCATGGATGGGAATTTCTTATAACTCTTGGAAACTTGTGTTGAAAGTTATAGGCAAATGTATTGCCATTGGTTTATAAAATAAAAATAAAAATGAAAATGTTTTAGACTTGGGCGGAATGGTTGGTTTGGCGGGTGCGGATAGAGCACTGGCCCCGGGTTTGTGCAAGAACCGCCCCAAGTCAATTAAGGACCGACGCTTATGACTGTCCATTCTAAGCATAACCGTACTACCACATGTCTATAATGGTACGACCTGGCTAAATAATTTGTAGAAACCTAACTTAGACTCGCCAATTGGTGGACTGTGGGTGCCGGATAGAGGCAAGTTGTACTCCCCACACGGCGCAAGAGAGGGCTTCTGTACTAGGTGGATAGAACCCTAACAGCGGTGAAACCTCAGCGGGTGAGTCGGGTTAGGCGTATACATTGTAAAGGCCTTGTCATGATATCTCTGCCGACACACCTAAGGAAGTGTGCTAATTGCATGGCATTAAGAGAATATCATGTCTTGTGGGTAAAGCTGTACACCTCTGCAGAGTTAAAACTATTCGAATAGCCGTGCCTATGGTCAAGGGCAAAGCGAAGAATGCTTTCATATTGGTAGACTTTATTTATTTGTTTTAAAACTGATGTTTTGGGATCCGGGAGTGGTTAGAACTCTCGGGTGTGCTTCTGGCGGCTAGAGCCAGGTAGGTGGATTGAACCTATTTTTGTGAACCATGGCGGACAGAGCCATGTGGATGGATGGTACCCTGATCTTTTTGAGTTGTGGCGGATAGAGCCTGAATACTAGTGAATGGTGGCTAGAACCTTCACTAGACTATTAAATAATTCAATTGTTAAAATAATTGTTCAAATATGCTTTGTGAAAACTAATAATGAGTATGATTTGTTGAAACTTGGCTTTGTGCTAAAGAACCCCATTAAGCCATCTTTGGATAGCCTACATTATGCATTTTTCCCAGACTTGCTGAGTACTTTATGTACTCACGTGCTACACTCTAAACATATCTCAGAAGTGAAGAAAGCCGTCAAAGAAGGTTCCAAGGACTAGGATGTGTACCCCACTCGATTGCCTGTGGGCATATGGATGGGTCACCACTTGGTGGTATCGTCTTCCGCTGCAGTTTTCAAGTTGTTCAGCCTGTACAGGCAGTAATGGTAAACCTCGACCATAAGGTCTTTGCTTTCAATTGGTGTTATTATTATTTAGCTATATGAAATCGTGATATGGGTGTTGATTCATCACTGTTTGACTGTGTGTACTAGCTACTGATCTGGGACTAGTAAGGTTAAAAGTTATCGTTGACAATAATACTTAGGGTTATTGCGACAGTATATTTGCGTACCAAATAAATGTGTAAATAACATATTTGTCCAGAATATTATATCAAACGGCATATCTGCAATATTGTTCGAAAAAATTACATCCAAACGTGATATTTTATTTTCCATGGAACATAGTAAATTTTATTGCATACTCTGGATTCATCGAACATAGTAAATTCTATTACTACAAATTTAGAAATTTATTTCGTTTCATTTGGAGTAATAAAAAATAAAAAATTCTACAGCACAGGTCTGTATTGCCCATTCATCAAGCGATGTCTATATCTCGCCAATTCAACAGGCGACGTTTCTCCTGTCGCCTATTCATGAGGCGACTTTTATACTGTCGCCTCTCGGTTGGGCGATAGTTTATTGTGTCGCCCGTTCATTCGACGATATCTTATTGTCGCCCAACTAACGGGCGACAGACGTATATTTTTGTTATTTCGTTATCCCAATGTATAGTTTTGCGATTTCGAATAAAATATATATTATTTAAAAAAAATTCAAGTATTTACTATGGTGTTCGAGCTAATCTCACCCTTTTGTACAAAAAAAGCTGAAGCTAATGGGAGGTGACTAGTTATATGGCTCATAAGGTAAGATGCCCAAATTCCTTTTTAAGAGTCCACTAATAAATTAGCTACTTGAGCTCAATAAATATCAGTATGGTTAACAACATCACTAAGCAACATGCTCGGTAATTCATAATGCAACAAACACTACAAAAGTAAGATTGGCTTAAAAGGAAATTAACCTTCATGTAGTATGAACTAAGATCACATCCAGGGGGAATTTGGCTTACTTGTGCTTCTGGAGACCTCCAATGATGAATAAGCCACTCCCAATCAGCTAGATTAATAGTTTTGGGATATTTTGCTAAGAGTTCCTCGTTGGTCAATGTTTCTTCGAAATACTTCTTTTTTAGGTCTGCCTTATATTCCTTCCATTTTGTTGCTGATGTTGCTACAACATAATGGAAAGCAGCTGCATCCAGGTTATAATATTTCTGTTTCAACGTGAAAATAAGAAGTGATTTAGCAAAAAAGAAGTGCACAAGACAAAGAATATGACTAATATTCTATTGCTATACCTTTACATTAGTCCACACTAGATACTTCTTCTGGGGATCAACAAGTCTCCAGTCATCACATGTAATAGGTATATGCTTTCTCACCATTGTTCCAACAAATGCAGCAAATTCTTTAGTATTGTCCCCAACAGGCTAACCAAATTCATTGAGGGCAACTTCTATTGGATGCTCGCCAGCCCTTGCATATATATTTTGCTTTAAAGTGATACCCCTTCCTTTCCTCTTCTTTTGTTGCCCAAGAATCACATCTGCAAGTATTTCCTCTTCTAAGGGTTCATAGTCATGATCTTCACCACAAGGTTCCTCTTCATTCTCAATAGTGCTTCTTCTTGACCTAGACCTCAAATTAGGACCTCCAATAGCTGCTTCACTAGTGTGTTGAGTTGTCTACAGCAAGTTGCATATTATGTAAAATAGATTGTATATATTTTCTGCAATAATCAGATTTGACAACTAAGAAATAAATACATAACCTTTGCTGATTTTTACATTCGTCTGACCTTTGTAGTGTTGATGACTGGATATTAAGAGATTGCATCACCTGTTTGTTTCTTGCAATGTTTGCATCCCTCTCTAGTTGATACGCATTGAGCTTTCCATCTTTACCCTTGTCCGCTTGCCATTTTTTCTCCTGAAACATAACACAAAGAGTTAGCAATCATTGCTTAATTGACAGTAGTGCAATAGGTTTTGCGAGGCTTACTTTCTTTGTATGTTTGCATCAACAATAGTTCCATCTATGTCTGTCCTAACACAATCAATACCTCCAGCTTCAACATTCACAGTTAAATTGGTGTGTATATCAGGCAATGGCATACCTACTTCGTAACTATCATCTAAATTTTCATCGTCAGCTCGATGCATATCATAAAAGTCTCGTGGTTTTGACTAAACAACAGCAAGCCATTCAATATCAATTGGATCTTTAACATAGTAAACTTGAGTTTCCTAGGAAGCAAAAATGAAAGGCTCATCCGATATCTTCTCACCGGTATTGAATAAATGCTTAAAATTGACTGTAGTGACCCCAAATTGATCAGTTTTCACCCATTTATCTTGGATGCGATTGTCAACCCAATCACATTTGAAGAGCACCACATTTCCCTTATGGTTATAGTCCAGCTCAATAATTTCCTTTATAATTCCATAATATGTCTTCTTTCCTATTATGAGGTTGTCAATGTTTCCCCTTTCAAAACATGAAGTTTGTGCATCTAGAGCCACTCCACTGCATTGAACTGCCTACCCTCATCGTAAGATTGTGTATGAAAACTAAGGCCATTTATTGTGTAGCTACTATACTTGCGTGCAACCATGTTTGGCTCGTTTGCTAAAATCTTTATCTCTTCTGATGCTTCCTCACCCATTCGTACAACCTGTAAATATGGAGTACTACTGTTAAACTGGAATGGAATTCTATGTCAAATCTCATGTTGCCAGGGTCATGTGTGTACTTACATGCAACCTAAACCACTCATGAAAGGTCTCATAATGTGCACGGTTGATTTCTCGTTTATTCCGAAGACCAATTGAGGAAAGATAATCACAATGCTGGCTGTAAAAGTTAAAATAATCCCTTCAGCAATTAAGGATTGGAATCATATTGTAACACCCCGGCATCTAGTATGCCCGAATGCTATCAAACATAGACTATGCCTCATATAAATACCACAATTAAAGAAAAATTACAGCAAAAGAGCAAATGCTAAAACCGAAAATTTCGGCAACATCTCTTTTGTTTTTCCATGATTTGGAGAAACAACAATAATAAGACATGATATAGCATGATATGAGACAAATAAACAGCAACAATAATTGATATAGCATCTCTTATGTCTAAAATAATGAATCCAACCATTCCACAAAATTACAACGAAGCAAAAGATGAACTTAAGCTCAAAACCAAGCCATACACCAAAATTCATGGCACTAATCTTATTATCATGACTCCAAATGATTAAACTGTATATGAGTGTGGAGCTACGTGTAGAAGTGTAGCTAAACCCATTTCCCGCATGCCGGTCTCAAGGTACCTAAAAACAACATAAACACAAGCGTGAGTTCATCACTCAGCAAGCATATTGCAATGGTACAAAAGAACAATTACATGGCTACAACAATTCACATCATGTCTATCATCTCATTCATGATCACAAATCATTATCATCACCATTATGTATGCAATGCGATGCGATGCTCATGTCTCCTTGGAAACTCATACCGGTATGGTTGACTACACACCCGTCGGTGTGCACCCTCTCCCCCCTTCCATCCCGAAGATGGAGGGTGCCTACTCCTCGCTTCCATACACCGCGGTGGATGGAATCACGATGTCGGACTTACTCATTGGCTCTCCGGAATAGTCATAACTTTCTCACCGACCTTCCCCGGACTAGTTATGACTTTCTCACCGCCCGGGTCATGTATCATGCCATGTATGCAAACATGCCAACATTATAAATAACTTGTACATTAACACATGGCATCATAACATAATAAGCATATTCATCATAACAATGGCAATCATTAAAGCATGGCATGTGAACATATCGTATATTCAATTTCAATCTCAACCAATCTAGCAAACTACAATCCGCTACCCATTCCAATACACTTGCCTCAACCACGGGCGACGGATTGACGAGAAGTAGAAGGCACTCCCGGGGTCACACCACCTGCACATAGGTACCACACACTCACAATCATATCCACAAAACATTACGCAAACCCTCTTCTACCCCAACAACGCACACTACTCGCAAAACCCAAAAAAATAGAGGTTCTGTCCCGTCGGGACAGCAGCCTTCCAAAAGGCATAACTCGGGTTATAAGACTCCGAATCAATTAAATGAGTACATCCTCGCATAGCTTAGGAAATTTCCTAACTTTTTCTAAGTATACGGAAAGACTGATTCGGACTCTAAAGTGGTTAAATATACAGAATACCGTGATCTATTCCAATCACGTCACAGATTTAATCACGTTCGGTACAAAGGCCATAACTTTCAAACGGCTGAACGGATTTATGCGTTCTTTATTTCCAATTAAAGGTATCGAAGTTATCTACAACTTCTTCAACAGGCGGCCGACCAAATTCTGCATTTAAAATTGCGAAAACCTTAACCCTAGGTCGGATGCACAATCTGCCCAAGGCGGAGAACGTGGCAAATCAAACTTTCTCCCAAATCTACCGATGGGCAGCACCACCACTTGATCTAAAAGCATATAATTACCCTCTAGCACAGCCCCTAGACCAACCCCATGGATTCCCCTTGCCATACCTTAGCCCCACGAACGAAGAATCGACGAAACTCCTCCCGGTTCACGCGATCCACTTCCTCGCTCCAAATCCACCGGATCACCTCGTCGCGGAGCGCTCCAACAGACGGATCGGCGGTGTGGCGAGGTGGGTAACTCTCCTAGGCCAGCAAGGAGGGTGGAGAGGGGAGGGGAGAGGTGGTGGCGCAAGAGGGAAGAAGGTGGAGGGGCGCACGGCCATGGGGGAGCAAGGGGGAGGCGCATGGGGGCATGGGGGTGGCGGCTAGGGAGTGGAGGGGGAAGGGGGCGCACCTTGGAGTGGAGGCTAGGGTTTGCTGCCCAAAAGCTCCCCCCTTGGGCCCAAACCCTTCCACTGAAGGCCCAACTCAATCCCCAAGGCCCAAGATCCCCCGGAAAGGCCCAAACACCCAGAAACGGCCCAAAAACACGCTATAAAGCTGCATAACGTAAAGTTTTAACCTCCAAATTCATATTTTATAATATTTTGACATCCCGTAGTGTCACATTCTCCCCCCCCCCTCAACAGGATTCGACCTCGAATCTGAAGATCGCCAAAAACAACAACAAAGTCCCCAAGGGACAAAAGACTTTTTTTGCAACACAAAACATTCACACAAAGACTCAAACCGGAATAAACGAGAAGCGATTTCTCAGAACCAACACTTAGCGAGAAAGAGTTGATTTACCTCAACTAAATGCAACCTCTCACTGTTCCACCTTAATTCCAATTCCCAATAATATTACAAAAGTCAACCGAAGTCCTCAATTTCACCCACTAAAGGGCTTAATCAAATTATTACGCCCAAATCCTTACGTCAAACCCTTCATACTACTACCACAACCAACCTAATGAATTTAGAACAACTTCTCTTTTCAACTTCATTCACAAAACCTTAATTTCCTTTCTCAACCTGTCTACCACATCTCATTAATCTCAAGATGACACAATCAGAGCGAATCACATCTCTTTTAACAACTTCTCTACCAACAAATCACCATCGGTGTCTTATTAATAACGGGGGTTCTAAACATGAACCTCCAAAGAATCGATTACACAAAATCCCATCTCTTCCAATTATTTGACCTTTTTCACAAGGAACCACAATTAACCAATGTCATTTTCATACATAGTCCACATCGACAATAATTTCCTTTCCAAACACAAACCATGCTACATTTTTTTATTCTATCATATTCCGGGCATATCTCATACCCAAGGACACTAGCTATGACAATGTTCATGACAGAACATTTTACATCATAATTTCTATAACCTTTACTACCATCGAACGGTACTCTCCACAAGATTTAAACCACGACATCAAACAACCTCCATCATAATCCACCTTTATACCACTAATGTACAACACCTAGCCCCAAGCTAGGGCCGTAAATTATTACCAAACCATAACTGGTTCTTTTCCTAAGAGGGTCTCACCCTCACATTTTCTTACTCAAATACATCCAAGCCCATGGATATATTCCTTCAGTAAACTCATCAAGTCCATAAACCCTACTAATCTTATTCTCCACTAGAATGCCAACAACATAGCAATCCTCTTTAGTTGGATGAACCACATTCATCAACAGAAACCCAATGCACCACAAATTACTTAGGAAAGAATTCGGCAACATCCCAAAGATCACTCTTTTTCTTTGCCAAAGTCAAGTCGCAAAGGAAAAACTCAAATCTCAAATCAAGGCGACACATTTCGCACCGGGGAGCACTCAAACAAAAGAGAGACTCTACACAATTCTTTGACAGAAGTTATTGCCAACTAATGACCACTCAATTCGCTTTCACCACAGCCAAACCTTTCATTGTAACCAAAACCAACATTTTGGAAGAGAAAACTGATTCTCAAATCACACAAAAGGGTCCACAACTGCCACAAAACCTCTCAAAGAGGAAGGGAAACTCAAATCCCTTACATAACATAACTGAAATACCAGCATTTATCCATTCTTCCTTTTCATGCTAGAGAGCAATGGAAATCTCGATTCATGACATGAATGCATACTTTTTCAAGAGCACTTCGGATTAGTCATATATCCATATATGACTTTCTCACCGACCTGGCTCATCAACTCTTTTATGATAAAACATCACATTTTTAACCAAAGTCTTTTTTTTAGAAGAGAACATCAATTCTCACATCAACATCTACACCCACAACCACTACAAATTCTCTCAAAGAGAAAGGGAGGCTCATTCCCAAAAGAAAACACTTCACCGGCAAAATCACTCATGGAACATTCATAAGATCCACCTATTTAAAGCACTTGCAAACCCTGCACATATTTTTCAAATAAAGTCAACTGTAGTCACAATAGAGTTACAAGTTAAGTGCTTAACTCCAGGGTTTCCAACACAACCCACCATGTCCATTTACTTCCTTTACATATGGTTTCCAAAGATAATTCATTTGAACGCGAGAGAGCGCGATCCACTCAAAACTTTTGGGTGAAAATCCATACTCATAGCCTAAGCTAAACCAATTTTTGCCAAACCAAAGATTGGCATGATTCAATAACATCTAAGATTCGGAATCCACCAGCCGGTTACTTCCAAAACTACTCTTTCATCCATATTTCCAATCATCAAAGTCAAATTCGTAACTTGACAAGATTCCACTTACTCAGGGGAGATCTATTGCACACTAATCAAGACGCCTTAACAAAAGGGCAGGCACTCCCAGAAAGTTTATACATTCATTTAAATCCGTAAACCTTTAAAAGAAGGTTCGACTTGAATCCCACCATTTTTCGCATTCCAATACTCTTAGCCATTAAGGATTTCATAATCATCAAATCCTATGAAGTCCAACACTGTTGAACACAAGTTACAACATCTAATCTTTGATAAAAACACTTCCGACTAATCATGTACCCACCACCGGTCATATGATCGTCAAACTCTATCCATGTCTATCTTATAACAATCAACAAGGAGAACCACGTTCTTACAACTTCAGCACAACGAACTTACTAGTTACCTCAACATAAAACTCACGTTAACTTCTTCTTTTGGTCTACCAACCACTATGACTCATCATTCATACAACTGTTTATCCAAAGCTTAAACACATCTCTTCATCACTTATTTTGGCATAAACAACAAATGCCTCTTGCACAAACCATAAGGTACTTACTCATTATCCCTAGTTCATTCAACCAAAGAATAATTCTAACCACTCAATACAATCTCCATTAGTCATCTTTCATAACTACGGATCCCAGACAGACATCTATCAAGGACACTTTCAACCTTTCCTATAATCATTCCATATCCCTATTCTTTGATTGCCCATTAATTAAGTCATTTTGCTAATTCACCGTTTACTCGACCCCTAAACAACAAACCCAACAATCCTCAAGTCTATACACCATAACCTCACTATACTAATTTATCACCCAGAAAATTCTAGACCTTCTCAACCGCAATCAACACTTACTAATCTCTAACTTCCGATAACTCCCATAACTCACAACACTCTGCATAAAACACTAATCAACTTTCACATTGGATCACCTATCATCTCGATTCATCATCTCTATCAGCACAATAGTTTAATTAGGTTGTCTTTAAACAACCAACACTGTCACTTTAACAGAATCAATAACCCACATCATCTGAAAACTCTAACTCCTCGACATACACTTAACTTTTTGAACGTCTACGTGGGTCACGCACTCCACTCTTAGGAAAACCATAGTTTCTCAAGAAAAGAACACACAAAAACACCTTTCTTTCCAGAAAACTCAACCATAAAACACAAGAAAAGTCAACTCTTTAAATTCCCAAATGCTGACATGCAGCTACTCCACAAATCTCGAGATCAACAATGTCGGGACCCGAATTTGCAAATCTGGATCCTCTGTGTATTCAGCACTAGTCCAGGAATGCGCTAGTGCACACAGTCTTAACATCGGTAAATATCACAATCATACCACTCGATACTAATAAACTACTTTAATTAAATAGTCAAACTGGTTGCTCGACCTTATGGTCAAGTTACAAATAAACGCCACATAGGGCGAAACTTATTAAGAGAGAAATAATAGCAGCGGAAAATAAGATAACTTCATGGCGCCATCCAGTATACCACAGTCAACTGACTGGGACTCGATTCCTAGTTAGACGGTTCCTCTGGAAGCTCCTCATCCAAAGCTGGTGTAGACTCCTCTTCAACTGGTGTTGTATTGTGGCAAGGGTGAGTACTTGGTACTCAGCAAGTCATGCATAGAATGCAACTAATATACTACATGCATGGCTTAATACAAAGGAGTAGCTCGAGGTATATTTGCAGTAAATAGCATTTTAACAAGTATCATAAGTAGATTCGAAAGCAGTAGAAACAAGTATAAGATCAATAACTTTTCCAGGAGTTTAATCAACAATTTTCCCATTCCTAATCCACATTTCCATCAACATCATTATTTAACCAAACCCAACCTTTCAAGTCCAAGTTATTTTCAAGAAAGTCTAACCTTTGACTGTAATTCCCGAGCGATGTCCAATACCGCGGACACGGCTATTCGAATAGATTTTACACTCTGCAGAGGTAATGCACTTTTCCCACAAGATACAGCCAAACACCACAAAGGCGAGTTTCCGTAACAAAGTCTTTCGGAAACCTCTAACAATACAAGTGGTCCTCTCCGGTTGTTGCACACTAACCCTTCCCTTAGCTAAGGCGAAGTTTAGGCCAACCAACCGTTAGATGGGTACCTGGCTGCAGCCCCGGTACGCTCCCCCGCACAACTTACACAAAGGGTGTAGTTGACACCCAGAGGTCCCACAGGTACGTTATTAACAACTTAATCAACTAGGTCCGTCCCATTACAGGCATGTGGTTGCAAGATTGACTCAGCTCAAAGGCTTGCAAGGTTAAGTCCTTAGGGTGACCAGGGCAAGACTACCCGAAGAACCAAACCAACATTCCCGGTGCCACAACTGGCCCACCCGATCATTCTTGCCACATGCCCCGGTCAAAAGCTATTTATCAAAGCCCCAGTTGATTACCATGCACCACGTGCCATCAACATCACATGATACCTTTCCAAAACAGGTTCAATATATCATTAAGTCAATATTATCATTTGATTGTCCAAAATCATGTCATGAGCACGTAGCAGGTCTAAGCAGTATACTACAACGATCTAAATTCCCATGTTGGCTATTTAGTAATGTCCAACTAGTAAACCACAACTAGGGTGACAAAGGTCATGGCACATATATAATTAACCAATGTGTCATACAGCAATTAGGCATTTATCTAATTCCCCATACTTTAAACAAAGTATTTCCTAATTAAACTAGCATGCATTAATTTGAATCAAAATAGGTTTCAAAATGGGATCAACATGGTCAAAGCACAACTTGCCTTCAAAAAGTACTTGTTCTTGGTCCTGAGCTGGTTCCTGGGTCAACACTTCTCCTTCGAATCCTTCCGGCACTTCAACGTCTACTCGTAAAGCGTGCAAATAGCAAATAATAAATAAACAGTAGGCAAAAAGTGTCCAAACATCCAAATAAAATCCATAAACAGAGAGAACATAATTTTATGAATTTTTAGGAACTGGAATCGCTCAAATCGGAGTTAAAACACAAAAAGTTATGATTATTTAAAGTTTAAATAATAAATTAAATAATTTTACAGAGAAAAACTTTAGTCCAAAAATTAAATAAAAATCATATTTGAGTATATCTGAATTTTATGAATTTTTAGAAATTTGAACCGTTCAAATCGGAGTTGAAACGCAAAAGTTATAAGCGTTTGAAGTTTGAAACAAAATCTGAAATCATTATTTCGAATTAATAAATCATTTTCTTTTTTGGAAATCATTTATTGCGTCATGGGTGACACGCGTTGGCTCCTGATTGGTCGGCTGACGTCAGCCGGCTCACGGACTCGGCGCACGGTGCGGCTCGGTCCACCGTGGACCCGGTCCACGGCTCGGGTCGCTGACACGCGGGTCCCACCCGTCAGTGGGTCACGTGCACGGTGCGACTCTCGGGCGAGACACTGAAATGTGGGCCCCGCATGTCAGTGACGCGCAGTCACGCCCAGGCTCGGCCGCTGGCACGCGGGCCCGGCCTGTCAGTGACTCAACGCACGGCGCGGCGGCGGCTACGTGGCATGATCACGGCCGTTGGATCTAGATCCAACGGTCTAGATCTACCCTAGGTTAACTCCGTTATAATCTACACGGTGATCATGGGCCGTTCGATCTAGATCGGACGGTCGGATCTAACCTCGTTACGTTAACGCCGCTCACGGCGCGTGGTGATCGTGGGCCGTTGGATCTTGATCCAACGGTCCCGCATCTAATCGAGCTTGGAAGCACGTGAACTCACCGCGGCGGTTGGATCGAGAATCGGACGGTCGAGAAGCTTAGCGTGATGGCGTCGCGGCGGGGCTCGGGCTGCCGGTCGGGGGCGATGACGCGTGGAACGGCGCTCGAGGGTCCTCCGTGAAGTGAGATGTCCTCACCGACGCGGCTTGACCTGGGGGTCTCGGATCTGGGCTTAACGGCGGCGGAGGGCGACGGATGACGGCGGGGCGCGGCAAAAACCGTGGCGGAGGTAAGATCTAACTACGGCGAGTGATTGCGGCTAGCTGGCGGCGGCTCAAGCTCGAAGACTAGGGGCGGAAGGTGCGCGCAGCAACGGGCAACCTCGGGAGAGGTCCCACGCCTTAAATACCCCCGGGATGCGTGCTAGAATCGGAACCCTAGCGGGGACGCGGCGGAGGAGTCCGTCCCAGACTTGTACGGGGACGACGACGGACAGCCGTCCACGTGGCACGATCAGCGGCCACGATGGCCCGGCGCGCACGAATCCGGATCGGATCCGATCGAACAGCGCAGCGCGGATCCTGACCGTTGGATTCTGATCCAACGGTTCGGATCGAATGGGGTTCGGTCAAGTCACGTGGCTCGGGTCGGACTCGAGTCGGACTCGGACTCGGGTCCGGTCGGATGAACAGTACTTGACCCGACTCGATTTTCCAGCGATTTAATATTTAAAATAATTTCCAGTAATTCATTTAATTCAAGAAAAGTAGCAAAATACTCAGAAAAATTCCAGAAAAATTCTGGAAAATATTTTAGGGCATTTGGGACTCAAATAAAATATTTCCAACAAAACTTTATTTGAAAATTTAATTTATTTAATTATTTCAATATGGAATAAATTCAAATTAAATCCAAATAAATCCAAATAAATTCCAGAAAATTCCAAAAATTCACAAATGTGCAAAATAATATTTAATTTCATGAAAAGCAAAAATTGGGGTGTTATAAACAACTTCCACGAAAGAAGATGGATGCAAGAGGGAAAACCAAACGATCAACCAAATCCTTCTCAAATAAAGCCTTAACACCAAACTCCAAACTTCCACGATACAAACAGGTTTTCAAGGATGATCTCCCAACCAAGTCAAAAGATTAGATCAAACATCACTTACTCCTACAAAGCCACTGAACTTCAGCCCTGACAACCAGGTCTGGCATAACATCGCAATAACTCTTTTAACCTCGGAGAAAGACAAACACAAGAATAAATCGAGAGCTTTCTCCGTAAAGCAATCAACAAAACCGAATGCCAAAACTGAAATGGCAATCCGAAATAGGCATAGCACTAAACTCTTCTTCTTTGTCTTCAACCAAAGAAGGCAAAACCAAAAAGAAACCGCCGAAATACCATCAGCGAAAACTCAACACCAAGCACCTTTCCTTGATTTCCAATCACTAAAACCATAGAAACCAACCCAAAACCGATCGTCAGAACGGTAAAAGAAATCCAAAAGGATCCACCATCAACTTTTCTAATCAACTCCAACCAACTACCCGGTCTACGACAGAAAGGATAAGCACTCTCCCTACGGGAGGTTTAATAGTCTTTTGGTGATGGCTCTCACCGGCCACATCGAAACTCCACACAACTTTACTACGAACTAATGAAGGTGATCAAAACCCTTCGGCACCACAACCTCACTTTATCAAACATATAGCATCTCAATCAATACTTTCATAAATATAGCATCATACATCATCAAAATGCAGCATTTAACATCAAAGCTTAAATACAATATTTAAGCGGATAGCATCGATACCCATACCCTTCCTACTGTGCATCAAAGTGTGTCAAGTTTTAAATTAGTTAACCAAACTATTTCAGATTTTAAGGTTATTGCCCTAAGGCCAAATTTTAACAAGTAAACATATGCCATGTTTCTACTTTTCCAAGTCAATATTTTAGTTTTCTATAGAGAAAATTACTACATTCGCATTCCACGGACCTAAAGCCCGCTCTGATACCAACTGTAACACCCCGACATCTAGTATGCCCGAATGCTATCAAACATAGACTATGCATCATCTAAATACCACAATTAAAGGAAAATTACAGCAAAAGAGCAAATGCTAAAACCGAAAATTTCGGCAGCATCTCTTTTGTTTTTCCATGATTTGGAGCAACAGCAATAATAAGACATGATATAGCATGATATGAGACAAATAAACAGCAACAACAATTGATATAGCATCTCTTATGTCTAAAATAATGAATCCAACCATTCCACAAAATTATAACGAAGCAAAAGATGAACTTAAGCTCAAAACCAAGCCATACACCAAAATTCATGGCACTAATCTTATTATCATGACTCCAAATGATTAAACTGTATATGAGTGTGGAGCTACGTGTAGAAGTGTAGCTAAACCCATTTCCCGCATGCCGGTCTCAAGGTACCTAAAAACAACATAAACACAAGCGTGAGTTCATCACTCAGCAAGCATATTGCAATGGTACAAAAGAACAATTACATGGCTACAACAATTCACATCATGTCTATCATCTCATTCATGATCACAAATCATTATCATCACCATTATGTATGCAATGCGATGCGATGCTCATGTCTCCTTGGAAACTCATACCGGTATGGTTGAGTACACACTCGTCGGTGTGCACCCTCTCCCCCCTTCCATCCCGAAGATGGAGGGTGCCTACTCCTCGCTTCCATACACCGTGGTGGATGGAATCACGATGTAGGACTTACTCATTGGCTCTCCGGAATAGTCATAACTTTCTCACCGACCTTCCCCGGACTAGTTATGACTTTCTCACCGCCCGGGTCATGTATCATGCCATGTATGCAAACATGCCAACATTATAAATAACTTGTACATTAACACAATCATAACATAATAAGCATATTCATCGTAACAATGGCAATCATTAAAGCATGGCATGTGAACATATCGTATATTCAATTTCAATCTCAACCAATCTAGCAAACTACAATCCGCTACCCATTCCAATACACTTGCCTCAACCACGGGCGACGGATTGACGAGAAGTAGAAGGCACTCCCGGGGTCACACCACCTGCACATAGGTACCACACACTCACAATCATATCCACAAAACAGTACGCAAACCCTCTTCTACCCCGACAACGCACACTACTCGCAAAACCCAAAAAAATAGAGGTTCTGTCCCGTCGGGACAGCAGCCTTCCAAAAGGCATAACTCGGGTTATAAGAGTCCGAATCAATTAAATGAGTACATCCTCGCATAGCTTAGGAAATTTCCTAACTTTTTCTAAGTATACGGAAAGACTGATTCGGACTCCAAAGTGGTTTAATATACAGAATACCGTGATCTGTTCCAATCACATCACAGATTTAATCACATTCGGTAAAAAGGCCATAACTTTCAAACGGCTGAACGGATTTATGCGTTCTTTATTTCCAATTAAAGGTATCGAAGTTATGTACAACTTCTTCAACAGGCGGCCGACCAAATTCTGCATCTAAAATTGCGAAAACCTTAACCCTAGGTCGGATGCACAATCTACCCAAGGCGGAGAACGTGGCAAATCAAACTTTCTCCCAAATCTACCCATGGGCAGCACCACTACTTGATCTAAAAGCATATAATTACCCTCTAGCACAGCCCCTAGACCAACCCCATGGATTCCCCTTGCCATACCTTAGCCCCACGAACGAAGAATCGACGAAACTCCTCCCGGTTCACGCGATCCACTTCCTCGCTCCAAATCCACCGGATCACCTCGTCGCGGAGCGCTCCAACGGACGGAGCGGCGGTGTGGCGAGGTGCGGAACTCTCCTAGGCCGGCAAGGAGGGTGGAGAGGGGAGGGGAGAGGTGGTGGCGCAAGGGGGAAGAAGGTGGAGGGGCGCACGGCCATGGGAGAGCAAGGGGGAGGCGCATGGGGGCATAGGGGTGGTGGCTAGGGAGTGGAGGGGGAAGGGGGGCGCACCTTGGGGTGGAGGCTAGGGTTTGCAGCCCAAAAGCTCCCCCCTTGGGCCCAAACCCTTCCACCGAAGGCCCAACTCAATCCCCAAGGCCCAAGATCCCCCGGAAAGGCCCAAACACCCAGAAACGGCCCAAAAACACGCTATAAAGCTGCATAACGTAAAGTTTTAACCTCCAAATTCATATTTTATAATATTTTGACATCCCGTAGTGTCACACATATGGCACTAAAATAATTTGGATATCTTACTTCAAATAAGGTTCTATCTTGTCGTAATTGAACAAGACATATTTATGTGCTTGAAGCCAAGTTTTGTGGTCTAATGTCACATTGCATTTGCCAGCTAATCCCTGGCCAATAATGTGGAAGAAAGGAGTTCTATTGTTGATTTCCATATGCCCACCATCATCATCTCTAACTTGTCGATTAAAGCGAGTCTCACCTTGTAAATAGCGAGAACAAAATGTAAGACTCTCATCAAACAAATAGCTCTCCGCGATCGATCCCTCGGGGTGACTTCTAGTGCGCACATAACCCTTACACCTCATCAAATACCTATGAATACATAAGCATATGGTATTTATAGATTTTTTGTGATAATACATAGTTTTGTTGGTACAAAAAACTTTTAGAAAATTACCTTTCAACAGGGTACATGTTTCGAAAATGTACTGGATCAGCCGTTCTTGCTTGGGCAGGAAGATGAACCATCAAGTGTACCATAAGATCAAAAAAAGATGGGAGGAATATAGTCTCGAGAATGGATAGGGTCTCAGCTATTTCAGCTCCTAATTTTTGCATATCACTTATGCGAATAACGGGGGAGTACATTTTCTTGAAAAAATTGCTTACACGAATCAAGGCAGCACTGACTTTTTCTGGCAAAATTCTTCTAACAGCAAGTGGTAGTAAATGTTGTAGAAGAACATGGTTGTCATGGCTCTTTAGCCCTATTATCTTTTTCTCATTAACAAGGACATTACGACGTACGTCAGATGCATAACTATCAGGAAAATTAACTCCTTTTAATACTTCACAAAATAACTTCTTCTCAAGAGAACTCATTGAGTAAGGTGCTGGAGGTAAATAAAATCTACCTTCTACTTCAATAGGATGAAGATCCCTTCTAATACCTAGAGACTGAAGGTCCAAACGAGAATTCAAATTATCCTTAGATTTCCCATCAATTCCCAAAAGTGTATTAATTATATTATCACAGACATTCTTCTCTATGTGCATGACATCTAAATTATGTCGCAACAGTAAGTCTTTCCAATACGGTAACTTGAATAGAATAGACCTCCTTTTCCAAATGATCAATGGCTCACCCTCCTTGTGCTTTTGCCTTTTTGTCTGTTTCTTCCCAGATGGATCCTTCCCAAAAACCGTATGAATATTTTCTGTCTGCATCAAAATCTCCTCCCTAGAAAGTGGAGCAGGTGCTGGCCTAAGCTCAGTTTTATCATCAAATGAGTGAGCATCAAACCTAAACTTGTGGTTTGCATGTAAGAACCTACGGTGTCCCATATAGCAAGACTTGGCACCATTTTTCAGTCGAAGAGAACATGTATATGAGTGGCATTCAAGGCATGCTGCTGCACCGGAGGTAGTGCAACCAGACACATAGCCTAGACCAGGGTAATCAGTAATTGTGCATAATATGGCAGCATGAAATTGGAAGTACTCACCCTTCGATGCATCAAATGTTCTAACACCATTAACAAACATATCTGTCAGATCATCAACCAAAGGCTCAAGATAAACATCCATATCACTGCCAGGAGCTTTTGGACCAGGAATCAACAATGAGAGGATAAAATTTGGTTGCTTCATACACATCCAAGGTGGAAAGTTATAAGGAATTAAAATAACAGGCCAAATGCTGTAACCAACATTCATGGACCTAAATAGATTAAAACCATCAGTAGCTAGAGTAAGTCTAATATTGCGGCTGTCTGAAGCAAACTCTGGATGCTTATGGTCAAAATCCTTCCAAAGGGGAGAATCTGCTGGATGCCTAAGCAAACCATCTTTACTGCGCTCTTCATCGTGCCATCTTGTGTGAGTTGCAGTTCTAGAGGACACAAACAACCTTTGAAGCCTTTTCTTTATTGGAAAATAGCGAAGAACTTTATTAGGAACCTTGTGTACGCGTTTCCCATCTAAACTTTGCTTTTCTGATTTCCAACGTGAGGTTTCACATGTAGGACATCAATTAGAATCAGTATGGTCTTTCCAAAATAGAATGCAATCATTTTTACGTGCATGAATACTTACATACCCAAGCCCTAGGCATTTCACCATTTTCTTAGATTCATTGTAGTTTTTAGGTAGTGCTGACCCTTCAGGCAATGCATCTTTGAGAAGATTTAGTAATCTGTCAAAGCTTTTCTCAGACCATCCACCAAGCAATTTAGCATTTAGTAGTCTAACTAGGAAACGCAACTTTGAGAAATTCTTACACCCTGGATATAGCTCTTGACCATAGTCATTTGCCAACTGTTGAAGAGGTTCTAAATCTTCATGGGGCTGCTCTAAACGACCTTCATCCTCGAAATCCCCTCCATGATCTAAACCACAAGCTAAGTCACGCAGCAAATCAGAAATATCGTCATCTTCGTCCGACTTCTCCCCAAACTCGACTCGATCATGGTCATGACTATTAACAAAAAAGGAGCTAGCTTCTCCATGAAACATCTGTTTTTTGTACTCTTCCAAAAATCCCTCACATATCAAGTGCTCACGCACTTCGCTTTCTCCTCTCCAAATGGCATTCACACAATTTATACAAGGGCACAATATTTTGTTTCCTTTCACTGAATTTCTAAATGCAGAAGTTAGGAATCTGTTTACCTCTTCAACATAGCCCTTTGTGTGCCTACATGTAGTATATATGCAGCAAGTTAGTTTAAATGTTGACTACTACTAACACCTGGTAACTATATAAAAGAATTGTGTTGTACCTAGGCTCATCCATCCACCTGATATCCATGTAGGATTTTTACTAGCTATGCCAGCAAGCTATGTAATTTCAGAGTACAAGTTATAAGTGTAGACATATAAAGCTGTAAAGAATCAACCAAATAAAACCAAAATCAAACAACATGATTGAATTATGTCAGTCAGTCCTAACACATCCATAATGTCCTTTCACACACAAATGAGACATATACCAAATCAAGTATATAAGATGGTAAAAATAATTAACAAATGGCAATAATGAGAGAGTAACTTACAAATTTGGTCAGAGAACTCTTGCTACAAGGGAGTGCAACTGCCTAGCTTGGCCTCAATAACCCTCTGGTATTAAGAGTGTACCTTATCAAACAATAAATTAATAATAACATCATTCAATCGTCCAAGTCGTCATTGAAATGGTTTGAACTTCTAATGGGAAATACAATAGTATCTACTCACGCACATGTAAAGTTCAGTGAGCTAGCTGCCTAGAAGATCACAAAACAAATCTACACACATAGCACAAGCTTGCCTTGTGTCCCAATAGGTCGGACTGCGCCCTTTTTGCACAATATGGACCTGAAAACACACATATGTGCATAAAATGTTTAGAAAAGAATACTGAAAAAAAAACCCTTCTGCGTTCTTTTGATTCACCATTCCTTTAATTCCACATTTCTAATTCTCTATCGTGCACAATAAAATATTTTATTAAGTGTAACACATAGTAGATCGATGATATTTCTCGAACAAAAGTATGCATTAGGGGAAAAGTAATTTGATTTTGTTTCTTCTCTTCCAACTCATCACTCATGACAAAAGAATTAAAGCAAGGAGCTAGCAACGAATGAAGCATCGTCAAGCACCTTGCAATCAGAGTTGACCGAAGCAAACTGTCCTAGTAACAAAGTAGCCTCTCTTTGGCTTTCCGTACAGCAGGAACTGCAAAAGAAAAGAATCACTTCATAGATCAAGTAGAGACTCTTGGAATGGGCTGCACAGCACAGACTCAGGGCAAATATCAAATCCTCGTACACTTTTGTGAGATTGAAAGGATAACAGAAAGCCTTCAAATTTAAATGGGTTGATGTTATAGAATACAAAGGGTATGAATCAGGATTAGAAGATAATTTTTTATGCCCAAACTTACACGCAAAACAATCATAAGATCATAATCAGATTATTCTTCTCAATTAAAGCAGCAAAGTTAATCATCATTCAGAAACACAAGTAAAAATCGTGTCTTCACAGTAATTAAGCGTAAGACATGTTCAATAAAGCATGCAGCCATTATTATAATTCAAAATAACAAAAGTTCTCATGCAGAACTAAAAAATATATAGAATTTCAGTTATCCGTAGTATTTGAGCATAATTCAACAAATATATACAGTAAGCTATATGCATTCAATTCTCTACTAATACAGTTTAAAACTATTACCACTGCATATGACGATCATACCTTAATAACCCAATTACAGGTTGCAGGGCCCAGCATTAAGAACCTCTTTCTTCATATTTGGGGATGAATGAACCAAATTTGCAATGACACCAACCTAATGTGCCAACAGAAAACATTTATTGGCATGCTCTGCAATAAAGAGATCATATATGGGGCTAGCAAGACTAGGGTGGTATTCCAGGCAAGATTGTCACAGTACATGTTGGATCGTTAAAAAAATGTTATAGAGAAGGCAACCTTCCACTTAATAGTATTTGAGCATAATGTTGGAGTAGGTTCAGGAACCAGCGCAATACACTCGAGGCAGCATTGTTGGAGGAGGCGTCGGAGGGCGTCGTTTGTCGGAGGCAACACACCGAGCCACTGACAGCAACGAGACATCGGGGGGTGCCGCGCGTGGGGGCGGCAGCGGGGGCGGGAGGCAACAGCGTGGGGATTGTGACGGGGGCAGGAGGCGGCGGCGTGGGGGCAGCGGCGGTGGGGGGAAGGCGCGCGTGGGGGCGACGGCGATAGGGGGAAGGCCCGCGTGGGGCGGCAGTGGTGGGGGAAGGCACGCGTGGGGGCGACGGCGACGGGGGGATGACGCGCGTGGGGCGGCGGCAGGATCGAAGTCGTGCGCCCGTGTGGGGATTTTGGGGAAGGAGACGCGCGTCTTTGTGGGGGGTGGGGGGAGGGAAATAAACCCTACTGTTGTTCTCCCGCCTAAATATTTGCCCCGACAGATAATCAGTCGTAATATATTTGCCGACAGATAAGCAGTCGTAACATATTTGCCGACAGACAATTTGACCCACATCATGAGATTTACCGACACACAGTTAGTCTTTAGTTACATATATAATTATTGACAGATAATCTAACCCTAAAAGAAGTATTACCGACAGATAATTTGTTGCTTAAATTTACCGACAGATAGTCCGTTGGTGATCACCGACTATTTCCGACAAACATCTGACGGTAATATTGTGTCATGGTGTAGTGATATCTAATGGCCACGTAGCTAATTAGTGGTAATTATAACTATTCAACTAGATTTTTATACACATCCTAATATGAGCATACATGTTTCTCGATTAAGTATGCATTATTTTACTATCCATGTTCGACCAGTGCAAGGAACTCGAGCGCATCTACGGCCAGAGCGTCGACGCCTTCTTCGATGGCACCGACGAGGCCAGCAGCGACGAGAGGACGCGCAGGAGCAAGCGCGTGCGGGCGAGCACACTACTACAGAAAAGACCATTAGAGACGGTTCACAAATATCATCAGAGACGGCTTTGTGAACCGCCTCTAACAATGGGTCAGTGATAATATAAGCACTTCACAGACGGTTTCATTAACCGTCTGTGATAATAATTTTACAGACGGTTCTTATTTAGAACCGTCAGTGCTATATTAAATCTACTGACGGTTTGTAATATGAACCGTCTGTGATATAAATCCTATCACTAACGGTTCCATATACCAACCGTCTGTGTTAGTGTATATCACAGTCGGTTTGTAATATGAACTGTCTGTGTTATACAAACTATGACAGAAGGTCCACATGTATGAACCGTCTGTGAGACGGTGCTTAGTTGTGAACCGTCTGTGATATGGTTTTCATACATACATCTTTTTCTGTTTATTGGCTAGCCTCAGGAAATGCTAGCCATGCCCTCTGAAACAGACATAACACAGAAGCTACATTGCAGTTATTAGACAAGCATTATTTCAGCGATCACAGATATGGGATTCATTTAGCAATTGTTCCAAGCTGATTATAGCACTATCATTACATCCATTTCAGCAAATGAAGACTCGGCTGTGTAAATTTCATCAATATTAAATTCTTTCCCAGCTTCCTAAAACAACAGGGCCTTTCGGGTGACTCGGAAAAAATAAAGAATCAACAAAGTTGATATGGGAGAGAGTATATCCTACCCTCATTCCAGTCATGAAGCACAATTCTTGCAGGCTTCAACATCCACTATACCACCCTTTTTCAAGTTCCCCCGGAGTGTGGCAACTTTCTGAAGGAAATCATCAACTGAAGTAAAGGTCGGCACCTTGTACAGAGACAACAATGTCTCATGTGTGCAAAGATTGAGGATTTCCTTTACTGAAAGCGTTAAATAAAGTTATCAAATGATGCACTTCCAGCCACATTACTATATACAAGTTATTATTGGATGAAATAGTATCCACACAATGAAAATAACCACAACTAGAATAAATTAGACCTTTAGTTCCACAAGCAATATTACTTGAAACTAATATATGATTTATGATAACCAGGGATATATACATACCATTTCCTCCTCATGGTGTGCTTTTTCAATTGCTCTTTCCTCTCTTCTTTTCTTAACCTTCTCTATTTCAGCTGTATTTGATCGTGCAAGAGCAGGATTAGGCACTAGAAGAAAAGCATAGACTTCAACATTTTTAGAAAAGAAGAAGGTTGCACACTAGTGACCTATTAGGGATATGTATCTGAAAAGAAAGCACAGATATACGGCAAGATATATGTCCGCACTAGTGGTAAGATATAGTATGGCATATGTATACTTGGAAAATCCTATGTATTAGAAGATGGCTCTTGATATGAGATATGTTGACTCCCTTCATGCCCATCAAGCGAAGATCAGCAATGAAGCATTATTACATCCATTTCATCGAATATCATCAAGACATTACAAGCATCATTACATCCATTTCACAGTTCATCGAGACAGAGACATTACATCCATTTCAGCGATCACGAGATCATCACAAGCACTATCCGTACATCCATTTCAGCAAATAAAGCGGAAAATTAGAATGACAGTACAAGTGGCAATCTGAGAGATAAACCTAACTCTTGCAGTTAGGCACTGCGTAGAACTCGCCTTTTTACTAATGACTTGATGACTAGAAAAAAACAAAGTTTTCCTCGAAGGACGCGAGATCCTTGTCTTGCAACGAAGTTTTATCGTTACTCATTTGTGTTGCATTGACGAGGAGATGCATGTTATGGCAAACGTAAAATCCACATCGGTTATTGCCTGTCCTTGTTGGTGGCACTTTGGAAAAATAGAATTGCTTAGTTCGAGAATCATGGCTACGGAGTTTGAAATAGGATTATCTTGTATAGAGGATCCTGGAAACTTGAAATCGTCTTGCAACGCCTTATCCTCGCCTTGAACAGAAGGATCTCGCAAAGCTTTGACCGTCCTACGTGATTTGAAAGGTTAGCCTCGGCTATTCCGGGAGCAACAAGCTCCTTAAACAACGTGGTTACCTGGTGATTAACCGTGCGATAGGGTTCAAGTCGTGGTTGCTTGGGTATGTGAGGAATCAACGTAAATAACCCGGTTCTTGGCGGATGAATTACAATTAGAACCCAGTGAAACCTGCATAGGTATGTTGCCATGGTCAATTAGCACCAAAGTATTGTGTGCACATTACAAATGAGAGTATACCAAGTCGGGCAGCACTTACCCTGGGTTAAAGGGTAAAAGTATGAAGCTTTTATCTTTCTGAGCATCCAAGGCATGTAAATGACGTATTCCTCTCGCTTTTGCATCTTGGTTCATTGTTGGCTGCGAGACTAAGAGTGGGTCGAGGAAACCCACCGATGTATTGTTCGCTCTCGCTTCGCGTATCATGAATCTATATATACAAAAGTTAGGCAAAGTGTCACTTAAAATATATATATATATATATATGACATTTATCCGTATTACAGGGAAGACACACTCACAATGTCCAGCATCTTAAGAGCGAGGCGTCGAGGGCGTCGAGGTTGAAGAGATCGAACAGGTCCTGGAAGCCGACCGCGAAGTAGCCCCCCGCTGACTCGTTGAACAGATGCTTAGGCTTGTAGCGGACCATGATACTTGTTGTACGTTCGTTCTCTGGCTTGTTAGCTTCTCTCATGTAGTATGTATGCAGGCTTTTGCAGTGATAAGTCAATGTCTTGATGCGATCTTCCGTTAATAAAGGCTCTCCTAGCTTGAATACAGGGCCAACTGGGCCATCGGATAGTACTCCAAGGCCTTCGCTATCTTTTTCGATTTGCCCTTCCCTTTCTTTGTTGGAACGGAAATCTTCGGGGGAGACGAGGGGAGTAGAGAGCAATCAAAGTCAAAGTCAATATCAAACTCATGGTCAATGTTTTTGGGTGGGGAGGGCACGATAAGCGATTTGGGGGAATTGGATCAACACGGCGGAGGAAGTAGAGGTACTTACGGTGGAGGATGGATGTCTAGAGATATGTCATTTCGGGCCTTTGGATGAATGTGCCGATGACATCCCCGATGTCTCAAGCTCGTCATTTGGAGGCAATTGTAGTGTGATGATCTTGAAAATGTCATGAACGCCGTCCACATTGACCTTCGTGAAACCGGCGCTAGCAGGTACCGTGCACCATCGCCCCTTCAATGGATGGATACGCGAGGCCCCAAGCGACTGTATAGGAAGGAGCAATTGGCAACTCTCACTGGAGATTGCACGCGTGGGCTCCTACACAACGGTACCCAATTAGCTAATGTGCCAAAAGATATATCTATGGAGCATTCAAGGGATCATACTTAGTATACCTTGATGTCACAGACAGGGAATCTGTAGGGTGTTTACCTGGTCGGGCGGGCCTGCATTTGCTCTTACGTGTAGTGGGGCTAAACCCTAGGTCTTGCACAGGATTTGTGTTTTGAGCATTGAGCCTTTCCTCGAGGCTTCTTATCTTACCATTGAATTCTTCTCTCAGCCTGTCCTCAAGATCCTTCACGATCTTTTTCTCACGCTCGTCTCTACCTCTCTTCTTACTCCGGTACATGTCGGTGTCTTCGAAGCCCGTCTTCCAGGGAACGAAAACCCCTTTGCCTCGCGTGCGACCAGGGTGTTCCTTGTTTCCCAATGCCGTGGAGAGTGCATCTCTCTCCCTGTTCGGGACAAAAGATCCACCGGAAGATTGTGCACTCAACTCTACCTGCAAGATCCCAACAAGTTATTTCACTGATGAAGTTAGGAACTAAATACGTACCAAAATGGTGGTTCGATATCTTACCAAACTGTAACACCCCAAAATTTTGCTTTTCTTAAATTCATGTGTGATTTGGCACTTTGGTGAATTTTTGGAATTTTCTGGAATTTATTTGGATTTATTTGGAATTTATTTGAATTTATTCCATTTTGAAATAATTAAAGAATTTAATTTTGCAAATAAAATTTTGTTGGAAATATTTTATTTGAGTCCAAAATGATCCAAAGTATTTTCCAGAATTTTTACGAATTTTAAAGTCTTTTGCTATTTTTAATGAATTAAATGAATTATCGGAAATTATTTTAAATATTAAATCGCTGGAAATTCAACTCGGGTCGAGTCTTGTTCATCCGATCGAAGTCGAACCGAGTCGGACTCGAGTCCGACCCGAGCCAGTTGACTCGATCAAACCAGCTCAAAACCCTAATCAATCCCAACCGTTGGATCAAGATCCAACGGCTGAGATCCGCCCGTACCGGTTCGAGCCGTATCCGGCCCGGATCCGATCGCACCCGTGCGATCGTGGCCGTTGATCGTGCCACGTGGACGGCTGTGCGTCGTCGTCTCCGCCGAGTCCGAGCCGGACTTCGCCGCCGCGCCCGCCGCCGTGTAGAATTAGGTTTCCGTCTCGGGCACGGACGCCGAGGCTATTTAAAGCCCTGGTCACGCCCCGAGGTTGCCCTCATCCTTGCGCACCCGTTCCCCCGAGCCATCTCGCCTGAGCGCGCCGTTTGCCGTCTGAGCTCGCCGTAGTTGAGCGCCACTCCGCCGCGGTTTTGCCTCGTCGCCGCCGTTCGTTGTCTTCCGCAGAAGGAGCCCGAGCGGAACCCCGGCCAGCGCGCGAAGAGACCACTCACTTCGCCGGAACGACCCCGGAGCGCCGTCGGGCTCGTCGTCGTCTCCGTCTCCGGTGGCTGCAGCTCCGCCGCGTCGCCATCGCTCTCGCGAGCTCTGTGGACCGTCCGATCTTGATCGTGCGGTTGAGGTGAGTTCACGTGTTCCAAACCCGATTAGATCTGAACCGTTGGATCAAGATCCAACGGTTCACAATCGCCACGTGCCGTAGTAGTGATTATTATAGGATTAGATCTGGACCGTCCGATCTAGATCGAACGGCCCACGATCATCGAGTAGATTCAACGCGTTAACTCTGGATCTAATCGCGACCGTTGAATTTCAAATCAACGGCCGAGATTGCGCCACGTGTCGGGAAGTTGGACCGACGCGTCGCTGGCCCACGCGGCTGGCGTGTAGACGCCGACACGCGGGCCCGCGGTCGAGGGCCCGTGATGTCGGGCCGACCAGCCAAGCGCCGACGCCACCCATGACGCATCGATGGGTCCCACTGTCGCCAAAGACCGTGGTGAGCCCGCCGACGCCGGGCCGATGACGTCACCCGAGTGGTCCCACATGTCAGTCTCACGTAGAGTCGTGGACCGAGTCCACGGTGGACCCAAGCCGAGCGTGGACCAAGCCCATGGACCGGCTGACGTCAGCCAACCAATCGGAGGCTGCCACGTGTCCATGCTGACGCAATAATTAATTTCCGAAAAAGAAAATGATTTATTAATTCGAAATAATGATTTCAGATTTTGTTTCAAACTTCAAACGCTTATAACTTTTGCGTTTCAACTCCGATTTGAGTGATTCAAATTTCTAAATTTGTATAAAATTGAGATCTACCTAAATATGAATTTTATTTAATTTTTGGACTAAAGTTTTTCTCTGTAAAATTATTTAATTGATTATTTAAACTTTAAATAATCATAACTTTTGCGTCTTAACTCCAAATTTGACGATTCCAGTTTCTAAAAATCCATAAAATTATGTTCTCTCTGTTTATGGATTTTATTTGGGTGTTTGGGCACTTTTTGCCTATTGTTTATTTGTGTATTTGCTATTTGCACGCTTTACGAGTAGACGTTGAAGTGCCGGAAGGATTCGAAGGAGAAGTATTGACTCAGGATCCAACTCAAGACCAAGAGCAAGTACTTTTTGAAGGCAAGTTGTGCTTTGACCATGTTGATCCTATTTCGAAATCTATTTTGATTTAAACTATTGCATGCTAGTTCAATTAGAAAAATATTTGGTTTTAAACATGGGGATTAGATAAATACCAATTTGCTGTATGACACCTTGATTACTTAAGTATGTGCCATGACCCTTTGTCACCCTAGTTGTGGATTACTAGTTGGACATTATTAAATTGCCAACATGGGTTTAGACCGTTGTAGTATACTGCTTAGACCTGCTACGTGCTCATGACATGATTTTGGATAATCAAATGTTAATATTGACTTAATGATATATTGAACCTGTTTTGGAAAAGTATCATGTGATGTTGATGGCACGTGGTGCATGGTAATCAACTGGGGTTTGATAAACGATTTCGGCCAGGGCATGTGGCAAGAGTAATCAGGTGGGCGGTTGTGGCATTGGGAGTGTTGATTTGGTTCTTCGGGTAGTCTTGCCCTGGTCACCCTAAGGACTTAACCTTGCAAGCCTTTGAACTGGGTCTAACGTGCAACCACATGTCTGTAATGGGACGGACCTAGTTGACTAAGTTGCTAATAACGTACCTGTGGGACCTCAGGAGGTCAACTACACCCTTTGTGTATGTTGTACGGGGAGCGTGCAGGGTGAGGCCAGGTACCCATCTAACGGTTGATTGGCCTAGACTTCGCCTTAGCGAAGGGAAGGGTTAGTCTTGCCAATAGCAGGGAGGACCACTTGTATTGTTAGAGGTTCCGAAAGACTTTGTTACGGGAACTCGCCTTTGTGGTGTTTGACTGTATCTTGTGGGTAAAGTGCATAACCTCTGCAGAGTTTAGAATCTATTCGAATAGCCGTGTCCACGGTATTGGACATCGCTCGGGAATTACAGTCAAGGGTTAGATTTTCTCAAAAATAACTTTGGTTTGAAAGGTTGGGTTGGTTTAATAATGAAGATGATGGAAATGTGGTTTAGGATGGGGAAAATGTTTATTAAACTTCTTGAAAAGTTATTTATACTTTACTTATTTTTACTGCTTTCGAATCTACTTATATTACTTTTCAAATGCTGTTTACTGCAAATATACCTTGAGCTATTCCTTTGTACCAAGCCATGCATATAGTATATTAGCTTGCATTCTGTGCATGACTTGCTGAGTACCAAGTACTCACCCTTGCCTCAACACAACACCAGTTGAAGAGGAGACTACGCCAGCTTTGGAGGAGGAACTCCAAGAGGATCCGTCTACTTAGGGATGCGAGCCCAGTCAGTTGCCTGTGGTATACTGGATGGCGCCACGATGTTACCTTCGTTGTTTTTCCGCTGCTATTATCTCTCTTTTAATAAGTTTCGCCTTGCGAGGCATATATTTGTAACTTGGCCATAAGGTCGAGTAACCAGTTTGGTTATTTAAATAAAGTACTTTGATAATATCGAATGGTATGATTGTGATATTTACCGATGTTAAGACTGTGTGCACTAGCGCGTTCCTGGACTAGTGATGAATACACAGAGGGTCCGGATTTGCAAATTCGGGGTCCCGACACAAACGTTGGCAGACTTCCTCGTCCGCAGGGTTTGTAAAGGATATGGTGCCAGATGGTGTGGCACATGACCTCGCTCTTAGCCAGTCTCTGGCGCGCTGGTCAACAATCGATTCAAATGGCGCGGAGTCCCCCTCGTCCTCCCTGTCCCATTGCATCCTCTTCCCCGCGTAGCCAGCGGAGCCGAGTCTGTGGGGGTGGGTGTTCCTTGCCTGCAGGGCCTTGTGGGCTTCGCTTTCAAGCACGAACTGATCTGTCGTCTTCATCTGAACAAAACGTCGCCATGAATCCTCAGTAATGAACCCGTACTTAGAGTAGGGAGTCATGTCCTTATTGACGTATTCCTTGACAAGTGTGCTCTTAAAGGTCTTCCACGCCTTTCCTGCCACTAGCAGTGCATACCGTCACAGCTGGGCCTCGAGTTCTTCTGGAATATCGAAGGAGGAAAGGATTTCTGTAAGCAGGTCGTTGCGGCCCTCGTCAGTCAGTGACTTCCAGGATACAATTGTGATGGGAACCCGTTCGCGAACAACTATCCCGCACATTGTTCGTAACGCATTCACTACCTTTTTACATCCGGTAGGGGACCCATCTTTCGGATCGATCGCCGTGATGCTATATCGGCCTGTTGGCCTTTTGTTTGCTTTTCTTGGAGCGCGAGTTGGTTTGACTTGACTCGGCTGAACAGATCCTTCAGTTGGTCCTAAGGTGGATAGAAAATATTGAAATAATGTTATTCCATCATTATTTCGATGGGAACTGTTTGGATGTGTTCATCACATGAAAAGAAGAAATGTGGGTGATCAGGTCAAAATTCCGACGATATCCAATCAAAATTCAAATACATCCAACAATGTCGCCGCCGCTACTCCACTGCCGCCCTCGGGTTCCCCGTTGTCCCCTTCATCCCCGCAGCCAGTTTCCATCCACCCGTCACCGCCGGAGCGCAGCCGAAGTTGCCACCCGACGCCCACGACCATGGGCCCGATGTAAAGAACAAAGGAGAGAGAGAGAGAGAGAGAGAGGGAACTATGAAAAGAAAAATAAAATAAATGAACCTAACTATTCACTTGATCTAGAACATACTGGTGCAAACATTATTTCAATATTTTAATACATCCATAAAAATATATATTGGCACTGGAAGTTTTAGTCTAAAACGACTTTATTTTGTATCTAGAGGGAGTAATAAAATTCCCAACAATGTGATTTTGCGTCTAGACTCAGAAGGGATTAACAAAATTGTGGGTGATGGAATGCTGCCGTCCAGGATCTAAAAGAAGGGAGTGAGTGCACCAACCAAACGCAGACACACGACACGATCATAGTAAAATAGAAAGGTTGGTTTGCCACCGAGACGTCCCTCCCTCCTGTCCTGGCTCCCGATGATTATCCTAAGCTAAGAGATTCCAGCACAGCGCACCTGCGCAGAGCAGCAGAAGCACAAGCCCACAAGTTGTGTCCAATCCCTCCCTTCCACAATGCATTGCCTTAAAAGGCTACTACGCGCATCGCCAAATTTTGCAAACCATGACAATATATAAGTGCAACATACTACTACTCGAAAGAATGTATGATGCATCCATCATACATTCTTCTTCCTCCTCTTCTTCTTTTTTCCACCTTACTTTTGCGGTTTTGCCCATTCATTCATTCATTCATTCATGACGATAATTAACACACGAAACAATACATACATATATACATACAGGAGCTGAGCTACCAACAATTCATTCATTCATTTGCGGTTTTGCCCATTCATTCATTCTCTCATTTAGTCTTTTACCTTGTTTTTTTTTTAGATCAAGAGGACATCAAAAAAGATGTCCCAGTTCCTTTATATAGAAACTGGATAGTATCAAGCACAAGTTCAATACATTCATTCTCAGATAGCCACAAGGACTCCTCCAGAGCCAGCACAAAACCGAAAATAAAAAAGCAGTGATTCCCAGATTTTTAGCGCCCAGACGACGATACCAAACATTCAAACAGTTTTTTACCTTGTGGGGGAGGAGCATTACTCATTTTCCTGGGGGGGGTGGAGCCGAGGTCGCCGGGGGCGGTGGAGCCGTCGCGGGGGGGGGAGGTGGCGCAGCGGTCGGGGGAGGAGGAGGCGCAGCCATGGGCGGGCCTCGGGAGGCGGCGTCGGGGCTCGGGGAGGCGGCTCAGGTCTCCATCAGCGTGCTCGGGCGGCGGTGGGCTCGGGAGGCTGCGGCGGGGCTCGAGGCGGCGGCGCAGCGAGGCGGCGGGGGCTCGAGGCGGCGGCGCTCGTTAGGGTTTGAAGTGTGCGTCGTTTGAAGTCCGGTAGAAAACGTTTCAAGTGAAGAAGTTTTATAGGGTTTGAATATCACGAGCGGTTCTAAACTAGAACCGTCTGTGATATTAATATCTTGACGGGTATTAAATAAAACCGCCTGTAATAGAGTAATATTACTGACGGTTATGGTGTAGAATAAATGCGTATTTACTATATATTGCAGGCAGTTGCAGTATAGAACCGTCTGTGTTATTATATATCACAGACGGTTCTAGTTTAGAACCGTCTGTGATACGACCCACCATTCCTCTGGAGTATATATACTCATGCAAGTTGAGCTTCATGAGACTGCTAGGGTACATAATTTAAACTCCATGAAGAAAAGAAGCAGAAATAAATCTATGGATAGTTTAGAACCATCTGTGATACGGCCCACCATTCCTCTACAGTATATATACTCATGCATTGAGCTTCAAAGCATACAACTTAAGTGACTTTAGGTAGTTCGCTCTTGGACGTTCATCTTGACCTTAGCTAGCTCACTACTAGGGTACGTAATTTAAACACCATGAAGAAAAGAAGCGGCTACCTCCGTGGCTCAACCCTACCTGTGATGTCGCAAGTATACGAAGCTTGGTTACTAACAAACCACCATGCACAGCCACAAGGGTGCCCTAAGGGTGTGTACATGCCCGTACACACCGTTCCACTATCCATTCGACGGCTACAATTACTATGGCCTACTACTCTACAACCACGTGTGCAATAACATAAGTACAGAAATATTACTTTATTATCCATACATGCATGGTCCTGCTTACAAATTAACATTGTAATTATACAGTGAAAATTAGCCCTTCACAATGATCGACGCGTGTATAGGTGACTTCGTCAATTTGTTCCTCTTGGACCATCTTTGGCATTTCCGATAGGAGGCAAATCATCAAATTGATTGTACTCTTCCTCATCTACTACATTCTCAACTCCGACAATCCTCCTTTTTCCCTGAACAACTACGTGGCGCTTCTTGTCAGACGGATCGGTAACATAAAAGACTTGAACAACTTGGTTTGCGAGCACGAATGGTTCATCTTTGTATCCGACACGTTTGAGGTCCACAGTGGTGATGCCGTACTTGTCAACCTTCACGTGCTGGAGGTGGACCCAACGACACCGAAATAGTGGGATCTTGAAAAGTACATAGTCAAGCTCCCAAATCTCCTCTATGAACCCATAGTAGGAGCTCCTCGTTGACCCAGCGGTACTGAACGCATCTATGCGGACCCCGCTGTTCTGGTTTGTGCTCTTCAAATCCTGATCTATCGTGTAAAATGTGTATCCATTTAAGTCGTATCCTTTCCACGTGACAACTGTAAAAGCTGGGCCTTTTGCCAACCATTTCAGGGTGTCATATGACGAGCTCCCAGTGATGGGTCGCTCTTTGAACCAATTGTTGAGCTGAAGGTTATGTTGTCTTATGATCCAAGACTCCTGCCGTGCTGGATTCTCTTGCCTTAGCCATTGCTTGTGCTCGACGATGTACGGGGACACTACAGTCATGTGTTGTAGAACCGTGAAATGGGCTTGAGCACACGCAACTGGATCAAGTGTGATTGCTTTCCTTCCGATGGTCCCGATACCCTGGAGCCTCCCCTCATGGCGAGATCGAGGCACACCTATTGGTTGGGCCTGAGCCATGTAATCGACGCAGAACTCGACGACCTCTTCGGTTGCATAACCTTCGACAATGCTACCCTCCGGACGAGATCGATTTCGTACATAAGACTTAAGAATTCCCATATACCTCTCGAACGGGTACATGCTACGTAGGAACACAGGCCCACACATCTTTATCTCTATTACAAGGTGAACAATGAGATGGACCATGATATCGAAAAATGACGGAGGGAAATACATCTCAAGATTACATAGAGTCATCACCACCTCAGCCTGCAGACCATCTAGTCCTTCGGGATCGATGACCTTCTGAGCGATTGTGTTAAATAAATAACACAGCCTCGTGATTGTCTCTCGGACCTTTATTGGCAAAATACTTCTAATTGCAATTGGGAGCATTTGTGTCATCAACACATGACAATCATGAGACTTCATGCCAATTAATTTTAAATCTTGCATTGAAACAAGTCTCATCATGTTGGACGAGTAGCCGGACGGAACTTTCACACCGTGCAAGCACTGGCACAGTTCAGTTCTTTCGGCCTTTGACAGAGTGTAACAAGTTGGTTCGCAATACGTACCACCTTTAACGGTCTCTTTTGGTGCTAACTCAGGTCTTATGCCCATATCGACTAAGTCAAGTCGTGCGTTGATACCATCCTTTGTTTTGCCCTTAATGTTTAGTAGGAGACCAATCAGGCTATCACAGACATTCTTCTCCACGTGCATGACATCGATGCAGTGACGAACTTCTAGGTGCTCCCAAGAAGGTAGGTCCCAAAGATTGATCTCTTCTTCCACAAGCTCTTCTCACGGGTCGACCTTGCTTTACGTCCCTTTCCATACGTAACATCCAAATCCTTTACAAAGTCATGAACATCTCTCCCGCTAAAAGTCCTTGGAGTTGAACCGTTTCGTTCGTCCCATCGAATAGTCTCTTCATCTTGCGGTATGGGTGTTTCCTCCCAAGGAACCTACGGTGGCGCATGTACACGGTTTTACGCGAGTGATTCAGCCACACACTCTCGATCGCTCGTCTAGGCGGTGAGTGCAAGCCTTGGCACCTTTTGTACTCGGCCCGACAGGTTAGCAAGTGCAGGTAATCATTTATGGTGCAGAACAACAAGCAGTGTAAAGTGAAGTTCTCTCGTTTGTATGCATCCCAAACCTGTACCCTAGGAACCCACAATGTTTTTAGATCTTCCACCAATGGAGCTAGGTACACATCAATATCGTTCCCAGGTTGTTTCGGTCCTTGGATATGCACAGACAATAAAATGTACTTTCGCTTCATACACAACCAAGGAGGAAGGTTGTAGATACTGAGATTCACGGGCCAAGTGCTATGCCTACGCTCATGTTACCGAAAGGATTCATTCCATCTGTACTCAGTCCAAACCTTATATTCCTCATCTCTGCAGCCGAATTCTTCATACCTCCTATCGATGTTTCTCCACTTTGGGTGGAGTGCAGGTGTCTTAGCATTCCATCGTTCTTACGCTTCTCGGAATGCCAACACAGTAGTTTGGCCTCCTTTGGGTTAGCAAACAAACGCTTCAATCGGGGAATTAGAGGCAGATACCATGCCATCTTAGCAGGACTTCCTTTCTTCACCTCCTCATTTGAATGACTCTTACGCTTGTACCGGGATGCGTTGCACACCGGACATACATGCAAGTTTGCATACTCTTTGCGGTATAGGATACAATCGTTCGGACATGCATGTATTCTTTCTACCTCCATTCCCAAGGGACAAAGAACCTTCTTGGCTTTGTAGGTTGTTGTCGGCAACTCGTTTCCCTCTGGAAGCATGTCTGCCAATAGACGTAACAGCGCTGTGAAACTCTTATCTGACCAACCATTGCTTGCCTTCAATTTCAGCAGTTCAAGTACAGACGACAACCTTGTGTATTTCACCTTGCAACCAGCAAACAAAGGTTTCTTTGAGTCCTCCATCAAACCCACGAATTTTTCATATTCCCTTTCATCACGGTTCCCTTCTGCGTCGCGCAGCATCTGGTCCAGATTGTCATCATGCAACATATCCTCGTCGGAAGCAGAATCAATGTGATCATCCGGCATATCGTTGACTTCGTCGAAGATGTTAACAGTACCACCTGCTTCTTGTATATTCTGCTCTTCGCCGTGATTGGTCCAACATGTATATCCCTTTTTGAAACCTCGCATAATCAAGTGTGCTTCGATCTACTGAGTTTCAAACATCATCATATTCTCGCAATCGATGCATGGACAAGGCATATACTGCACTCCTTATTAAACATGTCCTCCTCTGCAGCTCTTCTAAAAGTGGAGACGCCATTAATGTACTCCACACTGCAAATGCGGTCCCAGTAGACATCCAGCTTCGATCCATCTATGCTACACATGTAATATTCGATCCAATTAGAACTCTCTTTTCAACTGATTAAGTACACTTTCCTTAACAAGTTAGAGCTTCAAAATAATATTGCAATTATAACGTCCAATTACTATCACCACGAAAACATGGATCTACAAGCTAGATCTAAACAATCTTAAATTTCTTACATAACCAAGCTAGATATTGAATTAATATATATAAGGCAATTTTATATCCAATACTAACCTTAGATCTGAATTAATATATATAATGCAATTATCCATTACTAACCTTAATTACATCACAAGAATCACCTATTATATAGGCTTACAGACGGTTGTATTGCCAAACCGTCGGTGATATAACGGTCTTAGCATTCTATCCCAACAGGTGACCACAACATCGAACTTGCGCTCGGGCCTATATATAGGCAAGCTTTTGAAGGGAATATGCCCTAGATCAGTCATGGTGATGATTGTAATACGTCTTTGTTCATGTAATAATGATAACTTTGTTTATCGGTTCCCTGAATATATGTTACGACTTTGTTCATTGGATACGATCTGATTGTGAAACACATTGTCAAGTTACATTATTCTAAACGGGTCCCTGATCCATATCATTACGAGGAGCGGTGATAATTTGATCAGCACATGTATTGGTTGATGGTAATGTTTCGCATACCATAGATATGGAGATATCAAACCAATAATGTGGACACATGTTGGAGAACATGGGTAGTCGGACAAGACCCACTCCGAGACGCTGTGAGTTGTTATCTCTTATAGTGCCATCAGCGTATAGTCTCGAGTGGTACGCCTATATGGTCCTTAGACCTGAGATTGTCATGGATGCCTAGCATGTAGACTTGTATGCTTTGGTATCATCAAACGCTACACCGTAACAGGGTAGTCATAAAGATGTAATCCTGGGTATGCCACGATACATTGCCAAGGGTGTGATGATCAAGATGGGATTTGCCCCTCCTAGATAACGGGAGAGATACCTCTGGGCCCCTCGAGTGGATGGATAAGGAAAATGCACGGCCGTGCTAATATGACTAAAGAGTTGGTCATGGTTTGTATCCATCACCTTTGTCGAGTGAAGTGGTCGAGCTATCAACAAGGGTGGCACGCATCTCGCCTTGAGCTTGACTGGTATCGTGTGGTGAAGGGAACGGTATGTGAGTGTATCAAGGTTCACCGAATATTGATTACGTGCATCAGGGGTCAATACGTCTTGCTAGGTGCCATTGTTGATCAATGAATTGGAAGCGGGTTCGAATTCATAACCGACTTGCACTGAACCTAACGGGTCACACACTTAACGAGTTGGAATAGTTTACGGGTTTGTGCATGGATAGGATCCGCATTGGAGATGGAAACCTAGCGGGCTTCGGCCCACTAGCGTATCTATAAAAGGGGAGGCCAGGAACAGTGCATGGCATGGATTAGAACCCTCACCACGTTCAGCCGCCGTGCATCCCTCCTGCTCCCGAAAACCCAAGGCGTGCGGCGAGGTGCTAGCACACCCCGCACGGCGTTCCTCGCTCGATGACGTGTGGAATCTTAGAGGCGCCGCCATCCGTGGACGCGCTTGGTTGGATCTCCGACGACTTTCATCGGCGACCACGCGGACGAGGTCGGCGACCACGCGGACGAGGTCGGCGATCACGCGGACGAGATCGGCGACCACTCGGACGAGGTCGGCGACCACTCGGACGAGATCGGCGACCACTCGGACGAGGACGGCAACAACTCGGTGGAGATCGGTGCCGATCGGGAGGTGATCAACTACTTCCTCAACGCGCGTGAATCTGCTTCCGCTGCATCTGCGCGACAAGGGTAACGATCTGTGATCCTTTACTTCCATATGATCTTGGGTGTTCGTGGTAGAAATTTTGATTTTATGCTCGCGTAGCCTACCCTAACCCCAGCGGTGGTATCGAGCCAATCATGTGTAGTTTTGGATGCGGATCACGCGCACATGTCGATGTCTTTGTTATGTTTATCACGGGTTGATTGGATCAATCGGTATTGGGAAGTATGAGGTATGAGTTGGTGGCTCTACACGATCAAAAGATTAGTTCGTGCTCGTTTCAGATTCGTGCCATGCATTACCCCTACCGGTGGTAACACCATCGGGGTAGTAGCAAGTGCCGAACATATCGAGCCAACGGTCGAGATCGGTGTGGTCGCCACCCTCTCAAGGGACCTCGCGCGATGGATCGATGAAGATCGATCCTATGGAAACTAAGACATTCGATGGCTCGGAATCGGCTTGATGAGATCAAT
Organism: Rhipidocladum racemiflorum; assembly: GCA_036346355.1. NCBI lineage: Eukaryota > Viridiplantae > Streptophyta > Magnoliopsida > Poales > Poaceae > Rhipidocladum > Rhipidocladum racemiflorum. The sequence goes on from CM070571.1 coordinate 74,943,189, forward strand.
CCGATTGAATTTCCATAGCGTTTTCATAGATGCGATCCACGTACCCCAAAATTTTCTCTGGTAGCGCCGCACGCGGGCGCTGCCCCTTCGAACCCCGCCCGCTAACCGGCTAAGCGGGACCGCCGTGATAGTCGGCATAGTGTCCATAAATTAAAACTTGTTCACTTCCAGCGCTAGAATCGATCCAGCGCCTAACTTGTTTTGCGGGGTATGTTGTGAGCAGATATGGACCCTTTGTGTATTTGATGCATGATTGTGAAATTCATGGCTGCGTGTCATGATTAATTGCAGGTAATGGGCTGTCATATTATTGTATAACGGCTGCGTCTTGGCATGTGATGCCTTGAATCCTCATGTAATTTTGCTACTAGCTGCTAGATGTAGTAGTTTAGTACATGTTCTTGGAGGCTTCAATTACGATGGCGGGTGTGCAAGGAAGGTCGTGGAAGATGGAGATCGCCACGCCATAGGCCATACTAGTTCTGATCTATTTGCTTTGCCTGTGATGATTTACCTTGCATTGCTATTCTTTCACGTCATATGTGGTGAATATGTTAATCTGATTGAATAGTTTCCCTCGAAAATTAAGAGTAAGATGCCCTTTTTTCAATAGCTGCGTCTACTGTCTAGTACGATGGAGGAAAAGGTATTGACAATTCAGAACGCCACCCTCTTACTTGTACAATAGAGTGAGTGTATCCTAACCCGTGCACTCACGAGCATAGTATTGGTTTGCTTAGAGTCATCCAAATAGGATTTGGGACTTGGGGCATCGATGTTGGGCGCCGGGGCATATGATGCCACCCCAACAAGCAAGAGTCACATATGATGTGATTGGCAAGGTGTTGCCTACCTATGTCACGGGTTCAAGTGGTATTGACAAGTCATTACCCGAACCGTAGTGACCATGGATCTTGTTCCATGGAGATCGCGGAGGGAAAGTGATCTTAATGGAAGCATCTTTTATTAAAATCATTTAATAAGAGATTAACATGAACATAGTGCTTGAAACTTTGCTTATTTATGTTGTAGATGGCACCAAACGCTGTTAATACAAACTCTGGTTTTAACTTGCGATCGATTCTAGAGAGGAAAAACTCTCTGGGACGAATTTTATGGATTGGTATCGAAGCTTGAGAATTGTTCTCAAGGCTGAAAAGAAGGAATATGTTCTAGACGGTCCATATCCTGATGAATTGCACGAAAATGCATCCATGGCGATAAGCGTGCTTATGAGAAGCACACTAACGACGCCCTAGATGTCAATTTGTCTCATGCTTGCCACAATGAACTCTGAGCTTCAAAAGCAATATGAGCACGCCCGATGCCTACACTATGATTGTAGGCCTTAAGGGCATGTTTGAGAACCAAGCAAGGGCTGAAAGATATTCGATATCTAAAGCATTGTTTGCGTGCAAGCTGGTGAGGGTGCTTGTTAGCCCTCATGTAATCAAGTTGATTGGTTACATTGAGAGCTTGGAGAAGCTTCGGTTTTCCCTTGCAAAATGAGTTGGCCACAGATGTGATTCTCGAGTCGCTCCTGCGAGCTATGAACCGTTCATTACGAACTTTCATATGAGCGACTGGAGAAGAATCGACCGAACTGCATGGAATGCTGAAAGCTGCGGAAGAGAGCATAAAGAAAGGCACAAATCATGTGATGATGATTCAAAAGGATAAGAAAAGGAAGCGCAAGGCTATAAGTTGTGGTGAGGATAAGATCCAAGACCCAAAACCAAAGCCTAAAGAAAGGCCAAAGTTTGGCCCTAATGCTTCGATAAATGTCACTACTTGCAAGGGTTGTGGGCATTGGAAGAGAAGCTGTCTAAAGTACGGAAGGCAGAAAGAAAGGAAAGGTTCCTTCTACTTCGGTATTAATGTTATAGAAGTTAATCTTGCAACTTGTCCTACCGAGTCTTGGGTATTTGATACGGATCAATGATTCATACTTGCAAATCGTTGCGGGGGTTAAGAAGGACTAGAGATTGCAAGATTGGCGAGTTGGAAATTCGCGTCGGCAATGGAGCAATGGTTCTTTGCGAAGACCGTTGGTGTCTATCCCTTGTCATTACCTTCTGGTTTAGTCATGGAATTGAATAATTGTTATTACATTCCTGCCTTGAGTAAGAACATTATCTCTTCTTCTTGTTTAGAGGAAGATGGATATGATTTTGTAATAAAGAACGAGAATTGTTCTATTTATTTCAAAGGCTTGCTCTATGGTAGCTGTCCATTGGTGAATGGGTTGTATGTTCTAGATCTTGGTAATGCTTCTATAAACAATGTTAATACTAAAAGACTCAAAACAAATGATGCTAATTCCACTTATTTATGGCATTGTCGCTTGGGCCATATAAATAAAAGGCGATGGAGAAGCTCCATAAAGATGGTCTTCTTGGTCCATTAGATTTGGAATCTTTTGAAACATGCGAGTCTTGTTTACTTGGCAAGATGACAAAGGCACCTTTCACCGGCACAAGTGAGAGAATGCGTGAGTTGTTGGCTCTCATACATCTTGATGTATGTGGACCAATGAGCTCAATTGCCGAGAGGTGGTTATCAGATTACTTCATTACTTTCACCGATGACTTTAGTAGATATGGCTATATCTATCTAATGAGGCATAAGTCTGAATCTTTTGAAAAATTCAAAGAGTTTGAGAATGAAGTAGAAAATCATTTGGGCAAGAAAATTAAATTTCTACGGTCCGGCCAGTGGAGGTGAATATTTGAGCCAAGAGTTTAGTGATCATCTAAAGAGTTGTGGAATTGTTCCACAATTGACTCACTTGGGACACCTCAATGGAATGGGGTATCCGAGCGGAGGAACCGAACTTTGTTGGACATGGTACGGTCTATGATGAGTCAAGTCGATCTTCCATTGTCATTCAGGGACACGCTCTAGAAACAGCTGCGTTCATGCTTTGAATAGGGTTCCATCTAAATCCGTTGATAAGACACCATATGAGTTATGGAAAGGGAAACATCGACTTGTCTTTTCTTAAAATTTGAAATTGTGAGGCTTATGTAAAACGTATGACGTCTGATAAGCTTTACGCCAAGTCGGATAAATGCTTCTTTGTGGGGTACCCAAGGGAAACCAAAGGGTATTATTTTTATAACCGGGAAGAAGGCAAAGTGTTTGTCGCCCGAACTGGTGTCTTTTTGGAGAATGAGTTTTTCAAAAGAGCTAGTGGGAGCAAGGTGCAACTCGAAGAAGTTCGAGAAATACACGAAAATGCTTCAGCTCGGCTAGTCCTCGGCAGGATGAGCAACGTGTTGTTGAACCTGTTGATGAGGTGCCACCCACGGAGGTCCTCACGGGCAAGCCGCGCTCTGAGAGGTTCATGTTCCTCATGACGGAGCAACGCGATGTGTTATTATTGGAAAATGACGAGCCCAAGGATTATGAGGAAGCTATGGTGGGCCCAGACTACGAGAAATGGTGGAGGCCATGAGATCCGAGTTAAAGTCCATGTATGATAATCAAGTTTGGAGCTTGGTTGATCTGCCTGATGGTGTAAAAACTATCGAGTGCAAATGGGTCTTTAAGAAGAAGATAGACGCCGATGGAAATGTTCACATTTTTAAGGCACGATTGGTGGCAAAAGGGTATAAGCAGATTCATGGTGTGGACTATGATGAAACTTATTCGCGATCGCCATGGTAAAATCTATCAGGATCATGCTAGCAATTGCCGCATATCATGATTATGAGATTCGGCAAATGGATGTCAAAACGGCTTTCCTAAATGGAAACCTAAGCGAGGATGTGTACATGGTACAGCGAGGGTTTTGTCGATCCTACTAATCTTGGCAAAGTATGCAAGCTTAGGAAGTCCATTTATGGTGAAGCAAGCATCTCGGAGTTGGAACCTTCGTTTTGATGAAGTGATCAAACAGTTTGGCTTCATCAAAAATGAGGAAGAGCCTTGTATTTACAAGAAGGCTAGTGGGAGCGCACTTGTATTTACGGTCTTGTATGTGGATGACATACTATTGATCGGAAATGATATTCGATGTTGGATCTTTGCACAATCTTATCTCGAGAAAGAGTTTCTCGATGAAAGACTTGGGAGATGCAGCATATATTTTGGGCATAAAGATCTATAGAGATAGATCAAAAGGCTAATTGGATTGAGCCAAAGCATTACATTGACAAGATACTAAAGCGGTTCAACATGCATGATTCCAAGAAAGGTTTCTTGCCAATGTCACATGGTGTAAGTCTTAGCAAGACTCGGTGTGCTTCGACACCGATGAGCAAGAGAGAATGAGTCGGATCCCATACGCCGGCTATTGGATCCATCATGTATGCCATGTTGTGTACGCGCCAGATGTGTCATATGTTACGAGTGTCACGAGCGGTATCAATCGAATCCTGGTGATAGTGCTGGGTGGGTGTAAAGAACATCCTCAAATACTTGCGAAGGACTAAGGAGATGTTCTTGGTCTTTGGAGGAGAGGAGGAGCTCGTCGTAAAGGTTACGCCGATGCTAGCTTCCAAACCGACAGAGATGATTCGCGATCGCAATCCGGGTTTGTATTCTGTCTCAACGGTGGGGCGGTGAAATTTGGAAAAGTTCCAAGCAAGAGACGATGGCTGATTCCACAACGGAGGCCGAGTACATTGCAGCTTCAAGCAAAGAAGGAAGCGATTTGGATCAGGAAATTTATTTCTGAATTGGGAGTGGTCACTAGTGCATCCTTTCGGTGGACCTCTATTGTGACAATAGTGGTGCCATTGCACAAGCAAAGGAGCCTAGATCTCACCAAAAATCCAAACATATACTCAGGCGATACCACCTGATCCGAGAGATCATTGAGAGAGGTGATATGAAAATAAGCAAAGTGCACACGGATCTAAATGTGGCTGATCCGTTGACAAAGCCCCTTCCACAACCAAAGCATGAGGCGCACACAAGAGCAATGGGTATTCGGTACCTATATGATTGACTCTAGTGCAAGTGGGAGATTGAAGGGAATATGCCCTAGATCAGTCATGGTGATGATTGTAATACGTCTTTGTTCATGTAATAATGATAACTTTGTTTATCGGTTCCCTGAATATATGTTACGACTTTGTTCATTGGATACGATCTGATTGTGAAACACATTGTCAAGTTACATTATTCTAAACGGGTCCCTGATCCATATCATTACGAGGAGCGGTGATAATTTGATCAGCACATGTATTGGTTGATGGTAATGTTTCGCATACCATAGATATGGAGATATCAAACCAATAATGTGGACACATGTTGGAGAGCATGGGTAGTCGGACAAGACCCACTCCGAGACGCTGTGAGTTGTTATCTCTTATAGTGCCATCAGCGTATAGTCTCGAGTGGTACGCCTATATGGTCCTTAGACCTGAGATTGTCATGGATGCCTAGCATGTAGACTTGTATGCTTTGGTATCATCAAACGCTACACCGTAACAGGGTAGTCATAAAGATGAAATCTCGGGTATGCCACGATACATTGCCAAGGGTGTGATGATCAAGATGGGATTTGCCCCTCCTAGATAACGGAGAGATACCTCTGGGCCCCTCGAGTGGATGGATAAGGAAAATGCACGGCCGTGCTAATATGACTAAAGAGTTGGTCATGGTTTGTATCCATCACCTTTGTCGAGTGAAGTGGTCGAGCTATCAACAAGGGTGGCACGCATCTCGCCTTGAGCTTGACTGGTATCGTGTGGTGAAGGGATCGGTATGTGAGTGTATCAAGGTTCACCGAATATTGATTACGTGCATCCGGGGTCAATACGTACTGCTAGGTGTCATTGTTGATCAATGAATTGGAAACGGGTTCGAATTCATAACCGACTTGCACCGAACCTAACGGGTCACACACTTAACGAGTTGGAATAGTTTACGGGTTTGTGCATGGATAGGATCCGCATTGGAGATGGAAACCTAGCGGGCTTCGGCCCACTAGCGTATCTATAAAAGGGGAGGCCAGAACAGATTGCATGGCATGGATTAGAACCCTCACCACGTTCACCGCCGTGCATCCCTCCTGCTCCCGAAACCCAAGGCGTGCGGCGAGGTGCTAGCACACCGCACGCAGCGTTCTGCTCGATGCGTGTGAATCTTGTTAGGCGCTGCCATCCGTGGGCGCGCACCGGTTGGATCTCCGACGACTTTCATCGGCGACCACGCGGACGAGGTCGGCGACCACGCGGACGAGGTCGGCGATCACGCGGACGAGATCGGCGACCACTCGGACGAGGTCGGCGACCACTCGGACGAGATCGGCGACCACTCGGACGAGGACGGCAACAACTCGGTGGAGATCGGTGCCGATCGGGAGGTGATCAACTACTTCCTCAACGCGCGTGAATCTGCTTCCGCTGCATCTGCGCGACAAGGGTAACGATCTGTGATCCTTTACTTCCATGTGATCTTGGGTGTTCGTGGTAGAAATTTTGATTTTATGCTCGCGTAGCCTACCTGTAACCCCAACAGCTTTATCACAGACGGTTCTATGTAATAACCGTCTGTAATATACTAAGATTACAGACGGCGATGTGTAATCTTTATCACAGACGGTTCTATGTAATAACCGTCTGTAATATAGTAAGATTACAGACGGCGATGTGTACCAACCGTCGGTGATATTTTACAGACGGTTATGTAAACTAAACCGTCTGTGATATATAGGTATATCACAGACGGTTATTTTAAAAAACTGTCCGTGAAGGCAGACGAGGAATGGTGTGTGATAGTCAACAATCGGTTTGTTTATAGAATCGTCTGTGATAGCGACGGTCCGTCTTCGTCTCTTCGTTTCCTGCGCGCCTTTGAATGAGAACTCTTCGTTTCTCGCTTCGTCTTCAATTCCGGCCACCTATAAAATCACCGCTATTGATCGAATTCGATCAACACGCATACGTGCGATAATGGAATGCGCATGAAGCTCTCCTTCGTCGGCGTCGCCTCCACCATCACCTCCGCCGGCGTCGCCTCCACCATCACCTCCCCCGGCGTCGCCTCCACCATCACCTCCTTCCGCAAGCTCCCCGGCCGCTCCACTCATCACCTCCTCGCGTCGCCGCTTATGCGGAAACGCAAGCGGGAAGAGGAGGAGGAGGAGCGAGGAGGACGAGGAGGAGGAGGAGGAGGAGGAGCGGGAGGAGGGCGAGGAAGAGTCGAGGAAGACGACCACGTCATGCACTCGGGGGCTCGGATGACGACGGCGACGACGGTAGCTCACCGTGGCGCGACGACGACGACGATGGCAGCCCACGGGAAGCGATGGCGGCAGCGATGGCAGCTCGCCACCTCCTCCGGACGACGATGAATATTTTAATTTATAAGTAATAATATATATATATATAATGTAGTAATGTAATGAAATGTTTTATGTTATAAAATGGCTGTTACAGTTGTTATCAAATTTCATTGGGAGAAACTTACACTCGGACGTCTGATTCTCGTTTTTTTTTTCGGACGCATTGCAAGATTTTTTTTGAATGTATGAAACAATTTTTTTACTGTTTGTCGAAGACAAATGTTTCACACGTACAAAGAAAATGTTGCGAAAAAAACTGACGTCCGATCACTAGCAATTTCGAATTTCATTATGTTATAAAATGGCTGTTACCATTTTTCGTCCTATCTATGAACGAATTATGGCCTTCGATGAAAATACGTAGTTCGATAAAAACATCAAAATGTTATAATGCAGTGCACAGACGGTTATCAACACAAAACGTCTGTGATATAAGCAATATCAGAGACGTTTATAAACACAACCCGTCTGTGGTTACTATACAAACGGTTGTATAGTAAAACCGTCTGTGATATTACTTTATATCACAGACGGTGTTTTTATAGAACCGTTTGTGATAATATCACGAGCGGTTTTAATACAAAACCGTGCGTGATATTTATCTAATCGCAGGCGGGTTTTATTAATAACGGTCTGTGATAATTTCACTGACGGTTGGTTTATAGAATCGTCTGTGATATCATATATTACAGACGGTTTTTGAAAACCGTCTGTGATAGTGCGTCTAATATAAGCATTTCTGTAGTAGTGGCAGCTTGGCTGAGCGCGTGCAAGCGTGCGGCAAGGAACGACCAGAAGCTAGCAAGTGCAAGTGCATGCATAGTGAAGGCATGGAGGAGCAGGAAGCTAGCAAGCGCATGTGCATGCGTACATGAAGAGCAGACACACGTGAGGGTATAAATTCTAGATTGAATTTTATAACCGATGAAATTCATGCTTTGATACGTTGATTTATTCTCTTATTTTAATCTCTTGATTTAGTACTGTTTTAATTATTTCTTCTGTTGTTTAGTGTCGATCAGTGTACCTAGACACTGTTCAGGGGTATTTAGCGCCAATGATCCTTCATTTTTCTAAAAACTTATTTCTAATTTATATTATTTAAAACAACTACTCATGAAAGATCTATGTTTTAAAGCTAAAAGTACAGCCATGACAAAATTTGTATAGAAGCTAACTATGTAAATAGCTTGTTAAATACACGTGTGTTGCGACCTTTCAAACATCTTGCCTAAGTTGTATTACTAGATTTAACATATCTTTCAAAGAAACCTAATAATCCACTATAAATAATTTCCTCTTGTTGTCTTCAACGAAACAACGCTAAACAAACTTGAAAAAAAAGATGAGAACGTATAACTCCATATATATCTTCAATGGCAAACTATTGTACAACAAACAAAGAACGAAAACTTTGCTAAGATATCGAAAAAATGATGGCTATCGATGAGAAACACAAGTGCAACAGACCTCATGTTGCAGCCGAAATGTTAAGAACACAATATAGGCATACTTTATGAACCGTAATTCTCTTTAAATTGTTGTAGTAATTAATGGACCATACAATTGATTGCCGAATAAGTTTGTTTTGCTGTTGGAAGAAGAAGAGATAACCTTACATAGCAGCCATGAAAATAGCAAAAATCAAGAGACAAAAAATATAAGATTCCACATACATTCATGTACTTCAAACAAAGGAATTAAACATCCATAAATCATGCATGATCAATGAAATATAATACAATCAAGTAGCTTAATGGAAAACCTAATTAATCTCATTCATAGAAATTGAAGAATCATATGAAAAACATACCCAATACAACTAACTAATTTTTGAAAAACATGCATCATCTGTAGGTTCTAATATTTTGGTGTATACGTGATTGACTCTAATTTCATAAAAATATGGATCCTTTGCAGGTTATAATTATATCATGCATAGACTTCTCCATCGAGGATATGTATATAAACTTACATTGCTCCATAGTCGTCTTCATCGTTCACTGGACATGCTCGTATAGTGGTCAACCCTCTCGATATTCTAGATCTATCACTCAAGAAAGCATCAAATGAGAAGATGTTGTAGTCACATGGAGAAGACAAAAAAGAGAATGAAATTTTAAGAATGGTGGGTTCATCAACTGGGTACTTCCGTCGAGCATCTAGCATGCACACAAAAGATGTATCTGATTGTGTGTGGTTCGCTAGTACCTACTTGTTTGCTAGCACTAGTCTTGTACACCGTCACCGCCGCGTGGTCTATCGGTGCATTGCAACGAATTCCCATAAACATTATTGTCGGGGATTGACTATTCTTACCCCTAAGGGACCAAAGGCCACCGACCATGCGGCCCCCGCCAAAGATGCTCGAGGAATGTACCCGGACGAGGAAACACCCGAGCATACATGTTCGGCCATTCGCCGCGACCACGACGGGTGGGTACGAGCAACCATGCTCGAATCACCCATGAAGATACCTAAGCAGATGGTCGGGGGACCCGGTCATACCAAAGGAAGGAAAGCAAATAACAAATCCACCCGAGATCAAGGGGGATACGCCCGAAGTCCAACTAATCGCGCAGATAAAGGGCTCTGAATCCCGGTTACCAAAGGTTAGGGCTGGTGGCGTAAATCTAGGGGGTAGTTACCTTCTATGCACCATCAGCCTCCATATTTAAGCCCCTCAAGGGCATATGTAAAGAAGGACACTCTTTTTCGAGACATCATAGATACAATACACTGGAGTAGGGCTATTATCTCGGCAGTGAGAGGCCCGAACCAGGATAAACTCCGCGTGTCTCCCTCCCGTTTGCGCATCGCTCGAACGACCAACCCAGCTCGTACGAAGGGGCACTGTTGATCCCTCGTTCAACAAGTAAGCTCGGCGGGAGCCCGTTCTCCAATCGTCGACAGCTGGCGCCGTCCGTGGGGAGACGATAGTGAGATTCCCGTACGAATTGGGATCCTCGAGGATGTCAAATTCAGGAGATACTCGGAGTCTCTGTGCCTTCGACGATGTCGGAGACGACGACATCTACTACGCCGGCAGCGGCGCGGTTGGCGTGACCGATCCTGCAGGTCACACCGAATCCGGGAGTCTTTCCCCGGGATCCGGAGCACGGGGGCCAGTCCCCCGCTTTCCGAACATTGCCCTCGGTAATGATGAGGATGACTACGACAGGCTCTACGATGGTCTGGGCTTGCCGGACCACGTCGAGTTCGATCGCGAGACAGCGTCCCAGGGAGATACGATGATGTCCCCTTCACGCTCGTCCCATTTGCGCCACGTAAATATGGCCGGGAGCCGTATCGAGCCCGAGGTGGAGTCCTCGAGGGGTGCTAAACGCGACCGCTATGAGGCGGCCAGACACCATCTGGAGGCATCCTTGGGCAAAACCCTCGCGAGCATACGCCGCCAAGCCAGAGAAAGGCGGGGATCCAGGGAAAGAAACTCCTCCCGAGGAAACTCCCGCGAGTGTCGGACGCCTGATCGCGTACCAGAACGCCGTGGGAGCTCTCCACTGCCTGTCCGCCAGAATCGAGAGCGCCTGCAGGCCCTGGCAGCGGTTGTACGTGACCTTCGCAGCTTCCCTGATCAGCTGGACTTGGAAGCCGTGGGCATGGTCGTAGCCGAGGATCTCGAAAGGCTTGCTGCAGAACTGAAGGTCTCAGACCCTCCTCGCGACAAGGATGTCCGGAGTGCTTCCCGGAACCACCGAGGCCATGCTCCCGTCCGCTCACATAGGGACGAATCCCGGAGTCATTCTCGGAGAGAGCCGCAAGAGGTGAACCTGGTCCGTGCGAACCCACGGGACGAATCCCGAACAACTTCGGGGCGACGTGCGAACGTCCACCCAGATTACGAGCGCTCCATGACAGAGCGATCGTCGACCCACCATCCTCGTGAGGTATTCTCTCGGCTTGGTCCTCGGGTGGGGCGATGGACGGGGGACACCCGCAGGGACCCCCACGACCGAAGACACCAGCGCGAGACCTCGAGCTTCGGCTGCCAAGCTTTCTCGAGCTATCTCCGGAATGTTACATGGCCGAACAAGTTCAAACCCGGGCATATTGAGAGATTCAACGGGACTCAGAACCCGGACGAATTCCTCTCGATCTACACCACCGCGATTTTGGCCGCCGGCGGTGACGAGGGGGTGATGGCAAATTACCTCCCGACAGTTCTGGATGGGGCTGCTCGTACTTGGCTCTTCAACCAAAAGGAAGGGTCCATACGGTCCTGGGGGCAACTCAGCGCGGCACTACGAGCTAATTTCTAGAGCTGCTATATCCGCCCGGGAAAAGAGCGCGATCTCGAGCGCCTAATTCAAACGGAAGGTGAGACCCTGTGGTAGTTCGTCCAGAGGTTCATCCAAGTCCGAAACTCGATCCCGAACATATCGGATGAGGCCGTTGTTCGGGCCTTTAAGTTCGGAGTACGAGACGTGCGCTTCACGCAGGATCTGGAAATCCATCCGGACTTGACGGCCAACGAGCTCTTCCGCATGGCCGACAGATACGCCAATGCCGATGAGGCCGTCCAGTGGAAGAAAATGCTGGACGAAGGAAAGCTACCGCCGCAGCCCGGATTAGAAACCTCCGCCAGTAAGAAGGCTTCAAACGCTGTGGACAAAAAGATCAAGAAGAAGAAGAAGAAACAACCCTCGCCGGGCTTGGTCGCAGCTGTGGAGCAGCGTCAGCCCCGAGCATCCCAGCCACAGCGCCGGGGGTTCAATTCTCGGGGCAGAGGGCAACAAAACCGACCTCAAGACCGAGGCGATCAGGAAGGCCCAAGGGGTGGTCCCTACTGCCCGCTCCATCAGGCTTACGGGCATGACCTGCGGAATTTTCGGACGTGGACCTACCGCCTGGAGCAGTTCTATAGCGGAAAAAGCCCCATGCCGTCGCTTCCAGAACAAGGTGAGAACAGCAAGGGCAAGCAGCCCGTTGAAGATAAAGACGACGACATGGAGTATCAGGAGCCCGAGAACCACATCGCGGTTATCTTCGGGGGCTCCTTCGCTTACAAATCTCGCCAGAATTTGAAGGATGCCGCGCTGGAGGTACACCATGTTACTCAGGGTAAACCTCCTGTGCAGCAGCTCAAGTGGTCTGAGTTGTCCCTTATTTTCTCCAAGGATGATTGTCCCCTTGGAATGACCAAGCCACAGAAGCTTCCGATGGTCGTGAGTCCCACCATCAGCAACACTGTCGTTGGCTGGGTTCTCGTAGATTCCGGAAGCTCCTTGGACCTCATTTCCGCTAAGGTCCTGGACGAGATGCAGATCCCTCGCTCCAAAATAAAGAGCATAGCGGTGCCCTTCTTCAGGATAGTCCTGGGCACCTCGATTAAGCCTTTGGGCCAGGTCGTTTTGCCCGTGACCTTCGGCAGCCCAAGCAACTTCCGCACGGAGCTAATCACCTTTGAGGTGGTCGACTTCGAATTAGCCTACAACGCCATCCTTGGCAGACCAGCTTTGGCCAAGTTCATGGCCACCTCGCATCATGCGTATCAATGCTTGAAGGTTCCTGGACCAAACGGGGTCATAACCGTAAAGGGGAATCACAAGTCCGCGCTAAGTTGCGACGAGAGGGCGTTGGACATGGTCGGCTAGCTGCCCATGTGCGTGCCCGACCAAGGACCGAAGCACTCCCGGCCCAAGGTCGCCCTCCAGCCTGGAGGAGAGACCAAAGCTGTTCCGCTCAATGAGTCAGAACCCACCAAGGTCGTGCATTTGGGGTCTTCTCTAGACCCCAAATAGGAACTCGAGCTCATCACCTTCCTTCGAGCAAACCCAGATACGTTCGCCTGGGAACCATCCGACATGCCCGGGGTCCCAAGGGAGGTGATCGAGCACAGGCTAGCAGTTCAGCCTGATAAAAAGCCAGTGCGACAAAAGCTCAGGCGGTTCTCCCCGGAAAAGCAAGCGATCATCCGGGAAGAACTCGACAAGCTGCTAAAAGCCGGCTTCATCAGAGAGGTCGAGCACTTGGAATGGCTAGCCAACCCGGTTATAGTCATGAAGAAAGGGGGGAAATGGCGCATGTGCGTCGATCACACGGGCTTAAACGCCGCGTGCCCCAAAGATAACTATCCGCTGCATCGCATTGACCAACTGGTCGACGCGACAGCGGAGTCACAGATCATGAGTTTCCTCGACGCTTACTCGGGATATCATCAGATCAGCATATCCCGCGAAGATGAAGAAAAGACCTCCTTCATCACCCCGTTGGTACTTTCTGCTACACGACCATGTCTTTCGGTCTGAGGAACGCTGGAGCAACTTTTCAGCGCCTCATGCAGAAAACCTTCACGGACCAAGTAGGTCGGAATTTGGAAGTTTATGTCGACGACATAGTTGTCAAGAGCAAGCTCGCCTCAAGCCATGTCGCCGACTTAGAAGAAACATTTTGTAATCTTAATAAGCACCAAATAAAGTTGAATCCATAAAAATGCGTCTTTGGTGTAAAGGCCGGCAAGGTCCTCGGTTACATGGTCGGACCACAAGGCGTTGGAGCGAATCCAGAGAAAATTGAAGCCATCGAGAATATGAGGCCACCCACATGCGTGAAAGAAGTACAAGCCTTGACCGGCCGGATGGCCGCCTTGAGCCGCTTTATTTCACGGCTAGGCGAGCGTGGGCTACCCTTCTTCAAAGCCCTTCGAAAGCACGATGGTTTCGCATGGACGGAAGAAGCTGATCATTCCTTCAAAGAACTAAAGCAGTACCTGTCCAATCCGCCCGTCTTGGTCACTCCAAAGACGGGGAAAGAATTGCTGCTATACCTAGCGGCAACCCCGCAGGCCGTGAGCGCGGTACTAACGGTGGAAAGGGATGGCGTCCAGCGACCTATCTACTACGTTAGTGAAGTACTACACGGGCCGAAGGAGCGCTACCCCGAGGTCCAGAAACTTCTGTATTCACTGCTGATGGCTTCTAGAAAGCTACGCCATTACTTCCAAGCGCACGGGATCACAATCCCGACCAGCTTCCCGCTCAGAGAGATCCTGAGAAACCAAGACGCCAGTGGCCGTATAGCTAAATGGGCCATGGAGCTCGCCGAGTTCGAGATAACATTCTTGGCTCGCACAACGATCAAGTCCTAGGTCTTGGCAGACTTCGTGGCGGAATGGACAGCCCCAGTACCTTCAGCACATGAGCCGACCAGTGACGAAAAGAATCACTGGACCATGTACTTCGATGGGTTTCGAGCGTTCGAACGCTCGGGGGCTGGGGTCGTGTTGCTCTCCCCAGATGGAGAACAGCTCCAGTACGCCATCCAATTGCACTTTGCTGCGACCAACAATGCCGCAGAGTACGAAGGCCTCTTGGCCGGCTTGCGAGCATGCAAATCGCTCGGAGTCCAACGGCTTACTGTGAAAGGCGATTCACAGTTGGTCGTGAACCAGGTCAATAAGGAGTATCAGTGTTCCGATACCTCAATGGCGCTTTACCTGGTCGAAGTAAGGAAGATGGAGAAGTACTTCAAGAACTTCGAGGTACTCTACATCCCCAGGAAGGACAATGCCCTGGCCGACCAACTATCTAAGGTCGGTTCCTCTCAAAGTACCGCTCCGGCGGGGGTACTCGTTGAGTACCTACACAAGCCCTCCATTCCCTTTGAAGAGGAGGCACCAGAGACCGATGGTAGGGTCTCCTTCCTCGAGCAAGGCACAAACTGGATGACGCCATTCGTCCAATACCTTGCACACGGGACATTGCCCGAGGAAGAAGCCGAGCGTTCCCGGCTAACAAGGCGATCTTCTCAGTACAAACTGATCGAAGACGACTTATACCGAAAAGGTGCATTAGGAGTCCTCTCCAGATGCATCTCCCAGGAGGAAGGTCAGAACCTTCTTCGTGACATCCATGAAGGAATGTGCGGAGCTCACTCGTCGTTCAGAACACTTGTGAGCAAAGCCTTCCGACTGGGTTACTATTGGCCAACGGCCCTGGCGGATGCTCGGTTGATCGTGACAACCTGTCGCGCGTGCCAATTTCACGCTCACAAAGTCCATCAACCAGCATATGCGCTACAAACTATACCACTCTCGTGGCCAGTTTCACGCTCCAATCCGCAGTTTACTGTCGGGACCCGAATTTGCAAATCCGGACCCTCTGTGTATTCAGCACTAGTCCAGGAATCACGCTAGTGCACACAGTCTCAACATTGGTAAATATCACAATCATACTCAACGAAATATAAAAGTACTTTATTGAAAGAAAATATAGCTGGTTGCTCGACCTTATGGTCAGGTTACAAAATACGCCTCGCAGGGCGAAAGACTTATTCAAATAAAATTAGCAGCGGAATATATAAAGAAAACGCGTGGCGCCAACCAATATGCCACATGCAACTGACTGGACTCGCTCCCTAGTTAGACGACTCCTCCTGAAACTCCTCCAAAGCTGGCGTGGATTCCTCTTCAACTGATGTTGTATTGTGGTAAGGGTGAGTACTTGGTACTCAGCAAGTCATGCACAGAATGCAAACTAGTATACTACATGCATGGCTTAATACAAGAAATAGCTCATGGTTCATTTGCAGTAAACAGCATTTAACAAGTATCATAAATAGATTCGAAAGCAGTAAAGACAAGTATATAATAATATCAATAACTTTTCCAGGAGTTAAATAAACTTCCTTTCCATTCCTAATCCACATTTCCATCAATGTCATTCATTAACCCAAACCCTTTTCCAAGTCCAAGTTATTTTCATGAAATTCTAACCCTTGACTGTAATTCCCGAGCGATGTCCAATACCGCGGACACGGCTATTCGAATAGATTTTACACTCTGCAGAGGTTATGCACTTTACCCACAAGATACAGCCAAACACCACAAAGGCGAAAGTCCGTAACAAAGCCTTTCGGAAACCGCTAACCACACAAGTGAACCTCTCCGGCTTTTGCCATACACCATCCCTTCCCTTAGCAAAGGCGAAGTATGGGACCGACATACCGTTGGACGGGTACCATGCCTCAGCACTGGTACGCTCCCCTTTCAAGCTACACAAAGGGTGTAGTTGACACCCCGAGGTACCACAAGCAAGTTATTAGTAACTTAGTCAACTAGGTCCGTCCCATTACAGACATGTGGTTGCACGATAGACCCAGTTCAAAGGCTTGCAAGGTTAAGTCCTTAGGTTGACCAGGGCAAGACTACCCGAAGAACCAAATCAATGTTTCCGGTGCCACAACTGGCCCACCCGATCATTCTTGTCACATGCCCCGGTCGAAAGCTATTTATCAAACCCCTAGTCGATTACCATGCACCACGTGCCATCATCATTATCAATAACACATGACACTTCTCCAAAACAGGTTCCATACCTCATTAAGTCAACATTAACATTTAATTATCCAAAATCATGTCGTGTATACGTGGCAGGTCTAAGCATTGAGCTACAACGGTCTAAATACCCATGTTGGCAATTTAATGATGTCCAACTAAGTAATCCACAACTAGGGTGACAAGGGGTCATGGCATACAATTAATTAACCAAGGTGTCATAAGGCAATTTGGCATTTATCTAATTTCCCAAAAGTAATTAAAGCATTTGTTACTTAAACTAGCATGCAATAATTTAAATCAAACTAATTTCAAAAATGGGTTCAACATGGTCAAAGCATAACTTGCCTTCAAAGAGTACTTGTTCTTGGTCTTGAGCTGGCTCCTGGGTCAACACTTCTCCTTCGAAGCCTTCGGGCACTTCAACGTCTACTCGTAACGCGTGCAAATAGCAATAAATAAATAAACAGTAGGCAAAAAGTGTCCAATCATCCAAATAAAATCCATAAACAGAGAGAACGCAATTTTATAAATTTTTAGGAACTGGAATCGCTCAAATCGGAGTTAAAACGCAAAAGTTATAATTATTCAAAGTTTAAATAATCAATTAAATATTATTACAGAGAAAAACTTTAGTCCAAAAATTAAATAAAATTCATATTTGATTAGAGCTGAATTTTATAAAAATTTAGAAATTTGAATAGCTCGAATCGGAGTTGAAATGCAAAAGTTATAAGCGTTTGAAGTTTGAAATCATATTTGAATTCATTAAACCGAATTAATAAATCATTTTCTTTTTCGGAAATTATTTATTGCGTCAGCAGGACACGTGTCGGCACCTCATTGGTCTGCTGACGTCAGCCCGGCTCGGCCAAACGCATTGACAAGCGGGCCCCACCGTGACGTCACTGCTGACGTCATGGTGCGGTTTGGGTGTCCCACTGACAGGCGGGTCCGGCGTGTTAGTGGCGCGCGCACGCCTGCGTGTACACGGCTCGGGTACACGTGGCGCTATCGCGGCCATCGATTTGAAAATTGACGGTATGGATTAGATCTGGGTTCACACGCTTTGGAATCACGTGGTTGATCTGAGCCGTTCGATCTAGATCTAACGATCACGATCAACCCGAGTTCGGACCGTCCGAACTAAACGCTAGATCCAAGCCGTCCAAACTGGATCTAACGGATGAAAATCAATCCAATTACCGCAACGTGGATTTCGTTGCGGTGACGTGGACGAACAAGGGCCGTTGGATTTTGATCCAACGGTTGAGATCTAATCTGGGTTCTACGGGGTTGGGGCGCACGTGGCTAACCTGGACCGTTGGATGAAGATCCGACGGCTGTCCGAGCTCGAAGCGGCGATGGCGGTGCGGCGGCGCTGGTTTGGCCGGAGAGGAAGGAGACGACCTTCGCAACGGCGTTTCTTCGCGATTCCGGTGAGATGAAGTGTGCGCCCAGGTTCGTCCTGCTCCTGGGAGTCCAAATCCGTCCTCGGTTTCGGCGGAGCGGGGCTGGTTTGCGGCGGAGAACGAAGAACACGCGGCAGCTGTTCTTGACTTCGGCGAGCAATAGCGGCTAGACGGTGGGGATCCTAGCAGCGCGAGCTAGGGTTTCGGGACCAGCGTGGAAAGGCGATCCTCGGGCACCGATCCACTCTTTAAATAGGCTAGGTTTCCGAATCCAACACGGCGGCGGAGATGAACAGTCTCGCCGGGGAAATCGGAACGAGCATGATGCACAGGAGCCGTACACGTGTCACGATCTACGGTTCCGATTCGATCTGGCGATGCGCATCTACTCAGTCACCCACGGGCGACGCTGACCCACACGGGCCGTTGGATCTTGATCCAACGGTTGTAGAGCTAGGGTTTCGGCCGGCTCGGTTGGGTTCAAACGTGGTTCGAGTTGGGTTCGGGTTGGACTCGAACTCGAGTTCGACTCGGGCTCGGTCGGTGGAATAGTAAAACCGATTCGCATTTTTCCAGCGATTTAAATATTTAAAATAATTTCCAGCAATTCATTTAATTCAAGAAAAATAGCAAAATACTCAGAAAAATTCCAGAAAAAATTTAGAAAATATTTTAGAGCATTTGGAACTCAAATAAAATATTTCCAACAAAAATTTATTTGAAACTTTTAATTCTTTAATTATTTCAAAAGGGAAATAAATTTAAATTAATTCCAAATAAATCCAAATAAACTCTAGAAAATTCCAAAAATTCACAAAAGTGTAAATTAATATTTAATTTCATGAAAAACAAAAATTGGGGTGTTACATTTACCTACAAGCGCTTCGTAGGCATGCGGCCAAGTCGGTTCGACCTAGGACCCTGCAAGTTTATGACTTGGTCTTACGACGAATTCAGGACCTGTCAAAAGCCAACAAGCTAACCCCCAGGTGGGAGGGACCTTACACGGTCGTATCAGCAACACGCCGGGGGCTGTTCGCCTAGCGATGGAGGATGGTCGCGAGCTCGCCAGCACCTGGAACATCGACCAACTGCGTAAATTTTATGTTTAGCTGCCCGCTGCAGCACCCTTTTTCTAGCCTAGTTATTTATCGCTGCTCAGTTATCGATTCCCTTACTAAGCAACGCCTCCCCCGTTCTTTCTAAAAAGCCATCCGCGGGTGCGAAAAAACGAGCATAAAACGACAATACAAGTACGCCCCCCCGGAGACTAAGCCCGAGCACCGGCTGGTCGTCTGCTCACACCGATCAACATTCGCAGTAGCCCTTCGCTGCATGAAACTATCGTGAGCAAGTACACTCAAGCCCGGTTCAAGCTCGGCCCCCACTTGGGATCAGGGACTCCACACTAGCATTGACGGAGCAAGCCCGTTTATCCTGCACACGCGACTAAGTTCGCACGCATCTCTTTATCGACCTACTCGTGCTCGCAAATTTCTTAATTCTCCTATGGACAAAACTCGTGCTCGCAAATTCAGGGGCACGACCTCTGTCCATAGCGGGGGCTCGTAGGGAAGGATGAACAATTTCCTTTCTCAATTTTTTGCTCGCATGGTTATTTCCTTCTTTGCAGAGACAAAAGAACAAAGGGCACCCCATACAAGGTCGGCGAAAGAGCAAGAGGCATCCAAGGTGAAGTCGGCAAAAGAACAGTAAGAGTAAAAACTTCTATGTTTTTATTACTGGTTATCAAGTCTTTATAGGGCTACAAGCAAAAACTAAAAAGAGAAACACCTACGGTTGACCCCTACGCGCTCGGCCTGGAGGGCGGCAAGCTCTTCCTTAAGGGAATCGAGCTCGGCCTCCAGATCCAAGACCTTCCGCCGGGCCGCACGACCTTCGGCAGCGCTTTCCCGGAGACGTTGTCTCCTTGAGTTGGCTCTCCTCGCGCTCCTGAGCTTCTTGTGCGGCGCGGCGAAGGTCGGGGACCTCCTGCCGTAGCTTTCCCAACTCCTCCTCGAGGTCGGCGCACCTTCGCTCTGAGGTGGTCTTCGCCGTTTCGCTCTGAAGGAGCTGATCCCGAAGCTCGGCGATGAGGCTCTTCGCCGACTCCAGCTCCTTCAGGTCGGAGGCACGCACCGCGGAGATTCGACGCTCAAGATCGGCGATCTTGGTGTCTTGCTCGTTGTGGTAGCCCCAGAACTCTTCCGCAGAGACCGTGGAGGCGTCGATATCCTCCATGGCCTTAGCAGCGAACTACGAGCAAGGAAAAAGAAGAATTAGAGGGCACCTCGAAGACCTCGGCGCATCAGTAAGTAAACACGACGGAACACTTACCAGAAGAGCTCGACTGACCAACTTGTCCTGGAGCTTTTGACGGTCGGTCGCATCGGCTCGAAAGAAGGGGTTGACCAACGCAGGGTCATCCTGAATAGGGGCTTCCCCCTGCCCAGCCTGGGGAAGAGCCTCTCCATGTGCTTGCAGCTCGGGGAGGTCATCCCCATGCTCGGTCTCCAAGCTCGGGGGCTGGACACCAGTCACGGGCTCCTCCGCCCCGAGTCCCTCGGCCGGGGGCGATTGGTCGAGGACGATCACCTCTTGGTCTGCGGGGCCCACCGCCTGAGTCTCCTCCATGCTCGGCCCCGCGTCCGTCCCCTCGGCCAAGGCCATGGCTTCGACCCCCTCAGCCACCTGCAAATCCTGCTCCCTCGCGGCCGGCGCGGGCCCGATGGCCGCCGGAGTCTGCTCAGAAGCCTCCGGGGTTGCGGCCGCCGGAAGTTGCTTGGAAGCCTCAGGGAGTTGGGTGATCGCCGGAGCATGCTCGGGGGCTCCCGAGAGGTCGGCCTGCGGTGGGTCCTCCGAGCCTTCGCCCATCACCAAGTCGATGATGCGCTCGAGCTCGGCGCCCACTACAGAGTCGACAATCTTCTCAGTCATTTGCTGGAGATCCAAAGACAGCAACCGAGCTATCACGCCCACGCCAAGCGGAGTGGGGTTAGCTCGGAAAATCACAAGGAAAAACAAAAAGGGATGAGAAGGTCGCGCAAGGATTACCTTCCACCAGGCGAGCACCCTCGTCCTCGGCCACCTCGCCCGGGACCACGGGCGCCCTGTTCGCGCCACCCTCATCCTCCGCCTCCTCGCCCGGGACCGCGCCCGTCCTGCCCGCGGCGGCCTCATAAGCTTCAGCGATGGCTTGGACGCGTTCCGTGACGGCGTCACTAGCCCGTGCCATCGCTGGGTCAACATCCTCCATGTCAGCCCCCTGCGGCCCCATGGTCGGACGTGGCGGCGACCTTTGCCTCCTCCTGACTAAGGGGGTTGTATCTTCCTCTTCCTCCTCCGCCTCGGCTGGGGCCTCGACCACCTGCGCAAGGCGAGCTTGGAGGGCCTTAATCTGCTCCTCCAGTTGCTCCTTGCTCGCCGAGGACTTGGCCGCCTCCTCGGCCTTCTTCGCCTCCTCAGCCAGCTGTTGCAAGCGGTCCATCAGTTCCGGTTTCTTTCGCTTGAAACCAACAAACCACCGTCGTAGATCCCTTACCACCCTCCGATCGGCGTATTCCAGATGTTGCCTGGTCGGGGCTTGACGCCTTGAGTGCCTGGCAGGAGGAGGTGAGGCGGAAGGCCAACAGCTACGACCCGCCGACTTCTTGCGGGAACCCCTGGTCGGGGTATCCCCTTGGGACGCCTGGCCATAGCTCTACACGGCGAGCTCGAGGGCGACCTTTTCCTACGACCAAAAACCAAGTAAGACTAGCTCGGAACGTGCTCCCTAAGCCAGAGGCGAACAAGAGCACTTACCACGTCGCTGCGGTCGTGGACGTTCCTGAGGATCTGCCTGTCGGGTTGCAGCTCCTTTTCCCTCAGGGCGCCAAACATCTCGGCGACCCTTCCATCGACCCAATCCATCCCCGGGGCTGCGGCACGAGCGAGGGGTAAGAAATGAGAAACATGCTCGGACTACGAAGAGGACCAAGAGAACTTACCAGCATTATCCTCGCAGGTGATGTCTTGCCACCCGGTCACCTCGAAGAACGGATGCTCCTGGCGCCGCAGCGGAGACACCCGGTTGAAGATAAAGTCCCGAGCAACGTCCCGACCAGTGAGCCCCATCTGAGCGAGCTCGCTGATGGTCCGGAGGGTCCGCTCCTCCTCGGGCTGCACGGGAGGGCGCATCGTCTCGGCCGCTGGGGGAGCCTCCCCGGTATAGACCAGTTGGCTCCCCTCAGCCTTCTTCTGGTAGAACCAAAGGTCGGCCCAAGCTGACTCTAATTAGTCCCTCAAAGAAACGACGAGGTACTCATATGGTCGGTTGGGCCGGAGACGAAGGTAGACGCAGCCGGCAGTATCGTTCCCGCCGGTGCGGAAGGGAGCATAGAAGTGGAAGAAAAGGCTGGCCGTGGGCATCACGCCCACGAACGCCTCGCAAAGGTAGGAGAAAATCGCAAGAGCAAGAATGGAGTTTGGGTGGAGATGAGAAATCTCGCACCCGCGGAAGGCAAGCACGGAGACAAGAAACTCACTCTCGGGCAAGCGAAGCCTGTTGACGGCGTAGAGCTCGCAGGAGACGATCTCTCCATCCCGCGGCGCCGGCGCTTCTTCACCCCCAGGCGCCCGAGTGGAGCTTGGGTTGATGTGGCCATCGTCCACGAGCACCTGGATCCTCCTTTGGTTCATGTGGCTAACACCAAATCGCGCCATTGCGACGGGGAGAGAAGGTGCGAAGGGTGCTGTGGAAAGGAAGGCGCGAAGGGTGCTGAGGATTTGGGAAAAAGTTCTGAGCAAGAACCGAGCAAAACGCAAAGTGGTCTCACCCGTACGGTCGCCGGGGTTAAAAAGAGAAGCAAAAGGCGCATTAAATGCGGCCACAACCCCTCGCGAAACGGTAGCTGTCCGTTACGGAGGAAACGGCCCAGTAAATGCACGTTCTCCGAGAAACTACTTTACCGTTACAGAGAGGCTTCTCGGGGAAGGAATCAAAACGCCAAACGTCGCGCCACTTCAGCATGGTCGTCTGGACGATGAACAAGGCAACGAGGTCGTCTTCCACCGTAGAGTGGTCGCAAGACACGACCAAAGAAAATTAACCCCTCATTCGAGTCTTTTAGGCTCAAGGGAAAGTCCGGGTAAAGATAACTCCCCGCTTGAGCCTCGGGGGCTAGCTATCGGGGATTGACTATTCTTACCCCTAAGGGACCAAAGGCCGCCGACCATGCGGCCACCGCCAAAGATGCTCGAGGAATGTACCCGGACGAGGAAACACCCGAGCATACATGTTCGGCCATTCGCCGCGACCACGATGGGTGGGTACGAGAAACCATGCTTGAATCACCCATGAAGATACCTAAGCAGATGGTCGGGGGACCCGGTCATACCAAAGGAAGGAAAGCAAATAACCAATCCACCGGAGATCAAGGGGGATACGCCCGAAGTCCAACTAATCGCGCAGATAAAGGGCTCCGAATCCCTGTTACCAAAGGTTAGGGCTGGTGGCGTAAATCTAGGGGGTAGTTACCTTCTATGCACCATCAGCCTCCATATTTAAGCCCCTCAAGGGCATATGTAAAGAAGGACACTCTTTTTCGAGACATCATAGATATAATACACTGGAGTATGGCTATTATCTCGGCAGTGAGAGGCCCGAACCAGGATAAACTCCACGTGTCTCCCTCCCGTTTGCGCATCGCTCGAACGACCAACCCAGCTCGTACGAAGGGGCCCTGTTGATCCCTCGTTCAACAAGTAAGCTCGGCGGGAGCCCGTTCTCCAATCGTCGACAATTATAATTTTTGGGCTAGCGAAATTGCTGCATTACAAAATGCATTTGAGAATAAGAATAATTTAATAGAAAAGAACTATTAACATTACAACCACATTTTACACATAGTCAATCCATGTGGCCTATATATCAAAATTCCAATAAAGATAAACTATTGATCAATTATTCTCCGTAGGTCAAATTGCAGAAGATATAAATTTTCAGAAGATGAGATGAACCTAAGTAACTGAACTACAAAATGCACGATTTTAGAGCATATGACTAATTTTGAGCAGCTTTGCTACACATAACTTGGCAATCCAATTTCAGATCATCGGTTAGTCCATCAACACTTATCACAGAGACATGAACATGATGAATTGAGTGGTAACCGAAGAAAACAAATATAGCTAGCTTGATTGAAAGCTGTCAGCAATGCAATGGATGCCCAATCAACAACCAAGGGACCACATCAACGTCCACTTTGGGCGGAACCTTGTGATCGATACCGCTGCCACTACTCCCATGCGTCTTCAACTCTGATGCCAGCACATTGGCATAAACATCCACCTACATCATGTGCCACACAAACAACATGTTCGTCGTAATAGAATTCGGCAAGATCTAGATGGAATCCATCGCGGCAGAGATCAAATCACCTACACTACAGGAGGTGGGAGGGTCTTTCTAAAGGTCCTTCAACTCCTTGAGGATCCTCTTGGAGTCCATGGATCAAACCCTAACCACAAAAATCGATAGATCAAACCCGATAGCACATAAAGAGGCGAAATCAATCTAATCGAGAGGGGGGATTTGGGAGCCTCGTACTAGATCAGTGAGGGGGAGCTCGGGTGGGATGATGGGTTGATGTTGCAGCAATTGGTTCCCTCTTTTCCTAGGGTGCTCCGCGATGATGGTGGTGTTGAGGGGTTTGGCCACAAAACAAGACGAAGAGAGTAATGGGGGGGTTAGGTGGGGGAGCTAGGGGGACCAATTTATAGGACAACGGTGCTATCGTATGCATGACTCATGGGGCTACTATCGTTGAGCCAGTCTTCTACCTCGTCTCCATCACGTGGTCACACTAGGAAGAGGAGGCCAGCATCACCTTGGGTGATGCCTTATGCACCCATAAGGTCGTGGAGGCCACATGAGGGGGTGAATAAGCAGTTTGAGAATTCTATTTGGTTAAAACCGAGTTTATATGCAAAAGCGTAAATCAAAACAATTTTACCCCAATTAAGGCCTAAATCAACTAGTCAAATTAAGTGCACTAGCAACCTATGTCTATATCAAGGTTTGCAATCATAGGGTGACAAGCAATTAATTCAATTACAGGAATGTAAATTGCAAGAATGTAAATTGCAAGAATGTTGAGTCGTAGGATTGCCGTACTATTAAGAGGGGTGCTTTGAAATTGGTCTAGAGATGATCTTTATGCTCAGATAAATGGTGGTTAGTCCTTAAGAGGTTTATAGTGTCCACACTCGCATTGGATTGGGTTGCTTTTAAGTTCCCATCGGATGTTCCGAAGTTTTGTCGGACATTCCGAAGATCCAGACCTTCCGATGTGTAGTTGTGCTCTAGTCCGAAGTGTGTTGTAAGGATCGGATATTCCGATATTTTGTATCGGATGTTCCGATGCCTGTTAGTTCTCGGTTAGGGTACTCTCTGTTTTGTTCGGAAGTTTCGATACGTGTTGTCTCGAAAAAGGGGTGCTCTCTGTCGAGTTCGGACTGTCCGAAGTTCAAACTTCGGAAGTTCCGAAGTAGCTGTTTTCCAGTTTGGGAACTCTCTGTTTGTTTCGGATGTTCCGATATCCCAATCGGACATTCCGATGTGGACTTAGAAGGTTTAGTTGGGTTCCTTTTCTGGGCGTCATCGGATGTTCCGAAGTTGGTATCGGACATTCCGATGCATGTAGTTTTCGACCGTTAGGAGCTTTCCAAGTTCTAGTAGTTTGTACTCAACGGAACTTCCGAAGTTGGGTTCGGATATTCCGATGTGTGGCTGAGTGCGGGTATAACGGCTAGTTTTGAACCAAAACTATAAATACCCCTCCCCCTCTCCTTTTGAGGGTTACACACTTGATTTGGCTGAACACTTGAGCACCTTGAGCACACCCTAGAGCTTTATTTGAGCCCCTCCTCTTTGATCTTGGTGATCATCTAGTGAGTGAGGGATTCCAAGTGCGGTTGTGAGCAAATAGCAAAGCACTCATTCATCTTGAGCTTTAGAGAACATCTCCAAGATCAAGAATCAAGCGCATTCATTACTCTTGGAGGTTGAAGGACTCCTAGACGGCTAGGCGTCGCTCACGAGCTCCCGACGGTTGTGGGAAGCCGTGAGAAGTTTGTGAAGGCCGGCTCCGCCTTCGAAAGGAAAGGAACCAATAGTGGAACCAAGCCTCAAGTGTGACCGAGGTTTGGGAGGAAAGGGTTGGAAAAGACCCGGGATCTTTGGAAGCCTCCTCAACGGAGACATACGATCCCCTCAAGGATCCGAACTCCGGGAAATAATTTCTTGCGTATTATGCTTTCACTTTACCTTTGATGCTATCTCAGACTCACTAATTTACTTTCTTGTGTTTGCTAGTAAACCAAAACAACTAATTGGTCTAGTAGTTTTATTCCCAGCTCTCTCATTTCAGTTCTGTTCGGACTTTCCGAAGTAATACCGGAAGTTCCGATATTTGATCGGAACGTCCGACACTTTTCCGCTGCAACAAATTGCTTTAAATTTTTAAATAGCCTATTCACCCCCCTCTAGGCAATTATAACTTCTTTTCAAACCTGGCCAAGTACAACTCTTGCACGCGTATGGCAACCCTACCATACTCACGTGACTAACCCTTTGCACGCATATGGCCACCTGCCATACTCACGTGGCTAACCATTCTTCATATGCACCATTCTCTTAGCCCAAACGTCCCGCATGATATCCTTGACCACCAAGACCTCAGTTCCTCCAGAACCTAGTCCCGAACCTCAGTTCCTCCATGAACCTAGTTCCGGTCCCGTCATCGACCACGTTCGCCCTCGAGCAATACCTGCACATGAACAAACCACAAAAACGAATCCGAGCACAAGTCTACGACTTGACTCAACATTAGTCCATGCAAATACTCACACGAGCATTGCATAAAGTCCACTTCAAACCAAACATCACGAGCATTGCATAAAGTCATTAGAATTTGATATTATAAAATTTGTGAGAATTTCATGATGCTTGTTTTGAAGTGGACTTTATGCAATGCTCGTGTGAGTATTTGCATGGACTAATGTTGAGTCAAGTCTCGGACTTGTGCTCGGATTCGTTTTGTGGTTTGTTTGTGCAGGTATTGCTCGAGGGCGAACGTGGTCGATGACGGGACCGGAACTAGGTTCATGGAGGAACTGAGGTTCGGGACTAGGTTCAGGGAGGAACTGAGGTCTTGGTGGTCAAGGATGTCATGCGGGACGTTCGGGCTAAGAGAATGGTGCACATGAAGAATGGTTAGTCACATGAGTATGGCAGGTGGCCATGCGCGTGCAAAGTGTTAGTCACGTGAGTATGGTAGGGTTGCCATACGCGTGCAAGAGTTGTACTCGGCCAGGTTGGGCCAAGTGGAGTTGTGTTGAATACATACTCTTTCTAGGATTAGGAGTGTGACTCCTTCTAGGATTAGGAATTGTATTCAGGACTCCTTGTGGTTTGCTCTTTTAAATAGGAGGGGTTGTCTCCTGTTGAAGGGCATCAATGAGAGCTGGGCGCATTGAGAGCCTCAAGCTCAGTTTTAGGGTTTGTACT
Source organism: Rhipidocladum racemiflorum (assembly GCA_036346355.1). Classification (NCBI taxonomy): domain Eukaryota; kingdom Viridiplantae; phylum Streptophyta; class Magnoliopsida; order Poales; family Poaceae; genus Rhipidocladum; species Rhipidocladum racemiflorum. Next base: position 74,970,740 of record CM070571.1, read on the forward strand.
CTTTTGATGGGAGTACTTTAGACAAAAAAAAATAAAGATCAATTCTTCCAGATCCTTGCGTGCTACAGTAACCGCGTTGCTACAATATTTTTTGTTTTGGTTCTTGTTTGCATGCTTGTTCTAATTCTAGATTGGTTTTTGATCCTCGGAGTTTCATCTTGATTTGATCCATCCAAAACCTTTCTAGGGTATTGATATAGAGTTCCTCAAAGTTTATTTGATTAATCTTTTGAAGATCTTGTTTAATTTTGAAGTTTTGGTTAGATCAATTCTCGTCATCTTCTGTCACAGCAAGCTTACGAGGTTCATAACTTTTGATCCGTAACTCCGATCGAGCTGATTCTTTTTGGGTTTTGTTCGTATTGGAATCTAGTTTCTTGTGTCCAAATTTTAGATCAATCCGACGGTTGGATCTCTAGGATTTTGTGTTTTACCGAACCTCTATTAATCTGTTCTTGTCGAATACGAGGTAATTATTTGGTTCCGTTTTGAGGTGAACTTTTAGTAGATCAAGAATTTGGTTTTAGCTTCTGCACAATCATTCACCCCCCTCTGATTGCTATATTCGTATACTTCGATCCTACACATCTGTATGTCATCAAACACCAAGAGCTACAAGCTAATGCTCTTGCTTGACCCTCACCAAATGCAACACATGCACAAGTGTAGGGGTGGCAACGGGGGCATTCTCGCCGGGAGTGCCTCCTGCCCCGGCCCCTCGACCGAAATTTTCCCGCCCCTCGCCCCTGCTTCACTGCCTCGGGAGAAAATCCCCCCGTCCCCACCCCCGTTCGAGTATCGGGGCCCCGTCGGGGACCCATCCCCGCGAAATTTTCACACAAGAGAAGAGCTATTATAGCCATTTTAACTCTAAAATCGTATCAATAGGCAAGAAAAAAAAGAATGCATGCATTCATTGAAGATTATGTTGTCTTGTTTATGAAAATGTGAATATGATGGGCTAGAGAATATGTTTGCAATCTAACAACTAAATTAGACTAAACTAAATTCGGATCCCCAACCGGGTCCCTGCGGGGAAAAAATTCCCCGTCTCCATTCCCGTCCCCGCCATCCTCGACGGGGGAATAATTTTCCCCGTTTTCATCCCCGCGGGGGACAATTTCTTCCCATACTTGTCCCATAATAGAGGAATTCCCCGCCGGGGATCGGGGAACGGGTCCCCATTGCCACCCCTGCACAAGTGGACACACAGTCCACATCTAGAAGCAACACATGCAACTAGAGACCTTCTCCTTGCTCACAAGGTGCAACACATGCACAATTGAGGGGATAAGCTCACACTAGCTTAAGAAACCTTCAAACTCGGCCTATTTAATAGCCCCTTAAAGAAACTAGCCATTTGGAACAAAATCATTTGAAAATGCAAATTCAGACATTCCTAATTCCCAAATTTGGGCATTCCTAATTCCCAATTTGGCCATTCCTAATTGGAAAATTGGACACTCTCAATGGTCACAAATCTACGTGGCATCCAACCATTGTAGAAGAAAAATTAGGAAATTTTGAATCCAATAATTCGAACATTTCGAATTCACTAATTCGGATATTCCGAATTTAAAAAATTCGAACATTCCAAATCCTATAATCCAAATTGGCTCAAAAACACATGTTCTACCAAAATATCATAAAATCAAATTTGGACATTCCTAACATCAAATTGGACAAACTCATATCACAATATAAAAATGATCATAACTTTTTGCTCCGAAGTCCGATTTAGGTGATCTTGAACTCAATAAAAAGCTCATATAAAGGGCTATAACTTCCATCCATTTTCAAGATTTAAAAAATCATAGATATTTTCGTGGAACACTAAAACTCTAGTATAGCCATACAAGTCTAAAATCTAATTTCTCGAAATGATACATGCCGCTCTAGAGTGTCCAATTTAGATATATGCTACTGTAGAGTTCAAAATATGAAATATGCCATTCTAGAGTGAGGTTTCTTTGAAAAATACCATTATGGAGATTCAAAGACTATTGTACCCCTGCTTTATTCCTCATTGCTCCATCCCCTTCAATCCTGGTCTTAACCACCCTCTCTAGTCAAGCATTACGTCACCCCCATTATCGCGACCATGGCCAAACACACGATCTCCTTCTTACCTCCACGCCCAGCAACTACAACGACAACCACCTCTCTTTGACACGCACAAGCAAAACACCAACGATTGGAGCTAGCATGGCAACCAGCGATCGGAGTGGTGGAGGCGACGGTCCGATGACCAAAACAAGCAGCAACCAGTGGCGGATGGCGGCCGTTAGGTAGATGTGGTGAGCCGGAGTGAGTGGTAGAGGTGGTGATGGAGCAAGACAGCCATCCAGATCTGGTGTCCACGCCTTCGACCGCTGGATCCGATGTCCTCACGAGATCAATCTATTCTGAGCTTGTGGAGATAGTTATATCCAGAGCTAGCGTCCGAGGCGTGATTGGGGTAGCTGAGGCAACGCCTTCCTCTCCTTGTGAAGAAGGGATACATGGCGTTGCTAGAGATATGGAAGAGAAGCAGCAACAGGTCAAAGAGATCAAGAGATTTTCTCCTTTTCTATTTGTTCTTGGCCAATTCAATGGATAGAGGTGGTTCATGATTTGAAGGCTTTGGATTGGTCGGATCCGATCTTTAGTTTGTGAATTCCCACCTAGGATTTGAGTTTTGGCTAAGAATTTGCTACTCAAATCATATTAGAGAGGAGCGTGTGAAGACAGGGAGGTGAGTACTGAGTAGTTCTATGCTGCCACTGCCCATAGAGTTGCTGCTGCTCAACGAGTTGTCGATGGAGTTAGGATGAAGAAGAAGATGAACTGATTAGGGGTGAAAATGGTACGGGTTAAACCCGACCGATCCGGTACCGAATCCGTTAAAAACCGTATTCGGGAAAAAAAATCCGTATCTGGTCGGATTCGGATACGGTACCAGATACTTGCTACCGGATACGGTAACGGATACGGTAGACGGGATATCCGACCGAATAGCTGCGGTATATGGTAACCGGATATTATCCGACCGGATAACCGAATCAACAAAACAAGGGTACTACGTACTCAAGTCAAGACTCAAGAGTCAAGGGCTTCCCATTCGATTCCCGCAAGCCTCAGTCTTTGCCTCCCCATTTGATTCCCCAACCCGAAAACTAACCCTAGTGCTTGAGCCTCCGCCGCCGCCGTCGCTGCATGAATTCAGTGTGTTGCCCTGTTGGGCGAGCGGGACTTAGTTGTTCAAGTTATGTATGAATCTGATACCTTGTTATACTTGTGTTGTGTGAGTTGTCAAATTTATGTAATATATATGAATTTATTGCTTGTCAAATGTTTCAACAAGTATGTATCCGTTTGTATTATCCGTTTCCGAACCGAATCCGGTATGTATCCGCTCCGACATTACCATATCCGAAACTCCGAAATATCCATATTCGTATCCGTATTCGGTCTTACCGTATCCGATTCCAAATCCGGAAAAAAAATATTGGTTAGGATACGGGAACAGCAATATCCGACTGTATCCGATCCGTTTTCACCCCTAGAACTGATGGAGTGAGGAGGAGGAACTACAAGGATAAACTGGTCTTTAATAACGATATAATATAATAACAGATAATAGGAGTTTTTAAAGTAACCTCACTCTGCAATAGTATATTTTGATTTTCAAACTCTACGTGTCATATCTCTAAATTAGGCACTCTACAGTGGCGCGTATCTAAATTTCCCTTATGAAAATTGATTGTTAATGCTAGATATTGGGAAATAACTCTCAGGAACAACACATCGAAGATTTAAAATCTCAAACTCCAAAGACATGTAAAATATACTATTCTCAAAAGGAGATTATTTTTTCCCACAGAAGTAAAGGAATTTTGGAGTTCAACCCGAATCGTACGATCAAATCAAAGTTGATCCTGGAAAAGAAATCAAAGTTGGACTTTGAAAAAAAGAAGCGACCAAGAACTCGCACCGTATTCCTCCCCTCTCCCGCAAGGAAACCAAACCAACCGATAGCCGCCCTCCTCCTTCTCAAATCCCCCTATGCCTTCAAATTCCCGCACCTACTCGCACCACCGCGTCTAGGGTTGTCGCCTCCACTCACCGAACCCTATCTCCGCCACCCTCTTCCCCCGCGCCGCCACCGCCGATGGCGCTGCTCGTCGACGCGCTGCGGCAGGCCTTCATGCCGCGTAGGGCCTACGCGGCGCTGCGGGACGAGGAGCGCGCGCTGCCCCGCCTCCGCCGCCCGCTCGCGGCGGCGGCCGCCGTATGCGTCGCCGTTGCCGCGGCGGCGGCGGCGGGCGTCAGCCTGGGGATCGTGTTCCCCGCCGAGCCGGCGGAGCGGCCCTTCTGCCGCGAGCGCCGCATGCTGGAGGCGCTCCCGGCGGCCGCCAGCAGCCGGGAGGAGGAGCCAGAGGCGTACCGGTACCGTGGCGGCGCGTTCTACATGACCACTGCTGAGGCTGCGGACTTCTACTGGATGGTCGTCTTTGTGCCATCTGCCGTCCTCTTCGCCGCGTCCGCCGCCTACCTCGTAGCCGGTGAGTCCTCACGGTGTTAATTAGCTTATCTGTGTTGGATGAGTAGTGCTTCCATGCTTCACCCCCTTCAATAGGAGCTGCACATATCCTGAGCGCTCCCGTATTGGATATTGGGTTACTGCAAACTTGTAGATTTTTAGTTGTTACTTGTCCATGAAAGAGACATATTTGTATGTAGAAAAGGATGCGTCTTTATTCTGCTTTACGGTAAACTTGGGTAATGTTGTGTGATGCCGGTGGTACATTTTACCCCAAATGGGCATGAGAGGTCACATTTCGTTTACAAATGCTTTTTCGATGGTGAAACTTGGCATGGTATTTATAAAGTTTCATTAGTCCTATTGGTACACATTTAGGGCAAGAAATTGGCCAAATTTTGCACCTGAAAACTTCATTTGGTTGGTTTTGTGAGTGGAGTATTCATTTGAATTGATATTTATGATTAGCTAATGGAAGATTGATCTGGAATTTTGTCCTATATGTTAATGTTAGTTCAAACCATAGTCATCGGATTCGCTGTAAACCCCCGCAAATTGCGAATAGGATTCGTCGAACCCGAACTGATTTAGGGTACATGGTGGGTTCATGTTCGTAGTGAAAATTGGAAGAAAAAATGGCGAACCACAAACCCAACTCCTATACTGTGACTCGGACGAACCGCGTTTCTGGTAACTATGGTTCAAACCATAGAGTATAGACAATACTGAGAATGAGTTGCCCCTGATTAACTAAATCACTAAAGTACTTAACGAGCCAACGATTCTCATGGTTGAAGCCAACAGCTGGAAACTTGGAATATCAAGTTTGCTACTAATGAGTTGCCCTGATATACTAAATCGCTAAAGTACTTAACGAGCCAAACGATTCTCATGACTTAAGCCAACAGTTGGAAACTTGGAATATCAATTTTGCTACTACTGAAAAAACATTGAAAGCATAATCTATGGCGCTTGGCGCTGGCAGCGCTCAGGGTGGTGTTTGTGTTTGTGCTGCTCCCGAGGGTGCAGCAGCGTTGTGCTTTGGCTGTAAGCCGCGATGGCGGGTGAGCTCGGTGGCGTTGGCCGAGGGTTACGTTTTTACTGTTTGGAGTTGCTATACTCTTTGTATTTTCCTCTTCGGAGGTTTTCTTTCTTCTGAATGAAATGACAGAGCTCCTGTCCTAAGTTTCGAAAAAAGAAACATTGAAAGCATAATCTGTATCCAGATTGTTACAGTTCTTGAATCATTTCATTAAGTAGAGCTCACATGTAAAAAAAAAGGGCGTGGACGCTAGTTAGCTGTGATTTGCTTTGCTATTACCCTGACATGCCATTTCCTAGTTTTTTGCAACTGATTATTCAACATTTTCTCAGTTCATGCTGTGAGTTCATCATCAATCACTGATATGTGGACCCACATGCCAGTGAGACATGGGAGTGGCATATCATGAAAAATTCCATAGCTTTAGGGCTACCATGTGTTTATTACCTATCGTGTGGACATATGTTCTTGAATATCAATTAAATGATTGATAGTATGCTCAAAATTTATGATGGCTTTTGGACTGAAATGCAAGGAGACAAGTAGTTTTATATGACTTCTTACTTGTAACATGCTAATGTTTTAACTATATTAGACATCAACATTTTGATAGCACGAATATAACTTTAGCAGACCTCAGCATATTTCTTAGGGTTTTTTAATTGTTATCATTGCTATCAAAGTGCTATATTGGGAATCAAAACATAACAAATTCCTGTTGCTTTGGGGCTGAATTTGCTAGAAAATTTCTGAGTAATTTAAATAGTATTAACTATAAAATTTTGATATGATTTAGAAGGCTTCGGCATATTACTTTTGTATGATGAAAATCATGATCATGAAGACATGAAATGAAAATCATGTAATTTATTCGAAAATGTATGCTTATTTGATTTGTAGCAGCTGATTTGAAGCTTTATCAATGTAATGCTTTCTTGAATGGGGGATGTAAGATTACAGAATTGGAGTTAATTTATTAGTCTCTCCGTGTTCATTGCTCAGTCGTTCAAAGTTGCATCACTAGCGAAGCCTTAAGATTCAAAAGTTTTTCTAAAGTTCTAGTTATGGTGATTTTTTGGGTTGCACAAAGTCACAGTTTTGACAGCTTCTTATTACGCCCGGCTCCTGTTTATGAACATGTTTTTGGCTAACATCTTCATGAATTTAATTAGGTCTCACGCTTGTATTTTCAGCACATTCTTAATGTGTTTATCTATTAGTTGCATACAAGGTTCCAATTTCATTTTCAGTTCACATCTTGTCACCCTCCGAAATCCGAAATTTCGGCAAAATCTCGTTATCTCGGACGAAATCCAAAAAGCAAAATTCAAATCCGGTTTTTTGACCGAGATTTCTGAGATTTCGGTGATTTTTAACCGAATGAAAATTGGTCCAAAACGCGTCAAAATTTTTTAAAATTTTTTGTGGATGGTTTTGACACATCATTAATGTTCCTATAAAAATTTTAGATGATGATCAAGCTTGAGGAATTTTTAAAAATTCTGACAGTGCTACTGTCCTGATAAAAGGCTGACCGTCAAATTTCAACTGAATGGAAAATGGTGCAAACCACGTTAGAAACTTTTGAAAATTTTTGTGGATGATGCTGGCACATCCATAATATTCCCATAAAATTTTCAGATGATGATCAAGCTTAGGGAATTTTCAAAAATCCGGACAGTGCTACTAAAGGCTGACCGGTAAATTTACCATAAAATAACATGGTTAGAACCATTTTTCAGAGTGATTGTATGTAGGGGGAGGGGCAATTGGTTATCTGACGAAATTGAAATCTTAGACCATTATCTATGTAAGAAATGTTTCAGAGTGATCTAGGTTAGCTTCTTTCATTTTTATTTTCAGAAATTTTAGCCCCTTGAGTGTAGGCATGTTATGCTAGGGAACAAGTATCAAATGAGAATTGGCCTTGAAATAGGATCATATGAACTTATCATTGTGATCATTTTATGAGATCGGTGTGGCTCAGACTATGCACTAAAAGCCACTGACATTTTGCAGAAAACGCCCTGAATTATTTTACTTCATACTCCTGTCCTTTTAAGGGTATTTTGCAGAAAACGCCCTGAATTATTTCACTTCATATTCGTGTTTTTTTAAGGGTATTTCGTACTAGATACATTTCCCATCAGGTTATACACCATATGATAAGGTCTTCCCTTTTTTTCCCCGGGCACTTGGGCAGTGGTTGTCCAGTTGAATATTTGTATCAAAGTTCCTGGACCAGTGTCTTAATCAGGTTCTCTTGGGAATGATCTTGTCTCCTGTGAGGTAATAGGTCATGTAAATCTCAAGTTCAATGTGGGCATACCTATCAACAGTGATCTGCATATATACTTCATAATATTTGTGTTTCTTCATTATGCATCCGGGATTGAAAGATATTGATGCAATTAATTGGTACTTGGTAACATATCTGTTCGCGCCAAAAATGTGAAGGGGGTTTTCGGCCTCGAACACACAAGACAAACACCGGGTTTGCAGAGCGTGCCAGTCGATTTGACCTGAAATCGACAAGGTAGAATTTGTAATTCGATCAAAGCCGATAAACAAAGATCTATCGGCTTTTCGCTAATCGGCAAGAATCGATTAGGAGATAACTAGATCAACCGATTCTGATTGATCCGGATGTAAGGTAAAATCGGCTTCGGGAAGGCGATGCGCAACAAAACGAAGCAGATCAAACCTGGGTGAAATCGGCTAAAACCAACAATCGGCGATGCGCAGCTATGTTGATTCCGTCGACTTGCAGAGAAATCTATGAAGCTAAAGCGATGTAAAAGAAAAGACTTGTAAAAGTAGGGTTTGTTGGAATTGATTCCTTTTTGCCGCTTGACACCCACCTCCTTTTATAACATGCCTGGCCGATCCGAGTTGTACACGGATACGGTGCGTTTATCCGTATCGGCCTATTATCTGATTTCCTTCCCTTTTTTAGAAACGGATTCCTTTTCCGATTCGTTTGATGATTTCTTTCCATGCGAACACTTCCTTTCTGTCTCGGACTGATTTCAATACACACCGAATTCCGATGCAAACACATACAATTGCTTTTATCCGATTCAAACCCATTTTGCCATGTACCGAATTTTGGCGCAAACAATATCCTTACTGGAAAGAGACCCACTTGAAATAATCTTGAGATTTTGAATAGATTTCTAGATTGTTAATGTAAAAAGATGTGTGAATGAATCTAGGACGACCATATAGTGACATGCTAAATTACTGTTGCAGTAGCTTCATAGTTCTGATATTGTTTTTGTATATCTTGCAGTTTTTGTATCCATTTTTCTTGACAGACAAGAGCCACTATCAATGAAGCCTTTCAAACTCAATTGTGCTTCTTCTTCTTTTTATGTGAATATTAAATCATTATGTACTTGCAGGAATATCTGTTGCATATGCTGCTCCAAGAAGGCATCCGTTTATCTGCGTTGTTGAGAATAACTTCTGTGCTTCAAAAAGAGGTGAGTTGATAATTTGATATATGCATCCTTCTGAGAGATCTTTGATAAAATTATGATGTCTTGTTTCTGGCCTTCTGATGGGTTTTATTATGCCACTGAGAAAGTATGGATCTAACCGATGGTCATTTCCTTTTGAGTTAGCCTTCGAGATATTCAAATGAGTTATGTTCCTGAAAGGATATATTTTGGCACCCTCTTTAGTTTGCTACGGTAACGGTAGTGTTATGAGGCCTACTGTCTTACTATTCTCTCATCCAAGAATTTCACAGAGACCATATTATCCTCTGCTTAAAATAGATATTACAATCATCTTAATTCTTAAAATCAGTGGCGGAACTAGAAAAATTTTGATGGGTATGCACATAGTTTCAAATATTAACAAAAATCATGATTTTCGATCGTATCCAGCCGGCTCGATAAACTATACCGGTTGATAAACCGATTCAATTCAAAAAATTCAGAAAATTTTATATGACGTAAACCACTCGAAAATTGGTGAAAATTGCTCGAAAATCAATCAAAAATCGGTTTCCAAATTGTTTCGCTTAGTTTGCCAAATTTTTGAAGAAAACCGGTCAAAAATCGGCAAAATTAGTCATTTTTCATTTTTTTTTTTCTACCGTCGAGTTTAAAGATTTTGATTTCGAAACCATTCAGTTTCTACCGATTTTCGACAAAAATCGGTGATGAGCAGTGGCGATTTTCGAGCTCAAAATGGTATTGTAATCCCTTGATGTGCACACTTCATACGTATAAATCTATAGTCTTGTATAATCATTTTGTAATATCATAAATACAACATATATATTTAAAATTTGCTAAAAGTAATATAAATAGTTCTAAGGTTTTAAAAATCTCAAACTATCAAAATCAAAATAAAATCATCAACATATTTAACCTATTGAATATATATATATATATATATAGGAAAAATACTTCGTACTCCCGGGAGTAATTACTCCCTACGTTGAAATACCACCCAAACGTACTTGAAATACTCCTTTATCAGTTTGTATACACTCATATACTAATTATAAGATATTCCAATGAGATCCACATGAAAAAATTGCAAGGGAGTACATAGTTTTTAGTATATTTTGCAAATACCTTCATATACGCATATAAAAAGAAGTATGTCTAAAAAGTGTACATACCACCTCTGAAAAAATGTAGATACCACCTAGATGATCTTATATACTTACTAGTAAGATGCCCGTGCGTTGCAACGGAATTTCTAAAGAGAATAATTATAATTATAATGCAGGATCCTAAAACATACAATAAATCAATTTTCTGTAACACACATATCAAGCAAAACATATCTTTGTAAGCTAGTAAATAAATCAAATCATCTATATTGAGTTGTCCTGCAGATTTACAACTATAGGTTAGCAAGGCAATAGTGACTCACCTACTGGGCCTTGGGCCCCTACTGTTCTGGCCCAAGGCCTGGCAGACTCACCATCACCACCAACTCCAACTCATTCTTATAATAGTTAAGATATACTACATGTACATACTCTCCGTTGAGTAAAATACTCCCTACGTTGTGAGATACGGCATAGGGAGTAATTACTCCCGGGAGTAGAAAAGAGGCTTCCTATATATATATATATATATATATATATATATATATATATATATATATAGTTTGTAAAAATTTTGGGGGTGCCCGGGCATACCCGGCACCCCCCTGGTACCGCCTCTGCTTAAAATGGATACCTAAGGGGCACAATCTGATCATAAGTTTGATAGATATTAAAGTCCCACAATTTTGATGGTCTCAAGTCTTGGCAATTATACCAATTAAACATGTTGACTGGTGAACTATCATTATTAAGCACAAATGCACAGTTATAACTGGGGAAAAACCTATATCTCAATCTATATTTGCTCCTGATGGTGTTTGCTGATAGTTTGTATCAAGTACACTAAAGATGTTGGCAAAATTAATCTTTTACAGGCAGCAAACTCTGCCTTGAGATGGCGCTTTCAACAAAATGATGTTAATTCTTGAGATGGTGTCCTAAATGTAAAGTTGTACCACTTAGCTCCCTCAATTTGCTAATTCAATTCACACGCCCCTAAACCTGCATCCTTGTTCGTGTTCGCACATTTTTGCATTTTCTTAATGGAAAATGATGATATGACATGCGATCAGCTAGAGAACGATGAATTGGCTGTTCAGAGTGAGGACTTGGACAAAACATGACCACCTGGAGGGGTTAAACTGAGTGAAATGTGATGTACCATGGTTCAGTTTTTTTGTCGAACTTGTTGTGCCAAGTGGGAAAAAAGTATGATGCAATGGAGTAGTAGGTGGCAGTGACCTGGGACGGTGGCAGTGGAGTACAAGAGAAAGGCACGGCTAGAGGAGGATGAGATGCACATCCCAACTGCATAGCTGGGGTACCATGTACTGATTACTGAAGTCCTGTCCCTATTTCTCTCCAGTCATGGCACAATCTGATGCTCCACTGGTCACTGCCTTTCTCCTACGCTCAACTGTTGACAGCTCCAGGTTGTTGTCGCTAACTACTCCATTGTGTCCTTGCTATTTCACTCTGTGCGGCAAGCGTGAAAGAAAAACATAACCATGCTGCTTCACATTTTTTGCTCAGTTGATACCCTCCATGCAGTCATGCACGTGCTCATCATGTGCCCTTTTTTTGTCCACATCACCGCCGTGGACAGGTATGCCATTGTTCTCTAGCTGACTGTACGGCACATCATCACTTTCTGTTAATAAAATGCAAAAATGAGCAAATGGGAGAAGGATTTTTGAAGTTGAAGGACCAAATAGTTAAACCTGTAGGTAGAGGGGTAAGTGGCGCAACCGTACAAGTTTAGGGAGCTACAGTGCAAATTGCTGTCTAAGTGGCAGCCTTGGAGTCAAAATGCAAATTTGAGGAGGTTTCAATAGACTCTTTTAGTTTCCACATTGTCACACAAATTTACACACATTTGCAGGGTGGTTGTTACTGCAGCATACATGCACTTGCATCTGTGTGTTGAACGTTTACAAGTAAAGAGTGTCATGCTTACATGCGAAAAGCTAATTCCAAGTGCACCCATGGATGGTTTGCAAACTGCATGCAAACAATAGTGAGTTTATGCTTCTACTATTTGAGCTTAAGAGCTACTTTGCACGCCTGATAAGCAACCTGTCATTGCAAATCCTTGTTACAACTCATGCACATGCCCTTGCTAGTGCTTTCATGGAGGTTCAAAGTGGTTGAACGCAAAGAATATCGAGCTCAATTGTGATTGCCTAGTGTGCATATACACATACACATGCTCTTACAAGTGGTTGATCAGGGACTAGAGGTTTCTGTCCGCCAAGTGATGTGTAACGCCTCATCTCCAAATAAGCTTCGGTCTACCCTTACATCGGAAACCATGCACTAGCACCAATCCCACTTACGCTTTCATCCTTGCTTCATGTAAAAGGGTTAACCTTGAGGTTTAAAATATGCATTTGGCAACAGGGGTTGTATGTTGGTGCAACTCTTAATCAATTAGCAAGTGGGACTAAATCCCAGCACTTGCACTCATATCCCTACATGGGCCACAACTGGTCTCAAACTATCCTCCTTTTGGCCTGGGTCTTGCATACAAACATTGTTGAAAACACAAACCATAACATGATTCATAATAATAAATAAGTAGCAATGCATGTTCGGTCACATGAACACAAGGTCTAATATAAACAGCAGTGAAAACTTGGAAGCGTCGCACTCCTGCCGTGGACTAGTTGTTTCTCTGAGGTTGGACACCGGTATTGTTGCAGGATCCTTGCATCATTGGATGGGGTGCTGAACCTGGAGTTCTTGGAGTGTTCGCTGCAGTGCTCGGTTGGACTGGGGCGGATTCATTCAAGTCCTGAAACTGCTGGCAGAACGTTGCCCCTGATAAGCCATGTTTCTTTTACGGGAGTCCAACTTACAACGAGCATCTTCTAAGATAAGCGCCTTGTTCACCATATGCTGGAATTCAGGGAAATCAAGTGCTATCAGTTGCACCCTGATGCCAGGGTTAAGTCCTTCCATGAATCGCCATATGTTAGCTGACTCTGTGGCAACATCTTTAGGGGCATACCTAGACAAGTGTTTGAACTTGTTCAGGTGCTCGGTTAGGGTCTGGTTGCCTTGATACATATGGAACTCCCTCTTCTTCCAATCAATGAGCCCTACAATATTGTGTGCCATGCGGAAAGCTTCCACAAACTCTTTTCACGTGATTCCTTGTGCCTTATGATGAGCTGCACAGTAATTCTTCCACCAGTCTGCCACATCTCCTTTCAGGTGATGACCAGCATACTGAACATTCTCATGGTCGTTGCACTGAATCAAAGTGAGCTTCGTGTCCGCATCTTTCAACCTATCATCTACATTCATAGCTTCTTCTGATCGAGCGAAGGTAGGTGGCCTAGTTCTCATGAACTCAGCCAGCCTGGATTGTGGTGGAAATACTGGAGCAGGAGCCTGTGCAGGCTGCTGATTATTGACTGCGTTCTGTGCGAGTGCTTGGAGAAGCTGAATTTGCATACCCGTCATCTGCTTCACGTTCATCCCCAGCATTTGTGGTTGCGGGGCTTGGGGTGCTGGGGGTGCTTGGGGTTCACAAGCATGTATCACCTTTTTTTTCATTAGTCAAAACTGTCCTCGCAGCATGAAAGTGGAAATCTGCAAAAATGTGTTCCAGATATTGGATATATAGAACATCCATCTGGGCACTAAATCCAAAATGAGTGGACATCCGTGAAAATGCGTTTCCGATATCAGATATATGAGACTGCCATTTTGGCATTAAATCCTGTAACATGTTTTGAAAAATCATGATTATGTGAAATAACCGACAATGAGGATGGTATTATATATTTTATTTGATGCATTTGCCGTTAATTATGCACAAATTCTCACTAGGCACTTACTCATTTATTCCAGTGATGTCATTACCATTTATTATCTACAAGATTGAATTTTAGTGGCAACAAAGTTGGATAACCAATTATCCATAACCGAGTATTTTTTATGGCTGTCTCGTGGATCGTTTTTAGCATCTGATTGCCAAAATTGTGTTAAAGAACTTTTCTAACCTACATAACAACTTGTGACAGTTATGAATGAAGGATTACATATAGCTGATGCGTTAGCTACTGGTTCTACTTTACTCCTTTTCTAATGAAGTTTGCTGGCAGCTTAATCAGTCTTATTTCTCTTTTGTCTGTAGAGTCCTATTATCCGTGTGTGGATAATTATTGGCAAAAAGTATGCTAAATTTGTTTCAACCAATGTTTTTTTTTTTGTGTGGATAATCTTAGTCATTAATATGAACTTGGAACTGCAGGTGGTGTGCGTTGCTTGGCTATACTTAATGCAATTTTTGCGGTCATATTTGGTCTCATGGCAATTATTCTTGGATCAACGCTATTGGCCCTTGGAAGTAGTTGTTCCGTTCCTCTCTTTTGGTGCTATGAAATTACTGCATGGGGTTTGGTAATCCTATATGGTGGCACAGCCTTCTTCTTGAGAAGGAAAGCTGCAGTTGTCCTTGACGAGGGCGATTATGCTACCCACAATGCGGGTCTAGAGATGCTTGAGACCGCAATAGAAGTGACTCCAGAGATGCAGAGGCGCGTGAACGATGGCTTCAAAACATGGATGGGGTCATCTCTTCTATCTTCAGATGACGAGGAGGAAGCTTCGGATGACTATATAGAGCACAATGTTCCTAGCCCGACAGCTTCAGTTCAACACAGGCAGGAAAATGACTTAGAGAGCTGACTGATGTATAAACAGATGTACATAGCGCTCCAGTTATTCGTTGAGGTTTGATGATGTTGTAAATGCTTGGCGCGTGTTTGACCGCTAACAAGTGATTTCTTTCGTTCTTTTTCCACTAGAGGAAAGAAAAGGAGGCTTTAGTTAGCAACTCAAGTTCTTATTTGTTTTTCCTTTTTTTTTTCGGTCACATTTTCGTCCCTTTCAATCCTTGGCCATCATCTGGTGTCATATATATAGGTGGAAGGAGTAAATAACAAATCAGCATCGATCTGATGCACATTGTTCTCAGTAGTATGCACAATGGAGTCAGGTATGTTGGTCTTGTTGGGGGCAACTTGATGGTTGGAATTACTGAATGGGTGGAGATGCTTAGGCAAATTGCATGACTGTGGACAAGCCTTGGTGATCGAGGTGGTATGATTTCGCCTTTTCCTGGTATATTGCTATGATCAAGTTGTGCATGATTTGTGTTGAAAAGGATAATTGGGTCGAGTGCTGTCACTTGTTGCACTTTCCTGTAACGTTGCTTGTGGTGTTGTGGCCTGTGCTGTGGTGTGTTACAGTTTTGAGAATAGGAGAGGCCTGCCTCTGATTTATGTACAACCTTATCGCTATTTCAATGAAGCAATGTAGGTGTGGTTTCGAGTCCTTTTGGCAAGAGCCAGGCAGTAAACATACACATTTGCGTATGCATTGCCATTGAATGGGAAAACCGTGTCTAAGAAAAGATTAACTTGAACAAATGATAATACAGTGTGTTTTCCAGGTCTGGCTAGTTGCATACATATACCACAAGAGTTCAGCGTCTCCTCTTCCGGAGAATTCAGAACTAGGTACAGAATACATACTAGCTCTGAAATCAGTACCAACGTACAACAACAATCCCAAAAAGGTTATTGCAGGGCAGAGCAATGCATCGAATTGCACGGTTTGCACCGAAGCAAAAGTAAAGGTACAGTAGATCAAATCACCTTGTTCTTCTTCCCCTTGTCTAGAATCTAGATGGAGTGGGAAGAAAGAAATTAATCTCTACTCCGATGCGGTGTGGATTGAAATTAATCTCTACTCCGATCCAGTGTGGATTGATGATCTCTAGTACGTATGGTGCCTCAGCTATGTACATGTACATGCAGGAAAAACCATGGCATGATCTTCCTCCGTTGTGTTGATCGATCGATCTTGATCATTGGCGGGCGGAGGGGCTCCTCATGCCGCCGGCGAGGCTGTCGACGTAGGAGAACTTCTTGGGGGCGAGGCTGGGCGCCTTCTTGAGCATGGCCTCGCCGGCCTCGTCGAGGGTGCCCTCCTCCCTCTTGCGCATGAGCTCGTCCTGGTCGAAGTGCCAGCCCATGAAGTCGTAGAGCGTCATGGACGCCGGCGCCTCGTTGAGCTTCTCCAGCTCCTCCTTGGCGTCCAGCTTCCTCGCCGCCGGCGCGTCCGCCTCCAGCATCCTCCTGGCCGCCTCGCTCGCCGTCAGGTTCTGCGCCGCCGCGTCCGCGCTCAGCACGTCCTCGATCCTCGACATCACGCTGTACGCCAGGCTCTCCAGCACCCTCGAGTAGCTCTCCAGGATCGCGTAGCCCACGTCCTGCACCCATATGCATGCATGGCAGCCATTGATGATCACATGCAATGCGATGCAACATCAAACAAGATCGCATCAATGACAGCAAGTACCGACCCTGCTGTATTGGATCTTGGAGATGTCGAGCTGGGACTGCGCGGTGCCGGGGAACTTGAGCTTGAGGAGGTGGAGGATGGTCTCGGCGCGCTCCTCGAACTGCTCGCGCTTCTCGAAGCTGATGATGGAGCCCCATGAGGACTTGGTGTCCTTGGTCTGCATCTTGCGCTTCCAGATGATGGTGGAGGCCTCGATGCGGTTCTTGAGGTCCAGCACCTTGTGCTCCGTCGACAGGTCCATCCCCTCCAGGAACTCCAGGGGGTCGAACTCCTCGTCGGTGATGCTCCGGTAGATGGCGTCGCCAAGGCTCGTCTTCCCCTTCTTGGGCAGCGACTCGATGTAGATCTCCGGGATCTCCATCTCCACCAGCACCTGAGCGTTGATGGCCATGGCCGCCTTCAGCACCTGGTTCACGCACTCCTTCTGGTACTGCAGCCACTTGCGGGTCACATCCGACAGCCCCTCTGCCGGCACCTTCACCGTCGGCATCCACCACTTGTCGTCGTCGCGCTTGTTGTCGCCGCCTTTCTCGTACCAGAACTCGCTCTGGTCCACGAAGTTGTCCATGTAACCCTGCATGCACGCACGCCACGCGCGCATAGATTGTTGATTTCCATTCGATCCATTCATTCGCCATGATCGAGCACAACATATATGCAGTGACCATTGCATCGTTAAGGAAGCAGCACTCACGATGAGCATGGCGTCGAGCTTGCGCAGCGCGGGAATGTTCATCTGCAGGTCGCGGCGCTGCGCCGTCGACATGATCTGCGAATATACGTATGAAATTAACGACAGGAATGTGAGGATCGATCGATCTTAGCAGGAGGAACGCGCATTACGTGCTCATGGACACGCGCGGCGCACGACGGCACGAGATTGTTGCGTACGTACGTACCTCCATGGTTGTGCCGTCCTCGGAGGTCTGCCGCTTGGGGACGAACTCGACGATGTGGTCGGTGACGGACAACAGCCAGCCGACCTCCTTCTTCCACCGCTCCTTGGTGTCCGGCGCCATCGGCTCCAGCTTGCGGTGCTCGCCGAAGACGGACGCAGCCAGGTTCGTGATGGAGTTCGACAGCGCCAGCGCCGACGAGACGCCTTTCCCGGTGCCGGACATGTCCTCTCCCAGCAGGAGCTTCGCAAACCTCTCCTTCATCACGTCCAAATCTAACCAGAACGGCCAAACCAAACAAGAATCACATGAAGCATCCAACGAAGAGCAAATCAAGAACCAAACGAGTCAATCAAAATGTGATTACCCGAAGGCGGCCCGTCGCGGGCTAGGCGGGAGCGAGGCGGCGCGCCGGCCGCCCTGCCGTTGGGCAGCGGGGGAGTGCCGCCGCCGCCGCCATTGCCAAGGGACTCATGCATCTCCGTGTCGCTGCCGCTGCCGCTGACCTCCTGGTGCGGGTTCTGCTGCTGCGAGCTAGTCTTGTCAAGGCTGTGGCGCCGGAGGAACCGCACCATCACCCAGCCCACCGCCTCGAGCTTGGCGCGCAAGGCGTGGGCGCGTGGTACCCGGCGGTCGTGCACCGCCGCGCCTCCTCAAAAACACAAGCTCCGCGACGGCCAAGATCGCCAACAGCAGCACACAACGCCCCAGCAGCAGCCACGACGCCTTTCCTCACACACAGCGCTAGCTTCTTCCTCGATCAACCCCAACAACAACAACAACAACAAGCGAAGGTAGGACGAAAGGAAAGAGTCAAGAAACGGCGGGTGGGCACGCATGGAGCGGGGACATGTCGCGCACTACGGCCGGCATTGTGGAAGGAGGCGGATCCGGCCCTGAGAAAATTAAAAAGGGGGGGCGGGCTCGCGCGGCGGCTGGCTGCCTAATTTAAGCAGGCCGCGAACGTGGGGCGCATGTCGGCCGGGGGCTGGGGGGGAGACGAACGATCGATCTTGGTGTGCCTTGCTCAGTTTCTTCCCATGGTGGTTGGCCGGTTTGGGTTCTTTTTTCTTTGTTTAGAGGTTGAAGGAGAAAGCCCGGGAAAGGGGCAGGAGAATGCTCCCGCCCACTCCGATGATCGCGTCCTCCTCCCGGGTATGGCTAGCTTTTTTTTGACTATTTAGATTGGTTATATAAAAAATGACGAGATTGGACTCATCCTAGACTATATACTTATATTCAAGGTTTTAAATTTTGTTTTTGGTATATATATTGGAGGTGGCCGAAATTCAAAATTTCGATGAGATCTTAGAATTTTAAATAAAATCCGAATGAAATCTAAAAACCAAATTTGAAATCTGGTCATTTTTCTATCGGGAAATCCAATATTTCGGCCGAAATCACCGAGTTTTCGTTCAAATTGAATTGGCCAAAAAATGATCAACAACATGTAAAAATTTTGAATATTTTTATGGATGATCTTGACCCCAATTCCAATCAATCATGGCCCACAAAAATCGAAATCCGGTAAAAATGTCTGAGATTTTAGCCGAAATCACCGAGATCTCGCCGAGGTTTTGAAGTACTGTAGCATTTTTTATTTTTATTTTTATTTTTTTTATTTGGCTGAGATTTAGGATCTCAATCCTAACCGTAGAACGAAATTTCGGCCGAGATGACCGAAATCTCGGCGAGATTTTGAACCATGCTTATATCGTGATAATGGTCCAAGTTGTATTTGGATGCTATTAAAAGTTAAACACATCAAGATTTTTTTAACGGAATTGCTAGGGATCAGATGTCTGATTTTTTTGCAACATTTTTTTTCTACGCGTGAAATATTTTTTCTACGTAGTGAAACATTTTTCTTCGACAAACAGTAAAAAAATGTTTCATACGTTCAAAAAAATGTTGCGCGGCGTCCGAAAAAAAACAAAAATCAGACGTCCGACTGCTAGTTTCTTCTTTTTTTTAACTGAAGTAAATAATAAAGATGGTTTTTGCACGATAAAAAAAAATGAAGACCGGGATGTTGGACGAGCCTATATATCTGTTCATTCAAAAAATTGAAACCCTCGCTTTTAATTTAATTTACAGAAGAAATTATTAAGTTGATAAAATCGGTCTGTCCCTTACATCAAGTGACTCTTTGGATTGAAGGATTTTCAAAGAAATTTTGGAGAATTTATTTATTTTTCCTATAAAGGTTATTCGGAACATGGGAATGGAATTGTTAAATTATTATAGAATGCATTCTTATACCCAAATTCCATAGAAATATAAATATGAGATCAAACCTCATTTTATCTCTTCTTTTTAGCAATTCAACGCATTCTCCCTCTCTAGTGATCTCTCTAATAACGTAACATCTAATCTCAAAATTCATATATTTTTCCTGTGAGACATCCAAACACTCTTTTGAGCAAATCCTATTCCTGCCTTTTTCCTATTCCTGCCATTTTAGATTAATCCCGCGTCACAAAGAGACAAAGAAAAGTTGACAAAGCTTAAAGAAGAACTGATGTTGCCAATGTAAATGAAGCAACTCGTTGACTTGTTGGACCGACACGAATACACAATCCGCCAAATAGCAGAATCATCCGGGCGGGGCAAGGGGACCTATAGTGGGGAAATAGAGAAAGTTTACTTACATTTCAAGTATTACGGCATTTTTAACATATCACTCCATCACCAAATTTTTTAAAATAATACACCATTTAAATAATTTTACAAAAACAATATGCCAAATTTTTTTACAAAAATATATCTGTCGCTATTTCAAATGGCTGCAGATCTGCAGTCGCCAAATGAAATGACGACAGAGCTTCTGTTGCTATTACAAATGGCAGCAGATCTGCAGTCGCCAAATGAAATGACGATAGAGCTTATGTCGCTAATTGGATTGGCGACATATGTCTATTCTATCGCTAATTGAATTGACCGACAGATATTTAGTCGCGGATTCGTTTGACTGATGTTAAGGCTTATGTCGCCATTTCAATTGGCGGCAGAACCTGTTGAAGTATTTGCGGTATCAGCAAAATATTCATCAATTTAATTCCAAAAATAACGAGGACACATTGGTAGCCATATGAAGTATATAAAAGCATGAGCAATACAACAAATGATTGATCATCATCCAACTTTGATAAACGGCATAACATGGCATATAAAGCATTCGAAGCAATGATTAAATTGAGTATTTCATAAGCAAAGATATAAATGCTACTCAACAAAATCATATATTCGGCCATAATCAAATAAACAACTAGATATAAATCTCAAGATGCTTTTGATTATTATTGCTCTCAAATGTCCGGTTGCATAACCAAAAGGTTAGTCTTCCTCGCCACTAGGGCCTAAAGATCATTGACTAGTTGTGACAGTACTTCTAGCAGAAACTTCTGAATTTAATTCTCAACTTATCAGAATTAATTTACCTCTTATTAGCTTACCAGGCAAATTTCCAGTTCAAGCATATAATCACTTAATCAACTATTGCCATAACAGAAATATGAACAGGGTCAGAACAACCCACTGAACAACAGAAGCTCCTAGACTAAGGATGTAGCAATTGAACTGAAACAAGCAGAATAAGCTATAACCAAGTAAATGAATTTGACAAGAATGCAATAGCAAATTAACTAAATTCAGATTTCTGCTATACTGTCACAACCTATCTCTCAATACCGAATCCTCACAGAGCATTTACCCATAGCCTCAACAATTTACCCAATGCAAGCAGATTATCAATTGCAAAGGATAAAGTGGACAATATAGAAACGACCAAAAACTTACTGAGCCGCTGGATTCTAACCAACGAGAAGAACAGGCAAGGCACGTCAAAGACGCTGTCCCAGAAAACAATATCACCGCTACAAAGTTGCAGTCACCAACGAAGTTTTCGGAGATACAATGTCGCTGATTCTTGGATCGAGAACAACACCAAGAATCCCAAGATGCACCAACGAATTGCACAGAACCACAAGCACAGCCCTTCGGCCAAAGGGTACCAAGGACACAGTCGGCGACCGAAGCAACCGCAAGCCAACCGGCCAGCCAACTCACTGACGACGCAAGACCGGCGCAGACCCACTGGAACCAACCCGCGCAATCGAGAACCCTAACCCTAGCCACACCCTTAACTCTAGCCACACCTCGGATTCCACACGAAGGAGGCCTCCACAAGGCAGGCTAGAAGCGAAGGGGGCACAGGAAAAAGGAACCACCGCGCAAGTCGCCAGAGAATCGCCGAAGAAGAAAATGTTCACGGTGGAGAGAACTCACCAAAATTGATCGATTTCAGAGAGGGAACCAACTGGATATATGAGGGGAAAGCGCCACCGAGGAGGGGAAAGCAACGACCCCCGAGAAGACCAATCGGGAGCTGGCATCCTCGCGCCCCACGCTCCCGCGTAGGACGCACCCCTACTCTCTCTCTCTCTCTCTCTCTCTCTCTTCCCTTTCGTTGGAACCCTGGCTCGGTTGGCTTAAGCCAACCAGCCGGATGGGCCAAGTGGGCCAAGGCTCACGAGCAAAAGCCCAACAGAACCTTGTTACCATTTCAATTGGCGGCAGAACCTGTCGCTAATTTATTTTGCAATGGAGTTTCCGTTGTCAATTGAAATGGCAACAACGCTTCTGTCGCCAATTGAAATAGCGAAGGATGTATATTTTTGTAATGTTTTTGGCGTATTATTTTGTAAGATTATTTAAACAGTGTATTATTTTTTTTAAAAAAAAAAAAATTCCTCCATCACCTTTGCCTCAATGTCCGGTTCTTCTTATCCTAGGATCACACTTCCTGGCCACTGGCCAGCTCCCTAACCTCATTTTAAGTTTATATTATTGCTTAGTGCTTACTAGATGTGCTCTAAACATCAAATCCTGAAAAAGAAAACTCAACTTCAAAATTGATGAAGTACATTTGCCCAACAAGGTTTCAGTCTGCTGGTAGAATTAAAAATCATATGCCCTCCCAAATAAGCATCATCAATCTTAGCGCACGGACAAACCCCAAAGACCCATGAAGCACACCACTGCAGGTTTTGAACTCTTCACAGTAAATATATTTCTGCCGAAGATGGTGGTAGATCAAATCCGCCGAATGAAATGCCAAACCTTCTGGACAGAAGAACACAGCATTGCTCTGCTCCCTGACCTAATAACAAAACAATGATGCATGTGTATTGATTATTCCAAGGAAAACAAATCTCTGCAGGTGAAGGAAAAGGTGTTTACAGGCGAAGAATCACCAAGTTCATTGTTGGTTGAAGAAAAGTTGCATGAATTTGATGACCAAGGAGAGGATTGCTTTTTCTTGAACTAGTACAGATGTAGTCCCTGGAGTATTTGTTTCAAACAATTAATATCACATGCCATGTACTGAATTGCCATCACCTGGCATGGAGAGCCAGGAGGGATGATGTAACACCCTAGTCCAAATTTGCTTAAACCCAGTTCATCCTGAGGAGAGTCCATACATGAATAGCACCCCACTTACACTTTCATCATCGCTTCGTGTAAAAGGGTTAACTCGAAGATGCTATGTTTAGACTCAACAGACATTGTATACTACTACAACTCACTTTATGCAAGTAATATGAGACTAATCCTACCACCGCTATAGGGACCACATGGGCCCTCGGGCCGGAGTATTGCACTAGATATAAACCAAAATCCATATTTACTATTTAACGAACTCGACAAAGATCGCGCAAGACCAATTAGTAAATACTCTAGAGTAAACTAAAATTCTAACTTAGAAAAAAGTGGTTAGAAACATGACCTAGGTAATATTTCTTTATAATTTTGCCATAGGTTAATAACCTTAAAACCTAACATAGGTTGGTTAATTAACTTAAAACTTAACAAATTCTAGTACACAGTAAAAAGTGTATGGGTAATCATTGCATTACACCTTAATTTTATATTTGAGTTAATGATGATGAATGATGTTATGATGATGCATGATGCTATGATGACACATGTTGCTATGTTGATGAACGAGATGATTGAATGAAGGTGTTTATGTGAAATAGTTATGCTGAAGGGTTTCAGTTGTTGTCTTTGGCCATGGTAGAGGTCGTGGTTGTGGGCATGGCCAAGTAGAGCCGCTGCTTGAGGTTTAGGAACCGCTTGCTAGGGAGAGTGGTTCACTTAATATGTCATAGATCGGAGAGGCTGTCGAGGAGTTGCTTTCGTTGAGTCATCAACGGTCGGAGTCAACGGTCGGAGAATAGATGAGTTTAGTGATGAGTGCTTATTGGTTATTCTTACTACATTTATTGGTGATTGATTTTGCTGGTTATCTTTTTGTTACTATGAGATAAAAATTATTGCCTTTTTTCATGTGTTTATCTATTTTCGTGTTTAAAAGTTCTTGAATTTTTTGTGTAGGACTTAAGTTGTGAGGGTTTATGTTTTCTACCTTTACCAGAGAATGATTACCCGATCGCTTGATTTTTCCTTTTGTGAAAATATCCTTGTAACCATTTTCCTTCGCGGAAGTTTTAAAATTTTAAATTGTTTTGGTAAATTTTGCATCTCGGAATTTGGGTCTTATTATCTTATGATTTGAGAGTCAATTTGTTTTGTGAAATATTGTTGGGGTTTTCTATTAAAAAATGATATAAATGAATAAATCAGTTAATTAACTAAAATAAATTGTTAGTAATAAGATATATTATTTATTATTTTACTGAGTATGTAGTTGTGTGATATATAGAATGAACTACTTCTATTGTACCATTGGAGTTGAATCAATTAAAGGTAATTATTGTCCTTGGTTTAAACTTGAATAGCTTTCTATTGTCATAGGTTATTCTATTGTTGGTAATATTTAAATGTGTTATTGTTTATGTTTGGACCGTTGCATTAATTGAATGTATGGGAACATACCCTTTTACTTTATGGGTAGGTGACCATAACATGAATATTGATCAGAGTCATTATGTATGTTGTTGTGAACTATTGCAATAATTTGAAGTATAAAATCATGTTCCCTTAATGCTAGTACATAGCATGATTGAGAAGGTATAGAGTTTTCTGTTTGATGAACTTTTTAGAGCAATGTGGTGGTGTAAATTACCGAAGTTTGTTGGACCATGTTGCATAATGATAATTTAATATAGTACATGGATAGGATGCTTGGCTTGCTATGAGCCCGAGTTTTTTTTTTTTTTTGACGCCTAGTCTTTGTGCATATTGTAATTCTCAATCGTTAAGTTAATGAAAGCTCTCAGCTTCCCTTAAAAAAGGCTATAGACGTCAAGAATATATTTTTACATGCTTCCTGAAAAAAACTTTACTCGTTATCTGTAGTACCGCACAAGTTTCATTTCAGTGGTCAAACTTGGAAATTTTCGATGGGTGTGCCTCTGCCAGTCTGCTGTATTGCTGCGTCGAGTGTCCGCGCTGTCCGTCTTGCCAGCCCCATGCCTCTGCGCTTTGCCATGCCCCCTGCCTTGCATTGCGCGTCACCTGCATCACCTGCCACGGCGCACGCCCACCTGACTGCCCGAGGCACTTATCGCGCCGTCTGCCGCTTGCATACATGAATATGCGATGAATATTTAAGTGCAACATGCATGACCGAAAACCATATATGTGACTAAGAAAATTTTATCTTCTTTCCTTTTTCTCTTTTCTTTCTTTTTCTTCTTTTCTTTTTCTTCTCCACTTTTTCTAGCTGTACCAGCCTTTGGCTTCTTCTTCCTTTTTTTTTCTTCTTTTTGCTCCCCCCTTCCTCCTTCCTTCATCCTACTTTTGATCTCCCCTCCTCTTCTTTCTCCTACCTAGCTCCTCCAGACTAGGCACCTCCTCCCTGTGTCGACCCTGGCCATGGCAACCATGCCCAACGCCGAGGTGGCTTGACCGCCACCACTTGCTTCACTGGTCGGCCACCTCCGGGCCTCCTCCTCTGGCGCTTGTGCTGCGAGACCAGCAGTTGCCTCGGCCCTGGCCTCATGCTGGGTTGGCCCCTAGCTACGACCATCCCTGTGCCGAGCAGGCCTGCTACCGAGCCACACCTACCACTCCCTATTGGTCTGCCGTGCCCTCACACCGGTGCCTCGACGTGCACCTCACCTCCACTGCGACTCGGCCTCACACCGTCGCTGCTGTCGTGGCCACAGGCTGCTAGGTCGGGCCGCTGGTCAACCGCGTTGCAAGCTGTGCCGTGTCGGGCGGAGCCATGGACCGGTCTTCCTCCTTCAATGCCGCGTGTCACCCAGTTCACCTAGCCCGCCTGCTGCACCCATGCCGCTCGCCTGAGAGGCCGATTCTCAAATTTTTAGGGTGCCGGGGCATACACAGCACCCCCAGTTCCGCCCATGATTCATTCTACTACTGAGCTAAAGACCAATCAGAATGCACATTTATAACACAGATGAACCTATGGAAGTTTCCATAGAACTTCAAAACCAATATAATGCTGCATCTACCATACAGATGAACCTATGAAAGATAACTCTTGCGTGCACTACTACAGAAAAGAACATCACAGACAGTTCGGAACCGTCATCACAGGCGGTTTTTTGAACCGTATGAACCATGTGTCAGTGATAATAGTTGCACATCACAGACGGTTTGTGAACCGTCTATGAAATACACATCACATACGGTTCTAGTCATGAACCGTCTATGATAATAGGTTATCACATACAGTTCTACCCACAAACTGTCTGTGATAATCTGTTAACATAGATGGTTCTAGTCAAGAACCATCTGTGATATGCATAAAATCTACACTGGTCCATCACAAGAAAACGTATTGTACATCCTCAGATTTCCAAATTTGCCATAACATGGATTCTCCAAATTATGTCTAAGTGTCCAAATTTTAGCTAAGCATCCGTGTTATGGTAAATTTTGGCTTAGCCATAATTTGGAGCATCCAAGTCATGGTAAATTTTAACACTTCTAAGTCATTGAAAATATATAGACTTATCTAAATTGCACAACACCACATCAATTACACAATGGATATATGAAATATTTTCCCCAAAACTAAATAATGCCATTAACTAATCTGTGATTACTAAAATGAAATACATCACACGATGAATGTAGGGGGGCACAAGATTTCACCTTTGAGGTTCAGATAACCTCCCAGAGGTGGATGTTCATCCATGTGTGAAGTTCACAGAGTGCTTGTTGTATATATCTCCGTTCTTGAGCTCTGCAAGCTAAAGAACACACAGACACACACAAAAGAGATCAAAACCCTAACCAATTGAAAACCAACAAGGATCATAGCATGGTCAAAACCCTGACCGAGGAGGATGAGGACGTTGAGGAGGAGGTCACCGAGGGGAGGACGCCGGGGGGAGGAGATCGCCGACAACGGGGACGGTCCGTAGCGAGATGGATTCCATCATGGCTAATGGGACTTGGGAGATCACTGATCGCCCCTAGTGGGTGCAAACCTATTGGATGCAAGTGGGTTTTCAAAAAGAAAATGAGGCCTGATGGTACTATTGATAAGTACAAGGAAAGACTTGTGGCCAAAGATTATACCCAGAAAAAAGGAGAGGATTATTTTGATACTTATTCTCCTGTTGCTAGATTAACTACCATTAGAGTGCTCATTGCATTAGCTGCTTCCTATGGTCTACACGTTCATCAAATGTATGTAAAGACAGCTTTCCTTAATGGAGAGTTGGAGGAAGAAATCTATATGGAGCAACCAGATGGTTATGTGATTACTGGACAGGAAAATAAAGTGTGCAAATTATTAAAATCCTTGTATGGCCTAAAGCAAGCACCTAAGCAATGGCACGAAAAGTTTGATAAAACTTTGACATCTGTTGGTTTTGCTGTTGTGGGACCCTCATTTTTATGCCACAGAGTAGCACAAAAACGAGGTTCTTTAAGTGCTTTCTGTGCCATTCCCATGATCAGTGGCTGGCACGCACGACACAATTTGGAAATCACAGCTATACACAAGTTCAAACTTTTATTACATCAGGTTTGATAGTAATGTTACATAGTCAAAAGCAGTAGAACGAAAGTCCACATCTCATTGTTTGCCGACTAGCCCAAAACCACAGGCAACAGACGAGATAAACCTAGAGAGGACAATCGTCACCATAAATCACGAGTTCTTCGTTATCGTTTTCATCAACAAGGTTTTCTTGATCATCACCTAAAAACCATGTTAAAGCAAGTTGAGTACATGGGTACTCGCAAGACTCTTACGATCCTATTTATATGCAGGCTAAGTCAAATGAAAGGCTGACAGGTTAAATTTGCGTAAAGCGAAAGTTTCGAATGAAGTAGTAATGAATAGTAATGGAAAGCGCAAGTTGAACTTAAAGCTGTTGAGTAAATGATTGAAATAACATGTATCATAGAAACAGTAGCATTTTACTCACGTCCCTTTGTGAGTAAAATAACGAAAAAGACCCTCCATGGTCTTATACGAACAAGTATAACAATACGCGACACTTAACAAAGGTGGATCATTTTCCAAGTCATTTAACCCAAGTTTTTTTTAAAAAAAGCAGGAAACAATTAACTAGTGTCAGTTCTCCAAGTTATCCATGACCGTGGATACGGCTAATCGATTAGTTTTTGGACTCTGCAGAGTTTGTACAACTTTACCCACAAGATATGTCCTCCCTTTGTGGCAGATCATTAGCACACTTCCTTGGGTGTGCCGCCAGAGAGTTCATAACGAAACCGTTCGATTACCTGAACTTAACTTTGCACTAGCCCGGTGACGTTTACCCCTGGCTGTGATGGAAGCAAAAGTACATGATAAAGTAATAATAATCAGAAGCCGCAGCTCCAATAGAATAATAACATCCCCAATTCATAGCCAAGCGTACACCGTTGCATCGGAAGATGTCAACACCTCGATGAAGGCACCTCCCTCGAGCAAACCTATATCCGGAATGCCCATGTTACTACTGCCTACCAATGTGCAAAGTTAGCACCAAATAATTTTACTAAGTTAAGACTGCCCCAATCCAATACTTGTGGATGTACGGTTATACTTGGATCATGCAACACTACGTTCGGTTCTTAAGGGTGTGTTTGGTTGCCTGCATGGTGTATGAATCGCATGAGTGGATGCAACTGTTTCTGTTAGACACATGTTTGGTTTCCTGTTCATCCTGTCCAGGTGGATGCAATTGCACCCACTCATACAGGATGGAGAAAACGCAGAAATTAGACTTCTCTCTAATGCAGGCCCGTGAGATGCACAAACAAGCAACCAAACAACTTAACTTGCATCCACTCAGTCAGGCCAAGACTAGCCTGGATAGCTCATACGAAACAAGCTAGGATGGTGCAGGTAACCAAACACACCCTAAAGTGACATGGGCGATAACTCCACCCTAGCTACGTACACGTTAAAACATGTACATCCGGCTATTGCCAATAATCACCCACGTCAAAACAATAGTTTTATTTTCATTTTTATCAAACTACCAGTATCCTTTACTGCTTAAATAAACCATAAAAGATTTCATAAAGAAAGGTGTGTGGGTGTAAATGTTCCCGACATTAATCTAAAGCAGTGCTAAGCATATGCAGATTAATAAGCGATTATACCCCAGTCCAAGACTATGAACTTAACCATTCCTATGGCTGTCATGGTTTACAGATTAATAGTGATTAAGGAAATCCATCAACATGGGTTATATCTACCAAGTAACACAAAATAGATATTTAACAAAATATGAGCATGTAGGAAGATTCTTAATCACATTTTAGTTGATTATGAAATCTGGGTTCAAAAATGCTCAAAGGGGGTGCTTGCCTTGCTCTTCAGTGGCGTAAGCGGGATCAACGTCGTCGACTGCAGCGTCGGTAGCGTCAACATCTAAGCGTTAAAAGAAGAACATTACAAAAAGCAAATAGTAAATTTTCAATGACGGCAAAGAAGCAAACGAAAGAATCAAATAGAACCACCACAAGGACAATTAAAACAACATGCACGCCTTATCATTTTATGTGTGGTCAAGTTACAGGATTTCGTTTTAATGATAGTAGTTTAGGGTTACATAACATAACTACTTTTCTTTTGTGTATTATTTTATTTCAATCTACAATTTCAGGAAGCTAAGATTGTAAGATTAAATAGATTAAAATTCATTTTCAAATTATATGGCTACTTGTACTAAGATTAATTAGTACATAAGGCAGCTTATTTATTTCACAAAAAAGGTTGCATGGTATACCCTAACTATTATTTCATAGCCTTGTTTCCCAAGGTATAACTAGTGCACCAAAACAAGTTTCATTGTATTGAATTTAACCCTAATAAGAAATTTTCACAAATTAGCTTAAAATTCCAATCTAAACACATATTTAGATAGTACTTGGCATAAGGATTCAAACAAAATTGGTTTCATTCAATTTGGACTTGAATTGCAAAATTTCTATATAGAGCATAATCTAATTTCTCTCTTTAGATTCAAATTCAAATTTAAATTGATAAACAAGTTTCAAATATTTTTGCAGATTAAGAAACTAGATGGTTTATCAAAAATTTAGAAACTTGTTTCACTTGATTCGGACTTGTAGATTAAAAGTTATACATGTTTGAAAGTGCTCGGTTTGAATAAATCCAGGGAAATTGGAAAATACGCTTTCAATGCATGAAAGCGCATTCCCTCACTTTTCGCGCGTTGGATCCATTCGAACCGGGACAAGTCACTGGCGGGTCGGACCCAGTTGCCAGTGTCTGGGCTCCTCGCGTGCGCGCGGGTGAGTGGTGGCTGACCAGTGGTCCCGGCTGGTCAGTGGAGGGGAAAAAGGTGAGCGCGTGTGCCTGACACCCGGGTCCCAGTGTCCAGTGACCCGAGGCAGAGACTCGCGGTTTCGAGCTCGCCGGCGGCGAAGCAAGGCCGGAATGGGGGAGTGGGTCTCACGAGGAGATCCAGCACCTCAAGGTAAGTCTCAGGGATAGTTCGAAAGGGGATCGACGGCGGCCGGTTAGTCCCGCAACAGGCGACGGCGGCGGTTCACGACCGGACTCGGCGCGACGGCAAGTTAGACCTTAAGGGGTTCAATTAGTTGATGGTTAAGCATTCTCATGGTCCATGAATGTGTTTGCAACATCTCATCGTGCGGATAGAGCCTTGAGGGGTGCTGTCGACGATCACCGGGGTTGAAGAAGAAGGGCGCGCATGGAGAGAAGGCTACAGTGGCTCACCGGTTGAATTGACTGAGGGGTTTTGTTGGTGGGGTTATGTTGATGCTTCGGTCAAAGGGACTTTGGGAATGGATTTGTATGCAACAAGTTTGCGTGAAGATTGGTGACAGTAGTGGTTTGGTCGGGGATGGAGAAGAAGGACGGTTTCTCGGCTTTGAGGAGAAATGGATGGAGAATGAGATAGGGGAAGGCGGCGCGGCACAAATGTGATTCCAATCGTGCCCTTTTATAGCCGGAGCGAGGCGGTAGAAGAGCTCAGCCATGGTGTGAACTCGGCGAGGTTTTGGCGGCTATCCACAGAACAAGGTATGGGCCGGCAAGCTGAGGTGGCCGCGGTGAAAGGTGAGGTACGCTGAATCCCTATCTTCGCGAGGCTTCGGTATGGAAAGGATGAGGCTGGAGGCGTCAGTCGCTGGCCTGAGCTGCTTTGGCTACGCACGAGCAGAAGAGGGGCACGAGGAAGGAGAAGGCTCTGACGAGCGGGTCCCGACCCCACGCGACAGAGAGAGAAAGAGAGGGGAAACTAGGAGCGCATGACAAGTGGGACCGACCGGGAAAAGGGCCCAAATGTCAGTGGAATGGGGAAGTAAATGGGGACGTCGAGCCCATGGGGTCCCATCAGGTAGAGGGCCCGCCGGTCGGTGACTGGGGGTAAAGGGGGCTGGTCTGATAGGGTTTTAATGGCTTGGCCCACCTGTCAGCCAAAGGAGAGGGAAAAGCAGGGTTCAATGCATCCAAGTAAGGCAAAGCTTCCGGGGTTTTCGGTTAAAGTCTGCACACAAATTTTTGAAAATTTTATTTCCGAAACTTGGATAAGATATATACCCACAGTAAAAATTTCGAGTGATTATCTCTTCTATATATTTTATTAAAATTCTAACAATGCCAAGGACACAGAAAATACATTTCGGATTTTGATTTAATTAGAGATATAAACTAACATATTAATTTTTGAAACTTTTACTTAGCGTGTAATTATAAAACAGGATTCTACCATAAAAATTTCAGATCTAAAATGCCAGAATTAATTTTACTAAAATTGTTTTACTGCATTTTGCAGAACTTTGGTTCTGGAATAATTAAATGGAAAGAAATAGCTAAATAGTTCATTAATTCTTGAAATTTTTACTACTTGAGGATAATGTTACTTCCTACTAACAGTAAAAATTTCAAGGTCTATAATCCTCCCAAAAATTCTACATAAACCTTTTACCAATAAAATCAGGTTCCATTATCAACTCCAAAATCCATCATTTCATTGTTTAAATGGTGTTCGTACTATTTTTTACCAACCTAACACCTTTTCCAGAGTGTTCCAAGATTAGATCAGATTTACTAGAGGAATTTCATATTTTTACTATTTTACCATTTCATGTTCTCTTTTTCTCAATTCGAATAATCATTTTAAATTCACAACAATTCAACAAATGCACATAAAATCATGAAATGCAGCAAGGAAATGATTTCACATTTTAATAATTGATTTCAAGCCTTGTATTTATTTGAGGATGTTACAGCTGTAAATGAGGCAGATAAGTGTGTATATTATCATTATGGTGGGGGTCAAGGTATGATTTTGTGTTTGTATGTTGATGACATACTTATATTTGGGACAAACACTGCTGTAATTGATGAGGTCAAAACTTTCTGATCTCGATGCTTTGATATGAAAGACTTGGGAGAGGCAGATGTTATTCTGAATATTAAATTGATCAAGAATGAGGATAGGATCATTTTGCACCAATCTCATTATGCTGAGAAAATATTAAGCTTGTTCGGCTTTGATAATTGCAGAATTTCCCCAACACCATATGATCCGAGTGTTAAGCTTCAGAAAAATCAAGGGTTAGGGAAAGATCAATTAAGATATTCACAAATTATTGGGTCCCTTATGTATCTAGCTGGTGCCACAAGACCTGATATCTCATTTGCTATGAGCAAATTAAGCCGGTTTACATCTAACCCGGGAGATGATCATTGGGAGGCACTTGAAAGAGTGTTGCGCTACTTGAGAGGCACAACATCTTACAGAATTCACTACACTGGATATCCATCTGTATTGGAAGGATATAGTGATTCCAATTGGATCTCTGATGTGGATGAGATCAATGCTACAAGTGGTTATGTTTTTACCTTAGCTGGTGGTACAGTTTCATGGAGGTCTTGCAAACAGACCATATTAACGAGGTCAACCATGGAAGCTGAACTCGTAGCACTTGATACAGCCACTGTTGAGGCTGAATGGCTTACAGAGCTACTGTTGTACTTGCCATTGGTTGAGAAACCAGTATCGCCGATCCTAATGTACTGCGATAACCAAACAGTGTTGACTAAGGTTATGAGTATTAAAGATAATATGAAGTCCTCTAGACATGTGAAGTGCATGCTTAAATCTGTCAGAAAATTAAGAAACTCCGGAGTAATTGCTGTGAATTATATTCGCACTGAGAAAAATCTGGCAGATCCTTTTACAAAAGGACTTGCAAGGAAAACGATTTCCATTGCGTCTATGGACATGGGTATGAGGCCCATTTGAGTTACAACACAATGGTAACATATACCTTCCTGATCGGAGATCCCGTGAATTAGGTAATGGGAAAAACAAGTTGATGTTGTAACAAGAGAGTACATATTATTAAATTGTACATATGTCCTAATAGACAAAGTACTCTCGACTGTATGGAAGGTTGGCTTAAAGCTTTAATGTATTCTAGTGTCAAAATGAGAGAAAAAGGTATTGGCCTACAGGATACCTATAATGAATACACCTACTTGAGCATAACTGTGAGGTCGCAGTTCACGAGGATGGGGCATTCTCTAGAAAGCTCATAAGTAGATACGGGAGCATGACCATATAACGCTCTTTGTAGGCGTGGTTTATTGACAGCCTAGTATCAGTTGTGATTTTCAAGTAAAGTCTGATCACAAAAAGCTATGAATTCAAGGCATAGTCCATTCACTAGCTGTGAGAGGATGAATCTTGCTAATCTAGGTGCAAGTTCAACCCATACGGGACTTACACCAAAAGACTGGTATATTAACAACACATCAGTACAGTGATCTTTGTTATCTTTTTTGCTGTTTGCTATGGAATTGGTAGAGGATTGTTGGAAATTGGCCCATGGGTGGCCCATTTTCTTTAATTCCATAGCATGCATGATTTAGTACCATATTGCCTAGCCAAGTGGAGGAAGGGCAATTTAAAAGGTGGAGTCTTTGCCACCTCTTGATTAATGTGACACTTGGCATGAGGATGGCATAGGGTGAATACTGGCTAAACACACACACGCACACGCGCGTATTAGCGTATTTTCGCGTGAAAATCCGCGTGACTTGTGACTTGCAACGAGCGACCGTGCCGCGTCGTAGTTTGTCTCCTGGCGCTTTAAATTCACCTTTTGTTCTGCTGAATCTTGCAATTATCTCTCTATCCATACATTCTGTTTAAATGCGATTTAAACATTCTAGTAACTACCAACATTATGCAGTTCGTTATTAGTAACTGCTGACATTACGCAGTAAGTTACTGGTGCGTGTGTATATAAACACATGGAGACGTCCAGGCTTGATACACTGAACTTCTCCTCCATTCTTCCTGCTCCTCTCTGAACTCTGTACTGGTGTGTTGAGCGGTTGAACCTCGCTGGCCTTCCTCCTCGGCGTGCACCGTGAAGGAAGGTGAGCGGTATCTCCGAGCCATTGCCGCAGAGTTCACCTGCACGGGGCGGCAATAAGGTTTCTGGGCAGCGCTTCAGCGCGACCGCTCTGCTTCTTCCTCATCGTCAACTCGCATCTACACTGCGCTGCTTCCAATTCTTCAGCAAGCCCAACTGTAAATCGTTCGTGATCGTTCGACTCAATCATATATGTTTGTAAGTACAATGTGTAGCCTGCTGTTAGATTTACTGTGTGCATCACTATTTATCTGTGATATTTGTCCCCTAGTAAAATCTGGAATTAAAATATTGCACACATTTCCAACATATGGCCCGTGGCAGATTTGGGGAGGGTGGTTAGGGTTTGGTGGGGTGACAGAGCAAGCAAGAACGACTCAGAATGTTGTGTGCGCGAGCTAAGGCACGGGCTAGGAGGAGGCGCGGGGAGGAGGTGGCACGAGGTCAAGGCGGCGCGAGGAGGAGGCCAGGGGCGTGGGGACTGGGGAGGACATGGTTCCATGCTGTACTATAACCTAAGTAGTTACGTGTGAGTTTGGATCGAAAGGAGACGGTTCAGATTGATCTAAAAGTACTGTAGCAAAACACTGTAGCAAATAGCTTTGGACGATCTGAGTCGTTCGCTTGCTCGATTGGACGGTCCACGCCTGTGGAGACTACTTAAGTTGCAGTACCCACAGAGATTGTATTTGATCCCTATCCACATGGGGAGAAGGCGGCGTGGGGGAGGAAGACACCGAAGAATAATGTGGCTCGAGATATAGTGCGGACCGGGTGAATAAATGGAGGAAGACATTTGAATTGGTTTTCAAAAAAATCGATACTAGTAATAGTTCATTAGAATCGGTTCTACACAAAAATTGATACTGACAACCCATTCATTAGAATCGGTTCTAAACAAAAATCGATACCAAAAATATACTTCATTAGAATCGGTTTTCAATAGGAACCGATATTGATAATACAAATCATTAGAATTGGTTTCAATGAGAAGCGATACTGGTAATTGATCATTAGAATCGGTTCTCAATAAGCACCGATACTGGTAATAACTTCATTAGAATTGGTTTTCAATAGGAACCAATATTGATAATACAATTCATTAGAATCTGTTTTAACCTTAGAACCAATTGTGACGATTTTCCGCTAATTATTTTTATTATTATTTTTCACCTCGTCGAATCTACTATCACAATCAATTTTTTCATGAAAAATTGAACCGACATAGATAAAACAATAGTGTTGTACCATTTTGTAATAGTATACGCTTACAAAAGGCGGCGGTGGCGTCAGTCCGAACAAAAGCATTCTCGAACCAAGTCCAAACACCGCAGATGCTGTTGGTGTTCTTTTCGCTTCGCGCGTATTTCCGATTTGGAGTTGGACTCGGTGTCTCCTGGTTAGATAGCAGTATATTAAGCACGAGGCGCTTACGCGCAGCGTCCGTGTCCTTAATCGTGTTCG
Source organism: Rhipidocladum racemiflorum (assembly GCA_036346355.1). Taxonomy (NCBI): domain Eukaryota; kingdom Viridiplantae; phylum Streptophyta; class Magnoliopsida; order Poales; family Poaceae; genus Rhipidocladum; species Rhipidocladum racemiflorum. Next base: position 75,006,457 of record CM070571.1, read on the forward strand.
CCCCGACCACGGCCTACGTCCGCCTACAAGCGCCGATCGAGATGACGCGCATGGTCACTCCAGAGCACCGTGCGCGGCAGGGGCTGGCGAGGCGGCGGCGCTGCGAGGACATGCACGGTCGGCGGCACCCCGAGACTGCAGGAGAGGCTCGGGAGCGCGCCTTCAGGTCGGACGTGAAGGTGGAGGTTGTCGCCTCCGCCATGATGTCGTCAGTCTCATCATGGCTGAGGTCGGAGATCGGTGAGGTGCGTGGCTCCCTCAGGAGGATCAACGAGTTGTCGGCCAGCGAAGCTGCAGTCCAGGGCGGCGCCGGCGCGGCTCCCTCGTCGTCGTCGTCATCCCAGGAGGTTCCCCGTGGCACGGACGGACCGTTCTTGGCCCGCGAAGCTGCATTCCAGGACGATGCCGGAGCAGCGCCCTCGTCGTCGTCATCCCAGGTGATTCCCCGTGGCACGGGCGGAATGTTCTTTGCCCGCGAAGCTGCAGTCAAGGTCGTCGCCGGCACGGCGCCCTCGTCGTCATCCCAGGCCGCCCCCCGTGGCACTAACGGACTGCTGTTGGCCACCGCCGAGCCCCGACCGGAGGCGGCCGCCACGGCGGCCTCGAAGAGGAGGAAGATCCCTAGCATAGAACCTCGGACGAGCACGAAAATTGCCAAAGCATCGCACTATGCATCAGATGAGCGGCACAACGCCGAACCAGACGTGCTGGTGCGAGCATCGCATCTGAAGATCCGATTCGGCAGCCTGATCGCCAAAGCTCAAGAGACTCTCAGCCTTCGTCGTCTCGAGGACTTGAAGAGGCGACCGGCCGCCGTCGTCGAGGCCGCCGACGAAGATAGCCGTCGACGGGACGCCGAGAGGGAGAGGGCCCGCGAGGCGTTGCAGGAGGTGGAGAGGAACGCACGGCACACGGAGGCCATCCACCCGGCGGACCTCAAGGTGCTCGGCATCACCGCCATCGAACACATTGTGAGCCGGGAGCGCCACCGACACCGAGACGGCGCTCTTCGCCCTCGCAGCCAGTTGGAGAAGCTCGGGTTGTTTGTGAAAGCCGACGAGGCGACGACGGCGGCAAGCAAGAGACAGAGGAAGTGCTGAGCAGATAGGAGAAAAAACAAGCATGCATGCGGTCTGCTTGCTCCTGTGCAAGCAATGGTCATTGGCTTCACATCTGATTTGCATGATGGCACAAGTGATAAGGGAGGCTAGTTTGTCTTGCCTCTGTAGAACCAATTCTCTTGATCTGTTTGATTGTTTTCCCAATCGTTACATGTAAGTTCTCACTGGCCTTTGAGATCATCAGAGTGGCCGGATATGTATTAACTTTTTAGTCATTGATTTAATAAGAACACTTCTATTACTATACCACCAGATAAAATACGAATAAATACCAACTAATTTGTTTCATTACATCGAAAAAAATAAACAGCCATATTATACTTATTGTACCGTAAAAGAGCTCGTGACCATAGGCGAAATTTGTTCCCCAAAGGGCAACTGCTGTACTTCACGGTCGTTGCCGGAGTGATCCGGTGATCTCTACTCTACTTTCTACGTGTATGAATATAGCGAAGCTACGACAACAACATGTTGGCTTGTGAAAGTTGGTTCAACATCTTCAGCTGTTTGTTGCTATTTGGGGCAAGTCTGCTGCAAGTTTCTTAGATGGCAGCTTTACTTGCATGCTTATGCTTTCTCTTGTACGCCTGAAACCCCGACAGACGTCAATTTGTACCTGTGTTCGCTTTCTAATAAAGCATGGTCCTGGCTACCTTTGGTTCAACACCAGCATGTGCAAGTGCAGCTTGTTTGTTAGCTTTCGTATACTCGGAAGGAAAATTATCTATGTCAGTGATCTCGTAAACTTCTCAGGGTTCGAAAATTCCCAATGCCATTAGGAAATGTACTACTACTAATCTACTATGGTCCCTCTCAAGAGCGGCTGCTAGTAGCGCCAGTCAATAAGAACAGCATTTGCTCTTTTAGTAGCGCTGATCTTTTCTACGATCATGCAACGATAATTTATACAGACACAGCGGTAAGCTTAGTTCATCGCCTCGTTCTACCAAACGAGTGTGAGTGCAATACCTGCAGCCCATTTCCCGCCACGTCCGCCGTCCTCTGCCGTGAACAAGCTCGGATTCGGAACCGTCGTGACGAGACGCGTCGGAGGGTACCACTCACCTCGACGGAGCTGTACCAAAACGCCATCGGGCTCGTCATCGTCTTCGTCTCCGGCAACCCAGCTCCGCCGTGGCCATCGCCGAACCCGCGAAGCTTCTCCGCCGTTGGATCTTCATCGCACGGCCATGATTCGTCCACGTCACCCGTGGGTAAGTTCCACGTTTTAATTTTTTTAGATCTGTTATCGGCCGTTGGATCTAGATCCGACGCTCTAGATTGAGCCACGTAGCCGTAAACTGCACCGTGCTAGGGTTGATCTCCGCCGTTAGATCTAGATCGTACGGTTAGGGTTAATCCGCGTTGTAACGTTAGATGCGATCTCAGCCGTTCGATCGAGATCGAACGGTGTAGCACTACTACAGAACCGGCTACTACAAGCGGGTCGTAACCCCTTTCAGAAGCGGTTTTATAACCGCTTCTAAGCAACCGTGTGTGATACCCGCCCGGTATCACAAGCGGTTGCACAAACCGCTTGTGTTGTGGCAGCAGAAGCGGTTGAGAAGGTGTCCAGGAAGGCCAGTGGAGCCGCCACGTGGGGGTCTCCACAAGCGGTTCGTGTTACAAACCGCTTGTGGACAGCACACTCCCGAAGCGGTTGGAGTTACCAACCGCTTGTGGAGAGCAAGCACTCCAGAAGCGGTTGGAGTCACCAACCGCTTGTGGAGAGATTTTTCAATTATATGTATTATAGAATATGTTCTTTCAGTGTTTTTGTATATCGTTTTTGACCATAAAATGAAATATGAGTGTAGGAGTTTTCTGCGCAATTAAATATATATTACATATGCTCACTCATACACATGTTCACAAGCTAGCTCAGTAAAAAAAAAACCCGCCTTAACAGTGTAACAAATGGACAAGTACATACACGCTATCGACGTTTACAAGTTTGAATGATTAAAAAAATGATTATCGAACTCAGTTCTTCTTGCATGCGTCAGTCAAGTTCTTGGTCGACGTCGATGTCGTCATCAGTTCAGCTGTGTTCAACGATGGTCCAAGCCTTACGTGGAACTCGCCATTTGGAGATACAACCTCGTCGACAATGAAGCCGATGAGCTGTTCTTGGAGTGCGCGCACTCGGTGAGGCGGGAGCACGCTAACATGCTCATCGATGTTGGGCTGACAATTGATTAAGCGGGAAGTATATAAATATCCGATCACATGCGATTAATTAAAATGTAAGTTGTAGCTAACAAATTGACATGCATATACGAACCTCGGCATAATGTTCCAGCGCATCGGCATGAATAAAACTTTGAATATAGTGGAACACGTAGTAGCCACATAAGTTGTTTCCAGCCGTTTGGCGTTTAACCTTGACAGGGAGAAATTTCATAATATCAGATGAAGAACTGATATGGTGCATTTATATTAATAATTGTTTTTGTAATGCACTGAGTGCTCACTATGACTTCGAATTCTTTCTTGAAATCTCCTTTATGCTTCTTCTGGAACTTTCCAAATGTTTTGTTGAGGATGTCAATGAACCATTGGTATTTGCTGATTGGATTCCTTCTTGAGTCATGAACTATAATCCTGCTGTTGTCAAGCTCGATGACTAGAAGGATCCAGTGAAACCTATTCGTATATTTCAAGAAGCGCGTAAGCAGCTAGTCGTACTATCAATGGCTTAAGAAATACAAGAACAAGAGGTTTGTGAGAACACGTACATGAAGTTGAATGGCAGAAGTATGTACGGTTTGTAGTGCTGTTTCAATAATGCACGCAAAATGTATGCCACAACTTCCGGTCTTTGCTGCTCGAATGACCAGATTTTCTCGTTGACAACCTCTGGGTCGATGAAACCAACGTTCTGTATGCCCACTCTTCTACATCGTTGTATCTCCATTCTACATAAGAAGGGATAACTAAGTTAATTAGATTTTCGATTTTGTGGTACGAGAGGAAGCAAACGGTAAACTTAGAAGATCAATACTTACAGACACCAGCAGCACATGAAGGACACGTCGATGGCGTCTGTTTGGTACACATGGTACAAATCCTCGAATTGCAGCCATATTTCTGTCTGTCTCCCGCGGAAGAAATGCGTATCTTGAGAAATGAGGTGGAACATTTTCTCTCCTTTAGATGCCCTTTCCATATAACATTCATGCATTTGACGCATCTTGGTTGGGAGATCTTTTATATCTTTGCACTCTGCTCATCTTCCACTTTCTTCTTCTTCTTTGCCGCCGACGAAGCCCGTGTATTTTTCCTTGTAGCCTTTCTTATTGTCCTTTCGTAGTCGGTCGTCACAGGCGGTGGCGCCGTTCCGCATGACTGAAAGTGCTTCACAATTTTTTTATCTATTTTAACGTTGGGCGCTGGCTTCGTTGGCGCAAGCTGCTTGGCCACATCCGTCTTCACGGTAATTGATAGCTCCTCCGCAGTCAGATCATATGGCCTCTTTGGCAGTTCCTTCAATATTCTCTGTCCGTCGGATGCCGACTTCGTGGGAGGAGGTGCCGTTGCGGGATCCCTCCTTCTGAAAGGGAGCTTCTTCCTCGGCGGAGATGCTGGAGCGGGAGGTCTTTGAGCGGTAGGTCTTTGGAGCATCGATCTTTGGAGAGCGGGAGGTCTTTGGAGCATCGATCTTTGGAGCGGGAGGTGGAGGAGGCGTGTCCTAGACCACCGGAGAAGCTTTGCGTGCAGGCGACATTGGAGGAGTCGTGGGTTGTCGATGTGGAGGAGGCGTGCTTGATGCTGCAACTGGCTCAAACTGCGGGGCCTCTACTGTTGATGTGACCTCCACACCATCTGGAAATATGATGTACTTTTTGCGCCAGAGGATGAATGTGCCGTGGAGGGCCTGTCCAAGCTTGGTCACGTCGTCGCCCCCAGCAATCTCGAGCAAGAGATCTTCGAAGCCCCCCACCACCTCTTCCACCGTGACCTTAGAGTATCCGGAGGGTATCTGATTGAAGTGGAACGTCTGGCCCGCCTCCACCGGATAAGCCATGCCGTAAGCCACCTTGTAGGACAGGTTACGCATATCAATGTGTAGCTCGCACTGGCGGCGAACCTTGATACTGTCCACGGGATAACGGACCTGCGGGTCATCTGCTTCAGGGGCCACGGCGGACGCCAAGAATCGCTCTTTGCGCTCGGACTGATCACGGTGCCGGCGCCCCTTGAACACTACCTCCTGAAGGCGTCTTGGGTTAATGCTTGGACACTTGTTGCGCGATCAAATCGAGGATGGAAGCCTTTGTAGCTCTAAGCTCGTCCTCCAAACGGCTCACTCTACCACGATCTCTCCTCTTGCTTCGTCTCCGCCTCGTGAATCGCTATGCGTCTTTGGCAAATCCGTGCCTCCACGGTATCTTTCCGAATCCTCGTGTCCGTCCCGGTGCTCGGGGTTTTGAAGGGCATATGTTAGCTCGTCATTCTCCTCGTCCGTCATGAAGGACCCCGACCGAGATTGATCAATGGCTTGTACAATCCTTTGACCAACTTCTTGGGTATCGGTGCCATCACCAAGCTACCGTCATCTGCAAGTTGGCCCCGTGACCCAAGAACGATTCTTGCGGGCTCCCAATCCTCGATTTGGTACAATCTCCTGCACCGAAGTTCCTCTTCCCGCTTATCCCATTTCTTCAGCCTTAATGTAACCACCGGTGCCGAGATGGTGGTGGTATTTCTTCTTACAGGCATTCACCTTGTTTTTCTCTCTCGCGGCCTGTCTGCATCGGATAGCTTGTATTCCTCGAAAGCCTCCCAATGATCTGCGGCTTAGGAAATTGATTGAAGTCTGGCCTTTCTCCTCTGTCGATGTACTTGCGGGTGAGGGCGACTTCCTTCTTGAAAGGAAGTTGCCATCTTCTTCAAAGCCCATCCCTTGGCCTTGTTCGTACCCATCCGGAAAAGTGAAATTTTCCTTCATATCATTCGAGCAATTCCTTGGTAGCCGCAGGGACTTGAGTCCATTTGCGGATCTTGATTGAGACGTGATCCCTCACGTGGTAGCCGCAAGCATTGTTGAAAGGGCCAATTCTTGGCGGTGGGGCTACCAGACTCCGTCGTTGCCGACCTCTGTTATCACATACTTGGTCGAAGGCTTCTTGTTAGGTCCTCGGTTAATTCCGGACTGGGTGGCCGATGATGTACCGGGCTGGATACACAAACACATGTTAGAATAATTAACATGTTTACGGTGATTTCATAATGGTTAAGAGTATACCTCAGTGTTGCCAGCAGTATCCTCGCCGATACCAGTGTTAACAGCCTCATCGACAGCGGCACCGGTGTTAATGACCTCATCGGCAATGCACCGTGTTAATGACCTCATCCAGGCCTAAGATGGTACCCAGCGCAATTGTCTCAAACATCATATTTTCCTCATTGTCGAAATCCGGGTCACCACGCCTTGGTGTCGCCATCTAAAGTGGGCATGTAATCATATATAAAATACTTATATATTCTCAAACATACATACAACATAAATGTGGGATGAAATCATATATAGAATACTTATATATTGTCAAACACACATACAACATAAATGTGGGATGAAATCATATATAGAATACTTATATATTGTCAAACACACATACATACAACATAAATGTGGGATGAAATCATATATAGAATACTTATATATTGTCAAACACACATACATACAACATAAATGTGGGATGAAATCATATATAGAATACTTATATATTGTCAAACACACATACAACATAAATGTGGGATGAAATCATATATAGAATACTTATATATTGTCAAACACACATACATACAACATAAATGTGGGATGAAATCATATATACAATACTTATATATTGTCAAACACACATACAACATAAATGTGGGATGAAATCATATATACAATACTTATATATTGTCAAACACACATACATACAACATAAATGTGGGATGAAATCATATATACAATACTTATATATTGTCAAACACACATACAACATAAATGTGGGATGAAATCATATATAGAATACTTATATATTGTCAAACACACATACATACAACATAAATGTGGGATGAAATCATATATACAATACTTATATATTGTCAAACACACATACAACATAAATGTGGGATGAAATCATATATACAATACTTATATATTGTCAAACACACATACATACAACATAAATGTGGGATGAAATCATATATAAAATACTTATATATTGTCAAACACACATACAACATAAATGTGGGATGAAATCATATATACAATACTTATATATTGTCAAACACACATACAACATAAATGTGGGATGAAATCATATATACAATACTTATATATTGTCAAACACACATACATACAACATAAATGTGGGATGAAATCATATATACAATACTTATATATTGTCAAACACACATACAACATAAATGTGGGATGAAATCATATATACAATACTTATATATTGTCAAACACACATACAACATAAATGTGGGATGAAATCATATATACAATACTTATATATTGTCAAACACACATACATACAACATAAATGTGGGATGAAATCATATATACAATACTTATATATTGTCAAACACACATACATACAACATTTACAACACAGAGAGCATGAAAATTCCTTGTGGGCATTTCACCGAACACCTTGCGGGCATGAAAACATACAGAGCAGCGTTGGGCGATTCGCCGGCTACCTAGGTCCTCCGGGGTGGATGGCCGGGGGGGCGTCGGCGCGGTGGCTGGGAGGCGTCGGCGCGGTGGCTGGGGGCCGTCGGCGTGGTGGCGGTCGACGGAGCTGGCTCTGGCGCGCGCGGGACTTAGAAAATTTGAAGGTGCGGGAGCCTTCGGGACTTCAAAATTTAAAGGTCACCCCACTGCTACAAGCGGTTCGTAACACCAACCGCTTGTAGAGGTACTTCTACAAGCGGTTCGTAATACCAACCGCTTGTAGAGGTACTTCTACAAGCGGTTCGTAATACCAACCGCTTGTAGAGGACCCCGACTGCAAGTACCCTACCAGCTCACCCATTTCTACAAGCGGTTGGTCTTGCGAACCGCTTGTACAGGTACTTCTACAAGCGGTTCGTAATACCAACCGCTTGTAGAGGTCCCCACTACAAGCGGTTGGTACTAAGAACCGCTTGTAGTGGGGTTTAAAAAAAAAGAAAGGCCCGCGGGGCGCTAGTGAGGCTCGAACACCCAACCTCTGGGCACAAGCCCGCACTCAAGCGCCCGCGCTAGCCAAGGGGGAGAGGAGATTTGTTGTTAACCTTAGAAGGCACTGCATTGTTTTAAGTATACAATATTTTTTTTAAAAGTGCTTGTATTTCTTTTTTTTCCCTTTCTTTTTTTAAGTGTTTGTATTTCTTTTTTTAAAAGTGTTTGTATTCGATGGTTTTATTTTTTTTAAGTGTTTCTATGCGATTTTTACGTTTTTTTTGAAGTGTTTCTATTTTATTGTTTCATTTTTTTAAAACATCATATATACAAGCAATGCTTCTCCAGCCATAATGTACACAAGTATGGAATATGGAATAATGTACAAGGAATGTTTCTCCAGCCATAATGTATACAAGTAGTACATCTTAAGTCTTCGTCTTTACAATTGTTCCTTCTTTATGATCGTGACGTATGTAAGGAGCATCGACATCACTGTCACGCAGGACGTTTATTTCAACATCAACTGTAAAAGGAGGGAGCTCGTCGAACTGACCATACTCTTCCTCATCGGTGACGTCCTCAACTCCTACAATCCGTCGTTTGCCTAGGAGAACTACATGTCGCTTTGGCATTACCTTTTGCTTGTCCTTTCGATTTTTAGGTTTGCTTGACATGTCCATTACATAGAAGACCTGAGCCACATCGTTCGCGAGAACAAACGGTTCGCCCCTATAGCCAACTTCTGTGAGATCCACAGTTGTCATGCCGTATTTGTCGACCTTCACACCGTTTGTCCTCAGCTTGACCCATTGGCACTTAAATAGAGGGACCTTGAGAGGTCCATAGTCGAGCTCCCATATTTCTTCTATGAAACCGTAATATGTGTCGAACTTGCCCTTTGTTGTCTTGGCGTCTATCTGACGCCGCTGTTCTGGTTGGTGCTCGTGTTATCCTGGGATCTGGTGTAGAATGTGTAACCATTGATCTCATACCCCTTGAATGTCCCGATTTCTTGTGATGGTCCCCGGGCCAAGCGTTGCAATAGTTCATCGTTTGACCCTTCCTCAAGGATGTACTTCTGTAGCTAGCTGCCGAAAGAATCCATGTGCTTCAGGATTATCCAACTCTCTGTCTTCCCTGTGAACTTGCGGCGTAGGACACTCTTGTGCTGAATGACATAGGGGGCGACTATGGTGGATTGCTTCAGAACAATGAAATGTGCTTGCTTGAATGCAACAAGATCGTTGCATGCAACTGCTTGCCTTCCTATTGTCCCTTTGCCCCGTAGCCTCCCCTCGTGTCGTGATATGGGGACGCCGATAGGATTTACATCATTCATGTAATCAACACAAAACTCTATCACCTCCTCCGTCACGTAGCCCTCGGCAATGCACCCTTCGGACGCGACGATTCTGACGTATTTCTTGAGGACACTCATGTACCTCTCAAAAGGGAACATGTTGTGCAGATACACTGGTCCGAGGATACCTATCTCCTTGACAAGGTGAACGGTGAGATGAACCATGATATCAAAGAATGCAGGAGGAAAAATCATCTCGAGGCTAACCAAACTTTGTACCACATCAGCCTCCAACTTAGGCATTTTAGCTGGTTCGACGACTTTCTGTGAAATGGCGTTGAAGAATGAACATAGCTTCGTGATTGTCCCCCGCACCCACTCAGGTAGTATACCTCTGATAGCTACTGGGAGCAACTATGTCATCAACACAAGGCAGTCATGGGATTTTAGGCCTTGGAGTTTGTTCTCTTTCGTGTTTATGAGTCTCTTTACATTTGAGGAATATCCAGAAGGGACCTTCACACTGTTCAAACACTCAATCATGCTTTTTTTCTCTTCTTTGCTTGGAGTGTAGCTTGCAGGATGTAGATAAAGTTGTTTTGTCCCTTCTTTGTTTTTCGGATGTAGGTCACTCCTCACCTCCATGTCTTCAAGGTCCTTCCGAGCTTGCAGTGTATCTTTCGATTTGCCGTACATATCTATGTAGCCTAGCAGGTTCAAACAAACATTCTTCGTGATGTGCATGAAGTCCGGTGAGTGTGAACCTCCAAAACCTCCCAATACGGCAGGTCCCAAAATATTGATTTCTTCTTCCATGCGGGTGCATGACCATCCTCGTTAAACGCCTGGTATGCTTCCACGACCCTTCCCAAATACTACTTTCAGATCTTTTACCATAGCAAACACAAGTCGCCCATTACGATCTTTGAGGCTTACCACAATTTCTGTTACCCGTTAAATTTACTTCCTTTCCACCTCAAAGCATGACTGCTAGGAAGAAACCTGCGGTGGCCCATGTACACACACTTCCGAGAGTTTTTGAGGTACATGCGATCCGTTTCATTTATGCACTTGAGTGCAGGCTTTAAACCCTTTCACAGTTTGGCGGAGAGGTTCTGGCGCAGGCCAATCGTTGATTGTTACAAACAACAATGCACGCTTGAGTTGAAATACTCTCTTTTGTACTCATCCCAAACCCGTACACCATCCTCCCACAACTTCACAAGGTCTTCAACCAATGGTTTCAGGTAGACATCTATGTCGTTTCGGGTTGCTTCGGGCCTTCGATCAATAATGGCATCATGATGTATACGCTTCATGCACGACCATGGAGGAATGTTATAGATGCAAAGTGTCACAGGCCAGGTGCTATGGATGCTTCTCAAATGACCGAAAGGATTCATCCCGTCGGTGCTCAACCCAAACCTTATGTTTCTGACCTCATTTGCAAAGTTCTGGTAAGCCAGATCGACTTTCCGCCACTGTGAGCCATCTGCTGGGTGTCTAAGCATCCCGTCTTCCTTACGCTCTTCCTCATGCCAATGCATCATCTTGGCATGACCTTCGTTCAACAAGCAGACGCTTCAACCGGGGTATCACAGGGAAATACCACAATACTTTTGCTGGAGTTCTCTTCTTCGTATGATTCCCATCTAATTCACCTGAATCGTCACGCTGCACCTTATATCGGGATTCTTCGCACACTGGACAGACCACCAAATCGGCATACTCATTGAGATTCTGGGTACATTCGTTAGGACATGCATGTATCTTCCGCACTTGCAATCCTAAAGGGCGGAGGACTCGCCGCTTCATACGTAGATTACGGTAGAGTGTTTCCTTCAGGAAGCAACCTCTTTACAGTGATAACAAACCATTGAATCCCTTGTCTAACACACCGTGTGTGGCCTTCCATTGCATGAGTTCCAGTGTAGTACGCAGCTTTTTGTGGCCCTGTGCACAGTTTGGGTACAAAGCAGTTCGGTGGTCCTCTACCATGCTCTGAAACTTCTTGTATTGTCTTTCCTCTGTGAACTCTCCCTCTCCATCACGGAGCATCTGTTCTAGCTCATCATCGCCAAACTCATCGAGTGTATCTTCCACGGACCCGTATTGAGTGGTGTCCGGCATACTGTTGGCTCTATCTTCCTCTTCTTCGTCTTCTTCATCGTCTTCCTGTCGAATCGCCTTTGTTTCGCCATGGTGGGTCCAGCAGGTATAGTTTGCCATGAAACCTCTCGTGATCACATGCCTCATAACCATCCATCGTTCGGAATGCTCCTTCTCATTCTTGCAGTCACATACGGACAACGTATGAAGCTTCCTGGAGGCAAGAATGCAACGGCCGCGTCGAGAAACTCCTTCATGCCATCTCGGAACTCTCTAGACCGACAGTCTGCATTGTACATCCATTGCCGATTCATCTACACAAATAAAAATAATAACAACATCTATCACAATATTCTATTAAAGCTAACTATGACTAATAATTTTGTATTTTATAATCATTCTGTGTTCTTTTCACTAAAGCCAACTAATTATTTCTAATCCTCCTCCTTTTTTAAAAATAAAACTAACTAATTGTTACATTTTCATACAAATCTTTCTCTTCCACACGTTTGTAATTTTTCATCGTTTCACATTTATTGAATTTCATTTCATACACCAAATCGTATATATCACCTTAAGAACAAAAATATAAGCCAACAAAACATAATTTCTCAACATCCAATGCACAAAAAACATCAATATCTAGGCGAGAAGGATGTCAGCAACATATTACTCACCTTAGAACAATTAATTCGGATCTAATAGCCTCAATTCAAAATTTTGGCAGCACCTCGCCATGAACAGCTCTCGGCCCACCACTGTGATGTCCTGTGCGAGCTCGGGGAGGAAGACAGAGTTTAAATGCGCTGGGCGGGAGGGGGGCTCTACAAGCGGTTCTACACACAAACCGCTTCTGGAGCCCCCATTAGACCTCTAGAAGCGGTTCCAAACACGAACCGCTTCTAGAGAGGAGGCTCCAGAAGGGGTTCGTGTTAAGAACCGCTTCTAGAGACCCCCTCCCGTCCGTTGCCCACGAACCGCTTGTGGCACGGGACTTCACAAGCGGTGCGCACCTAACCGCTTGTGATAGACCGGTTGTGAAGGCCGGTTCTGTAGTAGTGTAGATTGAGCCATGCGTCGCACACCGGGTCATGCCACGTCGCCCCCATGACGTAGTGGAACCCGATCAGATCTCAGCCGTCCGATTCAAATCGAACAGTCCAGATTGACCGCATTATTTCCAAATGCGTGAGGTTAGATAAGATAAGATCTGGCCCGTTGGATTCCAAACCAACGGCCCAGATCGTGCCACGTGCACGGGAGCCGAACCGGTGCGGTCCACGCGGGCGCGCCCGGTCGTCGCTGACTTCACGCGTGACTCAGCGTGGGGCTCGCGTGTCAGCGGCTTAGTCCACCGTGCAGTGACATCACCTGTGACGTCACGGTGGGGCCCGCGTGTCAGTCCGCTAGGCCGAGCCGTGCTGACGTCAGCGCTGTCGTCACCCGAGTGGGTCCCACGTGTCAGTGACACGTGCACTCGTGGACCGGGTCCACGGTGGACCGAAGCCGAACCGTGGAACGAGTCCATGGTCCGGATGACGCAATGCTGACGTCATAAATTGGGTTTTTCAATAGAAAAATAAATGAATTAATTCGGTTTATTCTTTTATTTGAATTTTAAAATTTCAAACGCTTATAAGTTTTGTATTTTAACTCTGATTTGGGTGATTCTAATTTCTAAATTTTTATAAAATTAAGCTCTACATAATGGTGAATTTTATTTAATTTTTGGACATGAGTTTTCTCTTTTTTTTATTTATTTAATTGATTTTTCAAACTTTAAATGAGTATAACTTTTGCGTTTTAACTCCGATTTGGACGTTTCAAATTTCTAAAAATTTATAGAAATGTGCTCTCTATGTTTATTAACTTCATTTGGATTATTGGACACTTTTTGTCTACTGTTTAATTCTTTATTGCTATTTGTACGCGTTACGAGTAGACGTTGAAGTGCCCGAAGGCTTCGAAGGTGAAGTTTTGACCCAGGAGCTAGCTCAAGACCAAGACCAAGTACTTTTTGAAGGCAAGTTATGCTTTGACCATATTGATCCCATTTTTGAAATTAATTTAATTTAAATTATTGCATGCTAATTTAATTAGAAATTGTTTAAATTATTTTTGGGAATTAGATAAATGCCAAATTGCAGTATGACACCTTGACTATTTAATTATGTGCCATGAACCGTTGTCACCCTAGTTGTGGAATATGTAGTTGGACATTATTAAATTGCCAACATTGGGTATTTAGATCGTTGTAGTATATTGCTTAGACCTGCTACGTGCATATGACATGATTTTGGACAATCAAATGTTAACATTGACTTAATGAGATATTGAACCTGTTTTGGAGAAGTATCATGTGTTGTGATGATGTTGATGGCACGTGGTGCATGGTAATCAACCGGGTTTGATAAATAGATTTAGACCGGGGCAAGTGGCAAGAATGATGCGGTGGGCCATGAGTGGCACCGGGGATGTCGTTTTGGTTCTTCGGTTAGTCTTGCCTGGTCATCCTAAGGACTTAACCTTGCAAGCCTTTGATCTGAGTCGATCGTGCAACCACATGTCTGTAATGGGACGGACCTAGTTGAGTAAGTTACTAATAACTTGCATGTGGTACCTCGGGTTGTCAACTACACCTTTTGTGTAGCTTGAAAGGGGAGCGTATCAGGGCTACGGCATGGTACCCGTCCAACGGTATGTCGGTCCCATACTTCGCCTCTGATAAGGGAAGGGATGGTGTATTGTAAAAACCGGAGAGGTTCACGTGTACAGTTTGCGGTCTCTGAAATGCTTTGTTATGATCACTCGCATTTGTGGTGTTTGACTGTATCTTGTGGGTAAAGTGCATAACCTCTGCAGAGTATACAACCTATTCGAATAGCCGAGTCCACCGTATTGGACACTGCTCGGGGATTACAGTCAAGGGTTAGACTTTCATGAAAACAACTTGGACTTGAAAAGTTTGGTTGGGTTTATTGATGACGTTGATGGAAATGTGGATTAGGAAAGGGAAGAATGTTTACTTAACTCCTGGAAAAGTTATTGATGTTATCTTTACTTTTACTACTTTCGAATCTACTTACGCTACTTGTTAAATGCCGTTTTACTGCAAATGTACTTGTTAGCCTATCCTTTGAACTAAGCCGTGCATGTAGAATATTAGTTTGCATTCTGTGCATGACTTGCTGAGTACCAAGTACTCACCCCTTGCAATAATGCAACACCAATTGAAGAAGAAGCGACACCAGCTTTGGAGGAAGAACTTCAGGAGGAACCGTCCATCTAGGGAGCGAGCCCAGTCAGTTGCCTGTGGTATACTGGATGGCGCCAGGTTGATGCTTTCATTCCGCTATAATTTATGTTCCTTAATAAGTTTTCGCCTTGTGTGGCGTACTCTTGTAACTTGACCATAAGGTCGAGCAACCTGTTGGTTATTTTAATTAAGGTACTTTACTTCTATCGATGTGTATGATTGTGATATTTACCGATGTTGAGACTGTGTGCACTAGCGTGATCCTGGACTAGTGCCGAATACACAGAGAGTCTGGATTTGCAAATCCGGGTCCCGACAGAGGTGGTATCAGATCCATACTGACTGTAGGCTCACCCATAGTTAAAATGGTCGTAGTGAGGATAAAACCTATTTTCTAAAGTTAAAATTTGACAAGACAATGAATGAAATCTCGACTCATCCCCTTCTCTTTTCTCATACCCTTTTTGCTGATTTCTCTTGCTATCCCTTGGTTTTAAAAACTTTTGAGTTCTTACGTGAGTGTCTTTTGGCAGATGTTGATGAAGAACAACTACGCCGAGCGTGAGGGAGGCTACGCTGCTGAGTTGTGGCATATGCTGCAGTTGCGAGGAGGCAGTGGAGGTTTTTCGATGAGTGAGCGTAGGTTTTGCAGTTGAGACTCCTTCGTCGAGTCGTGTCTAAGAATAAAGAGTCACCCTTAGAGGCGTTAGACTCCAGCGTGTTAGTTGATTTGGATTTTCATTGCTTACTGAGTGTGCAGTATGTGTTGCAAGGCCCTTAGGCATTGTGAGCAACCATACCAAGTTATTATTGAATAAATAATAAAGTTGGATTTTGAGTTACACCTTCCTCCCCGCATAAGTTTCCCTACTACTTGCCTATTCTTGTTTCCCTCTCGTCTCTAAAACTTGGAGCAATCGGCAGATGGTGAACACCGGTGGTAACCTTGGAGGCAACGGAAGTGGTTCTCGCCCAGCTGGGAACCCTAATGATGGAGCACCTGCACCCCAACCAGCACCACCAGTAGACACGTAGAACTTTGGAGCCTTGCTGCACAGACCCAGCTGATGCATGCCATGAAGCAGCAAATGCAGCAAGTCACTGCTCAAGCCGCTACTAACCAGGTCAATCAGGGACAGCGACAGAACTCAAGGCTTTCAGAATTCATGAGGACTCATCCGCCCACTTTATCTGGAAACGCCAATCCATTGGAAGCTGATGACTGGTTAAGGTCAATTGAGAGGAAGTTGCATATTACCCAATGTGTGGGAAATGAGAGGGTGCTCTACGCCTCTCATCGGTTGGAAGGGACCGCAGCAGAGTGGTGGGAGAACTTCTGCGCCACGCGAGAGAACCCACAGGACATCACATGGGAGGAATTTACCGCTGCATTTTGCCAGTATCATGTGCCAGAAGGGATCATGGACCTTAAGAAGGAGGAGTTCAGGGCACTGAAGGAAGGAAATCAACCGGTGTCGGAATATCTGAACAAGTTCACACAGCTTGCACGCTACGCGCCTGAAGACGTAGAGACAAACAAGGCCAGGCAGTCTCGTTTCTTAAAGGGACTAAACTCTGGACTGCAGGTGGGACTGATCACCCACACCTTCCCAGACTTTCAGGAACTTGTGAACAAGGCGCTCATTCTTGAGGACAAGTGCAAGGAACTAGATGAGAACCGGAAGCATAGAATGCAACAACAGGGATCACGCTAGGGAGCGCAGCAGCGTCTGAGGGTTGCGCCGAATTAGTTTTCCAGATTTCAACCGCAGAATGCAGCAAGGACACCGTCGCCAGCACCGAGACCTGTCAATCAGAATTTCCAGACACCAGCTCCCGCCAGAAATGCCGCTTCGGGCAGTCAACAGGGAGCAGTGAGACGCTTCTATACATGTAACGAGCCAGGGCACTTCTCCAACAACTGCCCCAAGAAGACAGTGGGAGTGATCCCAGTTCGCTTCAACTTGGGCTCCACACCAGCCAGGACACCCGCACCAGGAGCAAACCGCGGAGCAGCACAGCCAGGAGCCGCGCCCCAGACCGTGGTGAGAGGCCGAGTCAATCACGTGACCGCATATGCACTTCAGAATGCCGCGGACGTCGTGCTGGGCAAGTTACTTGTCAACTCAGTACCTGCAACAGTATTGTTCGACTCTGGAGCTTCGCATTCATTTGTTTCTTGAGATTTTGTTTCTAAGAATGATTTGGAGATTGTGGATCTTAAATGCATGTTTGTCGTTCAAACCCCTGGGTCAGAACTCCGATCTCAAGTAGGATGTTCTGGGGTGAGAGTACTAATAGATGGGGTAGAATTATTAGCGAACCTTATTATATTGGGAACCCAGACCCTAGATGTTATCTTGGGGATAGATTGGTTATCCATGCACAAGGCCGTGCTTGACTATGGAAGAAGGATCATCTCTGTTGAGAGCCCGTGTGGAAGAAAAATGGAATTTCAAGCGACCGCCGTTCGAGATGGACATTTGATGGCCAACAGTGTAAAGACAGTCAGCATAGAAGATGTTCTAGTGGTAAATGAGTATCCTGATATTTTTCCTGAAGATTTGCCTAGGATGCTGCCAGACAGGGACATAGAATTTGTGATTGAGTTAGTACCGGGAACAGCACCAATAGCAAAGAGACCCTACCGGATGTCAACCGAAGAGTTGGTGGAGATGAAGAAACAGATTGAAGAGTTGATGGAGAAAGGATTCATCAGACCTAGTTCGCCGCCATGGGGAGCGCCAGTTCTGTTTGTCAAGAAGAAGGACGGGAGTTTAAGGATGTCCATTGACTACCGTGCTCTCAATGAAGTCACCGTGAAGAATAAGTACCAGCTACCCAGGATCGATGATCTGTTTGACCAGTTGAGAGGAGCCGGAGTTTTCTCCAAGATTGATCAGAGATCAGGATATCACCAGTTGAAGATCCGATCAGAAGATATCCCGAAGACCACATTCTCGTCGAGATACGGACATTACGAGTTTACAGTTATGTCCTTTGGTCTGACAAATTCGCCAGCTTACTTCATGAATATGATGAATAAGGTTTTCATGGAGTATTTGGACAAGTTCGTTGTTGTGTTTATAGACGATATCTTAGTCTACTCCAAGACAAGAGATGAACATGTAGAACACCTGAGGCTAGTTTTGGAGAAGCTGAGAGAACAACAACTCTTCGCCAAATTCAACAAATGCGACTTTTGGAAGGACAAGGTGGAGTTCCTTGCACACGTGATGACCACAGAAGGAGTTGCAGTTCACCCAAGCAAGGTGGAAGCTGTGTTACATTGGGAACAGCCGAAGACAGTAACCCAGATTCGGAGTTTCCTTGGGATGGCAGGTTACTACCGCCGTTTTATTGAAGGCTTTTCGACAATTGCGAGACTTCTTACGCAATTGTTGAAAAAGGAGAAGAAGTTTAACTGGACGCCGGAATGTGAGAAAGGTTTTCGAGAGCTGAAGAAGCGTTTGACATCAGCGCCGATGTTAGTCCTACCGGATGTTAATCAAAGCTTTGATATATATTGTGATGCATCGCGCCAAGGACTTGGATGCGTGCTGATGCAGAACCGGAAGGTCGTCGCATATGCATCAAGGCAGCTGAGGCCGCATGAAGAGAATTACCCGACGCATGACCTAGAGTTAGCAGCCGTAGTGCATGCCTTGAAGTTGTGGCGACACTACCTAATTGGGAATAGACGCGAAGTATATATGGACCATAAGAGTCTTAAATACATCTTCACCCAATTGGATCTGAACATGAGGCAGAGGAGATGGCTAGAGTTGATCAAGGACTACAATGTCGGAATCCATTACCATCCCAGGAAGGCCAATGTGGTGGCCGATGCCTTGAGTCGGAAGAGCCATACCGTGAATATGATGACCGCAGGGAGTCAAGATGAGTTGTGTAAGGAATTTCAGAAGACGAAACTGGAGGTTGTACCGGAAGGATTTTTAGCTGCATTGGAAGTAAAGCCTATTCTGGAAGACCAAATCCAAGAGGGACAAAAGGATGATGCCAAGATCCAGAGGATCAAGTCTAACATGGATGAAGGCAAGGCTAAGGACTTCAGACTGGATGAGCAAGGCACGTTGTGGATTAATGTCGGGACCCGAATATGCAAATCCGGACTCTGTGTATTCAGCACTAATCCAGGATCACACTAGTGCACACAGTCTCAATATTGGTAAATATCACAATCATACACAAAGATAGTAACAAAGTACTTTAATTAAAATAACCAAACCGGTTGCTCGACCTTATGGTCAAGTTACAAGAGTACGCCACACAGGGCGAAAACTTATTAAGAAAATAAATTGCAGCGGAATAAAAGCATCAACGTGGCGCCATCCAGTATACCACAGGCAACTGACTGGGCTCGCTCCCTAAGTAGACGGGTCCTCCTGAAGTTCCTCCTCCAAGGCTGGCATCGCTTCTCCTTCAACTGATGATGTTGTGGCAAGGGTGAGTACTTGGTACTCAGCAAGTCATGCACAGAATGCAAACTAATATTCTATATGCATGGCTTATTACAAAGGATAGGCTAACAGGTACATTTGCAGTAAACAGCAATTAACAAGTAGCATAAGTATATTCGAAAACAGTAAATGTAAAGGATTATATCAATAATTTTTCCAAGAGTTAAGTAAACACTTTTCCTTTCCTAATCCACATTTCCAACAACGTCATCATTTAACCCAACCAAACTTTCCAAGTCCAAGTTGTTTTCATGAAAGTCTAACCCTTGACTGTAATCCCCGAGCAATGTCCAGTGCCGCGGACACGTCTATTCGAATAGATTTTTCACTCTGCAGAGGTTATGCACTTTACCCACAAGATACCGTCAAATATCACAAAGGCGAGTGATCGTAACAAAGCATTTCAGAGACTACAAACTTTACAAGTGAACCTCTCCGGCTTTTGTCATACACCATCCCTTCCCGTAACGGAGGCGAAGTATAGGACCGACATACCGTTGGACAGGTACCATGCCATAGCACTGGTACGCTCCCCTTTCAAGCTACACAAAAGGTGTAGTTGACACCCTAAGGTACCACATGCAAGTTATTAGTAACTTACTCAACAAGGTCCGTCCCATTGCGGACATGTGGTTGCACGCTTGACTCAGGTCAAAGGTGTAACGCCCGTGTTTGTAATTAAGCTTAATTAGGCTAACTAGGTGTGGATTAGTGCTCTGTAAAGTTTCCAGTTTGAATTTTGAGTTATTTGCCCTTGAATTCGGTTTTGTCGTTTCGTTTGATCGTTTTCCCCGATTGGAGTCTCAGAATCCGAAATCGGGTAAAATTTAAAATCGTGAGAGCTAGATCCCAAACCTAAGTTTTAAAACCTTCATTAGGGTCTCCCGAACCTATTTTAGAGGTCCACTAGATGTTTGAATTGGAGCCGTTGCGAAGTCAATAGTTTTCCCGAATTTTAGCTGCTGGGCGGCAGTACCGTAGTTAGGCCTGCGGTACTACCGGCCGAGCGGCAGTACCGGCCGCCAGCGTGCGGCCAAATGAGCGGCAGTTTTGGTCCTGTGCTCGTGTTTATCTCTTTGCCTCAGTATGCGTGCACGTCTCAGCCTCTAAAAGACGCCAGGGAGCACCTCCTCTCCCTCTCCTCTCTCATTTCTCCTCCTCTCCTCCTCCTTCTTCCTCTCTTCTCCTTCCTGTCTCTCCATTGGAGCTCTCCCTTCCTCCTCGCCATCTCCAGCCGGTTAGAGCTCCGGGAGGCCGAGTAGAAGCAGGAGCAAGGGTGGAGAAGCGTCTCCAAGCTGTCAAGGAGCTTCACTCGAGGTAGGTTTTAAAGTTGAGCTTGAACCCTAGGTGCAGATGCAAACCCCTAGCTCTTCCTTGGCTTGTAATCGTTCTTTACGTCCTAGTTAAACTCTAGAAACCCTAGTTGTTGTGGTGCATAGTCGTTTTCCGAGTGGTTAAACCTAGGTCAAGGGTAGAAGAATCCTTCCGCGTGATCGAGTAGTTTCTGTAACCCTGATCTACGCTTCGTTGGACTCATTCGCTGCAAGGAGTCATTTCTGGAGTTCCGGAGTCCTTCCTCTCGAAACCCTAACTCCGGGAAGTCGGGGAAATGACCTGCGGATGTTTTCTTAGAGCCTCGTAAGTCGTTTCTTGTGGGAGAATCGAGTTTGAACTCGATTCGGGACGAAAGTTGGATTCGGAAAGTATATTTAGGTTTTCGGGTAGTAGAAGTCGAATAGCGTATTTCGGAGGTTCCAATCAGTAGTTAGTTCACGTAGGACCTTAGTGTTCTAGCGGGCCTAGTGCGCGTGTTGCGAAATCCGTTTTCCCGAAGGATTTGCAAAAGTTGCACTCTGGGCATTCGGAGCGATTTCAAGTTTCGAAGTCCCAAAGCTCTCAAGTCTAGCGCACTTAAGTCCCTAGAGTAGTAGAGAACCCGTTGCCGCGATGAAACTCGAGTTTCGACACCCTCTGGGTCGAAATCCATTTTCGCGCCGGTATCGGGAGAGAAAAGATCCGAAAAGTGAGATTTTGAGCAAACGAGCTCGGAACTTGACGAAACCTGCGTGAATAAGTCCCATGGGTCCCCAGGGACCTATCCATGCACTTACGTCGAAGTTCCGGGGGTTAATGCGTAAAATCCCAATTTTTGGAAAATTGGCCTCGAGGTGGCCGGCACTACCGCTGGGTGAGGGCGGTACTGCCGGGGGGGTCCGGCACTACCGGACTTAGGCGTCGGTAGTTATTTTCCAGAGAGCAACCCTTTTCGATCCCCGAACAGCGGCACTACCGGGAAATCCAACCATCTTGCCGGGTGACCTGCGGCACTCTCAAGACTCTGATGGTGATCTGCAAACCTCTGGGAGAAAGTTTAGAATTTTTTCCGTCTAGGTTCGTTTTCCGTTTCGCTTCTTTTGGATTTTGATTGCTTCTTTGCCTATTTTGATCGATGATTTTGGTCTCGTTGCTTTTCGTATAGACGTAGACACTTGAGCGTTGCCGACGATCCCGACTACGTCCAGGAGACCGATTTCACGAAGAGCAAGCAGGCAAGCACCTCCTTGACCATTTTGAATCCCATATTTGCAAATTCTTATTTTTGATTGCCAAAACTATTATGCATGCTCATAAGTTTATTAAAAGTGATAATTTGTGGGAAGCGATAGTTAAACCAGAAATTGTTGGATTACCTCAATTTAATGCGAATATGCAATCCTTGATAGACTTAAGAATAATTTAGACACGTTAGTAAGTGTCGAGAGGGTATTAAAGTATAATAGTTGCATATGCTTAGTTCAGCGATAGAATTGGTTGCGAGGAGATCATGATGTTCTTATTCATAAACTTACGGAACTATAGGATGGAGTGAAGGGTGTCGAGGTTGGAATTGGAGGTTTTGGGGTTTTGTTGGAAAAAGGGAATGGTTGCGTGAGTAGAGTGGAAAAACTTGGAGAGTTTAGACCAGGCGAGATGTTTGGTGGTTTGGAGTTGGTGGTATTTGGCCGGGTAATGGTTCGGTTGGTAAATTTGGTTTCGAGTTCGGATTGGTTGTCAGGCCGTTGGCTGGTTTGGAGTGGTTTGGTCTCAGTTGGTCCCTTGCTATGGGGAGGTTGAAGGCTAGTGTGTGCTCGGTGGGGCCGCTAGTGTCGATCCTCTGTGGCCATAGCAAGTGGGTTTGGAAGATCTCGCCTGAGTCACCCTAAGGACCGAACTTGGTGCTATTTACTGGGTATAATTCGTGCAACCACATGTGCCGGTATGGGATGGCCTCGACCTAGAAATGCGGGAAAAGGGATCTGACCCTGCATTTTGGAGGGCAAAGAGGATTGGATGCACCTGTGGTGTCGGTGCATTCTAGGGACTTTCTTGTCGAGGCATAGAAGGAAAGTTTACCCAATACAACGGTAATGCCTACTACAGGGAGGTCGTGGGCTAGTGGGTGCCTATGGGAACCACTAGCGGCCTCTGTGGCTGTAGTTAGGGATGCACGTTACCGAGCCGGTGCAGGATTAGAACTCCAATCTCTCGAAAGGTTCCGTCACTGTCTAGCAAATCGGGTACTTCGGTATCGCGAGGCATGGATGACATGATTGCTAGAACGTGTCATGTGGAGTACTGATGTCACGATCTCTGCAGAGATAAATAAACTAATCGATTAGCCGTGCTCACGGTCATGAGCAGCTTGGAAAGTATTATCAAGTATAGATTTTGGGTCGGGGTTGACTTCTGGGAAAATGGGTTTTGAGGTTAGATTGTGTTGGTCAGGTGTGTGTTTGGATCTTGGATTCGGATAAGGTGCAGGTGGTTGGTTGTTTTGGTGAAAGGAATGGTTGGATGGTTGATTTGGTTAATGGTTTATCTATTATTATTTGTTTGAAATGTTTTCTTCAGCTTCTTTTGTAAAAATGCGAATGTGAATCTATTATCATATTGCAAGCAAAATCTGCTTTGTGCTCAAAAGACTAGTGTAGAAACCTATTATTCATTGATTTAACCTACATTTTATATGTATACATTCCATACACTAAAGTCTTGCGAGTACATACGTGTACTCACCGTTTGCTCTAACGGACTTTGGTCAGAAGGAGAAGAAGCAGGTAATGATGCAGATGTTCCAGGCAGTCGCGATTCATTTATTGACGCCAGCGATTTATTTGGGCTTAGCTGGGTTTCCTTCCAGTCAGTTGCCTGAGGGTGGAGGCACACTGCGTGTTCTTCTTTTGGAGTTTCCGCTGGCGTTGGAGGATTCTTTTGGACTTGTGCCGGCTGTAAGCCGAGACTTGTAAAGTTAAACTATTGTAATAACGTTACCTTTCATGTGTAATATATTTACTCTTGCATAGTTGAGACCTATCTTGTATGACAACGCGTGGAGTACTGGAGCTCTTGATCCAGTGGAACGATACAATGCACTTGATTGCGAAGCTTCGAGTTGGAATCAATCAGTTGGCATGTACACTCCTCATGAGTTTTGCCGATTAATTGGCCCCAATCCGAGTACGGAGTTGGTTTAGCGGTCAGGAGACGTTACGGGTTGCATTAATCTTCTGACCGATGCAACAGTAATGACCTGCATCACTAATCTGATTCCGGAGCCCCCACAAAAGGCTTGCAAGGTTAAGTCCTTAGGGTGACCAGGGCAAGACTACCCGAAGAACCAAAACGACATCCCCGGTGCCACTCATGGCCCACCATATCATTCTTGCCACTTGCCCCGGTCTAAATTTATTTACCAAACCCAGTTGATTACCATGCACCACGTGCCATCAACAATCACAACACGTGATACTTCTCCAAAATAGGTTCAATGTCTCATTAAGTCAATATTAACATTTGATTGCCCAAAATCATGTCATGCGCACGTAGCAGGTCTAAGCAATATACTACAACGGTCTAAATTCCCAATGTTGGCAATTTAATAATGTCCAACTACATATTCCACAACTAGGGTGACAAGGGTTCATGGCACATAATTAAATAGTCAAGGTGTCATACTGCAATTTGGCATTTATCTAATTTCCAGAAATAATTTAAACAATTTCTAATTAAATTAGCATGCAATAATTTAAATTAAATTAATTTCAAAAATGGGATCAATATGGTCAAAGCATAACTTGCCTTCAAAAAGTACTTTATCTTGGTCTTGAGCTGGCTCCTGGATCAACACTTCACCTTCGAAGCCCTCGGGTACTTCAACGTCTACTCGTAACGCGTGCAAATAGCGATAAATTAATAAAACAGTACATACACATTACTCAAAAATTCAAATAGAATCCACAAACAGGAAGAGCATAATTTTACAAATTTTTAGAAATCTGAATTGCCCAAAACGGAGTTAAAATGCAAAAGTTATAATCGTTTAAAGTTTAAAGAATCTACTAATTAAATAGAAACAGAGAAAATTTCATATTCAAAAATTAATCAAAATTCATATTTAGGTAGATCTCAATTTTATAAAAATTTAGAAATTGGAATCGTTCAAATCGAAATTAAAACGCAAAAGTTATAAGCGTTTGAAGTTTGAAAATTCAAATAAATCAATAAACCGAATTAATTCATTTCTTTTTCTATTGAAAAATCCGATTTATGGCATCAGCACGGAATTTGATTTTCCACCGAATTATTTTTCTATTGAAAAATCGAATTATGACGTCAGCGGGTCCATGGACTAGGTCCACGGCTCGGTTTTGGTCCACCGTGGACTCGGCCCACGGGCACATGTCTCACTGACATGTGGTACCCCTCGGGTGACGTCAGCGCTGATGTCACCGCGCCTCGGCCACACGGTACTGACACGCGGGCCCCACCGTGACATCAGCGTGACGTCACGAATGACGTCACAAAGCCGTTGGCCAGCCGCTGACACGCAGGCCCCACGCTGACGTCACGCGTGACGTCAGCGGCGACCGTGGCTAACCCGCCTGGACAGCGACAGTTTGGCTCCCGCGCACGTGGCACAATCTGGGCCGTTGATTTTAAAATCAACGGTCCAGATTGGACCCAATGCTGCACGTTGCGGTGCAACGCGGCTAATCTGGACCGTACGATTTAGATCGGACGGTCCAGATCCGATCGGGTATCGCCTCACCGTGGGGTGGCGTGGCATGATCGGGTGGCGACACGTGGCTCAATCTATGCCGTTCGATTTCGATCGAACGACCGAGAGTGCATCTAATGCTACAACGCAGCTAACCCTAACCGTACGATCTAGATCTAACAGTTGAGATCCAATCTAGGCATGGTGCAGTTATGGGCTACGTGGCTTAATCTAAGCCGTTGGATCTAGATCCAACGGTTGGGATTAGATCTAAAAACCTAAACGTGAAATCGCACGGGGTGACGTGGACAAACTTGAGCCGTGCGATGAAGATCCAACGGTGGAGAAAGCACGCGGTTCCGGCGCTGGCGCGGCAGAGCAAAGGTTGCCGAAGACGAAGACGATGACGAGCCCAACGGCATTGCGGTTCCGGCGGGGTGAGTGGTCTCCACGGGTGCGCCTCAACGCGAGGATGCCGGATCTGGGCTCGGTGACGGCGGAGGACGGCGGACGGCGGCGGAAACAATGGGAAACCGCGGCAGAGCACGAATCCAACTTCGGCGAGCTCTAGCGGGCGAACGGCGGCGGCTCGGGCTCGGTGGGTTAGGGCTACGGGTGCTCACGGAAGAGAGTAACACGATGGCGGCGGCGGCGCATTAAATAGGGGCCTTAGCTTCCATGAAACTCACGCGAAACGAGGCCCACTCGGCTGCGGCGGCGGAGTCCGACGAGGACACGGAGAGGGTGACGTGGCGCAATCTCGGCCGTTGGATCGAGATCCAACGGTGGAGCGGTTAGGGCTGGGTCGGGCTTGATTCCAGTTCGAGTCGGGCTCGGACTCGAGCCTGACTCGGGTCGGACTCGGTCGGATGAACAGTACAAACCCACTCGGCTAATTTCCAGCGATTTAATATTCAAATTAATTTTTAGAAATTCAAATAATTCAAGAAAAATAGCAAAATAATCAGAAAAATTCTGGAAAATACTTTGAGACATTTTGGACTTAAATAAAATAT
Organism: Rhipidocladum racemiflorum; assembly: GCA_036346355.1. Taxonomy (NCBI): domain Eukaryota; kingdom Viridiplantae; phylum Streptophyta; class Magnoliopsida; order Poales; family Poaceae; genus Rhipidocladum; species Rhipidocladum racemiflorum. Next base: position 75,032,948 of record CM070571.1, read on the forward strand.
TTCCAACAAAATTTTATTTATAACTTTTAATTCTTTAATTATTTCAAAAAGGAAATAAATTCAAATTAAATCTAAATAAATTCCAGAAATTTCCAAAAATTCACCAAAGTGCAAAGTTTCATTTAAATTCATGAAAAGCAAAAATTGGGGTGTTACAATTAAGGATCGTATCTGTGTGCCGAACAAGAAGGAGCTGAAGCAGTTGATTCTGGAAGAAGCCTATGATTCCAAGTACTCCATTCATCCAGGAAGCGCTAAGATGTATCAAGACCTGAAAGAGAGATTCTGGTGGCCGAGCATGAAACGTGAAGTTGCCGAGCATGTTGCATTGTGCGGCATATGTTAGAGAGTCAAGGCAATGCATCAGAGGCCAGCATGATTACTGCAGCCATTGAAGATACCTGAGTGGAAGTGGGAGGAAATCGGAATGGATTTCATTACTGGTTTACCTAAAACTCAAGGAGGATATGACTCCATATGGGTTGTAGTGGACCGCTTGACTAAAGTCGTTCATTTTATCCCTGTAAAGATCACTTACTCGGGAGATAAATTAGCGGAATTGTACATGACCAGGATCGTCTGTTTACACGGAGTGCCGAAGAAGATTGTGTCAAACAGAGGTACCCAATTTACCTCAAGGTTTTGGAATAAGTTGCATGAAGCCATGGGGACCCGTTTGAACTTCAGTACTGCATATCATCTACAGACGGATGGACAGGCTGAAAGAGTTAATCAGATTCTGGAGGATATGCTAAGAGCTTGTGCATTGGCTTATGCTACCTCTTGGGATAAGGGTTTGCCGTACGCGGAGTTTAGCTACAATAATAGCTATCAGGCCAGTCTACAGATGTCACCTTTTAAGGCACTGTATGGTCGACCTTGTCGAACACCATTGAATTGGAATGAGATAGGTGAACGCCATGCCTTTGGGCCGGATATTCTTCGAGAAGCCGAAGAGCAAATTGCCATGATCAGGGAAAGGTTAAAGGTAGCTCAGTAAAGACAAAAGAGCTACGCCGATAACCGTCGCCGAGACTTAAGTTTTGAGCCGGAGGATTTCGTGTACCTTAGAGTTACAACCCTCGAAGGAGTTAAGAGATTCCATGCCAAAGGGAAACTCGCACCACGTTATGTTGGACCATTTAGGATTTTGAGCCACAGATGCGAAGTTGCTTACCAGTTGGAGTTACCGCAGTCGTTGTCAGGTGTGCATGATGTCTTCCATGTGTCACAACTGAAAAAGTGTCTTCGAGTACCAGATGAGCAGACACCGTTATAGTCAATAGAGCTGCAGGAGGATCTAACTTACAAGGAGCACCCCGTGAAGATTCTGGACACCACGGATCGAGAGACGAGAAATAAGTCAATCCGTTTCTACAAAGTCCAGTGGAGCAACCATGCAGAGAGTGAACCAACTTGGGAGCACGAGGATGATTTGAAGAAAGAGTTTCCAAACCTATTCCTCAGTCAGCCCTGAATCTCGGGGTCGAGATTCTGTTAAGGGGGGAGGTTTGTAACACCCCAATTTTTGCAATTTATGTATTTAAATGAAATTTGGCATTTTTGAGGATTTTTGGAATTTTCTGTAATTTATTTGGATTTAATTTGAATTTATTCCCTTTTGAAATAATTAAAGAATCAAAAGTTATAAATAAAATTTTTTTGGAAATATTTTATTTGAGTCCAAAATGTCTCAAAGTATTTTTTCAGAATTTTTTTGGAATTTTTTTGATTCTTTTGCTATTTTTCTTGAATTATTTGAATTTCTAGAAATTATTTTAATTATTAATCGCTGGAAACCGAGTTGGTTTCACTGTTCATCCGACCGGGCCAGAGTCAGACTCGAGTCCATGTCCGACTTGAGCCCGACCCGAGCCAGAGCCGAACCCTAACCCCGCGACCGTCGGATCTTGATCCAACGGTCACGATTGCGCCACGTCACCCAATCCGAATCCCATCAGATTCCGCCGTCGCATCCGAGTGGGCCTCGGTTTCTGCAGATTTCAGGGAAGCCGAGACCCCTATTTAATGCGCTGCCGCCGCCAACGTGCTCTCCTCTTCCGTGCGCACGTTTTGCCCTAGGCCGTCGAGCTCCAGCCGCCGTAGTCTCGCCGCAATTGCTCGCCGAAGTTTGAGGAAGAGTCCGCCGCCTTTCTTCGCCGTTTCCCGCCGCATCCGCCGTCCTCCGCCGTGAACAAGCCTGGATCTGAAACCGTCGTGACGAGACTCGTCGGAAGGTACCACTCACCTCGCCGAAGCGGCACCAAAACGCCGTCGGGCTCATCATCGTCTTCGTCTCCGGCAACCCAGCTCCGTCGTGGCCATGGCCGAACCCGCGAACTTTCTCCGCCGTTGGATCTTCATCGCACGGCCAGGATTCGTCCATGTCACCCGTGGGTAAGTTCCACATTTTAATTTTTTTAGATATGTTATTAGCCGTTGGATCTAGATTCGACGCTCTAGATTGAGCCACGTAGCCGTAAACTGCATCGTGCTAGGGTTGATCTCCACCGTTAGATCTAGATCGTACGGTTAGGGTTAATCTGCGTTGTAGCGTTAGATGCGATCTCAGCCGTTCGATCGAGATCGAACGGTGTAGATTGAGCCACGCGTCGCATGCCGGGTCATGCCACGTCGCCCACATGACGCGGTGAAACCCGATCGGATCTCAGCCGTCCGATTCAAATCGAACGGTCCAGATTAACCGCGTTATTTCCAAACACGTGAGGTTAGATCTGATATGGACCGTTGGATTCCAAACCAACGGCCCAGATCGTGCCACGTGCACGGGAGCCGAACCGGCGTGGTACACGCGGGCGCGCCCGGTCGTCGCTGACTTCACGCGTGACTCAGCGTAGGACCCGAGTGTCAGCGGCTTAGTCCACAGTGTAGTGACGTCACCCGTGATGTCACGGTGGGGCCCGCGTATCAGTCCGCTCGGCCGAGCCATGCTGACGTCAGCGCTGTCGTCACCCGAGTGGGTCCCGCGTGTTAGTGACACGTGCATCCGTGGACCGGGTCCACGGTGGACAGAAGCCGAACCGTGGAACGAGTCCAAGGTCCGGACGACGCAATGCTGACATCATAAATTGGGTTTTTCAATAGAAAAATAAATGAATTAATTCGGTTTATTCTTTTATTTGAATTTTCAAACGTCAAACGCTTATAACTTTTGCATTTATCTCCGATTTGGGTGATTCCAATTTCTAAAAATTTTTATAAAATTGAGCTCTACATAATGGTGAATTTTATTTAATTTTTAGAGATGATTTTTTGCTGTTTTTATTTATTTAATTGATTTTTCAAACTTTAAACGAGTATAACTTTTGCGTTTTAACTCCGATTTGGCCGTTTCAAATTTCTAAAAATTTATAAAAATGTGCTCTCTATGTTTATGAACTTAATTTGGATTATTGGACATTTTTTATCTACTGTTTAATTATTTATTACTATTTGCACGCGTTACGAGAAGATGTTGAAGTGCCCGAAGGCTTCGAAGGTGAAGTTTTGACCCAGGAGCTAGCTCAAGACCAATACCAAGTACTTTTTGAAGGCTAGTTATGCTTTGACCATATTGATCCCATTTTTGAAATTAATTTAATTTAAATTATTGCATGCTAATTTATTTTGAAATTGTTTAAATTATTTCTAGAAATTAGATAAATGCCAAATTGCAGTATGACACCTTGACTATTTAATTATGTGCCATGAACCGTTGTCACCCTAGTTATGGAATATGTAGTTGGACATTATTAAATTGCCAACATTGGGTATTTAGATCATTGTAGTATATTGCTTAGACCTGCTACGTGCACATGACATGATTTTGGACAATCAAATGTTAATATTGACTTAATGATATATTGAACCTGTTTTGGAGAAGTATCATGTGTTGTGATGATGATGATGGCACATGGTGCATGGTAATCAACTAGATTTGATAAATAGATTTAGACCGGGGCAAGTGGCAAGAATGATGCGGTGGGCCATGAGTGGCACCGGGGATGTCGTTTTGGTTCTTTGGGTAGTCTTGCCCTTGTCATCCTAAGGACTTAACCTTGTAAGCCTTTGATATGAGTCGATCGGGCAACCACATGTCTGTAATGGGACGGACCTAGTTGAGTAAGTTACTAATAACTTGCATGTGGTACCTCGGGGTGTCAACTACACTTTTTGTGTAGCTTGAAAGGGGAGCGTACCAGGGCTATGGCATGGTACCCGTCCAACGGTATGTCGGTCTCATACTTCGCCTCTGTTAAGGGAAGGGATGGTGTATGGCAAAAACCGGAGAGATTCACTTGTACAGTTTGCGGTCTATGAAATGTTTTGTTATGATCACTCGCCTTTGTGGTGTTTTACTGTATCTTGTGGGTAAAGTGCATAACGTCTGCAGAGTATACAACATATTCGAATAGCCGAGTCCACGGTATTGGACACTGCTTGGGGATTACAGTCAAGGGTTAGACTTTCATGAAAACAACTTGGGCTTGAAAAGTTTGGTTGGGTTTATTGATGACGTTGATGGAAATGTGGATTAGGAAAGGGAAGAATGTTTACTTAACTCCTGGAAAAGTTATTGATGTTATCTTTATTTTTAATGCTTTCGAATCTACTTACGCTACTTGTTAAATGTTGTTTTACTGCAAATGTACCTGTTAGCCAATCCTTTGAACTAAACCATGCATGCAGAATATTAGTTTGCATTCTGTGCATGACTTATTGAGTACCAAGTACTCACCCCTTGCAATAATACAACACCAGTTGAAGAAGAAGCGAAACCAGCTTTGGAGGAAGAACTTCAGGAGGAACCGCCCATCTAGGGAGCGAGCCCAGTCAGTTGCTGTCGGGACCCCGAATTTGCAAATCCGGACCCTCTGTGTATTCAGCACTAGTCCAGGAACACGCTAGTGCACACAGTCTTAACATCGGTAAATATCACAATCATACCACTCGATACTAATAAAGTACTTTATTTAAATAGTCAAACTGGTTACTCGACCTTATGGTCAAGTTACAAATGTATGCCTCATGAAGCGAAACTTATTAAGAGAGAAATAGTAGCAGCGGAAAATCAAATAACTCGTGGCGCCATCCAAGATACCACAGGCAACCGATCGGGCTCGCTTCCCTAAGTAGAGCGGTTCCTCTTGGAGCTCCTCCTCCAAAGCTGGTGTAGTCTCCTCTTCAACTGGTGTTGCATTGTGGCAAGGGTGAGTACTTGGTACTCAAGAAGTCATGCGAGTAATGCAAGCTAATATACTATATGCATGGCTTGGTACAAAGGAATAGCTCAAGGTATATTTGCAGTAAACAGCATTTGACAAGTAACATAAGTAGATTCGAAAGCAGCAAAAACAAGTATAGCATAGGTAACTTTTCAAGGAGTTTAATAAACATCTTTCCCATCCTATTCCACATTTCCATCAACATCATTATTAATCCAACCCAACTTTTCAAATCCAAGTTATTTTTGAGAAAATCTAACCCTTGACTGTAATTCCCGAGCGATGTCCAATACCGCGGACACGGCTATTCGAATAGATTCTACACTCTGCAGAGGTTATGCACTTTACCCACAAGATACAGTCAAACACCACAAAGGCGAGTTCCCGTAACAAAGTCTTTCGGAAACTTCTAACAATACAAGTGGTCCTCCCCGGTTATTGCACACTAACCCTTCCCTTAGCTAAGGCGAAGTTTAGGCCAATCAACCGTTAGATAGGTACCTGGCCTCGGCCCGATGCGCTCCCGTACAACTTACACAAAGGGTGTAGTTGACCTCTGAGTCCCCACAGTGCGTTATTAGCAACTTAGTCAACTAGGTCCGTCCCATTACAGACATGTGGTTGCACGTTAGACCCAGTTCAAAGGCTTGCAAGGTTAAGTCCTTAGGGTGACCAGGGCAAGACTACCCGAAGAACCAAATCAACATCCCCAATGCCACAACCGGCCCACTGATCATTCTTGCCACATGCCCCGGTCGAAAAACTATTTATCAAACCCCAGTTGATTACCATGCACCACGTGCCATCAACATCACATGATACCTTTCCAAAACAGGTTCAATATATCATTAAGTCAATATTAACATTTGATTGTCCAAATCATGTCATGAGCACGTAGCAGGTCTAAGCAGTTTACTACAACGGTCTAAAACCCATGTTGGCAATTTAATAATGTCCAACTAGTAATCCACAACTAGGGTGACAAGGGTCATGGCACATATTTAAATAATCAAGGTGTCATACAGCAATTTGGCATTTATCTAATTCCCATATTTAAATAAAGTATTTTCTAATTGAACTAGCATGCAATAAGTTAAATCAAAATAGATTTCGAAATAGGATCAACATGGTCAAAGCACAACTTGCCTTCAAAAAGTACTTGTTCTTGGTCTTGAGTTGGATCCTGAGTCAATACTTCTCCTTCGAATCCTTCCGGCACTTCAACGTCTACTCGTAAAGCGTGCAAATAGCAATACACAAATAAACAATAGGCAAAAAGTATCCAATCATCCAAATAAAATCCATAAACAAAGAGAACATAATTTTATGAATTTTTAGAAACTGGAATCGTCAAATTTGGAGTTAAAACGCAAAAGTTATGATTATTTAAAGTTTAAATAATCAATTAAATAATTTTACAGAGAAAAACTTTAGTCCAAAAATTAAATAAAATTCATCATCAGGTAGATCTCAATTTTATACAAATTTAGAAATTTGAATCACTCAAATCGGAGTTGAAACGCAAAAGTTATAAGCGTTTGAAGTTTGAAACAAAATCTGAAATCATTATTTCGAATTAATAAATCATTTTCTTTTTCGGAAATTAATTATTGCGTCATGGGTGACACGCGTCGGCTCCTGATTGGCTGGCTGTCGTCAGCCGGCTCATGGGCTCAGCCCACGGCTTGGTTCGGTCCACGGTGGACTCGGTCCCACGGCTCGGTCGGCCGACAGTGGGACCCCTTGGATGACGCCAAAGATCGACGTCACCACGCTCAACGACGCCATCGACAAGCGGGCCCACCGTGGCGTCGGCGATGACGTCATGTTGCGGTTCTCTTTGTCCCGGCCGACACGCGGGCCCCGCGCGTGTCGAGACACGCGTGCTCGCGTGTGTGCGACGCGGCCAGGGTACCGCGTACGATCGCGTGTCCGTTGATTTGAAAATCAGCGGCCGCGATTAGATCCAGGTTAACACGTTGAAAACTACACGGTGATCGTGGGCCGTTGGATCTTGATCCAACGCGGTCGATCGACCGGGTTCTAGGGTCCGAGGAGAACGTGGGCTTACCGCGGCCGCGGCGATCTGATCGGACGGCCGTCTGAAGCTTCGATGACGGCGATGGCACGCGGCGGCGCTAAGCTTGGCGAGGATGAAGACGGCGATGACCACGGCATTTCGAGGCGCGTTCGGCGAGGTGAGTTGTCCCTGGTGCGCTGGCCGGGGTCCGGATCCGGTCTTGGCTGCGGCGGAGGACGGCGGGCGTCGGCGGAAAACGGCTAGAACCGCGGCGGCTTCCCCTCAAACTTCGGCGAGCGATTCCGGCGAACCTACGGCGGCTGGGGCTCGGTGAGCTCGGGTAGTGGCTGCGCGGGATCAAGGCGGTCCTCGAGGTGCAACCCGGGCATTAAATAGCCTCGGCTCGCGCGAAAGCGGAAACCTAATCCTCACGGCCATGAAGCGCGGCGGTGAGTCCGGCTTCCGGACTCGGCGGAGACGACGACGGAGGACCGTCCACGTGGCACGATCAACGGCCACGATCGCGTGGCGTAACGGGTTAGTCGGGCCTGACGCGCTCGAACGTGACGGTGAAATCCTGGCCGTTGGATCTTGATCCAACGGTCCACAACGGTTAGGGTTTGGACGTGGTTCGATCAAGTCACGTGGCTCGGGTCGGACTCGAGTCCGACTCGGTCGGATGAATAGTACTTGACCCAACTCGAATTTCCAGCGATTTAATAATTAAAATAATTCCCAGAAATTCATTTAATTCATTAAAAATAGCAAAAGACTCAGAAAAATTCCAGAAAAATTCTGGAAAATATTTTAGGGTATTTGGGACTCAAATAAAATATTTCCAACAAAATTTTATTTGCAAAGTTTAATTCTTTAATTATTTCAAAATGGAATAAATTCAAATAAATTCCAAATAAATCCAAATAAATTCCAGAAAATTCCAAAAATTCACCAAAGTGCCAAATCACACATGAATTTAAGAAAAGCAAAATTTTGGGGTGTTACAGTTGCTTGTGGTATACTGGATGGCGCCACGTTGATGCTTTCATTCCGCTGCAATTTATGTCCTTTAATAAGTTTTCGCCTTGTGTGGCGTACTCTTGTAACTTGACCATAAGGTCGAGCAACCAGTTGGTTTTTTTAATTAAGGTACTTTACTTCTATTGATGTGTATGATTGTGATATTTACCGATGTTGAGACTGTGTGCACTAGCGTGATCCTGGACTAGTGATGAATACACAGAGGGTCCGGATTTGCAAATCCGGATCCCGACAATTGTCCTCCCTATTTTTTCTTCTACATATTGGCAGCAACATTGATTTCACTAAGCAATTGCATTTGCGCTACATGTGTAATTCGCTGATTAGTAATGAGCAACAACTGAAGCGCCTCTACAAATTGCTTTATTGAGTAATGGGTAGAGATGTACTATTGGTATTCCGTACATGGTGGCATCACCGAGAACAAAAACGGGAGGAAGAAGACATCGCCGCTCAATCCTAAATGCGTAGACCCAACAATTGAACCCAAACGCTCCTAAAGGAGAGGAATGAGAGTGATCATGACTCCAAGCCGGCGAGAGGAGCTCGCTGGCAGCGATCATGCAGGTGAGCACTAGCTTCCTGGTGCTGCTTGTTGCCAGAGGAGCGGGCATGGGGCCACCGCCGGCGCTGGAGTCTATGGCCCGTGGCAGATTTGGGGAGGGCGGTTAGGGTTTGGCGGGGTGACAGAGCAAGCAAGGAGTGTTAGACTTCTCGGGCGTACATACGCACTCAAACGCTCAAGAACAGAAATAGCGGGAGGAAGAATATGATGAACAGTAGCACGAGAAAAGCAGTGCGCCTAAACGCTTGCAGCGCACACACGCTGCACTCTCTGTTGTATTCAAACTCACGGGTTACATGCCCTTATATAGTGGGTGGATCACCTAACCAATTTGGTAACCAAGACAAATTCTAAACATAGAAAGTCTAACTAAGGAAACAAACCTATTGAATGATCTAATTGCCTATTGTATCATGATTTATTGTCTTTCATGACACGGCAAATCATTAATTTTTGGCAAGTCTTGATTATTTTCCAACAATCTCCTCTTAATCAAGACTTGTCGACTTTTATTCGACACTGGATAGAGAACGCATCTCTTCGACAGGCAACGCGCACAAACGCGCACGACGCGGCTGCCTCCAACAGACCGCAATGGCCCCTACTGCATGCAACTCCTCCACGCTACGTACGCGGCAAGCTGTAGACCGACTCAAACGCATGCATGCCCCACAACTCGGATCGCCACACGATCAGCACACGACACAGTCACGCCACCAGCTGCGCGCACGCACACATCGCTGGGTTTATTCCCAACAATTATTCCGCAGGAGACACCGCCTCCCAGAGGCCCTGGGCATCAAGGATTGCCTCCACCTTGATTGCCCATGCCATGTAGTTCGCCGGCGAGAGCACCGGGTAGGACAGCGACACCGTGCTCCCCCCGGCACCGTGAGGGACCATCTCCATGGCCACAGGCAAGATCTCTTGAGGCTCTGATACCACTTGCTAGACTTCCCAGGCGTACATACGCACTCAAACGCTCAAGAACAGAAATAGCGGAAGGAAGAAGATGATGAACAGTAGCACGAGAAAAGCAGTGCGCCCAAACGCTTGCAGCGCACACACGCTGCACTCTCTGTTGTATTCAAACTCACGGGTTACATGCCCTTATATAGTGGGTGGATCACCTAACCAATTTGGTAACCAAGACAAATTCTAAACATAGAAAGTCTAACTAAGGAAACAAACCTATTGAATGATCTAATTGCCTATTGTATCATGATTTATTGTCTTTCATGACACGGCAAATCATTAATTTTTGGCAAGTCTTGATTATTTTCCAACAAGGAGGAGGGAAGGCACAGTGGGGGCGGTCGTGAGGGGGCAGTGCGGTGGGGGGCAACGAGAATGTTGCGTGAGCGAGCTAAGGCACGGGCTAGGAGGAGGCGCGGGGAAGAGGTGGCGCGGGCACGAGGAGGCCACGGCGGGGGACTGGGGAGGACATGGTTCCATGCTGTACTACAACCTAAGTAGTTACGTGTGAGTTTGGATCGAAAGGAGACAGTTCAGATTGATTCAAAAGTACTATAGCAAAACACTGTAGCAAATGGCTTTGGATGATCTGAGTCGTTTGCTTGCTCGATCGAACGGTCCACGCCTGTGGAGACTACTTAAGTTGCAGTCCTCACAGAGATTGTATTTGATCCCTATCAGCGTGGGGAGAAGGCGGCGTGGGGGAGGAAGACACCGAAGAATGTGGCTCGGGATAAAGTGCGGACCGGGTGAATAAATGGAGGAAGACATTTGAATTGGTTTTCAAAAAAATCGATACTAGTAATAGTTCATTAGAATCGGTTCTAAACAAAAATCGATACCAATAATATACTTCATTAGAATCGGTTTTCAGTAGGAACCGATATTGATAATACAATTCATTAGAATCGATTTCAATGAGAACCAATACTGGTAATTGATCATTTGAATCGGTTCTCAATAAGCACCGATACTGATAATAACTTCATTAGAATTGGTTTTCAGTAGGAACCGATACTGATAATACAATTCATTAAAATCTGTTTTAACCTCAGAACCGATTGTGACGATTTTTCGCTAATTATTTTATTATTATTTTTCACCTCGTCGAATCTACTATCATAATCAGTTTTTTTATAAAAAAATTTGAACTGACATAGTGTTGTACCATTTTGTAATAGTATATGCTTACAGGAGGCGGCCGTGGCGTCAGTCCAAACAAAAGCATTCTCGAACCAAATCCAATTACCGCAGATGCTGTTGGTGTTCTTTTCGCTTCGCGCGTATTTCCGATTTGGAGCGGGACTCGGTGTCTCCTGGTTAGATAGCAGTATATTAAGCACGAGACGCTTACGCGCAGCGTCCGTGTCCTTAATCGTGTTCGCCCCGACCTACAAGCGCCGATCGAGATGACGCGCATGGTCACTCCAGAGCACCGTGCGCGGCAGGGGCTGGCGAGGCGGCGGCGCTGCAAGGACATGCACGGTTGGCGGCACCCCGAGACTGCAGGAGAGGCTCGGAAGCGCGCCTGCAGGTCGGACGTGAAGGTGGAGGTTTTCGCCTCCGCCGTGATTCGCGATTTTTATTTCGGCAAAATTTCGTCGAAATTTCCGAAATTTCGGCCATTTCGGTCCAGAGCGAAATTCCAAAAATTTCGGATTTGGTTATTTTTTATTTAAATTTTGCTATTTTTTATTTGAATTTGGCCGAAATTTCGCCGAAATTCCGAAATCATGTCGTCAGTCTCAGTGAGGCTGCGGCTCCGGTCGGAGATCGGTGAGGTGCGTGGCTCCCTCAGGAGGATCAACGAGTTGTCGGCCAGCGAAGCTGCAGTCCAGGGCGGCGCCGGCGCGGCTCCCTCGTCGTCGTCGTCATCCCAGGAGGCTCCCCGTGGCACGGACGGACTGTTCTTGGCCCGCGAAGCTGCATTCCAGGACGATGCCGGAGCAGCGCCCTCGTCGTCGTCATCCCAGGTGATTCCCCGTGGCACGGGCGGAATGTTCTTTGCCCGCGAAGCTGCAGTCAAGGTCGTCGCCGGCACGGCGCCCTCGTCGTCATCCCAGGCCACTCCCCGTGGCACTAACGGACTGCTGTTGGCCACCGCCGAGCCCCGACCGAGGAGGAAGACGATCCCTAGCATAGAGCCTCGGACGAGCACGAAAATTGCCAAAGCATCGCACTATGCATCAGATGAGCGGCACAACGCCGAACCAGACGTGCTGGTGCGAGCATCGCATCTGAAGATCCGATTCGGCGGCCTGATCGCCAAAGCTCAAGAGACTCTCAGCCTTCGTCGTCTCGAGGACTTGAAGAGGCGGCCGGCCGCCGTCGTCGAGGCCGCCGACGAAGATAGCCGTCGACGGGACGCCGAGAGGGAGAGGGCCCGCGAGGCGTTGCAGGAGGTGGAGAGGAACGCACGGCACACGGAGGCCATCCACCCGGCGGACCTCAAGGTGCTCGGCATCACCGCCATCGAGCACAATGTGAGCCGGGAGCACCACCGACACAGAGACGGCGCTCTTCGCCCTCGCAGCCAGTTGGAGAAGCTCGGGTTGTTTGTGAAAGCCGACGAGGCGACGACGGCGGCAAGCAAGAGACAGAGGAAGTGCTGAGCAGATAGGAGAAAAAACAAGCATGCGTGCGGTCTGCTTGCTCCTGTGCAAGCAATGGTCATTGGCTTCACATCTGATTTGCATGATGGCACAAGTGATAAGGGAGTCTAGTGTGTCTTGCCTCTGTAGAACCAATTCTCTTGATCTGTTTGATTGTTTTCCCAATCGTTACATGTATTAACTTTTAGTCATTGATTTAATAAGAACACTTCTATTACTATACCACCAGAGAAAATACGAATAAATACCAACTAATTTGTTTCATTACATTGAAAAGAATAAACAGCCGTATTATATTTATTGTACCGTAAAAGAGCTCGTGACCATAGGCGAAATTTGTTCCCCAAAGGGCAACTGATGTACCTCACGGTCGTTGCCGGAGTGATCCGGTGATCTCTACTCTACTTTCTGCATGTATGAATATAGCGAAGCTACGACAACAACATGTTGGCTTGTGAAAGTTGGTTCAACATCTTCAGCTGTTTGTTGCTATTTGGGGCAAGCCTGCTGCAAGTTTCTTAGCCGGTAGCTTTTCTTGCATGCTTATGCTTTCTCTTGTATGCCTGAAACCCCGACAGACGCCAATTTGTACCTGTGTTCGCTTTCTAATAAAGCATGGTCCTGGCTACCTTTGGTTCTAAATCAACACCAGCATGTGCAAGTGCAGCTTGTTTGTTAGCTTTCGTATACTCGGAAGGAAAATTATCTATGTCAGTGATCTCGTAAACTTCTCAGGGCTCGAAAATTCCCAATGCCATTAGGAAATGTACTACTACTAATCTACTATGGTCCCTCTCAAGAGCGCCCGCTAGTAGATCATAGATCATATCTGTTGATAGAAATGGCAGAGCCATGGATACTAACACAGTGACAGTCAACAGAACAGCGTTTGCTCTTTTAGTAGTGCTGATGTTTTCTACGATCATGCAACGATAATTTATACAAGAGCTGTAAGTTCACAGACACAGCGGTAAGCTTAGTTCATCGCCTCGTTCTACCAACAGAGCGCGAGTGCGATACCTGCAGCTGTACTTTCTGTCACTTTTCATGTCATATGGAGTTACCATCATGCGGAGAACCAGGAGGAACGATCATCAAGCCATCGCAGTATGGCATGTCCAAAAGATCTGATACATTCGCCTGATGTAATTCCAGTGAGCATGGATCTGGAGTCTCTGAAGAATGAACATTGCTAGGTTGGTAGCTAGCTGTCGGCGATAAGACTCTGTTCGCACATTCTGATGGAACTTCTGTAGAAGTATCTTGCAATACATTTGATGGAGAAATATTGCTAATATCAGGACTCATTTGTTTTCTTTTCTGTGGAGGCCTTTCGGAATTTGCCGCAGAAGGAGACACCTTGAGCACCACTGGGCTAGACAGAAAATCCAATCTCCTTCTGGCTCTTACACGCTGCTCGGATCTAGCCATCATCCTTTTAGAGGTTTTGGCTGAATGAGCATCAAGTCCTCTAGCATACATGAGGTCAGAACTTTCTCCCTCTGATGTATCAGCATTTTCACCTAGTTCTGTGAGTCCTACTTTAGATTTGGATGACTGTTGAGATGAACCTTCAATGTCCTTCAGAATGTCTGAGTCACTGTTCTGTGGAACTGATAGAGTTGCAGACAGGTCTGGAAATTGTTCGAGCAATCCTGAGGCTAAATATGAATCCAATTTTTTACTCATAGGACCTCCCCAGTGTTGTTTGATTGAACGATTTGTCCTGGTTGTACATGATAACAATTTTAGTCACATGCAAAGCAGTTTGAAGAGGTTAGATGCAAAAAACAACAGCAACTAGCAAAATATAAGCAATTTTGGATGCAACAGAAACTAATGAAAGTGAGCCAATTTTCATTTTTGTTTGTATTGAAATCTTCCAATCGTACCTCCCTGGGAAATGTTTGACCATTTCACACCACTTGTTTCCATAAATTTGATGAGCACGGATCAATCTTAGCTCATCCTCTTGCGACCACACATCTTTGTTTATTCCAGGATCTAGATTGAATTTCCACCTGTGTTTATTTCCATTAGACACATACATGCTTAAGTGAAAAAACAGGTACGTAGTAGCTGATGAAATTTGAATGCAAAATGACCATGCAATACTGGATATTCTCCCTACTCAACACCATAAAGCCTTCTAACTGACAACCGTAACGAAATGTATAGTGTAACAGAGTTTCAGGACATGCTGTCATGAAGAATTTTATAATGCAGCATATTTTTCACCCCTTATCTACAAAAGCTCCAATGTAGCACGAGTGTTGAAAAAACTGGACAAGGTGCCAAATAACGTATTCTATTTACTGTCACAACAGCAGCATTATACTTTCGACTTGAAGGATGTCAACATAAGATGGCATTATTCTTTCATCATTTCTATCACAAAAAAGTTGCATTACAAAGATGCCTGATGCCAAAGCAAAACATTTGCCACAAGCAAGCATCTAGTTTCTTTACTTGAAATAGAAATGTTCATAAGACCAAATTAGCAGTGGAAACAACATGCAAATGTATCAACACAGTAGGTTATGCTGTTTCATAGCACAACAGTGGTAAGCTGACAATGAGGTAGTTGCAGATCACAGATTGTGGTGGCAGTACAAGCTAACCATAAGCAACAAGGTAATAAATTTCAAGTAGAGGTTATAGCTTGTAATAGAAGCTATTAACTCAAGCACAAATAAAGCAAAGATTGTCTTGTCTAGAAAATACATAAGGAACCAACCGAACACTGTAGTTGAAGTAAATTACCTTACTTGACATTGTTTTGCGCTTCGGCCAGGTATAGCATGTGCAATAGTTGGCCAGTTGTTTTGCCCATGTTTGTTTACCATTTGAATGAGTATCTCATCTTCCTGGACTAATTTCGTTTTGTCAATGACATGAGGATGGAATAAAGTAATAAACCCAAAAAGAATATCAAGGTGAATACAAATAACTATAGCCTAAACAACTTTCCTCTGTTAACCATTTCTGTCTAATCTTTTCAGGATTTTTGGTGCTGCAACTCTCCTTGAAATGGAGTACATCTTTCTTGTCAGGTGGGCCCTCTGCTTGAAAGCAAGAAGCATAATATAAGTGCATAATCCTTCCACTTCTATTCCATGTAGATATCAATGTAATAAAAAGCTAAAATGAAAACAGAGTACAAGTGGTAGTTATTGGATTTCAGGAAACTGGTGGGAACTAGCCATTGGCAGGTTTCCGGTCAAACCGGTTTGGACCAGAATATGAAACCTTGTCTACTTTTAACACTGACTTGTCCCAAGTTATACTGATATTCGATCGATTTGAAACAATTGTGGCCAATGGGTTTCCTACAAACTGATGAAGATGGTTGCGTGTGCGTGGTAGAACAACGGTGTCATTGGAATGCTGCATTTAGACAGCAAGCAAGGTATCATTCAATAAATTAATGAACCGTATACCGACCCACTTGGGAATTGGCCCTTGAGAGTATGTGTGTGAGCATATTGTGCTTAAGTCCCACCTTGCTAATCAATAACATGAAACAAGTATATATATAAAGCCTGAACAATCAAGTGTGGTAACTGGTAACTTTAGGTTGATCTTTTGGTGTCACATGAACCAATCATCAAACAACAATCGACTATAATGTTTTTTTTGTTGAAAGCCACATCCTAGCTAACCAAGTACTTTCTACTAGATAGGTGCACCTATTGGAAAAGCCAGCCCATATCAGACAAAATAGAGGTAGCTAAAGCTGCTTTACTTACTGAATCCCCTAGTAATTTTCAATCGTCATCAATGAAAAAAATCCCCACCAATTGGACAAGCAAATGACTGGTAAGCAAAGTGTCTACTAACGAAACAAAAGGCGCTATCTGAATTTCAATAAAACAACTTAATACGAACAGATAATGCAATGTGTAGCCACAACAATAATTGGAATGTTGCCAAACTCCCATTTTCTTAAATGAATTTGCAATTGGCTAAAGTAAATTACCTATCTTTTCCAATTCTTCACCTCGGCAATGTTTACCAGCTTCATGTGGTGTACCACTCTGCATCCATGGTGAAAACTGACCTAAGCACTGGAATACCATTCAATTAACAGAACTACAAATAAGTGAACTAATAGCTCAGCTTGATCACAGGAATGAGAATAACAAAATCAAATTTTATATAAAATCGTGTGTTGTGTATGGCTCATATATGCAAAAGATGAGCATTGCTTTTTTAGACACTGCTCTATAAGGGAAGGGAACACAATATGTATGGGGTTACGAAATATTGTGGGTTGGGTTGGGAGTGCCGGGGGGAAGCCTCCGTGGTACGGTCTAGGTGTCTAACTCAGACCATGTAACCATGGTATAAATATATACTGCCGACCTCCAGTAACCCTAATCGTGAAAGGAAACACCGCATACAGATGGAGCCGCCGTGATTCAGCTCCTGGGGACATAGCCATTGCCGAACCTTGTTAACAAATCTTGATGCTTGTTGTGATTGTTCTCTCGTGCTAGGGCTGCCGCCGGTTCCAACATCGTGAATCAAACTTTAAAATGGATTAAGCAAAAGCACAAACAGTTGGCCATAGCATTCGTATTCTATAAAAGTACTTTTGTAAGCTTTTGACAGCAAGAAGTTGGAATACAAAGTTTTGCTCTGGTTACTTCTCACAGTAATAGAACATTTTGAGCAGACTTGTTCTGAAATTTCAAGTAAGAACACCCAGCAACAAAGACAATAGAAGTTCATATTAAAAAAGAAAATCAAAATATATCAGGAAGCATCAGATCGACGCGGCATTACCACATCCACAGCAGCCCCATCAGCCTTGCTTGAGCGACTTGCTGAACGGACAGCCCGGCTAAAAGATAAAGCAAAAGTCAGATCACCATCTTGCAGTCACAGTCAGCTCTTTTCCGACTAATAACATCCAGATAGATCGATTGCATATCATGTTTTACTAGAAAAAGAAGTTGTATTGATCAGGACAAAAGAGAGAGAGTATAGAAAAGTTAAGAACTGGATATGGCTTCTCAAAGAGGTTCCCCCTAACCGAGCCTGAACGCCACCGAAATGCAGAAATCGCGGCAATGCGGCACGGAGACAACTCACCGCTGCCTCGGCATGCCATCTGTGCTCTGCCTCTGCGACATGGCTGCGTCCAGAGAGGAGCCTCTGAATCCACCACAAGCATCGGCTGAAGCTGGAACGAACAAGGCACATACACGGGCATCACACGCACTAATCGTTTAGGAAACTGACAGGAATGCACACAGAAAAGGAGAAATTAGTAGTCGAGCTACGCGGTTTGTTCAGGAATCGGGCCTAACCTGTGGAGAAGCGAGAGATGGGTGATCGGTGATCCTAAGTGGAGGACCGAGGAAGTAAAGTTGGGTTGGGTGGGATGCGAGTGGAAAGTTGGCGACTTGCTCGAGCTTGACGTTGAGCACGAGGAAAAGGAAGAGCCAGGTGGCAGTGGGTCGGACGGGAGAGGTTTCTGAATACGACACTTTCATCTACAATCATACACATAGATGATCTCGCATATTATACACATGTATAGAAAGACGCACAAATTGAGTGTCATATTCTGAAATAGCCCGGTCGGACGAAAGACAGTTTGGGCCAGGGTTCACAAAATCGCGCGAAAATCGCGATTTTCGGTCATATCGGAGGGGTAAGATATTTAAAACCGA
This sequence comes from Rhipidocladum racemiflorum, assembly GCA_036346355.1. Classification (NCBI taxonomy): domain Eukaryota; kingdom Viridiplantae; phylum Streptophyta; class Magnoliopsida; order Poales; family Poaceae; genus Rhipidocladum; species Rhipidocladum racemiflorum. The sequence goes on from CM070571.1 coordinate 75,051,064, forward strand.
CCGATAAATCGGTTAAATTCAAAAAAAAAAATTCAAAAATTCAAAAATTCAAAAAAAATTATGAGCCGTAAATATCGCGATAATCGGTGCAAATCGAGAGAAAATCGCTCAAGGAATCGACTTCGAGAAACAATCAATTGGCCGGTAAAAAACGGAAGAAAATCAGTCAAAATCGGGAGAAAATCGGTCAAAAATGAGAGAAAATCGGAGATAAAATCGCTAAAAAAAATCGGCTTCGAGAAACTTTCAACTAAACAGTGAAAATCGGAAGAAAATCGGGAGAAAATCGGTAAAAATCGGAAGAAAATCGGAATTTCTTCTTCAAATTTTTGGATTTTAAAACCATGCGGTATCTAGCGATTTTCTACCGATTTTTGAGCGATTTTTTCCGATAATCTAAAAACGAAAATCGTCCGATTTTCTTAAAAAAGAAAAGGTGAACCCTGGTATGGGCTGTTGCTGTTCACGTGTTTGTGTTTTCTCCCCCCTCATTTTTTTTACATTTGGTTTCCTTTCCAAAAAAATCACAAATCTGACTTCCCCCCACTGCGGAAGACACAGCAAACATTACTTGTCCCCTGCCATGTCTAGAGAGTGCAGCAGTCAGCAAGCGTGGCAGCGGGCCACGAGCGCGAGAGAAGGCCCGAGGAGTGCAAGAGGGGAGATGCCACGGCCGGCGAGTGCGGAAGGCAGTCGGCGAGAGAGGGAGACTATTCCGCGGAAGGAGAGCGTGAAATGTGTCTTCCACGGTAGTGAGAGGATAGATTTGCAATTTTATTTAAAAATAAGCTAAATTTGCAACAACAAAAAGGAGAGATAGAAAATAGCTACAAAAGAGATTACTTGGCCTAAGGCCTATTTGAAACGGAGGAAGTAAAAGTTACATGAATAAAATATCACCTAAGATGAATTGTACGTAAATTCAAAACATAGGAATAGAAGAGCAAATGTGTTTGCATGGTTACAGGCAAACAGGAATTTAGGAGGAAAGCGTTTCTGCTGTAGAGAGAGGAAGAGAATGCATGCACCTCTTGCTAGTTTTCCGATGGAATTAGGGGCACAGGTAAGCATTCTAAAAGAATTTAGAACATCACTCCTATGTTCCAAATGGCACTACAAAAAACTCCTCAGGAATTGGAATCCTCCAAAAAAAAAATCTACGATCAAAGAGATCTTAACCTTGTGAAAATCGATGCTGGCTTGTTTGGTCACAGAGAATTGGTGAGACATAATGGAAACTAGGCCCGTAAGGGCGGCGCATGACGCGCGCGCGAGGGGAAAATGATTTTTGCTTTTTTTCCGGAGAAAAAATAGACTTAGACGTATTTTTAAATTTTTGGAGGCTCGAGAAACCTTAAAGACCGAGTCGGAAAAAAGTACACATCTTTTTGTTGGCAAAAATATTTTTTTTTTGGAAAAACGGAGAAAGGACCTGGGCCCGTAAGCACGCTGCACGCCGCGCGCGCGAACGAAAAATAATTTTGCGTTTTTTCCGAAGAATAAATAGACTTAGACGTATTTTCAAAATTTTTGGATGCTCGAGAAACCTTAGAGACCGAGCCGAGAAAAAAGTACACATCTTTCTGTTGACGAAAATATTTTTTGTTGGGGGAAAATGGAGGAAGGACCTGGATGTAAAAATTGAGGACCTAGGAAAACGGAGAAAGGACTTGGGCCCGTAAGCACGGCGCACGCCGCGCGCGCGAACGAAAAATGATTTTGCGTTTTTTTTTCGGAGAATAAATAGACTTAGATGTATTTTCAAAATTTTTGGAGGCTCGAGAAACCTTAGAGACCGAGCCGAAAAAAGTACACGTCTTTCTATTGATGAAAATATTTTTTTCAGGGAAAACGGATGAAGGACCTGGATGTAAAAATCGGGGACCTAGGAAAACGGAGAAAGGACATGGGCCCGTAAGCACGGCGCACGCTGCGCGCGCGAACGAAAAATGATTTTGCGTTTTTTTCTAGAGAATAAATAGACTTAGACGTATTTTCAAAATTTTTGGAGACTCGAGAAACCTTAGAGACCGAGCCAGGAAAAAAGTACACATCTTTCTGTTGACGAAAATATTTTTTTTCGGGGAAAACAGAGGAAGGACCTGGATGTAAAAATCGGGGACCTATTTGTTATAGTTTTAGACCTCACCGCTATCCCGAAAAAGTAGAAAATGGCTCGTTCGTGATTTGGATTTAACGGGAGCCTCTTCACGCAAAGTAATGAATGAGGGACCTAAACGCGATTCAAAAAAGCTAATTTTTCCTTCACAAAAAATCACGAAAGACCTTTTCGTAAATTTATAGGGATCTATTCGTAATTCCAAGAAATTCAAGGGCTCTCTTGAAACATGACGGAGAGAGGAGGGACAGGCGACGTGGCGCATTGCCCTTCCGAGGATCCTCCCAGCTATATAATAGAAAGCATTGCCCTTCCGAGGATCCTCCCAGCTATATAATAGAATGTAATGTAATATATGTAATATTTAGATTCACTACAAGGGTTATCAAGTACCTTCCTTGGTTGGTGCGTATGAAATTTCAGGTTGAACATAAAATCAGAAGCTTTTCATTGTACGACAGCCGTGTTCGAAATCTCACCCTTCAATCTCACTAATTTATCCATTCTAAATGGCGCTGAGCTGATGCTCGAGTTCCGTTTGTTATGAAGCTGCAGGGGAAGCATTGCAGAAGGAAACCTCCACTTAGAACCACCAACCACCGCCACCAGTCTTAAGCAGGGTTCATATTTTCGATCAAATTCATTCAAATTTTGAGAAATTAGCTCTTACCACTCCCCCGAGAAAAATAATTTTGTTCGATTTACCGCTCAAATTTAAATTAAAATTCAAAAAAATTATCTAAAAATTCCCTAAAATTAGTAGTTTTATGACCTCTGGCATGAATATTTTTTAAAAAAAAACAAAGTATGAAGACGTTTTTGAGCCATTCAAAATGTAGAAATTAGAAAATCCAAAAAAAGGAAATTAGAAGTATTTTTAGTAGCAATATTTGTTCAAGTATGTCAAATAGCAATATTTACTTCAACATATTTTTAGTAACAATAATTGTTCAATTATATTTAGTAGTAATATTTGTTCAAATATGTCAAGTAGCAATATTTGTTGAAGTATGTCAAGTAGCAATATCTGTTGAATTATATTTAGTAACAATATTTGTTAAAGTATAATTAGTAGCAATGGACGACACTCGAAAATAGTACTATTTGTTCAAGTAGCGATATTTGTATGCATAAAAATTATCTTGTTATGGTATATTTTTGTCGGAACCCGCAATAGGACACGGGCCCACCTGTGTTTACCTGTATTAGTCCCTGGATCAATAGCTAGCACACACAGATCATAACAGTATGGATCATCACCATGCGATAAATCAAGTTTAATACAGAGTACTAGCCAACAAGGCCCATTAGTACAAAAGTTGGACCCGTAGGTCATATAGCAGCGGAAATATTAAACTGTCAAGTTAACATGATAAAATAAAGTTCAGAAACACCACAGGCAAAGACTGAAGATAACGTGATCCTAGATGTCCTGATAATCTTCCTCTTCAAAGTCTTCATTGCAGATATCGAATGGTGGAACGCAGGCCCTTGGATAGCTATCTTTATCTCCCTGACCGCTTCATGGAATAAGCGGCCCATAATAAAAGCGAGGGTGAGTATGCAACATACTCAACAAGTCCGGTAAGAAATGCAATGTGCAATTTGATTCAAGGGAAGGTATTGGTTAATTTTGCAAAAGCCAATTTTTAAAATTTTATCCTAGAATTTTTAATAGCATTTTTCAAAAGTATTTTCTTTTGATAAATCAGAGTTTAAACTTTTTGGGACACGGCTCCAACCGTGGAAATCAAAACAAGCATGGCATCGACCATGGTTTTGTTTTAAGAATACTTTTGAAATATTTTCCTCGTGGCTACAACCACGAATTTTATCAAATCATAACATTCACGGCTACAACCGTGCTTTTCTTTTGTAAAATCTGATTTTGGAATCAAATAGAGAAAATCTACCTGGCGACAGCGCACTTTGTCCACCCTTGACCGTGGATACGGCTATTCAAATAGTTTGTTCACTCTGCAGAGCTTGCACGCTTTACCCGCGAGAGATATTTCACTCTTTTTGGTCATTTGCTTCCTTTGGCATATAACCCCAAGTGAAAATCACAAGGCCATTTCCTTAGCTACGTCTTAACTAAGTCATGCCCGCTGAGGTTTCACCGCCAAATGGCTACAACCAAGTTGGAAGCCCCCTCTTGCGCCTGTAGGACTACTGTGGCTACAACCACGCCCACTCCACCGTTTAGCATGCCTTAATTAAGTTTTCACTAGTTAATCAGCCAGGCCCGTCCCAGACTGGAACTCGCGGTCGCACTGTTGTACATTGTTTGGCAATCACAAGGAATCGGTCCTTAGGGTGACTAGGGTGGCATATCCTCAAACCCGAGTCTCGTGCATACTGCACCCGCCTTGCAACCTTCCACCCTATTCTCATTTTTGAAATTCCAAGTTTCTCTTTTCTTTTGTTTTACCAAACTGGCAGCACCAACTGTCCTTTTTAAAATAACATTTTTGCTCAATCATTTGGAATTTCAAATAACAAGCTTTCCATTAAACATACAAATAGTATTTAGCATACTAAGCACTACTATTAGACTAAACAAGGGTGTTAAGCCATACAAATTACTCATTCTAGGGCAACCAAAGGATAGATAGATTAATATGTAGCAAACATACATATTAACAAGGTATATAACTATACTCTATCATAACATATCATTTTATATAAACAACCATAGCATGCAAGTTAATAAATCTATAAAACATTTCAAAACATGGATCAATATGCTTCAAGGGAACTTATCGAAAACTTGCGGGGAACTTGCGGAAACTTGCGGGAACTTGCGGGAACTTGCGGAAACTTGCCTTGATCGGTGAGGAGAGGGTTGTCTTCCTGCGGTTCTGCGACGGAGTCATCGTCTAACGTTTCGGCGGCGACGGTGGCGGCGACGATGATGCAACGGCGACAACGACGGTGGTGATGGCGGCGGTGCACTACGGCGGCGCGACTCCAACGGCAACGACGACGAGATGCAGCGCGACGACGACGAGATGGCGACGACGAGACGCTATGGCGATAGTCGGTCGGCCGAGTCGGCAAGGCAGCGGCGGCGAGGTCGACAACGGCAACGAGATGGCGTACACGGAAAATGGCAGGGGATGGGAATGTTGCTAGTTACTGGAAGAAAAATGAGAAATGGCATGGAGAGTTGCTAGTTTTATAAAGGCTCATACATGATCCTGGCTTGAAACGGCTGGATGTTGCTTTGTATGGCAAAGAATAGAAACGGCTGGAGGAAATAGGAAATGGCTGGAGTTACTAGTTTATGCATTGCATATTGGAACGGCTGGAAGAAACGCCACATGGTAATGATTCTCCCACCAGGCTAGTAGATACAATTAAGGACTTTAACTAGTAGATATAACGTCACATGCATGGATAGGTGCTTGGAAAATAAAAAATGAAAACAGCCAGCACCGGAGGCGTTGCTAGTAGAGTCTCATGCGCATGGAGGAATAGATCAGGAAGCAATTCACGTTACTAGCATTTGCTCTTTACGTTGCTTAGAGAAACGTAGTGGCCATAATTCACGTTACATGCACGTCACTACTTTATGTGCCCGATTACTAGTCCATGAATGCCAAAATGAAAGAGCACTACACTACTATACTAAACCAGCACACACTCACAAACGGCTGGAAACAATCGTTCATGCACCCGTAGGTATATACGCATATACGCTCCACAATGTGTTGTGGAAAAAAAATAATGACAGGGATGTTCTAAAAATATGAAAAATTCCTCTAAAATACTAGAAACTATTTGGAACTTAACAAAGTTGGTTTCGTGATTTTTCGACGTATAGATTTTTCGTAAAAATTCTTTTCGTGAAATCAAACACCTGTACAGATTTTGTAAAATCAACGAATCAAGTTATATAGCATGTTTTTCGAAAATATTTGAAGCGAACACTCTCGTCTACCCGTTATCTTAATTTTAAACAAAATTTTAAATTTTATGCTCATTCGAAAATGCCTGATCCTTATTTAACGTGATTAGTTCAATATACTTGAACCTGAATTACTCGCGAGGGTTCCAATTGAATTCGAAAAAAAAAATCCAAATATTCCAGAAACACACTAAATATATTAAAAGCAAATTTTGGGATGTTACAATTTTAATATGTTAATGTTATCCAATATTGAAAAGCTTCTCATTGTATGCATGCATGAACTACCAAATTTTTTTGTTTCATTACTATTTTCTTACATTTTAAATTTATATTGAATTTTATGTGATTATGTGAATGCCTATTTTTGCACTTATATTGATATGTGACAACTTTAAATTTTATGCGAATGCTTTTTACAAATTTTACAACATTTGTTTTGTAATTTTTCCTTTTTTTTTTTACATTTTTCTCAAATTTTTTAACCTGTTGTCGATTTTTGAGAAAAACTCTCATTTTTTTGAGTGAAATTCGACCTTTTCATTTGAATTTCACTTTGTTGTTTGACCAGATTTCAAATTTGTTTGATTTTCGATAACCATCAGTTTTTCTCGAATTTCGTTTGATTTTTCGCAAATTGCTCTACCGTCGGCTCATCGAAAAATAAGGTCAAAACGGTATTGTTAACCCTGGTCTTAAGGCTCATCTGGACATTTCTACTGCTCTTTTCCAACATTGAAGCCTCAATGCATGTCGGGATGCACGCGGCCCAAGGATGGCTATGTTGTCCTTTCCACCGATAGTGAGATGGACCGGGAGACCTCTAGGCCTCACCCATGCTTTGTTATCTTAGCTAGGGTTTCAAAATTTGCCAAAATGTTGGTTCTTTCGATGGGTCCCGAAATATACTTATCCCAGTTATATTTTGGTGGGCTCATTTGATTTTTTTCCTAAAACTCAAATTTTGGTAAACTTTTTTCTAAAATTCAATTTTTGGTCAAATTTTGTGAAAAAATTCAAATTTTTGTTCAACCGTTTCATCCCAAAGTTACACCTTCAGAAAGGCTGACCTTCTCATTCTAAATAAAGCATGGGTGACCTTCTCATTCTAAACATATTGTAACAAAATTTTGTTCAACTGTTTCATCCCAAGGTTAATTATTATCCAATGTTTCATGCAACTTCAGAAAGACTGACCTTCTCGTTCTAAACATATTGTAACACTTATCCGAGTCATGTAGTTGCTCCTCAAGCCATTGAATTCCAGTCATGGTAGGGACTCTCATTGGTTTCTTGGTAGTAGATTCACCATGATAATCCACATAGTCCAAAGCAATAAGTGCAATCAATCTCTTGTTCATATCATGTCCTCCTTGTTGACTTTTACCATTAGTGACAACCACCTCTGTGACATTAGAAAATGTGACATTATAGAATATGGCATTACGGTACGAGTTTTTTACCGTGTTTTTGGGCTTTTCTAGGTGTTTGGGCCTCTCCGGGGGAGTTTGGGCCTTGCGGGAGCTAGTTTGGGCCTTGCGGGAATTAAATAGGCCGTCGGTGGGGGTTATAGAATGTGGCATTACGGTACGAGTTTTTTACCGTGTTTTTGGGCTTTTCCGGGTGTTTGGGCCTCTCCGGGGGAGTTTAGGCCTTGCGGGAGCTAGTTTGGGCCTTGGAGGAATTAAATGGGTTGTCGGTGGGAGTTTTTGGCCCATGTGGGGGAAAAATCCTGCCAACCCCTTAGGGTTCCCACCCCCATGCGCCCCCCTCCCTTGTAGCCTCCATGCGCCCCTCCCCCTCCCCCTAACCGCCACCTCCCCCTCCCCCTTCCCCCATGCGCCACCCCCTCCCTCTCCTCCCCACCTCTAGCCGGCCCTAGCACCTCTCTGATCTCGCTGTCCGGGAGCTCTCCGTCCAATAGGATCCGGCGTTTCCGGCGATTCCAGCATTCCCGACGATTGGAAGGGAGATCGGGCCGCGAGGAGGAGACGTTCGTCGACCGGGTGATTCGTCAAGAAGAGGTATGCTTGGGGAACTTGGTTGTAGAGTTTTGGTGCTGGTTAGATAGGGAAGATCATGGGTAAATTTGGTGTTTAGGTGCTATGATTAGAAGGATTTAGGAAGATTGCAATGCGGTCTTGCGTTCTGTCCTCGGACAGATTAGGTCGTCGGTCTTCGGACGTGAATTAGACAATTTTAGAAGCGTTTTTTGGAGGCCTAGCTGTTGCGAAAGTTGTAGATAATCGAATTAACGTTAATTGGACACTGAAAACGCTAAATTCTGTTTAGCCGTTTAAAAGTTATGGTCGTTTTACCGAGCACTGTCCAATGTATGACGTGATTGGTACAATCTGTGATCAATTGTAGATTAGAGGATTTTAGAGGCCGAATCAATTTTCGCGAATACTTAGAAAAAGTTGGAAAATTTCATGAGGTTCAAGAAAATATACTTGTTTACCAGATTTGGAGTTGTAGAACTCAATATATGCTTGTTGGAAGCCTGCTGTCCCGTTGGACAGATTCTCTGTTTTCCGGGTATTAGGAGTGGGTTGCGAAGTCGATGTAGTTGATAGTTCTTGTATTGTTTTGTGAGTATATTTTGAGTGTATTATACCTATGTGCAGGTGGTGTGACCCCGGGAGTGCCATCCACATCCCACCACTTCGTCTCGCGTGGTTGAAGGCAAGTGTATTGGGGTGGTTTTGGATTTGGATGACCAAATAGATTCGTAGCATTGCAATAATATTATATGATGTGCTAAATTGCCATGTTCTTGCTTGTGATATGATGAGCATGATTAATTAATGGTTGTGCAGTTGTTATAGTGAGTATTTATGCAAGTTAAATCATGTTATGGCATATGTGCATTCATAATGGAAGAGACGACCCATTCTGATGCGGGTCTCTGTGTTCACACGTAGTGAACACGAAAGACCTACCTCGTAATCCCATCCACAATGGTGAATGGGAGCGAGTCAGTAAGAGTAGGACCCTCTACGGGATGAAAGGGAAAGAAGGTGCACACCGCAATACCGGTATGTGCTAAGCAAAGAGACATGTGCATTGCATTGCATGAATGAAAAAGTTGATGAAGATGTTTTATGAGATGTTAATGAAGATGTTTTATGAGATGTTAATAAAGATGTTTCATGTGATGTTAGTGAAGATGTTAATGAATATTGTTATTGTTTTATTTCATTGCAATACACTTTGCTGAGTGATGAACTCACACTTATTGCTTAATGTTTTTTTAAGGTACCTTGAGTTCGGCTTTTGAGAAAGGGAGCTAGACACACGCCTTCACTTGGCATTAGGGGTGTAAACGGGTCGGGTTCAGGCGGGTAGTAGGTCATCCCATACCCTACCCTATTATTTTTTCTCCGGGTACGGGTACGGTCACGGGTAGTAAAAATCGGGTAGGGTACGGGTAACGGGTAGCATTTTTTACGAACGGGTAGAAATCGGGTTCTGAGTAGTGTGCGAACGGGTATAATACAGACAACGGGTACTTCATCGGGTAGTGCATGAAATACCTAAGATCAAAACATGCGATGAAAACAATCCAACCATCACACTAGTACATCACATAATACAATAGGTAATGACGTGTAGTCTAACAAACATACATAGTCCAACAAAGAGTTCAAATAGTACATAATCAAACACATGCATTGATACATCTACATGTGAATTCCTATTATACCTAATTTAACGACAGACTTGTTTTATGCATAACCAATAGAACATAAGGACAATATTGGGCTATGTAGCTCTTTGACAGTTTTAGCTTGGCCTAGATTAGGCCCATCTTTGCCTTCAAAATTGCGCTATGTAGTGCTTAGGAAGGCCTAGTGAACCGTCTCAGGCGACACAACATTGAATCATCAGGTATACTAGTTACATGCCCGTGCATTGCTACGAAAAACAAAATTGATAACGAAAAATAAAGATTAAAAAATAAAAAAATTATTTCACAAGATCAAACATCTATCTTTAACGCTTCGTTTCTTGTGAAAGCTGGCTAATTAAAGCAACGCTTCGTTTTTTGCGTAGGGCAGGACAATTAAGTAGGACAATTAAGCAGGGCAATTAATGACGTGGGTAGAACTCACCACTGCCACCAACTGTTGCTTTATAATAGTAGAGATAACGTGCTAGGTAATGATCAATCAAAGGAACAATTAACACAACATAATGTTATTAGCTTTGGGCTCGTCTTAACAGTTAACATGATACCATTTTCATTTTTAAGCTGAATAATTTGACGATCAGTAGCTTATTGGAGGTATGAAATAGGGACAAAAACATATTCATTACATTTATTCAGGACAAGACTGAAGAGGATCTTCAGCTGCAGCTCTTTTGTTTGCTTTGCTTTCTGATAACAGAGTGAGGCTTTTGTGCAAATTCTTCTGAAGACCTCTTCTGAAGCCCTGTGAGAGGTGAGAGCTGATAAGGTGGTTTGATTTCTACGTGGTGCTTCACAGCATGGGAACCAAAAACCTTTTCCTTGAATAATTCACAACATAATAACCCAAATCTCACAAACAGGTAGGAATACAAGTACGTTTTCAAAAAAAAAAGATGGCAACGCCAGAAATCTCATCCTAGTGCTCACACAACGCTAGAAGTCATGTAATGCAGAGGCACAGAGCTTCACCTGGACGACATGTCGGTGTCGGCAATCCTGCGGATGGAGGAGCCGGGAGGCATCACAGTGCGGCGAGCACCAAGCGTGGGGCCCGGCCGCTTGAGGTGGGGCCGGAGGCAGGGGCGGGGGCCGGCGGAGTCAGAGGCGGGGGCGCAGGGGCCGGCGGAGGCGGGGGCGCGGGCCGGGGGGGCGAGCGCCGGCGAGGCAAGGGCGAGCCGCGAGTGCCGTTGGGAGATCTGAGGAATGCTTGCTAGGTCCAGGGAAGTAGGGCAATGCTTGTCACAGAGACCTGAGGAACTTGATAGTTGATGCACTACCGGAATACCGGTTGGGCCAGTGCCCAGTGGGCCGCCGACGTAGGCACGCCGCACGCAGCATGGGCTTGGCATGGTTATATCCAGGTACCCGTTTTGTAAGAATTATCCAGGTACCCGAACCCAACCCGTACCCGACCCCGAACCTAACCTACCCGGGTAGTACCCGTACCCGTACCCGATGGGTAGTAAAATATAGTGTTCCATTAGGGTAATTTTGCATCCGGGTACGGGTACGGATCGGGTATTACCCGACCCATTTACACCCCTACTTGGCATCACCCGAATAGAAATCTCATACCCATTCGATAGTTATGATAGATTACTTTATTGAACTAGATCTGGTTTATGACGTATCATTTGCTATGATTAATTGTTCCTTCTGTATTGGTACATGAAACGTTTGAGGTTATAGTCTTGGCTTGAACTGATGCTGAAATTACTGTTATTCATGCTATATATGTCCTCTAGTTTGCCATTATGTTATGATATTAATATTGTTGCTTCAAACCATGGAAAAACAAAGTATATGCTGTCGAATTTTTCATTTAAGCAATTAGCGTAGTTGCTGTAATTTATGGTTAAATATGTGTTTTTGGTTGCTTCTAGTATCGTTTGGGTGGCATTCGTGGCATACTAGGTGCCAGGGTGTTACAACCTCATCACATGAATCATCACTTGAATCAATTAAATTTGAAGAGCTCATCTGCCAACATAATCACAACAAGAAAGGTTCCAACAATATAAGAAAACATATTGCATAGCTAAGCATAGGTACATAACACATGAAGGGTTCAAATAGGTCCAATACACTATGAAAGATTCAAATAGCACAAAATAAAATATTAATAAAAGGTTCAAATAGAATAACACAACACATTAATAAAAGTTCAAACATCACAATACATAATATTAAAAGGTTCAAACAACACATAATTATCTAGCGTTTCTTCCTGTCCTCTCATGCTCTCCTGAGCCATGCAAGTCTCCCAGCTGGTGTCTTGAAAGTGACAAACACATCATGCTATTCCTTTTTGATAAGTAGTTGTGTGGTATAATAGTGCTAATCACTACCTTCTTCAGCCCTAGCTTAACTAACTGAATCAAACATTTCAACTATCTCTTGCCTAACAGGATCAACCACTATAGTACTTGCAAAATTGACATAATTTTTACTAGTTTCAGACCTCTCCCATAAGTCGATAATGCACTTCATCTGGATATCTCTAAAGGTCCTCTTCACCTTCTTTCCCTTAGGTGAGCTTTGAGTAGACCTTTTCTCTTTGGTGCGCTTTCCACATTGGAGGAGACTCAATGTGTAACACTACCCTCGCCCTCTGCACCATCATCAGCATCTTTACCTTCATCTTAAAAGTCCACATGAGCTATCCCATCAACTCCCAGTATCACTACAGACTCATTTGTACAATTTGCACCATCAAACATAATGCTTAGTTCTGCTTCGTGCTCAAGTGGTGCATACCGGAAGATCTGGCAGCCTGTCATGGACTAAAAACAAAATAAAGAACCTAAGTAATTTGCCACACTTATTTATACATCAACAAAAACAACATATGTACCACTCACATTTTATTGTTCTTTCCACCATTCATCACTAGCAAGAATGCATCCAGTGGCAGGATCCCTTTCCAAACTCGAGGCTCTTCTATTCAGTTGCTTCCCCATCACATATTGGTGTTTCAAGGTATCCCACCTATTTTTCAATTGCAAGTGATAATACGTCCTCTTTATGCGTTCATGGAACTTTTGCATAATGTTTTGGTAACCTCTGTTATTCAAACATTGTTGCAACATATTATTGGCATGAACTTCTTCTACACATATTTATATGAACACCCCATTGGCAAGTGAATCCCAAGTTGCTTTGATCCTTGTGGTTTTTTTTTTACATCTATGGACAATGATGGTTAAACAAGAACAACTAATGAAGAGAAAATTGAAGTAGCAAAAACAGCTAATGTGAACTCTGCTACAACCAACCATTCCAACTAAAAACAACTTTGCAAACATTTTTGGCACTAATTACGAAGTGAATGGAGATTTATAGTATTGAATGTACTCTATCAAGTGCTTAGTTTAGGTAACTGAGGTTACTGAATATGAAATTATGATCCAAGATAACTGAGTGCACTTAGTTTAGGTAGCTGAAACATGTCTATACAGACATTCATGGTATTTTCACTGTTTGTCATTGTTGCACCTCTTTGAAACTAGCAAGATCTATTATCATCCGACCCTCATAGGTCAAAAACATGAGCTATTCCTAAAAGGAAGCATTTTAACCTTTGCTTTTATCTTTTGATCATTTGGCATTGTTGTCCACATCTCATACAGAACAACAAAACTTGGACATAAACTAATCAATAACTAGCTGAAATTCAGTACTATAAACTAATGAATGACAACAAATTCTGATTTAGGGTTCTGTTCTTACCTCTGATACTACCACTACCCAGTCACATAGCATCAGCCTAATTGAGCATTTCCAATAATCTTCGCACCTTTTCGCACCAAAAATTGCAATAACCATTATGGTACCTTGCTGAAACCCTAGTTGTAGGCTATAAAAGGAGGAGGGGTCTCCCCATTATACATGCACACAAAGAATAATAGATCAATCTATTCCTCCCATACTGTGTCTCTCTCTCTCTGTTCTCCACTTTTATATCTGTTCGGAAACCCTGGACTACGTGGTAGCACGGTTCCTTAACAGATTTCACTATAAGCCCCTAAACTTGTAGTGAAGTACCACTTAGGTCTCTGTACTTAAAATTTAATCTGATATATCTCTAAACATGCAAAACCATGTCACTTAGGTCATTTCGATTTTTTAAAGTTAGCTAAAGAGCACATGTTACGCTAAAATAGAGGTATGACTATGATGTTGATTATTATGTGATATCAAATTGCCACATTGGTCATCGACCTAAACGACTGATATTAGCTTAACACACCAACTCAACTGACATGCTATTACCTTTAGCTAACTAAAGCCGCTATGACTTCAAATTGTTGTTTGAATGATTAAGAGTATTGCTATGTAATGACGCAAGTGTCATAAATTGCAAGTTTGGGACTAAGTAACTACTCCCTCCATCTAAGTTTATATAGTGTATTTTTTTTGGCACATAGATTAAGAAGATATTAAAATAACTAGATTCCTTCTAGTTATTATCATTAAACACTATATTCAATGTATGTATGTAAAAAATATAAAGTAAAGATGGATATTTATTAGGGGATAAAGAGAATATTATACTAATTTTGTATTGAAATATGAAATATTCTTCATATTTGTGGATAACACCATTAACAAAATACACTCTATAAACTTAGACATAGGGGTAAGTTCAGAAGACTTGAAAGATATTTCGCTACTATTTACTCTTTCAACAGCTCGAATGAACACCCAACGAAAACTGTCCACACTGCAATTTCTCGGTTAAAATTAAGAGTGTTGCATATTTATAAATTTATTTATGGAACATTCCAATCTTTACCAGTGAAACATTTCAATTTGTCAAAAGACTAACAAACTTTTTAAAATTCCCTTCACATGTGTGAAAATTTCATTACGTGATTTCGTCCAAGCCGCCTCCTTTTATGCCCAAGGAGCAGCAGAAGTTCTTACGAGTAAACCTTAATTAATGCTGGCCGAGCCAAATCAATCTTTATCGGTCAAACATTTTAATACGAATTGCTTATTTGAGGTGCTCTCTCGTTGTGATATGTGATAACACCTTTTTATTTCTCCTAATTTTCTCCTCTCAAAGTCTAATCTCATTACGACACTTGGCAGCATTCCCTTTATCCCACTTTCCTCCCCCCTTCCTTTCACCTCAAATCATAAAAGTTTATGTTTTTAGATTTTTCTTCAAGTTTTCGAATAAGAAGTAAAAAAACCATTTTTTAAGTTTTTGAATAAAAAATTTTTGAGCTGAAAGTTATTTTTTGACTCCAAGCTTTTCAAAAAAAAAATTTCTAAATACACAGATAAAGCGCTAAGAAAGTAGCAAACATACATGAACAATGCACGGGTGCTAACATTGCCATTCAATCAGAGCTTCCGCACAGGCTTGTCTTAACAGATAAACAAGCACATCATTACCCCTTCCACTGTAGGACGCCACGACCCAGCAATTCGGTTCCAAAGCTCTGCAGAAACGGCCACAGGCGTTGAGCTGATGGAATCAATCATCACAGATTGGTTGTTGGCTGGTGCTCATAAGGCTGACTGCAATTCCAGCTGAACCTTCAGCGATTTTAGAGAGAAAAAAAATCTCACCAAGCAAGCTGCTTTCTTGCTCACGTCGTGACGCCAATCACAATCATGGCGCAGGTGTTCTCCTTTCGTTTTCGCGAGATTTAACAGGACATACCTCTCAATCATCATACCGACCGAAAAGAAAGGACCCCATTATTGGTCCATTTGCTACCATGGTTGAAAAAGGGAAAGGAAAAGAGTCGGTCTCGCGAAGCTGGACTGGCTGGTGCGAGCAACTCTAGATGAGTCCATTCATGTTCGAGCGCCGCTCGACACGGACATATATGAGGAAATGAATACTGCGTATGTGAACATGCGTGCGGAGATACTTATGCGCGCGTATACAGCTCACCTATTATTTCTTTTCTTTTTTTCTTTTTACAGAAATATCTGACCAAACTTTTTTTTTTAAAAAAAAAGAGTCGGTCTCCCAACTCACATGTATCCATGCAAACAGGGTGGATCGGGATTTCGGGCTTGCCAAGCAAAGCATACTTCCTGATCTTTAGGCAAAGTGTCGAACCAATAGTACAGATCAAGCCAAGTATGGAACTGTTCGCGCCAAAAACGTGAAGGGGGTTTTAGGCCTCGAACACACAAGACAAACACCGGGTTTGCAGAGCGTGCCAGTCGATTTGACCTGAAATCGACAAGGTAGAATTTGTAATTTGACCGAAGCCGATAAACAAGGATCTATCGGCTTTTCGCTAGTCGGCAAGAACCGATTAGGAGATAACTAGATCAACCGGTTACAGTTGATCCGGATACAAGGTAAAATCGGCTTCGGGAAGGCGATGCGCAACAAAACGAAGCAAATCAAACCTGGGTGAAATCGGCTAAAATCAACAATCGGCGATGCGCAACTATGTTGATTCCGTCGACTTGCAGAGAGATCTATGAGGCTAAAACAATGTAAAAGAAAAGCTTGTAAAAAGTAGATGTGTGTTGTTGGATTTGATTGTGTCCTTGTTGTGCTTGACGCCCTCCTCCTTTTATAACACGCCTGACCGATCCGAGTTGTGTACGGATACGGTGCTTTTATCCGTATCGGCCTCTTATCTGATTTCCTTCCCTTTTAGAAACGGTTTCCTTCTCTGATTTGTTTACCGATTTCTTTTCCACATCTTCTCTGTCTTAGACCGATTCCAACACGCATCGAATTTTGGTGCAAACATATGCCCCCCATTTTTGAAAGGTAACTTGTTATCTTTCAAAAATCCCTTCGTCTTTTCCGTGATCGGCTTGTCGTTTAGGATTCACCTCGGTAACTTCCCCATTAATAGCGCCGCAATGTCCTCGGTGCGTTTTTAATGCAACAACTGCTCCCGCCTGCTCGCCTTCTTTCATCGCGGTATAAATATGGGGTCCCCCCCACGGTCATTTTCACGCTTTCAAGCTCTCGGATCAGGCACCATCGGCTCTTGTCATCCTCTCTTTGTTCTTTCGTAATCGGTGACATGGACCCTTCACAGTATTCATCCCGATTCCTCAAAGTTCCAATCAATTCTACTTAGGACCGATAGGTAGTATGTCGGCAGACACAGTCATCAATACCGAGATCCCTAGACTCCTCTATCAATTCGGGTACAATGTTTCGAGTGGGGAAAAGTTTTAGGGCATGGCCCACTAGCCTAAAAGGATGGAGATCTTGGTTTATTAGGTATCGGCTCAAAAGAGGGTAGAATGGGAGAGGATGGGTATAGCCGAGTCTCTATCTTTGAGTCTAGCCGACCCTGAAGCCAATGAACCTTTGGTAGCTGCGGCATGTTATTTTTGGTCGGATTCTTTCAACGCCTTTTTATTCCCGTCCGGCCCAATCGGCCCTACTGCTAGATGTGGCCCAATTGTGCCGCCTTAGGCCGACGGGGACGATTATCGGCTTTGGCGGAAAACCTTCTTTCAAATTAATCCGCAAAAAAGGCGAAGGTTGGCATAGATACATCCAAAATAACAATAGGGTCACTGGTCCAGTATCGGCTGAAGAGCACGTCGCTTTTCTCAATCTTTGGTTAGACCGATATCTTTTCTGTGGTGCTTCCTTGGCCCTACCCAAACTTTTCAGATTAGTAGCGAACGTCTCACGGAGGGTCATCGGCTTTCCCTTGGCAAGATGTTCCTAGGGCGATTTCAAATGATGTACGTAATTGTAGCCGACTCTTTTCCGGTTTTGCCAAACATGTCGTTGGTAATATAGGAGGTCCTCTTTGGTTCGTCCAAACATGGCTTCATTGTATGTTTAGCCGATCTATTTTATCCGAACCCTCTGGGAGCTCAACTTTCCCTCGGGAGGATTACCCAGAGCATGTCGTTCCACAGTATAGAGCTAGCCGATCCTATGGCGAGAGGTTTATCATGTCTTCGGCCGGAGAGCTAAAAATGGACTCGATCGGCTTGCACAAATACCTCAGTTTCTTCCTTTCCTTAGATAGGGCTTCCTTCGGCCAACAAGACTTTTTCCGATATACCGATGTAGCCGATTGCCCATACCCAACATTCCTTCACCTTGATTCTGATAGTTCCTCGATGCCCCAATCTACCCTAGATTTGTACAAAATCATCCTCACTCCTTGCATCTTTCATGTCGGCTTGAATACCCGCAACCGAACATTTCAGCCGTCTTACGAGTTTTACCACCCTTCGGTTTACGCTCGTCAATTAGGCTTTGGGCAAACCATTCCATCTTTCCCCCTACTATCTTGTGTCGAGCCCCGAGCCCGAGTGACCAACAGTGTCGCCGCTGAGGTCATCCTTGAAGTAGCCGATGGGTTGCAAATCCTCTCAACGCCACATTTTGTTCTTAATTCCCGTCGGTCGGCTGCGTTCTCGCAGTGGTGGACTAGAATATCAGAAGCCATACTAATGGACAGGACTCCGTCGGCTATAATTCACTTATTCCTTCCCGACTTTCATGAGCCGACGGTAGTTTCCGGGTCCAGCACAAGCTCGGGTTATAGCGACTCTTCAGTAGCTGTAGAGGTACCGTTGTTTTTATATCCCTCCGTTTTTACACTTGCTGTCGGCTTTTATTTAGAATGCCTTTGATCTTTCCAGGTCGGTACGGGTGCTGGTGAGCCATCAACCGATCCCCATGTTTCTGCCAGTAGTAGCCGACAACGACGTCCAGGTCAATCTGTTGGCACCACTGGGTATACTTCAGGAAACTTGGATATTCAAGCTCCCTCTTTAACGGACTTAGCTCGCCAGCGTGCTCCAAGTAAGTCTTTTGCATATCGGCTAACATGCCCCTTGCTTTGACAATTGCTAACTCGAAAACACTGCAGAGAGGAGGAAGAAGTCGGCCAGCGCCACCTGCACTGTGAGGCGGCAACCTGATGGCTCTCCAGAGCACTCAGCTACTGATGTAAGTTTTATTCTTTATTCTTTGCTCAATATCATTTTTTCATATTGCTGATTTTATTCTCTTGAATCCCTAGCAATCTCCGTCAGTTCAAGTGGCGGGAGTTATAGCCGATTTCCAAGGTGCTACATCGGCTATCCCTCCACCCGCTCCATTGCCGCTGGCCATACCGCAACAGACTATCGAGATCTCCGATCCTGACCCCAGAGCGCTATCAACTGATCTGGCCGATTTGCTGGGCTTCACTCTGGACGAGCTCGACGATCCGGAAGTGCTAGCCACCGATGACTACCCAGCCGACATCCAGCGCATAATAGCAGCTTCTGCGCCAGCATCGGCTGCCGTTACCGCTGAGCCGGGTATGCAGGAGCGACTCAATCGTCTCCTGGACGAAGTGATGCAGCCAGAGGCAGCTCTTCTGGCCAACACTCAGCCCTTGAGGAACGCTATGGCGGCCATGCAAGCCGACCTTCCCCCTGCGGCCATGAATGCTTTGCTAGAAGTGTGCCATCTGGATGATCGTCGGCTAGACGTAGAATCGGCCAAAGCCAGACTTGAACAGAGGAAGGCCCAGCAAGCCGACCAAGAGATTCTGGACAAACTTATAGCAGATGCTAAATCTCGAAAGAGTGCTTTTGACCAGGGTGCTGCTATGCTGAAATCGGCCAAAGCTAAGGCCCGTGAGCCGGAGTCATCCAAGAAAAAACTTGAAGAACGGTGGCCTTGGTTACAAGAGAACTTGCAGATTGCCAAATCGGCATTGCAGATGCGACATCTTCACTAGCGTCTCAGAGGCAGCAAATTGGCGAAGTTTTTGCCAAAGTTAAGAGCCAATCGGCCAAGATAGTCCCAGTCCCGGGTGATGCAGTAGCTGATCAACAATTGATAGACGGCGTTCAAGCTACCATCGGAAGGGCAGCAGCGGCACTATCGGCTTTGGGAGCCCATTTGCCCGGGTCGGGACTACACTAGTCTTTAACTTGGCGATTAGTTGTGGCCAACCTCGTAATATTGCTTTAAACTTGAGATGCCTTTTGAACTCTTGCTTGATCGGTGTGCATCCGATTTTGTAAACCTTTAACTGTGGATGGATGTTTCAAACCGACTTGGTGGTCAGTATGACCAATTTTATATGCATGTGCTTGTCATTGATCCCGATGCCTTCACCTCTATAGTTAGGACCCGACCAGATGCTTGGGTGATATGCCTTGAGATACTTTCCATTGATTGCTTTAGGTAGGACGAACCCTTCTAATGATTCCAAAGATATATGAATTTCCGTCAACCGGCCGATTGATCTTATAAGGTCCTTCCCATGCTCGGAGACCATTTGCCGAATCGATTATCCCTAGACCCAACCGCAACACGGTTTTCCATACTAAATCGGCTTGATCGAATGACTTAACAATCACTTTTTATTATGCGACCTGGCAACAATCTCTTTGTTCTTTTAAGCCGATCTAGCGTGATTAGCCTTAGTTCACCAAATCATCTAGATTGTCCAAAGATCGCTGTTTGTATTCATCGGTGATACCTTATCTTGCTCGTGTAGCCTTATTGAGCCGATGTTGATTTCAACGGGCAAAGCGGCTTCTTGTCCGTATACCAACCGAAAGGGTGACAATTTAGTTGTTCCGTGATAAGATAGCCGATAAGCCCATAAAGCCTCGATAGCGTCGAATGCCATCTCCTTGGCTTTTCCTCAATTTTTCTTTTATCGACCTTTATCAATGTTTTGTTCGACGATTCGGCTGTCCGTTGGCCTGAGCATAGTAAGGAGGAGTTGAGTAATTTTATCCCAAGACTTTCGCAAACCCTTTGAACTCATTGGACATGAACACGCGACTCGATCGGTAGTGATTGTCTGTGGGAATCCCAAACCGATGGACGATGTGTTCGTTTACAAAGTCGATTAGTTCTTTACCAAGAACCTTCTTGAGTGGCACAGCCTCAACCCATTTTGAGAAATAATCCGTGGCTGCAAGGATGAATTTATGTCCTTTGTCGGATGACGGAAATATCCGGCCGATTATGTCTATACCCCATCCTCTAAACGGCCATGGCTTGACGATCGGATGTAAAGCCGATCTTTGGCCGATCGTATGTTACCAAACTTTTGACACGTTTGGCATCCTCTATAATATTTGAAGCAATCTTCTAACATCGTCGGCCAAAAATATCCTCGCTCGTCTCGGTACCCATTTCATCTTACGAGCCGATTGATGTGACCCACAAATGCCTTCATGAACTTCACCCATTGCCACTTTGGCTTCCTCGGTTCCGGACATCTTAATAACAAACCTTCCATAGTCCGAAAGTACAATACGTCTTCTAGTAGAACATATTTGAGTGCTTTGCGCTTTGACCTTTGCTCGGTCGGCTTAGCTGGATCTGACAAATAATCCCTTATCTCTGTTCTCCAGTCGACGGGGTGGACACAGAGAACCGGCCAAACGTTTAGCTCGATTGGTCCTTGTCGGCTTTCAATCTTGTATCCTGATGCACTTTGTGCCAATCGGTTTGCTTTATCATTAGCTTCTCTGGGGATATGTCTTATGGAAAATGTAGTGAATATCTCGATGATCTGGAGGCATTGATGCAAGTACTGGGTTAGTGCATCATCATTGCATCGGTATTCCCCTCGACTTGCTGTACAATTAACATCGAATCCTCAAAGCTTCGACGTCTCTCACTCCGATGCTATCTAACAGCTTGTAGACCCTTAGTAATGCTTCAGATTCGCTTGATTATTTGAACATCGGCTATTTAGCCGATACATGAAGTCATACTCCCGCTTTCTAGGTGAAACTAATACCACACCGATGCCTTCGCCTTCTTGGCAAACAGACTCCATCAAAATACATTTGCCAAGGAGTTACACTAGTTGTTCCTACTAATGTTTCACTCCTGTGATAAAATCGGCCATGACTTGTCCTTTCACAGATTTAGTCGATTCATAGGATAACTCAAACTCTGTTAGGGCGTATGCCCATTTACCAAGCCGGCCTCGTAGAATTGGCGCCGATAATATGTATTTTACTATATCGGTTTTGCATATTATGACGCATTTGGACGCCAGTATATAATGTCTTAACTTGGTGCAAGCAAAGTACAATGACAGGCATAATTTTTCTACAAAGGGATACCTGGTTTCCGCATTTAGAAGACGTCGGCTTAAGTAATATATTGCTCGTTCCTTCCTATCGGCTTCTTGTGTTAAAACTGCTCCAATCGAATCACCTTCAGCCGATATATATAGTCTAAAAGGTATACCGTGTTTCGGTGCGGTCAATACTGGTGGACTCATCAGATAACCCTTTATGTCGTCGAAGGCCTTTTCCGATCGGCTTCCCACTTAAACTCTTGGTTATCTTTAATTTTCAGCGATGGTGTGAAGGCCCGAATACGTCCTGACAAGTTTGAGATAAAACGTCGCAAGTAATTGATTTTCCCAATCAACACCTGCAACTCCTTTTTACTTGTCGGCGGTTTAGTATCGGCTATGGCTTTCACTTTGGTTGGGTTTACTCCAATCCCTCCTTCATGCACCGTAAACCCAAGAAATTGTCCAGTAGATACTCGAAAGCACATTTGAGAGGGTTCATTTTTAACCCATGTAACCTTGTGCTTTCGAACATTTTCCTCGGATCGGCTAAATGTTGCCGCCTTCTTTGGATTTTACCACTACGTCGTCAATGTATATTTCCACAGTATTGCCGATCAAATCATGGAAAATATGGTTCATAGCACGTTGATAAGTAGCTCCGGCATTTTTTAAACCGAAGGTCATAACTTTCCATTCATATAGCCCTAAAGCCCCCGGACATCTGAAAGCCGTTTTGTGTATATCGGCTTCGGCCATGAATATCTGATTGTACCCGGCGTTCCGCCCAAAAAAGCTTATGATTTTATTCCCAGATGCAGCATCGATAAGCATATCGGCTATGGGCATCGGGTACTCGTCTTTTGGCGTAGCTTTGTTCAAATCTCTAAAATCGACACATACCCTAAGTTTGCCGTTTTTCTTCTTCACAGGGACGATGTTTGAGACCCACTCAGCGTATCGGCAAGGCCGGATAAATTTCGCCTCTAGCAATCGTCCTACTTCTTCCTTTATAGCGTCATACAACGTAGGGTTAAACCGCCTAGGGTACTGTTTGAACGGCCGATATCCAGGTTTTATAGGCAGCCGATGTTCAACTAGCTGTCGGCTTAAACCTGGCATTTCATAATACTCCCATGCAAAGCAATCCTTATATTCCTTGAGTATTTCGACCAACTTTGCTTTATAACTGGGTTCTAATTTAGCACTTACAAACGTTGGTCTTTTGCTATCCCCTTCCCCAATATCGATCTCTTCAAGCGAATCGGCAGAAGTAAATCCTAACCCCTTTCTTTCTTCTTCAAAATCATCAACAGCTTCTTCGTATTCTTCCTGCCGATAGCTCCTTGCTTTCTCCTGCAGTTTTGCTATTGTCTTGCGCTCCATCTTCTTATCACTTCGTCTGTCCGATCAAACGTATTGGGTTTAACGCTGATCGGCTTGAATCCTGATTTCTCAACACAGATAAAATCGCAATTGTCCAAGGCTTTTCCTGATATGCATTCAGCCTCTTCGTGTGGCCAATTGGTGTCAGGGCTAGCCATGGCGATATGAGCCGATGTGTCGGCTGGTACGATTTCTACTGTATCATCGTTCCACTGCACCAGCCACGGTGCATAGTTGATGGTATACAACGATTAGCATGGATCCGGCCCCGCCTAAGGAGTACGCCAGAATTGCCTTTAGCTTCAATTACAAAAACGCGATCGGCAAAGTTTTATTACCGATCGCCGCTTCGACACCATTACGCCTTTAGCCTCAGTTGGGTCTCCGGTGAAGTCATTTAGCACCATGTTGGTCTTGATTAAGTCTTCGTCGGCTTTTCCCAACTTTCTGAAAGTACTTAACGGCATCAGATTGACCGTTGCCCCGCCATCGACCAACATACGGGATATTGGTCGGCCATTAATAAATCCTTTTAGATACAATGGTTTCAAATGCCGATGCATGTCTTGTGGTTTTTCAAACACAGCGTCTGGTGCTCCGAGGCACAACTGGGCGAACACTTCTTCAGCCGATTCTTCGGTTCTGAACTCGGCAGGTAAAGTGAATACCATGTTTATATCCATTGGTGGCGTATCATCTCGGATCATCGGAGAACTGGATTGAACCGATTGATCTGAATCACTATCGGTCTGTTCCTTCTTTCTCCACTCCTTTTTCAAAATCGGTACCGGTCTTAACTTATTAAACGTCCGATCCCTCTCACTCTCCTTTTCGGCTTCCCTTTCTTCTTGTGTTTTTAATCGCTGAAGCCTTCTGCTATGCGACTTTCGAGACCCGACGGGCACCATCTAGGCCTGGGTTCTATCGGCTTTCTTATCTTTCCACTAAATTGCCTATTTTTGTCGATTCCATCCTTCTTGCGTTAGCCGATAACTCGACTTTGGGAGGATTCGCCTTGTTCGATGTTGACAACCTTTCATAGATCGGCCTTCGCTTCCTTACTGACGGACGATCGTGTATCGGTCTGGACAACCTGTCTTTTACTGATTGGTTTGGCCGACATGTAGACGAGTGTTGCATAGGACAAGATACAAGCTGTTGGTAAGGTCATCCTCTTTCCCAAAGAAAGCGCCAAAAAGGACATTGCCGATGTTTCTCTTCCTTCAGTAATCGGCCGATGTGGCACATCGGCCGCCAACGCTCGTCCCTCCTTTGTCACGATCGATGAAAACCCTGGTGGTGTGGAGGGTTATACCTTTGACTTATCCTTTCATATTTCCCAGGAGTTGCGAGAAAGTCGGCTTTGGTTTGAAATCGGCTCTTCTTGGAGCCTTCTCACTCGATACCATTTACCGACCTCTAAGTCCCTCTTGGTTTCACCGTTCTTGAGTTTTGTCCATTTTTATCGGCTTCTATTTGTATAGAACCGGCGGTGATCTCGTGACTGCCTCGCCTCGTGATACAATTCCCTTAGTCGGCTTATCCTCTTCCGCGGGCCTCTTTTCTTTCCGTGAACATTGAACCATGTTGACACGAAAAGGGCCCATATCTATCTGCATAGCCGACTCTTACGCAAACTTTAACCTGCCATCGGCGATGGCCGATTGGATCTGTTGTCGAAAAATATTGCAATCGTTAGTGTTATGAGAGAACGAATGATGCCATTTGCAATACCTTCGTTTTTAATTTCTTCGCCGATGGTATGATATGCCCTTCTCGTAACCTTATGAGTTTTTCTTGTAGTAATAAATCAAATATTTTGTCGCATTTTGAAACATCATATGAATACTTGACTTCCGCTTTATTCTTTGTCGGCCTACGAGGAGCAGACGAGTGGTTTTGGAACCTTTGGCCCACTCGGCTATGTTTACTTCGCTTCGTCCGAGGTGTCGCCGAATCGTAATCTACCATGTTTACTTTGGCCTTTTCATTGCCGTTTGTCCTAAACCTATCTTTAAACCCTTTGCTCTCTGCATATCGGCTTTCATGTGTCGTCTGCGATGGAGTAGGTGGCCTAAGTCGGGGAACTCCTGGCCTGACAACTTCTCTTTTAATGGCGGGATTAACCCTTGGAATGCTAGGTCGGCCAATTGATCGTCGGGCAATGTTACACTGTAGCACCTCTTCCGTACGCCCCGAAATCTCTTGATATAATCAGAGACCGATTCGCCGTAATTCTGTCGGACGGAACTAAGATCAGAAATCCTGAGCTCCATAGTTCCCGACAAGAAGTACTCATGGAATCGGCTTTCTAAATCATTCCATATATGAACTGAATTAGGTGGTAGATTCGTGGAACCAAGTGAACGCAGCGATGCCGGATAACGACAAAGGAAACAACCTAATTTTTAACCCATCGGACTGTGCCGCCTCCCCACACTGAGCCATGAACCGTCCGATATGCTCAATCGTGGTAATAGAATCATCCCCTGAGAATTTAGCAAAGTCTGGTATCCTAAAGTTGTGGGGTACGGCATTCGGTCTATGTAATCGGGCACGGCTTCCATGGCCGATCACTCTCCCTCCGGGTTGTAGACCGAACTGTTCTCTTAAAACATTGGCAATTTGTTCCGCCCAATTAACATTGTCGGCTTGTGGTGCAGCGGACATGGCCAATTCTCATTGTTTGCGCCTCGCCTCGAGTGCACACTCGGGTCTTTGTCCAACTCGCACCTCGGGAGGTCTTGGTGTTGCGTCATAATTGTGATTAAAACCTAATGCATCGGGTATGGGCGCGAAAGGTTCGATGTATGGCACCACCCTATATGGTGCTTGTTTCATGGTTGTGGCCCTCGTGGTTGTGGAACTGTCCAATTTCAATCGGCTGATAAGCCGATAACCCGATGTTGGAGGGCGCACTTGATTGATTTGATGCGCCTATCTTGGCTCCATCCGTGTGCCCATGGTAGTGTGTGAACCCATCTTTCTGCATGCTTGGTTTCAAAACAGTAGGTTGAGCCGGCATCATGATAGGCGTTTGAGCCGACATGTTTACTGTGTTGGTGTTGGGTGCTATGGAATATACTGGGTACGTAGGGATGGTTTGTGGTGGGTCTAGCAGGCTTCCAGACGCAGCTAATTCTTGCGCAATTGTTTTCACACTATTTTCTATCATCGGCTTTAAAGTAGATACTAGAGCCGATGATTGGTTAATCAATGCGTGATGAACAGATTGCTCGATCATACTTGATAAATCAGCTTGAGCGGGTGCGTATCGGCTTACCGACTCAGATGTTGACTCTCCGATAGGATTGATGCTTGGGAGTGCAATCTTACGAGTGGCGCCACGGCGTGTTTTCTGGAAGCATCGTAGCATCATTTCCTCGAGCTGCCTTCGATCTTCGATTTCTTTCGTTGCTCAGGGGTTAAATCGGCCATCCGAGGCGCGATTATGGCATCGGTGTTGATGTCGGCGGTGATCGCGGGTTTGTCGGTTGGCGACATTCTTTTGGGTCCCACCGGCGTGCCAAAATATGTTCGCGCCAAAAACGTGAAGGGGGTTTTAGGCCTCGAACACACAAGACAAACACCGGGTTTGCAGAGCGTGCCAGTCGATTTGACTGAAATCGACAAGGTAGAATTTGTAATTTGACCGAAGCCGATAAACAAGGATCTATCGGCTTTTCGCTAGTCGGCAAGAACCGATTAGGAGATAACTAGATCAACCGGTTACAGTTGATCCGGATACAAGGTAAAATCGGCTTCGGGAAGGCGATGCGCAACAAAACGAAGCAAATCAAACCTGGGTGAAATCGGCTAAAATCAACAATCGGCGATGCGCAACTATGTTGATTCCGTCGACTTGCAGAGAGATCTATGAGGCTAAAACAATGTAAAAGAAAAGCTTGTAAAAAGTAGATGTGTGTTGTTGGATTTGATTGTGTCCTTGTTGTGCTTGACGCCCTCCTCCTTTTATAACACGCCTGACCGATCCGAGTTGTGTACGGATACGGTGCTTTTATCCGTATCGGCCTCTTATCTGATTTCCTTCCCTTTTAGAAACGGTTTCCTTCTCTGATTTGTTTACCGATTTCTTTTCCACATCTTCTCTGTCTTAGACCGATTCCAACACGCATCGAATTTTGGTGCAAACAGGAACCTTCACTGGTTGAAGTCGATGGAAAAAAACAAGAACAACATCGAGGGGCAAGAGTATCCCACAAGAGAACGAACATGGCCTATGTACAAATTGGACGCATCTGAGCGAGAGCATACATGTACAGTAATTTCTGAAGAACGCCTCCTACGGCTCGGGGTCGAATTCCTCGTCGCCGGGGGGGGATAGATCTCCCACGAGCAGATGGGGATGTGGCGGATGGATTAACTAATTAAGAGGCTGCGCGCGGCGGCCTTGAAGAGGAGGAAGGAGAGGCGCTCGAGGGAGAAGTAGATGAAGGTGCCGCTGGCGTGGGTGAAGAAGCAGCCGAAGTTGGCGCCCACCACGCACTGCCAAGTGCCAACCCACCCCGTACCGCTTGTCGAACTCCTGCGGGGAAACGTCGATCAGCCGATATATGCCTTTAAACATCAAGAACTAGCGAGGACAAATCAATGTGAGAGAGAGAGGAGGAGGAGGAGGAGGACGTGCCGTCTTGATGTGGCCGGCGATGGCGCGGCAGTCGGCAACGTCGAAGAGGTCGAGCGCGCGGGAGGCGGCCGACGTCGCCGCCGCCTGCATCCGCGCCGGCATGTCCGTGTCCTCCACCATCGCCTTCCCCTCCAGCATTCTCGATTCTCCTCTAGTCTTCGGTCCTGGACTTTGCGGTTGGTTCTTGATTGATCCTTCAACGGAGCGAGATGCCTGCAACTCTGGAAAATGGATAAGAGAGAGAGAGAGAGAGAGAGAGAGAGAGAGAGAGAGGGAGGGGGGGGTGGGGGGTGAATGAGCGCGGACAGGGAGAGGTGGTGGGGTGCTATTGCTCTGCTTAGACCATCTTCAACCATATTCCTTTCATTTCATTCCCTTTCCTGTTCCTTTTCCCATTCCCTTTATTTCCACTCATCTCCAACAGATTCCCTTTAAAGGGAATTGTATAGGGAAAGGAGAGAGAATCCCTTCCTGGAGGGAATGGGAGAGAGAATCCTAGGCTGAAGGGAACCCGTTGGAGCGCTGAAGGGAATGGGAATCCCTTCGCGAAGGGAATGAGGGAGGGGACGGGAATGGGAATCCCTTCGCGAAGGGAATGAGGGAGGGGACGGGAATGGGTTGGAGATGGTCTTAGGCCATTCACAGTGGAGTTTCATTTTCATTAAATGATGTGACACATCATCATGTTTGGTGATATGGCAAGATGATTATGAAGAGAGATGAAACCTGAGATACACGGTTACCTAGACAAAAGCTGATGTGGCACTCTTGGAAATTGGGAAATGAAACTATGCACTGTGAATGGCCTTAAACTAACTCCGGGTTTGCAGGAAGGTTCCGGATGTACGTGGCTCCTCCATCTCATCTCGGTTTTGCTCGCGCGGGTGTGGTCAGGGCTGTAGTCCAGTACTAGTCGAGCTAAGCCAGCCGCACGTTTCACCCGCTTAAACTACGGTAAAAGCTCAAACTCGAGCAATTTTGAATTAAGGTTCGAGTCTAAACTTAGCCTTGAGCTTAGCTCAGTAAGAATCAACAATTTAAGTACACTAAAGTGGTGTTTGGTTGAGTGGATAGGATATTGCCATCTATGGTTTGAAGTCATCCAATTATTTAGATGAGTGGATGGATAGTATATGATCATCTAGTTTTTTAATAATATTCTCTCAAGGTGCTGCACAGAGCCATCTAACAAGAAAGGTCGAATGGGCCCATCCAATTTGCTGCATGAAGAGGTATACTCGGTTAAATTCAAATATTACCGAAGTGTACTGGGTCAAATTCAAATTTTGGTCAAAATATGAATTTATTTTGTTCAACATATTCAAGATTTGTCCAAAAAAATCAAATTCTATTCAAAAATTCATTTTTTAATGAAATTTTTAATGAAATTTTATCCAAAAATCCAAAAATTCAAGGCTGTAGTTGCACCGATATGCATTTACCCACAAGTCTATGTGGAAGCCCCTTGTAAGCAAACCTACTGGGAATGCTTGTGCTACTTCAGCCTTCTAATGTACAAAGCTAGACTAGGCAACTTAATTGATTAGGGCTACCCTATAATAGCATTTGTGGTTGCATTGATTTTCTTAGTTTGAACAACACTACGTTCGGTCCTTAATCTGACCCAAGTGAAAGACTCTCCCTACACTACGTGCAAGCCTAAACCTGACACAACCAGATATTGCCATATTTCTCCCCGTGTCAAACCATAGTTTTATTTTCATTTCTATCAAAATACCAGTATCCTTTACTGTTATATCCAATCTTTTTAAATTACATAATAACACATGTCTCTTCAATTAAACCTCTCGTTTCTATAGCAGGGCTAAGCATGAAAGTTATATAATCGCATATACCTATGTTGACATTATATATTATCTAACCAACTTCTAGGGTTATCAAGGTTCACATGTCAATATTTATTAAGGAAGTTCCATGAATTTAAGCATATGTCTACCATTACCTACAATATAGCAAAGTTTACTAAACATAGTGCATACATAATAGTTTTGATAAAACAATATAAACAACGTAAAATAGTAAGATCAATATGATCAAATGAGAGTGCTTGCCTTGCTCAGTGATTTCCTAGGTGGAGTCGGGGTTGTCGGTGACAGTATCCGAAACGTCGGCGTCTACACGTTGTTCATCAAGAAGCAAAGCAAATAACCAATTTCAATAAAGACAAAAATAAGATAAATATACATGGGGCAAAAAAAAGTCAAATAAAGACAATAAAACCATTCATGAAATCAAGTGTGTGTGTGTGTTGGATTGGCGAGGGTTAGGATTTAGGTCCAACTACTAACATAGGACACACACAACTGTGATTTATGAAAGTTAAAGTTTTATTTCATGTACTAAAGAGGCCAAAATTGTATACATATACATATTTATTTTCAAATTCAAGAGACTAAAATCATTTGGATTAGTGAAGTTATAACATAGTCAACCTAGGGTTGCCCAAGCCTTTCATGAACTAACAAACTTAACTAAGTAGCAAACCTAAGCATGCAATGACAAGCATTCAATTGCTGCTACAACCAAGGATACAAATCTCGCCGAAAACCGACCAAATCTTGGTGAAATCTCGGTTTTCGCTCACTCCCAAGATTCAAAATACTAGCCAAATGAAAAAAATAATTTTTTTTAAAATGCAACAGTGATCTCGCTAATCTCGGCGAGATCTCACCCAAATCACCCCGAGATTTTCGCCAATTTTGCCTGAAATTAACACTATTTTGGCTAGATTTAATTTATTTTGGACCAAATTTAGCTTAAATTTCTTTTTGTGAGCATTCAAATACATTTTCTAAGAAGTACATGTAAAAAAAGTGGAAAAGTAGTGAAAAAATTTTGTGCTCCAAGTGGGATTTGAAGCCACAACCTCATGCTTGTAATCTAACTCCTTAAACCAAATCAGCCTCTGTGTGTTACCTGTAAGCTACCAGCACAAGCAATACTTGTAGCCTTATTCCTCATTTGCTGAGCAGGAAAGAAAACTGAGCCTTACCCATTCGCTCATGGGCTCAAACTTAATTTCTTCACTTTCCCCTCACATAGCTCTCTCCTCACGCCGACGTCCTATC
This sequence comes from Rhipidocladum racemiflorum, assembly GCA_036346355.1. NCBI lineage: Eukaryota > Viridiplantae > Streptophyta > Magnoliopsida > Poales > Poaceae > Rhipidocladum > Rhipidocladum racemiflorum. The sequence continues at coordinate 75,081,930 of CM070571.1, forward strand.
TCCAGCCAAATCCGGCGACATCTGGCCGGTGGAGCAGCACATCTCGCCGTTAAAAGTGAGATCTCGGTGAGATTAGCTTCAATCTTGGGTTGATGAAGCGAGATCTTGGCTGAAGTTTGAAAATTGTGTCTGTTTTGGTGAGTAAGTTATGTCAATTTCTAGCTACTGTTTTGGTCTTCTTCTACTGGTTGTATGCTGTTAATCGATGGATTTAGCCTTGAGTGATGCCCTTCTATGGAGTGTGGGGAAAGTGAAGGTACGAGGTTAAGTGATTAGTATGCTATTAAGTGCTAAGTGATGCTTCAATGTTCTGTGGAGTGTGGGGGATGTGAAGGAATGAGGTTAAGTGATTAGTATGTTGTTAAGTGTTAAGTGATGCTCTTTCTGTTGAAGACTTGAAGTGCAATATTTATTGCTACATGTTTGATCACTTGCTTAGTTGTTGGCTTGATGATAGTAGGTATTTCATATGATATGCATGCATAATTCAAGTTACCAACTTCTTGTGACATGGGATGCATACTTATAGGTTATTACTTCTTGTATGTATGTTACATTGGTTATTAATTCTTGTCTTTCGTTGTAGATTCTCGTGATGGATACTGTCTTGGAGCATGGGGAGCGTGTCAGGCATGGGTCGAAGTGCAACTATTGTCCCCATGTAATGAAGGGAGGAGGCGCGACCCATTTAAAGGAACATCTCGCCGGTTGCTCTGGTGATGTGAAGGCCTACCCTAGCGTGCCTAAAGTGGTTAGGCAGGCCATGCTCTTGGACCTCCGCAGAGGTCGGGAAAGGAAGAAGGAGAAAGAGGTAGAGCGCCTGCGTAAGGAGGAGGCCTGCGACGAGAGCGTGTCGTTGGCGATCAAATACCATACTGAGCAGGAGCAGCTAAAGATGGCTATAAGGGCCTCCAAAGAAGAGTCTTACCTTAGGAGCCAAGGTTTAACTCTAGGATCGGGGATCTGGGAGTGGTGCAGCGAGACCCTCAGTCCAATCCACTTAGCAAAAAATTTGGCAGGTCCAAATCAACACGGTCAAGCCAGGCCTTCATCGATGTTGACCTTGCACGGAGTGGTGCCCCGTAGCAACCTCGAATTGACACTTAGGCAGGGGCCGAGGCGGAAGCTTCGAAGGGCATGGTCTAAGTGGTTCCATGGGCAGCCCTAGGATGATATGGGCTCATGGTCTAGTAGCCAGTCTTTCAGTCATTGAGGCTTCCCCTAGTGAGCACCCTGGGTACTCCATGTTAGGAGACGGCTCGATGCCCTACGGAGGGGATATCGATGGGTACAGTCACAGACATTCATCCTACGACAGATCGAGCATGTCATCATTGTTCGACTGCACTGATCCCTATGCCGATCCTAACGCACAACACACGGATGTCAGGTGCCTATACCAGTCAGAGAATCCTTCAGCCTGGATGTCGCATTATGAACACTGAAAGTCCGCCTAGCTGCCACGGGACATGAGCTGGGAACAGTACAAGCAACATCACCAGAGGAAGCGTGGCTAGATCATTGTCGATAATGCGGAGGTCCAATTTCACCACTATCATACTTCTACCTGTAGGCATGGCAATGCGTAGTTGTCCATATTTTACATGTTCGTACTACTTTTAATTATGCCTCTTGTTGTAAAACATATTCATAGCCCTTCTTGTAATTATTCTTTTACAAATGCTTGCTATATGTGTTGAATTGTCATATGAGTTAATGTTATTTCATGTCTATCATTTGTCATGGCAATATATATTGATTGTTGCCAATTGTCACTGTCATAATCCGAAAATCAATTAAAATGCTGCTGAAATTTCTAACTTTATAGTCTTTTCTTTTAAAATATTTCGTATATTGCATTACAATACATAGGAAAATATATAAAAATTTTCAAATGACTTGAACTTCATTTGTTACATTCGAAAAATCTAAAATAGAATTTACATAACGCTTTTATCACGATATTACAACTTGCACAATTTTTTAAAATTCCGCAAGCTTGATCATCATCTAAATTTTTTTATGGCAATATTATTAATACATAAGAATCATACAGAAAAAATTTCAAAATTGTTGACATGTTTTCGACAATTTAAAGGTAGTTTAGATTAAACCGAGATTTCGGTTATTTCGGGCGAAATCTCGGTGATTTCTCCAAAAATCTCATAAATCTCGTTTTAAAAAAAAACGGATTTCAAACTCTTTTTTTTTTATATATATGTCGTCCGAGATTTGTCCAAAATTTTTGAATTTGGCCAAAATTTTGGATTTCGATAACCTCCGAGATATGCTCCGAAACTGAAATTTCAATCATTGGCTACAACACATAAACTTAGGATATTTTAATGGCATGGGTACTGGACTTTAAGTTAAATGGAGCATGTTTACACTTTAGCCCTATTTGTTTTGGCTTAGGCTTTTTGGCTTTTGGCTTAAAGCTAGCCTTTTGGTTTATGAACTTTTAAACCGTCTACTCTTAAGCTAAGACATGATGTTTGGTATTTTGGCTTTTTGATGGATTGTATAGTGTAGCTTATTGTTGGAAAGTCTAAAATACTCTTTTACAGTTGTGAGGCCTTTTTCTTATGTATTGTACAAATATTTTATGATTTTTTCACTGAATGGTGTATTGTAAACATATAATCTCAATACAGTGAGATCATTCCTTCTAGAACAGAACGATCCATAATTCCTTTTAACATATAAAGTTCATATAACAATGTATTAACCTATATTTCTATACCCTTGCATCTATCGAGGAATTAGCAATACCCTTGCGAAAGGCACACTTGTCTCTATCATCCATTGCATAACCATGACAGACATAATTGAATAGTTCACAAACACACATAATTACAGTACAGATCGTTTCCATTCTCTTTGGAAATAAAAGGCTACAATCTTTTATCCGAAAAAGGAGGACCATATGTGTGAAGTCCAATGGGCTCAGCAGCTCCTTATGTGCTCACATTCGCTTCTGCAATCAGGAAAAACCATACGTAGAAATCACAGCTATGCAAGGCAATGCATGGCATATTGACATGTAAAAAAAAAGCAAGAAACAACATACATGGCACAAGCAAAATCCATTTATTTCAGAGCAACAATCCTTAAATACCCCATAATAAGTACATAAACCTGATCAATTGATCCAGAAAATAACAAACTGAAAAGGGCATGGCATGGCCAAAGAGAGCACAAATTCAAATAAATCATAGCAAGACCATCTCAGACACAAGAGTTGATGTCATATTACATGATGTTTCACCAAGTAGGTTCTCCCTTAAGCAGGGACTTGGATCCACAACACATCCATTTTGCAGAGAATCATCATAGATAGTTCTTTACTTGTTTGAGTTTTGAAGGGGACTGCAACTTCACAAGTACCAGCTAACATAAGCAGTTCTAAAGTGAAAGCAAAATAAAGAAAAATGAAGACGAGCAAAGTAGCAAGGGTAAAACAGAGAACTTAACCAAAATGTGAAGAGAACAAAAATGGAAGAGATGAGAAACATCATCAAGCATTATGCCGAGCTTTAGCGTCAAAACAGAAGACCATTGAGCAAATACAGAGAAAATGAACTTCTCTATAATACCTCAGATTTATCGGTTGATGTCATATTATGCACTGCTTCCTCAAGTAGGTTCTCCCTGAAACAGGGACTTGAGTCCAAAGTACATCCATTTTGCAGACAGAATCATCATGGGTTTTTTTTGACAGAAAACAGTAGGAAAGGCTCCTACTGTACTATTAATAAAATTAATACACAAATACAAGAGCATCATCACGGGCAATTGCCCTAGTAATGAAGATAATTTCATTTCTTTGACATATCTTGCTATTGATGCACTGGAAAACAATAATAAAATAACAAACACATGTCACTAACAAATCTAGTTGCATGTGTCTTTGCCAAAACTAAATGAATACGAAATCAGTAATGCATCAGATTTAACTGTTGATGTCATATTATGCACTGGTTCGTTAAGTAGGTTCTCCCTGAAACAGGGGCTTGAGTTCACAGGACATCCATTTTGCAGACAATATCATCACTTGCAAAACTATGCAAAAAAAAGGTCATTTCATTGAACTGCGAAGTCTTAGAAAATCGATCAATGAGGAACTACTTTACTGAACACTAATACATGCAACAACTTAGTCCAAAACTATTTATTTGATTTCAAAACCTCAGTAAATGCCCATCAATCTCATTACAATGTAGGAACCCCAAGTAAGTTCTCCCTGAAGAACAGGGTCTTGGAGCTACCTACATCTCACACAGTGGGCAACTCATCATAGGCCACATTGCATTGCTGAAATTACCAAATAAAATCTCCCCAGATGAAGGATGAAACACATTCCAACCCATGCTATTGTGTTCATGAATATTTCTTTAGTTTGTAATATCAAGTGTTTATATAAAAAGCACACACACATCCCCCTCCCCCAAAAAAAGCATAACATGTGCTTGATTTCTAATACTCAGTAAAATCCCATACATCTCATGACAATATAGGACCCCACGTAGGTTCGCCCTGAAGAACAGGGACTTGAAGCTACCTACATCTCGCACACTGGGCAACTCACCATAGGTTACTGGAAAGAACTCAAAAGGAATACTACAGATTTTCAACTCAAAATATTTTCTTAAAGAATAGCATCTAACAGAAAAAAAAAAAGTTGTACTGTACTCTATACATTAGCATATCTCATTCTGATGCTACACAAGTAGTTCCAAGTTCCAACAAGCAACAAAGGCAGTTGGTGCTAGGGGTGAAACCGGGTCGGATACGGGCGGATATTGCTCGTCCCGTATCCTAACCCATCTTTTTTTTCCCGGATTCGGAGTCGGATACGGATGTCCCGGATACGGATACGAATTCGGATTATTCAGGACTCGGATACGGAGCGGATACCTAACGGATTCGGGTCGGGATCGGATATCATAATCGGATAGTAGTATAATACATAATTGTGTACGTAAAAGAAAGAATGAAGCATTAACCTTACAACATTAGCTTCAAGTCATAATTATTTCAACGTAGGATAGTAGTATAGTTAGAGGTGCAAATGGGTCGGATACAAGGAGAGAGATCGAGATATAAAGAAAACAGAGAACAAGGGGAGCTCTTCCATCAAACTTAACCTTACGGAATAAATTCCTGAAGATATTAAATAGTGTTGAATTGTCACATTCTGACAAACTGAAGATAGACTTCTCTCATAATGAGGACTACTCGGATTTGTTTGCTATGCTTCAATTTAGCGACTCAACTAATTTCAGTAATTTGAATAGAAAAGAAGTTTATCAAATAAATTGAACAAATCAATTTAGGTAAAAGCATTATGTTATCACTCTATTTGTTTGTTGATAGATTTGTTGAAGTTCACTCTTAGTAACAAAGTAGTGTTTTTTAGTGCCAATATCAAACAACTACTCTATCTATCCAATAATGAACCAAATTAATGGAAGAATAACTAATTTTATCCGGATATTCGGGTCGGATATTTACCGGATATCGGGTCGGATATTGCTCTTCCCATATCCTAACCCATATTACATGAGATTTTTCGGATACGGATCGGATATTGCTCTTCCCATATCCTAACCCATATTACACCGGATTTTCCGGATACGGATACGGATAACATCGGTACGGATTTTAAACGGATTCGGTATCGGATCGGGCGGATATTTCCTGTCCCGTTTTCACCCCTAGTTGGTGCTGTATGCAACTCAATTTATTATAAATATTAACTGGACAGCACATTCTCTAGTCAGATGGTGGGCATAAGTTCAGAATGAGCAGAGTGCAATGTATGCATGTAGGCAAGAAAGGATAGCGTTGCACAATGGATACACAAAGTTTGGATCAAACAACACACCCCCTGAGCAAACAGTGACAACAGATGTGGTGAGAGATTTTGGAAGCATAACAAGACAAAACTGTTAGCTCCCACGTTAAACACACCAATAATCATTCTGCGCCTCCATGACTGGGCAACCTTGAGAAAGAACAATCTCAAGAAGCCAAGGTGAGGAGAGGCACGCGCGCGCACCAGATCCTACCGCAAAAAAAGTTCCCAAATCCTCCGCAGGCGCCATCTCCTGCGAAGCACCCACCACCGTCTGTCTACACCCCCCGCCCTCCCGGAAAAAAAATCATGCGCCAATCGCCTCCATCAGCGGCGGCAGATCCGGTCCCGCGCGCGCGCGGCGGCCACCGACCTCGGGTTCGCCTCGGGAGCTGTGGATTCACACGGCCAGAGAGGGAATGCGGGAGACGGGGGGGAAGGGGGCAGGGGAGGAGGAAGATGTGGGGGAGGAGGAGGAGAACGAGGAGACTAATCGCCGAATCGGGGGAACGGGATGGGGATGGGGATAGGGATGGAGTCGGGAACTGAGGAGCTGGACTGAGGCCTGAGGCCAACTCCAACAGCATTCCTCAAATTTCATTTCCTATATCCTCATATACAGAATTCCCTATAAAGATTCCTTCCCTATATCTCTTTCCTCTCCAACAGCATTCCTCAAATCTCATTCTCTATTTTGTCACTCCTATATTATAATGATATTTCATAACCGCCATATGAGCCACGTTTAATTTTTAGCGGAAAAAATTTGACCGGCTATTTTTAATTGCAGGAATTTAAAAATTTCATTCCTCGGTCATCGTGAATTGGCTATATTGTAACGGCTATATTGTAACGGCTATATTTTGAGGCTATATATACACAGCCATTTACACTTCCAATCCTTGCCCCATATCTGAATGTTCATTATCTAGTATATCTCAATGAGTCGTCAGAACTTAGTTCAGCATTTCCTCTCCAAGACTCATCCTCGGATGACGACGATGAATCTCTTCTTACAAGAGCATATCTAGCACAAAGACAAGATAAGTGTGTGAGTGCTCGACGCCATGGGGGTTCTATTGTTGGCCATCAATACATACATCGCAATAGAGAGGAAGGGCATGCCAGGCTATATCGAGACTATTTTGTTGATCCTCAGGTCTACGGCCCAACTTTCTTTCGCGGAGGTTTATGATGAGAAATATTTCAATTGTTTGTATTTTTGATTGATCATCTTTTCTATAGCTCATTCTTCTTTTAAGCAGGTTTAGAATGAGTCGTTACCTATTTCTTCGCATATTGCATGTCAGTAGAAACCCATGATAATTATTTTGTTCGTAAAAGGAATTGTCTTTGGAACTATCGGGTTATCTTCTTTCTGAAGGTAACCGCAAGATTCCTGATGATAGCTTATGGAGTACCGGCAGATGCTATTGATGATTGTCTACGGATTGCGAAAGAACGCCATAGAGAGTCTTAAAAGGTTTGTGCGAGCTATTATTGTCCTCTTTGGAGATGAGTATTTGAGATCTCCAAATGAGAATGATACTGCTAGATTACTTGCAATCGGTGAGGAAAGAGGTTTTCCTGGAATGCTAGGAAGCATAGATTGCATGCATTGGAGGTGGAAAAATTGTCCTACAGCATGGCAAGGCTTGTATACTGGGCATATACACAAGCCAACAATAATTCTAGAAGCCGTTGCTTTACAAGATCTATGGATTTGGCATGCCTTTTTTGGTTTACCAGGATCTCACAATGATATTAATGTTCTTCACCGTTCCCCTCTGTTCGCAAAGCTAGCTGAAGGACAAGCGCCGGAAGTGAATTACACTATCAACGGTCACAATTACACAATGGGGTACTATCTTGCTGATGGGATATATCCTGAATGGGCAACATTTGTGAAGACAATACCAGCTCCTCACGGGAATAAGAAGAAATATTTCTCCCAAGCTCAAGAGGCAGCCAGGAAGGACGTGGAACGAGCCTTTGGAGTTCTGCAATCTCGGTTTGCAATTGTTCGAGGTTCAGCACGTTTCTGGGATCAACAAACACTCAGAGATATCATGACAGCTTGTGTCATCATGCATAACATGATAGTTGAAGATGAGCGAGACGGAGGACCACTTGACTATAATTACGAAGGAATGGGAGAAACAGTTTCAGTGTCACACGAGCATACGCCTGAACTCTTTGAGTTTATTCAAACTCATCATTCCATTCGGAATAGGGAAACTCACCACCAGCTACAAAACGATCTAGTGGAGCACTTATGGCAACGTTATGGAGGGGTGTAATTCTATTTGTTGTAATGTATTCAGTCATTCATCTATGTATTCAGTCATTCATCTATGTATTCAGTCATTCATCTATTGCAAAACAAGAATGCTGTCATTTCGAAATCAACCATCAACCAAGATTGCATTGCAATATGTAAGTCCAGAACCTAAGGAATGAGGGACAAACTGAATCGTTCTTAAGCAAAACAAACAACCTTGGTTCAACCTGACCTATTACATCTTCTAGCTATTATGTCGTTCTGCAAGCTCGTGTAATATTGTTTTTGTGCCTCAAAGGTCAGTGACTTAGATCAATGCCCATAATTCTCTCCTCCTCGACCATTTTCTTGAATTCAAGTTCATTTTTCTTGAATTCAAGCCTCTCTTTTTCTTGCTCAATCTTCTCTTTTTCTTGCTCAATTTTGACTTTTTCTTGCTCAATCTTCGCTTGTTCTTGTGCATCTGATTGCTCATATCGCTCATCTTTCTTCCTCTCTTTTATAATCTCAAGTTCCCTCTTTTCCTTTCTAAGATTTTCTAATGCTTCCATGTAAAGATTAGTTGTTGGAGCAACTTCTTTACCTCGACGTAATCGTTCTTTCGCCGCCTTATGTCCAATTGGTCTGCTTAAGTGATCATTTTCTGCATTAGGATGGTCCTCATCAAGATGAATTGCATTTGTGCTAACAGGACTGGAAGATCCCGGACTTCCGCTACTCGATGTCTTTTGCTTCTTCTGAGATAACCGAGCACACCACTTAGGATGGTATTGCAAAGTATTCCAGCAATGTAAGAATGCGAATGATCGCCTTTCTTCCTCATGATACAAAGTTTTAGCTTGCATAATCTGTACAACCACACAAACAATATCTATGAGCACACCATCCACAAATAGGAAAGGTACATAGATTATGGACTAACCTTGTCCTGCTCAGTTAACCCGCTTTGGTTTCGACGCTCAATCCGATCATGACACCCGCAAAACTTGTTCCTTTGCTTCTTGAATAACAGACCATCGATGTGTAAGTGAAGCCTGTGAAGCGATCCGAGGTGAAAGTCTTGTACTCGTGGAAGTAGTCATGAATTCTTCTCCAATAAGTGGCACGGGATTGTTGGTTCCCTTGTATTGCATCAATACTAACATTAAGCCATGCGGAGACCAACAAATTGTCTTCTTCCTCAGAGAAATTTTTGATCTTCTATTGTTTGCTTTTATTTGGGGACCATCCGTAGTTAATCGTGACGGTTGTGAACCAATTGGACTTTCTGTGGCGAAGGTTCAGAACCATCCCAATCACGGAGTGGAGGGGCTCCCTCACTCAACAGATTTATATAGAAGCCATCCATAATTTCTAATCTGACAGCAACAAAATTTCTCAAGTTAACAAACAACATTGCAATATCTTAACAAGTCTAAACCAGTCTTAGCATCATTACATCATACATAAAAAGTCTAAACCAGTCTTAGCATCGTTACATCATAAATAACAAGTCTAAACCAGTCTTAGCATCATTACATCATACATAACAAGTCTTAACATTAATACAAGACTAAAACCTTCCCGAATCATCACTATCAATTTCGATACCCTCTTCTTCACAATACTGCCAGTCATCACGTTTATCCTCGTCATCACTCTGGTAGTCATAGGGAAGGCACAACTCAGGGTCTACATCCTTTGCAAGATCTACTTCATCTCTTTGCACCAGTTCTTGTGATTGTATGGCAACCTGCTCTAAGCTTCGAGTTATAGTTTCGATGTCCATCAAAAGGCTATTGAGTTCATTGGCACATTGACATGTGCCAATACTAAAATTGTCTTCTACAATTTTGTTAAGGTCCAATGCGATGCCCTCTATTTGTTTCTTGTCCATGCCAAGCCTTTACCGAGCTTCTCTGGATCTTTGTCCATCTACACATTGCAAGCAATATACAGCACCTTAAACCACACATTGGAAGCAACTATACCCCAAGCATAGACAGCAAACATTAGACAACAATGTGCAATTTGGCAGGTTTATGTAGTAAATCAAGTCTAATCTGCTGCCCTGATTTCTAATCAAGTCTAAATCAATTTCGATCACAATACATCGGGACGATGGTACATTACAGCAATCTTTGTACTTGTATGGCTTAGGTTCTCTGACACGGGCAAACATAGGAAAATAGTAAGGCAACAAAAAAAAAGCCTATCCATTTGACCATTTCTGTGACAATGTGTTCCGGTCATATCAAGATGACATCAACAAGTTCATTTTTTGCTCGATTATTGACAATCTGCTATTAACATGGTTGCCTATCAACTTTCTGTTGTTACTAGTGGTGTTAAAGTAGGAAAACTCATGTTAACAATACGAAGAAACTTGCTTGGTGTTTAAAATTACTGCTAAGGCCCTGCTTGGAAGCTCTGAAATTTATTCCACTTGTAAATACATTACACTTGTATTTTTCTGGGCACAGAAAAATCCTTTGAATACAACAATATTTGTTTCCCCTTGTAATTGTTATTCGTGTAAAAAAAACAGCCCTCCACTTGGTTTGATAATCCACCAACACTCAGACTAGTTATTATAGTTCTTTACTATTGTCATGCATTAACATTCCTACACATATGTTCGATTGTTGGCCAAAGTTCGAAGTTTTATGCTGAAACTGGACAATGTCTGAACAATTTTCAACTATTTCCAAAGTCAGATGCTATTAAAAACAGGATGCCTACACAACACAGAAAAAATTAATACTATGGACTACAGACCAGATGAACCAGATAGAAAGCAAGGTATTACTAATGCAAATACAATGATCTACTGAGATATAATCGAACATTTATAGACACTGAACAAAAGTAAGATACAAGTATTTGCACAAACATTGATGGATGAGAAACAACATAAGAAATAATAGTTCGATGTCTCCCTATATTTGCAAATCAAGCCATCAACTGAATGTATATACACAACCTTTTGGGCTTCAATCAACCGATGAGTTTTCTATGATTCACATTTCACAGAATTTATGGAGGCATCCCTGCAGGAATCTAATAATGAAATGAAGATGTTCTTCATGTAGCAAACAAGACCTGGTATAAGGGCAACACTAAGAAACTATATGTGGCTGTCTGCTCCCACTAATAATTTCCAAATCCTAAAAATAGCAGTCACCCATGACCCAACAGGTCAACCTAGCTCCAAATATTCCAATATCTGAACTCGCAGTGCAATCAGCGACAAGCCTAACCATCAAGACTTGCAACAGCTAATTTGCAAGCTTATGAACCTAACAAATTTGCAACAGCTAAGCTTCAGGCCATCTACCTTTCTCCAGAAACACAGACAACAAGGAGATCCCCCAAATCTAAGGAAAACTTATGAACCTAAGCAAAATTTACAGAGTAAATCGGATTGTTGCAGCAGGAATCAACTACTGTCCAGACCCAATCAGTCGCAAGAAAGTTCAGGATGGAATGGAGGAGCAACGACTGAGGATTTACCGCCTCTTGCAAGTTTAGGATGGAGCGGCGGCGACGACCGGGTCGAGGATGGAGCGGCGGCGAGGACGACGAGGATCGGGTCGACGATGGAGCGGCGGCGACGACCGGGTCGAGGATGGAGCGGCGGCGACGACCGGGTCGACGATGGAGCGGCGGCGAGGACGACGACGATGGAGCGGCGGCGACGACCGGGTCCACGATGGAGCGGCGCCGAAGACCAAGCGGTCGTGAGGACTAGGTCGACAATGGAGCCCAGAGCTGTCGCCTCCTCGCGGATTCCTCACGGGCGCGGGAGAGACGATGTTGAGCACCGACCGGAGATCGAGAATGGGATGGGGAACGAACGGGGAATCCCGAAATCTCGAGAACCTCTCTCCGTTCTGCAAAAATGGGGAATGGGATAGGTAGTCTGTTGGAGCAAGATGAGGAACGGCTGCTTGTACGGATTACTCATTTTGAGGGATGAGGAATGGGATAGGGAGCCTGTTGGAGATGGCCTGAGGGTGGGAAAGAAACCTTTTATACCTGGTATAGTGGTATATGTGGGTAATTTTTCCAAGTTCAAGGGTAAAGAGGTATTTTTATTTCGCAAAAGCAAAAAAAAGAAACACATTTTAATTGGTGTTTAACTTCTAGGTCCCGTTTGGCAATTTGAAGCCGAGTCGTTTTTATTAGATTCTAGAAGAAACCCAACCAAACGGACTAAAACTCGGAACATTTCTTCTTTTTCCACTTTGTTATTGAATCGGTCTCAACCGTGTTCCACCTGATTCACAGAATCCTACCTAAAACGTTTTTACCAAGAATCTGAAACCGTACTAAACAGGGTCTTAGTTTAATGAAGGTTTTAGTTTTTTCAAAGCCGGGTGAAAAGTCGGTTGTTTGTTTCGATTTTGATTTTTTTGTTTTTAATCTGATTAAAAAGTTGAAATAAATAGGGTTTATATATCTCTTTATTTACAGATCTATTTAAGAAACCCTGAATTATACCTAGTAGTAGCAATGTTTAGAAAAGAGAAAAAACAACCAGGCAGAGCGCAAAGTAACATACAATCCCACGTAAGGAGGGTCGGAGCCAGCGGCAGCAGCTAGGGAGAGAGGAATCCACGAATGGCGTTGGGCGACGGGAAGCCGGCGGTGCTAATCCCGATGCCCAGCCGAGACAGGGACGGCGACCTGCTCGTGCCGCCTGCCGCCGTCTCCACCGAAATTTCAATGAATGACACTGAATTGGACTGCCGCGGACAAAACGACATTAAATTGGTTCGCCTTTCTCGATATGACACCGTGCACTCTAATTTCATCGTGGAATGACATTTTGGCCCTTTTCTGGGTATTGTTTATGTTTTTCCCCCGATTCGCATGGTGACGAGACAAAAATGCCCCTGAGTCGCACCGTGCTTAGCTGGTTGAACGATTGGGCGGCTCGTGCTCGCCCATTGGCTGCGTGCTCTCTAGGGTTCAGCGGCGGCGGCGATGGCAGAGAAGGCACCGCCAGTCGGCACTGACGTCGGCGGAATGGAAGCGTGCAGCGGCGGTCGTAGGTAAGCTGCTATTCAAATTTCCCTCGGTTGGGTTAGGGGTTAGGGTTCGTGAATGCGGATTCTGGGATTGGCGCGAATAGTTGATACATGGAGAAATTTATGTGAGGTCTTGTACCTAACAGGCATTTGTGTTTGTTTTACTTGTATTTTTGTTGTTGTTACGATCGATCCTGGTCTTTGCAAGTGGATATTTGGAGAAATTTCTGTTAGGTCTTGGACCTAACAGGCCTATTTTGTGTTTGTTTTCCTTGTGTTTTTGTTGTTGTTGCGATCGATCCTGGTGGTGCTGCAAGTAGTACTTGTGGTACTAACTCAAGGTCGGCGAGGTAGTCAATAGCGCGGGGGTTCTTGTAGCCACCGAGGAAGTGTGGCACGTGGACATGATGAATCTACATTGCCGCTCGATTGGGATAAGCTTTGTGTCATGAACAATCCAGATATATACATAGGCAGTAATAATCCGGTTGCTGGGGAAGATGCCATCTATGAGATGTTGGGTTTTAGTCTTGAGTGGGAACAAGATTGTGTTCGAGGACATGGGATGGAAGGAGATGCAGAGCAAGGACATGGGGTGGAAGGAGATGCAGAGCAAGGACATAGTGATGACAATGCCAGGGCTACGTCACCTTTCACTGCTGATGATGATGACAATGAGACAAATGACACTGTAATTCCAGATGTCGTACCCGGTGAGGCTTGTGTTCATTACGACAAGGAAAATCCTCCAATGGCAGAGGGGAGCACGTATGGATCTATGTATGAGTTTAAAATGGCTCTGAGGCAACATGCAATTGTGAATCAATTTGAGGTAGCCACAGAGAAGGCCGAGTCAGTTAGGTACAGGGGTTACTGCAAAGCAAAGGGGTGTAAATGGGCTATTGTAGCAAGGTTGATGCGTGATGGAAAGTCTATTCGGGTATAAATTTTAGCTTGTTTGGAGTTCTTTCTGTTCATATTAATGTTGTCATTTTTGTGGTTAACCTTGATTTGTTGTATATGCAGGTGACAGTGAATAAGTTTGACCACGTGTGTGCATCTACAGGGAGAGTAAGCACAAGGATGGCTTCATACAAGTGGATAGCAGAGAAGGCAATCCCAATTTTGAAGGAACATCCAAATATGGGAGCAAATGAACTGAAATCTGTGTTAGACAGTAAGTACTCTGCAAATTTAACTTACAGCACAGTGTGGCTTGGTAGGCAGAAAGCTATGGACATTATTTTTGGTTCATGGGAGAACAGTTTTGAGATGCTTTTTAAGTTCAAGGCAGAGATAGAACTTAGAAGTCCCGAAGTGTAGTCGAAATAGATGTACAACATGATGGAGAGAACATGTACTTTCATAGGTTTTTCTCGTTGTTTTAAGCCTAGCATAGATGGGTTTCGAATGGGTGTAGACCGTACATTAGCATAGATTCCACTGCACTTAATGGGAGATGGAATGGACATCTTCCTTCATTTCTGACTTTAGATGGCCATAATTGGATGTTTCCACTAGCATTTGGGTTGTTTGATGCAGAGACCATAGATAATTGGACTGGTTCATGCAACAATTGGAAAAAGCCATAGGCAGTCCACCACATTTGGCAATAAGTTCAGATGCCTGCAAGGGTTTAGAAAATGCAATTAAGCATGTGTTTCCCTGGGCAGAGCATAGAGAGTGCTTCAGACACCTCATGGATAATTTCGTTAAAAAATTCCAAGGCCCAATCTATGCAAATATGTACCCTGCTGCTAGGGCTTTTAGAGGCGGGCGAGGTTTGACCATTACATCGGCAAAATACATGAAGCATGCCCTGATGTTGGCCCATGGTTACGTAGGTATCACAACCTGTTGTGGATGAGAAGTAGGTTTTCAGAGGAGACCAAGTGTGACTATATCACAAATAACCTAGCTGAGTGTTGGAACAGCTGGGTGAAGGAGCTGAAGGACCTACCTGCGACTGAGCTAGCTGATGCAATAAGAAAGAAAACTATGCAGCTATATGATAGGAGGAGGAGGTTAGGAGAAAAACTTGAAGGTGTCATGCTCCCTGGTGTTATTCATCAGCTTAATGCAATGACAAGGCATCTGGACAGGTTGATGGTCACCACTGCTGGCAAGAACATAGCTGAAGTCAGTGAGGTCAATGAGGAACTTGAAGTGGTGAGACATGTGGTGCATCTTGATAAGCATGAGTGCACATGCAGGGAGTGGCAGGTCTCAGGAAAACCCTGTCCACATGCTTTGGCATTCATAAGTACCATTAGAAACTTCAATATGGAGGACTATGTGCACCCTTACTTCTCTGTGAGATCATTCAGGCTTGCATATGCAGGTATCATTCCACCTTTGACTGACAGTCACAATGGCCCTCTGTGGACCTTGGGTCAAGGGTGCCGCCACCAAATGCAAAGAGGTCGTGAAAGGTGCATAGAAAGAAAAGGATTGTAGGTTGTCTTGAGAAAGGAAAGGCCAAGGGTAAGGGAAAATGGCAGGTCAAGTGTAAGGGCTGTGGTGAATTGGGTCACGGGCAGACTAGCTCCAAGTGTTCCTTAAATGGGACGAGAAGAGGTACTTGCACTGATAATCTGTTACAATTGATAGACCAATTGATATTTCATAAACCCTGAACTTGTGTATATGTATTTGCAGGAAAAGCAGATCCAAGAGTGGCCCTAAACAAAAGAGTGTACCACTCCTCAAAGAAAAGAAAGATCGATTGCAAGGAAGGTGCCATTCGGTAGTCTTTGGTGGAGAAGGGACCAACAATACCATTTCCACACCGACGAGGTATAATCTTGCTTTCTTGACTGTGACACTTCTGTTTCAATAATGTACCGTGCTACTTGGTGCAGGCAAATGGCAATGAGCAATACTGCTGGAGAGGGGACTAGCGGACCACGACCAAAAAGTCGACTCCAAAGAAAAACCAGACTCCAAGTGGTCTTCTTTTCACCGCAAAATGGGTGTAATCAAAATGTACTTTTGCATGTTGCTCGGCAAACATTAGCTTTAGCATGTTGCTAGATTACGGATGATGATACAACTTTTGTATGCTATATTCTGGATGCTAGACCTTTTGTATGCAATTACGGATGCTAAATCCAAGTAGATGCTCTTGATCTTTTGTATGCAATGCGGATGCTAAATCCAAGTATATGCTATCGATACAACTTTTGTATGCTATATTACGGATGCAATTCTGGATGCTATACCATTTGTGGATGCACTGGATGTGTATACCATTTGTGGATGCAATGCGGATGCTATACGAGTTGTGGATGCAATGCGGATGCTATACCATTTGTGGATCTTTTGTATGCTATACCATTTACGGATGCAATGCGGATGCAATTCTACAACCGGATGCTAAATTACGGATGACAATTTACGGATGATGTACCATTTGTATGCAATTCAGTATGCCAAACAAAATGATGCCAAACATATTTCTAACAAAGAGAATTATACCATTTGTGGATGTACCATTTCTAACGACCAAAGGTATTTGATTTGTTCATTTTCTCTCTTGATTGTTTCTTTGTTTTTCTATTGAAGAATTGGGTTGAGCATTTTCCATATTTATTGTTCTAAACAGGTGCGACAAAACCATCAGTAACTGCAATTGATGTTAAACAAACTGATGCCAAACAAAATTATGCCAAACATATTTCACTGATGCCAAACAAACTGATGTTAAACAAAATGATGCCAAATATATTTCACTGATGCCAAACAAACTGATGTTAAACAATCTGATGCCAAACATATTTCACTGATGCCAAACATGTTTCACTGAACATGCACTGATAAACAAACTGATGCCAAACATACTGATTATTGACAAATAATACTGATGCCAAACATATTTCCCCATACTTGTTCATTTTACATACTTGCTCATTCATTGACATGCTACTTTACAAGCATTACAACTACTAACAAAATCATAAGAACTATATTAACACAACCTAACAATACAATAGTTTTTCCCCAGACTTCAATTTTCCTTGTTAGTGCTGCCATCTCCTTCTGTACTTCCTCTAAATCTTCCTTCAGGTCATTTCTTGCTTCACGCTTGCCAAACTCTCTTCCGACTCCAATTCTTCCAAGGTATTCCTCATCTTTGGGCTTGCCACATGAAAAATTTACAACCATTCGAACCACGAAAACAAATTTCATTGCATACATGAAATCAAAATTTCAGTGGTCGCTGTATACACGAAAGCAAAATTTCATGAAACCTAGCGATCAAAACACAATTTCATCACACTACTCCCAAAACTCAGAAGCTTGGTTGCGCGGGCATTTGTAGAACCTCTTCCCTTGTTAGCCTCTGTGCATGATCGGCTCAACACATTCTCGATGTTGCAATACGGACACACAATCAAGGGCAACCTCAGAGGCTCCAAAGGCGATTTCCAACTAGAACCAAGCTAGAGGAATGCGACATCTACTCCACATCACAAGCGGGCACAACGGAATCCGCAAAAGCAGCGAAGGGAGGAACAAGCTTACTAGATGCGAGCCGGTGTCAATGCCGCCGAAGTCAATGCCGCGAAACTGCAGATGTCGCTGGCGCCGCTTTTCTCCGCCGCCGCCACTTGAACCCTAGAGCGTGCTAGGCGGGATCTGTGCTAGCCGCCCAATCGTTCAACCAACTAAGCACGGCGACTCAGGGCATTTTTGTCCCGTCACCATGCGAATCGGGGGAAAAACATAAACAATACCCAGAAAAGGGCCAAAATGTCATTCCACGATGAAATTAGAGTGCACGGTGTCATATCGAGAAAGGCGAACCAATTTAATGTCGTTTTGTCCGCGGCAGTCCAATTCAGTGTCATTCATTGAAATTTCCCCGTAAGGAGGGTCGGAGCCAGCGGCAGCAGCTAGGGAGAGAGGAATCCACGAATGGCGTTGGGCGACGGGAAGCCGGCGGTGCTAATCCCGATGCCCAGCCGAGACAGGGACGGCGACCTGCTCGTGCCGCCTGCCGCCGTCTCCACCGCGTCCGCGTCCTCCGGCGCCGGCGCGGACTCCGACGACGACGAGTCCAAGCCCTCTTCCGCCTCCGCCGCGGCCGCGGCGGCGCAGACTGGCCGCGAGGTCTCGCCGCCCCCACCCTTCCCCTCTCGTCTACGATGGCTTCTCGAGTCGGATTTGATCTGGGGAGAGCTGTAATGCGGGAATTGCCGTGCGTTTTGAAATGCTGATGGCCTCTTGTGTGTTTCTTGTTTCAGGCGTTCCATAATGTTGTGCATAGCTGGGCGTCCAAGAAGTTTATGACCGGATGGTATGTCTGCTCTTTGGATTATGAGATTCTGCTCCTCAATTTCGTAGGATTTTTACTCGTGCAATGCAAAATTGGATTGTGGGGGTGTTGTGGTAGTTGTAAACCGTGGGAAAACGGGATCTTTAGTCTTTGATGTTTTGTTTTAGGGGATAAAACTGCAGAAACGTGAAACTTGTGGTAGGTTTCTTGGGTATGCTGTTGGATTCACATTGGTAGAATTGAATCTGAATGCACCCTGTTGTCATGTTAAGAATGGAGTTACATGGGTCATTTTCGTGTGAATTGTCTAACGCTAATTGTGTTGCCCTCGGCCAGCGAACTGGGATTCAAATTCTTAGCCTGAACTATACAGTCATTGAGGACTGTAACTGGACCTTCAAGGTTTGGAAATTAGCCTTGTGAAACTTAAAGCTGTGTCGGTGGCTCAGGCATTTCTTCCTATTGACAGCTACTGAGAGTGATGTTAGGACCCTGCAAAAAACTTCATAGAACCTTTTCATGATTGTCAGTTAGCATTTCATTTTCCAAATTTAATGTGTGGCACCAGTCAGGCAAGCATTAGTTGTATATGTTTACCTTCTCTTAGTTCTGCAACATCAATGTTCAGGCAACTTCGGCCCAACTGCCCTTTTGTGCTGTTCACTGTACTAGCTGAATAATCTTGTCATAGCTTTCCTTCCTTTGCATATAAATGCATGTAAGACATTTTAAAATCTTTTCTATCATCCTGTATTGCTTTTGTAAGAGTGATAGAAACAGAGTTGATACCACTTGAGTGGTGCATATTCTCATATCTGCATTCACATGACTTCATCAGTACAAATTATATGAGAACATGCATGAATTACATTAGATGTAGAGCAAAAACAATCGCAGATATTGGTCAGACATGGAATGAACTTTAATCTAGGCTTTGCGAAACTTGGTGTATTTGAAGAGAGCAAGAACAAAGGAAATATTTTTTAATAAAAAATGAATTGAGAATCATTTCACTGTATTCATTTCTCAAAATCTCACGTAGTCTATCCTTTCAAGTTCATGAATCCACTGCCTTTTCTTTTTATATTCCTTTGATATCTCTTGTTACTAATGATGGATCACAAAGCACAGAAGTAGCATGAATAGAATTGATTAATGGACATGTATGGAAGTTTGGCTACAAAAATGAATATATTAACTTTTTGTGTCTTCTATTTTTTATTTAGTTTATTAATTTTTGGTCTATGCCATATGGTGTGTCAATATTTGTCTAAGCAATTGGTGTATTAATTTGATGGTCAATGATAAAGTCATAAAGGAGGTTTCTTATGAAATAAATTCATCACTGAACCTAAAGGCGCAAACAGATTGGAAGTATTTAGCTGAGCATTTTTGCAAGCTATTCTCTGTACCTAGATGATAGCAAGCATGGTCATAAATACTATATTTGGCTTCTGTTTCTGCACTTCCATTGGTAAAGGATATATGGAGCATAAGATTTGAAATGAGACAATGTTTTGTGTGCTTAAGTAAGACACTTGAGATCAATTTTGAATATTTCTTTTGTGAAGTTGCCCCTGTATTGCTGAGTACTGATGGGATGTTCCTCTGTTTGTTTCAGTGTAATCCTCTTTCCAATTGCAGTTACATTCTATATCACATGGTGGTTCTTTCGCTTTGTGGATGGTTTTTTCTCTCCAATATATGCACATCTGGGTATCAATATATTTGGTATGTATAATACTTGAATTATACATATTGATTGTTGCTCCAGTTTACTACCTATGTAGATGATGCACCTCAGATGTCAGATATGTACAATCCTACTACAAAAATGTTCCATTTTGGTTATTTGAGAGTTACTTCTGTGTACGTCTGTAGCTTACCAGTACCAACAATATTTTTTACTGTTGGTTTGTAGGTTCTTTGAGAATTACTTGCCTTTTTGAATTTTATGATTTATCAGCAATGTTGATTTACTATAGATTTGTAGTATAACAATGATATGCACCAAACATCAGTATATATTGGCTGTTTCTGCCATTTTTCTTGAGACATTTTATTCATCTATAATGACCCTTAGCATTATCTCTGTTTGTACTTTGTCGCAGTTTGAATATTTGTAGATAATTGAACTAATTTACTGATACTTCTTAAATCCTATTTTGTGTTGATAAGTGACTTTTGCAAACTGCTGATTGTCGTACATGTGATGTGCATTTATAATAATTAAGTTGTAGATGGACAGTTACCAAGCTGTTTTTCTTCTTTTGTGTTTATTTCGAGATACACATCTCTCTCTCTCTCTCTCTCATAACTATTATAAGCACTGTTCCATACATGTCGGTGCAGTGTACATCAATTGGAGAAGTTTAAATATCTGATGTTGTTTTTCTTAATCTAATGATGAACTAAAGCTGTTACTTGAACTTGGTTTGTAATCTCTGTCTTGTGTTTCTATTAGAGAAATAGTACATTTCTTTGTCTCTTTTTTTGAAACACATTCGGAGTACATTTTCTCCAAATTCATCACCTACATGGAGCAAATCCTGTGCAAACTCATTCTTCTTTACTTTGTTCTGAGAATCAACTCCTGCATGCTTTTTCTTTCTACAATTGAGCACCTTTTTCAGGCAATTCTCAGGATATATGTATGGATTTGCAGTAGATTCTGAAGATGATTTTTCACGTTTTTTTGCAGGACTTGGTTTTGTAACTTCATTATCATTCATTTTTGTGGTCGGAGTGTTCATGTCATCTTGGTTGGGGGCATCTATTCTTGGTCTGGGAGAGTGGTTTATAAAGCGAATGCCATTTGTTCGCCATATTTACAATGCATCTAAGCAAATCAGTGCTGCTATTTCACCTGGTTATATTCATCACCTTTTGGCGATTCTATAAATCGCAATTCAACTCTCAATAGCTAATATGATTTTAATGCAGATCAAAACAAGCATGCATTCAAGGAAGTGGTCATCATAAGGCACCCTAGAATTGGCGAATATGCATTTGGATTTATCACTTCAGAAGTTCTACTTCAGGTTTGAGTGACGTCACTATTACAACTGTATTGCTGGCCCTTTATTTCATATTATCATACTTATGTTTCATGAATCATGATTTCCATCTGTGTAATTTTTCACGTTGAGATGTTTGCCCCACTTTTTTAGTGATGTGATCAATATTTTGTTTAAAATTGATACTACTGATAAAATTCATTGCACCCATATTCCATATTCCTGCAGAAGCTGTTTATTTCAAAATTTCCCTGTAAAACAAGATAAAAATAGGAACCTTGGTAATTAGTTGATAGTTATAGTAAAATTATTTCTTAAGCTTTGCTATTCAGTTGATAGTTATAGTGGAACCTTGGTAGTTTTGTTATCATGGGTTTAGTGGAAGTTTTAGTGATGATTAACCATTGGAATGCTTGATAATTAGTGTTAAACGCTTCTTTTACTTAAGATATTGCTTTCTAGTTTCTCCATTAATCTTTGCTTAGTTATATGACTTGTTTAGCCTTGGTGGAATCCTTCAAAAGTTTCAACTTACTGGAATGTATTGCTTGTAGGAAATTACTTGTAGTAGTAGCATCCCGGGTGCCCATTGAAGATTCATGATGCATTTCCTTTCTTGATAATTCATGATGCATTTCCTTTCTTGTTTCTCAGAGTTATTCTAGTGAAGAAGAGATGTACTGTGTATATGTTCCAACCAATCATCTCTATATTGGAGACATATTTCTGGTCAACTCAAGTGATGTGATTAGACCAAACTTATCTGTTCGTGAAGGCATTGGTATGCTCATCTTCTGTGTTTATATTTGCATCTTGGTCCATATAATTTGAATGACTTTGATAATATCTTTGTTTCATGTTGTTACAGAGATTGTTGTCTCAGGGGGCATGTCAATGCCTCAAGTTCTATCAATACTGGAAACAGAGCAGAACCCATTGAAGAGGATCAGATCTACTCGAAGTTGATATAGCTCTTACACGCCAGATTCCTTGTGTAATTATGTGCTTGACTACTCGCTGGTTTCTGTAAGTAGGATCTGATAGAATGTACGGTTCTCCTGGCTGGAATGCAAATCTTTCTGTCCACGCACTCAAGCAGCCACTCAGCCATAATGTGCGTGTGCGTGGGCTCGCTTCTGTGGCCGAGCTCCTTGAGAAATCGACATGACGGTCCATTTAGAAGTAGAGTTGACCTGAGAGTCGACACGGCCATCTTACCCAGCCATGATAGAATTTGTTAGCTTCATTTCTTTTGGTAAAGAGGAGCTTTAGGTCTGACCATGTCTTCAGAACTCTAAGTTGTTTCTGGTTCTGGCATAGTTATGGTGTGTGCAGTGCATGTGCAATACGTTCTTGTATGAGACTTGTGGTACAGAATATCGTATGCCCGATGGATGAATGGGTATATATGGACATGCACTAAACTTAGAAGAACTTGAGACTGATTGATGGCTAGTAGATTCAAGTATTCAATAAGGCCATCAGATGAAGTTATTGGTGTGTATTTGCGTGGCTGTTGCCGAGCAGTAACTTGCGGGTTAATCTAAGGGGATGCATGAGCAGAGATGACCCCAAGTAACAATCAAGCATGATGTACTTTTCTACCTCTTTGATACCTTTGATTGGTTAATGTAGTGTGAAAAGGCCTTTAGCAGTTGCCATGTTCTCCCTTGTCAAAAAAGCATGCTGCCCATTTCTTCAACTGTACTGCAAGTGCATGTTCGGTGCAATATATTTATTCTGTAAATATGGAACTTAATCTCTAGGACACGTTGGACATGGATTTTCCGTTCAAAGCAACCACGGATCAGCTATGCTACTCGCTGTCGACAAGACTCGGCATTCTTTTGACCAAGATGAATACTAGTGCAAAATCCACAGGTTCCCAATTATTATCCATAGATTACATCCGGGAGGTTTCAAGCCTCCTCAAGCATCCACCTCACCTCCCTCTAATTTTTCGAAAAAGTCTATTTATTCCTCCAAATCACGGATAGGTCCTTCCGAATTACGAAGAGATCTTTTGCGATTTTATGTTACTCGCTGTCGACAAGACTCGGCATTCTTTTGACCAAGATGAATACTAGTGCAAAATCCACAGGTTCCCAATAGAAACTACAGTCAGGGAAGACGAAAGAGCCTCTGCAGCTGGTCCGGCCTCGCCTCCTCGGTAATGCACTGCGAGCCAGTTATTCCCACCTGGACTGAGTTACGTGAACAATATATTCACTCAAACTAGACCGAATCAGGTTTTAGAACCATAGTTACCAATACAGGTACATACCGGCCGGTATGGTTGGTATATACCGTTTCGACATCTAAATTGATATGAAGTAGCTGTATGTACTGTATCGGTCTCGATACCGGTCATGCCGGTCAATACTGGCCCAATACCGATTATGTTGGTGGAATTGATAATATGGTTTATTGAACTATATGTTATTTTGATAGTACTACTATGTGTTTGGATTGATTTTATAAGTGAACTTTGGTATACATATAAATAAACATGTGTATACTTATAAATATATATTATTATACTAAACCTGAAATACGCTGATACAGACCGGTACTAGAGTGTACCATTCTAAGAGCCAAACCGTATGACCTCCGGTACGGTATTGACAATTTTGTTTGGAACCATAGTGCTAATGAAAATGATATTTTTTCAAGCAAAATCACAATAGTGTCACCTAAAAATTCACTAAAGTGTAATAAAAAAAATCTAAAGTAATACAAGCAAACTATTGGGAAAGCATTTGGTGTCACAAAGTTCTTTTAGAAAGCATGTCCAGCTCCTTTTGAATACATTTGTAAAATAGCCATCTTCTCGATTATAGAATATACGGCATTTGATATCACTCCTATACGGCAAGGCACTGGAGGTTCCTATCGAGCTCCCCTTCCTTGTTAGGAATATGCCAATTAATTAATCACTTGAATTAACTAATCGCTTAATTAATAAATTTACTTAATTAATCAAGGACCCTACCAACCGAGGAGTGTATGCTCAGCCGATGGGTCACCCAAGGTTTAAATGCATGAGTTGCTTTATCTCAAATATTATTTATTTATTTGTCGTTATCGCTAGATGTAAGATTGTTCCTGAGCGTATGGTTTCAGACATTCTCGAGCACGTGGTCGAATATTCTCAGATGCGAGGTTTCAAATTTATTATTGTGTAATTTTACCCTACCCGTTGTTGTTTGGTCCTTGTTTATCATTGTACTTTATTTTGAGAAATTATCATTGGGAATTGTTATCAATATTCTTGGTAAAGTGGTTTAAATTTAGAAAGAAAAATAGTAGCGGTAAGATTTTGGACACTTGTTACAACATTGAACAGCGCAGTGAGAATTTTTTTAAATAATATTTTTTTGAAAAAACATTTACAAAAATAATATGTCAATTAAAAAAATAACAAAAATACACCGCTGTCACCAATTCTAATAGCGACAGAGGGGTCTATCGCTAATTCAAATCGCGAGACCTCTTTGTAGCCAATTGAATTGGCGACAGAGAGGACAATCCTAACGGTTGCCTCTTTGTCGCCATTTCGATTGGCGACAGAGGCTCTGTCGCCGTTTCAAATGGCGACAGAGGGCAAAACTGTAACTGCCTCTCTGTTACCAATTGAAATGGCGCTCGCGTGGCGCTATAGGCCGCCATTTATATCGAGCGAGCCAAGCACAGACCGACCGAAGAAAAGAGGAAGGAGAAGAGGAAGAGGGGAAGAACTTTTTGAGAAGGGTTATGAGAGTATAACTAAGTTACTATAAAAAATTCAGATCATGATTGAACTTGTGCAATTTTTAAAAACTCTAACAATAATGCTAATGCATTTCAAGTAACTTTACTGATTTAATTGAGCTATTAAATTATGTTAGAAATTTTTAAAACTTTTTGAGAAAGGTTCTGAGAGTATACCGAAATAACTTTTTTATTTTCCAGTGGCATAAAGGAGTAGCCAGTGTGTTGTCACTTTACTTTGAGAAAGCTGCTCGTGCATGTTGTCCAATTGGTAGGGCACAACAATTCCCTGCCTTCATATTTACTTTTTTAGACCGATTTGACAACACACTAGCACATGTTTTTATAGACCGATTTGACAACACGCAGATAATAGTTGTGTCTTACCGATTGGACAACACACTAGCACATGTTTTTATAGACTGATTTGACAACACGCAGACAATAACTGTGTTTTACCGATTGGACAATACTTGGTTTACAGACCCTTGCTGCAATCATTTATCATTAGTTTTATTTTTAAAAAATCATTGTTGTTGTTTTTTTTAAAAAAAAATCACTGCTGTTTGTTATTACAAATCACTGCTATTGTTTTTTTTAAATTATTTGCCAGTTAATTTTGTTTGACAAAAAATTCAAATTTGATAAAATATTCAAATTTCGTTGTTCCTCATTCTTTTTCGGTGTGCGACAAATTTGACAACAAACCAAAGTCTTAATAAAACCTGACATTGATATTACAAAGTATAGTAATTACAACAACTACAATAGCATAGCATGTGAACAATACCTAATATACGAAAGGAATTCATAAAACTGGGATACAACATAGGTACATGCTTCTGATGAAGGACTAAGTCACAAAACCATAGATTCTATGGCCATGGTTGTTGGAATAGGTTGCTAGTATAAATATTATAATCGTTATCTACTGGCTCCTGATGGGGTACTACATTCGGTAACCTGATAGGGCTTAATGTAATATCATTGTCAGGATTCGGAGGACTTCAAGGATGCAAGGTTCGTGGCCTAGGTGGCATGAAATCGTCATCATCATCGTCATTTGTATGGTTAGGAGTTAGCCCTCCTTCAATGCTGGTTGAACATCCTCTTGCATTGTTGCTTGAACGGCTTGTTGTAGTAGTGCTTGAACGGCCTGTTGTGATAGTGCTCGAACGTCGAGGCCTAGGTGACATGAAATCATTGTCACAATCGCCATCGTCATTTCTAAAGTTAGGAGCAAGCCCTCCTTCGGTGGTGGTTGAACGTCCTCTTGAACTTTCTGCTTCAACAATATCGGGTGGACCTCTAACCCTCTAGTTAGATTCTCTTCTGTGTCTTCTACGCGAACCTAGGCATCACACACCCACCGAAGAGCATATGCATCGCTACGAAATGTGGGATATCTTTGTTCAACAACTCTCTCTTTATCCTCCGGGAATGACTAACACACAAGATGAGCATACGAATAAGTGAACTTATAGATAACGCTAAAAAGATTTGTAGTGTGAACAAGTAGGAAAATAACTAACCTTAATATGCTCTGCATATTGATCGGGCTGCATCAGTACCCTATAAAGTCTCGTAGAGAAACCTATAGAAGAAGGGTGGTCGGCTAGTTCGTACACCCTGAAATACCTTTGACGCTACCCTTGCAAGTACGCCTTGAGGTCGTCGAAGGTCACAAGGTTCATGACAAAGGTTGTTACGTTATGTCTCGATAATGTCGGACGCCACTCTTGCAATTTGAACACCACTTTATTTAGGTTCTCCTCCTTGAACGGATCATCTTTTCCATTACACGTAACCTTCAATGTGTAATGAAGGGCTACGCTACTCATATCAGGTGTCTATGAGAATGCTCTGCTAGAGGATCCAGCCATGGTGAAGTGTGAGTGGGAGCTATGTATGTGTGCCTGCGGTTTGGCCTTTTATAGTCTCCAAGGGGTGGTGTATGGACTAAGTGTTGAAAGGTAAGATGTAATCGTGCAGACGGATAGCAAAACGCCGGAGTGTGTAGTTAAGTCGGCCTGAAAAGGCAGTCATGCATGAAAGGTGCATGGTGTTAGTACTGACAAATATACTATGCAATAAGTGGTCACTTCAGAGTTAAAAGTAGGCAGTGAGTAGTCACTTCGGACTGTGCAGTGAGTGGTCACTTCAGAGTTAAAAAATAGGCAGTAAGTGGTCACTTCAAACTTACGCGTCACACACCGGAGCAGAGGCTTCGGACGGTTGCTACCATCAGTGATTTAAGTCGCGTCGTTCTGTCTCGTCTTGAAGAGAGGAGAGGAGGCAAAAACAGAGAGGAAAAAGAAGTGGAAAATGAAATTTGGAAGTGTATTTCTGGAGGAATTTTTGCGATATTCATATTTTGTAGAAATTTGGTTAGAGTTGATATTTTCGATGAGTTGATGAGGGATCAATATTTTGCAGGTATTCTTCAGAATGGTTAGTTCGTACATACGTCTTCCTCATATCCTCTTCTTCCTCATCACACTTCAGCGTTCACCACTTGTGTCAAGGCCATGTTTGAAACGTCGAGCTCAGCGAATTAGAGGACTCTTGCGCTTGCCACTGCAAGGCGGGTCGATTGCCCTAACTGCCATGTGCAAACTAATGTGTTCTAAGCCAACACTCTGGGAAATAACGGTCAGTGTTTTACAAATCCCCTTGTTCTCTGTAAGTGAAAATGTAGTTCAATTTCTTCGGGTTTTGATGATTATTCTCCTGTTCGAGTTGTCTATTTCTTGTTAGATCTTTCTTTCCATGGCCTCAAAGCATATTCATATCGTCACGTAGGCTGCAGGATGCTAATATTTCTAGTGGACAGACACCATGAGTACATTGATGGAGCATCCTAGTAGCACAATACCATAGAGGATGCAGCCCGGGCTAGAGCAAAGGATGGACCCTATGCTCGAGCAGAGACTCTACATGTTAATATTTAAGATGGAACGCATTTTAGATCATATCAAATGGTTAGAGAAGATTATGTGCGTAGTTATCCTTATTGTACTTTATGCTATAATTGTGAACTTGTTCGTTTCCTACAAATGAGACAACATGATGGATCACGTTCATCGTTCATCCTTGTCACCATATGTATCGTACTATATGCGCCACGTATGTTTACTTTATTTTCTATGTCACGCAAAGAAACGGTTCCATGCACGTCATCTATCTTCTCTCATTTTCTACGCCTTTTGTGCAACTTCATGATTATCACATGTACATCAATTTTATAATTCCACAATTTTTGAGTACCACACTCAACAATAAATGCAATAACTATCAATTAAAATTCCATAATTCTAATGTACATCACCGAACCAAAAAAATATGTAATATAGCAGCGTACGTAGCAATAACTATCAATTAAAACCTGCAATTTTTCATTGATAGTCAGGCTCTAAGGCAATCACGCCATGGTCAGGCTGCTCGCTCATGAATGCCTTGCCGAACTTCCAGCCGGGTGGCACCACGTTTGTGAATGCAAGGGCTTGCGCGCCCATCATGCTCTGTTTGCACGCCATCGGCATTAGGGGTGAAAAAAAAACTCGAAACTCACGAGTTAAACGAGTACTCGCAAACTCAGCTCGACTCGGCTCGAACTCGTTCCTTAACGAGTCGAGTCGAACCGTGATTTGAACTCGTTTAGATAACGAGTTAAACGAGCCAACTTGCGAGTTTAACGAGTTCTCTAAGTTGGCAAGTATAACTATATATATGTGAGGCGAGGATGATAACACATGGCATACTGTATAATCTCAACACCAATCCTCTTTTCAGATGGCAATATCGAGTTAAACGAGTTTAACGAGCCAACTCGCGAGTTTAACGAGCCGAGCCGAGCTGAGGTTTGAGTTCGTTAAGATAACGAGTCGAGTCGAGCTGACTCGTTATATTACCGAGTTTGACCAAATCGAGTCGAGTCGAGCCGAGTCAGCTCGTTATCCACCCCTAATCGGCATCCAGTATTCCAGTGCATCGAGTTCGAGCCCTTGACCTCCATGGACTTGATCTGAAAATTGAGGGACGTACTTCATGTGTAAACTAACGCAACAAGTGGCTGCAAGAATATACATACATAAGGGTACGTTCTTGGCGGTTTTTACTTTAGAGTACACCTTGGACAAGCATAACTAGAGAGAAAATTAAGCTACGTCGTACGAACCTTTGGTATACGACGGGGAAGATGCCACCACGGTAGACGCCGCCGATCTTCTCCCAAGCTGGCTGCGCCATGTCGAAGTGTGGCCGCGGTGGGTTGCACCACCCGCCGTTGTCGCTCGGGATCAGGTTACAGTTGGGCGGGCAGAAGTTGGTGGCGGTGATGGTCACCGTCGCGCCGGCCCATTGGCGGAACTGGGGTGCCTAAAATTTTGAGAAATAAACACTTTTCAATAGGTTAAAATTTTGGGAATTGCTAAGCGGCACTTGAGTGATTTTTTGGTTTGTGAGCACTTAATTTTTTTTTGCCTATATATAGTACTCAAAATGTGAGGAGAGATGATAAATTGATTTTATTAATTGAATCTAGATCTGAAATCTCAAAATTTGAGTGCTATTTAATAACAAAACACTCAGATGCTCCCTAGACACCTCTAAATTTTTTGATTGAATTGGTTTCGGTTTTAATGGTTAGAGATTTTTAAGACCTTACAACTATTTGTATTGTAATTTTAGCAAATTTCAAATATATATGTTAGATTTATTATGATACAAAATTTTTATACAAGACTGTAGAGTTATACGTGTGAAGTGTGTATCCCATCAAAAATTTTCTAGTTCCGCCACAACCCTGACCTTTCACCACCTCAGGTAGGGTTGACAAAAAAGCTTGTTAGGGTTTAGATCAAAATTTCTTCGATTATAGTTTTTAATATGTTTAAAATTAAAATGACTCATTTCAACTGAAAAAAAGTTAATAAGGCTCCGCTCGATATTGGCTATTAGCTCGAATTTAAAAATAAACATTTAAATATTGAATAAAATAATTTTATATTAAACTACGTTAAATTTTTTAAAAAACTCGATAATAATTCGTTAAACTCATAACCAACCCTATCCTCGCATCCGCCACGTTTATAGCAGCACACGATCTTGTAGCACTGCCCGCACGACGCGCCGTTGAACAGCGCCGCCGTCCGCGTCCCGTACCCCGTCGAGTACAGGTTTCCATATCCGCACGTCCCGCACCTACATTGTATGCATCAATCGTGAGCATTACTAGCCACTCGTGTGCACGACACGTTGATTAACACGTACGTGCGTACGTACACAATACGGCTAGTTGAAGCATACTATTTTATTCGCACTGTACGCACCCATCGTGCCAAGGCGTCCGCGCCGCCGTAGAACGTCGCATGCGCCTTCATCCACCCGCCCACCCGGTCGTCGTCGCCTGCGACGCGTCGACGGCGCCGCCGCCTACGTTGTCCGCGGTGGCGACCAACGCGCAGCCGAGGGCGAGTAGCAGCGTTGTAATTAATCTCTCGAGCCTGCTATCGATTTAATTTTAGACCCTTAAAACACTTAAGTGCAATAGTACTCACTACATACTAATAATAAACTACAAACTAATTTATATAATAATTATCTCTAAAAGTTGTTTCTCTATGTTGTGCAATAACTATTTCTTCTCTTTTATACATAAATAATCTATCTATACTCTTGTACAAAGCTGGCTACTAAATAAGAGCCATTTCTATTATCTGTCCTCTTTTCTCACTCTTTTATATGAAATCAAACTGATATATACAGGTTAAAAATCAGCTGAGATAGCTTTATTGTATATACCGTAGATGCAGGAACTAGTTAAGGATTATCAGCTGAACTGGATTAATTGTTTGAATTTGCAGGTGCTACTGCACAAACTACGTCTGTGCTTTGCTTCGTGCATGGATGTGATGCTCAGTCCGACGAACGATTAAGGGGTTGTTTGGTTGCCTTCTCAGCTCAGCCAGGCTGCATGAGTGGAGCCAGGCTGATGGGATCCAGGCTGAGTGGATGCAATGAGATGGTGTTTGGTTGATTGTATGAGCTCGTGCAGGCTGAGAAGAGATGGTGTTTGGTTGATTGTACGAGCTGGTGCAGGCTGAGAAGAGATGGTGTTTGGTTGATTGTACGAGCTGATACAGGATGAGAATAGATGTTGTTTGGTTGATTGTATGAGATGATACAGGCTAAGAATAGATGCTGTAACACACTTCTCTAAATGCAAACTGGAGGGTGTATCACATATGAACAAAACATGTTAGGTAAATAATTAATTGCACCATTAAAAAAAGACAACTGATCGAATCTCCCAATAATTTTATTGAAACTGAGATAGATGGTAAATTTACACAGGCGGCTTGCTATCCGACGAACTGATGGCCCCAGAAATGACTCCATGTCAGTAATTTGATGTCCAACTGCTTAAATGTGCCCTCCAGCAGTGCTTACAAACATGACCACAACATTTGGCAAAGACAACGTTCAGGCGCACTGGCTCACAATTTCTGCATTAGTACTAAAAAGATAGTTATCCTTTCAGTGGCAATGTACAAACCAAGTTGCATTACAGCCTTACAGGTACTGGCACGAATATCTTTTATACACAGCCATTTTCATTCCTACACTCTCTTCCTCCAGGTAGCCCAACACACAAACTAGATAACAAATGCAAGTAACTACGGTAGCAGTCGAGCATTTTCGACGATTGCTCTGAGATTTTTTACCATCCTTCACATGTTATAATTTACTACCATGTAGAGAATTTGTAAGCTTGGAAAGGAAAAGATATTCGAAAGTTGAAGTCTTACTTAGCATCAGCATGACATGCTTTTGTTGTCACTGGATCATCAGACTGACGAAAAGGTGATCATTGAGCTTATAGCGCAGTGGTAGTAAAGAATCTGTACAACGCCCCAGCTGACTCAATGGGGGTGAAAAGAAAACAACTGCGAATTTGCAAAAAATGGTATACGACAACAGGCGGTGTGACAATTTCTGTCAGGAAAAACTCAAAAATTCAAGCTCAGATAGCAGAACAAATAACCACTTAAGGGTCACAAATCCACCAAGATAAGAGGGTGTATTATACTGCTATGGAAAGAAACATGTATGGAGTTTATGATGTCCATTCCCAGCAACCTCTATAGGTTAAACAGGCATCATACATCAAAGCTATCAGAATGGAACAATTAATCTGTGTTGAGGACAGAAGGAAAAGTACCCAACAAGATGAACACGAAGAACATAGCATATGCACCATTGGAAGTACCCAACAAGGAAAACTAACTTCACTTGTGTCTTGTATGGATGGAAAGGCTTGTTGTCGAGAATGCGAAAACGATTCTTCAATGCCCCAAAACCCCTCTCAACTGTCACCCTTAGGCTTGAATGTCTCAAATTGAATAACTCTCTTTCATTGGTGGAATAATTCCTTGCACTGTACTCATTTAAATGGTATCTAGTACCCCTGTATGGTGGAAGAAAACCCGATCGAAACGCATAGCCAGCATCAACTAAGTACCATTTACCTATTAATTGATACATATGAATTAGTTATATGGTTAATGCCTTACTAGAATTTTATTTAGGTACAATATAAATACAATTACCTGCCGGAACACGTAACCCATCAGGCCTTTCTAATGCATCAGCAAGGATGGTAGCGTCATATTTGAACCCTCCCAACCAGCTAGCACATATGTAAATCTTAGATCAAAGTCAACAGCGGCTAGCACATTTTGGGTGGGATATGGCTTTCTACCCCTAAAAGCTGCACAATTGTTCTTCGGAACTCTAGCGTGCACATGAGTTCCATCAATTGCACCCAAACAATCCTACAACAGCCATGAACTAATATGACAATTTCGTAATTGACACAATCCAAAATAGAATTAATTATGACTTTAGTTTACCTTAAAATAGGGATACCATCTCCGACTTGAAAAGATCTTTACATGAGTTTCATTGGAGGGGGGCCTAATCATCTCATTCCTTAGCTCACCAATGGCAAATAATACTTCCCTAAAGTATCGGCTCACCGTTTCTATGGACCGTCTAAATGTTTGATGAATAACCCTAAATCTTTGATTGTGGCCGACTACATGGAGGAACATTGCCACTTGCTCTTCTACAGAGGTGTGAATGCTGTCCCTCAATAGGTTCCTATCTCTAAATAAATTACATAGCCGGAAAAAAGGAGCTCTTCTCATACGCAACATACTCACACACTCAATATCGTTACAATTGAATATTAGGTTCAGATTGCCTTGCCGCTCAATATCTCTAGTGCACATGGGTCCCCAACTGATTGGAGGTCTTGATAATCTCCTTAACCTAAGCCTACTAACACAGAATGCATGCATCACTGTAACTAGTGCAACCGCTTGAATAATAAGGGTGCGTCGTCGCCTTTGCATATCCATCTAAACAATGTAAGACATTACATTAAAATCCCAAGCTATAAGACAACAGTACATTAAAATACCAAACACACTTCAGTGATGAAATATCAAACATACCAAACATACTTCAGATACTTCAAACATACTTCAGATGGATATGGTTTTCAGTGATGAAAAATCCAAACATACTTCAGATACTTCAGTAATGATCTCTGAACAACAGATCCTACCAGCTAACATACCAAACATACTCGACAAGCATTTTTTTTTGTGGTTTGTCCATGATCGAAAATACCAAACATTCTGAATACCAAAAGCAAGCAAGATTATCCTACCAGATACCATAGTGATGATTTGTGTCGTGCGTTGGGAAGGAATGAAGCAACACAAGCATTGTTGACTTACTACAGAAAACATTCAGATCCAATACTAAGTAAATAGTTCAGACAATTCACTCTACGCATTCAGATCCAAGTATACATACATACCAGAGGGGCGGCGCTGGGATGGAGCAGTCGAGGAGGGGCGGCGCTGGGGATGGAGCCGGCCGGAGGAGGGGCGGCGC
Source organism: Rhipidocladum racemiflorum (assembly GCA_036346355.1). Lineage (NCBI taxonomy): Eukaryota > Viridiplantae > Streptophyta > Magnoliopsida > Poales > Poaceae > Rhipidocladum > Rhipidocladum racemiflorum. The sequence continues at coordinate 75,116,092 of CM070571.1, forward strand.
TGGGATGGAGCAGTCGGAGGAGGCGCGCTGGGATGGAGCCGTCGGAGACAAGGCGCGCCGGGGAACACAGTCGGTTGGCGGCGCTGGGATGGAGCCGGTCGGGCGGCGGGGAAAGGAGGTGGGGCGATCGGTTCGGGCGGCGGGGAAAGGAGGCGGAGCGGCCGGTTGGGGCGGCGGGGAAAGGAGGCGGGTCGTGCGGGCGGCGGGGAAAGGATGAGGGCGATGGAGAGTGCGAAAAAAGGATTAGGCTGGCGGGAGCGATGACGCTACTGGCGGGAGACTGGAAACCCTAACGAGTGCACGCGCTCAGCCTGGCCAAGCAAATACGGCCGAAAATTTCGTACCTAGCGGGCCTGGCTGGGTGGAGAAATTTGCATGACTTGAGCCAGGCCAAGACATACATGCAGACAACCAAACAGCCCCCAAACAACAGGATTCTGCATCCACAGATGCAAAACTCACTGCATGCAGGCTACCAAACAGCCCCTAATGCAAGCGGATGAAGGTTTCGGCGCGCACATGCATCTGCGGAAATAAATTCTATGTAACGGCGCTACACACCACAACTTGAATAGCATAGTGCGGATTGGCGTCACGTGTTCTGCTGCGTTAATCTCCATACAAAAAACAATTAAGTGATAAGAATTAAAGTGCATTAAAGTGCTTGGAGATTGATGGATTTGCATGGAAACTGAAGCAGTGGAACGCGTAGCGCCAATCCGCACGGTGTTGTATAGACCGTAGAATACAGCACCGTTGCATTTGCATTGTGTTTGCACCAAAATTTGGTATTTATGGGAAAATCGGTCTGAGATGGATAGAAGCATTCGTATGGAAAAGAAATCGGTGAAACAGATTGGAAGGGGAATCCGTTTCTAACAAGGAAAGGGAATCAGATCAGAGGCCGATATGGATAGACGTCGTATCCATATACAACTCGGATCGGCCGGACGTATTATAAAAGGAGGAGACGACAAGCGGCGAAAGAAGCAATCTCAACACCATACACAATATTTTTCTGACTTTTGTTTACAGCTTTTCTAGGTCGGACAATCATCCTTTTGTAAGTCGATAGATCCAATAAAGTTGCGATCGCCGATTATTGGCTTCGTTGGCTTGGCCAGGTTCGACCGCTTTGTGTTGTTGCGCATCGCCTCTTAAAGCCGATTCTACCTTTTACCTCTGGATTAACCGTAGTTGGTTGATCTATTTATCCCCTGATCGGTTATCAGCCGATTAGCGTCAAGCCGATAAGCTTTGATTTATCGGCTTCATCTTGATTCACAAATCTACCTTGTCAATTACAGGTCAAATTGACTGGCACGCTCTGCAAACCCGGTGTTTGTCTTGTGTGTTCGAGGCTAAGGATCCTGCTTCATATTTTTAGCGCGAACATATTTTGGCAAGCCCGGTGGGACCCAAGAAAATCAAAAATGTCATCAACCGATAAGCCTGCGGTCACCGCCGATATCAACGCTGATGCTATAATCGAGCCTCAAATGGCCGATTTAACTCCTGATCAGCGAAAAGAAATCGAAGACCGAAAGACAGCTTTGGAAGAAATGATGCTACGGTGCTTCCAGAAAACGCGCCGAGGCGTTACTCAAAAGACTGCACTCCCAAGCATCAATCCTGTCGGGGATTCATCACCCGATTCGGTAAGCCGATACGCACCCGCTCAAGCTGATTTGTCAAATATGATTGAGCAATCTGTTCATCACACATTAATTAACCAGTCATCGGCTCTAGTGTCCACATTAAAGCCGATGATAGAAAATAGTGTGAAAACAATTGCTCAGGAATTGGTTGTATCTGGAAGCCTGCTAGATCCACCACAAACCATCCCGACATACCCAGTATACTCCATAACACCCAACACCAATACAGTAAACGTGTCGGCTCAAACACCTGTCACGATGCCGACTCAACCTACTGTTTTAAAACCTAGCACACAGAAAGGGGGATTCGCGCACTACCATGGGCACACAGATGGGGCTAAAATAAGCGCACCAAATCCATCGAATGCACCTTCCAGTAGTATAGGTTTGTCGGCTTATCAGCCGATTGAAACAGATCAGGTTCCACATTCACGAGGAGCCACGACTATGAGACATGCGCCATATAGGGTAGTGCCGTACGTTGAACCTCTCGCACCTATACCCGATACATTGGTTTTTAATCACGATTATGACCAAGTACCAAGACCTCCTGTGGCACGATTCGGGCAAAGACCCGAGTTTGCACTCGGGGGGCAGGGCGTGAACAATAAAAATTGGCAATGTCCGGTTGTACCACAAGCCGACAATGTCAATTGGGCGGAACAAATTGCTAACGTTTTAAGAGAACAGTTCGGCTTACAACCCAGAGGAAGGGTAATCGGCTACAGGAAGCCGTATCCCGATTACATAGATCGTATGCCATACCCACATAACTTTAGGATACCAGACTTCGCTAAGTTTTCAGGTGACGATTCTGTTACCACCATTGAGCATATCAGACGGTTTATGGCTCAGTGTGGGGAAGCTGCACAGTCCGATGGATTAAAAATTAGGCTGTTTCCTTTGTCATTGTGTTCGCGCCAAAAACGTGAAGGGGGTTTTAGGCCTCGAACACACAAGACAAACACCGGGTTTGCAGAGCGTGCCAGTCGATTTGACCTGAAATCGACAAGGTAGAATTTGTAATTTGACCGAAGCCGATAAACAAGGATCTATCGGCTTTTCGCTAGTCGGCAAGAACCGATTAGGAGATAACTAGATCAACCGATTCTGATTGATCCGGATACAAGGTAAAAATCGGCTTCGGGAAGGCGATGCGCAACAAAACGAAGCAAATCAAACCTGGGTGAAATCGGCTAAAATCAACAATCGGCGATGCGCAACTATGTTGATTCCGTCGACTTACAGAGAGATCTATGAGGCTAAAACAATGTAAAAGAAAAGCTTGTAAAAAGTAGGTGTGTTGTTAGATTTGATTGTGTCCCCGTTGTGCTTGACGCCCTCCTCCTTTTATAACACGCCTGACCGATCCGAGTTGTGTATGGATACGGTGCTTTTATCCGTATCGGCCTTTTATCTGATTTCCTTCCCTTTTAGAAACGGTTTCCTTCTCTGATTTGTTTACCGATTTCTTTTCCACATCTCCTCTGTCTTAGACCGATTCCAACACGCATCGAATTTTGGTGCAAACATATGCCCCCCATTTTTGAAAGGTAACTTGTTATCTTTCAAAAATCCTAAATCTTTTCCGTGATCGGCTTGTCGTTTAGGATTCATCTCGGTAACTTCCCCATTAATAGCGCCGCAATGTCCTCGGTGCGTTTTTAATGCAACAACTGCTCCCGCCTGCTCGCCTTCTTTCATCGCGGTATAAATATGGGGTCCCCCCCACGGTCATTTTCACGCTTTCAAGCTCTCGGATCAGGCACCATCGGCTCTTGTCATCCTCTCTTTGTTCTTTCAGAATCGGCTGACATGGACCCTTCACAGGTATTCATCCCGATTCCTCAAAGTTCCAATCAATTCTACTTAGGACCGATAGGTAGTATGTCGGCAGACACAGTCATCAATACCGAGATCCCTAGACTCCCTCTATCGGCTGCTGGGTACAATGTTTCTGAGTGGGGAAAAAGTTTTAGGGCATGGCCCACTAGCCTAAAAGGATGGAGATCTTGGTTTATTAGGGTATCGGCTCAAAAGAGGGTAGAATGGGAGAGGATGGGTATAGCCGAGTCTCTATCTTTGAGTCTAGCCGACCCTGAAGCCAATGAACCTTTGGTAGCCGCGGCATGTTATTTTTGGTCGGATTCTTTCAACGCCTTTTTATTCCCGTCCGGCCCAATCGGCCCTACTCTGCTAGATGTGGCCCAATTGTGCTGCCTTAGGCCAGACGGGGACGATTATCGGCTTTGTGGAAAACCTTCTTTCAAATTAATCCGCAAAAAAGGCGAAGGTTGGCATAGATACATCCAAAATAACAATAGGGTCACTGGTCCAGTATCGGCTGAAGAGCACGTCGCTTTTCTCAATCTTTGGTTAGACCGATATCTTTTCTGTGGTGCTTCCCTTGGCCCTACCCAAACTTTTCAGTTAGTAGCGGAACGTCTGCTGGAGGGTCATCGGCTTTCCCTTGGCAAGATGTTCCTCGGGGCAGTATTTCAAATGATGTACGTAATTCGTAGCCGACTCTTTTCTGGTTTTGCCAAACATGTCGTTGGTAATATAGGAGGTCCTCTTTGGTTCGTCCAAACATGGCTTCATTGTATGTTTAGCCGATCTATTTTATCCGAACCCTCTGGTAGCTCAACTTTCCCTCGGGAGGATTACCCAGAGCATGTCATTCCACAGTATAGAGCTAGCCGATCCTATGGCGAGAGGTTTATCATGTCTTCGGCCGGAGAGCTAAAAATGGACTCGATCGGCTTGCACAAATACCTCAGTTTCTTCCTTTCCTTAGATAGGGCTTCCTTCGCCAACAAGACTTTTTCCGATATACCGATGTAGCCGATTGCCCACACCCAACATTCCTTCACCTTGATTACGATAGTTCCTCGATGCCCCAATCTACCTAGATTTGTACAAAATCATCCTCACTCCTTGCATCTTTCATGTCGGCTTGAATACCCGCAAGAACCGAACATTTCAGCCTTACGAGTTTTACCACCCTTCGGTTTACGCTCGTCAATTAGGCTTTGGGCAAACCATTCCATCTTTCCCCCTACTATCTTGTGTCGAGCCTCGAGCCCGAGTGACCAACAAAGTGTCGCCACGAGGTCATCCTTGAAGTAGCCGATGGTTTGCAAATCCTCTCAACGCCACATTTTGTTCTTAATTCCGTCGGTCATTGCGTTCTCGCAGTGGTGGACTAGAATATCGAAGCCATACTAATGGACAGGACTCGTCGGCTATAATTCACTTATTCCTTCCCGACTTTCATGAGCCGACGGTAGTTTCGGGTCCAAAGACAAGCTCGGGTTATAGCGACTCTTCGATGGCTGTAGAGGTACCGTTGTTTTTATATCCCTCTCGCTTTTACACTTCTGTCGGCTTTTATTTAGAATGCCTTTGATCTTTCCAGGTCGGTGCAGGTCTTTGGTGAGCCATCAACCGATCCCCATGTTTACGCCAAGAGTAGCCGACAACGACGTCCAGGTCAATCTGTTGGCACCACTGGGTATACTTCAGAAACTTGGATATTCAAGCTCCTCTTTAACGGACTTAGCTCGCCGTGCTCCAAGTAAGTCTTTTGCATATCGGCTAACATGCCCCTTGCTTTGACAATTGCTAACTCGAAAACACCGCAGAGAGGAGGAAGAAGTCGGCCAGCGCTCACCTGGACTGTGGAGGCGGCAACCTGATGGCTCTCCAGAGCACTCAGCTACTGATGTAAGTTTTATTCTTTATTCTTTGCTCAATATCATTTTTTCATATTGCTGATTTTATTCTCTTGAATCCCTAGCAATCTCCGTCAGTTCAAGTGGCGGGAGTTATAGCCGATTTCAAGGTGCTACATCGGCTATCCCTCCACTCCGCTCCATTGCCGCGGCCATCTTGCAGCAGACTATCGAGATCTCCGATCCTGACCCCAAAGCGCTAGCAACTGATCTGGCCGATTTGCTGGGCTTCACTCTGGACGAGCTCGACGATCCGGAAGTGCTAGCCACCGATGACTACCCAGCCGACATCCAGCGCATAATAGGCGCCTGCGCCCGACATCGGCTGCCGTTACGGTGGCCGGGTATGCGGGAAGCGACTCAATCGTCTCCTGGGCCAGTGATGCAGACGAGGCAGCTCTTCCGGCCAACACTCAGCCCTTGAGGAACGCTATGGCGGCCATGCAAGCCGACCTTCCCCCTGCGGCCATGAATGCTTTGCTAGAAGTGTGCCATCTGGATGATCGTCGGCTAGACGTAGAATCGGCCAAAACCAGACTTGAACAGAGGAAGGCCCAGCAAGCGACCAAGAGATTACGGACAAACTTATAGCAGATGCTAAATCTCGAAAGGGTGCTTTTGACCAGTCTTTGCTATGCTGAAATCGGCCAAAGCTAAGGCCAGTGAGGCTGGAGTCATCCAAGAAAAACTTGAAGAAACGGTGGCCTTGGTTACAAGAGAACTTGCAGATTGCCAAATCGGCATTGCAGATGCGACATCTTCACTAGCGTCTCAGAGGCAGCAAATTGGCGAAGTTTTTGCCAAAGTTAAGAGCCAATCGGCCAAGATAGTCCCAGTCCCGGGTGATGCAGTAGCTGATCAACAATTGATAGACGGCGTTCAAGCTACCATCGGAAGGGCAGCAGCACTATCGGCTTTGGGAGCCCATTTGCGGGTCGGGTCTACACTAGTCTTTAACTTCTTGATTAGTTGTGGCCAACCTACGTAATATTGCTTTAAACTTGAGATGCCTTTTGAAATCTTGCTTGATCAATTTGTGCATCCGATTTTGTAAACTTTTAATCTGTGGATGGATGTTTCAAACCGACTTGGTCGGCTGTATGACCAATTTTATATGCATGTGCTTGTCATTGATCCTGATGCCTTCACCTCTATAGTTAGGACCCGACCAGATGCTTGGGTGATATGCCTTGAGATACTTTCCATTGATTGCTTTAGGTAGGACGAACCCTTCTAATGATTCCAAAGATATATGAATTTCCGTCAACCGGCCGATTGATCTTATAAGGTCCTTCCCATGTCGGAGACCATTTGCCGAATCGATTATCCCTAGACCCAATCGGCAACACGGTTTTCCATACTAAATCGGCTTGGTGAATGACTTAACAATCACTTTTTATTATGCGACCTGGCAACAATCTCTTTGTTCTTTTAAGCCGATCTAAGCGTGACTAGCCTTAGTTCACCAAATCATCTAGATTGTCCAAAGATCGCTGTTTGTATTCATCGGTGATACCTTATCTTGCTCGTGTAGCCTTATTGAGCCGATGTTGATTTCAGCGGGCAAAGCGGCTTCTTGTCCGTATACCAACCGAAAGGGTGACAATTTAGTTGTTCCGTGATAAGATAGCCGATAAGCCCATAAAGCCTCACGATAGCGTCGAATGCCATCTCCTTGGCTTTTCCTCAATTTTTCTTTTATCGGCTTTATCAATGTTTTGTTCGACGATTCGGCTGTCCGTTGGCTTTGAGCATAGTAAGGAGGAGTTGAGTAATTTTATCCCAAGACTTTCTGCAAACCCTTTGAACTCATTGGACATGAACACAAGACTCGATCGGTAGTGATTGTGCATGGAATCCCAAACCGATGGACGATGTGTTCGTTTACAAAGTCGATTAGTTCTTTACTGATAACCTTCTTGAGTGGCACAGCCTCAACCCATTTTGAGAAATAATCCGTGGCTGCAAGGATGAATTTATGTCCTTTCTTTGGATGACGGAAATATCCGGCCGATTATGTCTATACCCCATCCTCTAAACGGCCATGGCTTGACGATCGGATGTAAAGCCGATCTCAGCCGATTGTATGTTACCAAACTTTTGACACGTTTGGCATCCTCTATAATATTTGAAGCAATCTTCTAACATCGTCGGCCAAAAATATCCTGTTCGTCTCAGTACCCATTTCATCTTACGAGCCGATTGATGTGACCCACAAATGCCTTCATGAACTTCACCCATTGCCACTTTGGATTCCTCGGTTCCCAGACATCTTAATAACAAACCTTCCATAGTCCGAAAGTACAATACGTCTTCTAGTAGAACATATTTGAGTGCTTTGCTTTGACCTTTGCTCGGTCGGCTTAGCTGGATCGACAAATAATCCCTTATCTCTCGTTCTCCGATCGACGGGGTGGACACGAAGAACCGCCAAACGTTTAGCTCGATTGGTCCTTGTCGGCTTTCAATCTTGTACCACGATGCACTTTGTGCCAATCGGTTTGCTTTATCATTAGCTTCTCCGGGGATATGTTTTATGGAAAATGTAGTGAATATCTCGATGATCTGGAGGCATTGATGCAAGTAATCGGGTTAGTGCATCATCATTGCATCGGTATTCTCCTCGACTTGCTTTGTACAATTAACATCGAATCCCGAAAGCTTCGACGTCTCTCACTCCGATGCTATCTAACAGTTGTAGACCCATTAGTAATGCTTCGTATTCTGCTTGATTATTTGAACATCGGCTATTTAGCCGATACATGAAGTCATACTCCTGCTTTCTAGGTGAAACTAATACCACACCGATGCCTTCGCCTTCTTGGCAAACAGACCCATCAAAATACAATTGCCAAGGAGTTACACTAGTTGTTCCTACTATTGTTTCACTCCCTGTGATAAAATCGGCCACAGCTTGTCCTTTCACAGATTTAGTCGATTCATAGGATAACTCAAACTCTGTTAGGGCGTATGCCCATTTACCAAGTCGGCCTCGTAGAATTGGCGCCGATAATATGTATTTTACTATATCGGTTTTGCATATTATGACGCATTTGGACGCTTGATATATAATGTCTTAACTTGGTGCAAGCAAAGTACAATGACAGCATAATTTTTCTACAAAGGGATACCTGGTTTCGCATTTAGAAGACGTCGGCTTAAGTAATATATTGCTCGTTCCTTCCTATCGGCTTCTTGTGTTAAAACTGCTCCAATCGAATCACCTTCAGCCGATATATATAGTCTAAAAGGTATACCGTGTTTCGGTGCGGTCAATACTGGTGGACTCATCAGATAACCCTTTATGTCGTCGAAGGCCTTTTGCTGATCGGCTTCCCACTTAAACTCTTGGTTATCTTTAATTTTCAGCAGTGGTGTGAAGGCCCGAATACGTCCTGACAAGTTTGAGATAAAACGTCGCAAGTAATTGATTTTCCCAATCAACACCTGCAACTCCTTTTTACTTGTCGGCGGTTTAGTATCGGCTATGGCTTTCACTTTGGTTGGGTTTACTTCAATCCCTCCTTCATGCACCGTAAACCCAAGAAATTGTCCAGCCGATACTCCGAAAGCACATTTGAGAGGGTTCATTTTTAACCCATGTAACCTTGTGCTTTCGAACATTTTCCTCAGATCGGCTAAATGTTGCCAGTCTTCTTTGGATTTTACCACTACGTCGTCAATGTATATTTCCACAGTATTGCCGATCAAATCATGGAAAATATGGTTCATAGCACGTTGATAAGTAGCTCCGGCATTTTTTAAACCGAAGGTCATAACTTTCCATTCATATAGCCCTAAAGCCCCCGGACATCTGAAAGCCGTTTTGTGTATATCGGCTTCGGCCATGAATATCTGATTGTATCCGGCGTTCCCGTCCAAAAAGCTTATGATGTTATTCCCAGACGCAGCATCGATAAGCATATCGGCTATGGGCATTGGGTACTCGTCTTTTGGCGTAGCTTTGTTCAAATCTCTAAAATCAACACATACCCTAAGTTTGCCGTTTTTCTTCTTCACAGGGACGATGTTTGAGACCCACTCAGCGTATCGGCAAGGCCGGATAAATTTCGCCTCTAGCAATCGTCCTACTTCTTCCTTTATAGCGTCATACAACGTAGGGTTAAACCGCCTATAGTACTGTTTGAACGGCCGATATCCAGGTTTTATAGGCGTAGATGTTCAACTAGTCATCGGCTTAAACCTGGCATTTCATAATACTCCCATGCAAAGCAATCCTTATATTCCTTGAGTATTTCGACCAACTTTGCTTTATAACTGGGTTCTAATTTAGCACTTACAAACGTTGGTCTTTTGCTATCCCCTTCCCCAATATCGATCTCTTCAAGCGAATCGGCAGAAGTAAATCCTAACCCCTTTCTTTCTTCTTCAAAATCATCATGACTTCTTCGTATTCTTCCTGCCGATAGCTCCTTGCTTTCTCCTGTAGTTTCGCTATTGTCTTGCGCTCCATCTTCTTATCACTTCGTCTGTCCGATCAAACGTATTGGGTTTAACGCTGATCGGCTTGAATCCTGATTTCTCAACACAGATAAAATCGCAATTGTCCAAGGCTTTTCCTGATATGCATTCAGCCTCTTCGTGTGGCCAATTGGTGTCAGGGCTAGCCATGGCGATATGAGCCGATGTGTCGGCTGGTACGATTTCTACTGTATCATCGTTCCATTGCACCAGCTTCTGGTGCATAGTTGATGGTATACAACAGTTAGCATGGATCGATCCGCCCAAGGAGTACGCTGTAATTGCCTTTAGCTTCAATTACAAAAACGCGATCGGCAAAGTTTTATTACCGATCGCCGCTTCGACACCATTACGCCTTTAGCCTCGGTTGGGTCTCGGTGAAGTCATTTAGCACCATGTTGGTCTTGATTAAGTCTTCGTCGGCTTTTCCCGACTTTACGAAAGTACTTAACGGCATCGATTGACCGTTGCCCGCCATCGACCAACATACGGGATATTGGTCGGCCATTAATAAATCCCTTTAGATACAATGGTTTCAAATGCCGATGCATGTCTTGTGGTTTTTCAAACACAGCGTCTGGTGCTCCGAGGCACAACTGGGCGAACACTTCTTCAGCCGATTCTTCGGTTCTGAACTCGGCGGTAAAGTGAATACCATGTTTATATCCATTGGTGGCGTATCATCTCGGATCATCGGAGAATCGGATTGAACCGATTGATCCGAATCACTATCGGTCTGGTCCTTCTTTCTCCACTTCTTTGTCAAAATCGGTACCGGTCTTAACTTATTAAACGTCCGATCCCTCTCACTCTCCTTTTCGGCTTCCCTTTCTTCTTGTGTTTTTAATCGCTGAAGCCTTCTGCGTTGCGACTTGCTGAGACCCGACGGGCACCATCTAGGCCTGGGTTCTATCGGCTTTCTTATCTTTCCAAATTAAATTGCCTATTTGTTGCCGATTCCATCCTTCTTGCGTTAGCCGATAACTCCTGACTTTGGGAGGATTCGCCTTGTTCTGATGTTGACAACCTTTCATAGATCGGCCTTCTGCTCCTTACTTAGGACGATCGCAGATCGGTCTGGACAACTTGTCTTTTCTGATTGGTTTGGCCGACATGTAGACGAGTGTTGCATAGGACAAGATACAATCATGGTAAGGTCATCCCTCTTTCCCAGCAAAACTGCCAAAAAGGACATTGCCGATGTTTCTCTTCCTCTGTAATCGGCCGATGTGGCACATCTGGCCGCCAACGTTCGTCCCTCCTTTGTCCTGATCGATGAAAACCCTGGTGGTGTGGAGGGTTATACCTTTGACTTATCCTTTCATATTTCCCCAGGAGTTGCGAGAAAGTCGGCTTTGGTTTGAAATCGGCTCTTCTTGGAGCCTTCTCAGCTCGATACCATTTACCGACCTCTAAGTCCCCTCTTGGTTTCACCGTTCTTGAGTTTTGTCCATTTTTATCGGCTTCTATTTGTATAGAACCGACAGTGATCTGCACTATCTCGTCTCGTGATACAATTCCCTTAGTCGGCTTATCCTCTTCCGCAGGCCTCTTTTCTTTCCGTGAACATTGAACCATGTTGACCTGAAAAGGGCCCATATCTATCTGCATAGCCGACTCTTCTGCAAACTTTAACCTGCCATCGGCGATGGCCGATTGGATCTGTTGTCGAAAAATATTGCAATCGTTAGTGTTATGAGAGAACGAATGATGCCATTTGCAATACCTTCGTTTTTTAATTTCTTCGGCCGATGGTATGATATGCCCTTCTGGTAACCTTATGAGTTTTTCTTGTAGTAATAAATCAAATATTTTGTCGCATTTTGAAACATCATATGAATACTTGACTTCCGCTTTATTCTTTGTCGGCCTAAGCAGAGAGCAGACGAGTGGTTTTTTGGAACCTTTGGCCCACTCGGCTATGTTTACTTCTGCTTCGTCGTCAGAGGTGTCGCCCGAATCGTAATCTACCATGTTTACTTTGGCCTTTTCATTGCCGTTTGTCCTAAACCTATCTTTAAACCCTTTGCTCTCTGCATATCGGCTTTCATGTGTCGATACGCGATGGAGTAGGTGGCCTAAGTCGGGGAACTCCTGGCCTGACAACTTCTCTTTTAATGGAGGGATTAACCCTTGGAATGCTAGGTCGGCCAATTGATCGTCGGGCAATGTTACACTGTAGCACCTATTCCGTACGCCCCGAAATCTCTTGATATAATCAGAGACCGATTCGCCGTACTTCTGTCGGACTGAACTAAGATCAGAAATCCTGAGCTCCATAGTTCCCGAAAAGAAGTACTCATGGAATCGGCTTTCTAAATCATTCCATATATGAACTGAATTAGGTGGTAGATTCGTGAACCAAGTGAATGCGATTGCGGATAACGACAAAGGAAACAACCTAATTTTTAACCCATCGGACTGTGCCGCCTCCCCACACTGAGCCATGAACCGTCCGATATGCTCAATCGTGGTAATAGAATCATCCCCTGAGAATTTAGCAAAGTCTGGTATCCTAAAGTTGTGGGGGTACGGCATTCGGTCTATGTAATCGGGGTACGGCTTCCTGTAGCCGATCACTCTCCCTCTGGGTTGTAGACCGAACTGTTCTCTTAAAACATTGGCAATTTGTTCTGCCCAATTAACATTGTCGGCTTGTGGTGCAGCCGGACATGGCCAATTCTCATTGTTTGCGCCCTGCCCCCCGAGTGCACACTCGGGTCTTTGTCCAACTCGCACCTCAGGAGGTCTTGGTGCTGCGTCATAATTGTGATTAAAACCTAATGCATCGGGTATGGGCGCGGAAGGTTCGATGTATGGCACCACCCTATATGGTGCTTGTTTCATGGTTGTGGCCCCTCGTGACTGTGGAACCTGTCCAATTTCAATCGGCTGATAAGCCGATAACCCGATGTTGGAGGGCGCACTTGATTGATTTGATGCGCCTATCTTGGCTCCATCCGTGTGCCCATGGAAGTGTGTGAACCCATCTTTATGCATGCTTGGTTTCAAAACAGTAGGTTGAGCCGGCATCATGATAGGCGCTTGAGCCGACATGTTTACTGTGTTGGTGTTGGGTGCTATGGAATATACTGGGTACGTAGGGATGGTTTGTGGTGGGTCTAGCAGGCTTCCAGACGCAGCTAATTCTTGCGCAATTGTTTTCACACTATTTTCTATCATCGGCTTTAAAGTAGATACTAGAGCCGATGATTGGTTAATCAATGCGTGATGAACAGATTGCTCGATCATACTTGATAAATCAGCTTGAGCGGGTGCGTATCGGCTTACCGACTCAGATGTTGACTCTCCGATAGGATTGATGCTTGGGAGTGCAATCTTCTGAGTAACGCCACGGCGTGTTTTCTGGAAGCATCGTAGCATCATTTCCTCTAGAGCTGCCTTTCGATCTTCGATTTCTTTTCGTTGCTCAGGGGTTAAATCGGCCATCTGAGGCGCGATTATGGCATCGGTGTTGATGTCGGCGGTGACTGCGGGCTTGTCGGTTGACGACATTCTTTTTGGGTCCCACCGTCGTGCCCAAAATATGTTCGCGCCAAAAACGTGAAGGGGTTTTAGGCCTCGAACACACAAGACAAACACCGGTTTGCAGAGGCGTGCGGTCGATTTGACCTGAAATCGACAAGGTAGAATTTGTAATTTGACCGGCCGATAAACAAGGATCTATCGGCTTTTAAGCTAGTCGGCAAGAACCGATTAGGAGATAACTAGATCAACCGATTCTGATTGATCCGGATACAAGGTAAAAATCGGCTTCGGGAAGGCGATGCGCAACAAAACGAAGCAAATCAAACCTGGGTGAAATCGGCTAAAATCAACAATCGGCGATGCGCAACTATGTTGATTCCGTCGACTTACAGAGAGATCTATGAGGCTAAAACAATGTAAAAGAAAAGCTTGTAAAAAGTAGGTGTGTTGTTAGATTTGATTGTGTCCCCGTTGTGCTTGACGCCCTCCTCCTTTTATAACACGCCTGACCGATCCGAGTTGTGTATGGATACGGTGCTTTTATCCGTATCGGCCTTTTATCTGATTTCCTTCCCTTTTAGAAACGGTTTCCTTCTCTGATTTGTTTACCGATTTCTTTTCCACATCTCCTCTGTCTTAGACCGATTCCAACACGCATCGAATTTTGGTGCAAACACATTGTCTGGTGCTGCATTCACTTGGTTTACCAATTTACCCCCAAATTCAGTTCATATGTGGAACGATTTAGAAAGCCGATTTCATGAATACTTCTTTTCGGGGACTATGGAGCTTAGGATTTCCGACCTTAGTTCGGTCCGACAGAAGTACGGCGAATCGGTTTCCGACTATATCAGAAGATTTAGGGGTGTACGAAATAGATGCTTTAGTGTAACATTACCCGATAATCAATTGGCCGATTTAGCATTCCAAGGGTTAATTCCACCATTAAAAGAGAAGCTATCTGGCCAAGAATTCCCCGATTTAGGCCACTTACTCCATCGCGTATCGGCACATGAAAGCCGATATGCAGAAAGCAAAGGGTTTAAAGATAGATTCAAATCAAACGGTAATGAAAAGGCCAAAGTAAACATGGTAGAGTATAATTCAAGCGACACCTCTGGCGACACCTCTGAAGACGAAGCAGAAGTAAACATAGCCGAGTGGGCCAAGGGTTCCAAAAGGCCACTCGTATGCTCTCTACTCAGGCCAACGAAAAATAAGACGGAAATCAAGTATTCATATGATGTGTCGAAGTGCGACAAAATATTTGACTTATTATTGCAAGAAAAACTCATAAGGTTGCCAGAGGGACATGTCATACCATTGGCCGAAGAAGTTAAAAAGCGAAGGTACTGTAAATGGCACCATTCATTTTCACATAACACTAACGATTGCAATATTTTTCGACAACAGATTCAATCGGCTATCACCGATGGCAGATTAAAGTTTGCAGAAGAATCAGCTATGTAGATTGATGCGAATCCTTTTCAAGTTAATATGGTTCAATGCTCGCGGAAAGGGAAAGAACCTGCAGAAAGTAACGAGCCGACCAAAAGAGTCGAGGCCCGGTCAAAAAGGGACGCTTGATGCAAATCACTATCGGCTCTATACAAATAGAAGCCGATAGAAGTGGACATAACTCAAGAACAGTAAAGCCAAAGGGAGATTTGGAAGTCGAAAAATGGTATAGGGCCGAGAGGGCTCCAAGGAAAGTTGATTTCAAACCAAAGCCGACTTTCTCGCAACTCTTGGGAAAATATGAAAGGATGAGTCAGAGACATAACACTCGACAACCCCAGAGTTTTCATCAGCCGGATCATAAGACAAACGAATATTGGCGATCAGATATGCCACATCGGCCAATCACTGAAGAAGAGAGACACCGACAATGTCCCTTTTGGCAGTTTTGCTGGGAAAAGGGAATGTCCTTACCAACAGTTATGTCTTGTCCTATGCAACACCCGTCTGCATATCGGCCAAACCAATCGGTGAAGGACAGGTTGTCTAGACCGATACATGATCGACCAGAAGTGAGAGGAAGGAGGCCGGTCCGTGAAAGGTTGTCAACATCGGAGCAGGGCGAGTCCTCTCGAACTCAAGAATTATCGGCTTATCGTAACATAAGTAGAATGGAATCTGACAGCGAAATGAGAAATTTAGCTGGAAAGATAAGGAAGCCGATAGAAACTAAACCTAGGTGGTGCCCCTCGGGTCTCAGCAAGTCACAAATACAGCGGCTTCAAATGACTAAAACGCAAGAAGAAAGAGAAACCGAGAAAGAAAGCGAGAGGGATCGGATGTTCAATAAGTTAAGGCCAATACCTGTTTTGAAAAAAGAGTGGAGAAAGAAGGAGCAGATCGATAGTGACTCAGATCAATCGGTCGAATCCGGGTCTCCGATGATCCGAGATGATACACCACCAATGGATATAAACATGGTATTTGCTTTACCTGCCGAGTTCAAAACTGAAAAATCGGCTGAGAAAGTGTTCGCCCAATTGTGCCTCGGAGCGCCAGACGCTGTATTCGAAAAGCCACAAGATATGCATCGGCATCTGAAACCATTATACCTAAAAGGGCATATTAATGGCCGACCGATATCTCGCATGTTGGTCGATGGTGGGGCAACAGTTAATCTGATGCCGTTAAGTACTTTCAGAAAATTGGGTAAAGCCGATGAAGACTTGATCAAAACTAACATGGTGCTAAAAGACTTCACGGGAGATCCTACTGAAGCTAAAGGCGTAATGATGTCGGAATTAACAGTCGGTGATAAAACTTTACCGACTACATTTTTTGTAATAGAGGCCAAAGGTAATTACAGTGTGCTCCTTGGACGGGATTGGATCCACGCCAATTGCTGTATACCATCAACTATGCATCAGAAGTTGATACAATGGAACGATGATACAGTTGAAGTGGTACCAGCCGACACGTCGGCTCATATCGCTATGGCAAGTCTTGACACCAATTGGCCACACGAAGAGGCTGAATGTATATCGGGAAAAGTCTTGGATGATTGCGATTTTATCTGCATCGAGAAGTCAGGGTTCAAGCCGATCAGCGTCAAACCTAATACGTTTGATCGGACAGACGAAGTAGTGAGAAGATGGAGTCCAAGACACTAGCAAAGCTTCAAGAAAAGGCAAGGAGCTATCGGCAGGAAGAATACGAGGAAGCCGTTGAGGATTTTGAAGAAGAAAGGAAAGGCTTAGAATTTACCTCTACCGATTTGCTTGAAGAGATCAACATTGGAGAAAGCGATAGTAAAAGACCAACATTTGTAAGTGCTAAATTAGAACCAAGTTATAAAGCAAAGTTGGTCGAAATACTCAAGAAATATAGAGATTGCTTTGCATGGGAGTATTATGAGATGCCAAGTTTAAGCCGACAACTAGTTGAACATCGGCTACCCATAAAACCTGGATATAGGCCATTTAAACAAGATTCAAGGCGGTTTAATCCTACGATGTCTGACGCCATAAAAGAAGAAGTGGAACGATTGCTAGAAGCAAAGTTTATCCAGCCTTGCCGATATGCTGAATGGGTCTCGAATATCGTTCCTGTAAAGAAGAAAAATGGCAAACTCAGGGTGTGTGTGGATTTTAGAGATTTAAATAAAGCCACACCAAAAGATGAGTACCCGATGCCTATAGCCGATATGCTTATCGATGCTGCATCCGGGAATAAAATCATAAGTTTTTTGGATGGAAATGCCGGATACAATCAGATATTCATGGCCGAAGCCGATATACCCAAAACGGCTTTCAGATGCCCAGGAGCCTTAGGGCTATATGAATGGAAAGTTATGACCTTCGGTTTAAAAAATGCCGGCGCCACTTATCAGCGTGCTATGAACCACATTTTTCACGATTTGATCGGCAATACTGTGGAAATATACATTGACGATGTGGTGGTAAAGTCCAAAGAAGATTAGCGACATTTAGCCGATTTAGAAAAGATGTTCGAGAGCACGAGGTTACATGGATTAAAAATGAACCCGCTCAAGTGCGCTTTTGGAGTATCGGCTGGACAATTCCTTGGGTTTACCGTGCATGAAAGAGGAATTGAAGTAAACCAGGCCAAAGTAAAAGCTATAGCCAATACCAAGCCGCCGACAAGCAAAAAGGAGTTGCAAGCATTGATAGGGAAAATCAACTACTTGCGACGTTTCATTTCAAACTTGTCAGGACGTATTCGGGCCTTCACACCGCTGCTGAAAGTTAAAGACGACCAAGAGTTCAAATGGGGAGTCGATCAACAAAAGGCCTTCGACAACATAAAGAGTTATCTGATGAACCCACCAGTATTGGCCGCACCAAAGCATGGTATACCTTTTAAACTATACATATCGGCTGAAGGTGATACAATTGGGGCAGTCTTAACACAGGAAGCCGATAGGAAGGAACGAGCAATATTTTATTTAAGCCGACGTCTTTTAGATGCAGAAACTAGGTATCCCCTAGTAGAAAAATTGTGCTTATCATTGTATTTTGCTTGCACCAAATTAAGACATTATATGCTGGCTTCCAAATGCGTTATAATATGCAAAACCGATGTAATCAAATACATATTATCGGCGCCAATTCTGCGGGGTCGGCTTGGTAAATGGGCATACGCCTTAACAGAGTTCGAGTTAACCTATGAGTCGGCTAAATCTGTGAAAGGACAAGCTGCGGCCGATTTTATCACAGGAAGTGAAACATTAACAGGAACAGCTGATGTAACTCCTTGGCAGCTGTATTTTGATGGATCCGTTTGCCAGGAGGGCGAAGGCATTGGCGTGATATTGATTTCACCTAGAAAATAGGAGTATGACTTCATGTATCGGCTAAATAGCTGATGTTCAAATAATCAAGCAGAATACGAAGCATTACTAAGAGGGCTACAATTGCTAGATAGCATCGGGGTGAAAGACGTCGAAGCTTTTGGAGACTCGATGTTAATTGTACAGCAAGTCAAAGGAGAATACCGATGCAACGACGGTGCGCTAACTCAGTACTTACACCAATGCCTCCAGATCATCGAGATGTTCACTACATTTTCTATAAAACATATCCCCAGAGAAGCTAATGATAAAGCAAACCGATTGGCACAATGCGCATCAGGGTACAAGATCGAAAGCCGACAGGAACCAATCGAGCTAAACGTTTGGCCGATTTTATGTGTTCACCCTGTCGACTGGAGAACAAAGATAAGGGATTATTTATCAGACCCATCTAAGCCGACCGAGCAGAAAGTTAGACGCAAAGCACTCAAATATGTTCTACTAGAAGATGTACTATACTTTCGGACAATGGAAGGGTTATTGCTAAAATGCCTGGGAACCGAAGAAGCCAAGATAGCGATGGGAGAAATCCATGAAGGAATTTGCGGATCACATCAATCGGCCCATAAAATGAAATGGATACTGAAACGAACGGGATATTTTTGGCCGACAATGTTAGAAGATTGTTTCAAGTATTATAAAGGATGCCAAACATGCCAAAAGTTTGGTAACATACAGTCAGCACCAGCATCGGCTTTGCATCCAATCATCAAGCCATGGCCGTTTAGGGATGGGGTATAGACATAATCGGCCAGATATTTCCGTCATCTAGCAAAGGA
Source organism: Rhipidocladum racemiflorum (assembly GCA_036346355.1). Lineage (NCBI taxonomy): Eukaryota > Viridiplantae > Streptophyta > Magnoliopsida > Poales > Poaceae > Rhipidocladum > Rhipidocladum racemiflorum. The sequence continues at coordinate 75,135,062 of CM070571.1, forward strand.
CATAAATTTATTCTCGCAACTACAGATTACTTCTCAAAATGGGTTGAGGCTGTACCACTCAGGAAAGTTACTAGCAGAGAACTGATCGACTTTGTAAGTGAACACATCGTCCATCGGTTTGGGATCCCGCAAACGATCACTACCGATCAAGGGACTGTGTTCATGTCAAAGGAGTTCAAAGATTTTGCAGGAAGTCTTGGGATAAAACTACTAAATTCCTCCCCTTATTACGCTCAGGCCAATGGGCAGGCCGAGTCATCGAACAAAACATTGATAAAACTAATAAAAAGAAAAATTGAGGAAGAACCAAGGAAATAGCACTCAACACTATCAGAAGCTTTATGGGCTTATCGGCTATCTCATCACGGATCAACTAAATTATCGCCTTTTCAGTTGGTATATGGACAAGAAGCCGTTTTGCCCGTAGAAATCAACATCGGCTCAGTGAGGCTATGTGAGCAAGATAAGTTGTCAGCCGATGAATACGAACAGGCGATGCTTGACAATCTGGATGACTTGGCTGAACTAAGGCTGATCACGCTAGATCGGCTTAAAAGGAATAAAGAGAGGGTTGCCAGGTCATATAATAAAAAGGTAATCTTAAAATCCTTCAATCAAGCCGATTTGGTATGGAAAACCGTGTTGCCAATCGGGTCTAAGGATAATCGATTCGGCAAATGGTCTCCAACTTGGGAAGGGCCTTATAAGATAAATCGGCCAATCGGCGGGAATTCGTATATACTAGAATCCTTAGACGGGTTCGTCCTACCTAAAGCAATCAATGGGAAATATCTAAAGGTATATCACCCAAGCATATGGGTTGGGTCCTAACTACCGGAAGGGAAACATCAAGAAAGCCATGTATATAAAATCGGTCATACAGCCGACCGAATCAGTCATTCAAACAACCATCACGGATTAAACATTGTTTACAAAAATCGGCTACACAGCCAGTACTACAAATCAGTTCATTAAAAGAAGTCGATGCTCTGTTCTCAAACCAGTGAAGCCCGGAACCAGGCAAGTGGGCTCCCAAAGCCGATAGTGCCGCTGCCGCCCTACCGATGGTAGCTTGAACACTGTCTATTAGTTGTTGATCGGCTCCTGCATCACCCGGGACTGGAACTATCTTGGCCGATTGGTTCTTGACTTGAGCAAAAACCTCGCCAATTTGCCGCCTCTGAACGGCCAGTGAAGACGTCGAGTCGGTGATGCCGAGCTGGCATTCTGCAAGTTCTTTTGTAACTAAAGCCAGCTGTTCTTCAAGTTTGATCTTGGTCGACTCCAGCTCTTGAGCTCTGTTCTTAGCCGTTTTAAGTATAGCGGCACCCTGGTCAAATGCACTCTTTCGAGATTTGGCATCCGCTATGAGCTTATCCAAGATCTCTTGGTCGGCTTGTTGGGCCTTCCTCTGTTCAACCCTTAGCTTGGCTGACTCCACGTCCAGCCGACGAGCGTCCAAATGGCATACCTCTAGCAGTGCGTTCATAGCGGCAGGGGGAAGATCGGCTTGCACGGCCGCCATAGCATCCCTCAGAGGTTGCGTATTGGCGATGAGAGCGCCTCGGCATCATCGCCGTCAAAAGACGGTTGAGTCGCTCTTGCATACCCGGCTCGGCAGTAACGGCAGCCGATGCTGGCGCGGAAGCCGCTATTATGCGTTGAATATCGGCTGGATAGTCATCAGTGGCCATAACCTCCGGGTCGTCAAGCTCGTCCAAAGTGAAGCCCAGCAGATCGGCCAGATCAGTTGATGGCGCTTTGGGGTCAGGATCGGAAATGTCAATCGTCGGGGGCGGTACGGCCAGTGGCGATGGAGAGAGCGATGGAGGGATAGCCGATGTAGCACCTTGGGGATCGGCTATAACCCCCGCTATCTGTACTGATGGAGATTGCTAGAGAACAAAAAGCAAGTCAGCAACACAAGACAAACGTAAAGCAATATGACTACACAAAGAAACTCACATCAGTAGCTGAATGCTCCGGAGAACCACCAGATGAATGCCTCACAGGTCTTGGCGAACGTCTGGTAGATTTCTTCCTCCTCTCTGTAGTGGACTCAGTTAAAACTTGATAACGCGAGTAACATAATAGCCGACACAAAAAGTGACTTACTTGGAGCGTGTTGGCGAGCCAAGTCCGATAGGGATGGACCGTGGATACCCAAAGTACCTGAGGTATATCCCGTAGTGCCGACAGATTGACCCGGACGTCTTTGTCGGCCACTACTGGCAAAAACATGGGGATCGGCTATTCGTTCGCCAGCATCCGTGCCGCCCTGAAAAGATCAAAAACATACTTAACGAAAGCCGATAGCCAACATGGAAACAGAGATAAAAAGACACTGGTACCTCTACAGCTACTGAGGAGTCAGTATAACCGGAACTCTCGCTGGGGCCAGAAGCCACCGTCGGCTCACGGAAGTCAGGCAAAAAGGTAAGAATTATAGCCGACGGAGTTCTGTCCATCAATAAGGCCTCCGATATCCTAGACCACCATTGCGAGAATACGGCCGACCGACGGGAATTAAGATTGAAATGTGGCATAGAAAGGAGTTGAAATCCGTCGGCTACTTCGGGTACAATCTCCGCAGCAACACTGTTGGTCACTCGGGAACGGGGTTCGATACAGGACAACAAGGGAAAGGAAGGGATGGTTTGCCCAAAACCCAATTGGCGGGCGTAAACCGATGGATGATAAAATTCGTAAGAAGGCTGAAATGTCCTGTTGCGTGTATTCAAGCCGACGTGAATAATGCAGGGAGAGAGGATGATTTTATACAAGTCTAAAGTGGACTGGGGCATCAAGGAACTATCGGTATCTAAGTGAAGGAACGATGGGCACGGATAATCAGCTACGTCAGTGTAACGGAAAAAGTCTTGTTGGCCAAAAGAGTCTCTATCCAGGGTGAGGAAGAAGCTGAGGTATTTGTGCAAGCCAACTGGATCCATTTTTAACTCACCAGCAGAAGACATGATAAATCTCTCCCCATAAGATCTGCTAGCTCTATACTGGGGGACTACATGTTCTAAATAATCTTCTCTAGGGAAGGTTGAACTCCCCGAAGGTTCAGATAAAATGGATCGGCTGAACATACAATGAAGCCATGTCTGGATAAACCACAAGGGCCCCCCTATGTTACCAACAACATGTTTGGCAAAACCAGAAAAGAGTCGGCTACGGATTACGTGCATCATTTGATATACCGCTCCCAAAAACATCTTACCAAGAGCAAGCCGATGCCCCTCTACCAAGCGTTCGGCTATTAATTGAAAGGATTGGGTAGGGCCAAGAGAGGCACCGCAGAAAAGGTATCGGTCTAGCCAAAGGTTGAGAAAAGTAGCATGCTCCTCAGCCGATACCGGACCATTGACTCTATTGTTATCCTGAATATATCTGTGCCAACCCTCACCTTTCTTTCGGATTAACTTAAATATAGGTTTTCCGCTAAAAGCCGATAATTGATCTCCATCTGGCCGAAGGCAACACAATTGGGTCACATCAAGTAAAGTAGGGTCGATTGGGCCAGATGAGAATAAAAAAGCGTTGAAAGAATCCGACCAGAAATAACAGGCTGCAGCTACTAAAGGTTCGTTGGCTTCAGGGTCAGCTAGACTCAAGGATAGAGATTCAGCTATACCCATTCTCTCCCATTCTACCCTCTTTTGAGCCGATACCCTAATGAACAAAGATCACCCCCTCAGATTTGTGGGCCAAGCCCTAAAACTTTTTCCCCACTCGGAGATATTGTACCCTGCAGCCGACAATGGGAGTCTAGGAATTTCATCATTGATAACCGTGTCGGCCGATATGGTACCTACCGGCCCTAAGTAGAATTGATCTAAGCTTTGAGGAATCGCAATGAATACCTGCGAAGGGTCCATTTCAGCCGATTTCGAAAAGAATGAGAGAAAGATGACGAAAGCCGATGGTGCGTGCGTCGAGAGCTTGAAAGCGTGCAAATGACCATGGGGGACCCCCATATTTATACCACGGTGAAAAGAAGGCGAACGGGCGGGAGCAGTTGTGCATTTAAAACGCGCCGAGATTTTTACGGCACGGTTAATGGGGTGGTTCTCGAAAAGGATTCTTCTATAAAGCCGATATGGATAAAAGCCGATAGATTCTTTTTGGAAAATAACAAGTTATCCTCCAAAAACGGGGGGCATATGTTTGCACCAAAATTTGGTATTTATGGGAAAATCGGTCTGAGATGGATAGAAGCGTTCGTATGGAAAGAAATCGGTGAAACAGATTGGAAGGGAAATCCGTTTCTAACAAGGAAAGGGAATCAGATCAGAGGCCGATATGGATAGACGTCGTATCCATATACAACTCGGATCGGCCGGACGTATTATAAAAGGAGGAGACGACAAGCGGCGAAAGAAGCAATCTCAACACCATACACAATATTTTTACAGCTTTTGTTTACAGCTTTTCTAGGTCAGACAATCATCCTTTTGTAAGTCGATAGATCCAATAAAGTTGCGCATCGCCGATTATTGGCTTCGTTGGCTTCGTCCAGGTTCGATCTGCTTTATGTTGTTGCGCATCGCCTCTTAAAGCCGATTCTACCTTTTACCTCTGGATTAACCGTAGTTGGTTGATCTATTTATCCCCTGATCGGTTATCAGCCGATTAGCGTCAAGCCGATAAGCTTTGATTTATCGGCTTCATCTTGATTCACAAATCTACCTTGTCAATTACAGGTCAAATTGACTGGCACGCTCTGCAAACCCGGTGTTTGTCTTGTGTGTTCGAGGCTAAGGATCCTGCTTCATATTTTTAGCGTGAACACATTGCAAATTAATCATGCATGCAGCAGCACCATAGCGTACGGGGTAATCCAATTAATGCAAGTGTTATTCTGACATGTAGGAGCACGTATATCTTTCGTGGAAGCCACTAGCTAGCGTTCGGACGTCTGATCCGAGCTATAGCTCTGTACGTCCTTATATGCCGTTGGATATAATGAGATTCGGTTCCAGCCGTCCTATTAACTTGCTGTGTTTCGTGTAACATCGATCGCAGTATCCAAGTCAATTCATACGACAGATAAGATCAACATACGCAACAAAAATAGGTTTTGATCAAAAAAGGGGGGAAAACTATCAACAAAATTCACTTGAAAAATTCTGATCTCATTCTCGCATGCACGAACATGATTTGTGAAAAATACTGATCTCATTCTCGCATGCACGAACATGATTTGTGAAAAATACATGTGTGCCGGTGTAAAATTTCAAAGCAAAACAAATTAACTTTGTTACAACCATCACAATATTTTGATAATGTTTATGCAACAAATGGGGACACTTGCAACAAAATCAAAAGCTTGTGCAATAAAACATCAGATGGTCTAGAGCAAATGCACAATAAATTACTAGAATACCTGCAACAAATTCATCTCAATTGTGCAACATAAAAAAGTATGTAATATCACAACAACGCCTCTTGCTGTAAATCTTCCAGATTACACAATAAAACAAAACAAATCTCTTTTGGCAACAATCGAGTGAATGTGCTATGACAAATTTCCATACATGCAAATAAAACCCACAAGAGAAGAAGGGCGTTACATGGTGGTGGCAAAGAGGTTATGTCATAATAGGAGTAGAAAGTGGCCATCCGGAGACCTCATCGTCTATGGGCCCAGATAAAATGGGTGTGAGACTAGAGCACACCACCACCTCCCCAACTCAAGCTCAAGAAGCCTCGTAGCTTCGCCATGGAGCTCCATGATCACCATTTGAGCCCTCGAGTTGGGAAGGCCTATACGACCAACCACTATCCGTAGGGTGAAGCTCTGACTGGAGCTTCCTAGAGGGCGATGATAAACATGGAGAGAGGGAGGGGAAGGGGAGGGAGGTGTGGCTTGCCAAGCTCCCGTACCGTGAACTCTGATCACTGATGATGATGAGCCATGGGGGAGGAGATGTGCAGTGGAGTTAGATGGAGAGAGGAAGGAAGTAGTAGAGAAGGGGAATGGATAAGATATGAATGATGGAGTTAAGTTGGTTCAATGGGTGGGCCGTCTGAGTCGTCTAAATTTCATGTCTTGTATCAGATGTCTTCACCTTAGTGTTATCCATCTTTTATTTATCATAATTGCTAAAAATAACTGTCGACAGATTTTTGGGAAAAAAAATTGTCGAATTTTTGACCTTGGGATCTACTTGAAGATTCGAGGACCACTCGCTGTTTTCTCCAACACCGGCTAGTTGGTTCTTCCCCTCCAGCAACGATGCCCACGAGTTACGGCGGTGGTTCACTAGATTAGAGATTGGACCACCGGGTCAAGGATTTGGGTTTATCGGAACCCGCAATTAAAGGAAGGCCGGGGCGGCAAAGGCATGGCGGTGACGCCGCTGGCCACAGGCTTAGGGTACAGCGGTGGGCGGCCGAGACAACGACCAATCTTAGACCATCTCCAACCCATTCCCGTCCCCTCCCTCATTCCCTTCGCGAAGGGATTCATTCCTATTTCAGCCCAAGTTCCTTCAAAGATTCCCTTCACTTGTGATTCTCTCTCCCATTCCCTCCAGAAAGGGATTCTCTCTCCTTTCCCTATACAATTCCCTTTAAAGGGAATCTGTTGGAGATGAGTGAAAATAAAGGGAATGGGAATGGGGAAGGGAACAGGGAAGGGAATGAAATAAAGGGAATATGGTTGGAGATGGTCTTAGGTGGGTGGGTGGGATTGGCGCGCGCGTTGGTGGGGGGAAGAATGTGCGGCGCATGTACCATAACGTACGGGGTAATCCAAGGAGGTGCACACGCTCAGACAAGTACAATTAATTGCCCAAACACGATCGAATGCATGTAGTATATATTCTGATCTGCAGGATTATATCTTTATTTATTAGCTTTCGAAGTTGAATTAAACGCACTTAATTGCGTGAGTTTTAGCTATTCTGCCCTCTACGAAATTGAGATGGATCGATGTCGTATGTTTCTTCAATCGTAGGAAGTGGTTCTGCACCTGGACCGCAACGTCGTGATGCCTTCGCATCGACGTTGAGCAGCGCGGCGGCGCTAGCAATGCGTGATGCCCTGCCTGGCCGAGTAAATGTACAACTTTGATGGTGAGGTCTCACTAGTTATTTTCATTAATAAATTGGTACTTTATTAGTTAATTACTGAGTATGAAGTCATATTTCGTCTATACTAATTGTTACCGTGTATATTAGTGTAATCTTAGATTAGTGTAGAATACATCGTTGTTCACATTTATATATTTGAGTCCCAACATTATAACTCTTTAGAACAAGTTACGATGAAGTTTTTCGAAAGGATTGCACGCAAAATGGTTAGAATTCGCCAGAATGACAATTCCATGAAATTGGTGAGGTTTTTGTAGAGTTCTTGCTTGATACGGAGTACACCAATCCCTGCATCGTCCTCTTCATGCACGGGTCTTTCTAACTAGATGGGTAGGAGCCGTCTACGAATTTGCGTAATCATGGGTTCATTTTTTCTGAAGTGGTCTCTAAAAACAGGATGGGTAGGATCCATCTACAAATTTGCATAATCACTCGGGAAAAACAGAGACATGATCTTCTTTTGCCAACTTTAACACTCTATACGTTCACCGGTGAATAATACATGCTTCAAAAAATATTATAGATCGAATTGAAAAAATAACTATAGAGATACAGCTCTAATATTTCGAAAAATATTAGAAATCGAGTTAAAAAAATAGAGAGCTAGAGTTGTACACATGTTTCTTTTGACGAATTTGGTTAACATCTTATTACTACCTGGTCAAACTCCTTTTGTCGAGTTTAATACTCTATGTGTTAACCAGGTAATAATACATGTTCTGAAAAATATTAGAGATGCTGACTTTCTTTTGTCGTACTCTATACGTTCACCGGTGAATAATACATGTTTCGAAAAATACTATAGATCGAGTTGCAAAAATAACTATAGAGACACAGCTCTAATATTCCGAAAAATATTAGAAATCGAGTTACAAAAAAAACAATAGAGAGATAGAGTTGCACACTTCTTTCTTTTGACGAATTTGGTTAACACTCTATTATTACTCGGTCAACCTCCTTTTGCTGAGTTTAACAATCTATGTGTTAACCGGGTAATAATACATGTTCCAAAAAATATTAGAGACCCCGACCTTCTTTTTTCGAGTCTAACACTCTATGCATTCACCGAGTAATAGTACACGTTTCGGAAAATATTAGAGATCGAGTTGGAAAAAAAAGTCTAGAGATTAGAGATCGAGTTGGGAAAAAAAGTATAGAGATTGTAACATCCTCGTTTTGGCTTTCTGGAGAAAAATCTAATTTAAATAAAGTAAATTCAAAGTTGGAGTTTCTTTGGTGTTTATATTAACCTGGCATCCTTTCTCCTTCGAAATCGGGAATTAATTCCCTCCCGGGCGAAAAATCGGATTTTCCAGTACCGCCGGTACCCGAAAATTCACCTGAGTCCTAAAGTGCTCCAAAAATCTCCAAACCACTTCTAAAATGTTCCAAATATTCCGAAATGATTTTAGGAATCATTCCCCGGATTTTTGGACATCCGTTCCTATTTTATCTCGCGCGGCTTTTGTTTAATGCCTGCGATCCGCGCCCGTATATCCAATCCCACAAAAATCATCCAAATTCAACCAAACCACTTCCATTGAGTTCCAAATAATCCAAAATGGCTCTAGGAATTTTTCCGGAATTTTTAGGCCATTTTTCCTTATTTTTCCCTAGGGTGGAACATTTGCGTAAAAGAGGGCCAATGAGGGAGTGACATGTGGCACATGAATAGTGTCATCTTCAACCTCTAGCCATGCATGGGGGATGAAGCTTCATGCAAGCAAAAATGGTGGGAGCTCTCTTTAATTCCTTGTAGCTCCTCCAATACAACTCTAATTCGCGAACCGCCGGATCCGTTGGGATCACAACGGCCTCCTCTTTCTATCCATGGGGTTGTTGCACTCGAAATCGCGTTGGTTTTTGAACGGTTGCAAGAAACCCGAAATCCACTCTTTTGGAGATTGCGCGGCCGTTTCTAATCCGTTCCGCGTGATTCCACCTCTCATCTCTCCGTATAAGAACCCTCTTTCCGGTGGTATAGCTCTCCGTTAGCCTCTCAAACCCAATCGGCGCAAGATCAAGAAAAGCGAAGCGAACTCTCGTGTTCTTCGCGTTTTTCGTGTTCTTGCTCATATCTTCCACTCCGGTGGATCTTTCTTCCTCCCGTTCGTTTCTTTGTGTTAGCATGGATGTCTAGTCTCTAATCCATCCATCAATTTCAGGGTTCATCAAGTTTCCTCGACGAATTTCGCGTTTTGGAGCTTTCGGCCGAACCGCCGTTCGTCGTCGATTTCTCCAATTCCGGTGAGTTTAGGTTCAATTCCTTCATCCTAGATGATGCTAAGGAGGTCCTCTAGAGGTTCTAGCTTTTTGTTTGGATTGATTCCATGCAAAAATGAGAGAAAAATCAAGTTTTTAGAAGTGGGTGTGTTTCTTTTCTTTTGGGGAGCTCTCTGTTTTTGGTTGGGATGGAGCTCCCTGTGCTTGGGGCTTGCCCGTGCGTGGGCCCGCGCCCGCCGGCCGGCCGGCCGGCCGCCCGCCGCCCTTCCTCCGCCCGCCGGCCCTGCCGCCCCCCCTCACGGCCGCCTCCTCCCTCACTCTCTCCTTCCTCTTTCTCTATCTTTCTCTCTCTCCATGGATGGCTAAAGGCAAGCTTAATGAAGAAGCTTCCCTTCTTCCAATGACAAGGTTGGCACCACTGTCATAGACCCACTCCTAACCAGCCCAGTCAAAGTCAAAGTCCATGGTCAAACTTTGACCAGTCAAACCGAAGGGAATATTCCGGTTTCGATTTATTCGAAATTCAAACTTCGGAAGCTCATAACTTTCTCATCCGAACTCCGTTTGACCTCATTCAAATTTCTAAATTCATCATAAATCAAGACCTTCCTGCCAGTACTAATTTTATAATTTTTGGATTTCATTTATTTTCTGTTATTTATTTGTTGCCTCGTTTTGCGTGTAGTCGACGATCCCGCATGATCACGATTTCGCCGTCGAGCCTTCCGAGTTCGACACCGCCGCCACAGAACTGAAGGCAAGTCTCCTTGATGCACTTTGCTCCTATGTTTGCGAAAGGATTTAAAAGCTGTTTATAAAGTTGCATGGCTATGTTTAATTAAATATGTCAAATATAAGAGCTAGTTATTCCGAACTTGTTGTTTCCTCCATGACATTGTTAATCATATCCATTGTAACCCTAGAACATTGTTTATACCATGCCTATGTTTATATGGTACCCGTTGCTATGTAGTGCGGTAGAATTGCTTAGGACCTTTTCCCGACCAAAACAACCCATGGGTGGGATTATTCAAAAGAATGTTATTAAACGTGATTTGAAAGTTATTATTATGATTTTGGTCCTGTTTTCTAAAATAAAAGAAAAGTAAAATGATTTCGACTTGGGCTGGAATGTCGGGTGGAAGCGGATCAAGTCTTGATCCTTTTGTGCAAAGTACCGCCCCAAGTCATCTAAGGACCGACGCTTATGATTGCCATTTTAAGCATAACCGTACTACCACATGTCTATAATGGTACGACCTGGCTCACTAATTTGTAGAAGCCTAGTTTAGACTCACCACTCGGTTGTTGTGTGAGAGCCGGACGGAGGCATTGTTGTGGATGTTGTTTTGCTCACACGGCGCAAGAGGGCTTACCTTGGGTGGAGGGAACCCTAACGGCGGTGAAACCTCGTGGGTGGGTCTAGCTAGATAGATACATTGTAACGGCCTTGTCAAGATATCCCTGCCGGCACACCTAAGGAAGTGTGTTAATTGCATGGCAACAAGGGTATATCTTGTCTTGTGGGTAAAGTTGTACACCTCTGCAGAGTATGAACTATTCGAATAGCCGTGCCTACGGTCAAAGGCAAAGCAAGAAATGCTTTCATATTGGTAGACTTTGATTTTGATTTTAAAACCGAAAAGTGTTTTGTTTTGGGGTTCAGGAGTGGGTAGAACTCTCGAATGTTGTTTGGTGGAAAGAGCCAACCAGGTGGATAGAACCTGTTTACCTTTGACGGATGGAGTCACATGATTAACTTTGATCCTTTAAACTGTTGGCGGATAGAGCCTTTATGTTAGTGATGGTGGATAGAACCTCACTACAATAATAAATAATTCAATTATTACAAAAGAGTTGTAAAATATGCTTTGTGAAATTTATTACTTAAGTATGATTTAATTAAATGTGGCTTTATGCAAATAAACCCTATTAAGCTTCCTTTGGAAAGCCCCTCATGATCATAATTTCGACTTCTTTGAGTACTTTTGTACTCACGTGCTACACCAACATTGTAATCATCGTAAATTTATCAAGATGCCGAAGAGGAGGAGGAGTTCTTCGAGGAGGATTGCCAGGAGGACTAGTTGCGTTCCTAGTAAATGCTTTGTGGCGTTGTGGCGTTCGCTCGTTGCTTTCTTTTGCTTCATTGTTTTGTGTGTCCTGGTCGTTGGACCGAGTATTGTAATAAGTGGCCATGTGGCCCATACTTGAATATTTACATTACAAGTTTCGTTATGTCCCGGCAATGATGTATCACTTGATTTGTGTGTACTAGCTGCGATCCGGGACTAGTACGGAAATACACAGGAGATTCTGGATAGCTGATCCGGGGTCTCACAGCGGTGGTATCAGAGCCTGGACGACTGTAGGACGTGACCTAGTTAGCATGGCAAAGCCTTAAGGACTTATATTTATAAAAATGTAATTGCAAAAGTTTAAGTTTCTTTGCTTCTATCTCTTCTATCTTAGTGTCTTGTGCTCGTCCTCTCTTTTATTTAAAATTTTGGTTACTAATTCTGTCTTCTTTCAAAATCTGTAGATGTCGGTTTTCACCACCTTTGCCGGGCGAGGTGGAGGCTTTGCGAGGAATCACATCGATGCTCCAGTGAGCCGGGCTTTCCCCATCGCCGAGTATCGCTACCGATCAATGCCTGGCCTTGTCGGGACATGTGGCAGTCCGCTTGCTAGTCTTCGCGAGGAGCCGCCAGCGTTGAGGACCGGCCGTTCTACTTCACGGCCGAGAGACCGATTCGGCGTCTGGCGGCAGGCCAGCGGCGAGAAAGGCTATCCTCATGTTGGGGCAGAGCTACCGCGACATCTTTGGAGAACTCTCGCACGGCTGTTTCCCCGCTTCCAGGTTGGGCGGGTGTACAGCCAGTTTAGGAGTTTGGCCCAGGAGAGGGACCCGACCGTGGTGCACTTGGGGTCACTCGTCCAGGCGCAGGATGAGGCCTATGTCCGGATGTCTGACGAGCTGCTGGGTCTGCGTCGGGACTTGACGGCAGCGAGAGAGACGATCTCTCGGTTTGAGGAGGAGAGGAGGAGCCTCCCATCGCCTCCACCACCAGCGCCTGTGCAGGAGGCACAGCCCGTGGTGCCGCCGCCACCAGCCCCGGTTCGGGAGGAACCGCCGGCCCGCGACATCCCAGAGGACGCGCCGCCAGCCAAGCGTCATCAAGGTCTGAGGCTTCGGACGACTGCGCGCAAGTCCGTTCGTCTTCCTTCGCCGCCAGGGTTTTCTCTGATTGCTTTGGCTGCCGCTGAAGGAGCAGGATCTTCGGCAGCCGCTTCACCTTCCCGCAGCAGGAGCGAGAAGGAGGAGGAAGAGGAGGACCCGTCCCCGCGCGTCTTCGGCAGCGACGCGAGTTTTTAGATAGTTTTAGTCTGCAGGATCTTAATTTTGTCGCGTTAGAGCGTTGAATAAGTGATTGCTGGATTGTATCGTGCCTTTAGGCATTTGTGATACAGCCACCTCCAAAAACTATTTGATTTTAATTGAAGTTCAATTGGTTTTTCCTTCGGTTGTGTGCTCTTTTGGTTGTGCCCTTGTGTTGAGGATGTGGTTTAGTTCCCCGTTGCTTACCTATGCTTCTCCCTCTTTCCTTGTGCTTGACCGCCTTGTGCAGATGGAGAATGTTGGTCGTGGTCGTGGTCGTGGAAGGCCCGCAGGCCGTGGTAGAGGTCGTGGACGAGCCCGTGGACCGGTGCACTTTCAATAGGAAGCAGAGTATGTGGAGCCACCGCAGCCGCAAGGACAAGAGCAAGTGCAACACCCTGCCGCTCAGCATGATCCGCCGCCGCCCCCACCACCAGCTCAGCCGCCAAACATGGAACAAATGATGGCGATGCAGCTTCAGATTCTTCAGGCATTAGCTCGTAACGTCTGAACCAACCCCAAGCCGCTGCGGCACCGGCTCAAGCTCAACCGCCCCAATCCAAGTTTGGGGAGTTCATGAGGACTCGACCCCGACTTTTCTTTGGATCCGCAGATCCGCTGGATGCGGATGGCGGCTCAAGGAAGTTGAACGTAAAGCGCACTTGGCTCGGTCGCGATGACATAGAGAGTGTGCGACGCATCTCACCGGCTTAAAGGAACTGCACCAAGCGGGTGGGAGAACTCTTGTGCCGCCCATGCGACATGAGAACATTCCATGGAACGAGTTCGTGGAAGCCTTCAGGCTACTCATATCCCAAGGGGATTATGGAAATGAAGCGTCGTGAGTTTCACAAGCTTCAAAGAAGGAAACTTGTCTGCCCTTGAGTACCTTAACCGCTTCACACAAATGTCCCAGACGCGATCGCAGATGTCGCCATCGACGAGGCCAAGATTTGGCGATTCATGGAGGGCCTTGACCCCAACTTGAAGGTACTGGTGGTTTCAGCGACTACCGTCGTTCCAAAGCACATGATTAACAAGGCGCTGATTCAAGAGGATGCCCGGTCGCCTTTTGAGTCGCGCAAGAGAAAAATGATGTTTCAGACTCGGCCGCGGTTCCTGTGCCTCAAGACTTTTCAAGAAGCAGCAGCCCAAAGAAAGCCAGGCCAAAGGTGGCCCTAGGACCCCAATGTCTACCCCACGCCCCATGGACAAGCCCCTGCGAGCAAAGGCAGAACTCAAGCTCGTAAGAGTGGGACAATGATGGCAGGAGTGCAATGCTTCAATCTGCAGGGAGATGGGGCACTACGCCAACAAGCGCCCCGAAGCGTCAGTGTCACCGGTGAGGTTCAACCTGGGATCGACGCCCGGCCGCGCCCCTGGCCGGCTCAAGGAAGAGGAACCCCTCGAGACTCCGCAAGACGCCAAGGACTGCAGGAAGAGGCGTGTGAACCACATCACCGCGGAAGAGGCTCGGGATGCGCCAGGCGTGGTCTATGGTAAGTTCCATGTGAACTCGATTACACCTTGATTCTGTTTGATTACGGTGCAACCCATTCTTTCATATCGAGTACTTGGTTAAAAAGCATAAGCCAGGACACCTTACGGTTAAGAAACCCTTTGTTAGTGCAATCCCTGGAAAAGAATTAAGAACAACTTCATGTCCAGAAAATGGATATAGTAATACAAGGGGTAAAGTTCCTAGCGAACTTAATCTTGTTGGATACTAAGGGTATAGAAGTAATCCTTGGAATGGATCAAGCTAACCAAGTATAAGGGTCAGATAGACTGTGCTAGTAGAGCTGTCTCTCTTACCAGCCCTGAGGGAATTAGAGTGGAGTTCTTATCTAATCTTGCCTCTAAGGGGGTAGCACCTAAACCGTTTGAAAGGTACTTCGTTGGAGAAGGTACCGATCGTCAATGAGTACCGGATGTGTTCGGATGAGTTGCCTGGTATGCCACCAGATCGAGATGTGGAATTTGTGATTGAGCTAGTACCTGGTACCGCTCCAATCTCGAAGAGACCGTACCGACTGCCTTCTAACGAGTTGGTCGAGATGAAGAAGCAGATTGAAGAACTGCAAGAAAAAGGATTCATCAGACCCGATTCGTCACCTTGGGGATCGCTTTGTGATCTTTGTGTCCAAGAAGGATGGTAGTCTGAGAATGTGCATCGACTACAGGTCGTTGAATGAGGTTACGATCAAGAACAAGTATCCGTTGCCTCGGATAGATGATCTGTTTGACCAGTTGAAGGGAGCTCAAGTCTTCTCCAAAATAGATTTGAGATCGGGATATCATCAGCTGAAGATAAGAAAAGAGGATATTCAAAACAGACCTTCACCACCCGATATGGACTGTATGAGTTCACAGTCATGTCTTTTGGGTTAACCAATGCTCCTTCTTATTTCATGAATCTGATGAATAAGGTGTTTATGGAGTATTTAGACAAGTTCGTCGTAGTATTCATCGACGACATTCTTGTCTATTCCAAGAGCGAAAGAGCATGAAGACCATCTGCGGATAGTCTTGGAAACGCTAAGAGAGCATCAATTTGTATGCTAAGTTTAGCAAATGTGACTTAATTTGAAGGAAGTGTTTTTCTGGGTCATGTCATTTCTCGCTGCAGGAGTAGCGATAGATCCGGCGAAAGTGAGAGATGTTTTGGATTGGACACAACCCAAGTCGATCCGGAGATCCGAAGTTTTCTTGGATTAGCTGGTTATTATCGGAGATTCATTGAAGGTTTCTCGAAGATAGCCAGACCTCTTACTCAGCTTCTAAAAAAAAGAAAAGAAGTTTGAATGGACTAAAGCCTGTGAGCAAAGTTTTCAGGAGTTGAAAAAGAGATTAACCTCAGCCCTAGTGCTTATTTTGCCAGACATCCATAAGGACTTTGAAGTGTATTGTGATGCTTCGAAGCAAGGACTTGGATGTGTTATGATGCAAGAAGGAAAGGTAATAGCCTATGCTTCAAGACAACTGCGACCTCATGAAGAAAACTATCCTATTCATGACTTGGAGTTAGCCGTAGTTGTGCACGCGCTCAAGATATGGAGACATTACTTGATCGGCAATAGATGTGAAATCTATACGGATCATAAAAGTCTGAAGTATATCTTCACTCAGCCTGATCTTAACCTGAGGCAGAGAAGATGGTTGGAGTTGGTGAAAGATTATAATCTGGGAATTCATTATCACCCTGGAAAAGCGAACGTTGTTGCGGATGCTTTGAGCAGGAAAACTCACTGCAACAATACGAGAGTGCAACCAAGCCAACCGACGCTTCACGATGAATTTCGGCGCCTTAACCTGGAATTAGTAAATGAAGGGTGCATTTATTCTTTGGAGGTCAAATCAACCCTTGAGGATCAGATCCGAGAAGCTCAGAAGGACGATAAAGGTATTGCCAACCTGAAGGAAGGCCTAAAGAAAGGAAAGCACCCCGGATTTTCAGAAGATGACCAGGGAACTGTTTGGTTCGGGAAAAGAATAGTGGTCCCTAACCAAGAAGAAATCAAGAAGGTGATCTTGAAGGAAGCTCACGATTCAGTTTACTCCATTCACCCAGGAGGCACCAAGATGTATGCAGATTTGAAAGACAAGTATTGGTGGTCCAATATGAAGAAAGAAGTTGCAGACTTCGTAGCACGGTGTGATGTGTGTCAGCTGGTAAAAGCAGAGCATCAGAGACCTGCTGGTCTATTGCAGCCTTTGCAAGTGCCTGTATGGAAATGGGAAGAAATTGGAATGGATTTTATAACTGGCTTACCCAAAACCAAGTCCGGTTATGATTCCATCTGGGTTATTGTGGATCGATTGACCAAAGTGGCCCACTTTATCCCGGTAAAGACGACTTATTCTGGAGATAAGCTTGCCGAGTTGTATATGGCTAAGATTGTGTGTTTACACGGTGTGCCAAAGAAGATTGTGTCTGATCGAGGTTCCCAGTTCACCTCGAGATTCTGGCAGCAATTGCATGAGGTGTTGGGCACGAATCTTAATTTCAGTACTGCGTATCATCCCCAGACGGATGGCCAGACCGAAAGGGTCAATCAAATCTTAGAGGATATGTTGAGAGCTTGTGCTCTAACATATAAAGGCTCGTGGGATCAGAATTTGCCCTATGCAGAGTTTTCCTATAACAACAGTTACCAAGCCAGTTTGAAAATGGCGCCTTTTGAAGCTTTGTATGGAAGAAAATGCAGGACACCATTATATTGGAAAGAAACCGAAGGAGGACAAATCATCGGACCCGATGTTCTGAAAGAAGCCGAAGAGCAAGTCAGACAGATCCGGGCAAATCTGAAGACAGCTCAGTCCAGACAAAAGAGTTATGCGGACAATCGTCGAAGGGAATTAAGCTTTGTACCTGGAGACCATGTGTATTTGAAGGTATCCCCGATGAAAGGAATGAAACGATTCCGCGTCAGTGGAAAATTAGCACCCCGCTATATCGGACCATTCAAGGTGATTGCCCGAAAAGGAGAAGTGGCCTATAAGTTGGAATTACCGCCACAGCTGTCAGGGGTACATGATGTCTTTCATGTGTCTCAGTTAAAGAAGTGTCTTCGAGTGCCCGAGCAGCAGATGCCGTTGGAAGACATGGAACTCGAAGAAGACTTGTCTT
The DNA here is from genome assembly GCA_036346355.1 of Rhipidocladum racemiflorum. Lineage (NCBI taxonomy): Eukaryota > Viridiplantae > Streptophyta > Magnoliopsida > Poales > Poaceae > Rhipidocladum > Rhipidocladum racemiflorum. The sequence continues at coordinate 75,152,397 of CM070571.1, forward strand.
ACCCGGAGTATCCCATCAAGATTTTGGATGAAGCCGAGCGTCGGACACGCAGCCGAGTGATCAAGTTCTGCAAGGTTCAGTGGAGCAACCATTCTGAGAAGGAAGCTACTTGGGAGCGTGAAGAAGATCTTCGAGCAGAGTTCCCTAACCTTTTTCTTTCTCCGTCTGAATCTCGGGGACGAGATTCTCTCTAAGGGGGGTAGGTTTGTAACATCCTCGTTTTGGCTTTCTGGAGAAAAACCTAATTTAAATAAAGTAAATTCAAAGTTGGAGTTTCTTTGGTGTTTATATTAACCTGGCATCCTTTCTCCTTCGAAATCGGGAATTAATTCCCTCGCGGGCGAAAAATCGGATTTTCGATCTGCAGGTGCAGAAAATTCACCTGAGTCCTAAAGTGCTCCAAAAATCTCCAAACCACTTCTAAAATGTTCCAAATATTCCGAAATGATTTTAGGAATCATTCCCCGGATTTTTGGACATCCGTTCCTATTTTATCTCGCGCGGCTTTTGTTTAATGCCTGCGATCCGCGCCCGTATATCCAATCCCACAAAAATCATCCAAATTCAACCAAACCACTTCCATTGAGTTCCAAATAATCCAAAATGGCTCTAGGAATTTTTCCGGAATTTTTAGGCCATTTTTCCTTATTTTTCCCTAGGGTGGAACATTTGCGTAAAAGAGGGCCAATGAGGGAGTGACATGTGGCACATGAATAGTGTCATCTTCAACCTCTAGCCATGCATGGGGGATGAAGCTTCATGCAAGCAAAAATGGTGGGAGCTCTCTTTAATTCCTTGTAGCTCCTCCAATACAACTCTAATTCGCGAACCGCCGGATCCGTTGGGATCACAACGGCCTCCTCTTTCTATCCATGGGGTTGTTGCACCCGAAATCGCGTTGGTTTTTGAACGGTTGCAAGAAACCCGAAATCCACTCTTTTGGAGATTGCGCGGCCGTTTCTAATCCGTTCCGCGTGATTCCACCTCTCATCTCTCCGTATAAGAACCCTCTTTCCGGTGGTATAGCTCTCCGTTAGCCTCTCAAACCCAATCGGCCGCAAGATCAAGAAAGCGAAGCGAACTCTCGTGTTCTTCGCGTTCTTCGTGTTCTTGCTCATATCTTCCACTCCGGTGGATCTTTCTTCCTCCCGTTCGTTTCTTTGTGTTAGCATGGATGTCTAGTCTCTAATCCATCCATCAATTTCAGGGTTCATCAAGTTTCCTCGACGAATTTCGCGTTTTGGAGCTTTCGGCCGAAGCCGCTCGTCGTCGATTTCTCCAATTCCGGTGAGTTTAGGTTCAATTCCTTCATCCTAGATGATGCTAAGGAGGTCCTCTAGAGGTTCTAGCTTTTTGTTTGGATTGATTCCATGCAAAAATGAGAGAAAAATCAAGTTTTTAGAAGTGGGTGTGTTTCTTTTCTTTTGGGGAGCTCTCTGTTTTTGGTTGGGATGGAGCTCCCTGTGCTTGGGGCTTGCCCGTGCGTGGGCCAGCGCCCGCCGGGCCGACGGCCCGGCCGCCGCCACGCGCCGCCCAGCCTTGCCGCCGCCCCCCCTCACCGCCGGCCGCCCCCTCCCCTTCCCTCTCTCTCCCTTCCTCTTTCTCTATCTTTCTCTCTCCTCCATGGATGGCTAAAGGCAAGCTTCATGAAGAAGCTTCCCTTCTTCCAATGACAAGGTGGGCCCCACTGTCATAGACCCACTCCTAACCAGCCCAGTCAAAGTCAAAGTCCGCGGTCAAACTTTGACCCAGTCAAACCCGAAGGGAATATTCCCGGTTTTCGATTTATTCGAAATTCAAACTTCGGAAGCTCATAACTTTCTCATCCGAACTCCGTTTGACCTCATTCAAATTTCTAAATTCATCATAAATCAAGACCTTCCTGCCAGTACTAATTTTATAATTTTTGGATTTTATTTATTTTCTGTTATTTATTTGTTGCCTCGTTTTGCGTGTAGTCGACGATCCCGCCGCGACCGCCGATTTCGCCGTCGAGCCTTCCGAGTTCGACACCGCCGCCGCAACTGAAGGCAAGTCTCCTTGATGCACTTTGCTCCTATGTTTGCGAAAGGATTTAAAACTGTTTATAAAGTTGCATGGCTATGTTTAATTAAATATGTCAAATATAAGAGCTAGTTATTCCGAACTTGTTGTTTCCTCCATGACATTGTTAATCATATCCATTGTAACCCTAGAACATTGTTTATACCATGCCTATGTTTATATGGTACCCGTTGCTATGTAGTACGGTAGAATTGCTTAGGACCTTTTCCGACCAAAACAACCCATGGGTGGGATTATTCAAAAAGAATGTTATTAAACGTGATTTGAAAGTTATTATTATGATTTTGGTCCTGTTTTCTAAAATAAAAGAAAAGTAAAATGATTTCGACTTGGGCGGCCTGGAATGTCGGGTGGAAGCGGATCAAGTCTTGATCCTTTTGTGCAAAGTACCGCCCCAAGTCATCTAAGGACCGACGCTTATGATTGCCATTTTAAGCATAACCGTACTACCACATGTCTATAATGGTACGACCTGGCTCACTAATTTGTAGAAGCCTAGTTTAGACTCACCACTCGGTTGTTGTGTGAGAGCCGGACGGAGGCATTGTTGTGGATGTTGTTTTGCTCACACGGCGCAAGAGGGGGCTTCTGTACTGGGTGGAGGGAACCCTAACAGCGGTGAAACCTCAGCGGGTGGGTCTAGCTAGATAGATACATTGTAACGGCCTTGTCAAGATATCCCTGCCGGCACACCTAAGGAAGTGTGTTAATTGCATGGCAACAAGGGTATATCTTGTCTTGTGGGTAAAGTTGTACACCTCTGCAGAGTATGAACTATTCGAATAGCCGTGCCTACGGTCAAAGGCAAAGCAAGAAATGCTTTCATATTGGTAGACTTTGATTTTGATTTTAAAACCGAAAAGTGTTTTGTTTTGGGGTTCAGGAGTGGGTAGAACTCTCGAATGTTGTTTGGCGGAAAGAGCCAACCAGGTGGATAGAACCTGTTTACCTTTGACGGATGGAGTCACATGATTAACTTTGATCCTTTAAACTGTTGGCGGATAGAGCCTTTATGTTAGTGATGGTGGATAGAACCTCACTACAATAATAAATAATTCAATTATTACAAAAGAGTTGTAAAATATGCTTTGTGAAATTTATTACTTAAGTATGATTTAATTAAATGTGGCTTTATGCAAATAAACCCTATTAAGCTTCCTTTGGAAAGCCCCTCATGATCATAATTTCCCGACTTGCTGAGTACTTTTGTACTCACGTGCTACACCAACATTGTAATCATCAGAAATTTATCAAGATGCCGAAGAGGAGGAGGAGTTCTTCGAGGAGGATTGCCAGGAGGACTAGTTGCGTTCCTAGTCGTCGCCTGTGGCGTTGTGGCGTTCGCTCGTTGCTTTCTTTTGCTTCATTTGTTTTGTGTGTCCTGGTCGTTGGACCGAGTATTGTAATAAGTGGCCATGTGGCCCATACTTGAATATTTACATTACAAGTTTCGTTATGTCCAGCAATGATGTATCATCGCGGATTTGTGTGTACTAGCTACTGATCTGGGACTAGTACGGAAATACACAGGAGATTCTGGATAGCTGATCCGGGGTCTCACAGAGATAGAGCTGCACACATATTTCTGTTGACAAAAATATTTTTTTCGGGAAAAACGGAGAAAGGACCTGGACGTAAGGGACGAGGACCTATTTGTTATTTTTTTGGACCTGATCGCTACCTTGAAAAATTAGCAAAGGGCTCGTTCGCGATTCTTATTTAACTGGGTTTTTTTTTGTAAACTAATGAACCGAGGGACCTAAACGCTATTTGGAATTTTTTTCTTACCCTCATAAATAATCGTAAATAACCTTTTTGTAATTTACAGGAATCTATCCGTAATTTAAAGAAAATGGAAGGACTTTTTTGCGAAATGGCCAAGGGCGTGACGTGGCCGGCCTGGCTGGCCGGCAAAACTTTCCGGCGTAATAGAGTAGATATTAGTATCTCAGTTTACTTCAGCATCTCAAAAAAAGTGGAAGGAATAAAGGCTAATAAGAGAGAGAAATGTGAGGCGGAGGTGGTTGGCAGACTGTCGAGCCTAATTGAGTGAGAGTTGAGCAACGCTGATGTTACAGTAGATTCTTTGAATTTATCACGTTAGAGATAATTTAAATATCTAAATGAATTGTTGGTTTTATCCAAAGTTTATGAGGAGTCTAATCTCAATAAACTCGGATTCTTTTGGTTATATAAGCCACCCTATGTACATGCAATCTTGAACGAAATTAGTGGATTGTCTTGTATGATGTTTTTCTTCTTGTGAGTTTTTTCACGTTAAATCTTGTCTCCAGTTTTGCGCTTCTAATCCTAACAGTTTTGACTCCTCCTGGCGGACTCCTGGGGCAACCATCTCACGGCCGCATCCGCACGGCAACAGACGGCATACCTAAGAGTTCCGATCTACTGTTGTCGGCGCCCCCGTCTTTGACCAGCTCGGCTTCCAATGCCGACCTCCGCATCGGCCACCTGCCTCCATGCTGGCCTTCGAGCCAGCCACCTCTGCACTGGCCCGCGACCCGAGTGGATATCCTCTGTGCTAACCGCCTTCGAGCCATGGTCGCTTCCGAGCCGCGATCGTCCTCTACGCCGGCCGCTCTGGCCTCCACGTCGATCCTATCGGTGGCCACTCCACCTTCAGTCAACTTCTCCCAACCTCCACACAGGCGAGCTCTCTGCGCCTCGGCCGCCCGTGCCGCCCCGGGTTGGGTGCTCTTCGGCTCCGTGCTGGCCCGTTCGCGTTGGCCCTCCACGCCAACCCTTGCTCGCCTCCGGCCCCTTGGCTTCTACCATCTGCCGCGGTCGCCCGCCGGTCACCCGCCTTTAGAGCATCTCCAAGAGAGAGCCCTAAAAATGAGCCTTAAACTTTAATTTAGGACCCCAACTAATTAGATTTAGGGCTCCAACGAAATATTTACTCCAGTAATTAGGCCCTAAAACCCAACGAAGACAGGACTCAATCACAGAGTTGCTAAATATAGCTACTCTCCTAGGGGCCCTAAAACAATTTGCTAAATTTTATTAGATTAGGTCCTCTGCTGGAGTTGATCTTTTCATTAAAAGCTCTATATTTCAAGAGAGAACCCTATTTAGTGCTCTTAGGCCGAACCATTAGATCATGCAATTGGATTTCGATCCAATCACTCAACCAGTTTTAATACCGTTTCAGTTCCGTCTTAGCCTCCATAGCAGCTCCGCCTTTTCATTCAACTTTTGGCTCCAGCTTCTTGGCTCTGGCTTCTGTTTTCTAGCTCCAACTTCTATTTTTCGTCAGAATTTGCTGCGTGCATCTAAAGCGTACTAGGAAGTTTTTTTTTTCCAGAATCTACCATAATTTTTTTTATTTGCAATTTTTCTCTATCATGTCAGATGAAAGCTGTTCTCACACAGGTTGGCATAAGGAAAACACTAGCTCAACCAGCAACCATGATAATTTCAGAAGCCTTCGCTTGGCGATTTCATCTCACTACGACTTCGTTCCACAACTCGACTTCATATTGAGCGTTGACCCGCGTTCAACCTCAGCGACTACTCTAGTGCCAAAGTTTACCAGCATTATCGCTCACGCCATCTGAAGCCAAGCATAAATGTCATTCTACGCCATCCCTGTTGATAATCTTTTTCTATAGTCGATTGTCAAATTGTTTATGTTGGAGGTGGATTTCATTGCAATTCATGCCATTGTGCTTATTACTGATGGCATTCAAATGGGATTAATCATTGGCGATTTCTTTGACAATCCACTGTCTACTATGGGTTATTGCGGTAAAATCTGCACTTATATAGTCTAACCTACGCATTTTCAATTCAATGAGTTAGGTTTGGCTATGCTTTAAGGAGACTTTGAAAAAAAAATATCAGTTGAGGAGACAAATAATTTTGGTGTTTCATCACCGTTTGAATACATTGCAATTTTAGATCGCTTGCGCGACCATTATAAAGGCTTTTGCAACATAATTCTCAAGAATTTGATGACACTCTAATGGTAACTAGCATTATACTCTTCAAAGTTTACTATTTAAAAGGGAAGGTTTTGCTCCAATATCAGTTTGAGATGAAGGATTGATGCGCAAGAAGAAGTTTGCTTTTGCGTGGATACTGCAACGTTGTTTAGTTATCATAGCTCGATATGAGGGGTCTACTGCAAGTTATACTCCATTGATGGCACAAGAGTTTCTTTCATCTTGATAGTTGTGCAGGAGCAATTTCAGCCATGTAATGGAATTTAATTATCCTTGAAGTTGGCAGTTTGTCGTACGTGGTAGCTACATGTACAAATTGCTATTTCAAAGAGCATTATTTATCAAATTTTTTGTTCTAAGTGGAGGATGTCAAATATCCATTATATGAATTATTTGCTATCTTTTAAGTGCCACATGTGATATTTTGTCTTATACCGTTTAATGATTGAACATTTGTTTCAGGAGGTCAGATGTGTCGGCTTACTAACCAACAGGCACCCTAAGACTGGGTGCTTGAGAGATTCGGACTGGGGGCTTTTGTGGCAACCGCTCCAAAGACAGGAAGAACGGGATGCTGGGAGCAAGCAAGAAGACAGTCGGGTTTACCCAGGTTCGGGCCCTCCACAGGAGTAATGACCCTAGTCCTGCTTGGTGGTTTCCTCTGAGTTCAAGGTTCTTACAAGGCTGGGGAAGAAGACCCTCTCAGGTTCTGCCAACCCAATAATCAACAACCCTCCTCCCATGCATCCTAGCTCCCTTTTATACTCGGGCTGGCTGAGGCGCATGGGGCTTACAAGCTTGCGTAAAGCAAGCGTCTGACACGTTACTACAGTGCATTTAATGCACCCGTCATACTCTCTTACATCACATTTAATGTCTTGTCCTAATCGACTTAGACTTCGCCTTTGGGCCCCGCCTGTCATTACCCTGCATGCTCGCCAGAGAGGGGATGTCGATTCGGCGCCACCCATCATTAATGCGCGCCTAGGGAAGACGCGCCGCCATACCACGCCTTTCACACTCGCAATTAATGCGCACGTCTCGCATTAAATACACGTCTCGCATTAAATATCCTTGACCCTTCGCCTGAGTACATTACGGGGTTGATTCTTGGGAACTACGCCCGAGGTGTGGCCTCAGCGCCACTGTCCTCTTGGCGAGCACCTTTGCCGTCGCCCGAGGAGTGGCTCGACGCCACTCGCCCCTGGCGAGCACCTTCGCTGGTCGCCCAGGAGCGCTGAACGCCACTGCCCCCGGCGAGCAACTTGGCTGGTCGCCGAGGAGTGGCTCGAGCGCCACTGCCCCTGGGCGAGCACCTTGATCGTCGCCAGGAGTGGCTCAACGCCACTGCCCTCGGCGAGCACCTTCGCTGGTCGCCCGAGGAGAGGCTGAACGCCACCGCCCTGCAGGCGAGCAACTTGGCTGGTCGCCGAGGAGTGGCTCGGCGCCACTGTCCCCTGGGCGAGCAACTTGGCTGGTCGCCTCGAGGAGTGGCCTGAGCGCCACCTGTCCCCTGGGCGAGCACCTTGGCTGGTCGCCCCGAGGAGTGGCCTGAACGCCACCTGTCCCCTGGCGAGCACCTTGGCTGGTCGCCCCGAGGAGTGGCCTGAACGCCACCTGCCCTCTGGGCGAGCGCCTTGGCTGGTCGCCTCGAGGAGTGGCTCAACGCCACTCGCCCTCTTGGCGACAAGATTAATGCGCGCGTGGGTACCCAGCGCTTATCTGGACAAGAGCCCCGGGCCCACCCAGGAGTGTCTTTATTCTTTCTTTTTCTTCGTCGAACGGTTCAATCTCCCGGGTGGGGCCCATAAATGCCCATGCACGCCGCGGTCTTTAAAAACTTGCCTCTTTTTCCGGTCCCGAGGTGGATACTGCGGCCGTTTCCGTGGCTTCGTGGGACGTGCCCACTTCCTTGAAAAATGCTTTGGTTTTCCCGCATCCGAACCGCCGCGTCTCTTCGACTTTTTCCCGCCAGGCTCTCCCTTGAATTCTTATAAATAAGCAGGCGACGGGGGGGGCATGTTCCCGTTTTAAGCACCGCCTCTGCTCCTTCCTGCCTTAGCTTCTTTTCTGCTTTAGCTGATTCTGATGGCCTCTCCGACTCCTGTCCTCCCTCCTTCAACTGTGGAAGAGAACGCCGCCGCTAAATGCTCCAAGGTGATCGCCCGCGGCGCTCTCAAGATGCGGCCGGATCGCCGCTCCTCAGCCCGATCCGGGAAGTCATCTTCTTTGTCTGGCGATGATGGCGGGCTTGGTCTCGCCATCTCGGACTTCTACATCGCCGTCCTCAACTTCTATGACATTCACAACATCCACCTTCCCCCTAACTCCATTGTGCTCCTCTCCGTCTTTGCCCACTTCTGTGAGATGTTCATAGGGGTAATGCCCAATCTCCTCCTTTTCCGCTACTTCTTCTCGCTCCGCGTCAGCCAGGGCTCCAGCATCTCCGGGTGCTGCCATCTGCGACTTAGAGACGGGGCCGTTGCGCGCTATATTCCAATGGAGAACCGATCCAGCTGGAAAATGTGGCGCCACGAATGGTTGTACGTTGAAGACGATAGCGGCATTGAAGCCACAGGGCTTCCACCGAGCGGTGGGCAGCAAATCGGCCCGGGATCTCCGGTCGCCGACACGCCCGAGCTACTTGCAATGTTGGCTCGGGTTGATCGGCTGCGGACAGCGGGGCTGACCGGAGGCATGGTTCTCCTCGACTTCGTGGTCCGGAGGATTAGTCCTTTGCGCCGCCGCCACCGCCCACTGGCACTATCTGGGCGTGGATGACGGGACTCGACGATTCCTGGAGGTGAGCTTTTATACCTTCCTTCTTCATCATCATCATTCTTTCATCATTCATTTTTTTTTTTTTGTCACCGTGGTAGGAAAGCCGGACGCCGCCTGAATCGCTTCTGGATGGGGCGATCGGGCCGCTTGAGCGACGTTCCACCCTTCCCCGAGGCTGCGCTTCCACTCTGCGACATGCAGCCTCGGATCGGGCGGAGATCGTCAAGGCGATGCCCAAGATGGACGCCATGGGGACGCCCATCATCGTCCATCAAGGGCCCACGATAATCCGCGGCACTCCTACGGGCGACCAGTGGAGGAACAAGCGCCCCGCCGACGACATCGTCCCCATCGAACGCCCACCGACCACGGCTATCGTGGCCATCTTCGTCGGCCCGCCGGATCTCCACAGCAGCCCGCCATCGGGACTTCCTCTCACCGCGGGGCTCTTCATCAACGGCCGCGACGCTTCCGCCATCACCGCCTGCAACTGGTTCGCTGGCGCCGCCAACGGCCGACCGGCCGCGCTTTCTTCCACCACCACCGCCACCGCCGGCGGTGACCCGCCGGCGCTTAGCGATGGCGGACCGACCGCGCCGCAGCCTGCCGCCATCGCCACCGCCGGGCGGCCGATTCGCCGGCGCCGCTGGCGGACTCCACCGGCGCAAAGATCCTCCACCGCCACCGGCGCAAAGATCCTCTCCGCCACCGCCACCGCTACGGCCGACCCGCCAGCGCTGCCAGCGGCGGATCCACCGGCGGTTGACCCGCCAGCGCTTCCGGTGGAGCGGTCCCTGCCTCAGCCGCCACCGAGGCCGCTGGTGCCTCGAGGGGGGCTGGCTCTCACTCCGGGAGTGCCTCGGTTTCCGAGGCCTCAGCCCAGGTACCAGAGTCCTTGAAACACAAAAAAGGGACGGTAAAAAATTTTTAACCTTCGAATGGAGCCTTACCTTTGCTTGCTTTTGCTTGTTCCAGGGCACCCGCCGCAGACCCCCCAGCCGCTCCTGCGGCTGGCGACCGGGGGGCTGAGGTAGCGGACGGAGCTGCGGCTGATCCGCCAGGACGAGAAGAAGCCGGCGATCAGCATGCAGCCGGCCCAGCGGCCGGGTGCACTCAGAGGCGCTGGGCCACCCACTCCGGATCCTCCCGCGGACTCCGTTCCTCGGCGGACGCAGATGCACCGCTGCCGCTTGGACAGCTCTACTCCCACACCAGCCACCGCCGCCGAGCAGCAACGGCCGGCCGACGCCACATCGAGATCGGCCGCCCGGCAGAGGTGGCTGATTTATGATCGAGTGGAAAGGAAGGAGCGGAGCTGGTGAAGCGGAGCGAGGAGCCACTACGCCGCCGAGCTCATGGAAGAGCTCGAGGCGCGTGACGAACCGCATCGATCCGAGGCGTACACTCTGCGGATGCCGAGGTACACCTTCGACCGGATGGTGGGCGACCTCGCTCCAGGGGTTGGTGCGCAAGCGCCCTTTGGAAGCGGCCGGCGCCTCGCCTATACGCCTCGGTCGGATCGCGGACTTCACCGCCGGCTTCCGCCGCCCTGGCGACCGGTCCACTCAGGAAGGCGCGCAGAGCGGCTGCTATCGCGACGTTCGTTTTGGCGTCTTTGGCGTCAGGGACGCCAACTTTGATCCTTCCGCCGCCCAGGGATTGAAGGAGACCTGGCGAGGCGGAGGCGCTGGTGCGGCGGCGCCGACCACGCCGCCGCCACCGAGATGGTCAACCCCGCGCTGGAAGCAGCAGCAGAAGACGTGGCACTGGCGCTGGACGTTGGACCCCTCGCGGAAGACCCTGCAGTAGCAGCCGCCGTGGCGGACGAGGAGGAAGAAGGATAGGATAGCCTAGACCCTTCTTCCCTTTCTCCCTTTTTTTTTAACTTGCTGTCCTGCAACAACTTTTGTAAAGCATTTTCATGGAATAGACATGACATTTTTTAGACTTATTCAGCAATGTTTAACTTGTCTTCTTAGCCTTCCACCTTACTGATCGCCAGCATTAACTTGAGTGCTACTGCTCAGCTTAAGGCTTAGAAGGAAAAAAGAAGGGAGTAAAACACCCCTTGTGTCCGGGCGATTCTTTTCTCGTTGCTTTACAGTCCTGCAAACGACACGTACCCTCGTGGCTTCCGCGGGGCGGACACAGTGTAAGACGTGACAGGATGTAGGCTTTTGATAGCAGTGTTTAAATCGCCACTTTCACGGGACACCCGAGTGTCATGACCGCGTCGGAGCCGAGTTCAAACCACCGCCTAATTGCCCAATCCTCGTTCGCCGACTTACAGAGTGGTCCCGCTTTGCATCGGCGCCACAGGATCGAGCGGACTAGAGTGATCGCTGAACACTTTGCCATAAAACACAGAACTGTAAAGGCATGAAGTGATCGCTAAAAACAATGTAACGTAATACTTAATTTACGAACAGTCGTTTCCCGGCTAGTCGGCAAAGACAGACATGATTCGGCCGGCGAGGAACAAAACCTGAAACTTACAACCGTTCAAGGGTAGAACTTGCGCAGGTTCTCTATATTCTGCGAGTTCGCCAGCTTCCTCCTCGCCCTCGGGCCAACCTGACCGCCCGGTCGAGAGTCGAAACCACCTTAAAGGGGCCCTCCCACCGGGAGACGCAGTTTGTGCAACCCACCGCGATCGAATCTTTCGCAAGACCAGGTCGCCCACTGCCAGTGTTCTCTCACTGACCCGGGCGGCGTGGTATCTCCTGAGGCTTTGCTGATACCGAGCGGCGCGCAGGGCCGCACGATCCCGGGCTTCTTCCAGAAGATTGACGTCGTCTTGGCGCATCTCTTCCTGATCTTCTTCCGCGAACGCAGCAACACGCGGCGACCCAAATGTCAATTCTGAAGGGAGGATACCGCCTCCGTAAACCGTAAAGAATGGAGTCTCTCCTGAGTCTGGCCGGGAGTGGTCGGAGTGACCACAAAGATCGCCGGAGTTCTTCAACCCACCGTGAGCCACGCGGTGAAGTCGATCAAACGCCCGAGTCTTGAGGCCCTTCAAGATCGCAGTGCATTGGCTCGCTCAACTTGGCCGTTGCTTCTTGGATGGGCAACGGAGGCAAAGCAGACCTTCGTGCCCATTTCTTCGCAAAAGTCCAGAAAAGCGGCGCTGGTGAACTGGGCGCCATTGTCGGTGATGATACGGTTGGCGACCCTGAAGCGGGCGAAGATCCCTCGCATGAACTTGACCGCGGCTGCGGCGGTAATGGTTCTCACGGCTTCAGCTTCCACCCACTTGGTGAACTTGTCAATGGCGACGAACAGATGAGTGTAGCCTCCTGTGGCCCGCGGGAATGGACCCAGGATATCCAGCCCCCAGACCGCGAAGGGCCATGAGAGCGGGATGGTTTGCAGAGCTTGGGCTGGTTGGTGGATTTGCTTGGCGTGGAATCGCACGCCTCGCATCTCCTCACCACTCGCAAGCATCCCGGAGGGCGGTTGGCCAATAGAACCCGTGGCGAAAGCTTTTCCCACCAGGTTCGACTGGAAAAATGGCTCCCGACACGCCTCCATGGATATCGAAAGCAAAATGCTTCCCTCTTCCCGAGTGATGCACTTGGAAGAACTCCGCTTTCCACCTGGCCAGACAGTCCCCATCTACCAGGGTGTAGCGCTTGGCCTTCCGCGCTATCTTCTACCGACGCATCATCGTCGGGGCATACTTGATCCCGCAGTAGGCCAGGATCGGGTCCATCCATGTGCCTTCCCGGTCAAGCACGGCGACCACAGAGTGATCGTCGGGTACTCCGCTGGCCAGCGTTTCCACCGGTGCCACCTTTCCTCTCGCAACGTGGGGTGGGCGGCGCCACCATCGTCCCCACCGTAAACAGGGGTTGCAATAGGCGGCGTCGCCTTCCCATCCGAGGTGAGGGCTGAAGCAAAGATCACCATCCTCCCCACCAGAGACGGGGCCGAGATGGACGGTCGCGGAAGCCTTTCTTCAAAGACTCCGACCGAACAGGGGCTCTTGTCGAGGCGGTAGCGAGCTCGTCCGCTAAATAATTGTCGCGCCGGGGTATGTGTGTATACCCTAGCCCTTCGAAGTGTCTCTCCATCTTTCTAACCTCCGCCAGGTAAGCTGCCATGACGGGATCAGAGCAGGTGAAGTCCTTCCTTGCCTGGTTGATGACCAAAGAAAGAATCGCCTTTAACTGAAAGGCGCCAGTATGCCGATGGCGCGGCACTCGAGCTCAGCCGGCAATCCTTCGTATTCCGCAACATTGTTGGTAGCTTTAAAGTCCAGGACGACTATATATTTGAGGGGGTCCCCGGTCGGGGAGACCAGGAGGAACCCAGCCCCCGCGCCTTCGAGCCTGAAGGATCCATCGAAGAGGAGCGTCCAAGGCGTGGGCACGGGGACTTCCTTATCTTCCCCATCTGCCGGAGTCCATTCAACAATGAAGTCCGCCAGTCTTTGACTCTTGATAGCAGTGCGGGGGGCAAATTTGAAGCCAAATTCCCCCAGCTCGACAGACCACATGTCGACATTTACCTTGACTTCACGATTGTGAAGGATCTCCACAGAGGATACGAGGAGACCACGGTGATCTCCCTTCCTTGGAAATAATGTCGCAGCTTTCTTGATGCCACCAAAGACAAAGATACACCATTTTCTCGGGCTGGGATACCTAGTTTCAGCATCATGCAGCACCTTGCTCACATAATAGACCGGCCGCTGCACGCCCTCCCGCTCTGCTACTAGTGCCGCGCTCACCGCCGAGGGGCTTGCCGCTACATAGAGGAGAAGCGGCTCACTGTGCTCGGGGCGACCAAAGACAGAGGCGAGGAGAGATACTTCTTGAGATCTTCAAATGCCTGCTGGGCTTCCGGTCCACTCGAAGGAATTAGTCTTCTTCATCGCCTTGAACAATGGGAGACTTTTCTCCCAGTAGTGCTATGAACGGCCGAGGAGGCCAGGCGACCAGCTAAGCACCAAGTCGCTTGAGCCGGACAGTGGCTTCATTCGTTCAATTGCTTCAATCTTATGCGGATTGGCTTCGATCCCGGTGGAGACCAGGAAGCCAAGCAACTTCCTGCACGACACCCGAACACGCACTTCTCAGGATTGACTTTAAGCAAGAGTGCCGAGATGGGAGAAAGTTTCCTCGGATCTTCAACCAGCCCATCGGCCTTAGCTTTTATCACCAAGTCATCAACATATACCTCCGTGTTCTTCCCAATTTGTGACTTGAATACAATATGCATGGCTCATTGGTAGGTAGATCCGGCATTCTTCAACCCAAAGGGCATTCGAACATAACAAGACACACCAAAAGAGGTCACAAAGGCCGTCTTTTCTTCGTCTTCTGCGCCATTCTAATCGATGATATCACGAGTAGGCGTCCAGGAAACATAGAGCTTCACATCCTGCCGTAGAATCGACAACGAGGTCAATCCTCGGCAGAGGGTAAGGGTCCTTAGGGCAGGCTTTATTGAGGTCGGTAAAGTCTATACACATTCGCCACTTCCCATTGGACCTCTTTACGAGTGCACGGGTTAGCGACCATTCGGGTAGGCGGCTTCCCGCACAACTCCGGCTTGCAATAGCTTCTCCACTTCTTCCCGAATGGCTTCTTGTCGCTCTGGCGCCTGCCTCCGGATCTTCTGTCGGACTGGGTGCGCTCCAGGTAGCGTTGCCAATCGGTGCTCGATCACCTCCCTAGGGACCCCGGTCATTTCAGATGGTTCCCAGGCGAATACATCTAGATTAGACCGGAGGAAGGTGACGAGCGCGTCTTCCTATTTGGCGCTGAGATCAGCGCCAATTCTTCTGACCTTGCCCGAGCCTTCCTCACCCACGGGGACCACCTTCACCTCACCCAAGGGATTTGGGTGAAGCGGGCCTTGGCCGGGGAGCACTCGAGGGGTCTTCGTGCCACGCAGCCGAACAGCGGCTCGGTAAGTCTTGCACTTGTTTACCGAGGCGCAAGGCTTGAGCTTGTCCACCTTTACCACAATTGGGCCCTCACGGCCCAGGGATCTTCATCGGCAAATAAGCATGATGCGAATCGCCATGAATTTGACTAGCGCCGGCCAAGCGTATGCGTTGTAAGGGAGGTCGAAGTCGGCGACCTCGAAGTTGATGAGTTCCGTCCGGAAGTTTTCAGCGCTTCCGAACGTGACGGGCAGCTGGACTTGTCCCAGGGGCATTAGGCCCATCCCGGGGGCAATTCCATAAAAAAGCGGTGCGGGGCGCAGTTCTTCATAAGGTATTTGGAGCGCTTGATACGCCCCGACCGACAGCAGGTTGATGGCACTTCCTCCATCAACTAGTACTCGCCCAAGCTTCGCATTCCTGACCGTAGGGGCGACCACGATCGGGAGATGGTTTGGGCCTGAAGTGTTCGCCGGGTGGTCACCGACCGAAAGTGATCGATTGATCCGACCACTTCCGGCCAGGCTAAATCCGGGCTCTGGCATGGTGGCACACACCTGTCTCAGCTCTCGCTTGTACTGCGAGTTGGAAGAGTAGGTGGCCGAACCCCCATGAATGTATGCCACCGTGTGCTCGGCTTGTTGGAAAGCCAGTGGAGTGTCATCTTCGTCGCCATTATCTTCGCGATCCTTTTCGCGGCGCTTCTTGAGCCGCTTTTCCACCAACTTGGATACAACCTGACAATCTTCCAAATCGTGCCCATTTGTGCGGTGGATGGGGCAGTATGGCTTGCCCCTGTCGTCTTCACGGCGGGGAGAACGGCGATCCCTGCGATTGTCTCGCTGGTCCCGGCGATCTCTCCTTCGCTCTCGATCGTCGCGCCCGAGGCTTGGCTTCGGATCGGCCACCAAAACCTCTCGGCGACGGCCTCCTTGCGCTTCTTCTTTTACGGTCGGAGGACTTCGACGCTCCGGCCGTCGGGGTTTGAGGCCTGCTTTGCACCCTTCCGAGCCTCCATTGCCCGGGCACACTTATGAGCCAGGAGAAGAGCTCGAAGTGGTAGCGGCAAGGCGGGTAGCCATCTTCTCCCGCATCTTCGATCCCTAACCCTCCGAACGCAATAATAACCGATCGCTCAGAGATCCGGGGATCGTGTTGCGGCAATGGCTAAACCGCCGAATAAACCCCTCGAGGACTCCCCTCCTTCGCTCCAAAGCGTGAAGGTCGTCCTCCACACCGGTTGAGCGTAGGAGCCCTGAAAGTTGGCTACAAAAATGTCGCACGATTCCTCCCACGAGTGTACCGAACCTCGAGGAAGGTTCAGCTGACAGAGCGGGCGAACTGTCGGCGACATCGGAAGTAGTTGGCCATAACTCTATCTCGACCCTGGCAAAGACGCACCACCGCCGATAAATCTGCAGGAATTCTTCAGGGTTGGTGGTGCCGTCATACTTCTCGATGGGCGCGGACGAAATCTTTACGCCACGCCGATTGGCGTGAGACGAGGGAAAACGCACGGCACCCAACATTATATGGGGAGTAGTGTCGCCCACCAGCCCCACGACCCTGAGAAGGGTCGAGGAGTGCTTGAGTCTACACTCTCCCAGTCGGAAGGAAGCCCCCTTACGTGGCCGGCAGCGGGGGTTCGGCGCGTTGTTGCGGATAGCGCCTCAGAAGAACTTGACGCAGATCGTCGCCTATTGGAGCCGCCCCTCATTGAGGCGTGCCCTTAGATCCTCGCGGTTCTCCTCGGCATGGGAGTACCGCGGGAAGATGCTGAAGCTTGTGCACGCCCCATTGCAGAGGGGCTGCAGCGATACTCTTCCCTTTACCCGGCTTCTGCGGCCGGGAGAGGTCGCCAAAGAGCGACTGGAAGCTTGTGCATCCACCATACGAACTCCTTGGCGGAGGACGCCGGAAGCCCCCGGCTGAATTGCCACAGCAACCTGCTGCTGGGCTGAGTCCACTAGACGGGCAATGTCCTGGAGCCAAGGGGTGGCTGGGGTGTCGCCCGTCAGTTGTACCGGGGGATGATCAAGGAGCAACCGGGCCGCATGAAGGATTTGCATTGGGGTATGTTCCCCAACGACAAGCGCCGTGGGCCAGGTGAACTCCGGGCTTGATGCGGCTCGCGCCCCTCCGCCATGAAGGACCGGGTGACCCGACTCCCTTCACGGAGCCGAGATCGGCCGCGCCGCTTTCCTCGGGAGGCGCTACGGGCGATGAGATTCCGCCATACGGATGATCTTGATTCTTGCAAACTCCTCAAAAGGAATGGAAGAAAGGAACGATCTAACCACTAAGCCCCTACAGCGCGCCACTGGCCGGCCATTAACCAACAGGCACCCTAAGACTGGGTGCTTGAGAGGTCGGACTGGGGCTTTTGTGGCAACCGCTCCAAAGACAGGAAGAACGGGATCTTTGGGAGCAAGCAAGAAGACAGTCGGGTTTACCCAGGTTCGGGCCCTCCACAGGAGTAATGACCCTAGTCCTGCTTGGTGGTTTCCTCTGAGTTCAAGGTTCTTACAAGGCTGGGGAAGAAGACCCTCTCAGGTTCTGCCAACCCAATAATCAACAACCCTCCTCCCATGCATCCTAGCTCCCTTTTATACTCGGGCTGGCTGAGGCGCATGGGGCTTACAAGCTTGCGTAAAGCAAGCGTCTGACACGTTACTACAGTGCATTTAATGCACCCGTCATACTCTCTTACATCACATTTAATGTCTTGTCCTAACTGACTTAGACTTCGCCTTGGGCCCCGCCTGTCTGTCACCCCTGCATGCTCCGCCAGGAGAGAGGGGATGTCGATTCGGCGCCACCCATCATTAATGCGCGCCTAGGGAAGACGCGCCGCCATACCACAGCCTTCACACCCTGCAATTAATGCGCACGTCTCGCATTAAATACACGTCTCGCATTAAATATCCTTGACCCTTCGCCTGAGTAGCAGTTACGGGGTTGATTCTTGGGAACTACGCCCGAGGTGTGGCTGAGCGCCACTGTCCTCTTGGCGAGCACCTTTGCCGGTCGCCCGAGGAGTGGCCTCGACGCCACTGCCCCTGGCGAGCACCTTCGCTGTCGCCCGAGGAGCGCTGAACGCCACTGTCCCGAGGCGAGCAACTTGGCTGGTCGCCTCGAGGAGTGGCTCGAGCGCCACTGTCCCTGGCGAGCACCTTGATCGTCGCGCCAGGAGTGGCCTGAACGCCACTGTCCTGGCGAGCACCTTCGCTGTCGCCAGGAGAGGCCTGAACGCCACCTGCCCTCTGGGCGAGCAACTTGGCTGGTCGCCTCGAGGAGTGGCCTGAGCGCCACCTGTCCCCTGGGCGAGCAACTTGGCTGGTCGCCGCGAGGAGTGGCCTGAGCGCCACCTGTCCCCTGGGCGAGCACCGTGGCCGTCGCCAGGAGTGGCTCAACGCCACTGCCCTGGCGAGCACCTTGGCCGGTCGCCCGAGGAGTGGCTCAACGCCACTCGCCTGGCGGCGCCTTGGCTGGTCGCCTCGAGGAGTGGCCTGAACGCCACCTGTCCTCTTGGCGACAGTACTTAATGCGGCTGCGTGGGTACCCCAGCGCTTAATACGCTGACAAGATGCATAGACTCTGACTTTATTGGGGTCACTAGTACAGAAAACCTTATTATAGACGGTTCACAAACGGTTTTGTGAACCGTTAGTAAGAATGGGTCAGTGATGAAAGAGATCATCAGAAATGGTTTTTGACCCGTCTGTGATATGCATAATTCAGCACTACATAATATATGATACATCAACTAAGTCTTCAAATTTACCATGTCTTGGTTGTTCTAAATTTAGCATGATATGGATACTACAAATTTTAGCTAAATCTCTAAATTTACACTACTACAAAATTGGGCATCACAAGCGGCCTATTAGAAACGGTTTGATGCGAACCGGTTGTAATGCTCACACCAGAAGCGGTTCGTGGCAACAGGCCGGAGGGGATCTCTAGAAGCGGTTCGTGGCACGAACCCCTTCTAAAGCCCCACCTTTAGAAGGGGTTCGTGGCACGAACCCCTTCTAAAGACCTTTACAAGCGGTTCGTGTCCCCAACCGCTTCTAAAGCTTTAGAAGGGGTTCGTGCCACGAACCGCTTCTAAAGGTGGGGCTTTAGAAGGGGTTCGTGACACGAACCGCTTCTAAAGATCCCCTTCAGAAGGGGTTCGTGTCACGAACCGCTTGTAGAAGCCCAGTTTTAGAAATAATAAAAGGAATGCGTGTCCTATTCTATCAGAGAGCACGGGTTGGTGGGTTGGCTAGATGGATGAAGCGGGTCACGAGGATGGAGTGCTGGTCGTGGGTTCGAATCCCATTCCCACGATATTATTGGTAGTCTTTTATCGCTTGGTGTCGCACCACCACAAGCGGTTCTAGCAACCGCTTGTGATATCCTTCGGGGTATCACTCGCGGTTGCTTAGAAGCGGTTATAGAACCGCTTCTGGAAGTGGTTTTGAACCGCTTCTGGAAGCCATTTCTGTAGTAGTGTTACCATGACTTGGATTTAACTTCCCGAGAGGTCACCCATTCTAGTACTACTCTCACCCAAGCACACTTAACTTCGGAGTTCTTATAGGATCCAGTACTTTAGTGCTGGTATGATCGCATGTGACGTGTAACACGTCTCTCTCTCCTTAACCTCACAGAGCACCCAAACACCGATTTTAATGTTATCATACTCCAAACATGGTTTGAGCTATATTTTAGTGTTGTTATACTCCGAAACGGCTACAAAACTTCATATGCTGTTTTGAGGCCTTAAACTATGTTTTTTTTTTAATTCTATCGCCGCGCTCGCACTCATGCAAATCATCATTGAAAGACCTCTTGATTTTTGGGCTTCAGCATTTCGAATGGAACTTCTTGTTAGCTTTCCAACGAGCCAAAGAATGCCCCAATCAGAATTACTAGTCAAAAGTTATAGCCGTTTTATCGACGCAGATAATAGGACTACCATTTGTGTCGGTTTTTGGCTAGAACCGACACAAAAAAATTGAACTATTTGTGTCGATTCCAATTTAATAATGTATTATTTGTATCGGTTTCAATTAAAATCCGATACAAATAGTCTAGCCATTTTATGTTTTAGAACCAACACAAATAATGTATCATTTGTATCACAGACGGTTCTATTTTAAAACCGACTGTGATATCTACAAGAGTCATCACAGACATTTTTATACTAAAACCGTCTGTGATATCTACAGGAGTCATCACTATAGAAGGTTTATCAAAACCGTGTGTGTTGATGCGTCTAATATAAGACTTTCTGTAGTAGTGGGTTATGAATTGTTGAATACCCAAATTTCTTCATCTGTTTTGTTGATAGCTCTATGTTTGGTCCTGCTTGTGTTTTGCTCAATTTTACTTTATGAAAAGCATTTTGAGAAGACTATTACAATCTTTGTCTTACTCACTCAATAAGTGTTTTGGACTTTCCGTGCTCAATTACCTTTGGGATTTTCTAGAGACAATTTCAGTATAGATTTTGAGTTAAGGGGAGGTTTGTTAGAGATAATTCAAATATCCAAACGGATTGTTGGTTTGATCTAAAGTTTGTTAGGAGTCCAATTTCAACAAATTCATACTCGTTTGGCTATATAAGCCACCCTATATACATGTAATCTTAAACAAAATTAGTGGATTGTCTCTCATAGTTTTTTTCTTCTTCATAAGATTTTTCACATTAAATCTTATCCCTTTTACACTTCTAACCCTAACACATTAGCCTACGGTGCATTCGGCTCTTGTCTCTATCATGACCTGGATGCATGATTAGCTCAAGGGTGCAGCTTCTCTAGAGCTAAAGGGTGGGCATAGTCCCCTCCCATAGGGAAGCTTTGTTTTAGCTTTAACGTAACACTAAACTAATTATCTCCTCCTAAATTATCTAAACATATAGTGTTAGATCGCCCACTCTGTCTATGCTACCAAGATCCGGCAATGAATTAGCCTGTAGACATGTGTAGCCTGGAAATAGGGATGTGTTAGGAGTAGGGATGAAAACGGTACGAAAATGATCGGCAAATGGCTATTTTGTTTTCGTTTCAACATTTTTTACCGGTAACGAAAACAAAATCGAAAAACCCGAAAACGGATAGTGATAAAAATGGATGCGGATCGGAACGGAGCGGATACGGAAACGAAAACGAAAAATTCCACAAGAACATAGTACATGATCATAATATACATGGCCACAAGAACAATGTAACTCATTCCACCTTCAAGATGAACACAAGAATAATGTTATATTCACCGGTATCACTAGAAATTTTTTCTTAAGTTTGTTAGCTGAAGGTTCATTATTTGTTCCTCATATGAGACCATCATATCCTCCTCCATATTATTATCATCGACATCCTATAGCTCTACCAACTACAAAGGTGTAACACCATAAAATTTTTATATTATTGTTCATTGTTCATTCATGATTTTCTAAGGTTTATCCTGCATTTCATGGAGTTTATAAATACCGTTTTGCTATTTTTAGATTTATAAAAATAATTTATTTATGAAAAATAAAACAAAATTATGCTAAACATATTTTTTTTTCTAGGTTCAAAATGTTCCAAAGTATTTTGAGAATTTTTTTAGAATTTTTGAACTCTATTTGATATTTCCTATAAATCCATTTATATTTTTAAAATTATTTTAATTTAAAAATAAATATAAATTCTCTCTTCTCGTTGTTGGGCCTAAACCCGTTTCCCTTTTCGACTCGTTTCTGTTTTTAATTTTCGGTTTCACTTATACGAAATTTTCGTTTCTGTTTCTGTTTTCATCGGAATTGGTTCTCGCGTTTCCGTTTTCGTTTCTTTACCGATATTTTCTGTTTCTATTTTTTAAAAAAGGACTTTTATTTCTATTTTTCTCTGAAACAATTTGTTCTAGTTTCAATGCTAGTTGGAGACCGACCTCTGCTGGGATGCATGTGCGGTTGCCCCCGGTGGGCCTCACTCCGTTCTTCCTTCATCTCTAAGAAGGGGAGAGAGGCTCATCCAGCCAGAACTCTTTAGATAAGTTCATCGTAAATATAGGTGAGAATCAACTATTTTGTACACAAGAAATCATTGAAAAAAAGGAGATCGACGGATTGCTATCTCTCACATCTGTCAATTATTCATCTATTTTTGTATTATTTAATTATTGTGTTTGTTCTCGTCATATTATGTTGATTGGTTACATGGAAAGCTAGACGACACTAGTTTCCCAACACATCATCAATATCGACTGCTCAAGGATTGTCCGTATCTAGTTCCTACTTTTCATTCCACGAAATCGATTGCCAACCTCCTTCTAGCACCAGGATAATAGCTCAAGGATAGTGATAACAGAAACCTAATTGAGGAGGGACTAATAACTAATTGTGCTTTCGAGTAGAGGGGAACCAAGAGATAGGGGATAAACTAGCAGCCGGACGTTCGATTTTTGTTTTTTTTTTGATGCCGCGCAACTTTTTTTTGAACTTATGAAACATTTTTTTTGAACGTATGAAACATTTTTTTTACTGTTTATCGAAGAAAAATATTTCACTACGTAGAAAAAAATGTTTCACTATGTAGAAAAAAATGTTGCAAAAAAATCAGACGTCTGATCCCTAGCAATTCCGAAGAGATAGTGGTGAAGAGACAGGGGCAGTTACTACTTGACATGTTTCTCTGCTCTTGAATAAATTACAGTCCTACACATGCACTTTCTTTTTATATAATAGCTGAGTTTGCTACATATAAAAAAACCATATTATCTTTGACACATCAAGTCGATATTGTTACGATCAGCCTACCCAACCCATGCCTTTGGCTACGCCTCCACGCTTTGTCGCATCACGCTTCCGTGACATCAGCTTCGCCATGTGTCCGGAACTGCTTTGCTATTTTTTTTTGTGTTTTTTCTTGTTAAAGAATTTTTACAGAGATAAAATTTGTTTGTTGATATATTATTTTTTGTTTATTGTAAAGATTTTTTTAGGGAGGTGGAAAGGGGAGGAGGGAAGGGAGAAGGTGGAAGAGAGAGAAAGAAAGAACCGTTTCACCATCGCTTCTTTTAAAGGGGCAAAGATTATTATAGATAAGAGGTGCATCTATACATCACTATTTAAAAATTACACAAATATTAAAGCATGGATGAAAGTGGATGATGATTACTTACCTCTTTTATTGCTTTAAGATTGTGCAATTTGTATTGGGATGGTGATGCATACAAGCATTTAGATAGATATATAGTTTGGTAATAGAAATATAATTAAGGATGTCTAGTCAGTAGATACATGATTTTCTCCTACATATTAGACACATTTTTTACTACTAGATTGTCTCAAATTTTTCGCGCCAATCTCTAACAATGAAATCCAACCCACATCACCGCCTCTCTCTCTCCCGTACCAATTAATTGGCGCGATACCTCTATGCATGCACTCGGCTTATACCTCAATACTGAGTTTGCACTCGGTTTATACCTAAATACTGAGTGTGCACTCGCGATACCTCTATGCCGAGAGTGCACTCGGAATAGACGAGGTTTTCCCCGAGAGTGCACTCGGCACAGATGCTGACGTGTCACCACCGTGGACGACACGGGGGCAGAGGATGGTGTCTAGAATCGCAGCACTATCCTGAGTGTGCACTCAGGCCATATTTATTTTTTCCGAGAGTCCACTCGGTGTAGTCGATTTTTCCCGATAAAATAACACCGAGTGCACTACGCCGAGTGTGCCCACTCAGGATACCCTATTCCGAGTGTTTTTGCCCCTATCCCGAGTGTGGGAAACACTCGGGCCAAAGCTGCAACCTTGTAGTGCAAACCCTTCCCCACTGCTGATCCTTCACCATTTGCCTCTGTGCCATCAGCTTTGCCACGTATCCGGAACTGCTTTGCTATTTTTTTTTATGTTTTTTTCTTGTTAAAGAAAATTTAGAGAGATGAAATTTGTTTGTTGGTATATTATTTTTTTTTATTGGTAAAGTTTTTTTAGGGAGGTGGAAAGGGGAGCTGGGAAGGGAGAAGGTGGAAGAGAGAAAGAAAGAACCGTTTCGTCACTGGTTCTTTTAAACAGGTAAAGATTATTATAGACAAGAGGTGTCTCTATACATCACTATTTAAAAATTACACAAATATTAAAGTATGGATGAAAGTAGATGATGATTACTTGCCTCTTTTATTGTTTCAAGATTGTACAACTTGTATTGAGACGGTGATGCATACAACCAATTAGATAGATATATAGTTTGGTAATAGAAATATAATTAAAGATGTCTAGGCAATAGATACATGATTTTCTCCTACATATTAGACACATTTTTTTCCTACTAGATTGTCTCGAAATTTTTGTGCCAATCTCTAACAATGAAATCCAACCCATATCTCTCTGCACCAAACCCTTCCCCACTACCGCTCCTTCACCATTTGCATTCTCCCGTCACCTCACCAACGTCGGTGATGCCGTTCTGTGTATCGATGCTGCAAATGCAAATGCCTATCTTGCAACACCTATTTATTATATCCGTGCTGTATATAAAAACTTGCTATCTTAATTTTTTTAGGAAATTCCAGCATGATTGTATTAGAACTTTAATCAATAACTCACGGAGGATGTCAACCTACGGATCGAATAAGCATATAGAGTAAACAAATTATAAACATAACTCGATAGAATGGATATATATATATATATATATATATATATATATATATATATATATATATATATACTCATCTTTAGTTACGTTACACCATATAAATCAATACGAATACAATGCCAATAATATACACAGAAAGAAATTAGACACATACAATAAAAAATCAGGGGTACAAGCCGCATGCCGCAGGCGCTGGATCAGTATATATATACATGCATGATCCACATAAGTGTAAGTGCGTAAATAATTAAGCACCGAAACACAAGCAAATTCCAACCATTTGCAACCGAACATTTGGAGTTTTTCGCGGAGATAGCGCTCACTGGAACTGCGAACTGCTTGGAAATGTCTGCCCAAACTTCCATCCGGACGGCACCACATTTTTCAAGACGAGCGTCTGGCCGTCGGTGTTGGTCAGTCGAAAGGAGAGCATCTGCCGGCTGAGAAAGGCCAGGGATTGCCAATTCGCGCCCCAATTGCGTGCCATCGGCGTCCAATCGGTTGAACCGGAGCCCTGGACATCCACCGACTTGATCGAGCCGGCGGCTGCAACGTTGGTCACGAGTACAAGATTGAAGTAGTCGTGCCCGTTTATCGTGAGCCGCACGCCACCACGCTTCACGCATGGAACCCTGCAAAGGCCAGGCCGGCCAGCATTGTATTTAACTGAACTACCAGGGCAAAGCGACCGGTGTAAGATAGCACAACGAGTAGTGCTTATATGCTTCTTTTTTTTTCTGATATAAGTTATACATATCTTGAAGCGAGTAAAAGGGTAAGTAATCGTCATCTACCTTTTATTTATACTTTAACATTTGTGTAACTTCAAGAAAGCATGTGTATCGTCATCTTCAAGGAAATCTTTTGGTGGAGAAACTATGCTGGAGGACATATATATAGATCACTGTTCCCTCCTATCACAAATAGTTGTCATTTCGGGTATAGATACGGTTAAACTTTTGAAACTTTGACTACCAATATCTTTTAAATATTTAAATGGGATAAATGAAAAAATAATGAAGATTTTTCTTGAAAAGCATGCATGCACTTCTGTAATATTATAATTCTATTTAGTTTTCTAAATATATTATAATAAATATTAGTGGTTAAAACTGTGTTTTAAAGATGATGTCGATGTCTATTTGTGAATCCAGTACATTAGAGCATCTCCAGCAAGGGCCCCTAAAACAGGGCCCCTATTTTGGATTTAGGGACTCCCCCTATTTTTTGAGGCCCTGTTTTCAGAGCACAAGTCCAAAGAATGACCCTAAATCTCAGCCCCTATTTTACTTTTTCTCCTATTTTGACATATCCGCTATGTATAATCTTCATTTGACACCACTAAAATTCAATCAAAAATATTTGTAATACATAAAACATAAGCATATTAACATTTACAATTTAAAAACATGAAATTTCAAATTTCAAATTAAAATTTTCAAAACATGATAAAATTTTCGAAGCCTCTCATGTATTTCCCTATCTTCAATAATATGGATTGTACTCGTGTCCCTGGGAATTGGGGCTGAGGAGGCAAATTTAGGGACCTCCTAATTTTAGGGGCTTGAGTTGGGGGCCCCTGGGAATTGGGGCTGAGGAGGCAAATTTAGGGGCCCCCTAATTTTAGGGGCTTGAGTTGGGGCCCTGCTAGATCTGTTTTTTTGACTACACTCCCTATTTTAAGGTTTAGGGGCTGGTTTATGGGCTCTGCTGGAGATGCTCTTACTAGTTCTGTGTAGTACCTACAGATGCTGCGGCACTCGAACACAGTATAGAAAAGACTACTCTGACTGTTAGCCAGCAAGTGAGGGCACATTAGATTTGGTTTGCATCGAGTTTGAGCCATTGATTTTTACTTTGAAGAACACTAAATCATCAATAACAAATATGCGTACCTCTTGTACATGACGGGGATGATGCCACCCTGATAGACGCCGATCTTCTCCCATGCCGGCTGCGCCATGTCGAAGTGCGGCCGCGGCGGGTTGCACCAGCCGCCGTTGTCACTCGGCTGGTTCCAGTTTGGCGGGCAGAGGTTGGTGGCGGTGATGGTCACCGACACGCCAGGCTTGCACCACCTCGGGTCCGCCAATTTGCGGTCGCACGCGATCTTGTAGCACTGCCCGCACGACGCGCCGTCGTTGAACAGCGCCGTGCTCAGCGCTGCCGTCCGCGTCCCGTACCCCGCCGAGTACAGGTTGCCGTACCCGCACGCGCCACCTGCGACGCGACACATCACAGAGCGTTAATTGTTGCTGCAATCTGCTTTGCGTATATATGCACCGCATGACGTACGTACAATTCGATTAGCGCGGTTTGTAATCGGTATAGTGTTGCTTACCCATGGTGCCGGAGGCATCGGCGCCGCCGTAGAACGTCGCATGCGCCCTCAGCCAGCCGGCAGGCGCCGCAGTGGACGACGACGCGGTCGTGACGTCGGCCACCGCCAACGCACAGCCGACCGTGAGCAACACCACTGCAAAAGCACGAGCTAGAGCCATATATATCTGTCGATTTGTGTGCCCTTAAAATTGCACAGGCTCGCTATATTGCACAGGCTCCTAGAGTACGTTAATACAGCAGCAAGATGTTGTATGCGTCTCTGTATGTTGGTGTGTCTATGCGGATTTGGCTCTGATAATTGTGCAATGATTAAGTGTGTGTGTATATATAGCCTTAAACTTGCATTCGAGACCGGATGATTAATTCAACAAATAAGGGCGTCTCGAGACTCGAATGAAGCAGGTAGCGTGCACATGTGCATGGCCGTGCAGCCGCACCATGGCTTACGGGCTAATCCAAAGATACATGAACGCGCAGACACGTATGGCCCAACCTTACACACTGTACGTTCTTTGCTTGACATTTTCTACTTTCGAGAGGATCTTTGCTTGACTTTCTGAAGGTGGAATGAACGGGTTGGAAATTCCCATCTTGTGGTACTCCTTCAGGGTTAACAATATCAAAACTGAAAAATCCAATAAAAACCGAAATTTAAAATTCAAAAATATTGACCTAAAAATCACTGAAAAATCGTTAGAAAGCGAAGGGTTATAGATTCAAAATTTTCAAAAAAATTCAAAAAATCAAAAACTGACCGATTTTGACCGAAAATACCGGTCAGTTTTGCGTCGCATAATTTTTTTTGAAATTTTGAATTTAACCGGTTTACCAACCAGTTTTATATATCGAACCGGCTTGATAAGATCAAAAATCAACAAATTTTGACCGATTTTGTGAACCCTCCCTTGTCTAATTAAGAAACGATGTTGTCTGTTTTCCTTGAATCATCATGCACACGAGTGATCCGACCTGCACCTGGTCCGTAACATCGACAGCGCCTATCGGCGTGTAATGATGATTAACTCGTGAAGAAACGTTGAGTTTTCATTAAGGCAGATCCGTGGAGTATAATTCGTCCAATTGGATGCATGGGTGCAGGATGCAGCTGGACTATCGTTGGTTTGGTCATGGGAACCACACAAGCCAGGTCAGATTAAAGACCCACCACGCGAGCGGAATGGGGCCTTCTGTACAAGCTTTTGGTTTTCCATGTTAAGTTTGCTAATTAGTCAGTGCACGTTATTTGCCGTAGGAACCTAGAGCATGTTGTAGCTGGGCTAAGAGCGTTGCGATCTGTATTTGCATTGTGATTGGGCGGGTCATTAGATAGAGGTGGACATCGTGCCGCGCTACGGTGCACGCTGTGCCATACCGTATCGGTTCGGCTCACTTTTGGGTCCATTTACGATTCGTGCCAGTCCAGACCCGACCTATTTAGCCATGCTGCTGTATTGGGTGAACAAATGGTCGGTGTTGCTATTTGTTCAAAAATGAAGTTTCCGCATGAAGAGAATTAAATGTTGCTGATATTTTGGTAAAAATGGAAATAAAGCTATGATTGGATGTGGGAAAGTTATGGCAATAGCCGGATGTACGAGGGATAGATTTGCAAGTAGTGTACGGGGAGTGTTCTCACTTGGGTCAGATTAAGGACCGAATGTAGTGCTGTATGATCTAAGGGATATCCGTACAACCATATGTGCTGGTATGGAATAGCCTTAACTCACTAAGTTACTTAAATTTAGCTTTGCACATTGGAAAGCTGAAGAAGTACGAGCTTCCGGATAGAGGTTGCTCGGAAGAGCGCCCACACCGAGGTGTTAGGAATAACGTTTGCTGATACAACGGTATACACTTTGCTATAGGGAGAAGTGGGGCTCCACATGAGTGAACTGTGTGAGAAGTACGAGTGTACGAATATAGCAAGGGTTTGTTGTCACCGGGCTGGTGCAAAGTTAGATCTGAGTAATATAATAGTTATGTTATGATCTCTCTGCGGCAAAGGAAGTGTGCTAATAACATTGCACAAAGAGATGGTCATTTCTTGTGGATAAAGCTGTACACCTCTACAAAGTTTAAATCTTTTCAAAAAGTCGTGCCCCTAGTCATGGGAGACTTGGTGAACTGGCACTAGTTAGATGTTTTTATATTTTCATAAAAATGGATTAGAATTGGAAACATGTGTTGGAAAGTTTACATTTCAAATGATTCAATATTATACCATGTGTTGGCAAAGATTGGTTTCGGATGTTATGCCATGTGTTGGCAAAGACTGGTGTTATGTCATGTGATGGCAAGGTTGGGACGAATTATTGCTCACATCACAGAGGACTATGAGTTGTTATATTATGCTCAAGTACTTGTTATTCACTTATCAGTCAAACTGCTTTTATGAAAATTCCATTTTGCAATCTATTATTCAGTATTTACAATTTAAAGTTTGTTTTATGCAAAATAACCATAGAAGCCTTTCCTTTGACATAGCATGCATTTATTATATATTTGCATACACTACAAGTCTTGCTAAATACACAATATACTCAACTTTGCTATTGTTGTTCTTTATTCCGCAGAATACGGGGATTATTTTCGACGATTTTTTCTAAGGTCTATCCTTATCAGTTGTTTGAGGGTTGAATATGGGTACACTACTAGATAGCTATATTTTAGTTGCATTTTGATTGGCTTTCTTAAGGCCTGTTGTAAAATTTTGTTTAGTTATCATATGTATAAAATATTATATGGGCATGATGACAATGTCATAAATGTATGTACTAGTCACTAATCATGGGATTAGTATTGTATGCACATGGAACCTTCTCGGTATTCTAAGCTTGAAGGGAGGGTTCCGACACACTCCCATGGAAGCAAGACTAAAGCTCAGTAAGGTAAGCACCAACCCCCCTACCGATGCTACCTTGTATCGTAGCATTGTTGGAAGCCTGCATTATCTTGTGCACTCTAGGCCAGAAATAGCGTACTTTGTACACATATTGTAAGTTGATTCATGGAAGCTCAGAACCAATTGTGACGAAGGAGGTCATCACAATCAGTTCTAGCTCAGAACCGATTGTGGTGACCATATTATCACTGTACACTATCCGAAAATAGACCTAGATTCACAATAAATAATATTCACAATACACATAACATTCACAGTATACATAACATTTACAATATCTAACACAATATCACATAACATTCACAGTACACAATATTATTTACATAGCACATAACATTCACAACACAAGCATATCACATTCACATCACACATCACATTCACATGACATAATATTGTTTACAACTTATGGACTAGTGGGAGCCTGTCAGGTCTCTATAGCTACCGTCCTTCGCTATAACTTCTATCGAGTACCACTGGCATATGGGGTCTCGTATTTTGTTGAAATATTTGTTGTCCTCTTCAGGGGGATATTGAGTTTTTGCAAAATAGAAAGTAGTGAACTAATTTAAGTTTTAAAATAAGTATGTAAAAGGTTGAGTGTATTATGCATGTACATATACCTTAAGGAAAAGGTATGAGCCGTCGACCAGGATCAGCATGTGATGCATGATGTAGAAGCTGCACAGGTCATCGCACCCCTATTGATGACACTATGAACAAAGAAAATTAAATTAGAAGATGAACAATAGATGTTAGAAAAAATCCTATGCTAAGCACTTGTACCTTGAAGTGCTTCCACTCTAGCTGGTCGCCTTGTTTATCATCGTGTAGCCCCCTTCAGCAATGTACGATAAGAAAGTCCTACATAAATTGGATAGGTGTCATTGAGGCAAAAAATGAATGTAGTTAAATACAAAAAGTGTTAGTATAGAGAAATGTACTTACTTCTGCAAAACAGGCTTGATCGTATAGGCTATTGGTCTCTTCTGCAAAACATTTAAATTGGTATGTAGTGCAAGAAAATAAGTTCATATACAGTTTACATGTGTACAAGTAATTGAAGGGTAAAGTTATTAGAGTAGTAATTACTCCTCGTGGTACGAGAAGAGAATAAAGTTATTTTTTGTCTTAGTATGCAATGTTTGCTTGATGTAGTTGACAAGGAACTCCAATTCAAGCCTAGCCATGGTTGCAAAAAACATCTCAGGGTCGACAAACCCAACTAGGTGTAGACCCGTCAAGGCTCGCTGCCTCATTATCCTACAGCTTGTGTCAATTGTTTTAGCTTCTAGATTATGGATTCTGGATTATGGGAGAAGCTGCTTCTGATTGTGAGAGAATCGGACCAGACTGGCTGCAACTTCTAGGTTTTGGACTGGGTCGATGAGAATCAGTGAGAATTAGGTTCCAGTCGGATTCTGGTTCTATTTAGAGGCAACTTCTGATTGTGAGAGGAGCTATCCAGAATCCTCCCATTCGGCAAACAATCCGTTTTTTTTAACAAAAGCTATGCAGAAGGCTCATGCTATATGGTGTGATACTCACAGCGTCTAGGATCATATAGTAGAAATATCAATGCTTTTAGATTATACAAATAGAACAGATCCTCAAAACACACTAAGAAGGTCCCATGCTCCTCGCGGTGGAAATGTCCCCCTCAATACCTCGCATTGAAATTGAAGTGATGCTCGATGGCATTCGCCTTGTCAACATACCATCCATGTAGCAAGTGAGTGCACTTGCCCAGAGCATTCAATTCGTGGGTAGGGACAAAGGGCTTTCCATATATGTACCCCTTAAAATCTTGAGGGGGCTCTATGGCATCTGTCATCTTTGCTTTCTATACAGACGGAGTCTCTGAGGTCAGTGTAAGGAGCTTTCTTTTTATTTGAGGGGGGCCTGTGACCTCTGACAATTTTGCCTTCTTGACAAAAGGATTTTCTGAGGTATGGTGATATCTTCATTCAGGGGAATTCTAGCACATGAGATAGGAATTCATCATGGATATAGTCCACCTACACCCTCATGTAGCCCTTCCCGAAAGGGCTACCATGCACCATGTCATTCTCCCTGCATGAAAATGCAACCCCGCGTCTAGTCTCAATGGTAAATCTGTCTTTAATCAGAACTAGCTCGCACTTGGTAGGCGCTTGCAAGAAGTGTGTAATTTGATCGAAAACATTGTTTAGCTTACTCTCGTAGCTTTAAGTAAGAAAAAATTATCACCTTCATCTAGAGACCGAGCTAATCATTTCTGGAAGAGCAGCTTCTATGGCATATCACAAGCCTTTCTACGAGAGGCGATGTCATTTGACTCTAACTCTGACTCTGGGAGATCATCGCCATCATCTCGGCCCTCAGGGTGTCCTTATACTCCATCATCTCCTCCCTCATCTCCTCCTTCATCTCTACCTTCAGCTCCTCCCTTAGAGTGACCTTGAGGCACTCCGCACATGGTTCCCATGATCTTGATCTGACACTGGCAGCATCCACATCTTGGAAGAAGGACCTCTTCGTGTGCCCCGCACCTGCAGCAAGAACCCGCCACTTATGGTCAAGCTTCCAGATTGCCGAAGACAGGATGCCCTTCGACCCTTAGCTTTGAAAAGTCCCCTGCTCTTTTTGCTAGCTTACCTCCTCCTGCAAGAAGCAAATATAAGTTAGTGCTAAAATACAAAGGGAATGGTCAATAACAATGTACTAATTTACATGTCTTACAATGGTGGAAATGATCTGTGCACTCGCGGGGTTTGGAACAACAAGCCGACCATCAAAGGTTTTCTTCGTCCTTGCTAATGCCCAATCGAGTGCCCTCTTCTCACATATATGAGAGTAAGGCATCACCATCCCAGAGTTTGCACACTCCTCAGCTAGCAATGCCCACTTTGCCTTCTTCCTTTCATAGTGGGAGGAACCGAGGTAGCGTGCGTGTGTGTTATGCCATTGGATAGCGATGTTATTCTCTTTTAGCTCCTCCGCCTCGGGCATACTCTTCATTCTTGTGAACTCCTCCCTAACATCAGGAGTCACAAACGGATACCTCTCAAAGGGAGTATGGCCTTTCAGCACGTACTTAGCATGCAGAATAACCCTAAAGAGCCTCAAAGACACACCCATTATTTGCAAGGCGTACCGTCTCGCATTGCTTTCATCTTCCTCTAATATAATCCAAAACTTTCTCTAGAGTTGTACAACAACTTCACTAGGAACTTGTTCGAACCACATATCCTTGAACTATCCAAAAAAACGTAGACAATTCGAGACCACTTGCTTATAAATATGACATTTCAACATATTTATAAAACAAGCACCCTCGAATGGGAGACATAGGTTACGCAACTTAAACTTTAATATTAATCTTATTAATTATAGCAACAATAATGATATGTAAAGTAAAAACCATTTTAAGGATATTGATCATATTATAGCAACAATAAAGACAAAGTTAACATAGAATAAGCATTTCGATATACTGTAAAAAAGATACTAAGTACCAAGCCTAACCCATTTCCATCAAAACAATAAAGACTAACAACTAGCAAGATGCTCATGTTAATTTTGAGCGTTCTCATATGTCAGGTTGCCTTAAAAAGCCTGCCTCACCACTAGGGATAAGATACAAACTGATTTGTGATAACCTTACCTTTAAATGACGATCTCAATACTTGATAGATTAAGAATTCTAATCAATTAATTATCTTGATCAGAATGGTTATATATATCTTACTCAAAGACAGCAACCAACTGACGGAAACAAGCTAAGGAAGTAAGCATATATATGTTCTCAATTAACATTATATCATCAATTGAACTAATCTAATATTCTATGGTATAAAAATGTTGTTACAATTAGTTTATCCAACTCAAATCCTCACTGAACAACAATCTCCCCACATGCAAGGTCCCCAAGTCAATAAATTGACTGGCCCCTTTGCAAAGCAATTAACAATAAGAAAGCAATTGAAGTCCATTTTTACAGTCCTCATGAAATGCATCAAAACCAAAATCCAACTGTGACATTACGATAAGCGATTACGTCATGTTTTTTCAGTTCAGGGCTTTAGGTTTGGTGCCAGGGAGAGTTTAGCTTTCTATCATTGGTGGGTTCTGATACGATGTGATGCCTTACTGTTAACTATGCTGCCATCATAGTCTATATGATTTAGCGCAACCGTCAATGTTATGTGTGTTTCAATCATGTGATACCGAGGAAGAAGTCTTTTGGTGAATGACTTTTCGGTATTGTTGTTACATGATGAGCGAATGGTGAAAACGAAGCATGGTATCATTTATAAATGTTCAATGATAAATGAGTCGGTGAGCCAGGTCGGTGAGAAAGTCATATATGGATATATGACTAATCCGGAGTGCTCTTGAAAAGTGTGCATTCTTGTCATGTATCGAGGTTTCCATTTCTTCCTAGTATGAAACGAAAGAATGAATGAATTATGGTATTTCTTGGCTGTGGTGTTAGAGATTTGAGTTTTCTTTGCGATTTGGCTTAGAAAAATAAAATGTGTGCTCTTTGGATGTTGCCGGATCCTTTCCAAAGTGGTTTTTTTAGCGCTTTGGGGTTTGAGTTGTTGTATGTGGACCAATTGGTTTCATGTTACGGTTGAGCTGACTCATTAATGGTATTGTTTGTCCTGGTCCTTTAAGTGGAAGGATGTGAGGGCGAGGCTTTCTTAGTAAGAGAAATCTGGTGTGGCTAGTAGTTGATCGTAAATGGTGTAGAAGTGAAGAGTAAAGGAAGGTTGTCTATGTCCCAATTCAAACCTTCTTGGAGAATTGTTTCCGTTTATGTGTCCCTCGGTAGGGTTGATCAAATTATTAGTGGACCACTTGGTGGTTGCTAGTAATTGCTTTTGGTTTTCAAAGAGTATTGGATCTTTTTGTCGTCGGGCTATTGAGCGTGTTGTGCCAACCGAAGTAGAATGTTCGGTTGTTGTTGAATTTGTGGGTTTTCAGAACTCTGGTCATAAAGTAGATTTCTCCTTTCGGTGCTAGTGGGGTGGGTGTTGGTCTTGTTGTAAAAGATCAGGATGTAACCCCGATGGTTCAAGCAGTTAGTAATCTTAGAGTGTTGTGTCTCACTTGGTTTGCATCGTCGCGAATACGACGAACCACAGTTGAGAGGTTGAGACGTGAATCACTGTTGTGCGTGGGAGCGGAAGATGGATCTAGAAGTTGGTACCATGTCCTTCTGGAGAGAGGCTTTGGTTAAAGGGATCGGGCACTTTAGTGCCAAGGGATGTATCGAAGGAGGAGTGTGAGACCGTTTCCTTTCGTGGTCTGTTTGGGATTTTATCCTATCGCTTGGGTCATGCCGAGGCCTTGTATGGGTGCTTTGGGTTTCAATGTTGAGTAAAGTTCTTGCAAGAGGTTGATCGTGGGTTATCGTTAGAACTGTGGGTCTTCGAGCTTAAGCATCTTACCATCGGGTCTCGATCAGTGTAGTTCCAGTGGCTTTAGTCAGAGAGAGAAGCGGTTTGGGAACTGCAGTCTCGCATGCGCGAGAAGTACCTCGAGCTTTTCGCCTCAGGTATGAGATGTGAAACCTAGCTATCTTTTGCTTTGCTGGGTTGCGTATTGGTGTGTCTTGGATTCGAGGTCGAATCCTGTTGAAGGGGGGAATGTGACACCACGGAGTGTCGTATCTTATAAAATGTGAATGTTGAGGTCAAAAACTTTATAAAATGTGAAAATGGAGGTTAAAATTTTACGTTATGCCGTTTATAGCGTGTTTTTGGGCCGTTTTCGGGTGTTTGGGCCTCTCCGGGGGACTTTGGGCCTTGGAGGTTGAGTTGGGCCTCCGGTGGAAGGGTTTGGGCCCAAGGGGGGGACTTTTGGGAAGCCAAATCTGGCCCCCACCCCTTGGTGCGCCCCCCACTCCCTCTCCCAACCCTAGCCGCCACCCCCTAGCCCCCCCATGCGCCTCCACCCTTCCCCTTCCTCTCCATCTTCCCCCATGGCGCCACTACCCCTCTCCTCCCCTCTCACCTCCCTTGCTGCCCCTAGGGGAATTCTCCACCTCACCACCCCGCAGATCCGTCCATTGGAGCGCTCCGCGACGAGGAGATCCGGTGGATTTGGAAACAAGGAAGGAGATCGCGCGAACCGGAAGGAGATCCGTTGGGTTTTCGTTCGTCGGGCGAAGGTATGGCATGGGTGATCTATGGGTTGGGTCTAGGTGCTGTTCTAGAGGTCGATTTCATGTTTTTAGATCAATTGGTGGTGCTGTAATTGGGTAGATTAGATGGAATCTAGAGTTTGCCACGTTCTCTGTTTCGGGCAGCATGAGCAGTCGACCTAGGGTTTGGGTTTTCGCCAATTTAGAGTCGGAATTTGGTCGGCCGTCTGTTGAGGAAGTTGTAGGTAATTTCAATACCTTTCAGTGAGTATAAAGAACATCCAATTACACCCAGCCGTTTGAAAGTTATGCTCATTTTACCGAACGTGTTAAAAACTGTGACGTGATTGGAACAGACCACGGTATTTTGTAGATTAAACAACTTTAGAGTCCGAATCAGTTTTTCCATATAATTAGAAAAAGTTAGGAAATTTCCTAAGCTATGCGAGGATGTACTCGTTTAATCGATTTGGAGTTTTAGAACCTGAGTTATGCTCGTTGCAAATCTGCTGTCCCGACGGGACAGAACCTCTGTTTTTGGGTTGTGCGGGTAGTTTGCGAAGTCGGGGTAGAAGAGTGTTTGCGTTTTGTTTTGTGGGCATGATTTTGAGTGTGGTGCCTATTTGCAGGTGTTGTGACCCCGGGGGTGCCCTCTACGTCTCGCCACTCCGTCGCCCGTGGTTGAGGCAAGTGTATTGGAATGGGTAGCGGGTTGTAGTTTGCTAGATTGGTTGAGATTGAAATTGAATATATGATATGTTCACATGCCATGCTTTAATGATTGCCATTGATATGATGAATATGCTTATTACGTTATGATGCCGTGTGTTAATGTACAAGTTATTTATGATGTTGGCATGTTTGCATACATGGCATGATACATGGCCCGGGCGGTGAGAAAGTCATAACTAGTCCGGGGAAGGTCGGTGAGAAAGTTATGACTATTCCGGAGAGCCAATGAGTAAGTCCTACATCGTGATTCCATCCACCGTGGTGTATGGAAGCGAGGAGTAGGCACCCTCCATCTTCGGGATGGAAGGGGGGAGAGGGTGCACACCGACGGGTGTGTACTCAACCATACCGGTATGAGTTTCCAGGAGATACGTGCATCGCATTGCATTGCATTGTATTATATGAGGATGATATATGATGATGTCAATGATATGCTTACACTATGAATATGAGATGTGTATGATGTCGTATGTGAAAAGTGGTGATGAAGGTATTGGAATGTATTTTCTTGTTCCATTGCAATATACTTGCTGAGTGATGAACTCACGCTTGTGTTTATGTTGTTTTTCTTAGGTACCATGAAACCGGCATGCGGGAAAGGGAGCTAGTCACACGTCATCACTTAGCATCACACATATAAACAATGATATGTTCCTTCCTTTATTTGTGATGGTTAATTCACTGAACTAAACTGTGGTGTTGATGCTTTGTTGGTTGCCATGAGTAAATGATTAGTCCATATTTGACATGAGACGGATAGGCTTATATCCTTAGCTGTATGATGGCTGAAATTCCTGTTTTCTCAAGTTATTGCTATCGTTTTTTATGCTATCTTGATATGTTAAGATTGTTGTTGCTTCAATTCATGGAAAAACAAAGGAGATGCTGCCGAAATTTTCGGTATTATCATTTGCTCCTTTGCTGTAATTTACTTGTAATTGTGGTATTTAGAGGTTGCTTAGTCTATGTTTGGTAGCATTCGGGCATATTAAATGCCGGGGTGTTACAGTTGGGCCTTGGGGGACTTGGTTCTGGGCTTTTGGTGGAAGGGTTTTGGCCCATGGGGGGGACCAGCCAAACCCTAGCCTCCCTCTCCCCCCCCAAACCATGCGCCACCCTCCTCCTCCCCCTTGTGGCCGCCGCCCCCTTCCCCCCTTGCGCCCCCTCCACCTCCTTTCCCCCCATAGCCGGCCCTAATCCAGGGATTCCTCCCCCCCAGCAGCCCTTCCCCTCCCTTCTCCTGATTTCATACTTGGGGATCTCGTCCCACCGAGAGAATCTGGTGAAAACCGGCGATTGGAGGGAGATTGTGGTCGGGAGGAGGAGAGTTTCGTTGTCCTTTCGATTCTTCAAGGAGAGGTAAGCATTGTAGGTTCTTTTGTAGTGTTTTAGGTGCTGTTTAGATGGGGGAATTCATGCTAAAAATCTCTAATTAGGTGCTGCTACTAGATGTGTTTAAGTTGAATCTAGATCTGTCTCGCGTTTTGTTCTCGGCCAGATTAGACCTCCGACTTCGGGCGCGAATTTGAGAATGTTAGAATCATTGTCTGGGGGGCTAGCTATTACAAAAGTTGTAGATAATTGAATTATCTTTCAATCAAGACTAAAATCACTAAGTTTTGTTAAGCCGTTTAAAAGTTATGCCCTTTTTACCGAGCACTATACAATTGATGTCGCGAATGGTAGTGTCTGTGTTCATCTGCATATTAGAGCAACCTAAAGGCCGAATTAGATTTTCCGAATACTTAGAAAAAGATGGGAAATTTCCTTTAGATTGAGAAAATGTATTTGTTTACTTGATTTGAAGTGGTAGAACTCAAGTTATGATCGTTAGAGGCTGCTGTCCCGTTTAGGCAGATTACTATTTTTTCAAGACTTAGTAGTGGGTCGCGAAATCGATGTAGTTATAGGACTTGTGTTGCTTTGTTGGCATATTTTTGAGTGGAATGCATCTATTTGTAGGTGGTGTGACCCCGGGAGTGGCATCAACTTCTCGCCACACTCTTTCGAGAGGTTAAAGACAAGTGTATTGCGTTGTGGTTTGTTGTTAGCGCAATGATACTTGGCTGCCAATAGGCTACCCCTCGGTTGGGAATCCATCAAAAGTTCTCGCAACCACTCTGCCTCAACAATGGCTGTGTGCAGAGTTCTACTTCCATGGTTGACCTCATCAAAATGGTCTATTTGCAAGACCTCCACAAGACCACAACATCGCCTAGAGTGAATACATATCCACTCGTAGCCTTTATATCATCAGTATCAGAAATCCAGTTGGAATCACTATACCCCTCAAGTACACTAGGGTACTCAGTATAATGAATTCCATAACTCATTGTACCTCTCAAGTGGCGCATAACCCGCTCAAGGGCGAGCCAGTGATCGTCTCCCGAATTCGAAGTGAACGGCTCAATTTGCTTACAGCAAAAGAGATGTCAAGCTGGGTAGCACTGGCTAGGTACATGAGTGAACTAATAATCTGAGAGTATTTCAATTGATCCTTTCCTAGTGTTCGATTCTTTTGAAGTATTTTACTCGGATCATAGGGTGTTGGAAAAGGCTTGCTGTCCATATAGCCAAAGTGGCTCAAGAACATTTCCACATAATAGGATTGTAAAAGAGTGATCCCATTCTCGCTTTTCGCAAGCTTAATGTTCAGAATAATATCAGCTTCTCCTAGATCTTTCATGTCAAAACTTTGGGACAAAAATGACTTAACATCATTTTATCACATTGATATCAGTCCCAAAGATCAGTATGTCATCAACATACAAGCACATGATAACTCCTTTACCCTCCACCATGGTGGTAGTACACAGATTTGCCAGCTTCATTCACAACAAAGCCGTCGTGTGTTAAAGTTCTATCGAACCTCTCATGCCATTACTTAGGTGCTTGTTTAAGGCCATATAAGGACTTTATTAGCTTGCACACCTTGCCCTCTTGCCCATGTACCATAAATCCATCAGGTTGTTTCATGTTAATTTCTTCATCCAACTCTCTGTTGAGGAAAGATGTCTTCACATCCATTTGATGGACGAGAAGACTATATGAGGCAGCCAAAGATAGGAGTACCTAGATGGTGGTTAACCTGGAATCCATTTCGCTACAGACTGCTTCCTTCTATTACTCTGCATCTGAGGATGCATATGCCTCTGGAATGAAATTGGTTTCATCAACAAGGTATACTGTGAAATCATCACCAAAGGACTCCTCCAAGGAACTATTTCATTGTTGTCCTCCTCATATGTTTGTTCAACATTATCAGTTGGAATAATGGGTTCAGGAGTTATATCAAATTCTTGACTAGAAGAGCTACGTGCATCCTTCATTGAAAATATATTTTCAAATAATGTAGCATCTCAAGACTCCATTATTGTATCTACAATCATATCGGAAGTCACAGATTTGACTACTAAAAATCTATAGGCTGTACTAAAATATGCATAACCAAGAAAGACAATCTACAGTTTCAGGTCCAAGTTTGAGCTTTTTATTTATTGGTATATTGATTTTCGTCAAACAGCCCCATGAGCGCAAATAAGATAGTGATGGTTCTCCCTTTTCATCCTTCATATGGAGTAACCTCACTATTCTTAGCAGGTACTCTATTTAGGATATGACACGCGGTCAGGATAGCCTCCCCCCACCATGCCTTAGATAAACCAGCAGTATCTAACATGGCGTTAACCAAATCGGTTAGAGTGCGGTTTTTCCTTTCAGCAACCCCATTACATTGGGGTGAATAGGGATGTGTCCTTTCATGGATAATTCCATTCTCAGCACGAAAATGAGAGAACTCATTTGAGAAATATTCTCCACCACGATCCAACTCTTTTATTTTTTTCTTTCTAGTTGGTTTTTAACCTCGGCCTTATAAATTTTAAAGTAGTCTAAAGCCTTATCCTTGTTTTTAAGTAAATACACATAGCAAAATCCAGTAGAATCATCAATTAAAGTCATCATATATTTTTCCCTCCTTTAATCAAAACACCATTCATTTCACAAAAATATGAATGTATGAGTTCTAAAAGTGCTAAGTTTCTTTCCTCAACCGCTTTTTGAGCTTTTCATGGTTGTTTTGCTTGCACACAATTTTGGCACTTTGAACTTTGACAATGGAAAAGGTAGGAATTAAACTCAAACTGGACAAACGAGAATGCAACAAAAATTAATATGACATAAACGTGAGTGCCAAACATTGGCCTCACCTCCATTATTTGAGTCACAAACTTGGTTCACAACTTTATTACAAAAATCTGAAAGAGAAAGGCAGAATAACCCTTCACTCTCATAGCCTTTTCCAATAAACTGTCCACATTTGGAAGTGACTACTTTATTGGACTCAAAAACCAATTTAAATCCTTCTCGAAATAGAAGGGAACCGCTGATCATGTTCTTATTTATTGTAGGGGTATGCTGCATGTTCTTGAGGCGCACAATCTTTCTCGAGTGAACTTCAGTTCTACAGTGCCAACACCAAGAACAGAAGCATGTGACCCATTCCTCATTAGGACGGAAGAACCCCGAGTGACCTGATAAGAAGAAAATAAGGATGCATCAGCACACACATGAATATTAGCCCCTGTGTCAATCCACTATTCGATGGATAGGCATACCGAAAGAACAGTAGGTAAATTACCATACCCAGATGCCCCAGCATCACAAATAGTCACATTGACAGAGTTCTTCTGTCTTGACTGATCCTTCCTGCCCATCTGCTTGTGACACTTTTTTGCTCAATGGCCATTTTCGCCACAAACAAAGCAAGTGGTATCCTCCATGTTTATCTTCTTCTTTTTATTGGTTCTTTTGAAGTTGGTGTTCGACTTGGCATTTACCTTTCCTTTATTCTTACCGGTATGCTGCACAACATTAGCGCTGGAGTGTCCCTCTTGCATCTTGGATGTCCCATCTTTTGCCCGAGTCTTCTCCTCAACATCAAGATTCCAGAGGCACCACGACACAAGAATTTGCTTGTTGTCCCAAGAGGCTGTTAATATACCAGTTTTTCGATGGAGTCCTGTTAGGGTTGAACATCCACTTATAACCAAAAGCTACATTAATCCACAATTGTACAATGGACTATGCCTTGAATTAACAGTTTTGTATGGACAAGTTTCACTTAGGGTTTTGTCGACGATCGGTTTCGCCGGCAATAAGATTTGTGATTCTAGGGGATTTGTGCGGGATCTGAGCTTGATGGTAACACAGGGTGCGAGGGCAATCTGTTTTTAGACAGG
Source organism: Rhipidocladum racemiflorum (assembly GCA_036346355.1). Classification (NCBI taxonomy): domain Eukaryota; kingdom Viridiplantae; phylum Streptophyta; class Magnoliopsida; order Poales; family Poaceae; genus Rhipidocladum; species Rhipidocladum racemiflorum. The sequence continues at coordinate 75,194,094 of CM070571.1, forward strand.
TTCGGGCTCTCTCGGAGGAGATAATACCCTAGTCCTGTGTTCTTGGATATCTTGTGAGCCTCTTTTTCTTGTTTCTCCCTCCTCCCCTTATATACTGGGGGAAGGGTACATGATAGATGGGCGCCACCGGGCCCTTAACTTGGTGGCCTGGCCGACTTGTGCCTTGTCATTATCCGCCTCGCCCACGCCTTGGAGAGGTGGTTATGCTTTCCCGACCCACGCCGCCGCTTGTCGTTCCAAAGATCCGCAGGCTCTGGCAAAGGTCAGCCGCATGCTTCGTTCTTGGTGGGTTGTTCGGGCGTATGCCAAGCTTCCCGAAGGATCAGGAGTTGCCTTGGGGAACAAGTCGAAAACCCCCTCCGGGCCCGTCGTGGTGCTTCTGGGCTTTGGGCTTTCGAATCCGCCCGTCAAGCCCAGTCGGGTGTAGGCCCCTCTTGCGGGACCCTGTCTCTAACATCCCACAGCAGCCCCCAAGTGCTTTAAGATCGGATTTCCGTCTCTTATCCTGTCATAAGGATTATGCGGGAAAAAGATCATAAAGAACTTGTAGTATGAAGCCACCGTGGTTGGTTAGCTCATGGCCGAGTGGTACCGCGCTCGCTTACGGCGCTGCAACCGGCTTGTCGCTTCTACCGCCCTCATGGGGCGCATCGTAGTCTTTCGGCTCGTGGTCGAGTGGTACCGCGCCCGCTTACGGCGCTGCAACCGCTTGTCGCTCGGCTGGCCCTCATGGGGCGCATCGTAGTCTTTCGGCTCGTGGGTCGAGTGGTACCAGCGCCGCTTACGGCGCTGCAACCGCTTGTCGCTCGGTGGCCCTCATGCGGCGTACCATAGTCTTTCGGCTCGTGGTCGAGTGGTACCCGCGCGCTTACGGCGCGCAACCGGCTTGTCGCTCGGTGGCCCTCATGGGGCGATCATCAGTAGTCTTTCGGCTCGTGGCCGAGTGGTACCGCGCCGCTTACGGGCGCTGCAACCGGCTTGTCGCTGGCCGCCCTCATGGGGCGTACCGTAGTCTTTCGGCTCGTGGCCGAGTGGTACCCGCGCCCGCTTACGGTGCGCGGCAACCGGCTTGTCGCTCGGCTGGCCCTCATGGGGCGTACCGTAGTCTTTTTGGCTCGGGGCCGAGCGGTACCCGCACTCGTTTGCGGTGTGCGGTGATTGGCTTGTGAGACCCAACCGACCCTCATGGGGCATACCTTGGTCATCCAGAGTAATGCCTGTGCCCGCTTTGCCAAGACCGCCTGCTTGAGACCCTCATGGGCGCATTCTCAAGACCGATTTAGTGAAAATCCTCGACGGCACCTAATCACGCTAAGAAGCAAAGGATTCAGCAATTGGCCCCAAATTATGGGGCATGCCGCTTGGGGATGTTCGGAAAGTGCCCGCCCCAAACTTCCGTGGCGGCCGGCTGCTCAGCCCATCATGGGGCGCACTTTGTCCCAAACTTCGAACCAGACTTGACACTGGTCGCGTTTTGCGAACTCCACTATCGGCCCAACATGGGGCGTGCCCTAGATCTGGCCCAGGATCGAAAGCGAGGCCGTTGCTTTCCCGCCAGAAGGCAAAAATTAAGGCTTGCTCCTTATAAATGAGGGAAAACTTGCTAGGCGAAGGTACCTCTGTCCTTCCTCCACCGTTGAGAAACCTTTGAGCCTCTTTTCGGCGGTTTGGGCAACTTAGGGTTTCTAATTTCGCGCCCAAGGCCCTCCGACGGTTCCTCCTTCCAGGTCTCCTTCACAGAGATGTCTTCCTCTTCGGGATCCTCGTCGTCGGGAGGTAGCACCGACTCGCGATCGCGGGGTGGGAGACCTCCATCACCACGACGCCCCGCTTGGAGGGATCGCCGCCGGCCCCTCCCTCCGCCGGAGTTGATCTCCGCTTGCCCCGCCGCAGTGACCCTTACCCCACACCTCCGGAGAATGAGATTGTGGTGTTCGAGTCCTTCTTCGCGAGGATTTAGCATTCCCGGGAGCGCCTTCTTCCGGGCTCCTCCACTTTTACGAAATCGAAGTTGATCAATTTGAACCCCAACTCGATTCTTCACATTGCTATCTTCGTTCAGCTTTGGCGAGGCGTATCTTGGGATACGTCCCTCATTTGGACTTGTTCCGCCTCTTCTTCTTGCTGAAGCCTCATCCGAACCGGACCGCTCCCAGCGTCGTTGGGCGCTAGGACTCCACCGCGGGAGGGCTAGAAGAAGCAAGATATTTTGTCGTTCCCCTCAAGACCTCCTCAAAGGTTGGAGGCGGGAGTGGTTCTATTGTGCCAATGTTGACCCTTTCCTCGCCCCTTCGCCGGCCGCGCTCCTAAAGCTTTTCGATCTTTGGAGCGACGCCCGGATGGAGGCGGTTTGGCCCAAATCCCGAGCCGGCATTGATTGACGATCTGAAGAACCGAGGGTCGACGGGTCCCGGATCGCGATCAGCTTTGTGAAGCGCCGGTGCAGCCCTTAAAGGAGAGAGTCCATTTGGGGTTCCAAAGACAACGGGCCTCTGGACCCCACTCGGAAACGGATGCGTCCTTATCGATGGAGGCGCTGGCAAAGACGGGTAGTTGATCTCTTCGTGCCTGGCACATTGATCACCAACAGGCTGCCCTCATAAATTTTCGACGGCAAGGCCTCCCCCTCCTGTGAGTGCACTATTCTCTCGAAAAGTCGTTCCATGATTTCTTTGATCGATGTGTGATTCAAACAGGGTGCGATCGTTCCTTTTTAGAACGCGTCCTTCCTCTCTCGACGCCCGGCCGTCGGGCCTCTCGGCTGAAACATGCTCAGCGGCGAGTGGTCGACACCTCGGTCGACGAGCTACGCTGAATCGGCGGAGGAGGTCGCCGGTCTTTCGTCACCGCCTTCGACCTCCGATGCACCGGATCACGGCTACGAGAGCCACCTTCTGTCCCTGTGGCAGCCCCGCCGCAGCGCTAACTTCCCTCCGAGTGGTCTTTGGGTCTCGGATGAGACTCAGGATGAAATTCGTGAAATCCAAAAGGTATTCTTTGGGCGATCCTTGTCTTTTGTTACTGCTGTGTTGAGGTGTCTTCCCTTTTGCTAATTCAGGACTCTCGCTATGGACGTCCGGAGGGGTCTCTGAAAAGGAGCCCAGCGGGGCTTCCCAAGGGGAGCCTCGCCAGACGGCTAGGTCGCCGTCGCGCCGCCGATCGCCGGCTGCCGCCACCGGGCGCCGGCGCCCAACTGGCCGAATCCATCCGGTGGTCCGTCCGCCGACGAGATTGAACCGCACCGCCTCCGAGTGGAGGAAGTGCCTCGAGAGCCACCGCCGCTCGGTCCTCTGCCAAGCCCCGAATCGGACCGTATGGTGGGAAGGGGTTCCGACCGAAAGGGATGGAAGAGGACGACGAGATGGAGAGAGCGGCTCGGACGGAGCTTTATGAGCTCACCGTCAGTGTAGCACGCTTCGTCGCAGGTGAGTTTCTTGTCTTCAATCTGTTGCTCGCCGACTTCTCCTCGAGGTTACGCCTGCTACCTAGGACATGGGGAGCGCTGGAGCAAAGGTCGCGGTTTTTCCGGAAGGTGCTCCCGAAGCTCAAGGAGCGAAGCGATGCAGGACAAGCTCAGCGAGATCAGCGCGACAGATGGAAAGAGGTCCACGGGCTTCAGGCGAGAGTGTATGACGATCCGGAGGAGAAGACGAAGCTTGAGCATATGCTCGAAGGTGAGATTCTCCTGGATTCGGTTTGGATGCCTTTTGGATGGTTGGAGAGGATGATGACACTCGTGTTTGAGCGTGACTCGACCGCTGTCGAGCCGAGGCCCGACCGAGGCTTCAGAGAACTCGGCCTCAAGCTCGAGTCGGCTTGGAAAGGATGCAATGAGCCGAAGGGTAAATTTCTTTGACTTGGGTTGAACATACTTGGCGTCGGGTGTGCTCTTGATGGCCGTTTGACTTTGTTGCAGAGTGCAAGGAGAAGATGGCCGCCGAACAGGCTGCATCGAATCAGCTGCGTCGCTGCGAGCCGCCCCGCACCTTCTGCGTATTGAAGGAATCAAGCCGCTGTGGGGACGATCTTTGTTCCGCTTCTCTCCGGAGGAGCCGACAGGATCAGAGCTTACGCCAAGGAGTCTGCGGCAATGAGTGCGAACCAGGCATTGGCGGTGGTCAAGTCTCATTATCCGAGAGTTGACCTCGAAGCTGTGAAAGAAGGTTTTGCCTGTGATGAAGACCAGGCCAACGCGCTCCTCGAAGAGGTGTCCGGTGCATCGCAAGCCTTGTTAGAGAATCTAGAATTCTGACTTCGATGTGGACCTTGATGCCGAGTGCTCGCCCTCCTTGTTTGAAATATTGTGTCTTCTTACTTGAATATAATTTGTCTGTATTGTCCTCCGCTGAGTGGGCTTCAGACCTCTTTCACTCCTTCTCCTTTGTCTGAGTTGCTAGAATATAGGCCTACAGCCTTTTGGATCCCGTTGCGCCTTTCTGGGTGGGTTTCACTGACTGGTTTGGCTCCTAGGCGCCAGGGTCTTGGCCCGTGGCTTTCTTGCCCTGCACACGCTTCCGAGAGGTGGCGTGCAGCTCTCGGCGTCGGACTTACGTTGTGGCCACTGGTGAGTGGTTTAGCCCTGTGCTTGCGTCATTTGCTAGCTCTCCACCGGGCTTTTGCTTAATTTGGTAGAATTAAGCGGGAAGGCCGAATGAGCTTGAACCGCTCATGACACGTGTCCGCGAAATGCTCCTTGATTTTGTTCAACGTACCGATTTTCCTTGGTACTCCGAACGAATTGTCAGTCTTGCGGCGTCGCTTCGTCTTTTGCGTCTTTGAATGGCGTCGCCTCGATTCCGGAGCCAGGTACAGGTTATAAATGGGACGTCACCGCCCTCGAGCGATCGTCTCCTTCTTCTTCTTCTTCTTCCTCTTTCTTTCCTCCCAGCCTTCCTCCATGGCTAGCATGAGGAGGTTCGTTGGGCCCTATGCGGCATTCTTCCGCCAGCGATTCTTCGGGCTACTCCATAACTGGGAGGAGGCAGAGTTTTGGGAGGAGCTCGACTTCGCCACTTTAGAGGCGGACGAGGAGGAAGGAGCCGCCAGCGACGCCGCCGCAGTGGCCGCCTTGCTTGAGGTGGCTCCGGGGCTCCACGAGGTGGCTGAGATCATCATGGAGATGATCGGGCGCGAGCACCGCGACGACCTGGCCATCAGGACTCTCGTTCGCCTCATACCACCCCTTTGGGTGGTTGAGGACGAGATCCTAGCGGCGCTACGTCGCTCGCGTCGCGTCTGATCCCGACGACCTCTCTCCCGAGCCTCCCGCGTAAGGAAGAAGAAGAAGAGGTTACGGCAGGAGCCGCCCCGCCTTCCCCCCCTTTTTTTTAGCGCGAGAAAAAGAAAAAAAGAAAGTTAGTAGTGTAAATTACTAATACTATGAATAAAATGTGGAATCTTGTCCAATCTATGCCGTCATGTTTATTCCGAGTTTAGGGTTCCGCCCGATCAACTGTTCTAGTCGGTTGCTCTAGTGCCAGCAACGAGGCGCTGGGGCACGAGCTTTTGACAGCTAGAAACTCTCGATCAGGCAAATCTCAGTTAGATTCTGGCGCTGTGAATTGTAGTCCCCGAGTGGTTAGTGCTTTCTACCCATTCCGTTATGCGCGTTGGTATAAACCGTCGGAGTTTTGTGCTCATCGCAGTTTTTATTTCCGTGCGTTTTGTACCAGCGCGTCCAGGATTAGGCGTTACACCAGTCGGGTAATAACCACTCGGGACTACCATTACACAGTAGGGCTTCAGAAAATAAAAGGGGATCACCATTTTATTCAGTATGTGAGAGTCGGGTACATAACTTATGCGTAGAAGCGACGGAGCTGTTCGGCGTTCCAAGCATTCGCCAAAATCTCGCCGTCTTCACGCCTAAGTCGATAAGCACCCGGCCGGACCATCTTCTCCACAACGTACGGACCTTCCCAAATTGGAGAGAGCTTGTGCACGCTTTTCTGATTCCTCCTCAGGACCAGATCTCCTTCTGAAAAGGTTCTTCCTCTGACATTGCGAGAGTGGTAACGCCGAAGCCCCTGGAGGTACTTAGCCGACTGGATGGCTGCAACGTTCCGAGCCTCCTCGAGTTGATCAAGTTCCACCACTCGGCTTCCCTCGGACTCGGCTTCGTTGTAATTCCGAACCCTCGCGGATTCGAACCCTAGCTCGGTCGGCAGAACCGCCTCTGCGCCGTAGACCAGGAAAAAGGGGGTTTGGCTAGTTGCTCAGCTGGGAGTGGTTCTGAGTCCCCAGAGTACCGACGGTAACTACTTCACCCATCGGGCAGCGTATGGTTTGAGTCGGTCGAAGATCCTGGCCTTGAGGCCTTGGAGGACCAGATCGTTAGCTCGCTCAACCTGCCCATTGCTTCGTGGGTGAGCCACCGAGGCGAAGCAGATCTTGATCCCGACGCCTTCGCACCATTCTTGGAATTCTTCACTCCTAAATTGGGTGCCGTTGTCCGTGATGATCCGGTTGGGCACTCCGAATCTGACCATGATATCCTGGAAGAACTCCTTGGCCTTAGCCGCAGTGATAGTGGCGACTGGTTTGGCTTCGATCCACTTGGTGAACTTGTCAATAGCTACGAAGAGGTAGGCGAAACCACCTTGAGCCTTCTTGAGCGGGCCCACTAAATCGAGCCCTGCATCGCGAAGGGCCAAGAGATGGGGATAGTTTGTAGCTCCTGTGCCGGCAAGTGTGTCTGTCTTGCATAGAACTGGCAGCCCTCGCAGGTTCGAACGATCTCCTTGGCATCCGTTACCGCTGTTGGCCAGAAGGAGCCCTGTCGGTAGGCTTTCCCAACCAAGGCGCTTGATGCCGCATGATGGCCACACATCCCCGAGTGGATTTCTTGGAGCAGCTCTCTTCCCACTTGTCCCGAAATACACCGCCTAAGGACACCTGAGGCACTCTTCCGGAAGAGCTCGTCGCCCACCACCACGTAGGATTTGGCTTGTCGGGAGACGCGCTCTGCCAGGGTGGTCGCTTCCGGGAGTTTGTCCTTCAGGAGATAATTAAGGTACGGGGTAGTCCAGTCGGGATCGATGAGCAGGACCCCGGTCCCAGGTTCCTTACTCGGCTCTTGTCGTTTTGCAACGGTTGGCTCGTGAAGATCCTGTACGAAGATACCACTCGGGATATCTGCCCGAGTGGCTCCCATTTTAGCCAACTCGTCAGCCGCCTCATTATTGCGGCGGAGGACATGAACCAGCCTGCATCACAAACTTGCCTTCCAATTCTCGGACTTGCCGGGCAAGATGTCGTCATGGTCTGATCCACGCACGACCAGTCCTTCTGTACTTGGTTCACCACCAACTGGGAGTCGCCCCGAACCGCCAGCCGTCGGATTCCGAGTGATATGGCGATGCGGAGCCCATGGATGAGAGCCTCGTACTCTGCGGCATTGTTCGAGGCCGGGAAGTGAATCCGAAGGACATACTTCAACCTGTCGCCTTTAGGCGAGACAAGGAGGATTCCCGCAACTGCTCCTCAAATCATGATGGATCCATCGAATTGCATCATCCAATATTGCTCTTCTTCCGCAAGGGAGCCTGGGATTCGATCCACTCGGCCGTAAAGTCGGCCAAAGCCTGGACTTGACGGCAAAGGCGCGCTTGAACGAGACGCCGAAAGCTCCCAACCCGGCTGCCCACTTTGAAATTCTTCCAAGAGCTTCCCGACACGGAGGACCTCTCCCACGGGAAAGAAGTCACTATCAAATCGAATGTCCTTGGAAATAATGCTTCACTTCCGTGAGCGAGATCAAAATGGCGATGCCAGCCTTCGGATTTGAGGATATCGCGTCTTGGATTCGCCAAAGACTTCGACAAAATAAACCGGGCGTTGCATGCCGTAGCGGTGTCCCGATTCTTCCCGCTCTACAACTATCACGGCGCTGACTACATGAGTTGTCGCCGCTATGTAGAGCAGGAGAGGTTCACCTTGCACCGGCGAGGCTAGAATTGGAGGGGTGGAGAGGAACACCTTGAGCTCTTCAAAGGCTTGCTGCGCCTCCGCTGTCCATTCAAAGCGGTCCTGCTTCTTGAGGAGCTTGAAGAAGGGCATTCCCCGAACTCCCAACCGTGAGATAAACCTGCCAAGCGCTACCATGCACCCAAAGTGAGCTTTTGGACCTCTTTTTGGGTGGTAGGCGGGGCCATCCTCATGATGGCCCCGATTTTCTCCGGTTCGGCTCGATCCCGCGATGAGAGACAATGAACCCGAGTAGCTTCCTGAGGAAACTCCAAAACACACTTCTCGGGTTTAGCCTCATCCGAACGCCCTCGGACTTGCGAACGCCTCGGCCAGGTCGAGGTGAGGCTGTCTTACGCCTCGGTTTTGACCACTATATCATCCACATAAGCTTCCACGTTGCATCCAAGCCGATGGTGAAAACACCGCCAGATCGCTGGCCGATAAGTAGCGCCACTTTCTTCAAATTTCAAACGGCATGGTGATGTAGCAATATGCTCGAACGGGTGATAAACGAGGTCTTCTCGCAATCCTCCTCTCGAAGCCGGATTTGATGATAGCCCGAGTAGGCGTCCAGAAAACTAAGTAGTTGGGATCCGGCAGTGGAGTCTACCACCTGATCAATACGAGGGAGACCAAAGGGATCTTTTGGACAAGCCTTGTTGAGGTCGGTGTAATCAACACACATGCGCCAGCTTTTATTCTTCTTCTGGACAAGTACAGGGTTTGCCAACCAGTCGGGATGATACACTTCTTTGATGAAGCCTGCGGCTAGCAGCTTTGTAATCTCCTCCCTGATAGCCTGTCGGCGGTCTTGGGCAAATCGTCGCAGCCTTTGCTTGACTGGCCTGGCCGATTGGTCTACATTCAATGCGTGCTCGATCACCTCCCTGGGAACTCCGGGCATGTCCGACGGCTTCCAGGTGAAGACGTCTTTATTCGCCCGCAGGAAAGTGACGAGCACGTCCTCCTATTTGTTCCTGAGCCCTGTCCCGACCAAAGTGGTTCGCGACGGATCGGACGGGTCGAGGAGGATTCTTTTGGTACCTTCTTCGGGGCCAATCCCGGGGCTTCGCTGCGGGTGGGGACGCCGCCTTAGGCTTCTCGGAATCCGCTTCGCCGATCCTCCCGACCGCTAGCGCCTCCAGGGGACTTCAGCCATCTCGCAGCCTTTCCTCGTCACAGAAAAAGACTGCTTCATGTCACCGCGCAGAGCGATGATACCACTCGGCCCTGGCATCTTCAATGTCAAGTACGTGTAGTGGGGTGCTGCCATGAACTTGGCCAGCGCTGGTCTCCCCAAGATGGCATGGTATGCTGTTGCAAAATCTGCCACCTCGAAGCCAAGGTTCTTTGTCCGGTAATTCTCCCTTGCGCCGAAAGTGACCGGGCAGGTGATTTGTCCGAGTGGTGTCGCTGAAGTTCCAGGTATGACACCGTGGAAAGGCGACGATCCGCGCTTTAGCTCCGACCGTGGAATCCCCATATCGTCAAGAGTTTTGACAAAGAGGACATTGAGCCCGCTCCCACCGTCGATCAATACCCTCTTGAGCTTGATGCCGCGGACGACGGGCGCCAAGACGAGAGGATACCTGCCGGGGAACGGGACGTGATCCGGGTGATCCGAGCGGTCGTAGGTTATCGCGACCTCGGACCAGCGTACATATTGGGGCGTTTCCGGCTGCACCGCATAGATGTCCCGGGCGGTGGGCTTTTGCTTTCGCTTGGACTCATATGCAGCTGAGCCCCCGAATATGTAGTTGAGCTCGAGATCGGCTTCCTGATAGTCCTCGGCCGGGAGGTGGCTTGTTGGCAGCGTGCCCACTCGGACCTTGTCCACCGCTTCTTGCTCGCGGCGAACCTCTTTAGGGTGAAGCAGTCTTTGGCGGCATGCCTCCTTCGGATGGAAAGGGCAAAGTGAGTTCATAACCTTATCATATCCATCCTCTTTGAGGGCGCGAGGGTGAGTTGGTGCGGCGGCGCCACCAGCCTCTTCACCCTTGCGCTTCTTTTCTTTCCACGGGGTTCGGCTGATCCTTCCTCATCACGCTGCCCGCCAGAGCCTCGGAGGCTGACGCGTAACGGTCCGCTAGGGCGAACAGCTCCCGGACCGACGTGGGTGGCTTCCGGGACATCTTCTTGATGAGGTCGGGGTCGCTGACTCCCTTCTGGAAGGCAGCTATCACAATCGCATCTGTGACATCCCGAACGGTGCTTTTCCTGTGCATGAAGCGCTTGACGAACTCCCGGAGGGGTTCGTTCCTCCTTTGGTGTAGCTGGTACAGGTCCCAAGGGGTGCCTGGGCGCTCGTAAGTGCCTTGGAAATTTGAAATGAACTGCTCACACAGATCTCCCCAGGAATCTATAGAGTTCGCTGGAAGTCCGGTGAGCCATGCTTGGGCCAGGGGCGAGAGGGTAACCGGCAAGTAGTTTGCCATTACTTTCTGATCCCCCCCGGCGGCCCTGACTGCCAGAGCATATACTTGTAGCCAAGCCTCCGGGTCCCTCTCACCGTCGAACCTAGTGATGCCTTTAGGATTAAATCCATCAGGCCAAACCACTCGGCGTAGGTGAGGGGTAAACGCACGAACCCCTTCGATGACCCCGCGATACCCCGGGTGGTGATCGACGCGAGGGGATCGCGCTTGGCGATTTCAGCGATCTCGCGGAAGGATGCCGTAGCGTTCATATTCGCCGGCTTGACGGGCGTTGTTCCTCCCTTTCTGGTCGCGGCGCTGGGCGCCGAGGTGCGAACGGAGGTCGCGGTTGATCTTTGTGTCGCAAATCGCTCTCGCGAGGTAGAACATGATGTGTCTGGCGAAGCTTCCCGACCTGACCGGCCGGCCGTCGCCTGGTCCTCACCGGACCACGTGATGCCTCTCCTTCGCTGGTCGGTTTGGGCTCGCTGGATAGCCGCCGCCGTCACCATGGCCTTTACTTGGGCCATGATCGGGCAATCGGATCATCCGCCTCAAAGATAGGGGTCGTGGTATCCAGGAGTGTCTTGGAGGCGGCGATATATTCTGGGGGTACGAAACAGCCTGGTCCCCCATCTTGGCTTGCAGAATGTCTTCATTGACAGCCGGCGCGGTCCCGAGAGTACGCGCCGCTGCCAGTTCAGCTTGCTCGGCCACCTTCCAAATCTGCGGCCGAGGTGTCGAGGGCGCTGCGAATCCGCCGCGAGCCCTCGATTACGCACTCTACGGAAATTCCAGCAGCCTCTCTAGGCTTTCTTCCGACTCGGCCGTGGGTGAGCCTGGAGAAGATAAACCCAGCGCTGGGGTGCCGAGTGGCTTGGTGGTGAGAACCCCACCATTCGCACCTCGGCGTCTTCGAGTCCGACTCCCAGGCCAGAATGGGCCTTCGGCTCCCCACTCGGCATTTTAGAGCACGAGACAGGGGGACCCTCCGATCGGCGCGGAAGTCATGGCGATGGCTCGCCGGAAACCTCGCCGTGACTGCGGCTGATTTCCTTAGAGAGGAAAGGCTTCCGAGGTCGTTGGAGATGAAGGTCAAGCCCGAAAGCGGAAGACCTGGCCCGGAAGAAGGCCGTGGAGGCTTCGCTCGTCGTAGCCATCAAGCTTGACGAAGATCTTGACACAAGCCCCTACCGGCGCGCCAACCTGCCGACGATCGGTTTACGGCAATAAGATTTGTGATTCTAGGGATTTGTGCGGGATCTCGAGCTTGATGGTAACACAGGTGCGAGGGCAATCTGCTTTTTAGACAGTTCGGGCTCTCTCGGAGGAGATAATACCCTAGTCCTGTGTTCTTGGATATCTTGTGAGCCTCTTTTTCTTGTTTCTCCCTCCTCCCTTATATCTGGGGAAGGGTACATGATAGATGGGCGCCACCGGGCCCTGAACATGGTGGCCTGGCCGACATGTGCCTTGTCCTTATCCGCCCTTGCGCTCTACGTCTTGGAGAGGTGGTTATGCTTTCCCCGACCCACGCCTGCCGCCTTGTCGTTCCAAAGATCCGCAGGCTCGCAAAGGTCAGCCGCATGCTTCGTTCTTGGCGGGTTGTTCGGGCGTGGCGCGAAGCTTCCCCGAAGGATCAGGAGTTGCCTTGGGGAACAAGTCGAAAACCCCCTCCGGGCCCGTCGTGGTGCTTCTGGGCTTTGGGCTTTCGAATCCGCCCATCAAGCCCAGTCGGGTGTAGGCCCCTCTTGCGGGACCCCTGTCTCTAACATCCCACAGGTTTAAGCTGATACTTGGCTGCCAATAGGCTACCCCTCGGTTGGAGCACATCGGTTATACTCCTGTGCCTTTTCATGAGCTTTTTAGAGAGTTCCCATGTCTCACGGACTGTGACCAATAGTCAACTCACATAGGTATGTTCGTACAAGGACACCCTGTAGGACGGTACCTCGTTGTTAAGCTTTCAAACACATTAAGACATAGTCATCCTACCTTATAGTAATGAGAGTATTGCATCTCCAACGGAGTGGAATATAAAGTAAGTATACTCTTGTAACACCCCAAAATTTTGCTTTTCTTAAATTCATGTGTGATTTGGCACTCTGGTGAATTTTTGGAATTTTCTGGAATTTATTTGGATTTATTTGAATTTATTCCATTTTGAAATAATTAAAGAATTTAATTTTGCAAATAAAATTTTGTTGGAAATATTTTATTTGAGTCCAAAATGATCCAAAATATTTTCCAGAATTTTTCTGGAATTTTTCTGAGTCATTTGCTATTTTTAAATGAATTAAATGAATTACTGGGAATTATTTTAATTATTAAATCGCTGAAAAATGCGAGTGGGTTTGTACTGTTCATCCGACCGAGCCCGAGTCAGACTCGAGTTCGAGTCCGACCCGAACCCGACCCGAGCCAGTTGACCCAACCGAACCCGTTCAACCCCAATCGATCCCAACCGTTGGATCCAGATCCAACGGTCCAGATCATTTCTGCGTGACAACGGCGGCGCCGAGCCATCCTCGCTGGCCGATCGCGCCACGTGGACGGCCGCGATTTCGTCGTCTCCGCCGGATCCGAGCCGGAGTTCTCCGCCGCCGTCACCGTGTCAACCTCGGTTTCCGCACTCTACACGGAAGCCGAGGCCCCCTTTAAATACGCCGCCACCGCCATCGGGAAGCGCACAACCGTACGCACCCGAGCCCCCTTATCACCTCGCCTGAGCCGCCGCCGTCGTCCCGCAATTGCTCGCCGGAGTAGAGGAAGTCTTCCGCCGAGGTTTTTCGTTGATCTCCGCCGCCTCCGCCGTTCTCCGACGCCACCAAGCCCAGAACTGAGATCGCCGTGTCGCGCCGCGCCTGGGAGTGCCAGCCTTCACGCCGGAGTTGCACGGAAACGCCGCGACGGAGGTCGTCGTCTTCGTCTCCGGTCAAGCCAACGCCGCGGCGCGCATCGCCGACCCTCGCGAACTTCAGACGGCCGTCCGATCAAGATCGGCCGTCACGGTGAGATCACGTTTAGATCCTCGGATCTAATCCCGGCCGTTGGATCTAGATCCAACGGTCCAGATTGGCCACGCTCACCCCGAGCGTCGTCACCCGATCAACCGGGCCGTTGATTTTCGAATCAACGGCCGAGATTGTGCCACGCTGTCGGGAAGCTTGGCCGCCGCGGCCGCACGTAGCGTGAGACGCCGACAGCCAGGGCCAGCGTCGTCACGGACAGCGGAACCGCACCATGACATCATCGCTGACGTCACGGTGGGGGCCCGCTTGTCCATTGCCCAAAGATGTCTTTGGCGCCAAGAATGACGTCATCTGTAGGCCCCACCTGTCAGCGACCGTGAGCCATGAACCGAGTCCACGGTGGACCGAGCCAAGCGTGGACCACGTCCATGGACCGGCTGACGTCAGCCGCCCAATCAGAGGCTGCCACGTGTCTAGGCTGACGCAATAATTAATTTCCGAAAAAGAAAATGATTTATTAATTCGAATAATGATTTCAGATTTTGTTCCAAATTTCAAACGCTTATAACTTTTGCGTTTCAACTCCGATTTGAGTGATTCAAATTTCTAAATTTGTATAAAATTCAGATCTACTCAAATATGAATTTTATTTATATTTTGGACTAAAGTTTTTCTCTGTAATATTATTTAATTGATTATTTAAACTTTAATAAATCATAACTTTTGCATTTTAACTCCGATTTGAACGATTCCAGTTTCTAAAAATCCAGAAAATTATGTTCTCTCTGTTTATGGATTTTATTTGGAGTTTTGGGATGTTTTTGCCTATTGTTTATTTGTGTATTGCTATTTGCACGCTTTACGAGTAGACGTTGAAGTGCCGGAAGGATTCGAAGGAGAAGTGTTGACTCAGGATCCAACTCAAGACCAAGAACAAGTACTCTTTGAAGGCAAGTTATGCTTTGACCATATTGATCCCATTTTGAAACCTATTTTGATTTAAACTATTGCATGCTAGTTCAATTAGAAAAATACTTGGTTTAAACATGGGGTTAGATAAGTACCAATTTCTTTGTATGACACCTTGATTATTTAAGTATGTGCCATGACCCTTGTCACCCTAGTTGTGGATTACTAGTTGGACATTATTAGATTGCCAACATGGGTTTTAGACCGTTGTAGTATCTTTGCTTAGACTCGCTACGTGCTCATGACATGGTTTTGGACAATCAAATGTTAATATTGACTTAATGATATATTGAACCTGTTTTGGAAAAGTATCATGTGATGTTGATGGCACGTGGTGCATGGTAATCAAGCGGGGTTTGATAAACGATTTCGGCCGGGGCATGTGGCAAGAGTAATCAGTGGGCAGGTTGTGGCATTGGGGATGTTGATTTGGTTCTTGGGTAGTCTTGCCCTGGTCACCCTAAGGACTTAACCTTGCAAGCCTTTGAACTGGGTCTAACGTGCAACCACATGTCTCAGAATGGGACGGACCTAGTTGACTAAGTTGCTAATAACGCACTGTGGGACCTCGGGAGGTCAACTACACCCTTTGTGTAAGTTGTGCGGGAGCGCATCGGTGAGGCCAGGTACCCATCTAACGGTTGATTGGCCTAGACTTCGCCTTAGCGAAGGGAAGGGTTAGTGCGCAATAACCGGGGAGGACCACTTGTATTGTTAGAGGTTTCCGAAAGACTTTGTTACGGGAACTCGCCTTTGTGGTGTTTGACTGTATCTTGTGGGTAAAGTGCATAACCTCTGCAGAGTTTAGAATCTATTTAAATAGCCGAGTCCACGGTACTGGACAATGCTCGGGGATTACAGTCAAGGGTTAGACTTTCTGAAAATAACTTGGATTTGAAAGGTTGGTTTGGTTTAATAATGAAGATTATGGAAATGTGGTTTAGGATGGGGAAAAATGTTTATTAAACTTCTTGAAAAGTTATTTACGCTTTACTTATTTCTACTGCTTTCGAATCTACTTATATTACTTTTCAAATGTCAAGCATCGCAAATATACCTTGAGCTATTCCTTTGTACCAAGCCATGCATATAGTATATTAGCTTGCATTCTTGCATGACTTGTCGAGTGCCAAGTACTCACCCTTGCCTCAACACAACACCGCTTGAAGAGGAGACTACGCCACTTCGGAGGAGGAATTCCAAGAGGATCCGTCTACTTAGGGATGCGAGCCCGATCAGTTGCACGTGGTATCTTGGATGGCGCCACGGTTATTTGATTTTCCGCTGCTATTCTTTCTCTCTGAATAAGTTTCGCCTTGCGAGGCATATATTTGTAACTTGGCCATAAGGTCGAGTAACCAAGTTTGGTTATTTAAATAAAGTACTTTATTGGTATCGAGTGGTATGATTGTGATATTTACCAATGTTAAGACTGTGTGCACTATCGCGTTCCTGGACTAGTGCTAAATACACAGAGGGTCCGGATTTGCAAATTCGGGGTCCCAACAGAGGTGGTATCAGAGCCATACTTGACTGTAGGCTCAACCCTAGCTAGAATGGTCGTAGTGAGGATAAAACCTATTTTCTAAAAGCTAAAAAAAAAAAAATTGTCAAGATAAGAAATGACATCTCGACTTATCCCCTTCTCTCTTTTCTTGTCTCTTGCTGAAATTTTCCCTTACCTTGTCACAATTTAAAAATTCCGAGTTCTTACGTAAAGTACTCTTGTGACAGATGGAGGAAGAGTTCAACTACGTTGATCTGGGAGTTGGTCACGCTGCAGAACTTTGGCATATGCTACAGACTCTCGGAGATTTTGAGAAGCCCCAATACCAAGTGGAAGTGATCAGACAAGCGGGATTGATCAAGGCTTGTGACGTGAGGATTGAGGTACTGCTAGGAAAAAGGGCCAGTGCAATCGCTCGATACACTGCAGACCGCCAGGAGATCTACGATGCAGATGGGTATCCAAGAAGTATCACGACAAGCAATGCGGCACATTACCCGTATCTACGCCAGAGAATTGGAGAGTACGGTGTTCCGTTACCATCCACGCAGCGATAACCTTCTTGACCCGAAGGCGATTCAGGATGAGGATGCCACTTGCTTACACAGCTTGGCACGATTTGTCGTCGCCAGGAGGATGTACTAGATAATACAAGCAAGGAGCTACAGAAGGCCCGCAAGGAGATCACGACAGAAGAACAGATGGCGGGAAGCTCAAGAGTATGTGGCACACCTTCTACGAAGGATTGACGAGTTGGAGATGACCTTGTACGGACTGCACTGCAGCCAAGATTGAGCTACACGAGCGATCCAAAGGAGTCGATCTCGATGAGGACACCGCTTCTTCGACTACCACAGATGACACAGCTTGCCGGACATGGCGATCGTTTCGGCGCCTATGCCACAAAGACCGTACCCAGGCCGGGGAGGTTTTCTCGATGAGTGAGCGTAGGATCTATAGCGAGACTCCTTCGCCGAGTCGCGTCATAGAATAAAGAGTCACCCTTTAGGCGTTAGACTCCAGTGTTAGTTCGATTTGGATTTTCATTGCTTGCTGAGTGTGCAGTATGTGTTGCAAGGCCCTTAGGCATTGTAAGCAGCCATACCAAGTTATTAAATAATAAAGTTGGACCTTAAGGTTACATCTTTCGCCCCGCATAAGTTCCATATCACTTGCCTATTCTTGTTTCCCTCTCATCTCTAAAAGCCTAGAGCAAATCGACAGATGGTGAACACCCGCGGAAACCTTGGAAGCAATGGGAGTGGTTCTCGCCCAGCAGAAAACCCCAATGAGGAAGCACCAGCACCGCCACTGGACATACAGAATTTTGGAGCATTTCTTGCTGCTCAGACTCAGTTGATGCATGCTATGATGCAACAGATGCAACACGTCACTGCACAGTCCACTGCTAATCAAGTTAATCAGGGACCACGCCAGAATACAAGACTATCAGAATTCATGAGGACTCACCCACCCACTTTCTCTGGGAATGCCAATCCATTGGAGGCCGATGATTGGTTAAGATCAATCGAGAGGAAGCTACACATAGCTCAATGCATAGGAAATGAGAAGGTACTCTACGCTTCTCATCACCGGAAGGAACAACCGCCGAATGGTGGGAGAACTTCGTACACGCAAGAGAACCCTCAAGATATCACTTGGGAAGAGTTCACACCGCATTCGACAAGATCACGTGCTGAAGGAATCATGGACCTTAAGAAGGAGGAGTTCAGAGCATCGAAGCAAGGTAATCACCAAAGGGCCGACTACCTGAACAAATTCACACAGCTAGCACGCTACGCACTGAGGATGTAGCGACAGATAAATCCGCATACCTCGCTTTTATGAAGGGACTTAACTCAGGATTGCAGTAGGATTGATCACCCACACCTTTCCAGATTTCCAAGAGTTGGTGAATAAGGCGCTTATTCTTGAGGACAAGCGCAAGGAACTGGATGAGAACAGAAGCGCAGGATGCAACAAAGAAGGATCACGCCAGGAACGCAACAAATACCGAGAGTTGCACCAAATCAATTCTTCAGATTCCAACCACGAATGCAACAAGGACACCATCCTCAAAGACCAAGACTGTCAATCGTAACTACTGCACCCACCCGCTAGAAACGCTTACTCTGTGCAATCGAGGAACCGTGAGACGCTGCTACAAGCGCAACGAGCCAGACACTTCGCCAACAATTGTCCAAAGAAGACAGCAGGAGTGACCCGATTCGCTTCAATCTAGGAACCACCCCAAAGAAGGACGCCAAAGATCAGGAGCCACACCCTGCATCGTGGTGAGAGGCCGAGTCAACCATGTCACCGCAGATGCAACTGCGAGAATGCTACTGACGTCGTCTTGGGTAAGTTACTTGTTAACTCACTGCACCTGCTTGATTTTGTTTGACTCGAGCTCAGATTCGCTTGTTTCGCAAGGCTTTGCTACTAGGAATGATTTGAGGATTGCAAGACTTAAGTGCATGCTTTTAGTTCAAACCCCTGGTTCCGAACTCCGAACGAAAGTAGGATGTTCCGGTGAGAATCTTGATAGGTGGAATAGAGTTCCTAGCAAACCTTATAATTTTGGAGACCTGCACCTTAGACGTCATATTGGGAATGGATTGGTTATCCAAGCACAAGGCCGTATTGGATTGTGGACGAAGGACTATCTCGATTGAGAGCCCGTGTGGGAAGAAAGTGGAATTTCAAGCCACTGCGATTAGAGATGGACAATTGATGGTCAATGCACTACGACAATCGGCATAGAGGATGTCCCGAAGTGAATGAGTACCCCGATGTTTTTCCCGAAGATCTACCTGGTATGCCGCCAGACAGGGACATAGAGTTTGTGATAGAGCTTGTACCGGGTACAGCACCGATAGCTAAGAGACCCTATCGGATGTCCACCGAGGAGTTGGTAGAGATGAAGAAACAGCTGGAGGAGTTAATGGAGAAAGGATTTATCGAGGACCGAGTTCGCCGTGGGGAGCACCGCTTTGTTCGTCAAGAAGAAGGACGGGAGTTTCAGGATGTGCATTGACTACCGTGCACTCAATGAAGTCACCGTGAGGAATAAGTATCCGCTACCCAGGATTGATGATTTGTTTGATCAGTTGAGAGGAGCCGGAGTTTTCTCCAAGATTGATCTGAGATCGGGATACCATCAGTTGAAGATCCGGTCAGAAGATATTCAAGATCGCATTCTCGCCAAGATATGGACATTACGAGTTTACGCTATGTCCTTTGGGTCGATTTAATGCGCCTTTTATTTCATGACTATGATGAATAAGGTGTTCATGGAATATTTGGACAAGTTTGTCGTCGTGTTCATAGACGATATCCTAATCTACTCCAAGACAGAGGATGAACATGCCGAACACTTAAGGCGAGTTTTGGAAAAGCTGAGGAACAAAGAACTTTTCGCCAAGTTCACAAGTGTGATTCTTGGAAGGACAAGGTGGAGTTTCTTGGACATGTAATGACCGCTTGAAGGAGTCGCCATAGATCCAAGCAAAGTAGAAGGCGTGTTACATTGGGAGCACCAAGATCGTGACCTGCATTCGGAGTTTCCTTGGAATGGCAGGATACTACCGCCGTTTCATCGAAGGCTTCTCGACAATTGCGAAACCTCTTACGCAATCGCTGAAGAAGGAAAAGAAGTTTGCATGGACGCTTGAGAATGTGAGAAAGGATTTCAGAGTCGAAGAAGCGATTGACGCCAAGACCGTGTTGGTTCTACCGGATGTTGCTCAAAGCTTCGATATTTATTGTGACGCATCGCGCCAAGGACTTGGATGTGTGCTGATGCAGAACGGAAAGGTCGTCGCTTATGCATCAAGGCAGTTGAGGCCGCATGAGGAAAATTACCCGACACATGACCTAGAGTTAGCTGCCGTAGTGCATGCCTTGAAGATATGGCGTCACTATCTGATTGGAAACAGATGTGAAGTATATACGGATCATAAGAGCCTTAAGTACATATTCACCCAGTCGGATCTGAATATGAGGCAGAGGAGATGGTTAGAGTTGATCAAAGACTATAATGTTGGAATCCATTACCATCCCGGGAAGGCCAACGTAGTAGCCGATGCCCTGAGTCGGAAAAGCCATACCGTGAGTACGTTGCTAGCCACAAGTCAGGATGAGTTATGTGAGGATTTTCAGAAAATGAAGATTGAGGTAGTACCTAGGGGATTCTTGGCCGCATTAGAAGTAAAGCCTACCCTAGAGGATCAGATCCGAGAAGGACAGAAGGATGATGACAAGATCCGCAGGATTAAGTCCATCAAGGAGGAAGGCAAGGCAGAGGACTTCAAGTTGGATGAGCAAGGCACGTTGTGGATGAAGGATCGCATTTGTGTGCCTAACAAAAAGGAGTTAAAGCAACTGATTTTGGAAGAAGCCCATGACTCTAAGTACTCAATTCATCCCGGAAGCGCCAAGATGTATCAGGATCTGAAGGAGAGATTCTGGTGGCCGAGTATGAAACGTGAAGTTGCCGAGCATGTTGCATTGTGCGACGTATGCCAGAGAGTCAAGGCAATGCATCAGAGACCAGCAGGATTGCTACAATTACTGAAAATACGAGTGGAAGTGGGAGGAAATCGGAATGGATTTCATTAACGGTTTTGCAAAGACTCAAGGTATTTATTAATCCATTTTGGTTATTGTGGATCGCTTGACTAAAGTAGCCCATTTTATCCCGTGAAGACCACTTACTCGGAGATAAATTAGCGTAATTATACATGATCGGGATTGTCTGTTTGCACGGATTGCCAAAGAGGATTGTATCGGACAGAGGTACCCAATTTACCTCAAGGTTCGGAATAAGTTGCATGAAGCCATGGGAACCCGCTTGAACTTCAAGATCTGACTTATCATCCATGCAGACGGACAGACCGAAAAGAGTCAACCAGATTCTGGAGGATATGCTAAGAGCGTGTGCATTGGCTTATGCTACCTCTTGGGATAAGAGTTTACCGTATGCCGAGTTCGATTACAACAATAGTTATCGAGGCTAGTTCTGAGATGTCACCTTTTGAGGCCTTTGTATGGTCGACCTGTCGGACGCCATTGAATTGGAATGAGACCGTGAGCGCCGTGTCTTTGGGCCTGATATTCTTCAAGAGGTGAAGAGCGGATCGCCATGATTAGGGAAAGGTTGAAGATAGCCCAATCTCGATGGAAGAGTTATCTTGACAATCGTCGCCGAGATTTGAGTTTTGAACCGTAAGACTTTGTTTACCTCGAGTTACGCCTCTCGGGGAGTTAAGAGGTTCCATGCCAAAGGGAAACTCGCACCCCGTTATGTTGGACCATTTAAGATTTTGAGCCGCAAAGCGAAGTTGCTTACCGACTAGAGTTGCCGATGATCGTTAGCAGAGTACATGACGTGTTCCACGTGTCCCAGCTAAAGAAGTGTCTTCGAGTGCCAGAGGAGCAAACGCCCTTGGAGTCAATCGAGCTGCAAGAAGATCTGACTTACAAGGAGCATCCCGTGAGGATTTTGGACACTATGGATCGAGAGACTAGGAACAAGTCAACCCGTTTCTGTAGAGTTCAGTGGAGCAACCATGAAGAAAGCGAAGCGACTTGGGAGCGCGAAGAGGATTTGAAGAAAGAATTTCCAAGCCTATTCTGTAGTAAGCCCTGAATCTCGGGGACGAGATTCTATTAAGGGGGGGAGGTTTGTAACACCCCAAAATTTTGCTTTTCTTAAATTCATGTGTGATTTGGCACTCTGGTGAATTTTTGGAATTTTCTGGAATTTATTTGGATTTATTTGGAATTTATTTGAATTTATTCCATTTTGAAATAATTAAAGAATTTAATTTTGCAAATAAAATTTTGTTGGAAATATTTTATTTGAGTCCAAAATGATCCAAAATATTTTCCAGAATTTTTCTGGAATTTTTCTGAGTCATTTGCTATTTTTAAATGAATTAAATGAATTACTGGGAATTATTTTAATTATTAAATCGCTGAAAAATGCGAGTGGGTTTGTACTTGTTCATCCGATCGAGCCCGAAGTCGACTCGAGTTCGAGTCCGACCGAACCCGACTCCGAGCCGCTTGACCCAACCGAACCCGTTCAACCCTAATCGATCCCAACCGTTGGATCCAGATCCAACGGCCAGGATCATTTCACAAGGCGGATAACGGCAATACCGAAAGCCATCCTCGCTGCCGATCGCGCACGTGGACGGCCGCGATTTCGTTGCTCCGCCGGATCCGAAGCCGGAGTTCTCCGCCGTCAGTGTCAACCTCGGTTTCGCGCTCTACGGAAGCCGAGGCCCCTTTAAATACGCCGCCATCGCCATCGGGAAGCGCACAACCAGACGCACCGAGCCCCTTCTCACCTACTTTGAGCCTCCGCCGTCGTCCCGCAATTGCTCGCCGGAGTAGAGGAAGTCTTCCGCCGAGGTTTTTCGTTGATCTCCGCCGCCTCCGCCGTTCTCCGACGCCACCAAGCCCAGAACTGAGATCGCCGTGTCGCGCCGCGCCTGGGAGTGCCAGCCTTCACGCCGGAGTTGCACGGAAACGCCGCACGGGAGGTCGTCGTCTTTGTCTCCGGTCAAGCCAACGCCGCCATCAGCCCTCGCGAACTCGGACAGCCGTCCGATCAAGATCTGACCGTCACGGTGAGATCACGTTTAGATCCTCCGGATCTAATCCCGGCCGTTGGATCTAGATCCAACGGTCCAGATTGGCCACGTTCACCCCGTAACGCGTCGTCACCCGATCAATCCGGGCCGTTGATTTTCGAATCAACGCCGAGATTGTGCCACGCGTCGGGAAGCTTGACCGCCGCGGCAGACTCTGCGTGAGACGCCGACACGGCAGGCCCGCTGGCCGGGACAGCGGAACCGCACCATGACGTCATCGCCGACGTCACGGTGGGGCCCGCTTGTCGCCACCTGCCTCAAGAAGCAGGCCGACGCCAAGAATGACGTCATCTCAGAGGCCCCACCGCTGGCCGATCGTGAGCCATGAACCGAGTCCACGGTGGACCGAGCCAAGCGTGGACCACGCCCATGGACCGGCCGACGCCACCGCCCAATCGAGGCTGCCACGTGTCTAGGCTGACGCAATAATTAATTTCGAAAAGAAAATGATTTATTAATTCGAATAATGATTTCAGATTTTGTTCCAAATTTCAAACGCTTATAACTTTTGCGTTTCAACTCCGATTTGAGTGATTCAAATTTCTAAATTTGTATAAAATTCAGATCTACTCAAATATGAATTTTATTTATATTTTGGACTAAAGTTTTTCTCTGTAATATTATTTAATTGATTATTTAAACTTTAATAAATCATAACTTTTGCATTTTAACTCCGATTTGAACGATTCCAGGTTCTAAAAATCCAGAAAATTATGTTCTCTCTGTTTATGGATTTTATTTGGAGTTTTGGGATGTTTTTGCCTATTGTTTATTTGTGTATTGCTATTTGCACGCTTTACGAGTAGACGTTGAAGTGCCGGAAGGATTCGAAGGAGAAGTGTTGACTCAGGATCCAACTCAAGACCAAGAACAAGTACTCTTTGAAGGCAAGTTATGCTTTGACCATATTGATCCCATTTTGAAACCTATTTTGATTTAAACTATTGCATGCTAGTTCAATTAGAAAAATACTTGGTTTAAACATGGGGGTTAGATAAGTACCAATTTGCTGTATGACACCTTGATTATTTAAGTATGTGCCATGACCCTTGTCACCCTAGTTGTGGATTACTAGTTGGACATTATTAGATTGCCAACATGGGTTTTAGACCGTTGTAGTACCGCTTAGACCTGCTACGTGCTCATGACATGGTTTTGGACAATCAAATGTTAATATTGACTTAATGATATATTGAACCTGTTTTGGAAAAGTATCATGTGATGTTGATGGCACGTGGTGCATGGTAATCAACTGGGGTTTGATAAACGGTTTTCGACCGGGGCATGTGGCAAGAGTAATCAGGTGGGCCAGTTGTGGCATCGGGGATGTTGATTTGGTTCTTCGGGTAGTCTTGCCCTGGTCACCCTAAGGACTTAACCTTGCAAGCCTTTGAACTGGGTCTAACGTGCAACCACATGTCTCAGAATGGGACGGACCTAGTTGACTAAGTTGCTAATAACGCACTGTGGGACCTCGGAGGTCAACTACACCCTTTGTGTAAGTTGTGCGGGAGGCGTCTGGCTGAGGCCAGTACCCATCTAACGGTTGATTGGCCTAGACTTCGCCTTAGCGAAGGGAAGGGTTAGTCTTGCAATAACCGGGAGGACCACTTGTATTGTTAGAGGTTTCCGAAAGACTTTGTTACTGAACTCGCCTTTGTGGTGTTTGATTTGTATCTTGTGGGTAAAGTGCATAACCTCTGCAGAGTTTAGAATCTATTTAAATAGCCGAGTCCACGATCGACAATGCTCGGGGATTACAGTCAAGGGTTAGACTTTACGAAAATATCTTGGTTTTTAAAGGTTGTTTTGGTTTAATATTTAAGATTATTGAATTGTGGTTTAGTATTGGGTAAAATGTTTATTAATCTTCTTGAAAAGTTATTTACGCTTTACTTTTTTCTACTGCTTTGAATCTACTTATATTACTTTTCAAATGTCAAGCATCGCAAATATACCTTGAGCTATTCCTTTGTACCAAGCCATGCATATAGTATATTAGCTTGCATTCTGCGGCATGACTTGTCGAGTGCCAAGTACTCACCCTTGCCTCAACACAACACCGCTTGAAGAGGAGACTACGCCACTTGGAGGAGGAATTCCAAGAGGATCCGTCTACTTAGGGATGCGAGCCCGATCGGTTACTGTGGTATACTGGATGGCGCCACGAAGTTATTTGATTTTCCGCTGCTATTCTTTCTCTCTGAATAAGTTTCGCCTTGCGAGGCATATATTTGTAACTTGGCCATAAGGTCGAGTAACCAAGTTTGGTTATTTAAATAAAGTACTTTATTGGTATCGAGTGGTATGATTGTGATATTTACCAATGTTAAGACTGTGTGCACTAGCGCGTTCCTGGACTAGTGCTAAATACACAGAGGGTCCGGATTTGCAAATTCGGGGTCCCGACAACTCTCCCTGTTACCCCCAAACAACTTGTTTTTTCCAATGCCTATTTCACGGGATGTCCGATCACATAGGTTTGGGTTACCACCGTGTGTAACTCACGTGGGTCTCATTCCCATCTCCTTCGATGCACTGTCAATCACATTTCGTGATAGTCCTTTTGTGAAAGGATCTGCCAGATTGTTAGCTATTCGGGTGTGATCCACAACTATAACTCCAGAGTTTCTCAGTTTTCTAACAAACTTCAAACGTCTTTTCACATGCCTTGAGGATTTCATATTATCCTTTGTATTTGTCACCTTTAGGATAACTGTTTGGTTATCACAGTACATTAGGATAGCTGGAAAAAAGGAAAGTACACATGGCAGTGATGACGTGTCAATATTAATACACATGGTAAAAAGGAAAGTACACATGGCACGTCGCGGTCGCGCGTCATCACAAGTCACATGAATAAACGCTTACACGCGCACGTGCGTGCGCGCACATGTGTGCATTGCATTTCACCTCTATGTCACGTTTCAACCAGGTAAGACCAACCTTTCTTATATGTTGGTATCATCCCACCTAGACTAGCAATATCGTACTAAACATTTCACCTCCCACCATGCATAAGTAATTCTTTGAGATTTATGGAAATATTTATTTGGACCAAGCCCAAATACTCTAACAGTGGAAGGGGTATCAAAACATAGGGGTGGTACGTCCACGCTAAGGTCAGCCAGCCAAAATATGGACACCAGAATTAGGCTCCTCGATACGAAACACGACAACTGGCTCTACAACTTTTGGTGGATGCTGCAACATCGGGCCGGCCCGCTTGGCTGCCTGGGCCGGGCCCCGCCCGCCCATGCAAAAATCGCGCCCAGCCTAGCCGGAGAGAAACGACCGAATCGAGGCTCCGTCGGGGGCCAAGGCCTCCGCGATGCAAGCGCCCATGCCGCCAATTATAATGTGCGCCGCCTGCGCGCGTACGTCGACGAAATGTGCCGTGCTTCCGCTTCCGCCGCGCGCGTCGGAGACGTACGCGGCCGCGCGATCATGGCAGGCCGGGGGTGGCATGGGGGGCACCACGGGATGGATGGTGGTGGAATTAGCCGTGGCGTCAAGGCTCCACACCCGGCACGCGCGCCGTCAGCACCCAGCCAAGGAAACGGAGGCAACTGATCACGAGGCAATGCGCTAGCTAGCTAGGTCGACACGATCCAGCCTGAGTCCGTGATATCGCATGCATCGGCAGAAGTCACGCAACACAGGGCTGGGACCTGCAGAGCTCTGGTCAAAGTGAGAAGAAGAAAAAAAACCGATGCCTTTTTCAGATGGAACTCGATCGATGCCGTCTATGTTGGGCTTCCCGTTGACAGTAGCATGTACACAGATAAAATGAGAACTGTAGTTGAACTATGCAAATCTGTCGGTACCTTTGCGAATTCTCGACGATACATGTATGTTGCTTCCCGTTGTAGGGTCAACACTTACTGTTCAAGCCTTGTTACCATTGACTTGTCTTTCGTTGACAAGCATTTGCACTTTACGCTAGCTAGTTCACCGGGATCAATACAGTCTACCCACAGTTTCATTGCTTCCTATAATTAACAACTAGTTTTTTAGATAATAGAAGATTATAATTAATTGCTAGTGCTCACAGCTAGCATTAATTCTACCCCTTAGTAATAGTAATATCAGAAATGATTTTTCAACTTTATTAACTCAAGTGGGTTAGTATACTTGAGTTCGTTCATGTTGAGTTATCCGGAGTTCGCTGTCATGTCGAGTTATCCAATTTAGTCATTTTTCAGCTAGGAATTTGATAAACATCATCCGGATGTTTTTGTTTGCTAAAATCATCTAAATCTAGAAGCATTGGATCATTGTTGAGATTCAGGAGAATCGATTACATCCGATCCTATGATTTGATCTAACGGTTGAATGTTTGCATGGAATGCAGTCTAGCCGCTAGTGCACCAAACTCAAACATATACAAAGAGCTCTTTACACTAAATTGAATATGAATCGTTCATTATTTTCGATCCAATATATCAGATTAACTAGAGTTTTACTTATACTTCATCTGGTAGTACAGTAGTAAAAACACATTTAACTAATCAACGGTTTGATATAATTTTTACTACGCACTATATACTACCAGTATAATGCACTGTAAAATTTCTCTTTATAAAATCAATAGATCTCTTCTTTTCGAAACCCAATAATTAAAAATCTTATCTCTGTGTAGATCACCCGAGTATAATTAATCACACATACAAGCCCAATGTACAATCATTTTAAGCAGGCGATTATGTATAAAAAAAAAATCAACCCCCACATATCACCACCAAACTGAGGCATGTTGACAAATAATTTGGAGGCCCGAATCTTCATGATAACAACATTTGCTCATTTGAACTGTAGGTTACTAGCAAACGTTTGCCCGAACCTCCAGTTGGGCGGCACGACGTTGGAGAAGACGAGCGTCTGGCCGTCGGTGATGGTCACCCTGAAGGACAGCGCCTGGCCGTTGAGGTAAACCAGCGAGTGCCAGTTGGCACCCCAGTTGTGCGCCATCGCCATCCAGTCGGCCGACTTGGAGCCCTTGATGTCCATCGCCTTGATCGAGCCGGCCGCCGCGACGTTGGTCAGTAGCACCAGCTCGAAGTAATCACGCCCGCTGATGGTGAACCGCACCCCGCCCTTCTTCATGCATGGAACCCTGAAAATGTTCAGATTTAGTCATCTTAATTTGCTAATGTATCGGTTATGAAAGCAATGGTGAAAAGTTGTATTTTGGAGACCATGCACTGTTTAGGAGAATATGTGCTTTTGTAGGTACCTTTGGTATATGACGGGGATGATGCCGCCGCGGTAGATGCCGATCTTCTCCCAGGCCGGCTGCGCCATGTCGAAGTGCGGCTCGGCAGGTCCCAGTTGGGCGGGCAGAAGTTGGTGGCCGTGATCGTCACCGACACGCCGGGCTTGCACCACGTCTTGTCCGTTTCGCGGTCGCACACGATCTTGTAGCACTGGCCGCACGCCAAGCCGTTGTTGAACAGCGCCGTGCTCAGCGCCGCCGTCCGCGTGCCGTACCCCTGCGCGAACATGTTCCCGTACCCGCACGCCCCGCCTGCATGCACGCCACATACGTACGTACATCGATCACAAACGAGAGCAGCTAGCTAGCTTACCCATGGTGCACTAATCGGTTATGTACGTACAAGCATTTAGTTTGTGATCGCAGCTAGCTTACCCATGGTTCCGGAGGCGTCGCTGCCGCCGTAGAACGTCGCGTGAGCCCTCAACCACCCGCTCGGCGCCAGCGCGTCCGCGGCGATTGCCAGCGAGCAGCCTAGCGCCAGCACGGCCGCCGCCGCGCGCATGTAAGCTCCAGCCATGGCTTACCAATTAATCAACGTCGTCGTCTAAACAATCGCAGGTTTTCTGTGCACGTATATCCGGCTAGCTAGCTCGTTGTTGGTCGATGGAGATGGTTGGAATGAAGTTTCGTGGTGGATGAATGCTGAACCAGCCGAGGTACATGATATATATGCACAAACGAGCTCGTAAGTGTACGTAGTAGGAGCCGCGGAGAAAGACGTACGTACTGGCGTGTGGCGACTGCGAACAGCAAGGCCGGCCGGCCACATCTCAAGGCAGCCGAGCAGCAGTGCACATGCATGCGCATGACTTGCGGGGGTGGCGCAGGAGAAGATGCGTGCGCGCTGACACGGCCGCTGCATGACACGGCCGCTGCATGCACACGTAGAAATGTAGCATATCCCACCCATATTTGCTTCGAAACTGTATGTGCCCTGTAGCTAAAACGGCTTACCATTTACCAACCCTCCGCCACGAAATAGAAACATTCTAACCGCCTATATAGCCAACACTCATTAGCTCGCATCTTTCCATGACTAGCCAGTCCCGCCAAGATGCGCCAGCGATCGCCAAAGTACGCACGATTTCAGCACTAGCTAGTTCAGCAGCAACCATTCGCTTGGTTTATATAGACGTGTGTATCGATCTGAAAGCAAATTTAATGGTCTGATGGTTGCTAAAGAAAACATCCGGATGAAACTTATCAAAACACTTATATATTATCGTCAGAGAGGCGATAATGTGCAGCAAAACAAGTGCAAATTAGGTTGTGTTCAGTTTCCCAGCTGATGTCCCGTGTTGCCAAAGAGATGGGGTACGTTTCTTCTTTAGTCGTGCGTGTACGCTCGTTCAGGGTGAAACCTCGCGCTCGCACGGCAGCGTCAGCGTCAGCGTGGCCGCGCGGACGGTGCGACGCGGCCGCCGAGATGGGGATGAGACGCACCGAAAGGGAGGGAGGGTACCTTCTCCTGGCCATTTTTGTGTGTTTGCTTGCTTATGCGCTCTAGTGCAACGATGCCATAGTCCGGCGGTTGCTGTTTCGGAAGGGAATCTGCCTGAATATGGATTTCCCTCGGTGCCATCGCAAGCAATTCAGTGGAAGATACAGCCATGGTTAAGCTATGATTGCGTGCGTGCGTACGTCTCCCCGTTGGGAAGTAACTAGTAAGGCAGGACTCGTATGGATGATAACATTTTACAAGACGAAAATATATTTGAGGAACTCTGCTCACAGGGAGGTCTGGGTTCAGTCTAACATGCACCCCTGCCAACCGTTCGAGTCCCTGTATCATCCGTAGTTTAATCCCATGATATATAAATACTAGGGAATGTGGCGCGCTCTGCCGCGCCGTTCTGTTAAGTGGTTTCCGAAAGTAAACGAAGATTGCTAAGAGAACAGATTGGTGTATGCTTTTTATTTACGTGTGTATCAAATCTGGACATGTCTTTTGACGAATTTGCTTAACACTTTATCATCACCCGACTAACCTTCTTCTGTCGAGTTTAATACTCTATGTGTTAACCGAGTAATAATACATGCTCCAAAAATATTAGAGATGCCAACCTTCTTTTATTGAGTTTAGCACTCTATGCGTTCATCAAGTAATAATACACGTTTCGAAAAATATTAGAGATCGAGCTGGGAAAAAAATCTAGAGATTAGAGATCGAGTTGAAAAAAAAATCTAGAATAGAGCTGTACACATTTCTGTTGACGAAAATATTTTCTCTTGGAAAAACGGAGAAAGGACCTGGACGTAAGGGCCGGGGACCTGTTTGCTATATTTTTGGACCTAATCGCTATTATGAAAAATTAGAAAAAGGCTCGTTCGAGATTTGTATTTAGCGGGGAACTTTTCCATAAAATAACGAACCAGGGACCTAAACGCAATTTAGAAACGTTTTTCTTATACTCACAAAAAAATCGCAAAAAGATCTCTTTGTAATTTATAGGGACCTATCCGTAATTTAGAGAAAAGGGAGGGACCTTTTTGCAAAATAACATGGGGGTGAGGTGGATGCATGAGAGGGCTCCAATTCTCCCCCACATAATAGAGTTAGTATGAGTCGGTGACACGACCACTACTACACAAATATATATCACTGTCGATTTTTCTTCATCATCACAGTCGGTTTTGGTGACGACACAATGATTTTTCTTCATTATCACAATTGGTTTTGGTGACAACACAAAGTCTAGACAGTGATGAGGACGTTATATCACAGTCGGTTCCCGTGAGATAGTAATAATTAGTCATCATAATCGGTTCTAGGTGGGAACCGATTGTGATGACCACCTCATTACAATCGGCATATAGAATCGATTGTGATGACCCCCTTATCACAATTAATTCTAAGTAAGAACAGATTGTGATGATCATATACATCATTCGATAACTCCAAATTCACAATACCACAATACAAATTACAATATACATTCACAATATAACAATATCACAGAACATTCACAATACTCAAACCTGAGCAACCCAAGCTCAAAACACGTCAAATACTCATCACAAACAAGGATGGACCTCCACATGGTTCTTCAATCTCCCCCTTGATGAGTATATTGACAAATCACACAAAAGGCATAATTTGAGTTTGAAATTAAAGAAAGAAAGCAATTTGATTGCCAAAAATCATGCTTGGTCCATTAGAAAGAGAAAGCAAGTTCATGACCAAGTAGATGAAACGATTTTCAGAGCTCAACACAAGATAGAACATTTTTTCAACAACAACTCTAAAAACCAAGAAATCTCTCAAAAAGCTCAATTCTGCTCATGATCCAAAAGCAAGGACAAAAGTTCAACAGGATCATGAGAAAAGCATTTTTTTTACCCCTCTAAGATGTCTTTTCTACAATTTCTCCCCATTTTGGCAATATAGGCATCAAGAAGGTAGTTTTTGGATGAAATGCAACCTAGAAGAGCTTTGAAGATTATGCAAGTGATCATTTAGACAAAGTATGACACGAAGCTACTCATGTTCAGATTATGCCATCCTAAGTCATATCCAATGACATATTTCAATTTTTGCTAACTAGCTCAATAGAAATTATAATAATTTTGCATGATTTCAACAAAAGCATTACTTAGCGCAAATTCTAGACTAGAAACAAAGCCAATCCAAAAGATCATATAGATATACTAGAGTTCAACCTAGTCAACACTTTTGGAAGCTACAAGACCATTAGAGAATCTTCATGCTCAAACATCTCTTTTAAATGCAAATTTTTTATTAAAGCTTATGAGGCGGTATAGAGAGTTAGGCTTAGTAAAGCACATCCTTGACTAGGCGCCATCGACAAAGGCTTCCTAAGCTTCACTCTCCTCCGCAAACCTCTAGTTCATTTTGCATTTTTCAGTGTATTGACTCAAGCCATTAGCAACCATCTCAAGCAGGAAGCTTAAAAGAGTGGTTTTGGTCATACACTCTTCATTCCAAGTTTGTTCCAAGTGCAATGGGAAACAGTCTCGTGAATGAAGTGTGTTGAGTTCAATTTTTGCACAAATGAGTCAATTTGTATCTTCCGTACTTAGATTCATGAGCATCATTGAGGATTCTAGAATGAAACAATGTAGCTAGCCCAAGTTGCTCTAGGGACTCTAGTAGAAACCCATTATTTCACTTAGTCATGGCATAACCATCTAGTAAAGAAATCTAGCAAGTAAAAGCTAAGTTTCATCAAGTTTTCAGGAAAGTTCAACTTTAAGTATCGGATAGCTTAACATGATATACCAAATTGGATATGACCTAGACTAGCAATTATCCTCGGAAAAGTAGCTAGGCGCAACATATCACAATTTTATCATTTGCATAATAGACAAAGCTCGGAAATGAGAAACAAGTCTATATGCAATGCAAGAAAGTCAGTTTCACGAACTCCCCCTCAACAAATGAGTCGATTAAGCACAAAATCTTATTCAAGTTGAGTTATTAGCAATTTTAGATTCCAAAAAGATGAATTGGACTCAACTGAAATCAAAAGACAGAAATGAGGAGAAGGAATCAAAAACCTGACAAATGGATAATCTATGAGCATAGATAAGATGAAGAGAAACACTAACACTCAAACTCGCTCTCACCTTCCCTATATGACTTATATAGGAAAGCTACATCTTCAGCTACAACCCAGGAGCAAACACACACCCTGTCTACCCAGGGGGCCCACACCTGCTAGACCTAAAAGATTGTGAGTGAGCTCAACCAAGAAGAAGAGAAGAATAGCATCCTAAAGCATAAGGTGAGAGGTCCATGCCGAGGCATGCCAGAAGTCTAGGTGAAGTGGACTCAACAAGGTGAAAACTATCCCATAGATACCCAGAAGAAGAAGGCAATGCTGAATATACATATAAACATATAATACACACCAGCTCCCCCTCAATATATGCCATATGGGCTCATAATCCGAAGCTCTCCTCTCATGGCAACAAACCTGGAGCTATCCAAAGGCTTAGTAAAAATGTCAGCCAACTGGTGGTCACTCTCCACAAACTGAAGCACTATATCACCCTTCTACACATGGCCTCTAAGGAAGTGATATCTGATATCAATGTGCTTGGTCCGAGAATGCTGCACTGGGTTCTTAGCAATGTGAATGGCAGAAGTGTTATCATAGAAAAGTAGAACACACTCTGTAGCTAACCCATAGTCTCGTAGGGTCGATCTCATCCAAAGTATCTGGCTACAGCAATTGGCTGCAGCAACATACTCGACCTCTGCGGTGGACTGAGCAACTCCGGACTGCTTCCTAGAGGACCATGATACAAGAGAAGTGCCAATGAATTGGCAAGTGCCAGATGTGCTCTTCCTATCTATCCTATAGCCAGCAAAGTCTGCATCTAAAAAGGCTCTAAGGGATAGACAAGAGGAAGAAGAGTACCAGATACCATAGTCAGTGGTAGCTCGAAGGTACCTGAAGATGCGCTTCACCGCCTGACAGTGAGAGACGCGGAGAGAAGCCTGAAACCGAGCACAAAGATATACAGAGAAATGTATGTCCGGTCTAGAGGCAGTGAGATACAAGAGGGAGCCGATCATGCTCCGGAACTCCTTCTGATCAACTGGCTCACCATCCTCGTCAGGCTCGAGAACAGCAGTGGTGGCCATAGGAGTCATGACTGGCTTCCCGTTAGACATGTCAAAGCGCTTCAGGAGGTCTCGATTGTACTTGCCTTGATGAAAAAATGTACCCTCCCGAGTCTGCTTAATCTGAAAGCCAAGGAAGTAGGTCAACTCACCCATCATGCTCATCTCGAACTCAGTACTCATCACATCTGAGAACTGAGTAACGAACGAATGTGAGGAACCACCAAAAATGATGTCATCGACATAGATCTGGATTAGGAGAAAGTCCAAATCAGAATGTCTGACAAACAGAGTCTTGTCCACTTAACCCATACGAAAACCATGACTCAAGAGGTAGGACTTAAGCCTCTCAAACCAAGCTCGGGGGGGCTTGCTTAAGTCCATACAAAGCTTTGGAAAGCTTGAAGACATAGTTTGGGTACTTGGGGTTCTCAAATCCTGGAGGCTGTCTGACATACACCTCTTCTTCAATGAACCCATCGAGAAATGCACTCTTGATATCCATTTGATAAAGCTCGAAGCCTTTGGATGCCGCGAATACGAGCAGGATCTTGATGGCTTCTAGTCTGGCTACAGGGGCAAAAGTCTCCTCGAAGTGGAGGCCCTCGACCTGAGTGAAACCCTGAGCGACTAGTCTAGCCTTGTTTCGAACTACAACCCCATCCTCACTCTTGCTTATTTTTGAACACCCACTTGGTCCCAATGATGTTGTGACCAGAAGGGGGCTCGACAAGCTTTCAAACTTTGTTCCTCTCGAAGTTTTCAAGTTCCTCATGCATAGCATTGATCCAAGATTCATTAGATAATGCATAAGAAACATCCTTCGGCTCTAAAGAGGCAACAAAGGCAGAGTGGAGGCAGAAAGTGGACAAACCTGATTTAGAGCGAGTGACTCGCTCAAACAGATCTCCAATAATCTGGTCAGGTGGATGAGCCTGCTGAATGTGACGGGGAGGTCCAGAAGCGAAAGTGACCACTACTCTCGTGGGAGAAGTAGGAACAGAGTCACTAGCCGCCGAAGAGTCTGAGGGTGTGGGCGGATCTCCCTGGGGTGCAGAAATGGAAGTGGGAGGCACCTCGGGAGCAGGAATGGTGACTGGATCAGGCAAGACGCCTTCATCTCCGTCATCAATTTCCTCAGAAAAAATAGACTGGGAAAGAGGAGAAGGGCCTGAAATGTCTGGTCTAGCACCAGGGCTAGTCTCATCAAAGGTCACCTCACAGGTCTCTATGATCCTACCCAAGTCTATAGCCCAAATCCTATAGCTACGGGCAGAAGTCAAGTAACCCAGAAAGATCCGGCAGCAGAGCGTGGTTCGAACTTATCTAGCTTCCCAGACTTCAAGAAGAAGCACTTGCAACCAAAAACACGAAAATGAGATACACTAGGTTTTTGCCCATATCTCAACTCATAAGAAGTGCGGTGCAAGTGTGCCCTAAGAAAGACTCTGTTGGCAACATGGCATGCCGTAGCTACAGCCTCAGCCCAAAACTTCCTAGGAGTATTGTACTCATCTAGCATCGTCCTGGCCATCTCAACCAGGGTTTTGTTCTTCCTCTCCACTACACCATTTTACTGAGGGACGTATGGAGAAGAGAACTGATGCTCTATGCCTAACTCCTCACAGAAGCTACTAAAATAGGAGTTCTTGAACTCTGTGCCATTGTCACTACGGATCGCTCGTAAGGCACCTGGGAGCTCAAGAGACAACCTACAAACCAAACCCCTAAAATGAGAAAATGACTCATCCTTCGAGGCCATGAAGAAAACCCAAGAATACCTCGAAAAGTCATCGATAATGACAAGAATGTACCACTTCCCTCCCGTTGATTGCACTCTAGCTGGACCAATAGTGTCCATATGCAAAAGCTGTCCTGGTGCATCAGTCATCACTCGGGTGACTGGGGGATGAGGAGCAGCAACCATCTTGCCATGTCGGCAAGGAGGGCATACTACATCTTTGACCATCTTGAGTTTGGCCAAACCACAAATGAGATCATGGTTGCTAACTCGGGTCAAATGATCAAAGCCAATGTGACCAAGCCTCCTATGCCAAAAGGAGAGATCATGGGACTCTGAAGCAATAAGACAATGAAGAGTCTCGAGAAGAAGAAGAAAAATCAGCACGAAAGACTCCCAAAACAAGAAATCCCGCAAATCAACTCCCTATAAGAATCGAGGATTCTACAGCCACTAAACTTGAAGCTTACCTCGATATGGTCATCGATAAGCTGAGTAACAGAAAGCAAATTGAAATGCAGCTTACTCACTAAGGCAACGTCCTTAAGGATAAACTGATCATTAATGCGGACGGTACCTTTAGCGATGACTCTACCTGAAGAAGCATCCCCAAAAGTGATCACCTCATCACCGGGAGCTCGGACTAGGGAAGAAAACCAACGGGAGTCTCCGGTCATATGACGTGAACAGCCAGAGTCTACGATCCAAACATCCCCCTTCCCTGTCCCTTGATCTTGAATCAATGAGAGCGAAAGGCAGATGTCTCAGTACCAGGAAAGATCAAAGCTTTTCTGAAAAGTAGCTTTTAGCTGAGCTGCATAATTGAAGGGCTGCACGGCTGAACGGCTGGGCTAAAGAGATTTGGTATTTGTCAGTCTGGCTTTTTAGTATAGCTTTTAAGTATGAGAGATGCGGGTCGGAAATGAGGATGAGAGTGGTGTGGTTTAGGATTTTATACTTGGTGGAAAGGGGTAATTTTCTTTGAACTTTAGTGGTAAAGTCATAATCCCAACCCACCGAAGCCGTAGGAAGCTACCTCAAACCAGCTTTCGGCTTTCAGCTTTTTCTAGTACAAATGGGCTGCTGATTTTTGGCTTCTAGCTGTGAAAAAGCTAGCTATTTGGAACACTTGTGACTTCCAGAGGAAAGAAGCCAAAGCTGAAGCCATTCCAAACAGGGCCTACTCCTTGCGGAGCTCTCTAGGCGATGCTCCTTCCCCATTCCTGTCCACGACCAGCTGCCTCTGCCTCCTCGGTTCCATCGGCGACGGCGTGTGGTTAGGCCGAAAGCCCTCCCAGGTCGGTGGCCTTGCTTCCTCCCCCTGTTCCGAGCACGCCATGGCCGAAGCCTCGCCCTCTTAGATCCAGCGGGGAGGTCATCGTCAGCAGCTCATTCGATGGTTCTTGGCGAGCCGTGGGATTGGCCCTTTCGGAACCTTTGAGGCTGCGCTCAAGGACCTCGATGGAGGCGCTGCCCTTCCCAATCCAAGCCCGCCAAGTCCCCGATTGCCACCGCTCCCCTCGGCTTCTTGATCGACGGCTAGATCCACCATCCCCCATGACTCCAGCGCCATCCTCCCCAGCCGATGGCTCCCTGACGCCACCGCTCGACTCATCCACCGCCCCCAACCACCTCTCCCACACCGCGGCTGCCGCAGCCACCACGTCTCTGTTGAAATTGCGGCGTAAGAGGACATACTCCTCGGCTGGGCCCAGATGACTTGGAGATGATGGCCGATGCATTGAGGATGACTACAACGCATGGTTCGTACTGCAGTGAGCTAACCTTGACCTTAGCTTTTGAACTCAAGCATTGATGTGTACATTGATTCATCTGGCTTATCTTGTGTGTGGTCTTCTTATTTGTGCACATAGCTTAAGATTGATCTCAACTTTAGAGTTTGGCACTTAACGTCAAAAGCTAATGCTTTGTTTTTTCAACTAAAGGAAGGAACTGCTATGTCCAAAGTTGGATGAATTGCTCCGAGTTGAAGATGATTATTCAATAGCACCAACTCCTTACACAGCTGTTATTGCGGGATATAGAGTTGGGTTTGTTGAAACAGAAGGCGCCACACATATCAACAAGTCTTTCAGTCTCATCAATGATCATGCTGCCCATGACATTCAACATCCTTGTAGGTATGACATTTTTGCTTTTATGTTCACATGCCTAGGACTTTGGTTGTGGTACGAGCAAATTCTGATCGTTCTTCTCTTGCAGGGCAAATGTGGCTGCGTGGCGGGAGCTTCATACACCAGCTTCTGACGGGTCTTGCATTCGTTTAGAGTTTGATATTGCACGAACTGCCCTCATGTAAGCATACTCAATGATCCAGATTTGTTAGTTTCGGAAATTAGTAGACAAACGTGATTATTTAATTGGTCTTGAGCAGGTTGTGATTAGGGTAAACATATAGTGCGATATTTACGATCCCTCAAAATGCTATAGGTTAATTTCTGAATGTTCTATTGCAAAGTACTACGCTATTAGTGGACATCTCTCGTTGCCTGTTGCAGCTACCTATGTCCTGCTATTTATTCAATCCTTAGCGGTGTCAATGCTGAATCTTGATGTACATTGAGCTAAATCTTGAGAAGGTCATCTTAGTGCATTCAAAAAAGCACAATGCCATTCTTTACACACTACCAAGGTATAACATATATAGCTCCTCACTTTATTCATTGCTTTGGTCATATTTCAGATGGAAATATAAATACTTTGCTTCCAAAGATTACTCCTACATGGATATTCTACCTATCCATGATCACAATGTTGTCAAGGCTACTAATACATCCACAACCCTAAATCCTATAGTAATGTTTTCTTAGAGCAGCTTCTGATGTGATCCTACATGAGGCTTGGTTTACAGAAGTGATTAGACTACATAGCTGTTTTTATTTGCAAGCATCTTGTTCCATTTCTTTATTTTTCATTTCGTTTGTACCAAAATGCTTCCAATGTCAGGCCTTTCATGTCTGTTTGGTAGCTCGTGCTTACCTTTTAATAACACGATAAGGCAGAATAGTTTGAGACACTTAGTTTATTTTCGCACTCCATTTTTTTAACCTACATTGGCATTCCAAGACTGTATAAATACTTATTATCTTTCCGATTTCAGAACAGAGATACTTTGCATGGACACTGTACACAAAGATTCATTTCACATAGATAAATTTGTTTTATATTATGAAAATAGAGCGATACAAACACACATTTTTTTTATTATCATATCCATGTTGTGGAACACAATAGTGCACACTGAAGCAAGGAAAGAGCCTTTGTTTTGATTTCGCATGCTTTCCATACTAAATTTATATAAGCTTCATTCATTCTGCATTTCAGGTCTACTACTATTGGAGTATTTATTTGCTAAGAGCCTTAGTTTTGGAGATGTTCGCAAGGCCCTTGGACTAGACATATCAAAGGTTATTTTAATATCAATAGATTTCTTTGTCACTTTTATTTCTTCCTATATAATTCTCCCGATATGTCTATATGAATTTTGTCCATTTTTTCCTCAGACTGCACCTAATTTGTAGTCACACTGCCGAATTTGCCTTCATTCTTCCGTCTGTTCTTTGTCAAGTTTTATCTGTGACTTTGGATGATTGGTCTGATAGTGACATATCAACATGTGGTTTTTGACTTCTGTTCCACAATAAAGTGTTATATTTGGTATAGAAAATATTCATGTCTAAATAATGCAGTCAGAAAAGATAGAAGTGTCTACTTAGATGGAGTTTCTTATACAGCGGAATATAATGTTGGACTTGGAAAATAAAGCCTTGAAGCAAAAGCTGGATAGTCTTAAATTAGATGACATCTATAAAACTAGCAAAACTTCTGAATGGACAATGGATGCATAGGTGCTTACACTCTGTAGTTATACTGGTTAAATAATTGTTGAGTTAGGGAACTTATTAAGGCTGAAGAGGGTGGAGGGGTCTGGGGTTTAGGAATCTTCACAATTTTCAACATAGCAATGCTACCTAAGCAAGTGTGGCTGCTATTACAGGATCCCAGCTTGCTTTGTGCAATCTAAAACTAACACAGCTAATCTTGCTCAATATTCCCCATGTTCGATCTAAAACTCCGTCTAACAATGTAAATGACCAATCGCGTACCCAATCAATTCGTCCAAAAACCAATGCCAGAAAATGTTTCATCAGTTCTTTAGATCTAGGAGCAAAAGATTCTTGACTGATTCTCAGACATGTCCCTCAACATGGCTGCATCTCTCACATAATATAGTGCATTTCTTGATATTCTTAGCTGTGTTTGTGAGACATCAGCCCGTATACAGGGGAAGAATTTGTGGTCTAGAACTCGAGAACAATGCATCTATACATTTAGATTGCTTTTGAATATTTTTTACATGTTGTTTATTTCTTTGCATTTTGCCAATAGGAACAGGGCAGCATGCAGTTATTACCAACATTTTCTGACAACTCAAAGTACCAACTGTCTAGAGACAAGAGAGTATAGATCCATTTTGATCAATCTGGTTTCTTTTAACTTTCAAGAGAAGACTAATATTGTTATTATTTTAATGTATGCACTAACATAATGATATAAACAACTCCTTTCTTTAGTTCATTCCTGCTTCCAACTTTTTCCCCCCTGAAGTGTGCTGCCAACTTTATAACCCCAACAAATGTAGTCTTCCTATGGATGCTAATGCCATACTATAGATAAAGGATGGAAGGTGATGGAAATGTTGCTTACTCCTAATCTTTCCATTGAACAACCAAGAAGGGTATCAACATCTTCCGTCGTGAGGTATGCACATTACCGATTTACCCATGGACCACTTGTTTTTTGTTGTGTACGCGTGTCGAATCATAACATATGGTTGGTGCATATTCTTTCAGCAACGTAGGCAGCTTTCAGACTAGAGTTCATTGCTAACATTTGCTTCTTGTGTTTTTGTTTTCAAAGGGCTTCTGTTGTGTACAGCATCTACCAATGACGTACAAAATGAAAGGGGTCGTCAAAGGCTTCAAGGTTATCTCTCATCTCTGGCATGTGATTTTCATGTATGAATTTTGATCACGCAGAACAAAGGTTGCAGGCTTAAAAATTGGATTCAACTATCCATTGCTCTAGCTTATTCTTCCTTCTACATGCCATGCTTGCAGTAATTAAGGAGTATCAGGTGGAGATTTGGTCACCAACAGACGTGAAGTATGTCACGCATATTGTTTGGGACAACCCAACGGGGAGTGTTGCTTCTCCCAGCTAGTTCATATATAACAGTATTCAGAACAATGCTACAGTTCTCTTTTGATCCATTGCTTGATTACCTACATTAGTCCTGATTTGTTATGAAGCTGAGTTATCTCAATTTTCCTATTTAGATAAATGACATGAAGGGGTTACCGGACTTTTCATTGTTGAGCAATTTCGGACTATCAACAGTCAGCTCCTGGACTTCCTCAAGGTATTTTTTTCAGATATCATGTTCTTCAGTTCCTGCAATGGTGCACATGTTTAGTCCAATTGCTTCCATTTTCTCAACAATAAGGTTCTGTCGTGTTTACTTATAGCAATATGCATATATAGGCCTATGGGGAAGGAAACTTGCTGTTTTTTACAGGCACACATAAATAAGTACCTAGGTTTCTTATTAGGTCTGCCTTGTTGTGCTCCCTTACAAAGGAAGATCAGTTCTGATAAATCCAAGTGCTGTTGTACATGTCAATAAAATGCATAAAGTAGAAATTTGAATTGAAGGACTAATATTCTAACTGGTAAAATTAAGGTTCGAGAGATTATATATGGAATCATGTTTACTGGGGGTGCATAATTCGAATTCTGTTTTGAAGATTATCTTGCCAAACCTCGATAGCATAGATTGCAATCACATTTCTCTTACTGAATTCAATTTTGCACATGTATTTGTAGTCAATACTACGACTAATGAATGAAACAGATTTTGCTTTAAGAGGATTTTGAAAGCTAAATCAGATGGCAGCATTCTAACAGCTTGAAGTACCATTTAAATAGATTTATGTCAGTTTTTCCTTGAAGATGCGACACTCACATTTATCATCAAACCTCGACAAATGGCTTATTCATAATTGTTTGTGAACTTAGTTTTGTTACCTTTTTATCTGGCACTTGAATCAATTTAGGTTTTCATTCACTGTTCTTTGTCCTTCATTTGATGGCCAGAGGTAGGAGAAAACCGCTAACTGTTACAGCCCTGGGCAAGGCTTGATGCCAGATAGTTTCAAGATTCGGACCATGCCTCTTAGTGAAAATAATGAAGCATTTCAGGAGGTTTTGGACCCTAACTTTTGGCGAGTCAGCTATTGGCCATGTATTTTCTATTGATTCTGGTATATCTCTCTCTTGTGATGTGCATACATATTACATCATTACACATTCTTTTCTTTTGAAGTTGAGAATTGTAACCATGGTTTTGGTGGAAACCATATCTCACACAAACACGTGTGCTATGATTGGTGAAAAAACAAAGAAACATCAGACTATGGATTCCATTCGTGTAAGTTATTCCATAATTTTAAAAAAAAAATATTTCTACTGTTTTTTATGTGCATTTTTCCTGTTCATATTCCTTTTGTCTTTGGCATGGAGTAACACCAATCTAGCAACCCTGATATTGCTTTCATTTGCAGATATTACAATACCAATGGATTCTAGATTGCTAATATTGGATAAACTTCATCTTTATTACAGGGGTCTATTCTAGGTATATTACAAACATATTGTTTATATTCCACTTATATTTTATTCAAAGAAACTAATTTTGCCCTATTTATAGATCCATTACTCTATTAGACTCTCATCTGCACATACTAGAGTTTTTCACTTTTGTTGTTTATTTTACAGTACGTGATGTGCACTGTAAACTTTTCTTTGTTCATATGAAGTAAATCACATTATGAGCTTTAATTAATTAGTTTCTATATTGATCTTTGCAATGAATACTTGCTGACCAATGCCAAAATAGATAACTTGGAGGTAGGATTAGTTTTGATACCAAATACTCACCATCATGGAATAGATTGTCTATATGTACACTTTGCAAGCAGCCTTTTTGTCTTGATTAATATACACGGTATAATATTTTCTTTTTCTCTTAACCATGTACAACACTTCATCAAAAAATTACAGTGCGTAACACACAATCCTGCATAATATACTTATAGATACCTTTATATCACATTGTAGAGGAAGCTTTTCCTCACTTGCTAAGCATATTTAGCAAACTTGTGCAGATTGTCAATCCTCCAATTGAAGTAGCTGGATCAAACTGATATGCAAAATATCTTGGTCTTCAATTTATGTATGTTATTTGGTTATTATAGTAAAATGTTTCTTACCAATTTCTGTTTCCAGCATTTGTTTACATATGTAGTTGTTTTCCTTTCTTGCTTTGTGTTGTGACATTGCGCTCCTTTGCAGACACTATCAAATTTCCTGCGGACATTGCAGCGTACCAACCTAAATTCTTTGCTATCAATTACGGCGCAGCGTAGCACGTGATTCACACTAGTATACAACAATGGGCAAAAGCAAGCAGAAACCTTGAAACAAAATGGTTTCTATGCTTGTTACCAACTTACCATTCCTTCTAAATTCAAGGAGAACCAAATTTGTTCCCCTCGCTGTCAAGAATTCCTCTGAGAGGAATAATAAAAAATGTGAAGCTTGAACTTCGCTGCCACAATAACTAAATTGTTGAAATTCTACTTTGTCAATTTGACATCAATAAGCGAGCCTGGCTTTGTTTCAGGGTTGAGGCAACTATTGGTAGTGCCCCCTATTCGACCAGGAGGCCAATACCGAAAAACAGATCTCCCCAAAATGTTCATTGAAGGAAGAGGACCCCTGAGCAAACATAATGCAGTTGTGAAGGCCAATTCAGTTCAATTCTAAAATGAAATAAGCAGTAACATGAGAAAACTAGCAGAAGATCAATGGAATTTACAGTATTACCACACATGTGAATCATAACTGTTGTTCCGGTTATCTCCCATTACAAAAACCGAGTTTTCTGGCACTTGCTGCAACGAAAATATAGCAGCAACATGGTTAATTACATAAACAGAAAATGACCAAAAAGAATAAAATAGTGCACTTTTTTTCTACAAGAATTGAAACATAAATCAAGCAAGGCATTCGTGTATGTGTAGACAACATGTATACAGCACAAAGAACTCTTATTCCTTGCGATGAACTGTTCGTTAAACAATATATCTGTGCATGGTGGTACGCACATGCGCCTATGTAATGTGAGGCTGGGTGGGTGCTCTGCAAGATAGATGCTATTATAATTTCTCAGTGGTTTATGTGGTACAAATTATTTGGAGTTAGCATTATACATAATTTAAAAAGTTTACTCAACAACTTTTGAACAATAATCTCATGTTGAAATCTTCTCTCTACTTTGTCACAAAATAAATGGTTCACGAGACAAATGAACAATGTTTCCTAGCAAATCGTGACAAAAGGATGTTAACATATGAAATACATATATCCCACAACAAAAAAGTTAATGTTAGCTGTTATTTATGCAGGCAGCTCACATATAGTTCATGAGTGGCTCAGAAATATCTTACCGCAGGGTTCATGTCATAAGAAGGGGGCTCAAGAATGAATTCTTCATTTCTAGCTTCACCATTCACAAGTAGTTTTCCTTCATGAACCTGCAACACATCAGGCAACGAAATATAAGCCACTTGTTATTTTTTGAGGGTGATCTGCTGTTTCCATGAGAATTGTAAAATGTCAAGCAACTTCTCCAAAATAAGGTTTCAATGGAAAAT
Organism: Rhipidocladum racemiflorum; assembly: GCA_036346355.1. Lineage (NCBI taxonomy): Eukaryota > Viridiplantae > Streptophyta > Magnoliopsida > Poales > Poaceae > Rhipidocladum > Rhipidocladum racemiflorum. The sequence continues at coordinate 75,237,993 of CM070571.1, forward strand.
AATACTTGCATATTAAGTGGAAGCGCTTAAAAGAATTCATAGGATAGAGGTTTTTTTCCTATCATTTTCATCACAAGTACTAAAGTCTAAGGCGTTTCATGAGATATGAGATCCTTTTTCACAATTCTAGCATTGAACAGCAAACCAATTTGGGTTGACAGTGGTGGCTAATGTTAATAGCACTTGTATTCATCATGAGGCCAATAGACCAATATATATACATGTACATGAGAGTATAAAGGGAAAGCCTAATATCTATACAAAGCATATCAGGATACTGTCTAACCCCCCCCCCACCCCACTCAAACTCATGGTGGATCTACAACACTGAGTTTGGAGAGGTAAAAGTGATGATAAGCTCTAGTTTGTGTCTTCGTGAAGAAATCTGCTAACTGAAGCTCTGAAGGCACACACTGAGAAGCCACAACCTGATCCTGTACCTGTGACCGCATATAAGAAGCATCAACACCAATATGCTTGGTGAGTTCATGCTTCACTGGATCTCTGGCAATGTTGATAGCACCCGTACTGTCAGATAAAAGAGAAGTCGGTGTAGAAATAGAAACACTGAAATCCTCAAGCAACCACCGTAGCCAAGTAACCTCTGCTGTCAAAAGAGCCATAGTCCGCAACTTCGGCCTCGGACTTTCGAGCAGCTAGTATGCTTCTTAGTCTTCCAAGCAATGAGAGAACCACCAAGAAAAACACAGTAAGCAGAAAGGGGCCGACGATCAAAGTGATCACTAGCCCATGTAGCATCAGAGTATGCCTGGAGCTGTAAAGAGCTGAAGCGTGGAAAGAAAAGACGGCGAGAGATAGTTCCACAAAGATATCGTAGAACACGAAGAAGATGACTATAGTGGAGCTGAGTGGGAGCAGAAACGAACTGACTCAGGATATGAACTGGATATGAAATGTCAGGACGAGTGACACCAAGGTAAACAAGACTCCCAACAAGATGGCGATAGCGAGTAGGATCCTCAAGAGGTTCACCATCAGTAGGTCAAATGTGAACATTGAGCTCCATGGGAGTCTCGGCTGTACGCTCATCAGTGAGAGAAGCACGATCAAGAAGATCCTGGATATACTTCTCTTGGGAGAGAGAAGCCCTCAGATGTAGAAGAAACCTCAATCACAAGAAAGTATCGAAGAGGACCTAGATCGGACAGGAGAAACTGCTCATTGAGATGAGCGTTTACAAAGGCAATATACTGAGAATCATCACCAGTAATAATCATGTCATCAACATATAGAAGGAGAAGAGTCCGACCACGAGAAGAAATGTGAACAAAGAGCGCAGGATCATGAGCACTTGCAGAAAAACCAGCTGCAGTGATCACAGAAGAAAAACGCTTAAACCAAGCACGAGGGGCTTGCTTGAGTCCATAAAGAGAGCGACGAAGCTGACAAACCATGCCCTCAGGAAGGAATAAAATACCCTGGTGGTGGCTACATATAGACCTCCTCATGCAGCTCGCCATTAAGAAAGGCATTCTTTACATCAAGCTGGGAGATGGACCACTCTCGGACAGAGGCCACAGCAAGTACAGTGCGAACAGTGGTCATATGAGCCACAGGGGCAAAGGTCTCATCATAATCACGATCATGCTCCTGCTGAAAACCACGCGCCACAAGATGAGCCTTGTAACGCTCAAGAGAACCATCAGAGCGAGTCTTAATCTTATAGACCCATTTGCAAGTAATGGGACGGACACGTGGAGGAAGTGGAACAAGATCCCACGTGCCAGTGTGCTCAAGGACAGCAATCTCCTCTGCCATCGCATGCTGCCATTCTTGATGAATAACATCATCACGGTAAGAAGTCGGCTCGGCCAAAGCTGCACCAACAAAAGCAAACCGCCCAGGAGGCCGAATAGACTGTCGATCGCGAAGAGCATAACGAGGAGACACTGAAGAAGATGGCTCATCAGAAGAAGAAAAACATGGCACATCAGGAGAGTCCTCAGCTGGCAGACGAGTGTAGTGGAGAGGATAGGGAGAAACAATATCTGAAGAGACCTGTGTAGGAGAGGACGGTTGTGAAGAAACCGGCGATAAGGGAGACGCCGATTGTGAAGGAGGATAATGACAACTGGAGTATCAGGAAAAGTCATAAAAGATAGTGGCTCAACAAGGGATGTAGGAGAGGAAGAAGAACGAGGGTAGAAGGGACGAGACTCATCAAAAGTGATATCTCGTGAGATCTGTATCCGTCGGCCAATAGGATCCCAACAACGATATCCCTTATGCTCAGCACTGTATCCCAGAAAAACACACTCAATAGACTGAGTAGTTAGTTTGGTGCGTTCACGAGGCGCAAGAAGAAGATAGCACACACCCAAAAAGGCGAAGTCCAGAATAATCAGGAGGCATGCCACAAAGACGTTCAACTGGAATCCCACCCTTCAGAGCAGAAGAAGGTTTGATATTGGTCAAGTAGGTAGCAGTGGAAATAGCCTCAGCCCAGAAGTGAGGTGGAACAGCGGAAGCAAGCATAAGAGCGCGAGCTGTCTCAAGAAGATGACGATGCTTGCGCTCAGCCACTCCATTCTGAGCATGAGCACCAGGACAAGAAAACTGAGAAAGGGTGCCTGTGTAGCAAGAAAAGCTCGAAGAGCTCCTGACAGATACTCCTCTGCCGAGTCAGCACGAAGAACACGAATGGGAGAATCAAACTGAGTGCGGATCATGGTGGCAAAAGTCTTATAGATGGATAAAACCTCACTACGAGAGGACATAAAATATATCCAAGTGTGGCGAGAGAAATCATCTATAAAAAGAATATAATACCGATGACCCCCTTTTAAAACAAAAGGAGCCGGACCCCAAACATCAGAATGAACAAGATCAAAAGGACGCTGTGATATAGACTCACTAGAATGGTAGGGGAGTTGTAGCTGTTTGCTAAGCTTACAACCCGTACAGTGTAAAGAAGCATCACCAGACACAGAGCCTAAAAGACCACGACGAACTAAAGAAGACAGACGCGAACCACAAAGATGACTCAAACGGTGATGCCACTGAGCAAAAGTCCCGGTAGAAGAAGCAACGGATGCTGAAGCAGTAGAGGAAACAGAGAGACTGGCAGAGGCAGCGGAAGGTAAATGAAACCAGTCAGGCTCGCAAAGACGTTGAGAGTCATAGCGGCGAGGGCCAATCCCAACTAGAGCCCCCATGCGGCAATCCTGAACACAACAAGAGTCAGAATCAAGAAGAACGCGACAACCATGATCAGTAAGTTGGCCAGCGGATATAAGCTGCATGATCAGTTTGGGAACATAGGAAACAGCAGGAACATCAAAGGAGGATGACAAAAGACTACCTCGTCCTGCAACAGAAAGAGAAGTACCATCTGCGGTCTGCACATTGATAGGAGCAACAAGAGGACTAATGGAATGAAGACTCGAGGGATCAGATGTCATATGAAAAGAAGCTCCAGAGTCAAGAATCCATGGTGTGATACCTGATAAGGACGATGGCTTCTCGCTAGAAGACTGAGTAGCAGAACCAGTAGAACCTGTCGGTGTAGTGCCAGCCAGGCAACGCAGTAGCATAAGAATCTCCTGAGTGGAGTCAGAACCAACAGAAATCTGCTGAGGTAAGGCGTCCAAGAGTCCAGTGCCCTTAGAAAGACGTCCACCTTGACGAGCAAGGTCCTTCTTCTTCCTGTAGCAAAACTGTTCCACATGTCCGTTCTGGACAAGGCATCGGTGCCCTAGGGAACGATCCACCAGGGATGGTCCACTAAACACCCTAGTCCTCCAGTAGTAGTAGCCTACCTCCGATAGGTCTTGACCCTGCGAATGATCCTCACCCCCTGCCTCTCAGGCGCATCCATAGGACTCACCTTCTAAACAAAAAGGTAGCAAGGAATGAAATATATGAATTCTCTCTCAATCCAATTTAATCCACCAAATCTTACCTTCCCTCAATCTAGCTTTTTATGAACATAGTTTTCTTTAAAGAAGGTGGTTCATTTTATTTCTTCTGAAATATACTACTAACACTATATATGAGACAAACTTAGCTTACGTGGTCTCCAATCCAAGAGATTGGCATGAATTCATGATTTACCCTATGCAAGTATGTACCACTTTACCCATAGTGACATTATGATGCTCCATAATGTTTATCACTGATCCTGTATTAATTCTCCACCCCTGCACTCGAGTTGGGGGTACCCACCCAGGCCGCCCACAACCCGCAGCTACAGTTGTTACCCCGATTTCAACGGCAGTAACCCACTGGCTTCAAATATACCGCCGTCCAATTGACTCTAGTCATCTGGGTCTACCGGCATATCCCAGAGGCGCGCCCCTTAACTTACCTATGGTGGAGATATTAATACCTTCCTAGGACAATCTTTTATGACTGAATGTTTCACACTATGGTTGATACTCATTTACGGCTCATTGCCCAAGTGTTAGATTGTTTGACCTTATGCCTATGTAGAGGACCCCGCCGGCCTACAACCCTTCTCGTCGGCATCCTATACCCACCATTATTATCCCAACTTAATAATCTAATCATTCCCAATGCCCATTCATTTAACCACACCATTTATCATCTCCAATTATCCAACTAATCCATATTCCATTCTCCAACCATCAATCTTCACATTATGCATTTATAATATAGATTTTCCAATGCAATGATGACATTTATAACACAAAAGCATTTACAAACATTTAGAAAACTTATGATCAAAAGAACTTGCCTGGTATAATGCTGGAATGTACGTCCTCGCTCAAAGGTGGGTTCTGGTCTGGTTGATTCAAGTCCAGATCTTAAATTATTACCAACTATTAGTTTTGCTATTATTTAGATTTTGAATCTGATTGGTGGCGTCAAACCACTTAGTGACAACTAAATTTAGAGATGCAGCTAAGCTTAATTAAGTTATTCAATTAACCACGCCTACGGTTTAACCCCAACTCATCTTTTATCATTTAGAGATGCAGCTAAGCTTAATTAAGTTATTCAATTAACCGCGCCTACGGTTTAACCCCAACTCATCTTTTATCCTCCTTTCTCATTTTCCTCTTTTATTTTCTCCTTTCCTTTCCTTTTCTCTTTTATCTATTTCTTTTCTTTTCTCATCCTGCCGAATGGGCCTTCGGCCCAGCGCTCCCTCTCCTCTCTTTTCCTCTGCTCGGTCGCTCACTCAGCTCCTCTACTCTTCTTCCTTCTACCCGACGCCGCCGCCTCTCTCCCTTGGCGGCGCCCCTGGCTCTCCCACTGCCTCGCCTCGCCAGGCCTGGCGCCTCACCTCTCCTGGCGATCTCCCCACTAGACTCCCTCTCGACTGCTCCCTCCCGGTTCTAGGGTTCAGTGCTTACTGGGTTTCGGGGGGTAAGCTTGGTCAAGGATGATTTTACGGTTGAGAGGACCTAGGTTGGGGGGGTTGTGGTGCCGACACCGGCTGGCCGGCTCTCCGGTGAGGGCTTAGGAACAGCTTGGGACGAATCACAAGTGTTAGAGTATATTCCTCTACCATAAATGGCGCCTCTAGACTGCCATATCTAGCACCTCAATCAGCATTGATTGTATATATCCTTAGTACCATATTCAGGAGATATATATCCTAAATATAGATATCTCTATATAAGGAAGGCTAAACCTATACAAGGCAAATAGCTATCTTAGGAAAGTATCTCCTGAATATGGTACTGAGGATATATACAATCAATGCTGATTGAGGCACTAGATATGGCAGTCTAGAGGCGCCATTTATGGTAGAGGAATATAACACCCCCTCGCAATCTCAGTCGGGAGGAGCTCGGACGTTGAGATTGGCACGAAACTCTTGGAAAACTGCCGTTGGGAGCCCCTTGGTGAAGATATCGGCATATTGGTGGGACGTGGGGATGTGGAGAACACGAACATCGCCGAGAGCGACGCGCTCGCGGACGAAGTGATCGATATCCACGTGCTTCGTGCGCTGATGCTGCACGGGGTTGGTGGAGAGGTACACGGCGCTGACGTTGTCACAGTAGACAACGGTGGCGCGATGAAGGGGCTGGCGAAGTTCAAGGAGTTGACGAAGCCAGCAAGCCTCGGCCACGCCGTTGGCGACCCCTCGGTACTCAGCCTCGGCGCTCGAGCGGGACACTGTGTGTTGCCGCTTGGAGGACTAGGCGAGGAGGTTAGGGCCGAGGAAGACACAGTAACCGGATGTTGAGCGCCGGGTGTCGGGACAGCCGGCCCAGTCAACATCCGTGTAGACGGTGAGATCATGGGACTTGCCGCGGGAGATCTGAAGGCCGTAGTGGAGGGTGCCCTTGACATAGCGAAGAATCCGCTTGACCAGCTGAAGATGTTGTTCGCGCGGATCATGCATGTGAAGGCACGCCTGCTGGACTGCGTGAGTGATGTTCGGCCTGGTGAAAGTGAGATACTGGAGTGCGCCGGCGAGACTTCTGCAGAGGGTGGGATTGGCAACGGCCGACCCTCCATTGGTCGAAAGCTTCGTACGCACCTCGAGGGGGGGGTGCAGGAGTGACACTCTGACATGCCAGCACGCTGCAGAATCTTTGCAGCTTACTTGCCCTGCGACAGAAGAAGACCGTGCTCGGAGCGGGAGACGGCAATCCCGAGGAAGTGGTGCGGGTCGCCGAGGTCGCTCATGGCAAACTTTTGCTTGAGTAGGTCGACGAAACGGTGAAGCAGGCCTGGGGAGGATGCGGTGAGGACGATATCGTCGACGTACAACAACAAGTAGGCGATGTCCGAGCCGCGGTGGTAGATGAACAAGGAAGAGTCGGACTTGGAGTTGAGGAATCCGGCGGTGGTGATGAAGGTGTGGAAGCAGCTGTACCAAGCCCGAGGGGCCTGCTTGAGGCCGTAAAGGGTCTTGTGGAGGCGGCAAACATGCTGTGGACGATCCGGGTCGATGAAACCGGAGGGCTGCTGAGCGTAGACCGTCTCAGAAAGGATGCCGTTGAGGAAGGCGTTCTTGACGACGAGTTGATGGATGGGCCAGGTGTTGACGACGGTGATGGAGAGGATAGTCCGGATGGTGGCCGGCTTCACCACCGGACTGAAGGTCTCGTCGTAGTCGATACCGAGCTGCTGGGAGAAGCCACGAAGAACCCAGCGAGCCTTGTACCGGGCGAGGGAGCCGTCGGAGTGGAATGTGCTTGAAAATCCATTTGCCGGTGACGATGTTGGAGCGTGGGGGAGGAGGCACAAGATCTCAGGTGTTGTTGCTCATTAGTGCGGTGTACTCATCGATCATGGCCGCCCGCCAGTTGGGATCGTTGAGAGCACCATGGTACGTCTTCGGCTCAGGGGAGAGAGGTCCTGGAGAAGTCACATGCAGCTGGTACAAGCGAGGCGGTAGCGTACCGTCCTTGCTGCGTGTGGTCATGGGGTGTGATGAAGTCGTGGAGGGAGGTGTCCAGGACGGCGAAGGAGCACTGGGTTGCGGGCGCCTGGCGTACACCTGTGTCATAGGAGGGAAGATCCTGGGCTCGGCGTTCCCCTGGGCAGATGAGGCGGGGACCAGGAGGGGCACCGGTGCTGATGAGGGATCGGCCCTTCTTGCCAAAGGAGGCGCGGCCAAATGAGGCAGGGGTTCCCCACCGTCCATGCCTGTAGATGGCGGGGGCTGCCACCTTCCGTAGTACTGCCTCCTGCCAGAGGAGGTGCAGGCGAGGGGGGCAGGCGGCTCTTTCCAAAAGAGGGAAGGGCGGCTGAGGTGTAGCAGGGCCACCAACCCTAGGCGCCTCCTCAGCCCTAAGCGCCACCTCAGCAGGTAGGAGCGCTCCTGGCGTGTCGTCTGCATCTGCATCCAAAAACATGTAATCGGAAGGGGTGATGGGGGTGTGGTTGGCGAAGGGGAATGTGTTTTCATCGAAGATGACATGGCGAGAGGTGAGGATGCGGTTTGTGGTGAGGTCAAGGCACCGGTACCCTTTATGGTGGTCAGGGTAGCCGAGGAAAACACATTCGGTGGATCTAGGGGCTAGTTTGTGGGAGGTTGTGGAGGAAAGGTTGGGATAACAGCGACAACCGAAGACACGGAGGTGATCGTAGGTGGGGGGACTGTGGTATAGTGCCTAGAACGGTGTGCTGAATTTGAGTTTGGTGGGTTGTCGATTTAGGAGGTAGGTGGCCGTGGCGAGAGCTTCTGCCCAATAGGGCGGAGGCATGGATGCCTGGAGGAGGATTGTGCGAATAGTGTTGTTGACGGAACGTCTGATGCGTTCGGTCTTACCATTTTGTTGGGATGTGTATGGGCAGGAGAGGCGGAGGTGGATACCGTGTTCTAGAAAGGAGCGAGCTGTGGTGTTGTCGAATTCACGACCATTATCGCACTGAATGTTTTTGATTTTGGTGGAAAAATGGGTTGAAACGAAGGTGTGAAAATGGCGTATAGTGTGGAGAAAGTGTGCGACTTAAGTCGGAGAGGAAATGTCCATAGGAAATGTGTGTAGTCATCGAGACAGACAAGGTAATACTTAAAACCCGAGAGACTAGAAACAGGTGATGTCCACAAATCGCAATGAATTATTTCAAACGGTGCGGAAGTCTTAGATGAAGACGGGTGAAAAGGTAGACGAACGTGTTTGCCCAACTGGCAGGCATCACAAACATTGGGGGGAACTTTGCTAAAGGGTACAACAACAGTTTTATTGAGGTGGGGGATGATCTGGTTGCCGGGGTGCCCCAACCGGCGATGCCACAAGGTCTAGTCGGAGGTAGCGACGGCGAAGATGTGTGGCTTGGACGGGAGATGGAGAGGATAGAGGTCCCCACGAGTATTGCACCTCCAAATCACCTCCTTGGTACGAAGATCCTTCACAGAAAAACCATACGGGTCAAATTCAATAGAGCAGTTATTTTCTCGAGTAAATTTACGGACGGAGATGAGGTTGGCGATGATGTTGGGGGACACTAGAACATTGGAAAGGGTGAGTGGGCGGGTGGTGGTGGGAAGGTGCTGGTCGCCGGAGGCAACAACGGGAAGGGATGAGCCGTTGCCAACAACGATACTAGCGGTGGACGGGGAATGGTAGTGGACAGTAGAGAGATTACCAGAGTCGGACGTGAGGTGTCGGGAGGCACCAGAGTCCATGTACCAGGAGGACGGGTCTGGCTGTTGTAAAGACATGGCGTTCATGGCCTGGATGAGAGAGGCCTAATCCCAGCTGGGACCGGAGAGACCCCCCATGCTCGATGTAGAGGGAGGAGGGGGTGTCCGTGGAGTTGGTGCCTGAGGAGGTGCCATGCTTGGCGGAGCGAAGCCTGGTGGAGCGAAGGAGGGCGCGAAGAACGCCTGGGGTCGGGGTCCGAGGATCCCGGGTGCAGAGGAGGCCGGCCATATCTGGAACGTGCCGGTCCAGGGGTTGTACATAGGGCGACCCCCGAACGGTGGTGGAGGAGGGCGGCTGCCCTGGCCGCCACTGACACCCTGGCCCCCGTTGCCACCTTGGCCACCATTGCCAGAGGTGCGACCCTTGTTCTTTCCCTTTCCCTTGTCGTTCCCGTAGGAAGGGCGGGAGGAGGTGCTGCTGGTGAAGCGACCGGTGTTGCTACCGGTGGTGTTACTAGAGTAGAGGGCAGCAGCACCGAAAGTCTGGGCCGGCTTGAGTTCAGCTTCCTCGAGAAGGAGCATGGAGCGAACCTTTAGGAAGGAGGGCAGTGGGCCCTGCAGTTTGACGAGGGCAGCGATGTGGCGATAGGTCTCACTGAGCCCTCGCAGAAGGGTGAGGACGAGCGTCGGGTCGCTGACGGGGTGACCCATGTCGGCGAGCGAGTCAGCGAGGGTCTTCAGGCGCTGGGAGTAAGTCAGAACGGAGAGGTCTCCCTGCGCCAGGTTGCGGAACTCGGCTTCCAGAGCAAGAGCCAGAGCCCGCGAGGTGCAGTTGTCATGGAAGAGCGCCTCCACACTCTTCCAGATAACGCAAGCGGAGACGCCCCGCTGCAGGACAATGCCGAGGATCTCCTCGGACACCGAGGCGTAGAGGAGGGATTTGACGGCGAAGTTCGTCATCTCCCAGGAGGGGTCTGGAATGGCGGGTGCATCTACAAGAAGATGGGCAGTGGCACCGAATTTTCCGACAAGAATCTCGAAGAGCTCTCGCCACGGAGTAGTAGTTGGGGGGTTAAGGCTGCAGGTAAAAGGAATATGAGTTTTGACGTTGACGGTGGAGAGTGCGGAAGCAAGGTGAGCTGGAGAGGCGCCACCGGGTGGGACAGGCCTTCTTTGGGCCGTAGGGAGGAAAGGGCAAGCGATGTGAGGCGCCATTGGCGGCAGGGAAAGATCGACCATGGGGAGAAGAAGTGGGGTGGCGCGAGGAGCAGAGACCTAGGCGTCTGATACCATGGAGAAGTAGTTTTGGGAGAATTGAATGAATCTCATTGATAGAGCAGGTTGAAATATATAGTACAGAGCTTGATCTATCTATAGCAGGTTATCGCTAGATATAGACATCTATCTCTATACAAGGTACAATCCAATCAGGAGATATATATCCTAAATATAGATATCTCTATATAAGGAAGGCTAAACCTGTTGGAATCTGTTTCCATATATCCTCACGCCATATATAGAGATATCTATCTTTAGGATATATATCTCCTGATTGGATTGTACCTTGTATAGAGATAGATGTCTATATCTAGAGATAACCTGTTATAGATAGATCAAGCTCTGTACTATATATTTGTACCTGCTCTATCAATGAGGATAACTGGAATTTTCCTCAAATCTCTATTCCAACATGGTATCAGCAGCCTAGGTTCTCTGCCTTCGGCTGTGCACAGCGCATCCCCTTGCGCCCCTCTCCTCCATCTCCTTGGTCGGCGCCCTTCTAGCGCCTCTCCTCTCTCCTCCAGCGCCGCCTCCCCCCTGTCTATGGTGGACCCCGCTACTCTTTGCCGCGCTTGCCGCCAATCTTTGCAAACCTTGTGGCAGCCGGTCTTTGCTCTCTGTGACGCTGTTTTCCCTACAACCCTTACAACCCCGCCACCTCTCTCCACCATAAATGTACGCACGCACATCCCCTTCTCTCTTCAACTCGATCTACCCAACCACTCCCGCTGGCGCGAGCTCTTCGAACTCCTTGTCGGCAAGTTCGGCGCTATTCACCACCTCACCCAAGATGCTCCCGATCCACCCGACGGCATCTGGGTCACCACAGACATGGCGGTGAAATCTCTCCTCTACGCCTCCCTCTCCGAGGAAATTATCGGCATTGTTCTCCATCGTGGTGCCTCGGCGCGCATCATATGGGAGAGCCTGGAGGGCCCGTTCCGCAGCAACAAGACATCACGCGCCCTCTCTCGAAGCCGAATTTCGCAATTTGGCTCAAGGGGACCTCTCCATCCTCGCCTACTCCCAGCGTCTCAAGTCCTACGCCGACGCCCTCGCAGACATCGGCCAGCCCGTTCGTGATGACACCCTTGTCCTCACCCTTCTCCGCGGATTGACCGACAATTTCCGCAACATCGCCACCATCATCAAGACGAACGATCCCCTCCCTTCTTTCTTGACGGCTCGTTCGATGCTGCTCCTTGAGGAGGCCGATCTCAAGATCAAGCCCAGCAAGTCCGATGGGGCTACTGTTCTCTTCTCCAACAGCACCAAGTCATCACCTTCGCCCATGGGTGACAACAGTACCGGCGCCCCAAATTCTCGCTACAAAGGCAAGGGCAAGGGCAAGGGTCGCTACCCTACCAGCCCACGGCCTCCTGCCGTTCCCACAGGCAACACCCGTATGGCTTTTAATCCATACACAGGTACGTTTCAGATGTGGCCAGTGCTTGCTTTCGGACCCGGCATCCTTGGACCTCGACCACAACAGCTGCAGCATGCACCTCGGATGCCGTCTCCCATGGCGTCGGCACCAGCACCATTCGCCTACTATGCAGCACCGCCATCTACTCCCACTGCTGCCTCCACCGGCGCCCCCTCTTAGGATCAGGCTTCCCTCATTCAGGCGATGAATGCTATGACCATGCAGCAGTCGGACTCTTCCACGTGGTACATGGATTCCGACACCGCCTCTCATCTCACCGCCGACCCCGGTAAACTCTCTGTCCGTCACACCACCCTTCGTCCTTCCACCCACATTGTAGTTGGTGATGGTTCTTCTCTTCCTGTTACCACCACCGGTGACACTACTCTCTCCACTCCAAACCGTCATCTCTCCCTCTCCAATATTCTTGTTTCTCCCAATATTATTGCCAACCTCATCTCCGTTCGCAAATTTACAAAAGATAACCTTTGCTCCATTGAATTTGACCCTCTTGGCTTTTCTGTGAAGGATCTACGCACTCGAGCCGTGATTCACAGGTGCAATAGTTCGAGCGATCTCTACCCGTTCTATCCAGCGCACCCAATCCAGCACCATGCGTTCGTCGCTCCTTCCACTACCAACATCCTTTGGCATCAACGATTGGGGCATCCTGGCGACCACATCCTCTCCCATATCCAAGCCGCGGCCGCCATCCCTCTAGCTTCAAATAAAATTGTACCTCATACATGTCATGCCTGTCAACTAGGCAAACACGTTCGTCTTCCTTTTTCTACATCTATGTCCAACACCAATAAACCTTTTGAGTTGATTCATTGTGATTTGTGGACGTCACCTCTTCCTAGTATATCTGGTTTTAAGTATGCTTGGATGATTTTACCCACCCTCTGAACGTTCCCCCTAAAACTCAAGTCTGACACCTTCCCCACTCTCAAACACTTTCACACTTATGCCGCCACTCAATTCTCTTCCACCATCAAAAGTTTTCAATGTGATAATGGCACCGAATTCCTTAACACTACCACTCACACCTTCTTTTTGCAAAACGGCATTCATCTTCGTCTTTCATGTCCGCACACCTCTCCTCAAAATGGGAAAGCCGAACGAATCATCCGCTCCACCAATAACATCATACGCACTCTTCTTATTCAAGCATCCATGCCCCCCTCCTACTGGTCGAAGCCCTCCACACCGCCACATACCTTCTCAATCGCCTACCCACCTCCACTCTCGACAACCTTACCCCATACCAAGCCCTTTTCCACTCCCCTCCTTCCTATGCAAATCTTCGAGTTTTCGGTTGTCGGTGTTACCCAAACTTTTCCGCCACCATGCAGCACAAACTTGCTCCGCGCTCCTTCGAGTGTGTCTTCCTGGGTTATCCTGACAATCACAAAGGCTTCCGCTGTCTGGACTTAACCTCAAACCGTATCATCCACTCTCGGCACGTCATCTTTGATGAACTTACTTTTCCTTTTGCCCGCAGTTCCACCCCCCTCTTGCCGGCTACTCTTTTTTGGATGCAGATGCAGGTGCTCCTCTACATTGGTTGCTGCCTGCAGCTCCGGGTCACGCCCCTGTTGCGGCTCCTCCTGCCGCACCAACTGCCGCTGCTGCTCCTCCAACTGCAACAGAACCGGCTACTGCCTCCCCTCCAGCGCCGGTTGTTGCCTCTGCCGCAGGGGTTGCTGCAGCGCCTGCTGCTGCACCCAACCGCCCGAAACCCGCCGTGCGGCATGTGTACATGCGCCAGCCCACTGACGCCTCTGCCGAACCACCGCCTACTTCCGTACCGGCATCGTCATCAGTGGAGTCGTCCCATCCTATGACCACCTGGAGCAAGGATGGCACTTCCACCTCCCCTGTTCCAGCTGACCGCCACTACCTCCAGCAACCTCTCTCCAGAACCGAAGACATACAGGGGTGCTCTCAATGATCCTAACTGGAAAGCCGCCATGATTGATGAGTTCACTGCTCTTGTCAGTAACAATACGTGGGATTTGGTGCCTCCACCACCCACGCAAACATTGTCTCCGGCAAATGGATCTACAAACATAAGTTCAATTCCGACGGCTCCCTCTCTCGCTACAAAGCTCGCTGGGCCCTACGGGATTTTTCTCAACAACCCGGCATCGACTATGATGAGACCTTCAGTCCGGTGGTGAAGCCAACCACCATCCGCACCGTTCTTTCAATCGCCGTCACCTCCGATTGGCCCATCCGACAGCTCGACATCAAGAATGCTTCTCAACGGCACCCTTGCTGAGACAGTCTACGCTCAGCAACCACCAGGCTTTGTCGACCCTGAACCCTGACAAGCCCACTCATGTGTGTCGCCTCAACAAATCGTTGTACGGCCTCAAACAAGCTCCCCGTGCCTGGTACAGTCGATTTCATTCCTTCATCACCGCCAACGGCTTCACCAACACCAAGTCGGATTCCTCTTTGTTCGTCTACTCCAAGGGCACCGACCGTGCTTTTCTCCTACTATATGTTGATGACATCGTGCTTACGGCATCGACTACGGACCTTCTCGAGCGCATCGTCGCCATGCTACATCAGGAGTTCGCCATGAGTGATCTCGGCCCCCTTCACTACTTCCTCGGCATCACTGCTTCCCGTTCATCTCACGGACTCTTCCTGACGCAAGACAAGTACGCTGCTGAGATTCTTCAACGCGCCGGCATGACAAACTGCAACCCTTCCGCCACTCCTATCGAGGCTCGCTCCAAGCTTTCCGCTGTTGGCGGAGAAACGGTGCCCAATCCGACCCTCTACAGGAGTCTTGCTGGCGCATTGCAGTACCTCACCTTCACACGCCCCGACATTGCTCATGCCGTTCAACAGGTCTGTCTTCATATGCATGATCCGCGCGACCACCACTTTCAGTTGGTCAAACGGATTTTGCGTTACATCAAGGGCACCCTCCACTTTGGTCTTCAGCTCCATCGTACAAGGTCTCACGACCTTGTTGTCTACACGAATGCTGACTGGGCCGGCTGCCCCGACACGCGCAAGTCTACCTCCGGCTATTGCGTCTTCCTCGGCTCCAACCTACTCTCCTGATCCTCCAAGCGACAACACACCGTTTCTCGCTCTAGCGCCGAAGCCGAATACCGCGGAGTCGCCAACGGTGTGGCCGAGGCATGTTGGCTTCGTCAACTCTTACTTGAACTCGGGCATCCCTTGCGCCAGACAACCATCGTATACTGCGATAATGTCAGTGCTATCTACCTCTCCACCAACCCGGTTCAACACCAACGCACAAAGCATATCGAGATTGATCTTCATTTTGTGCGAGAGCGTGTTGCTCTTGGAGATGTTCGTGTTCTTCATGTCCCGACGGATCAACAGTACGCCGACATCTTCACCAAGGGGCTTCCTACTACTGTCTTCAAGACGTTCCGATCCAGTCTCAACGTCCGCGATGCTCCCGGCTGAGACTACGGGGGGCTGTTAGAATCTGTTTCCATATATCCTCACGCCATATATAGAGATATCTATCTTTAGGATATATATCTCCTGATTGGATTGTACCTTGTATAGATGTAGATGTCAATATCTAGAGATAACCTACTATAATAGATCAAACGCTGTATTATATATTTGTACCTGCTCTATCAATGAGGATAACTGGAATTCTCCTCAAATCTCTATTCCAACAAAACCTATACAAGGCAAATAGCTATCTTAGGAAAGTATCTCCTGAATATGGTACTGAGGATATATACAATCAATGCTGATTGAGGCGCTAGATATGGCAGTCTAGAGGCGCCATTTATGGTAGAGGAATGTACTCTAACAGTGAAGATAGAACCTCTATCCGAAGTAATGGTCTAAGGAACTCCATGCAACATGACAATTCTTTCTATATATATTTCAGCCAGTCGGTGAGCAGAGTATTTTTTATTTGTGGCGATAAAGTGAGCAGATTTGGTGAGTCTGTCCACTATTACCCATATGGCAACATTTTTAGCTAAGGTTCTGGGCAACCCCGTAATGAAGTCCATGCAGACATCTTCCCATTTCCACTCAGGGATTTGGAGAGGTTGTAACAAGCCTGACGCAGACTCACTTTTCAGATTAGTGATAGCCTCTCCAACAGAGCTGGGCACTAGGACTCGACATCACCACTGGGCATTGGGCAGCTGAATTCAACATCCACAAAGAGTATAGACAAGTGGGCATGGGGTTGGATGACCAGGCTGCGGAGGGCCTAACCAGTGAGCTTGCAACAACTGAGGACGAGTTCCATCATAATACACTTGCAGAAGAACCCGTGAACACGTGGCACCGCAAGCACAGGGAGAATGGAAAGGGTAATAAGATTGCAAAGCTATTTTGTGATGGCATATTTAAAACATCAGTTATTCCAATAGTATTATGATTTAGTTTAGTCTACTAAATTTTAGTGATTTAGTTTAGTCTATTTAGTGATTTAGTTTAGTCTACTACATATACTACCTCCAAAAATTTTCAAAAATTTCTCATGTTGAAATGAAACACACAAAAGAGTAGTTTGCCTGTTAGTGCCACTTGGTGCTTTTGATTAGAATAACTTATAATAAAAATTGCTAAAGTTTCTAAGGATGCTTTTTTTTCTAATTTATCTTTTGTGCATCTCATCCTGTTTATATTTTCCATCCTTATTTGTGTTCCTTCTGTGACTCCTCAAGGTGGTAGATGCCCAATCCACCATGCCGCTTTCCATTTTGCACTGGAGTAAACTAGATCCTAAGCTGGCAGTACACTGAGTTAAGCTTTGCGGGCATGAAAACCTTTGTCTGTACTTAATTTTTTAGAAATATGATCACTTTGTGACCCTTGTAATGTATTTGTTCTAATTATTTTTCTCTGTCACATTTGTTGTTTACTTGTTTACATGAATAACAAAAAATAGGGAGAAAAACTAGGCAGTGCTGAGATCAGAAGGTAATGGAATAGTTTCTGGACATTACTTCGGGCAATTGATTTAGCCTAAGTTCATCACCACTAATTGAAGTATATCAACATATGGCATTTGATAAGTTCCACTGAAATTGACATACAGAAATAAATACCGCCACTGGATAACTTGAAGCCATAGATGAATCAAAAAACAAATAACAATCTGTTGCCACATTCTAACCTGCCAGCTGGAAAAATTAACCTGTTCGACCTTAAATATAATAGCGCTACATAGAAGAATCCTGTAAGGGCCCTGAGATCCAAACTCAATTAACTATTGCATTAGGAGTCAAATTGACATTAAGCATGCAAATGGCAAGCGTACTGATGTAGCAATAGAAGAAAAGAAGGACATCCTTGCCCTTGCTGTTCAGTAGAACCTCGGGGGTAGAAAGGTAATTTCGCAACCAGTAAAAGGATAAGACTCGATTCACTGGGAAGGTTCATCGCACTTCCCCATTCACCGCGTAGAACCATTTCCATCGCTCTCCCCTTCCAGCCGAGAGAGAGAGCCGAGGGCGAGAGCAAGGTCGGAGGAGCAGCCGGCCGAGGAGAAGGACGGCTGGAGCAAGGAGCCAGTAGGAGGAGGATCAGGGCAAGCCAAGGCGGCGGCCACCTCTACCTCGGCTCCAACCCATCTTCCTCATCCAACCAAAATGCGGGAGCTCAAGTAAGTCGGTGAAACCAAAGTATAGTAGTAGCAAAGTAGCAGTATAGTAGTAATAGGGAAATGTAGTATGCAAATGAGTAGATCTAGTAGAGGCAAGTGTAGATCGGAGTTCTTCCTCTTGGTCTCAGTAGGGAAGTTACCTAGGGGCTCTTGTAATTCGTCCCGGTTGTTCCCAAGCCCTCACCATAGAACTGGCCAGTCGATCTTGGCACTACAACCCCCAACCTAGGTTCTCTCAACCCTAAAATCATCATCGACCCCTAGACTTACCGTAGAGCACCATCCTTAGGGTTCGCCCAAGCAAGCAATCAGTAGATCAGTTAACCAAAGCCTAGATCCAAGCTCAAGGCAACAGAAAACCGAACCCCCATCAACCAGCATCAAGCAACCAAGAACCGAATAGCTAAACCCTAGAATCTCAAAACCAGTGGAGGAGTAGAGGCCAGAGGGAGCCTGCGGTCAGGGTAGTGCAGAGGAACCGGCGCCGAGCCGCAGGGCGACCAGATCTGGTCATAGAGGGAAGGCAACGGGTGGCGCGAGTCTTCGATCGAGAGGTGCCGAGGAGAGTCCAGCCGGAGGAGTATGGGAGGCGTCGCCATAGGGAGCTAAGGAGGGTGGGGCATCGCCAAGAGAGAGAGGAGACGGAGAGACCGAGCATTCAGCCGAGAGAAGAACAGGGCGAGCGAAGAGGGAACGTTGGGCCGAAGGCCCAGTCGACTGAGGGAGAAAAGAAGAAGAGAGAGAGAAAAAGAAAAGAATAAGAAAAGGAAAGAAGAGAAAAGAAAAGAGAAATATGAATAGAGGGGAAAATGTGGGTTTTGGGTGAAGCTAGTTCCGTTGATTAGTCATTCCTGTGTTAAAATAACTAGAACCGGAATCAACCAATAGAGATTAGTAAATAAACTGGGATCTAATTAATAGTTGTCACTAAAGGGGTTGGACGCCATCAATCAGATTCAAAAGCTAAGTAAGAGTAAAACTAATAGTTGGTAACAATTTCAGGTCTGGACCTGAATCAATCAGACCAGAACCAACCTTTTAGCGAGGACGTACATTCCAATACTATACCAAGCAAGTTCCTTTGATCACAAGTTTTCTAAATGTTTCTAAATTCTTTTGTATTACAAATGTCATCATTGCATTAGACAATCTATATTATAAATAGAAAATGAGAAGATTGATGGTTGAAGAATGGAATATACAGCAATTGGATAATTGGAGATGATAAATGATGTGTGACGAGTACACGTACCATGGGTACCCCCAGCAGCCCGGGACAGTGAACAGGCTGCCTTTGAATCCCAGTTCCGACCAAGGGCCCATAGGCCACGAAGGGATCTCATCCCTGGCCAAGCACGAATACAGACACGCTCAGGCCCGACTCGAGGGCCTGGGAGCCCCGCTGCTCGACTGGCCTGAGCATGCGCCGGCTCCTTCGAAGCATTTGGACACCTGCCCTGCTGGCGTAACGTCCCAAAACGTCCGCACCAGGGTAGGTGGCTCCTTCCCAAGGTGTCAGGGAGGCCGCCTAAGAAGTCAAGCTCCGGTCCCGTCATCCTGACACGCGACAGAGGGGAGTGCCCCCTCCCGAGGCCACGCTGAGGTCAAATATCATTAATGCCGGAACCTAACGACCGTACGGAGCAGTGCGTCACTTCTCCAACCCAGCCGAGAACCCCCCACCGCAAGACTACCAACTCGGCATAGGGGGTAGACGGAGGCCGGTCGGACGACAATACCGAAGACCAGATTCCAAGACGTAGGACACCCCCCTTTTTTCTTTCTTTTTCCCATTTCAAACTCCCATGTAACATGCTGCTTCCGCCTATATAAGGAAAGGCAGGACCCCGAAGGGAGGAGGGAAAAAAGATCGATCGGACTCAACGAGAAAAAGCACCCACACGCGAAAAGCGAAAAGATCATCCGGCTCCTCTTCCTCGCGAAGGAAGACGCCCTTGTAACCCCCCGAAAGGGCAATATACACTCACCTCACGAACTGGAGTAGGGACGTTCAACCCGATCCAGTATACATCTTAGACTCCTAAAGTCAGGCCATTCGAGGAGAGGGAGCGCGCGAACCCCCTAGACTTACAAATCGTACTTGCCAGTACTCGAAACACCGATAGTTGGTGCGCCAGGTAGGGGCCTTTCGCGCGTCATCGTCACCGTCGTTTCCAGATTGCCATCCACTTCCCCGATGGCTTCCTTCTCGCGCGACGACGCACCAGCGTCGAGGGGCTGGATCCGCTTCGGCGCCCTTGACTTCGTCTCTACTACGACGGGAGAGTTCGTGCTCATCCCCGCCGCTGTCCGTGACCAGGCCTCCTCCACGAGCCTGGACGCAGTTGTCGACATCCTCGGCAACCTTCGACTCGAGGCTTCCGCGTGGGCCACGACAACGGAGCTACCCCACGGTGGCATCGCCCCAGGCGGCGCCATGCGTGTGCAACAACGGGCGGCGGCCCCGCCCTCCACGGGTTCCCAGCTCGTGGCAATGACCGGCTATGTGCCGGTCTCCCTCCACGACTTGCTGGGGGACTCCTCCAGCCACGGCTCCAGCTCCGATAGAGAGCACCCCCCGCGCCGGCTGCACTCTCGCGAGTGCAACATGGCAGGCGTGGCGGACCCTTCCGCCACCCCCGCGAGCTCCGGAACTCTCCTCCCGCGCACCGAAGTGCGGGACGATGAGGACCGGCGTGAAAACCCCACGCACCTTCAAGCTCGCAGCGCTGAGCTCCAGCGGCAGCGCGAGGAGCTTGAGGCCTGCAAGGTCGAGCTCGACAAGCTCCAGGCCGACCTGGAGCAGCGTCGGCTCGATCCGCCACTCGTATCTGGCGCGCGCGTCAGGTACATCACCAGCTCACCGAGGGGTCGGACGGTCTCCCGTTCTTCCCCCATGCGAGCCAGAACGTTGTCGCGGCTGCGATGCTGCTCCGTGGGCTACCTGAGCCGACGGACCCGGACGCCAAGGTCACATACCAAAACCTCCGGGGGCTGATGGAGCGTGCTGCCGTGCAGCACGCGCAGGGCTCCGGCTCCCACCACTCGGGCGCGACCTCGAGCCGCCCGAGTCGCCCGTCCTCGCAGGGCCAACAGAGCCCAGCGAAGACGGTGCCACAGCTCAAGCGGCCCCAGGCATCGCGCACCCCGGTGCACCACTGCCTGGGGGACAACCATGATCTCCGCGCCACTCTCGAGGCGCGAAGAAGAGCTGCCGACGCGGCAGCACAGTCACAAGTTGCGGATAGCGGACGGCGTGACAACCGCGGTCCAAGCCCCGATGGCCTAGGACCGCGGGCATTCGCTCACACCATCCGCAACGCCGACTTCCCGGCCAAGTTCCGGGCCCCGGTCAACATAGCCAAATACACAGGGGCAACAAACCCCAGTGTTTGGCTGGAAGACTACCGGCTCGCTTCTTAGGAGGCGGGGAAGCGGTTGATGATCTCTTCATCCAGTACCTCCCCATCTACCTCGCGGACTCTGCTCGAGCCTGGCTCGAGTATTTGCCCGCGGACACCATCAGGAGTTGGGCGGACCTGACGAACCTCTTCGTCGGTAACTTCCAGGGCACGTACAAGCGCCCCGGCAACTCCTGGGACCTGAAGAGCTGCAAGCAGCAGCCAGGTGAGACCCTCCTGGATTACATCCGGCGCTTCTCCCAGTAATGCAACGAGCTCCCCGACGTCCGCGACGCCGACGTCGTCGGGGCATTCATCTACGGTACCACCTGCGACGCCTTGGTACATAAGCTGGGTTGCGCCAAGCCCAGGACCACCAAGGAGCTCCTCGACATCGCCACCAACCACACCTCCGGTGAGGCAGTGGGGGCCATCTTTGACAAGAAGAAAGGCCAATCGAGCGCTCGGCGCCGAAGCCGGCGCTACCTCCGACCGCTCCGACAAACGAAAGCGGAAGGGGAAGCAAGGCCGCGAAGGCCGCTTGGTCGCCGCCGCCGACCGCCCTGCCAAGCAGCAGGCCCAGCAGGCGCCCGACCACTTCGAAAAATTGATGGATAGTCCGTGCCCGAACCACGCCTATCCCGTCAAGCACAAGTACCGAGACTGCGAAGTCCTGAAGCGCTTCCTCTCCGGAAACCCCACGACGTCGCGGGGCAAGGGGAAGAAGCGTGACCTGGCACCAGACGCCGGGGCCAAAGGGGAGGAGGTGGACGACGAGTTTCCACAATTCGACGGCTGCCTCATGATCTTTGGCGGAGCCGCATGCTACGCTGACAAGCGTCGGTTGAAGCTCGCCTATCGCGAAGTCCACACGGTCACTCCCGCAGTGCCCAGCTACCTACGGTGGTCGGAGATCCCGATCGCCTTCGATCCGACCGACCACCCCGACCATGTCCCGCATCCGGGGCGCAACCCGCTCGTCGTCGATCCCATCATGGGGACGAAGCGCCTGACCAAGGTGCTCATGGACAGCGGTAGCGGCCTCAACATCATGTATGTTGAGACCCTCGACACCCTGGGGGCCCCTCGCTCTAGTCTCCGATCGAGCAGAGCAGTTGCGAGTTGGCATCGGCGGTCATCGCGTCCGCCGAGTTCACCAACCTCCAGGGAAAGGTCCCTGGATCCACCCCCGACTCCAGCAAGTCGGGGCCAACCTCCTTCAAGTCCGCGAAGGACACCAAGGAGGTCGCGGTCGATCCCGAGGATCCCGCCAAGACGGTGCGGGTCGGAGCCACGCTCCCCGCCAAATAGGAAGGCGCGCTCGTCGACTTCCTCAGAGCAAACCAAAACGTCTTTGCCTGGAGACCCTCGGACATGCCAGGAATCCCAAGGGAAGTCGTCGAACACTCCTTGAACATCCGACCGGGCCCCAGACCGGTCGCCCAACGCCTGCGCCGTTTCGACGAAGAAAAGCGCAGGGCCATTGGAGTGGAGATTGCCAAACTCTTGGCCGCCGGATTTGTACAAGAGGTTCGCCACCCCGAGTGGCTCGCCAACCCAGCCCTTGTAAAAAAGAAAACCGGGCAATGGAGAATGTGCGTTGACTACACGAGCCTCAATAAGGTTTGTCCAAAGGACCCGTTCCCATTGCCTCGTATTGACCAGGTTGTCGACTCCACCGCCGGGTGCGAGTTCCTCTCTTTTCTGGACGCCTACTCAGGCTACCACCAGATCACGATGGAGTCCGACCAGCTCGCGACCTCCTTCATCACCCCGTATGGTTCGTACTGTTACGTAACGATGCCATTCGGTCTGAAAAACGCGAGTGCTACCTACCAGCGGTGTATGCAGACGTGTAACATCGAAGAATACATTGACGACATCGTCGTCAAGACTAGGAAGGCCGACGACCTCGTCACCGACCTAGAAGACACTTTTGCGAACCTTCGGCGGTTCCGCATAAAGCTCAACCCCGAAAAATGTGTCTTCGGGGTCCCGAAAGGGAAGCTGCTCGGCTTCATCATCTCCGAACGAGGCATCGAAGCCAATCGAGAGAAGATCTCCGCTATCATGAAGATGGGGCCGATCAACAACCTGAAGGGAGTCCAGAAGCTGACAGGGTGTCTTGCGGCTCTAAGTCGCTTCGTGTCTCGGCTCGGCGAGCGTGAATGCCGCTATAAGGCTTTGAAGAAATCCGACCACTTCAATTTGGGCGCAAGAAGCGCGAGAAGCCCTCGATCGGCGAAGGAGTTCTCGACCGCCCCGGTATTGGTCGCCCCGACACCGGAAGAGCCTCTGCTCCTCTATATCGCCGCCACGACCCAGGTAAATCGGTCGCGGCGCTTCGTTAAAACAAGCGAGAAGAGGGCCGCGTATTCAAAGTCTGAGGCGGTCTGCCGTCGGCCAGTGCTATCCGAAACAAAGACCCGGTATCCGCAGATACAAAAGCTGCTGTACGCGGTGCTCATCACGAAGAGGAAGCTGGTCCATTACTTCGACCGGCACCCAGTCTCCGTGGTGACTTCATCATCGCTCGGCGAAATCGTCCACAACCGCGACGCCACGGGAAGGATAGCCAAGTTGGCGCTTGAGCTCAATGGCCTCGACATCTCATATATCCCCAGGACAGCGATCAAGTCGCAGATTCTGGCCGATTTCGTCGCCGAGTGGACCGAAGCTCAAGCTCCGCCAACGATTGAAGACCCCGAGTACTGGACAATGTACTTCGACGGATCCTACACCAAGAATGGAGCAGGGGCTGGAGTCGTCATCGTCTCCCCACTCGGCAACAAGCTCCAGTACGCCATCCGACTACTCTTCGATGCCACCAACAACGTCGCCGAATACAAGGACCTCGTCAACGGTCTCTGGATCGCTGCCGACCTCGGCGCCCGGCGACTCTACGTGCATGGTGACTCCAAGCTCGTTATTGACCATGTAATGAAGGCCACGGAGCCCCACGACGCCCGCATGGTGGCCTATTGCTTGGAGGTACGCAAGCTCGAAGAAAGATTCAAAGGCCCCCTTTGGGACAGCTTCTAGATTATGGATTCCGGATTATGGGAGAAGCTGCTTCTGATTATGGGAGAATCGGGTCGAGCTGGCTACAACTTCTAGGCTTCGGACCGAGCCAGCGAGAATCAGCAAGAATCAGTGAGAATCAGGTTTCAGCCAGATTCTGATTCTATACAGAAATCACCCGATTCTCGAGAAGCTATCGAGAATCTTCCGTTCGGCAAATAATCGCCTTTTTCTAAAGCGTGTCGCCCAAGTCGAAACGAACGGGGCCAAAGGCTTCGAGCTTCACCACAGCTACAGACGATACAACGGTGAGGCCGACTCCCTCGCCAATCTCGCCTCCAGCAAAGGCCCGGTTCCTCCCGGGATCTTCGTCTCCGACCTGCACAAGCCTTCCATTCGGTTGGACTCGACAGTCGAGACCACATCAGACCCCCTAAAAGCGGTCGCCCCGACCGCTGGTCGGTCAGAGGCGGACCCGCCTGGGTCGGACCGAAATGTGCTCGCGACCGATTCCGACTGGAGGCAGCCCTTCATCGACCGACTGACCAACGGGTCACTCCCCGCCGACCCAACCGAGGCCCGACGCCTCGCTCGGCGGGCCAAATCTTTTGTCCTAGTTGAGAAGGATTAGTACAAGAGGAGCCCTTCCGGGATCCTCCAAAGGTGCGTCCCCCAGGCCAAGGGAAGCGGCCGCTTCGACGTCCACGGCGGGATCTGCGGACACCATGTCGCGCCCCGGTCCTTAGTAGGGAAAGCCTTCCGACAAGGTTTCTACTGGCCGACCGCTGCCCGACGCCTCGCTCGGCGGGCCAAATCTTTTGTCCTAGTTGAGAAGGATTAGTACAAGAGGAGCCCTTCCGGGATCCTCCAAAGGTGCGTCCCAGCCGACCAAGGGAGGCAGCTGCTGCTCGACGTCCACGGCGGGATCTGCGGACACCATGTCGCGCCCCGGTCCTTAGTAGGGAAAGCCTTCCGACAAGGTTTCTACTGGCGGCCATTGTGGCCGTCTTTGTGCAGATCGTCCGCACCTGCGAAGGATGTCAGTTCTTCGCCCGGCAGACTCATCTTCCGACGCAAGCCTTACAGACGATCCCTATCACGTGGCCATTCGCGGTCTGGGGACTCGATCTGGTCGGGCCCTTCAGAAAGGCGCCCGGGGGCTTCACTCATCTGCTCGTCGCGATGGATAAGTTCACCAAGTGGATAGAGGCCAAGCCGCTCGCGACCATCACTTCAGCGCAAGCAGCGAACTTCTTCCGCGACATCGTCTACCGGTTCGAAGTCCCGAACTCCATCATCACCGACAACAGGACGCAGTTCACGGGGAAGGAGTTCCTCGAGTTCTGCGACTTCAACATCCGCGTCGACTGGGCGGCAGTAGCGCATCCCCGCGCCAACGGCCAGGCAGAGCGGGCCAACGGCATGATCCTCCAAGGACTCGAGCCACAGATCTTCAGTCGACTAAAGAAGTTCGCGGGGCGATGGGCAACCGAGTTACCTTCTGTTCTCTGGAGCCTACGAACCACGCCAACCCGGTCGACCGGGATCACGCCGTTCTTCATGGTGATCAGAGCAGAGGCTGTTCTCCCAACCGACTTGGAGTACGGCGCCCCGAGACTTCAAGCCTACGACGAGACACGCGGGCTTGAAGCACAACAAGACGCCGTCGACCAGCTCGACGAGGCACGCGATGTCGCCGTTTTGCGATCGGCCAAGTACCAGCAAGCCCTGCGACGATACCATAGTCGTCAAGTCATGGCCGTCGTTCGATGTTGGCGATCCGGTCTGCGCGGCGCTTGATCCAATAAGGGCAGGCACAAGCTCTCACCACCATGGGAGGGCCCCTTCACCGTTGCGGAGGTCCTCCGTCCTGGCACCTTTCGTTTAAAGGATGCCGAGGGCAACGTCCTCCCCAACGCATGGAATATAGAGAAGCTAAGGAAGTTCTATCCTTAGAAACATCTTCCGTCCATGCAAACGCCTGCTTGTACTTGGGTTCACGTTCGCTTTCTTATGCTTTGCGCTAAAAAAGCAAACGCTCCGACTCATGCCTGACCCCCGCGGTCCCTAAAAGGCTACGGTCGCTGAGTGTGAATTCGCAGCAAAAAAGCAAGAACAAGAACAGCGGGCAATTTTTCGACGAAAAGAAATTTTATTTCATCAAAAATATTTACATTGGGGAGAGCGAAGGATCCTGCGCCTGCACCCCCCCCCCACCTGCCCAGTTCGCGGCGCCTGCGGACGACCGCCTCGATCAAGGCCTGCCTCATCTCGCGGAGGCGGGGGACAGCCTGGATGAGCGCGTCGACCTGCTCCGTGTCCCGCCTAATCAAGGCCTCCTCTACGTCTGCTATGATCTGTCTCCATGCCTCCCCATAACCGAAGGCAAGCGGTCAGCCATCAAGAGGCAGAGGAAAACTACTGAAGACAACGAAAAGAAGAAATGAGGGTGGCTGCATTACTAATGCATCCGGCACCTCCTCTTATACCCCGAGGCGTGGAAAACGAAGAGGCTCGAGTAAGTGCGGGGCCCAGAAACCGAAGCGCCTTACACCAACTCCAACAAGAACACGGGCATCAAAAAGATAAGACGATCCTATCCCTTAAACTTCTTCCGTTCCGTTACGCTTTGCTACCCCGCCTCCGAGTTCAAAGCGGTGCGTGGCGACTGCAACCCAGTCCCCACGCACCACTCAGGGGCTACTTATGTCTCCACGGATCAGTGACCCGACCAACCGCTCGGTCCTACTTCGTGGCGACCCTCTCAACCCAGGTGCTACGACCTACGCCCAGTGGCTACGGTTACGAAGTAGCGCTCTGCGGAGATCCATGGTCGATCGGAAATACTCCTTTTTCGCGAAATGAGCGGTCAGCCTAAGTCCTTTTTCTGTTTTCCCTCGATACTATGCAACGCAACAACCCACTACACTCAGGCAACTCCCACGGTTCCTGTGGCTGTGGTTGTCTGCTATTCGCCACATTGAAAGAACACAGAAACAGACAAAAAAGCCAACTTAGACCGGCCCGAGCGACCAAAGCCTTACGATTATCTTAAAGTTCATTTACATAGGTTCTTTGCGCCACAAAAACGAAAAGCAAAAAACTAATTCCCTTCATGCTCCCCATGGAGGATGCTATGCGGCGAAATCTTCTCGGCAATCGCCCGGGCGTATGGATCGACCCGGGACTCGAACTCGTCGATTTCTTCTTCGGTCCGATTCCCGGCGATCCCGCTGCTGACCATCTCCAGGTCGATGCCGTCGTAGGACACGGCGTTTACCAGCGCCGACGAAGCACCGGGCGCGGCTGCCTCGCTCACCGAGGTCTCGACATGCCCCGGCACGCCCGCCAGCACGGTGGTAAGGGGGCTTGGGCCCACGGTGAGCCCGAGCACCCGGTCGCAAATGTCCTGGCCGACCTCAGAAGGCCGCGATTCGGTGGCCAACTCAGGCGCTCCTTTCCGCGCTGGCCTCCAGGCCTCGAGCCGTGCGACTGCGGCCGCGATGTCACGCCTTCCTCGCGCCCGACCTCCGCACACTCGCGACGTCCGCCAAGTTCTTCTGCAGCTCTGCGAATTCGAAGACCACGTCAGAAAACTGCTCCCCCCGACCGCGATCACGAGATTGAAGGTTGGGATGACCTACCGGCTGCGGAAGCCTCCATGCCACGAAGACCTTTTTCGGCGTCTTCTGCAAGTTTCTTCGCCGAAGACACTTCCTCTCGGGTGGAGTCCCGCTCGAACCGCAGTTGGTCGGCCTCCCCTCGTGCCGAGTCTAGCTCGTCCCGAAGGCGGGTCGCCTTTGACCGAGCGGACCCCGTTGCGGCGATGGCGGAGGCCTTGGAGTCGTTCGCCCACTCCAGGGCCTCCTGGGCGTTGCGCAGTAGCGCCTCAAGACGGTCGCGATCCGCTTCGGCAGCCTCCCTCCGGCCAAACAATTGCCAGAGGAACCCGGACTTCTCCACGGACCGCGTCTGCAAACGCTGCGAAGCACAGTTCGATCAGTCGACCGCGAGCCTGTTCAAAGGTTACGAAGACAGGTTGGATATCCTTACCGCCCCGGTAGGGTAAAGTCCTCCGCCGATGGAGTCCAGCACCCTGCTGGAAGACTCGAGAGCGAAGGCCAGACCTTTTCGGGTCTGTTCGACCTCGCCCTTGACTCCCCGTGCGCTCTCCTGAAGGGCCTCCCACTCCTCGTGCTCCGCCGCGTCGTCCAGCACGAACGATGGCCCCTCGGACCGGTCGTCGACTGGCTAGGTAAGCACGGGCGGTGGGATCGGAGCGGCCTCCGACGCGACCACCCCAGCGGCTCGCACCGCCGGAGACCCCTCCAGGGGATTCAAGGCGCCTGCCACTAACTCTTGGGCCGCTTCGTAAGGCCCTCGAGCATGATGACAGGGCCCCCTCCGGCGCCCGGATGGCCCCGGCTGGCGACTCACCCGGCGACGGTGGTGGGAGTTCCTCTTCGCCTCCCTCAACCCCCGGGTGAGCTGCTGGCTCGGTGGCAGAAGCCGAGGGTTCCCCGCGTGTCGGTCCGCTCGACAGCCCCACCTCTCCCGTTACCGCCGCGGATGCCGCGGGCGACGCCCGCAGCGCCTCCGGAAGTGGCCGCACGGGCTCATCGTCCCCGACCTCTATCACCTCGACCCCTGCCAGGGCCGGCGGAGGCACTAGAACTCTTGTCGCCGCGGTCGGGCTCGTCACCTCCAACGCCGCCCCAGCGTAGAGTCTGCACATAACAATCAGTAAGGGAGCCGCGCGGGGTAACTCGAATCAACAATAGTCCCTAAGCAAAAAGGGATACCTATCGTAACGAGCGGGGCCGCTACTGTCGCGCCCTATTCGACGGTCCACCGCGAGAGGACGTGTCGGCCCTCCGTCTCCTCAGGGGCGCCCTCGCCGGCGCTATCTCCTCCTGAGGTTCGACGAAGCCCTCGGTCTGGCCGGTGCCCTCCGCCAGGCCGCCGCCTAGCGACAATGTGGGCGGAAGCGGCTCGGATCACCTCGCCGTCCTCGCTGCTCCACTCAAGGTTGACTGACCGGCCCCACTCGCCTAAGTCGGGTGGAACTTTCGCCACGCGCGGCCCTGGCCGCGCGCTCCTGCTTCTTCTCCTCCACCCTCCTCCGCTTCTCCTCCTTCCGCTTCCTGTGGGCGGAGTCGCACCGCTCGGAGGCCGCGCGGGTGGCAGCCCTCAGCTCCTCCCCGGGCAGCGCCGCCCGGGAGACCATCCCGCTGAGCCCCTGCAAGGACGCGTTCAGACAACCGCCTACGAAGGCCAAAAGGGGGGACCCTAGGAGAAGGGGAACGCACGACTCACCAGGTTCGGCGGATTACGCGCCGAGAACGGCGCAGGGACACCACCCATCGCCTCGGTGGCCCCTACGCCGATGACAGCAATGACCCGAGCTTCGAGCTCCGACGCCGGGAGCTCCACCTCGGTCATCCTCACGGGGTCGGACGCCCCCTCATATTCAAACATGGGGTGCACCCGACCCATGAGGGGTTGGACGCGCATCCCCTTAAATGCGCGCACAACGACGTCGCCGGTCAAGCCCTGCGCCCGCAAAGCCCTGATCCGCTCAACGATTATCGCCACTCTCTTCCTTTCCTTCTTCTCAGGACCCCAGCCCCATTGGGGTCGTGCTTCAGGGAGTCGGCCGGAAAAGGCCGGGGCGCTGCCCCCTGGGTTCTGGACATAGAACCACTCGGGGTGCCACCCCCGGTTCGACGACGGCAGCCTCACCTCGATGTAGTCCGCCGCATGGCCGCCCCGCAACTGGAAGATTGCGCCGCCAAAGGGCGTGGCATCATCCGACGGCTTGTCCCTCCACAGCCGCACCTGGAAGAAATACCTCCAGAGCCCCCAGTGGGGTTCGATCCCCAGGAAGGCTTCACATAGCGTGATGAAGACCGCTATGTGGAGCACGCCATTGGGGTTCAGGTGATGCACTTCCACCCCGTAGAAGTGCAGTAGCCCGCGGACGGACGGGTGGAGAGGGAGCCCGAAGCCGCGCTCGAAAAAAGAGGCAGGCACCACGATTTCCCCGTCACCCGGCGTAGGGATACCGGCCCCCGTCGGCACCATCCACCGCAGCTCCCCCCGATGGGAGAGGAATCCCTTCTTCTCCAACCCAAGCGCGTGGCTGGACTGGATAGAGCACACCGGCCACGACATCCTCCGAGGGCTAAAAGACAGGCAAGCGGAAGCTCTCCCAAAATCGGTCCCTCTTTTCTGCCTCTCTCGCTTTCTTCTTTGGCAGGAGCAGGCAAGGAGACAAGAAAAGCAAATACGAGTGCCGGTCTCAGCACCAGCCACTCCGAACTTATAGGCGCCAACGGACGCGAGCCGAACGGACGCGAGCCCAACAGGTGTCACGCCCAACGGACGCCTCCTTGGGCGAAGCGCCGGACGAATCGCCGTTCGCGCTGACCGACCAGCTACCGGCCGCCAGAAGCGCCGACGGTTCCCAATACCCCCACTACGCATTAAATTCCGACAGGACAGCCCAGAGCGAGGACGCCACGTCAGGCGACGCACTCCTGCAGTCCCGTGGTCTCCGCCGGTGGGGGTGGGCCGACTTCCTCTAACAGGTACGCAAGGCCCACTGGGCCACTTTGGCCTCAAGGCACCAAAGAGTTCAATAGCTCCATCCCAGAGTCCGACCTAACGCTGTGGGTTCCTAAGGCCCGGTCCGCCAAGCGGATTTAGCGCCGCCCCAGTGGAAATTGAGCGAGGGGCGACAATGGGGCGAGCCCTCGGTGGGCCTCAAGTTGGGTCGGCGGACGACCCAATCGCTCCTACTCGCGTCCGAGACCATACTTCACACTCTCCCGCGGAACCCATCGATGGGTGGCAGCCAACTGCGCCCTAGGTCGGCGGACGACCCAGGGTCCGGCACGGGATTGAGTAAAGAAAGGTTTTTAATGGGACACCCCCAGAGGGCCAGACACCCACGCCGGGAATCATCTACTGGAAAAGATCCCCCTCGGGAGGGATCTCTCCAGATCCCACTCGGATTACCCGTTAGCAGCTCACGCGAGCACGGCATTCAAGCCAACGTTTGGCAAACGCGCGTTCGCTCACCCCGTCCAGGTCCCACACCTGCGGATGGGGCGTATACGTGGGATAGACAGCGGCTACTCCTCCCGCAGATGGCCTCACTAGGTGAGGGCTCGTGGACGCCACTCGTCTAGCTCCGGCACAAAACGAGCACGACTGACTCGTCCAGCTACGACGTAAAACGAGCACTCGGGCACCAGAACTTTGCCAAAGGCATCTAGGCACCCGCGCCGACTAAGGCATCGTCCAGCTACGACGTGAAACGAGCACTCGGGCACCAGAACATTGCCAAAGGCATCCGGGCACCCACGCCGACTAAGGCGCCGTCCAGCTACGACGTGAAACGAGCACTCGGGCACCAGAACCTTGCCAAAGGCATCCGGGCACCCGCGCCGACTAAGGCGCCGCCGTCCAGCTACGACGTGAAACGAGCACTCGAGCACCGGAACCTTGCCAAAGGCATCCGGGCACCCACGCCGACTAAGGCGCCGTCCAGCTACGACGTAAAACGAGCACTCGGGCACCGAAACCTTGCCAAAGGCATCCGGGCGCCCGCGCCGATAAAGGCCTACGACGTGAAACGAGCACTCGGGCACCAGAACCTTGCCAAAGGCATCCGGCACCGCATGGCTAAGGCGGCGAATCCGGCTCTGACGTGAAAGCGAGCACTCGGGCACCGGAACCTTGCCAAAGGCATCCGCACCATGGCAAACTAAGCGGCGAATCAGATCTGACGTAAAACGAGCACTCGGGCACCGGAACCTTGCCAAAGGCATCCGGGCGCCCGCGCCGATAAAGGCCGTCGGAACATTCCCCCGACCGACTCGCACTCGGAGACTCAGGGCTGCGATTCCACGTCGGTTCATGAACGTGCGTTCGCGCCGAAGGCAATCCGGTCGTCGGGCTCCCCCTGATAACCCTCTCGACCCAAGCGCTACGGCCTACGCTCCAGTGGCTACGGTTGCGAAGTTGCGCCTCATGGAAGAAGGGATCGCCCTTAGGAAGCGGCCCACGGTCGGTCGGAAACATCTCTTTCCCACGAAGCACCCATGAACGCTTCGTGCCACGGACGCTCACAAACCTTGACATGCGTTCGCGCGAGTCAGTGACCCGACTGGCCGCTCGGTCCTCCCTAGCGGTAGCCCTCTCGACCCGAGTGCCACGGCCTACGCCCCGGTTGCTACGGTTGCGGAGTAGCACTTCGCGGAAGAAGCGCCCGAGCGGAGCGATCAAACGGCTGGTCGGGAACACTCAGTCACCCGCAAACCTGCTCCGAGCGCATTCGATCGGAGGAGTGTCCCTACGACGCCCCAACCGGCAGAAAAACTGCACTCCCTCACGCATCCTCCTCGGAAAACACTAGCGCTCCTGTGCTCAAACAACTCGAGCACGACGCTCATCCCCCCAGCAACAATTACGAAAAACAAAGACCACAGAAAATGAAGCTGGGGCAAGCGCCACGACCGGCCGACACCATGATATATACATACATATATTGTTCAGAGATGAGCGGGAGGGGAGCGAAGTACAAAAAGATAAAATCATTCTTGCAGCGGCCGCCCTGAGGATCTTCAAGGGGAGGCATCGTCCTTAGAGCTACCGCTGGAGGCGTTCACGCACAGCCGATCCGCCACGCCCGCCACAGCGTCCGCCGCCCAGGTAAGGTGGAAGGCATACTGTGCGGCCAGTACGCTCCAGAGGCTCGCCCAACATCACTCCGAGCGGCTCTAGGCTCCTCGCCAGGCTCTAGTAGGCGGGGCGGAGCATGGCGAGAAGATCTGCGCGAACCATGATGAGCTCCGCCTCGGCAGCCTGGGTCTGGGCCCGCTGCGCTATCAGCTCCGCCTCCTGGGCGGAGGCCATGGCGGCCTGGGCGCTCAGGGAGGCTTGCACTCCGCCAAGATTGCCGACAGACAAAGCCACATGCCCCTTATCCTCGGGACATTGCCCTGGCGGCATGAGTCTGGCGACTCAGATTCGCCGCACTTCGCCACGACGATCGGCGGGCGCCACCGAGCGGGCCGAGCCCGAGCCGGAACTCATCGAAAGGAAGAAGCAACGAGGAACAAGCCAACATCAGCCAAGAAGGAAGCCAAGCCAATCCGACAGCTGAGGCAAAGAAAACTTACGACGGAGCAGAGGCCAACCCGGAGTCGAGGCGGAGTCTCTTGGGGTCCTGGCCCCAGGAGGCATCGTCTACTGGGCGCTTGCCAGCCCGCCGATCGCCGCCGGAACCATCGCCTCCGCTCGACATCGACTCTTCAGGAAACTCCGGGGCGGTGGAGGAAGCCAACGGGAAGTAAGGCGGGGGAGCGGGTGCGAACGATCAGGCGTGGTCGTTCTCACGCTCCCTAGGGATGGCAAAAATAAACCCGACGGGTCCGGGCTCGGGTCCAAAATTGGACCCACGGGTATGTTTGTTCGGGTCCGGGTCCAGGTCTCATGTTGGACCCGTGGGTACCCAGACCCGAACCCGATTCTAAGATAGAAGGAAAGGTTAGTTCAAAATAGATTAGCATGCACCTTTGTCCCAAGCCACACCATAGCTCAATGGAAGGAACCATGTGATTGAATCAAGAGGTCTTGTGTTCAAGCCCCATTCTTGCTAATTTTTTTCATTTTATTTGAATACCTCATGCATGTATACTTAATAATGGGTTCGGGTCTGGGTACCCGATCGGGCCCGGGTACCCGTCGGGTCTGGGTCCGAGATTGGACCCGTGACTAAATCCGGGTCCGGGTCCATATTTCGGGTCTCGGGTCCGGGTCCACGGAGGTTGGACCCGGAGGGACCCGGACCCGTTGCCATCTCTAACGCTCCCCCCGTGCCTTACTTATACACGCGCACGAGGCCATGAAATCCGAACAGCCGCTCCTTACTGCGCCTAGCCTCGGTAACACACGGCGGCGCCCTTCCTCTCTCCCCGCTGCGCGTTAATTGCGGCGGGGCGGCAACAGCCGAAAAGACGTCGCCTCGGGTGAAGCGTCGCGCCGCCCCTCGGCACCGGCCCCGGGGCCGCCCGCACAGCCGCCGGATTAATTGAACCGTCGCAGTCCCGAGGCAACGGACGGGACGAGGATTCGCGCTGAAGGCTGAGATCGGCGCGACAAGAACCCGACCCACCAAACGGATCCGACGTAGCCCCGACAAAATGGACGCCCTCGACAAGCTAAAAGTCTGACAGGAAGACAGTCCGCTGGAAAGATCCCGATCCGAATGAGCTCCCGATTGGCCGCCTCCGACCGAAGTTAACCCCAAGACGCTCTCAGGCCAGCTCGGAGGCTCAGAAACTACACCAGTGATGCGCTTAAAAGACAGCAAACTAAGAGCGCGCGCGACGCTCGGTCGAACTGCGTCAACAAGTTCACCCAAGCCGGCTCCTCGAGCCGCTCGAAACTCGGGACTACACCAGCGGGTGCGCCACGCGCCCGGATGGACCGACGGACAACATCCAAGCGGCAAGAAGCGAGCAAACCCCAATCGCCTCTAGCACGCTCGGGGTTGGGGCTCTTGGCAGTACACGTACCATGGGTACCTCAGGAGCCGGGACGGTGAACGGGCCGCCTTTGAAGCCCGATTCAGGCCAAGGGCCCGTAGGCCACGAAGGGATCTCGTGCCTGACCAAGCACGAATCTGAGACACGCTCAGGCCAGGGTCGGAGCCCGTTCAGGCCCACTGGGTCGGAGCATGCAGCGGCTCCTTCGAAGCATTTGGACACCTGCCATGCTGGCATAACGTCCCAAAACGTCCGCACCAAGGTACTCCTTCCCAAGGTATCAGGGAGGCCGCCTAAGAAGTCAAGCTCCGGTCCCGTCATCCTGACACGCAACAGAGCGGAGCGCCCCCTCCCGAGGCCACGCTGAGGTCAAATATCATTAATGCCGGAGCCTGACGACCGTACGGAGCAGTGCGTCACTTCTCCAACCCGGCCGAGAACCCCCCACCGCAAGACTACCAACTCGGCATAGGGGGTAGACGGAGGCCGGTCGGACGACAAGACCGAAGACCAGATTCCAAGACGTAGGACACCCCCCCTTTTTTCTTTCTTTTTCCCATTCCAAACTCCCATGTAACCTGCCGCTTCCGCCTATATAAGGAAAGGCAGGACCCCGAAGGGAGGAGGGAAAAAAGATCGATTGATCGGTCGGACTCAACGAGAAAAAGCACCCACACGCGAAAAGCGAAAAGATCATCCGGCTCCTCTTCCTCGCGAAGGAAGACGCCCTTGTAACCCCCCGAAAGGGCAATATACACTCACCTCACGAACTGGAGTAGGGACGTTCAGCCCGAACCAGTATACATCTTGGACTCCTAGAGTCAGGCCATTCGAGGAGAGGGAGCGCGCGAACCCCCTAGACTTACAAATCGAACTTGCCGGTACTCGAAACACCGACAATGTGGTTAAATGAATGGGCAATGGGATTGATTAGATTATTAAGTTGGGATAATAATGATGGGTAGAGGATGCCGATGAGAAGGGTTGTAAGCCGACGGGGTCCTCTACATAGGATATTATATAAGGTCAACAATCTAACACTTGGGCAATGAGCCGTAAATGAGTATCAACCATAGTGTGAAACATTCAATCATAAAAGGTTATCCTAGGAAGGTATTAATATCTCCACCATGGGTAAGTTAAGGGGCGCGCCTCTGGGATATGCCGGTAGACCCAAAGGACTGAAGCTAATTGGACGACGGTATATTTGAAGCCAGTGGGTTACCACCGTTGGAATCGGGGTAACAACTGTATCTGCAAAGTTGTGGACGACCTAGGTGGGTGCCCCCAACTCGAGTGCAGGGGTGGAGAATTAATACTGGACTAGTGATAAACGTTCTGGGGCATCTCAATATCACTATGGGTAAAATGGTACAAACCTGCGCAAGATAAAATCATGATCATGCCAGTCTCTTGGAATGGAGATTACGGAAGCTATGTCTGTCTTATATACAGTGTTAGTAGTATATTCCAGAAGAACTAAAATGAACCACCTTCTTTAAAGAAAACTATGTTCATAAAAGCTAGATTGAGGGAAGGTAAGATTTGGTGGATTAAATTGGATTGAAAGAGAATTCATATAATGCATTTCCTTGCTATTATTACTTGCTGAGTACTATGCACTCACTCTTGCTTAACCCCCCCCCCTTGCTTAGAAGGTGAGTCATATGGATGCGCCTCAGAGGCAGGGGGTAAGGATCATTCGCAGGGTCAAGACCTATCGGAGGCAGACTACTACTACTATTATCTACAAAAAAACTAGGGTGTTTAGTGGACCATCTCCTGGTGGATCGTTCCCTAGGGGACCGATGCCTTATCCAGAAAGGTCCCAGGGGTAAATAAGATGTATTATATTTTGTTGTATCGGTCGGTTGTATAATTAACCTTTTGGACATGTAGCCCTGTGTGGCATGTTGGCACGTAATCAAGGTACCAATCAGTCTCTAATTATTGTTGTGCTGTAACACTCTGAATACGGCATAGTAGCTGATAAAGTATTGGGATGTCCGATATTTTGCTAGCCACTATGCTGAGATCCGAGTGTTATCTCAGCGTAATAGCAGTACAGCTGTTAATTACCTGGGCTAATTACCCGGGTCGTCACAAATCCATGAATAGAAAGAAAATAATTAAGTGAAACCTGAAGAGATATAGCTATATACATAAAATAAATGTTTTTTTTTACTATGAAACAAACCTCAACAACATCTCCCTCCTTGGCAACTACTCTTTTGATGAAAACATCTGTATTAGTATACCCGACCTCCTGAACAAGAATATTCACCATTTCAAATCAAGAAGCAACATATATCATCCAGAAAGCTGCACATGTGGGTAACTTGTAAGTACCTGTAGCACTGGTGGGCTTTTGAAAATTACGATGTCATTTACACATGGCTTTCTAAAGTAGTATGTAACCTGAGGAACATCCACATGGTCAATTTATGCAATGAAGTGAATAGCAATTTTCCTTATTAAAATATCAAATTTCATCTTTTCAGAGAAAAAAAAAAACAGACCCAGCATGAATAATAACATCAAATTGGAGGTACAGAGGTGCCTTGTAATAGTGGTCTATTGTAATATCTTACAAATTCAAATCAATTAGACAACTTATGAAATTTAAGAATGCCTAAAGGCTGAAGTGAACTACTTGACAAACATAAATATTTATCGACCACAGCACATTTGGTATCATGATTCATCATAGCTCAAATTATGACAGTGAGATAAATAATAATGGCTCCATCAATGAACACAACAAGAAAAGGAAAAGTTAGACAAATTAAAGCAATATTATATGCAAAATGCATTGGGTACTGCTCGACCAACCAGAACATCCTGTTCATGGCAACCACCATGTACTTTGGACTAAGGATCATTTATAAAGCTTACCACGATTGAAGAATATACTTATTCTTGTGCTTTGCCTGTCTTTTTCATAGGTTATCATTTTTTTCAACCGTTCGCAATATGGTCAAAGTTTGTGAGGTGAACTATATCCCAAATCAAACAGCCCCGTCTCAGAACTTTTACATTGCCAACAGGGGACATAGCATATTATAGCTCACTAGAAAAATGATTTGTTCTTTTATATTTCATATATACACCTATACTTGCAGCCCTTTGCCACAAAATGAAAACTCCTATCGTGTGTGTGTGTGTGTGTGTGTGTGTATATATATATATATATATATAGGAAGCCTCTTTTCTACTCCCGGGAGTAATTACTCCCTATGTCGTATCTCACAACGTAGGGAGTATCTCACGCAACGGAGGGTATGTGCATATAGTATACAGGTATATAAGACTATCTAGGTGGTATTTACATTTTTTCGAAGGTGGTATGTACGTTTTTTAGAGATACTCCTTTTTATGTGTGTATATAAGGCCCTGTTTGTTTCAGCTGGGGATTATAGAAAGCAGCTTTTAAAATCTGGATTGTAAAAGCTGGATTGTTAAAAGCTGGAGGTTGAAAAGCTGATGGCTGTTTGGCAATCTAGATTATAGTGTGTTTGGATTGCTATTTCTGCTTGGCAAAAGTCTGTGGTACCCTCAATTATAGGTTGAAAAGTCTGTGTGAACAGTGGAGGGGCAATGGTGGGTAATTTTTACTGAAGTTGGATGGGTATTGTGGTCTTTTGCAAAAAAAAGCTAAGAAAAGCTCCTCCAGAGTGGATTGTGGGATTGCTACAATCTGGCCTCCAGATTATTACAATTCAGATTGAAAGCTTCCTGTTTGTTGACCTTCCAGCTTTTAAAAGCAGCTTTCTATAATCCCTAGCTGAAACAAACAGGGCCTAAAGGTATTTGTAAAATAAGCTAAAACCTATGTACTCCCTTGCAATTTTTTGATGTAGATCTCATTAGAATATCTTATAATTAGTATATAAGTGTATCCAAAGTGATAAAGGAGTATTTCAAATACGTTTGGGTGGTATTTCAGAGATGGGAGTAATTACTCCCAGGAGTAGAAACTATTTTAACGATAACAATTTCAAATTAATCAAATCTCAGATGGATCTGTTATCAGTTATGTCAAAGGACAACACTAACAACAGTGCCTAATTTCAAGAAATACGTCATTTCTATAAAGTGGAACAATTTCAAATCTATGAAGTAGATAAATTGATCCTTTTATCAAAAAAAGAAAACAAAAAACAGATTGCCTCAACTTGAGACCAAAACCATAAATCTGAAATATGTCCAAGTCGAGCATAACATTGCTGTCCTGCATAAATCCTGAAGAATTCACAAGTCTTAGGTTATCAATTTCCGAACCAAAATGAGCCCAACCATGATAGGCTAAGCAAACAGGCAGTACCTCAGGTTCAAACTAATAGACAATCACCCAAAAAAGACTAGCAACAAGTTCTTGATCACATTCTCATTAAATTTCCAATACTGATAATTAACATGGTACATGGATAAAAAGCGCACATTTATCAGGCATATTATGCATTTGAGCAACCAGAGCTCCAAGTTCCAACCAGAACTCAGCACACGACTAAAATCTGAATGCCCCACCAATAAAAAGAACAAGGAGGTATTAGTAAGGTGTCACACCCCTTGGCCACTGATCAAGTCAGGACGTGAGGATTGGAACCAGCAAGAAGAACGAAGAGCAAAACGGAAGAACAAGCGAAGGGGAAAGACAGTCGTGAAGAACAAGAAAGAAGAAGAAGACAGGGAGATACAGATAGAGACAGAGGAAAGTAGTTTCAATTCATTTCTTTTCTCCCCTTGTTCGGTACCCCAGTCTGTCCTTTTATACACAATCTCCTCATACTGCCATGTGGGTCCAACCCTCCGTTACATTACCGCCCCCTCGGAAAATTTGCTTGTCCCCAAGCAAAAGCATAATCTGACATTGAATTTACATAATTCCGGGGTCCCATTGCACATGGTACCCAAGCACAATTCCTTGAGAGCCTACTGTCCCATTGCACATGATAGCCCGCTTTCTTTGCAAGTGCATCAGAGATCGAAACTCCACACCAATGATCGGTAGCTCAAGTTTTTAGCATGGATGTATGCCCCATAGTCACAAGTTCTAAGGCAAAATTACCATAAGCATCTGATATTGACAAATCCTTAACACTACTAAGAAAGTGCCTTTCCCGAGGAGCCAACAGTAAGAGGCCTTGCCCTTCCTTGCCTTTCCGTCCAGTCCTACCAAGTCTATGTATATACTGTTCTCTATCAGCAGGAATCCCAATCTTAGTTCTTGCAGATTGTAACTTTCTGGAATTAATTTCTCGTATATTCAGTCTCAGTTGGGAGAGAACTTCAGCAACAAGTTTTGTGACCATTGCGGTAGTACAGGATATAATCACTTTGTATTCTGGATCTTCTGCAACATGCTTGTTCAAAACATCATATAATATAGCGAAGTGCAGGACCATGTACATCTGGCTAACCTCTTCTGGAACAATAGCAGAAAATAGCAGTGTCTGTCGTTCTCTAGGAATGGAAGCAATTATGTTCTCAATGTCTCTTCTGAATCCCATATCCAGTAGGCGATCAGCTTCATCAAGAACAAGAACCCTCACGCCTTTAAGCCAGGTAG
Source organism: Rhipidocladum racemiflorum (assembly GCA_036346355.1). NCBI lineage: Eukaryota > Viridiplantae > Streptophyta > Magnoliopsida > Poales > Poaceae > Rhipidocladum > Rhipidocladum racemiflorum. Next base: position 75,277,919 of record CM070571.1, read on the forward strand.
AAAAACCGGGTGTGTTCTCAAGATGATCCTTAAGCCTTCCAGGTGTAATAACAAGAATCTGACGTGGGTTAGCTTGCATGTTTCGTTGCTCTTGAGTTAATCTTGTGCCTCCAATTACAACCTGAACACCAAGTGAGCGATGATATTTGAGAAGCTTCCGGGCCTCAACAGCCACTTGGTTTGCAAGCTCTCTCATAGGGCACGTCACCAGCAAATTTATAGATGGTCGTAACTGATTCTGCTGAGAATGGAGTAATGCAGAGAGAACCTCAATCATTGGTAGCAAAAAGGCAATAGTTTTTCCAGTTCCTGTCTTCGCTTTTGCAAGAACATCTTTGCCTTGGAGGATTATTGGCAGAGTTGCCTCTTGCACCTCAGTCATCCTTTCATATCCGACATCTTTGGCGCCTTTCGGTGACAATGGAGAAATAGCACATTGATCAAACCGTATCTCGACAGAGGTAGGAGCCATCGACTTACGCAATGCCAATCAGATCGATGTCGGCCTTATCCTGGCGAGTTCTACAACAAAGACGTCCTATAAGACCGATTCCTCCTCTAGATGTTCTCTCGGCATCGCCAACTTCATTATTGAAATTTTCCCTAATCCCGACATCCTTTCCTCGATGAACTCTCAAGACCACTTGTTTCAAAATTTTCGCACCCATCCCACCTTCCTTGTTTTCATGTGATTCAAGTGATTGACTCTGAGAGGATGACTTATGGTGCTTGAAGATGGATGCACTCTTGGATCGGCTCACTGGAGATGTGGAGATCATTAGCGACCACGAAGCACGAAGATCCGGCCAGCCAACGCTTGCTCTACCTTGACTTGAGGCAAGCGGAGTGACCGATCGGCTCAACGACGAGCGGAATAGCCAAGGGCGGCGACACCACCGTAGCAGAGGTGGATGCCACTGTTGGCATGCCTTCACTGTGGTTGGGGCATGGTGTCGAACACTTGGCGGCGCCAGGAATGATGATGGTGGGGTGCGACATCTCGTATTGGATGTCCAACCGGCGGTTGATTGTCGTAGATGCACGGTCGTGAAGGGCTTCTCGAGCTCAGATCGCATCACGGCATGACCGGAACAGGATGAGAGCTTCCACGCCAGCAACCCTCCCGTGCACGTACACCTTCTCAGCGCCAAATGCATCAAAGACTTGGTGAAGCACCTCCTCGGTCACTGGATAGAACACATGGCTCACCGTGACATGAAGCATGTGGCTATTGTTGGCCTCGGGTGGCCCAACCTTTCGTCGAACACCGGTGGGCATCAGCGGTTGGTGTGGCCTCCTTGTTGCCTAGGATGTTATCCGGCTTCCTCGAGGCGGCTTCCATCCTGGCGAGGCTGGCTGCGCATCCTCTGCTCCCACGCATCTTGCACCTCCAAAGTCGCCATGGGAGTGGCTGGAGAGGATGTGTGGCGGCGTTGGTGACTTCAGCGCGTCACCGAACCGAGCGGGTGGCGGAAGACCGCTCGGCGGATGACGGAACTCGGCCAAGGTGGGCGGGGCGCCGGTGGAGCTTCGGTGAGATCCTGAAGTGGCGAGGAGAAGCGTCTGACCTTGAACTTGCCTCGGCGTCGATCGCGACGATCGTGAACTTCAGCGTTAGGGTCGATGTGTGATCGAAATCGGCGGAAGGACCGCGAAGACAGCAAAGGAAGCTGAGGCGGAGGAAGCAAGATCTGAGCCGCGGTAGTGGCCGGAGGCGTGAGCCGACGCGATCCGGTGTGGAAGCGAGAATGGAAGGAGGCACGGCGTAAGCGCGCTGGCGTGAGGCGCCGCAAGGCAGCGGCTGCCAGTGAAGACCGGCGGTCGCGGAAGTTGAGGAGAGACTCCACGCGAGCGGTGCTTGCGGGAGGAGTTTCCAGCGGATGGTGGCGGTGGCGTGGGCGCCAGGGAGGTCGCTACTGGTGGCGGCGCCGACGGCCGAAACAGATCCCACGGTTTGCAAGCTCGATACCAATTGTCACACCCTTGGCCACCGATCAAGTCAGGACGTGAGGATTGGAACCAGCAAGAAGAACGAAGAGCAAAACGGAAGAACAAGCGAAGGGGAAAGACAGTCGTGAAGAACAAGAAAGAAGAAGAAGACAGGGAGATACAGATAGAGACAGAGGAAAGTAGTTTCAATTCATTTCTTTTCTCCCCTTGTTCGGTACCCCAGTCTGTCCTTTTATACACAATCTCCTCATACTGCCATGTGGGTCCAACCCTCCGTTACATAAGGAAGGAGGAACGGACCTTCTCTGCGACGATTCGGTCGCCGACGTCGAAGGTGGGGAACATGGATAGCGAGGGGATGAACCGCGGCTCGGCGACGAAGGAGCGGAAGGCGAGCGAGATGGCCACCGCGGCCAACACTGTCTTTGCATCCTCCGTCGTCACGTTCATCCACTCCGGCAGCAGCCCCTTCTTCTCCCCCTCCTCCTCCTCCTCCTCCTCCTCGTCCCCACCCCCTCCGCCCCCGGCCCCTCCATCCCCGCCACCACCGTCGGGACCCACCGGAGGTGCGTCGGCCGGCGCCGCCGCGGACCGAACTCGCCTCCGCAGGCGCAGTTGCGGGAGGCTCCGCGCATTGCTGCGTTGGAAGGCGGCGGCGGTGGCCAAGATGGGGTTGAGGAGTGGGGGTTTTGGGTAGGGTCTGAGGACGCGGGCGGCGGCGGGGGGTTGGGATGTGGCGGGGATGAATTGGACGGAGGACATAGTTGCCGAGACGGAGCCGGTGGCCCTCCTGCCGCGCGCCTCGCCGGCCGGTGCGGTTTGGGTTGGGGGGGATGGGAGGGAGAGAAGACGACGAGCGGAGGATAAGGCCCTGTTTGTTTCAGCTAGGGATTATAGAAAGCTGCTTTTAAAGTGGAAGCCAACAAAGGAAGTTTTTCAATCGAATTGTAATAATCTGGCGCCAGATCAGAAGCAATCCCACAATCCACTCTGGAGGAGCCTTTTTCTTAGCTTTTTGCAAAAGACCACAATACCCATCCAACTTCAAGAAAATTACCCACCATTGCCCTCCATTCGCTCACAATGCACTTTTCAACCTATAATTGAGGGGCATGCACTTTTGCCAAGCGAAATAGCAATCCAAACACACTATAATCTAGATTGCCAAACAGCCATCAGCTTTTCAACCTCCAGCTTTTAACAATCCAGCTTTTACAATCCAGATTTTAAAAGCTGCTTTCTATAATCCCACAAGCCTGGTGGCGGTATGGGTCCAGGGAACTGTGAGAGGGTGATTTTTTAGAGAGAAAAAAAATAAAAACTTTTCTCTTTCTGAATGGACAACGGTCAAGTTTACGAGTGGCGTCCGAATTCAGATCGAAACGACGAATTGTTCACGGTATGAGCTGTTCTCTTTTTTTCCGTTACAAGGAAGAAGCACACCCACATACACCACCAAACACACATGTGCGAATACATTTTTCTTGTTTTCGTATTAGTTTATTTGGAAAAACAGATCTAATACAGACTGCAAGCATGAAAGTTATGAAAATCATGCCTTTTATATTTGGGGTGAAAGGATAATTGTTTTATTCATATTTGTTTTCGTGTTTTTTGGCCAAATACAGAAACAAATACAAATATAGATATGAACAACATCGAATAAGAGAATACAAAGGAATACAATCACGAATATTTATTAGAACATAAAGACGACATAACCTGTTCTCATAGCAACAACCGAAACAAAGAATTAGTTTATGCGGTCAAGATATTCGACAATTCAGTATATTTTTCATTAATACTTGGTGCAAAATTGCTGTAATTTTTGGGCAATTAAAATGGACCCACATGGAAATATTCACAATTACAATGGCGTAGATCTCACCGAGAGTTAAGGGTACCTTCCCCTCTCTCTTTCTCTTCGCGAAGGGATTCTCATTCACTTCAGCGCTCCAACGGATTCCCTTCAGCATTCCCTTCGTGAAGGGATTCTCTCTCCCGTTCCCTCTAGCAAGGGATTCTCTCTCCTTTCCCTGTACAATTCCCTTTAAAGGGAATCTGTTGGAGATGAGGGCAAATAAAGGGAATGTGAATGAAGAAGGGAACAGGGAAGGGAATGAAAAGAAGGGAATATGGTTGAAGATGGTGTTATAACTTAGCTTACTAATTTGCTTAATCTGGTGTCCACGGCAATTAGAGCTGAAGCTGCCATTGCCCCATAGACATTGCCAAGCCACGGTGCCAGCCACCACATTCCAAGCTTCATCGCTCTAGTGCTCGACAAGTTTCTACATCGAATCCACTGTAGCATCAGGACCAGCGTCACCTCTGATTGCTCTACCGCAACCTGGTTATTGTCATGCACAAATTTCACTCATCAAGCTTGTCAAAGCATGTGTTTCTAGATATATTTAACACCTTATTAACGCCACTTACAGAAGTTACAACTAATGAGCGAGAGATTCCCATGCTCTGAATGTGAACAATAGTAAGAAAGTATTTCATCCGTTCAGAAATATAAAGCCTATATTTAAATAGTCTTGTTTAGAAATATTAAACTTACATCATTAGAGAAGATCTAAATTCTCAATTTGGATTCACAAATGTATGATTATGTGTCAATTATGGTGGTATAGATATGACTAAATAAATGGTTTACATGCATGATTGGGCACATGTACGAGTGACTAAAGTGCTATTAAATGGTGAGTATGTGATCAACTTGTAAGCCTCATTTAAGTGTTATATGAATACATACACCTAGATCGGTGAAATTTTAATATGTATGATCATGGGTTACTAAAGTGGGATTGGTACAACTAGATTGTTAGCACTAGCATAAAAGGTCCGGTGAATTGTGATGGTTGGGGTGGATCACAGCCATATGCAATTAATTTAGTGAATCTGTACAGTTACTTGTTGAATTATATAAGTGGAATATCATAAGTTCGGTCAATGAGGAGACAAGTTAATTGGTGATCCTATAATTGATAATTCATGATATTGTGTATAGTGAGCAATCTTAGTGAATATTGTGTAGTAAGACATGCATGTCAAATTGATGTATACCTCGTAGATTATCACATCTAGCGAAGGATATGACCTGCATAGAAGGTGCATGTTCTTTTGAGTGGTTTGTCCTGGAAGTTGGAAGTTGGCTCTCAAATCCTACTATATGCATCATTCTTATATGCATAGTTCTTATATGCATCATTCTCATATGTATGACCTTTTGTATAATGCTTGTATATATGTTGTTCGTACCCGAAGGATGGTAACTTTGGATTTGTTTGTATATCATGTTAGTTTTGGGGTGTACATGCAAATCGTGGAAACATATGAGAGGTTAGGGACTAGATAACGTAATTGATACTCCGATCAAGCAAAGTAACACCAAGTGTTCAACAAGCAAGGTAAACATATCCTTTGATCATATTGATTCTATTATTTTACTTAATTTATATTATTTTATAAAATTATGTATGCATACGTGTACTTTTAGTAAAATACTTATATTGTGGATATCAGTAAATAGTCCTACTTGTTGCATAAAACTTTCTTAATAAATACGTAATTTTATCGTTGGAATCCATAAGGTAGGGTTAGATAATAACTGATGTCAATCTTGGATATATTCCATTGTACATGCAAATACTTAGCCATGCTTTAGAAATATTGGTTGAAACATTTGTTCAAAGAAAGGAATTTTGACATGGTAGACCAGAAGTGTCGACGATCGGGGATCGCCAACCGTAGAAATGGGGTTACGTGGATATCCGTGTGACGGTGTGAGGGACCCAAGAACTTGAGTTCGTTCCCCGGGAGATCGATGGCGCTGCTTGCTATGATTTTGTCGAGAAATAGGCAGAGGACATCAGGAATTATACTGGTTCGAGCCCCCGAGCAAGGTAATAGCTCTACTCCAGTCTTGCCCTGAGGCGGTAGATTCGACTAAGTGTGAGTACAAGTGATTGAATGTTCTCCTTTATCTGAGATTTTCCTACGTATATATAGAGATTACAAAGTCTCTCCTCCCGTTTACTGACGAACGGCCAGGAGTGTTTTACGGATGGGGTGGGCCTACTTCCATTCCAGACGGATCTCAATCGTTCCCCGGAGAACATGCCCACGACCCGTCTTTGCGGATCTTGGCTACCGTCGAGCCTTTGACTCAGCCTCCCCGAGCTCCAGGTCCCGGCCGTGTCTCGACCTTCAACCCCTTCGCTCGGGATCGCGCAGGCCTCGACCTCGTCGTTGAGCAAGAACCTCGGGGCCGAGCATAGCCCTCCAGGTCGGGGCGCGAGCTAGAGCCTGTTGACCGTGCCGTTGACCGGATAGGGAATTCTAGTCCCTGACAAGAAGGGTTACCTCTGTTATTTTGGTACAAAATCAAAACTGAAAACTAAGTTTTGACGCGGGTGAGTTATTGATATAATATGTGAAGTGTGAGGGATGGACTTGCATACAGTGTAGGGGGAGTTCTCGCCCGGGTCGATTAAGAACCGAACGTAATGTTATATAATACAAGATATCCGTGCAACCACAAGTGCTATTATGGGGTGACTCTAACCTAATAAGTTATCTAGGACTAGATTTGCACATTGAAAGGCTAGAGTAGTATGGGCATTCCGAGTAGGTTTGCTCGAAGGAGCTCCTTTATAGAAGTGTTGGGGCTAAATCTTGCCGATACAATGGTGTATGACTTGTTATGGGGGAATGGTTATGACATGGATAGATTATTATGTGTATGTGAATTTTTATTTCGCCGCCATAGCAAAGATCAAACATCACTAGACTGATGCAAAGTTAGGTCTAAGTGATGTAACGGTTTTGTCATGAACTCTCTGTTATACGCCAAAGGAAGCGTGTAATGACCAACAATATGTGTTAATCATGTCTTTGTGGGTAAAGGTGTACATGTATGTAGAGTGTAACTCTTTTCAAAAAGACGTGCTCGCTATCATTAGAGACTTAGTGCACTAATACTAGTTAGTCTTGTATATTTTTACACAAAGTTGTGTTAGAAAAATGATGGGTAGCCATGAGATAAATGTATGCCAAGGGTATGACTGGAAAGGATCGATGATCACGATCATGGAGGATTGTGATTTGCTCATATTTATATTACATACTGGACAACTGCTCTTTACAAATTTCGTTTGCAATCTACTACTTGTTATTGTCAGATAAATCTTTTATGCAAAACTGGAAAACCTAGTACGATAGCCATTCTTTGATATAGCTTAGCTTTATGCTTGTATCCATAGAGCCTTCCTGGTGATAAGCCATGTATTTACTTATTTTTGTGATACACTACAAGTCTTACTAAGCACAAATATACTCACCCTTGTTTGTTGATATTTATTTAGAGGATGAGGAAGGAGACCGTCGTACGGTTACCTTTACGCAGTGGGTTTCATCAACGTTGATGTGTTAGGATCACAACTGCACTCACGTCTTTCCTGTGGATTTTTAATTATTGGTTTGTAAATTAAACTTTGGGCTAGTGGCCTATAATGATCTTTATAATTTCAGCCAATTCTGTTGCCGTACGTAAGTGAGTTGCAACTTTTGTCTGCAACTGAATTCGTAGTCAATTGCGGGAAAAATGATAGACTTTGGACGGTTCTGGGTCGCGACGGTGGTCTCGCAGGATAACACTCCACATCACTTAGTCAAGGCGTGGTAAAACAATATTGGTAGTTATTGGTGGTGGAGTGGCAAGATTTGGTCACGGTATGGTGAATGATATGACATTGTTGTCTTGACATGCGATGGGCCAAAAGGTTTAATAAAATTGACGATAGGTTAATAATTAAATATTTTTTAAAAAAATTTAATAAGGAAGTTCTAGCCTATACCACATATTCGGCTAAAATTACATCTAGCTTAGACCATTGGAAAAAAAAAAACCCTGCACCCTTGACCGCTGTCTACAAAGTACAAACAAGAGGCGCCAACTCATAGTCAGTCACTGGCTCACTTCACTGCCGCCCATCTTTGCCTTTTTTTTTCCCGTGGGCTGTATGCGGAACAGCAGATGCGTCTTGAGCTGGCAACGAGCGAGCAGCCACGGCGCCGCGCGGAGCAACAGCTGTGCGACGCGGCTCCCCACGTGCCCACCCACAGCAGCAACAGATGCTGTCACTGGTGCCTCACTGGTAGGGGTGGATAACGAGTCAGTTGAATTTTTTTTCGAGCTTTCTTCGACACTGATTTATTCTTATTTATTATAGTCTCCTGTATTGTTTGAGATCCAACTTCAAACCGAGCTTTTTTTCCAGCCCTACTCCCTGGGCACGAGGGGTCCTCCCGGGTCAAAGTGCCAAACATAAACTGTCCATCCAGAGTCTTAACGAAGATTGATAATACCCTGAAGCTAAATTTTGGCCAGGCTTCCTCCGGAAGATGTAGTACTAGGTTTACCACCTAGTTTTCGCTAACCTAGCAAAAAAAAAAAAGAAAAAGAAGAAGAAGAAGTCGCAGATGAAATTGCTACCTGCGTATGCATACGCATTCCTGCAAAATGGTTAGCATAGCATGGAAATCCGAAGCGTCGATTTTCTAGGTCCTAAAATTGGCTTTTGATAAATTTAGATTCTTTTCATTTAAATTTGTGAAATTAGTCCTCTTTGTGAGTTCGAAAGGTGGAACAAATGACATAAGTCATCTAACACACCAGATGCCGAGCAAGAGAAATTCGGTAGAAAGGTGCCAAGCTCCCATAGCTCGGTAGGAATCGGCAACCACCTACCGAGCCCCGTTAGCTCGAAAGGAGAGAGATTAACTAGTGAATTTGATTAATTAGCCATTTTAATTATAGTGATTAACTAAGTTATATGATTAAATTAATGATTAATTAGTTTATTCGATTCCTGCCGATGAATGGAAGCTTGGCAGGATTCTTGTCACCACAGGTGACCTGTCAAGCTCCCGAGGTGACACATGGGACCAAATCTATAATTTTAGAGGAGGTTATATTTGAAAAAAAACATTTGTGAAAGGGCTAAAAAGCAAAAAAAAATCTGCAAATACTCCCTATAAAGTTAATTACTTATGGTTTCGTATGGTTTTTATTTTGTTCTCTTGTATAGTAATATTCATGGCGATGCATCGGCCAATGCTGAGGGACGCGCGGACGGCGAGATGGCGATCGGCACGACAGATCAACGGTAGCCGGCAACATGTACCCACACGTAAATATACGAAAACCAGCAGGCTCCCTGCGTAGAAAACGACGACGTGGACACCGGGAGAGGTCGCGAATTCCTTCCCCTATAGGGAAGGTTAATATATGCATAGTACATGGACCTGTCGAAGAGAAAAAAATTATTCGTGTTTCTTATGGTTTTTATTTTGTTCGAGATGTAACTTGCAAGCAATATTTTTACTTGAAACTGTTGCTTTTGTGGCAGCCCTGCGTGCTTTGTTTCGAACCTCTCTTGTAGAATTGATCTAACCGACTAGACCTAACAAAATTCATAACTCACACAAATAATTTTATCCAAGTTTATTATTACTCACAATTTTTTGCAAAACAGTTTATCTCTACTATTCTAAAGTGAGAGTTGGTGGCAGTGGTCCGTTCTACAGATAGTAGCTATAAAGTGAGAGTTTCTTCCCACGTCACATTAATTGTCCTGCTTAATTGTCCTACTTAATTACCCTGCTTAATTGCCCTACGCAAGAAACGAAGCGTTGCTTTAATTAGTCAGCTTTTGCAAGAAACGAAGCGTTAAAGATATATGTTTGATCTTATGAAATAGTATTTTTTTTATTTTTTAATCTTTATTTTTCGTTATCAATTTTGTTTTTCGTAGCAACGCATGGACATATAACTAGTGTTCGCTAAATTGCACCCAAAGTGCAAAGGGTGTGGAGTCAAAAATATTGTCAAATCACTAATGGAGAGAGAGAGAGAGAGAGAGAGAGAGAGAGAGAGAGAGAGAGAGAGAGAGAGAGAGAGCGAGAGAGAGAGAGGGGGGGGGGGGGTGAATCATCGTGTTTCTCATGGTAATATTGTATTCAGTTTTTTCTTTTGTCAAGCAACCTGGATTTTCCAGTCAAGTTTTGCACTTTTAGGGAGTTGCTCCATCAGGACGTGATCCGTAATGGTGATAAAATTTCACAGCCCTCAAGCAATTTCCCACTAAAAGCCAGTTCTTGCAAACAATATATGCCGCTAAAACACACCCCAATATTGTCAATCATGAGTTTTGAATGTGATGACAAGAAAATAAACGTGAAAAACGATTTTCTGCCCAACTAATAAAACCAGAGACTCCGGGATACATGCCAAAAATAAAGGAAAAAACAAACTAAAATTAAACCAAAAAACAAAACAAAAAGAGAGAGAGAGAAAAAACACAGCGAAGCAAATTCACCCAAAAAAAAAGGGATCAATTTTTAAAGGGCAGGAACACCGGAAGGATTGGTCCCCGTCGGCCCCTTCACGGCTTCTTGACCTGCCTCCTCCCTCCTCGACGGCTCCTCCTCACACGCACAGAGAACGCGCGCGCACACGGAGGGCCACAGGGGAGGGAGGAAGCGGGAGATGCCGGGGAGCCAGAACGGGCGGCCGAGGCTGGTCAAGGCGGAGACCATCCACGGCCTGGCGCGAGCCGGCGACCTCGCCGGTGTCCAGAGGAAGTTGCAGGAGAACCCCGCCCTCCTCAACGACAAGAACCCGGTGGTCCGTGCGCCTTCCTACTACTTATTGGGCTCCCTCTTTCGTACATATCTATGCTTAAAAATGGGATCTTTGCTCGTTCTTGCTGTTCTTGGATACTTGCAGTGTGCACTGAGCGATTGAGATTCGCGAGAAACTGACCGTTTTTTGGGATTGTACGGTCGTGGATTGGTTTCCTTGAGCTGGTTCTTGGATTTTACCCCGATGTTGGCAATTTCCACCCTTTCGTTTTGAGTCCTTGAGCGGGTGTCTGCTTGGACTGGTCATTTTGGTTGGTATACTGAAGTGCTTGTTTGGGCATAATTTTTCTCATCGTTTCCGTGTTTATTTTCTTGTGTGTATTTAGCATGCATCGCCACCTGGTTAAGGTTTACTTGCTCATTTGGTGTGTAATTGATTAGTTTACTTGCTCATTTGGTGTTCTTCTTTGCTGTTCCTTTCTTGCCTTTTGAGAATGCAAGTTCCTTTCCGGGATAGGAAGATGCAATAATGATGGTTCTGGATTTTTTCTGGTTCCTTACTGCTCACTTTGGAATTCATATTACGGTTGTGTCTTCAATTTTTTGCGGTTTTGATTTCTTCAGAGTGTGCTATCCTGCTCGTTTCGAAAATTTCCCTCTTAATTCGTTTGATTTCGTTATTGGATTGTCTTCTTTATTGTCATCCTTTATTTGCCTATTTACGTAGTAGAATTGCAAATATCTTGCAATTCAGTTTGATGCGATTATGCTTCGATTTGGTTCCTTTTCGAAATGGTCCGTGGCCATTTCAGATAGGTCGCTTTCTACTTTATCGTTTGGCATTTTGAGGAGATGTAGACGTTTCCGGATGGCATACTGATTATATTTGGATATCTTGTCCTGTGCCGTGCTACCACAGTCTTGATGTATGCACGAGTCTGATTTAATTTGCGAAACAAATCAGCAAGGGATCTTGTCATATATTTTTGTACGCCATTGTTGCAATCAACAATAATTTGTTCTCCAAAGTCCAGTAATTGTTCATGTTATCCGTGTTTCCTTAGAGCATCTCCAGCAGAGCCCCTAAACCAGCTCCTAAACCTTAAAATAGGGAGTGTAGTAAAAAAAACAGATCCAAAGAGAGTTTCAACTCAAGCTCCTAAAATTAGTGACTAAATTTGCCTCCCACCCCAATTCCCATGCCCCTACTGCCCCTAAAATTAGAGGCCTCTAATTTGCCTCCTCATTTCTAATTTTCGTGACACGAAGTACAACCCTATTATCAAGATAGGAAATACATGAGAGGCTTGAAAATTTTATCATGTTTTGAAAATTTTAAATTTAAATTTTAAATATCATGTTTTTAAATTGTAAATGTTAATATGCTTATGTTTTATGTATTACAAATATTTTTGATTGAATTTTAGTGGTGTCAAATGAAGATTATACATAGCGGATATGTCAAAATAGGAGAAAAAGTAAAATAGGGGCTGATATTTAGAAATTTTATTCTTTGAACATCTTTCTCAAAACAGGGCCTCAAAAAATAGGGGGGGTCCCTAAATCCAAAATAGGGACCCTGTTTTAGGGGCCCTTGCTGGAGATGCTCTTATTGGTTTTCTTGATGGTCAATAGAATTTGGACGTGTGAGAAGTTTCGTCCAAAACGGGCTAGCGTATGAGATTTTTCGGTTGCATCTTTAAAAAGAGAACCAACAATATCTGATCAAATTTACAACGATGATAATTTTCCAAAATGCCATATCTTTCGCCATGATAAAATCAACAGCTTTTTCAGAAATAATTACTGGAGATAATGTAAATGCTTGAGCTGAATTGCATTGTCGCATGGAATTTGACTAGTTCCCAAACAATTGTGGCTTCTTCTTTGTCATGCAACTACACATTTATAGTGCAAAATTGCTATGCGTAATGGTGTGCTATATCGCTTATTATCTTGCTTACCTTCTCTTTGACAATGCACTATGCAGATGTCCCAAACACCACTTCATGTCGCAGCTGGCTACAATAATACTGACATAGTCAAATTCCTGCTTGATTGGCATGGTACTGGTACAGTTGAGCTGGAGTCAAAGAACATGGTAATTGAAATACTGCATTTGTTGGTACCTTATTGGCTCCTCTGCCACATTTCTTTTATGCTTTGAGCATAACATATACACTGCTGCTTTCATTGTTCTGTAGTATGGAGAGACACCTCTGCATATGGCAGTGAAAAATAGTTCTTATGAATCAGCAAAATTACTCCTTGAACGTGGTGTGCATATAGAAGCCAAAGCAAATGTAAGATCTATCTATTTAGATTTCATTTTCTCTTCCAGGCCATTTTATTTGAGTGCATGCGCAAATTTAATCTGTTTACCTCAATATTGTTCCAGAATGGCATGACACCATTGCATTTAGCTGTCTGGCATGCACTTCAAGCTGGAAATTGCAGCACTGTCAGAGTGTTGCTAAGCTACAATGCGGATTGCTACGCAAAAGATGATGTACACACTTGATTCCTAGTACTTGTTTAAAGTTTAAATGGCTTTCTTTACAACCATATTAGATATACTAAACTTGGTTCTATCGCATGGTGCCACCAGGAAGGCAAAATCCCCTTGAATCATATTCCAGGAGGAGCTGGTAGTGAGAAGCTACTGAAGCTCCTCATTTGCCATATGGAAGAGCAAAGAAAACAGAAAGCCCTCATGTCATGCCGTGAGGCAAAGGCAATGGCGGAGTTTGAAGAAGCAATGTCGCAAATCGTAGGATTGCAAGAGCTGAAAATGCAATTGCATCGATGGGCCAGGGGAATGCTTTTTGATGAGAAGCGGCGGGCTATGGGCTTAGTAATTGCTAGCAGAAGAGCTCACCACATGGCATTTCTCGGCAATCCAGGAACAGGTAAAGATCCCCAAAGATGCCACTTCTTTTCTATTACGAAAATCCTGTTCAGTTTGTCAAGTAAAACTTAAAAACAGGATGTATCACTATGGGATTATTGTCATAATGTTGTCCATTGATGAATGGGGTTGGTATGATCAACTAGAAATAGCTATGCCTTGGTGAACATGAGCTGAAGTTTGGCCAAATTTCTTATAGGGGGCTTTTGCTCTAAATGTGAGCTGAAAGCATTGTCCTGAAGCCTGGCCAAACAGGCTTTTAAAACCTTGTGGTCCATTACTTATTGCCATATTACATTTTACACTCGTTAATAAATACACAAGGCTATATACATCATGCAAGTGTTTGTAATACAGGCGCTAAAGCCGTCATTACTCAATGGATAATATTGCAACCTCTAATGCAGGTAAAACAATGGTTGCTCGAATTCTTGGAAAGCTTCTTCATATGGTTGGAATTCTCCCCACCGACAAAGTTACTGAAGTTCAGCGAACTGATCTTGTTGGAGAATTTGTGGGGCATACTGGACCAAAGACTAGGCGAAAGGTGTCCATCTTTTCTGTTCAATTGCAACATTTCAGCTTTCTTTCTGCTGTAACTATTTTGACGTACGCAAAACTCTATGCTTGACATGGGAGTTACATGATTACAATACCCAACTTTTTTTTGGTATTACTAGTGTAAATGATTGTAACTGTTTCTTTTTTTTTTAAAAAAAAATATGTTTTACAAATGCTTGTTTTGGTCAGAAATACTCTTTCAGTTTCTCAATTTAACAATATTGAGATAATCTGGGAAAGAAAATATTGACCTTGGAAGTAAATTGCATTATTTTGGGCATTGAAGAAAGGGATAATTGGATATATGCCACTACAGGAACAGCTTATTCGAGATTTGCCATCGTTCCTTTGCTTTTTCGAACGATGCCATTATGAAACCGTGCTTATTCGAAATATGCCACCGCTCGCGTCCGGTCACGACACGTGTCCCGTATTAATTGGATATATGCCACTGTAGGAACCGCTTATTCGAGATTTGCCATCGCGGACGGGACACGTGTCGTGACCGGACACGAGCGGTGGCATATTTCGAATAAGCACGGTTTCATAATGGCATCGTTCGAAAAAGCAAAGGAACGATGGCAAATCTCGAATAAGCTGTTCCTGCAGTGGCATATATCCAATTATCCCAATCTTCAAATATGCTTTGCTCTAGAATTATGACCTTTAGTGTGTCTTCTCTCTAAATTCATTGTCATCCATTGTCTATACAGATACAGGACGCCGAGGGAGGGATTCTGTTCGTTGATGAAGCTTACAGGTTGATACCAATGCAAAAATCTGATGATAAGGATTATGGTGTGGAGGCATTGGAGGAGATAATGTCTGTAATGGACAGTTGCAAGATAGTTGTCATATTTGCTGGATACTGTGAGCCAATGAAGCGTGTCATCGCCTCAAACGATGGTTTCTGTAGGAGGGTCACAAAATTCTTCTACTTTGATGATTTCACCACGACAGAATTAGCAGAGATCTTACATCTGAAGATGAATATCCCAAGTGACACTAGTTTGCTTTATGGGTTCAAGTTGCACCCAATCTGCAGCATTGAGGCTGTTGGAGTGCTGATTGCCAGGGAGACTACCGAAGAGCGGCGTAGACAGATGAATGGAGGACTTGTAGACACGCTGCTTGTCAATGCCCGTGAGAACCTGGATCTTCGTCTCGATTTCAATTGCGATGATGCTGATACCATGATCACAATCACATTGGAAGACCTGGAAGCAGGTCTTAGGCAGATCTCGAGACAGTGTCAGTTGCAGTGAGTGACAAATTTAAAACATTCTTTTGTTGATAAACTGAGAGTGATCTGCAACAGGCAAAGTTACAGGTTCGGGGGGTTTGATGGAAATTACAGGATTTGGTCCTCAAATTTTTTGGCTATTCTTTCTGTCGTATCAATCCACATTGCTAGATTGCTGCCCTTCTACAATAGCACTAACATGCGTGTAGTTCCTTCCGAGCTCATTATTATTATTCCTAGTGAGGTATATAAAACATGTATATACATTTCTTGCACCATGAAACATTCTGAGCTAAAAAAATTGGTGCTTGTCTAGAGAAGCAAGTCTGCAAGAGATCCTTATGCTTTCCTCACTAGTATTGTTTCAATTCGTGGTCTGAAAATGGAACAGAGCAGCCTTGACGTCAGTTCTATCACCAGGATTATATGCTTCCAGCTGTGTATAAGCAAGACTATGATACTGCAAGTGGCAAGATTAAAGAAGCGCCAAATTTGGTTTTCTACATCAGTAACGCATAAGTCGTGCGTAAAAGCAATTCGCACAGCAATTTTCGACGAGGAGCATTTTTGTTAAAGAATGGCAAGGAGCGTAGACGGCGGGCAGCCAGCCGCAGTTTATACAACAATCTCATGACCATAATAGCTTTATTGGAGAGAAATTTTACAGTGCATTATACTAGTAATATATAATGTGTAGTAGAAATTACATATAATCGTTGATTTGTTAAAATTGTTTCTACTGTTTTACTAGCGGATGAAGTATCTTATTAGAGGCTCGATAGCACAATTTTTACAAGCATGTATATGGACCATATGACCGCAACAGTGAATGACATACATTCATATACTATTTAGTTAAGATTTGGACCATATCTGGATTCTGGACTTCGTTCTCAGAAAGTAAGCCTGGGTGCTGTTATTGAAATCTGCAGATTATTCGCTGGATTTTGGAAGGTGCGTAAGTGCTTCGCCATGAAGCAATGCCAGTCCATACATTAGCCCCATTTGGACAGCAACTGGAAATATCCCGCACAGTTGCTGGTAGCGCCAATTTTAGAAGGCCACCCGTATTTACCAATGTCCGAATCCCAGGAGTTCCTATGAAAAGAGAATAGTGTGGTAAATAAGAAGCAAATTACTAATTAAAAAGTTGTCAAACTACCAGATCTATAACACATAAGGAACAAAGAAGAATAGATATATTGGGGGGGTCATATAAGGTTGAAAAGCTAGGCATACAGAAAGGAGAAATGGGTAAAGCTAGCTATCCTTTGATTTTGGATCCATATTTTTCGTACTGTAATACAATGCTTAAAAATACATGAGTTGATCAGACAAACACGTACCATAACTTGAGGAATGTGTAACATGGATACTCCATTGTGATTGCTGAAGAAACAACCCTTAACATACAGTATGTACCTTGCACCTAAATGGTCTGAAACTTTCAGCAACAAATCCTGATGTCCTTTGCACTTTAAAGGAGAGAAGTCATTTCTGGAATCATTCACAAAAGGAAAGTGTAAACGTTAGGTATAGAGTTTTGCAAAGGAAGCGAGGGCTATTCAGAAGGTAAGCAGGATGCAAATTGAGGGGATTTTGATCACTTGTTAACAAAATTGTGAAATACACACCTTCGAAGGTTGACTAATTGATGTCATCTTCCATAAATTGCCCGTGTAACAGTTCACCTCATTTGCGCACAAGGACGCATAGCTTTTGATGTATGTCAACCATGTGAAATTCTAACAAAAACTTGGGAGAATCTTTTAAAAAAATTTAATCTTGCATCAAGATGTTTTATGTAGAACACAAACAAAAGCCACGTAACCTGTTCTTCAGTGAACCTTTTCAGTTTATTCTTTTTTTTAATGAGTTTTCAGTTTATTCTTGATCAACCTTTCCAATCGCCTCAAGTATAGATGAATATGTAATAAGATCATACCCAAATCCGAATGCATTCCTCTCTTTCATGAGTTTAGCTGCCTCCTCAAACATGTCAGCATGATTCAAGGCACCAAGAACAGTATTATATGACACAGCATCTGGTTTTATTGCAGAATGCTTCATGTTAGAAAGCATCTCCATTGCACGATGAGGACCTCCTGTTTTTGCCAGTCCATTCAGGGTAATATTGTATGAATTAATATCAGGAGTACACTCATGCTCTTGCATTCTTCTCATTGTAGTAAGAGCTTCATCAAGCATTCCTGCTCTTGCTAATCCAGATATGAGAGCGTTATAAGCATAAACATTTGGGTGGAGGAACTCCAGTAGCGTCATGGCCTTTTCTATCCTATTGGTTTTGCAGAAGGAAGGTGCTTCTATGCTTTTCCTCCTAATACAAGTTGTACAAATCTTAAAGCAAACGAAGGGGTAAGTAATCCTCATCTACCCTTTGTTCATGCTTTAATATTTATGCAACTTTAAAAAGGAAGAGCATAGGAGCACCTCTCTTTGCAGAATCCGTCAATCAGAATTGAGTGGGTGAACGGACTAGGGGAGATTCCACTTCCCTTCTTCAAACCATGATGAAACACACATTAGGAATACACAGCAACCTTCCCATCTCCTCAAACGACTTCATAGCTGTTGGAAAATAATCAAGACTTGCCAAAAATTAATGATTTGCCGTGTCATGAAAGACAATAAATCATGATACAATAGGCAATCAGATCATTCAATAGGTTTGTTTCCTTAGTTAGGCTTTCTATGTTTAGGTGATCCGCCCACTATATAAGGGCATGTAACCCGTGAGTTTAAAAAACAGAGAGTGCAGCGTGTGTGCGCTGCAAGCGTTTGGGCGCACTGCTTTTCTCATGCTACTGTTCATCATCTTCTTCCTCCCGCTATTTCTGTTCTTGAGCGTTTGAGTGCGTATGTGCGCCTGGGAAGTCTAACAAGTGGTATCAGAGCCTCAAGATCTTGCCTGTGGCCATGGCGATGGTCCCTCACGGTCTTGGGAGCACGGTGTCGCTGTCCTACCCGGTGCTCTCGCCGGCGAACTACACGGCATGGGCAATCAATGTGGAGGCAATCCTTGATGCCCAGGGCCTCTGGGAGGCGGTGTCTCCTGCGGAAGGTGTGGCGGTGGACGAGCGGAAGAACAAGACGGCGAGGGCGCAGCTTCTCCAAGCGTTGCCGAAGGACATCCTCATGCAAGTCTCGACAAAGATGGGACGGCGATGCTGGGTTTAGGGGGAGATAATTGTTGGGAATAAACCTAGCGGCGTGTGCGTGCGCGCAGCTGGTGGCGTGACTGTGTCGTGTGCTGATCGTGTGGCGATCCGAGTTGTGGGACATGCATGCGTTTGAGTCGGTCTGCAGCTTGCCGCGTACGTAGCGTGGAGGAGTTGCATGCAGTAGGGGCCGTTGCGGTCTGTTGGAGGCAGCCGCGTCGTGCGCGTTTGTGCGCGTTGTCTGTCGAAGAGATGTGTTCTCTATCCAGTGTCGAATAAGAGTCGACAAGTCTTGATTAGGGGGAGATTGTTGGAAAATAATCAAGACTTGCCAAAAATTAATGATTTGCCGTGTCATGAAAGACAATAAATCATGATACAATAGGCAATCAGATCATTCAATAGGTTTGTTTCCTTAGTTAGGCTTTCTATGTTTAGGTGATCCGCTCACTATATAAGGGCATGTAATCCGTGAGTTTAAAAAACAGAGAGTGCAGCGTGTGTGCGCTGCAAGCGTTTGGGCGCACTGCTTTTCTCATGCTACTGTTCATCATCTTCTTCCTCCCGCTATTTCTGTTCTTAAGCGTTTGAGTGCGTATGTGCGCCTGGGAAGTCTAACAATAGCGTAATCCAAACGACCAGCCTTGCCTAAGAAATTCATCATATTATTCATCACAACTGTGTCTGGCCTGCAGCCTTCTCGGTGCAATTCATGGAAGAAGTGATGTGCTTCATCAGTTGTCCCAGCTTTACCAAGGCCCCTGATTAACTCAGTGTAAGTAAACACATAGGGTCGGCAGTACTGGTACCTCATCTCTTCAGACAAACTCAATACTCCGTGAACATTGTCCAAGTTGAAGAACAAAGCCATTAGCATGGTATATATCTTAGCAGTTGGCTGCATTCCATTCTCCTTCATCTCATTCAGCATCTGAATTGCTGAATCTTGGCGACTGAGTTTGCAGAAAGCAGAAACGAGCGCCCTGCAAGTCACAGTGTCCATGTTATTATATGCCTGAGCAGTTGGTTGACACTTCCGTGCCTTGATTAGGTAAAAGATTGCAATTGCCTTGCTAATCATCTTGGCATTTCAGTACCGGAATGCCAAGACACGTGCGAAATGCATGTACCTTGGCGCAATGGTTGATACTGCCTCCTCGCTCTGGGAAGCTGGGGGCCGGAACATCTGAACAATCTCATTTTCTGAATGCCAACAAGTCAAGATTGTTCAAACAAAACAAAAGGCGTTAGCTTTAAAAATGGCATTTCAGATAGCGTCATGAATGCGTTTGCTCCACAATATCGAAAACAATTAGGGAACGCAACAACATCGGGACTAATTTCAGGTCCCACTCAAATTAGGAAAAGCCAATTTGTGAACAAATTTGGCAAGGAACTTTTTCTATCTGGCTACTGATACAGTTGGAAATGACTTAAATCATATTTAACGAGGCAACTTCCTATTTCATCGGTAAACCTCAATGGCTCAATGAATAATTTTTCTTTCACTCAACAACACATCCAAAGCTGAATTGAACTTCAGCCTCAGCCTCACAGTTCTTCTCCAGCTTCAGCCTCACAGAACGAGCCACACTACGATTTTGCTAGAACTAATGCTCTTCTCCAGCTTCAGCCTCACAGCTCCACTACCGCTAACATCGTTTCCGATTTGGTCCCAGCTCTAAAAATTGAACAACATCCTTCACGCATTTTTCTTCTTCTAAAAATAAGACAAATTTTTGCAAAAATAACGACCTTTTCCACCACAGAAGATCCGACAGTCTCATAGCGCGTGAGGTAGCTGCCTCCGTGGCTACACGCTTGAGCGGAAGCAGCACATTCGCGCGAGTTGGCGGGATGCGTGCGCAGTGTAGGCGTCGAGGCATGGGAAAGCACAGCATGTGGTGGGGCGCATGCGCGGTGCGAGCGCTAAGGCACACAAGTGGGTCCAGAGGCAAGTTCCGTGTTGCCATAGTGGGGAAAGTGGTTTCCGCATTCACCGTGCACGAAAGGTTTGTTTCCGTGCTCTTCGTTTGCGGAAGGTGCTTCTCGCACTATCAAATCGTGAGCGGTGACAAATTTATCGAGAGCACTATATTTATAAAAAAATACATGAGAGCCGCTTCAGTGAACTCACCACACTATATTGGCAAGTGGGGCGGAGGTTTAAGTTAGTTTTTTTCGCGAAGCCCAACTGGAGCCCGCTCAACATGTCAGCGAGTGCGAGTCCGGATCGACCCGGCCCATAAAGAGTACCGGAAATTTCGAACAGCTTACGCGAGGGTTTTACCGTTGAAGGGCACGAGAAATTCCGCTCCGATTCCGCTCGCGACCGCGACCAGATCCTCTTCCTCTCGCCGTCGCCGTCGCCGTCGCCGTAACCTTCCGCCGCGGGGATGCCTAGGTGAGTTTCTGCATCTCCCTGATTCCTCTCGTAATGTCGGGCCAGCGGCGGTGATGGGGGTGGAGGCGGTAGGTAGGCAAAAGACCGTGGATTTGAAACCCTAGCTGAGGCGCTCGATGGGTTTTTGTCGGAGCTCCTCCGGAAACGGCAGTAGGTTCCGCTCGGAGGTGATGGGTGGGGAGTCTGGGGAGGGATGAGGAGGAGGAGGTTGCGGGGCAAGCCTCTTGCTCCTTGATTTGGGAAGAAGGCCGTGTTGTTTGTTCTGTGATTAGCTCTTAGATCGCGTAGGTTGATAGGTTCATGGTATGGTAGGAGTTCGAGGTTTGCGGTAGTGAACCAAGGAAGGCTCCTGTGTTTGCTTGCTGTGGGCGCCGATGCAGTCGAAGCGTTGCTACTGCCTGCCTTGGTGCCCTCTTCTTGAATATGTTCTGTTTTTTTATCTCCTCTTGAATTGACTTCGTATTGTTCTTGGCTTGCAGGTACTATTGCGATTACTGCGACACGTACCTGACCCATGACTCGGTTGGTCTCTCCTTCCCATCAATTTTCATAAGCTAGACAATAGACATGAATAGCCAATTGTCTAATTTTATTTTAGGTTTCCGTATGATTATGCACAGCAATTAAATCTTTGCATGCTTGGCACTACTGAGTGTATGTCAGGACCCCGTGAGCGAAACCTAAATCGATGCAGATCAAGACTCCCAGAACACGACCTGGAGATGCAGAATAGGAAGAACACGGATAGCTATCAAGAACGCTAACAACCTAACAAACTAAAGTACTCAGAATATGTGGAATCTTCTTCCATTTTTCTATTCAGTATGGGTTTTTATACCCTGCGTCATTACAGAGTTTACCCTGGAGTAATCCTCATTCAGGTAAAAGGTTAACTAGCAGTAATATAAGCAAAACGACAAAAGTAAACCAGGTATAGTAACTCAGTAAGCTATTTAATGGCCGCTTCAACCGTTGGATGCTGCTCCTTCCAATCACAAACGTCTTCAGCAGTAGATTCCCCTATAAGTGAAGTCGCTGAACCGGTATGGCTCCTGCCGTTTTCTCTGTTCTTCGTCTTCCTTACTTCAGAGCCTGACATTACTGATTCTGTCTAACCTAAGCTAAAGATTGGCTTCTGATCACAACTACTCTTTCTTTGGCCTTGCGGTACGTTAGATTATATTCATGTCTATTTCTCAAGATAGCTCCGTGACACTTTGATTACATTCGTCCCGGTGGTTCAATTAAATGTTCTTGCCGAGTCACTGGGAAAATTTTGTTAACTAATGTGGTCTTGAGATAATTGATGTTCAATCAAGACTGTAGGAGACGGGTGTCCCTGCTTTGCATAGCAGAAAACATACAATTAGGCACTAGGTAATCACCTATTGAGGTATACGTCGCAATGTGCAATGATATATTTATAAATTACAACCCATACTTGTTTATTAAAATTTCAATAAGTCAACTTTGTTGCTTTTTAGTGCAATGAGATGTTTACAAATTACAACCCATCTTCGGTTTTGTAAAATTTCAGTAGGTCAAGTTCGTTGTTTTTGAGATGCTGAAATACCACACTGATGACATATACGGAGTTAGTTTCACACACTGTCGAATCCAAGAATGCACTTCCAACTTGTCTGTCCTTTGCTATGGGTGTATTTTGTTCTTATATTTTTATAGTTGATATGTGAGTTAACTCCTTCATCGAAAATGGTGCAGCCATCTGTACGTAAGCAACACAATGCTGGGTACAAGCATAAGGTATTCATTTTAATTCTTTGTAATCTTCACAGTTCCAGTTTATTCTTGGTGTCTAAAGTAACATTTATTTCATTTGAGCTTTTTAGGCAAATGTTCGGAATTACTACCAACAATTTGAGGAGCAGCAAACTCAAAGTTTGATTGATCAAAGAATCAAGGAACATCTGGGACAAGCTGGAGCTTTCCAAGTTGGTGCTCCTTTCAACCAACATCTTCTCTCATTTCCAGGAAATGTGCCCCGTCCCCGTCTTCCGATTCTGCCCACACCTCTCATGCCACATGGTGTTCCTCACGCACCTGGTGCACCGTTGATTCCAGGAGTTAGGCCTCCTATTTTACCAGCTCCTGGTGTTCAAGGTAAACAGAACTGTTGTTTCCATCGTTGTCCATGATTACAAGTAGCTTTTATGTTAGCATTCGTTAAGATCATACGGCTTCTGTAATTTATGCTTCTCTTACGAGAACTCAATAGTTGATTTTTTTAAATAATCCATATTAATTTTTTTTTACAGAAATAATATTGAATTTTTTTTACAAAAATATACATCTGTAACCATTTAAAACGGTGATAGAGACTCCGTCGCCATTGTAAATGATGTTAGAATGCCACGCGGGTGGCCAGGTCAGTAGTCACCATTTCAACTGATAACAGAGGACCATATCCCGAAGAAATTGTCAATTAAAATGGTGACAGAGGACCCTGTCCCCTCTGTTGCCATTTGAAATGGCGATAGACGCACCATATCGGGGGGAAACTGTCCAACAGAAAAACAGATCCAGAGAAGGAAAGGGAGAGAGGAGAGGAGAGGAGAGGAGAGGAGAGGAAGAGGAAGAGGAAAGGGGGAGGGGAAAATAAGAAGAAAAAAAGAAAAAGAAGAGGAAGGGGGAGGGAAGAAGAAGAGAAGCGGAATTTCTGAGGTGAGTTATTTTTTTGGATTATGTTTTGAAAATATGGTAGGTTAGCAACCGAAATAATTAGATGTGTATTTGTGTAGATCTATAGTTTTGTAGATATGTTGGTATGTATATCTGTAGTATTTGTATAAATATGTAGGTATATTTAGATATATAGCTGCGCACATCTGAAATATTGTAGATATGGTTGAGGATAGAGTGGATATGTTAGGACGAATTTAGATAAATGTAAAGAATGATGGGAATAATGCTAGCGATTTTGAAAATGTATGTCATATAATTTGAACATAGAAATGAAGTATAAATTTATGAAGATTGGCAATGTAACTGAAAATGGCTTGGAAATTATGTCGGAGAGTTTGAAATTGCAAAATGAAATTTATAAACATTTGCATCATTTCTTTGTTGCAAACAATGTAAAAAAAATGAAGGCTGTAGTAAGGAAAAATGTAATATAATCAGCAAAAAATGTAGAAAAATTTAGGAATGCATAATATATTATTTTAAACACAAATGAATAGAGGAATAGTGGTGGTAGCTTTTTTATTTTGATTCGTTCCATATATTTATTCGATATTACATGGGCTTTAGTCAGTATTGGTATGCGTAACAGGGCCAAAATATGAAAATAAATAAGGTAGATACATAATTGTTGTAGTGTAGAGTATGTTTTTGTAGTACGTAGGCATAGTGGTACGATTAACTTTAGAATTCATTATGTTTATTACGTTTTGCTTAAGGGAATGCCATTACATCATGTACATAATAACAATTTGAGGAAATGTTTGATACGTATGTGACGAGTGTACATACCATGGGTATCCCCAGTGGACAGAGAAAATGAGTGGTCGCCTCAAGCTCCCTCCGGCCGAGGCCTCGGCTGGCCACTCAAGGACGCCGTCCTCGACCAAACCGGGCCGGGCTGCTTCGACCTCGTAGGGCCTGGACGCCCCACGGAGCTCTGATCGGACCAAGGCAGCTCCCGCCGAAGGCCACGGTGCTGGGCCCTCGCTGGTAGCTGGCCACCTGCCCTACGGACATGACGGCACGAAGCAACCGCACCAGGGTAGATGGCTCTTTCCCAAGACGGCTGGAAGGTCGCCCAAGTCAAGCACCAGTCCTGTCGCCCAGTCGCGTGCAGTGGGAGGACGCTCCCTCCCGAGGCAACACTGCACCATGCAGACTACCACGCCAAAGACTTGGCGGTAGCGTAGAGGTTAGGTGCGCTGCTTCCCGGCGAAGACAGAGATCCACGCCACTCGATGAGCCTACCAACCCGGCATGGGGCGTACAGACGCTGCACGGACGCCTGGGAGAAGACTCCAAGCCGTAGGACACCCCGTCTTTTTCTTTCCAAAAAGCTCCTGTGTAACCTGGACCCTCAGTCTATATAAGGGGGGGGGGGCAAAAAGAGAGACAAGCATCAACGTCTCCACGCATATGGGGCGCTTAGAATCGACTCTCGGCCCCCGATTGGAACACCACCATCTAAAGCAATACAGATCCGCCGCACGAACTGGAGTAGAGATTTTCAGCCCGAACCAGTATACATCTTGGACCCCCTGAGTCTAACCATTCGAGGAGAGGGAGCGCGCGACCCCTAGACTAGAAAAAATCGTATTACCGGTGCACGAAACACCGATAGTTGGCGCGCCAGGTAGGGGTCTTTGCGCGTCATCATCGCCGTCGTCTCCGGATTCCCACTCTTCTCCTTGATGGCTTCTTCCACCCGCGACGGCGTACCCGTGTCGAGGGGCCGGATCCGCTTCGGCGCCCTTGACTTCGTCGCCACTTCAGCGGGTGAGCTCGTGCTCATCCCCCCGCCTCACGGGACCAGGCGTCCACCAGGAGCCTGGATACCGTCGCCGGCATCCTCGGCAGCCTCCGGCTCGAGGCCCCCATGCGGGCCACGATGCTGGAACCCATCGAGAGCCGTGCCGTCACGCCGGCGGCGTCACGCGTGTCTTCGAGCGGACGGTGACGTCACCCCCCGCGGATTCGCTACTCGTGGCGATGACCGGCTACGTGCCGGCCTCCGTCCACGATCTCCTGGAGGACTCCTCCAGCCACGACTCCAGCTCCAACCTGGAGCGCATTGCGGGCGGACCGCGCTCCCGCGAGTGCAACATGGCGGGCGTGACTGATCCGGCCGCAACCCCTGCAAGTCCACAAGCTCACTCCCGTCGCACCGAAGCGCGGGAAACCGAGCACCAGCGCGAAAGAACTGAGGGCATCCAGGCTCGCCGCGCTGAACTCCAGCGACAGCGCGATGAACTGGAGGCCCGTAGGGCCGAGCTCGACAAACCCCAGTTCGACCTGGAGCAGCGTCAGCACGGGCCCCCACCCGCAACTGGCGGCGCGCGAGCGCGCGCATGCCAGGTTCATCACCAGCTGGCTGGGGGGTCGGACGGTCTTCCATTCTTCCCCCACGCGAGCCAGAACGTTGCTGCGGCTGCAATCCTCCACGGCATCCCCGAGCCCGAAGACTCGGAGGCCAAGGCCACGTACCAGAGCCTCCGGGGATTGGTTGAACATGCTGCCATACAGCACGTGCAAGGTTCCGACTCCCACCTCTCGGGCGCCTCCTCGAGTCGTCCGAGCCGCGCCATCGCCCGGGTTCAACGGAGCCCGGTCGGGATGGCACCACAACCCGACCAGCCCCGCGCGATCGCCTGGGAAGCAACCGCGACGTCCGCGCCACCCTCGAGGCATGGAGGAGAGCGATAGGCGAAGCGGCCCGCTTCCGGGTCGCGGATAGCGGTCGACGAACGACAAGAAATTGCGGCCGACTACCAGGGCCACGGGCGTTCGGCGCCTTGCGAATGCACGGACTTCCCCGCCCGATTCCGGGCACCGGTCAACATAGCCAAGTACACGGGGGCGACGAACCCCAGCGTCTGGCTAGAGGACTACCGACTCGCCTGCCGGGTGGGGGGAGCTACTGATGATCTCTTCATCATTCAGTATCTCCCCATCTACCTCGCGGATTCGGCTCGAGCCTGGCTCGAGTACTTGCTCGCAGACACTATCAGGAGCTGCCCGCAAATCAGGGCCAAGCTCGTTCAAATCCGCCGAGGACACGAAGGAGATCGCGATCGATCCCGAGGATCCCGCCAAGACCGTGCGGGTCGGAGCCTCGCTCCCCTCCAAAGAGGAAAGCGTGCTCGTCGACTTCCTCCGCGCTAATCGAGACGCCTTCGCATGGAAGCCCTCCGACATGCTAGGAATCCCGAGGGAAGTCGTCGAGCACTCCTTGAACGTCCGACCAGGCTCGAGGCCGGTCGCCCAACACCTGCGCCGCTTCGACGAGGAAAAACGAAAGGCCATAGGGGAGGAGATCGCCAAACTTTTGGCCGCAGGGTTCATAAAAGAGGTGCGCCACCCCGAGTGGCTGGCCAACCCTGTTCTTGTAAAAAAGAAAATCGGGCAATGGAGAATGTGTGTTGACTACACGAGCCTGAACAAGGCGTGTCCTAAAGACCCGTTTCCATTACCGCGCATCGACCAAGTCGTCGACTCCACCGCAGGGTGCGAATCCCTGTCCTTTCTGGATGCCTACTCAGGCTATCACCAGATAGCGATGAAAGAATCCGACCAGCTCGCGACTTCTTTCATTACTCCGTTCGGCTCGTTCTGCTATGTGACGATGCCGTTTGGTCTGAAAAATGCGAGCGCTACATATCAACGATGTATGCAAACGTGTTTTAACGACCAAATAGGCCGTAACATCGAGGCATACGTCGACGACATCGTCGTCAAAACCAGAAAGGCCG
Organism: Rhipidocladum racemiflorum; assembly: GCA_036346355.1. Lineage (NCBI taxonomy): Eukaryota > Viridiplantae > Streptophyta > Magnoliopsida > Poales > Poaceae > Rhipidocladum > Rhipidocladum racemiflorum. Next base: position 75,305,268 of record CM070571.1, read on the forward strand.
ACGACCTCGTCGCCGACCTAGAAGAGACTTTTACGAACCTCCGGTGGTTCTGTATAAAGCTCAACCCCGAGAAGTGCGTCTTCGGGGTCCCCAAGGGAAAGCTGCTCGGCTTCATCGTCTTCGAGCGCGGCATCGAAGCCAACCGCGAGAAGATTTCTGCCATCATGAAAATGGGCCCGGTCGGTAACCTGAAGGGCGTCCAAAGACTGACAGGCTGCCTTGCGGCTCTGAGCCGTTTTGTGTCCCGCCTCGGCGGATGCCGCTCTACAAGCTGCTCAAGAAGTTTGATCAGTTTAGCTGGACGCAGGAGGCGCAGGAAGCCCTCAGTCGACTGAAGGCGTTCCTGACCTCACCCCCGGTGCTAGTCGCCCCGACTCCAGGGGAACCACTGCTCCTCTACATCGCCGCCACGACCCAGGTCGTCAGCGCGGCCCTTGTTGTGGAGCGAGCAGAAGAAGGCTGAGTGCTCAAGGTGCAACAGCCGATCTACTTCGTAAGCGAAGTACTTTCCGAGACCAAGACTCGGTACCCGCAGGTGCAAAAGTTGCTCTACGCAGTGCTCATCACGAAGAGGAAGCTGGTCCACTACTTCGACCGGCATCCCGTCTCCGTGGTAACCTCCTCTCCACTCGGCGAGATCATCCACAACCGCGACGCCTCGGGAAGAATAGCCAAGTGGGCACTCGAGCTCAATGGCTACGACAAATCCTATGTCCCCAGGACAGCAATCAAGTCGCGGGTCTTGGCCGATTTCGTCGCCGAGTGGACCGAAGCCCAGGAGCCACCTGCACTCGAGGACCCCGAGTACTGGACGATGTACTTCAACGGATCCTTCACCAAGAACGGAGCGGGCGCTGGAGTCGTCATCATCTCCCTGCTCGGAAACAAGCTCCAGTACGCCATCCGACTGCTTTTCGACGCGACGAACAACGTCGCCGAATACGAAGCTCTCGTCAACGGTCTCCGGATCGCTGCCGACCTCGGCGCGCGCCGACTCTACGTACACGGCGACTCAGCTCGTCGTCGATTAAGTCATGAAGGTCACGGAGCCTCGTGACGCTCGGATGGCAGCCTACTGCCGGGAGGTACGCAAGTTCGAGGAAAGATTCAAGGGTTTCGAGCTTCACCATAGCTACAGACGCTACAAAGGTGAGGTCGACTCCCTAGCCCACCTCATCTCCAGCAAAGGACCGGTCCCGCCAGGGATCTTTGTTTCCGACCTCCACAAACCCTCCGTTCGGCCGGATTCGATGACCGAGCACACATCCGACCCGCCGGAAGCGACCGCTCCGACCGCCGACCGGTTGGACGCGGGATCGTCCGGGGCGGATCGCAACGTGCTAACTGCCGACTCCGACTGGAGGCAGCCCTTCATCAACCGGCTGACTGACCCGACCGAGGCCCGTCGCCTCGCTCGACGGGCAAAGACCTTCGCCCTGGTCGGCGAAGACCTCTACAAGGAGCCAATCCGGAATCCTCCAAAAGTGCATTCCTGTCGACCATGGAAGGGAGCTGTTGCTCGACATCCATGGCGGCATCTGCGGCCCCCACGCCGCGCCTCGATCCCTCGTAGGGAAATCCTTCCGACAAGGTTTCTACTGGCCGACCGCCGTGGCGGACGCCGAGCAGATCGTCCTCACTTGCGAAGGATGCCAATTCTTCGCTCGGCAGACGCATCTTCCAGCGCAGGCCTTGCAGACGATTCCTATCACGTGGCCATTCGCGGTTTGGGGACTAGATCTGGTCGGGCCCTTCAAAAAGGCGCCCGGGGGCTTTACCCACCTCGTCGCGGTCGACAAGTTCACCAAATGGATAGAAGCCAAGCCGGTCGCAACCATCACCTCGGCGCAGGCGGCCAACTTCTTCCGCGACATCGTCTATCGGTTCGGAGTCCCGAACTCCATCACTGATAACGGGACGCAGTTCACGGGGAAGTTCCTCGAGTTCTGCGATGACTTCAACATCACGCGTTGACTGGGCAGCCGTAGCCCATCTGTGGGCCAACGGTCAGGCCGAGCGAGCAACGTCATACCCAACGCATGGAATATAGAAAAGTTAAGGCGATTCTATCCCTAAAAAATCTTCTCTTCTAGCACTTTTCTCCGCCCGGTCCTCCGAGTTCAAGCGTTGCGTGACGACCATGGCTCGGTCGCCACGCACCGCTCGGGGGCTATTAGTTCCCATACTCACACGGGTCGGTGACCCGACTGGCCGTTCGGTCCTCCCCAGCGGTAACCCTCTAGGCTCAGGTGCTACGGCCTACGCCCCAGCGGCTACGGTTGCTAAGTAGCACTTCGCGGAAGAAGGAAGTGCCCACGTGGTGCGATCCACGGTCGGTCGGGAACACTCCGCCCCCACGTGAGCATGCGTGAACATTTCGTACTACGAACACTCGCGAATGTACTCCGAACCCGTTAAGTCGGGGAATGTCTACACAACCGCCCGCCCGGCTAAAAACGTCACTCCCTCTGTGCTTCCCTTAGAAGTACTAGTGCTCCGACCTACGTTCGAACGACCTTAGCGTGACAAATGTCTAACGAATAGTCACCACAAGACAAAAGTGCAGAGGATAACAGTCGGAGAGGGAAGCCTGCCCCCTTGGCGGGCTCCCCTGGGCCCGTGCCGGCGATTCGCGCTTCCAACAGGGGAACCGCCCCCACCGATGGGATCTCGTGCAACGGCGGGACCGCCTCGGACGCCTGGATCGCGTGGGCCGGCGGATTCCCCGGAGGCGGCGGCGGGAGCCACTCCTTGCTCTCCGCAGTCTCTGATCGAATCCCCGACTCGATAGGGGCCGCCAGGAGTTCTTCGCGCTCGGGTTCCACTAGCGGCACCTGTCCCGCTGAGGGCCTCGCCGGCGGCACCTCTACCGCCTGCGGCGCCTCGGTGCCCACCGGTGGCACCGGCTCTATCAGCTGCTCTGGATCGACTGGTGGCGCCTCCACATCCACTGGCAGCGAGGACGGCCCCAGACCTTGCAGGGCCGCTACGGGGCGCGCCACTGGCGCCGCGGCTACCCCAGTGTAGTCCCTACAAGCGGCGCTTAGTCAGAAACCGCTCGAGCAACTCCGCACGGTGCGACTCGGCGTCGGAGAGGACACTTACCGCGACGAGCGGGAGCGCGACACCCGCGCCCTCTTTGGCGCTCCACCGCGCGGAGGCGAGTCCGCCCTCCGCCTCCTTGAGGACACCCCCGCCGAGGGCTTCCCTACCTGGGGCCCAGCGTCGGCGGCACTCGCGGCGGCGCCTTCGCCCAGGCTATTGCCAGTCGGTAGCCCGAGGTCGTACTGGCGGTACGGGTCGGCCCCGTCATCCCCGCTACTGTCGCTCGAGCTCGACCCTTGGCCACCCGACTCGACAGCGGTCGTGTCGGTAACCTCTTCGCCACGTGCAGCCCTTGCCGCGCGCTCTTGCTTCTCCTCTCTCCTTTTCCTCCTCTCTTCCTTCCGCCTCTTGCGGTCGGAATCGCGCTGCGCGGCCCCCGCGCGGGCCGTAGCCCTCAACTCCTCCCCCGGCAGCAAGGCCCGGGACACCATCCCGGTAAGCTCCTGGGGGACACAGAAGCGCCAATCGAACCAAAACCCCGAGGGCTCAAGTAAAGGAAAGAGAGAAGGGAAAAAGCTGCTCGGGTTACCAGATCCGGGGGGTGATGCGACGAGAACGGCTCAGGGTGGCCAACCGCCGCCACGGTGGCATCTCCGCCGATGACGGCAGAAACCCGGGCCTCGAGCTCCGTCACGGGGAGCTCCACCTCCGCGGTCCTCATGGGGTCGGACGCCCCCGTGTACTGGAACATGGGGCGCACCCGATCCATGAGGGGCTGGAGGACGCGCATCCTCGTGAAGGCGCGCACAACGACGTCACCGGTCAGGCCCCGTTCCCTCTGGACCTTGATCCGGTTGATGATCCCGCCCACCTTCTTCTCCCTTTGGTCGGCGCCCCAGTTCCACTCGGGCACTGTCACGGGAAGCCGGCCGGTGAAGGTCGGGGCACTGCCTCCAAGGTTCCGAGCGTAAAGCCACTCGAAGTGCCAACCTCGGTTCGACGACGGCAGCCTCATCTCGATGTAGTCCGCCGCCCGACCACCTCGTAACTGGAAGGCCACACTGCCGATTGGCACCGAAGCGTCCGTCAGCTTGTCCCTCCTCAGCCGCGCCTGGAAGAAATGCCTCCAGAGCGCCCAGTGAGGATCGATCCCTAGGAACGCCTCGCACAGCGTGATGAAGACCGCCATGTGGAGGATGCCGTTGGGGTTGGTGATGCACCTCCGCCTTGTAGAAGTGCAGCAGCCTACGGATGAAGGGATGGGGTGGAAGGCCGAACCCGCGCTCGTAGAATGAGGCGGGCACGATGATCTCACCATCGCCCGGCGCAGGGACCGTAGCCCCCGCCGGCACCCTCCACCTCGAGACGTCCCGTAGAGGAAGGAACCCCTTCTTCTCTAGGCCGATCGCGCGGGTGGGCTGGATGGAACACTCAGGCCACGGCATCTCCGAGAAACGGGAAGAGCGAGGGGGCGAGGGAAGAAGGAAGGTACGAAACTCTCTACCCCGGCTCCTTTTGCTTTCCCGCTTTTCTCTTGCCACAGACGAAGGCAGGAAGACGAAGGAAGCAGGAGCAACTACTCGTCCCGGCGCCCTTCACGGCACCTTTATAAGGGCCGAAGGGGCGCCAGCCGAACAGGCGTGATACGAGTAAGACGCCAACCCCTCCATTGACTAGGCCACGGGTAAGACGCCACGTTCTCCAATTGCCCCACTACGCATTGAATCTTGACAGGACAGCGGGGGCGCAAGGACCCCGCATCGGGCAGCATACCCCACAGCCTCGCGGTCTCCGCTACTGAGGCTGGGTCCACTGCCCCGAAACAGGTACGAGGTGCCCACTGGGCCGTTGCGGCCTCGAGGCAGCGGAGAGCTTAATAACTCGCGCTCGAGGCCCAGCCCAACGCCGCGGGTTATGAAGGCCTGGTCCACCAAGCGGACTTAGTGCCGCCTCGGCGGAAAATTGAGCAAGGGGCGAGAACAGGGCGAGCCCGCAGTGGGCCTCAAGTTGGGTCGGTGGACTACCCAATCGCCCTAACTCGTGTCCGAGACCATACCTCACTCTCCCGCAGAACCCATTGATGGGCGACAGCCAACTGTGCTCCGGGCCGGTGGACGGTCCGGGGTCCGACACGGGATCGAGTGAGGAAAGGTTTTGTATGGGACGCCCCCAGAGGGTCAGACACCCACACCGGGATCGTCTGCTGGGATGGGTCCTCCTTGGGAGTAGGGGTGAAAACGGGTTGGATACAGGCGGGTAATAGGCTATCCCATATCCTACCCTAATATTTTTTTCTCGGATACGGGACGGGTACGGGTAATGAAAATACAGATGCGAATGCGGATACACGGTATTCTGAGCGGGTAAACAACGGATACCGGGTATTAACGAGCGGGTAAAAAACGAGTATCGGATATTTTGTCGGATAGTACACGAAATAGGTAGAATGAGAACAAGTGATGAAACATATAGTTCAATAATCATGTAGTTTAACATATAGCAGTCCAAGTAAAATATAATCCAACATAGAGTTCAACAAGACACATAGAGTCCAATTAATACATAACCCAACAAGACGCATAGAGTCCAACAAAGACGCATAGAGTCCAACACATAGATTAAAAATTACACATATAGTCCAACACATAGTGACAAATAGAGTTTACTTAATATAAATGAAAACACAAAACAAGGATCATCATGCATGCATCAAGATATCAAGTCTCATGAATGTCCTCCATTTCCAAAGCATCCATATCTTCGAATAATGTTGCAATTTTATTCTTCGAATCTGCAATTGAAAAACAAAAAATTAGTAACTATATATGATGGCATAAGAAAGATGATAGTTTTTTTTACCTTTCTGTGAAGAAATCCAATCCTTGGTACAAACTAGGGCCTCAACAATATGAGTATTGAGTCGAGAACGATATGGATCAATAACACGTCCACCGGCACTAAATGCCGACTCCGAAGCAACAGTAGACACTTGCATAGATAAGACATCACGAGCAATGAGAGAAAGAATAGGAAACCTTGTCACTTCATTCTTCCACCATGCTAGCACATCAAATTCTCCATCACTTTCATCAAAGAGCAGTAAGTCTTCATTTTTATACACATCCAACTCTGACACCTTACTTGCCTTGCTTGTGTGATATAACACATCAATGTTAAGCTCATCCTCATCATCACTTAAGCAACTCTTTGTCTTTGACTTGGAGACCAATCCACTCTCTTTTAAAGTAGATGTCTTATTGGTTCTATTTGCATTCATGGTTGATGAATAAAATGCAAATAATTCATTGATCACATTCATAAATTCCATCATCTCAAACTCAGCTAGCTGTTCATATATTTTTAACATATACAACTCAATCATCCTGTGTTTGTACCTAGGATCAAAAAAGCATGCTACCGCCAAAGCCATATTGCTCATGTCCCAATACTTTTCAAATTTTCCTTTCATAGCCATTGCCATGTTAGAAATAATTTCATCATCACTTTCACACCATCTTCCAATAGCAATCTTTATCTCACAAAATTTCCGATAGAAAAGATTTGCAGTAGGATAAGATGTGCCAGAGAAAAGTAAAGTGATATCATAAAACTTTTTCAAACACTTTTGGATATTTGTTGCATTCAACCAATCTCCACTCGAAGGGGTGACATTTGCATATCTAGCCTTATCTTTAAGAGCAAGACGACCAAAAGCATCCTTGTAATAAATAGCATCTCTTACCATGATGTATGTAGAATTCCATCTTGTGGCAACATCTAAGGAAAGAGCTTTCTTATTGTCCAAATCACATTCTTTAGCACACTTTTCAAATGCCTCCAATTGTTGTGGTGATCTTTTTACTATTGATATGAAATCTCTAATGTTTCCAATAGCATCTCCAATTACACCTAACCCATCCCTAGCCACAAGGTTCACTATATGATTTGCACATCTAACATGAAAGAATTTGCCACCACATATAAGAAAGCTTCTAGCATTCTCAATAACAACATCAATGGCAACTTTATTTGAAGAAGCATTGTCCAATGAGAGAGCAAACAACTTCTTATCAAGGTTCCAATCCAACACTTTTTGAAAAAAATGTATCACCCAATTTAAGCCCAGAATGAGTCCCTTCCACATGAATAAAATTGATAATTCTTTTCTGCATTTTCCAATTATCATCAATCCAATGTGTTGTCACACACATATATGCTTTGTTTTGAACTGAAGTCCACATGTCCATAGTAAAGCTAACACGACAAGAGAGTTGTTTGAAATGTTCATACAACTTGTCCCTTTCCTCTTTATAAAGATCAAGTATTTTATTACGAACAGTAATACGACACTTCATAGGAAAGCTAGGTCGTAAGGACTTGATGAAATCAACAAAGTACTCATGCTGACAAATATTAAATGGGTACTCATGCATAATGATGGCATAGTGAAATTTTCTCAAGCTAGTTTCTTGATCATACCGATATGTCTCAATGGCACCGTCATTCTGATTTATGAGCGCCTGGCCTTTGACAACACTATGCTTTAACTTCAGATGATTAATGAAAGCCTTTGTACCATTTACTCCTATAGCCCTTGCTTTATGTGAGCACATATTGCATTTAGCCCAACACTCCTTTATGACTGAACCATTATCCAATGTCACCTCCTTATCAAACTTTGTGAAGTGTTGCCACACAAAGGAAGTGCGCTTCTTTCCCTTTGCCTTTGGTGCTTCATCTTCTTCGCCTTCCTCATTGGTCTCTAGACTTGCACTCCCTTTACCATATTGCACTTGCACAATTTCTACAATATATAAGTTCATAAATGTATGTGTTATCATGAGGAGCCATAGAATCAAAAAAAATCAAATTGTATGTGTTATCATAACACTATACCTTGGGACGCATTGTTAGACGATACCATGACCTTGCTCGAGATCGAGGCAGCCGCTTTGAACGAGGAACCCATAAACTTATTTGAGGTAGTTCCATCAGCTTTGCTCTTGCTCAAATTCGTTGCAGGGGCCTTGCTGTTTACCAAGGCCATGCCCCTGCCCTTGTTCGATATTGCAGGGGCCTTGCTATTGTTTGATACCAAGGCCTTGCCCTTTCCTTTGCTTGATGTGGCAACCGGTTGCACACTTATGAAGTCCGACATTTTGCGGAGTTTATTTGGACGCGGGCTGCAGGGGCCTGCCTTCTTCTTGCCAAATCCAACATCTTGCTCCTCCTCTCTTATGGGTTCATTCTCCGCCATGGCAACCAAGGGCTGCTCCACCTTCGTTGTATCATCATTTGTGCCTTCATCTTTGCTGCTCCCCATGGCAATGCTACATTCACTATACCACAATACTATCATGAGTGCATAGCAAGAAGAACAATACTATCATGAGTACATCAGTTGGATGAGCTAGCTATGTTGCTTGAATAAGAATGCTATTCAATGTTTGTTCCACAGACCACAGTGACGTAATTCATTTTAATCTCTGTCCGATGTTAATCATGGATGAGGTAATTCACTTTAAACTCTGTCCAAATGCAGTAATGTCCAAATGAGGTAATTGGTTGTTTCATAATCATCTGTCAAGTAGATGCTATCATGCTATTCAAGAATCGAAGCGTGAATGTTACATTCTCGTGAGAGTCGGGTTCATATTAGTATATGCTTCTTCCGTTGTTTTCTCAAGAAATTGCATGTAGCAGGGCTGACCTTGGTGAGATATCGGGTATGCACTAGCAGTCCCAAAAATCACAAAAAGAACTAGGGATAAGCTCTTCTACGGTATTTTATTGATTTCTTCTAGTCTAATTTAGTGAATTGAGATTCGTGGATTATTAGAATCTAGGTTTTTGAGAAGATCAAGTTGGGGAATAGGTTTATAGTAGATTATTAGAATCTAGGTTGGAAATGCAGTGCAAAACAAGTAGTAAAATTTTCTAAGCAATCGATCAGTCTAGCTAGTGTACAGGGCGGCAGTAATGGTACTCACCTCACCTCAGGCTGGCGGCGGCAGCAGAGATCTGGCGGCCGACGAGCGAGAGAGCTGACGGGCGGCGGCGCAAGGCTCGAGCGAGGAAGGCGTCATTGCGTCTTGCGCAAGTCTCGAGCGAAGCGTCGGCTGCGTGTCTGTGTCGGCCGAGTTCGGAGCACAGGCGCCAGCCGGACCGAGGCGGCGGAGGCGTAAGGCGATCGCGCAGGCGTTAGAGGAAATGAGGAAGTGACTAAGTGAGGAACTGAATAGAGGCCGTGAACTGCTGAAGGTTAGGGTTAGGCACGCCTGAGGCGCCTTGGAGGCGAGCGATGGCGCATTTGGGCCTCTGATGCAGGCGTCGGCTTTTCGTCTTTGGGTCTTTGGGCCTCTTTGCTCTTATCGGTGCAGAAAATACAAAAGATCGGTACCGTGCACCCGTTTTATCTCGGATAATACCGGGTATTGCTCATCCCATATCCTACCCGTACCCGTATGTATCTGATCAGGTACGGGTACGGATACTACCCGTTTATTTTCGGTACGGGTACTACCCGTCTGTTTCGGATAGTTTTTCTTCGAATACGGATACGGCTCGGGAATTACCCGACCCGTTTTCACCCCTACTTGGGAGGGATCCCTAGGTTCCAATCGGATCATTCGTTATCAGCTCCACTATCACGACGTTCGAACCAATGTTGGTAAACGCGCGTCCGCTCACCCCCTCCAGGTCCCACACCTGCGGACGGGGCGTATACGTGGCAGAGACGACGTCCGCTCCCCCCGCAGATAGCCTCGGCGGACGCAGGACACGGGGCGAACGCCCTCCGCCTGGCTCCGGCGTAAAACCAGCACTACAAGCAGCGTCGAGCTACGACGTAAAGCAAGCATTTAGGCACCAGAAACTTGCTAAAGGCATCTGGGCGCCCACGCCAACGAAGGCCGTGTCGAGCTACGACGTTAAGCTAGCGCTCGGACATCAGAACCTTGCTAGAGGCATTTGAGTGTCCACGCCAATCGAGGCGATCCACCAACCGACCCAGGACTCGGTGGCGCGCTCCCGCAACCATTCGCGAGCGTACGCTTACGCGGGTCGGTGACCCGACCGGCCGTTCAATCCTCCCTAGCGGCAACCCTCTCGACCTAGGCGCTACGACCTACGCCCCAGCGGCTACGGTTGCTAAGTAGTGCCCTGCGGGAAAAGGAATTGCCCGTCGGGAGCGATCCACAGCCGGTCGGGAGCACTCCTCCCCCGCGTAAGCCCACGTAACCGTCTCGTACTACGAACACTCGTGAACGCATGCTCACGTGGGCCGGTGATCCAGCCGGTCGTTCGGTCCTCCCTAGCAGTAACCCTCTCGGCCAAGGTGCTACGACCTACACCCCAGCGGCTACGGTTGCTAAGTAGCACTTCGCGGAAGAAGGAAGTGCCCATGTGGTGCGATCCACGGTCGGTCGGGAACACTCCGCCCCCATGTGAGCATGCGTGAACATTTCGTACTGCGAATGCACTCCGAACCCGTTAAATCGGGGAATGTCTCTGCAACCGCCCGATCGGCTAAAAATGTCACTCCCTATGTGAGTACTAGCGCTCCGACCTACGTTCGAACGGCCTTAGCGTGACAAATGTTTAACGAACAGTCACCACAAGACAAAAGTGCAGAGGATAACAGTCGGAGGGGGCAGCCTGCCCCCCCGACCGACCAGCATAATATTACAGATATATGTATATTGTTCGAAAAAAAGGAAAAAAAATATATGGAGTGCGGGAGATAAAAACTTTTTCAATCGATCACCGGAAGCCCCTCGTAAGAAGGCGCCACCGGAGTCACATCGCCGTTGGCCTCGCACTCCTGGCTCCACGAGCCCGCCACAGCGGGCCAGGCATCGGCGCCGGGTGAGGTGGAAGGCGTACTGCGCCGCAGTACGCTCCAGGGGGTCGCCCATCCTCACCCCCAGCGGCCGTAGGCTCCTGGCCATGCTTTCGTTGGCCGGACGGAGCATGGCGACGAGGTCCGCCGCTCGACAGCTCACCCTCGGCCGGCTGAGCATGAGCTCGCTGCGCCGTCAGCTCCGCCTCCTGGGCGGCGGCCACGGCGCTCAACGACGCCCTGCGACCACTTCGCCAAAGCCAGTCGCCGAGCCCTCGTCGCCGAGATCACCTTACCGGCGGCGGAGCGCGTGTGGCAACCCGGCTTCCGACGCACTTCGCCAAGGCCGACGGAGGCGCCGCCGGCCCCGAGCCTAGGCCGGGGGCGCTGAAAAGAAAGAGAACGACTTGGATCAGCAAAAGAGAAAGCCGAGCCCATCCAGAAGCCAAGACGACGAAAACTTACGCTGCGGGGGGCCGCCAGACGCAGGGGGCGCGTGCGGGCAGAACGATCCTGCACCTTGCCGCTGGCGTGGAGGACCTGGAGTCGGGGCGGGGCCTCTTGGGGTTTGGCCCCCAAGGGACTCCGTCCGCCGGTCGCTTGCCGGCCCGCTGATCGCTGGCCGAGTCGTCACCCCGGCTCGCCATCGGTGCCTCAAGATACTTCGAGGTAGAAAAGGAGGCTAAGGAAGAAGGCGGGGATGCAAGTTCAACTGACCGAACGTGGCCGCTCGTGCCCTCCATGCCATATATATACGCGCGTGGAAACGAGACGACCCGATCCGAGCAGGCGCTGCCTCGAATGGAGAATCGCGCGTGCCGCCTCTCCGACTGCACCAAGCCTTGGTAATACGCGACGATGCCCTGCCACTCTCCCCATCGCGCATTAAATCACAGCGGGACGGCAGCAGGCGAAAGAGCGCCGCTTCGGACAGGGCGCCTCGCGACTCCTCGGCTTCAGCTCCCAAGCCAGCCGAGCCACGACCGCAATGAAGAATTTGATGGGTCGCTACGGCCTCGAGGCAGCAGACGGGCCAAGGGCTCGCGCCGGGGGCCTAGACCAGCGCTGCGGGTTCCAAGGCCCATGACCAGAGTAACCCCCCGACCGGCTCCCTGACCCGCTCGGGGGCTACACCTACCGGGTGCGCTCGCGCGCACCCAGATAAAGCGACCGATTGGGCACGTGCGTGCGTACCTGATCGATCTCTGACACCCAAGGTAACCCCCCGACCGGCTCCCTGACCCGCTCGGGGGCTCGGGGGCTACACCCACCGGGTGCGCTCGCGCGAGCGCACCCGGACAAAGCGATCGGATGAGTGCGCTTGCACGCACCCAACTGGAGTTTGCCGACTGGGGCAACCCCCGATCGCCTCTGACGAACTCACTCGGGGGCTACTGACGAGTGTACATACCATGGGTATCCCCAGCTGACAGAGAAAACAAGTGGGTCGTCCCAAGCCCAGCTCAGGCCGGAGGCCTCGCTGGGCCACCAAGGACGGCCCGTCCCCGACCAAACTGGCCGGGGGGCGGTCCGACCCCCGTAGGTCGGACACCCCACGGAGCTCCGATCAGACCAAGGCAGCTCCCGCTGAAGGCCACGGTGCCGGGCCCTCGCCGGTAGCTGGCCACCTGCCCTACGGACATGACGGCACGAAGCAACCGCACCAGGGTAGATGGCTCCTTTCCAAGACGGCTGGAAGGTCGCCCAGGTCAAGCACCAGTCCTGTCGCCCAGTCGCTTGCAGTGGGAGGACGCGCTCCTTCCCGAGGCAACACCAGACCCGCACACTACCACGTCAGCACCTGGCCAGCGCGCAGAGGTTAGGTGCGCTGCTTCCCGGCGAAGACAGAGATCCACGCCACTCGATGAGCCTACCAACCCGGCATGGGGCGTACAGACGCTGCACGGACGCCTGGGAGAAGACTCCAAGGCGTAGGACACCCCATCTTTTTCTTTCCAAAAAGCTCCCGTGTAACCTGGCCCCTCAGTCCATATAAGGGGGGCAAAAAGAGAGACAAGCATCGATGTCTCCACGCATACGGGGCGCTTAGAATCGACTCTCGGCCCCCGATTGGAACACTACCATCTAAAGCAATATAGATCCACCGCACGAACTGGAGTAGGAATTTTAAGCCCGAACCAGTATACATCTTGGACCCCCTGAGTCTAACCATTCGAGGAGAGGGAGCGCGCGACCCCTAGACTAGAAAAAATCGTATTGCGGTGCACGAAACACTGACAGTATGGATAAGCAAGTACATTTTAAAATATACTATGGAGAAGAGGTTCCACAGATGAGTGCAGAAGGGGTCCAACTAGGTCATTTTTCAAGTGTGATGGCTAGCCTATCACGTGCAGGAGAGCGTTCATGGGGCACCGTTAGGAGATAGTTGTACAATATGTTCTCGTTGGACCATGAGATACATGATCTAAAGTTGCACGGTGTTGGCTTTCGTACACTCCCGTGTATGTACTGGGAGTTAGTGGAAATGAAGGGGCCGAAGTCGTGCTCTTACGTAAGATTGGCGAAGGAGCGAGGATGGCCTCTAGTGTTGTTGGCGCAAGCATTTCAGAAAGTCGCTTCCGGCCATGTGATGCAAGAGGACGCTATTGCTGATGAAGCCGACGAAGTTGGGGAGTCGAGCCTTAGTTATGCATGCTTATTGAGACAGGATGTAGGAGAGGGTGACAAGTCAGTGCAGGGCGTATTGCTTAAGGGAATGATATTACATCATGTACATAATAACAATTTGAGGAAATGCTTGATAGGTATGGATGAGTGAGTACATTTTGAAATACACTATGGAGAAGGGGTTCCACAGATGGGTGCAGAAGGGGGTCCAACTAGGTCATTTTCCAAGTGTGATGGCTAGCTTGTTACGTGTAGGGGAGCGTTCATGGGGCACCGTTAGGAGATGGTTGTACAACAAGCTCTCGTTAGACCATGAGTTACATGATCTGAAGTTGCACGGTGTTGGTGTCGTACACTTCCGTGTACGTACTGGGAGTTAGTTAAAATGAAGGGGCCGAAGTCTTGGAGCTCTTACGTAAGATTGGCGAAGGAGCAAGGATGGCCTCTAGTGTTGTTGGCGCAAGCATTTTAGAAAGTCGCTTCCGGCCATTCGATGCAAGATGACACCATTGCTGATGAAGCCGAAGAAGTTGAGGGGTCGAGCCGCAGTCATGCATGCTTATTGAGACAGGATGTGGGAGGGGGTGACGAGTCAGTGCAAGGCATATTGCTTAAGGGAATGACATAACATCATGTACACAATAACAATTTGAGGAAATGCTTGACAGGTATGGATGAGCGAGTACATTTTAATACACTACAGAGAAGGGGTTCCACAGATGGGTGTAGAAGGGGTCCAACTAGGTCATTTTCCAAGTGTGATGGCTGGCCTGTCATGTGCAGGGGAGCATTCATGGGGCACCGTTAGGAAATGATTGTACAACATGTTCTCGCTGTTTTGTGAGATACATGATCTGAAGTTGCACGGTGTTGGTGTCGTACACTCTCGTGTACGTACTGGGAGTTAGTGGAAATGAAGGGGCCGAAGTTGTGGAGCTCTTACATAAGATTGGCGAAGGAGCGAGGATGGCCTCTAGGGTTGTTGGCGCAAGTATTTCAGGAAGTCGCTTCTGGCTATGCAATGCAAGAGGACATCATTGTTGTTGAAGCCAAAGAAGTTGGGGAGTCGACCCGTAGTTATCCATGCTTATTGGGCCAGAGAAGTCAGTGCAAGGTGAGGAACTAGATGTTCCCATGCCGGAGGTGCAGGAACCGATGAGCATTGCAGACGAAGGAGAAGAGATAGGAGGCTTGGTTGAGCGAAGAGGCAGAGGACCGCGAGGTGCGACAAGGACAGATTTACAGAAGTAGTGGGAGGTGAAGGAAGCAGTGAAAGCATGTGCAGTGTCATTACGAAGAACATTTAAGGTTGTGAAGTTAGCACCGCGAGTTTATGATGTGAAATGCAAGATGGAGGGTTGTCCATGGCGCGTCCATGCATACCAGCCTAAGCGGGACACCATTTGGAAGTGCTCAATAGTCGTTCCGCACACATGCGTAGTACTTGGTGCATCACAGCTATTGGGTGCACCAGGGCTGAGCCAGTCAATCTAGCCTGCCTTGGTTACTCCACCAGCACCAGTTCGTCCAATCAGGACTACTCGAGGTATTCCACTTGACCACTTGACGTATCCATCTGGACATGTACATCGTCGAGTCAGGCCTAGGACCATACAGGGTGTTGCACCGCGGAGGAACCGCGGGTAGGGTTTTTTACCTTGTTCATTATTTTACTCGATTGTGTTATTCCTGGACAACTTTGTTTACATGCCAGTGCTCTAGTTATTTCTTCCTCATCTATATTTTCTTTCCATCGTGTTAACAATTCCATATGAATTACTACTAGAAACCGTAGTTTTAACAACAAAATCGAACAATTTTTTTTAAATGCACACAACAAAATAGAAGTACCAATGCGAACATAGGCACCGAACTGAACTATATGCGCCATGTAATTGGCACCTATATTATGGAATGCTTTCCTCAATGACTTGACAGTATGCATCGCAACAACTACCACTGTTTTTTAGACTGATGTAAAAGCACACTACCACTTACTGTGCATTCGGGGTGACAACATACTGCCACTTGTGTTTCAGACAGACAAGACCACACCTTCCCGATAGCGTAATTTATGTGCGCGAAGTCCGCCACCCACATTCGACATGGCTTATAGATACCCCATGCGCCTCCAACTTACTACTTCATGCGCACCATGACGGACAAAGTATGTAGCTCAGGGCGTGTGAGGGGAAGACGGGGAGGGACAGGCTTTCGAGGGCGCGGCTTTCACTCGAGGACACGCACATCTACGGTCCCTTTAACCCTGATCCCCCCAGTCCCGATCTTCCCCTCAAAACATGAGTTCTACACCAGTAGAAATTTGCTGCGTGACTACGCACACCTCCCCGGGCATTGGCCACAATGCAAGCACAACCTCAACATAGTAGTCAGGTTTGCAACGATCAGTTGAACCCAAGATGTTTTTTCCGATGCCATCTATTCATGGTAACTACATTTCCTACCTATACTTCCACACACCTACTCTTCCTTGCAAATCATGGATTGTAAGTTCACCGACTGGGTAGAACCACCCTATCGTATACCTACCCAGTTTTACATCCACACAGTCCTAATACGCCTAGGCAAATTGCGAGAGGAGCTCCAGATGGAGAAGATAAACAACAACGACCTCCGAAGGCAGTAGATCAGGGAGAGGAACAATGAGAAGGTGGTCCACCTCGGCAACGACTACAACTCTTACCGCTGTTGCGCAAATTCGAGCTGCAATTTCGCTTGTCACTACTGTGACAACCAGCCACGTCCATGCCATCCTAACTATTGTCACTCTATGCAAGGTTCAAAAAAGCGCTAGGCGGTAGGCGAGCGGAGACCCACTACCGAGCGCCTAGCCCGCCTAGGCGGAAATCGCAAAACATAGCCCAAAATATCAATTTTTACACATAATATAGTCACAACTCACAAATGACATAACATAGTCCCACATATAACTATGTTCCACAAAAGAGTGAATGATAGACATAAAAGATAGAATATGACTTATGAGCCAATGATCATGAAATGATCAATCCTCTAAAGGATAGAGTTTTCGTGGCAACACTTCATCTTCGTCATCCTCGACAGCTGCCTCTTCCTTCTCATTGTCCTCCTCTTCTTCATATTGGAAATCATCATCTGAAGCTCTCTCACTCTTGCACTCCTACGAAGTTCAAGTTGTTCACTAGTACCCATAGCTTCATCAAGTACTCCCCATGGTATACCGGGCACTACCTCTTCCTCATCCTCATCCCTAAAAACAACCAATGCATGATTATCCCCTCCCTCATATAGAAATCCTTGAGCTTCGGAAGCATCACAACATAGGAGGACATCAATGTTCTTCTTTGCCATGATCCTTTCTTTTTTGGCCAACATTCTAGCATTGAATTGTATGTAGACTAGACTGTTGAGGTGGGCAGTGGTTAGCCTATTTCTTCTTTTGGTATGTATTTACGAATTGCAAAGTAGATTTAGACATTATGACATTATGTTATATTGTGAATTGAGACTTTAGAGTATTGAATATTGGGACTCAAGAGTAGAGACTAACCGATTCAAAAGTGCTCCAATTTCTTTCACAACCAGAAGAGCTTGAGGTTAATGAGAGGAGGCTTAAGGCTATCTTTTGTAAATCCGGTGTTGGGCCTCCATATAGCCTCCACCAAGATGCTGTCAACAAGAAAAGCAAGAATGATTTAGTATATGTTACTATGTTAGCATGCATTGCAAAATGAAGGCATAAATTAAGCCCAAGTTTACCCGGATTATAGTCGAAGTTTTGACAACTCCTTGCAAGCTTCTTTCCAAAGGGACCTTTATTTTGAAATTTGATCAACTCTTGATTTACAACCCGATATTGCTTGTCATCATCATCATGATAAAAAGTCTCAACACAAGACATGAATGATTCCGTAATGTTTGAATCCATGAAGATTGCATCATTAATATAACTATAATATGGATTCAACATGTATGCACTCAAGTGCAATGGAGAATCAAGTCCACCTTTCATCTTCTTCTCAACAATGGCCATAGCATCTTTGTAGTTCTTCTCTACATTTCCAAAAGCATCCTTGATCTCCTTCTTCGCCTTAATTAGTTCTCCATATAGAAAAGCCATAGATGGCTTGACATCTCCATCAACCAAATGAAGAACTTGTACCAAACGCTCAAAAACCCTTAAGCATAGAGCCACACCATTCCAAAAGGCCATATTTAGAACCGTCGCCGTTGCATCCTTGCCCTTTTTGGTTTTCACATGACTCAAGTTTTCCCACTCTCCATCAACCACCATCTTCTTTAGTTCTTCCTTCTTCTCAATCAAGCTTTGTAAAGTGAGAAAAGCGGAAGCAAATCTAGTCACCCTCGGCCTTATGATATCTCTCTTCTTTGTGAATTGCCTCATCAATGCCAATGTCTTGTGGTGCGAATAAATGAAGATAGTGAATGACTTTGCTTGGTCAAGTGTCTTCTTGAACTTTGGCAAGTTGCCAATTCCTTGGAGCATCAAGTTGATAGTGTGAGTTGCACAAGAGCTCCAAAAGATATTTGGCCTCTTAGCATGCAATAATGCCTTAGCTCCCATGTTGTTAGAAGCATTGTCCGTCACTACTTGCACCACATGTTCCGGACCTACTTCCTCAATTGCTTCATCCACTATGTTGAATATGACTTCACTTGTGTGTCACATCCGACATCTTTGATTTTAAAAAACTTGTTCCCATGCTACAATGTGTGCACAAATTCATTATGCTCCTCTTTATATCCGTCCAAGCATCGGTCATAATGGAGCAACCATGCTTTAACTTTTCCTCCTACGTCCCTTTAGCAAACTCTTGGTTCTCAAGAATTCCTCACTCAACAAATTCTCCCAAAGGTCATATTGGGTAGGAGGTTGAAATCCGGGGCCAAATTGACCAATGGCTTCACACATTTGTTTAAACTCATCGTTGTCAAGAGCATTGAACGATATACCTATCAAATAAGATATTAGTGAGGTAGCAAGCAATGGAACTACAGAAGGTAGAAGATAGAATGATTTACCATGTGTATACACCCATCTAGCAACATATTGCCGCACTTGATGTGTTCTCTCTTTCCAAAGTGCCTCGGTAATATTTTGTTGCCGCTTGGCTTCAGCTGGGCTTGCTTTAGGATCAATAGGACGTGCAAATTTGTCCATAGGGCCTAATTTGTTAGGTCCCGAGCTTCCGTCATCCTCTTCTCCTCCAACCAACGAAACATTCACATCTTCTCTAACTTCATCATCACGGTCTTGCTTTTGTTTCTTCTTTCGTTTTGCTTCTTCAAGAGATTTCTTGCACTTGTCTTGAGCTTCTTCTGAAGCTATTTTGCATTTAGCAACACTATTTCCAATTTTGCCTATATGTTGCTTAAGACGATAAATCCCTCCCGAGCTCACATGGCCACAAAAAATGCACTTCACTCTATCCAAGTTGGACGGATCGACTAGAACCCCATAAGCCCATCCTACGTCATCCGACTTCCTCTTAAGAGTCGTTGTGGTCTCATTAGTTGTCGACGCTGATCCAGTTGATGACATTCTAGTGTAGGAAATGCAACTAGTGTGGGATTCAATTATCAATAGATTCAACACTCTACACTTCTACAGAAAGAATAGATCCAATAATCAATAATCGATGATCAATCAACTAGTGTAGGAAATGTAAACAATTTACTGTATCAATAATCCAATAATCAATCAACACTCTACAGTCTTCACTTCTAAATCAAAGAATCGGCTGCATTTACCGAACCAAGTCGATCGAGCCAGAGAGGCAGAGATAGAGAGTTGGAGAGGAGCGTCTCGACTGGGAGGAGCGCGGCGATCAAAGGGCGTCTCAGCGACCAAAGCACGGCGGGGAGGAGCGCGGGAGCAGCGCGGGCTCCTGCGCGGAGAGCAGCTTCGGCGGCAGGGAGGAGGCGCGGGGAGCAGCGCGACGCAGGGGGCGGTGCGGGGACGCGGAGGAGGCTTCGATTTCTTTTCCCCTGAATCTCCTCTCAGGTAACCCTAGCTCCCCCTTTCTTCCGTTTTTCGGTTTCTTTTCCCCCCCTTTTCTTCCATTAAGCGCCGCCTCCTTCGCCCAGACGCGCTTAGCGCCGCGCCTCACTTTACTGGCGTCGCAGCGCGCCGCCTAGGCGTCGGCTCCGCCTAGAGCACGCTTAAGTGCCTAGGCGAGGCGGAAGCGCGCCGCCGACCGCCTAGGCGGCGCTTAACAGCGCCTTTTTGAACCTTGACTCTATGTAGGTGATGTACGATATTCCATTTGATCCTTAGGTCCTTACGCCACGGTGCCCATATCTTGTGTGTACCCCACCCCGCATGTCGTTTTCATTTCAAAAAGGCACACATTTACCGTAGATTTAGTGCAGGTCGTTCTTTCTTGTGTCTTGCCATTTGTACCATAGGCGTAGTCTTCAATATTGCACTGCAATGTACGCAACACTATGCACCATGTAATTCACACCTATATTACGAAATGCTATGTTCGGCTTCGTCCGATTTGTGCAAACAACAAACAACACCTCATTACGTGCGTACAATGAATTGCTCGGTTACGTGACAGAAAAATCCCGATTTGGCTCTCCTTTCTTATTTCCATAGATGGCTAATATCTATGTTCTTTTCTGCCATAAACCAAAAGGTTTCTGTTGTACTACACGGCTCTATCGCCAATTCAAATGGCGACAGAGCCTCTGTCGCCATTTCGAATGGCGATAGTGCTTTGTTGCCTTTTCCATTGGCGATAGAGTGTCTGTCGCCATTTCGATTGGTGACGAAGTCTATGTCGTCAAAACAAATGGCAACAGAGCCTAGTTGGACACCACATCAGCATTTTACAGATCCTCTGTCGCCATTTTAAATGGTAACAGAGGTATATTTTTGTAGTTGTTTTTTTCGTCATATTATTTCTGGAAATTTTTCTGTTATTTTTTTTTAAAAATCCTCAATAGCTTATGTAATTCTTTGATGGAAGATTAAAATACTACATGGTTGATATGCCTTGAGTTTAGAAAGGCAAACATAAACATGAAAGATAGATCTTGTGTAGATGAATGTTAAGCTATGTTTTTTCATAGCTTGGTTCTGGTTCATCATCAGATGTTTAGGCTTTGACTTGGTGCATTAATTGGGTTGGTTTGTACAATTTTGACCATAAAGCATAACCTGATTTGAAGTTACTATTAACTTTGCAGTTACTCTGTTTGACCTTCAACTGCCACTCAGGTAGCAATGGATCCTTGTTTTCTGCATAAAAAAATATAAAGGCAAACTGTTCTGTACAGAATTTTTTTAAAAGGATATTAAAAAAAGATATTTGATCCTGTGACTGTCTGTCTGTGTAGAACTACATTGAGAAATTTAGAGTTTGTAGATGTTGTTATTGTCCAAGTTTATCTCAGATATGGTTACAACATTTTTTTTTCTAAATTGATTAGTAAATTGTATATTCACTATATTTATTTATACAGATAAGCTGTTGTAAATTGCATCATATCTTGGCGTTGTTGGCTAGATCAACTGAGTATTATAAGTAGACTGAATCTGCTATTAATTACTGTTAATATACCGTGTGTCTTGGACTTTTGTGACTTTGTGTTACATCAACTATTCAAAGATTGTGGTTCACTAGGTGGTAATAAAAGTTAAAAGGAATTTCTCAAATGTATTATTCAGATGAAGGGGGACATGACCTAAATTATGTAGTATTGAAATTAAGTTGATGGCAGGTATAATAAATGGCTTGATACAGGGCCTGCGGATTAATGATTATGTTACCTAGAGAATTATAATGAGAGAAGTTGTAACATATCTTGCTATGGTTTTGGTTTTAATTGGTGATTTGCAACTGGATTTACCAATTGAGGACACATTTTTGCTAGCCAAAATTTTTCCCAAATCCAGATGTTTAACTTGGTCAGAAATTTCACATTACAGCCTGTATAAAACGTAGGCCTTCATTCATTAAGATGTACAATTTTACTATGTACTGTGGATCACGACTCTAAATAATTATGAGTTGATGCCAATTTAAAGGTGATGCATGAAGAGGTAAAAACTGTCAAATGGCCACCTATCTAACGATACTATGTGGAAAATAGGAACAGAAGAAGAAAATTTTTTATATTCCAGAATTCTAATAGATTCATTAGAATAGCATAATCAACTTGCTGTGGCCTGGTGATTCATATTTTGTTGTGGGATCGTGGCAACTAACTGGTTAAAGCGTGAGGTGAGCTGTACATTCAGTTTGATCATGATGCTTTAATTTCATTATGCAATGCCACTTACCAGTCAAAAGCAGAAACGCAGCTGCTGATGTTGTCACTTCGCTAGTGCATGCACTTATGAGAAAATGCTCACTAGGTTGATGTACTTGCTCTTTAGAAGAGTTGTCTATGTTTCAGTAAAAGACTTGAGCCTTGTTCATTTCACTTGCTCAAACTAAATAATGACCATTGAATGTGGTTGTTTTCTATAAATGCTTAGGCTATCCTGGTGCACCCACTGTTCCAACCATGCCGCAACCAGGCGCTCCATCTGGTTCCGTGCCTATGCAGATGGCACCTCTTCCAAGGCCTCCGACGCTACTACCTCCAACATCTGGAGCCCCAGGTGTCCCCATTCCCAACATTGCGGCACCTCCAGCCATGTATCAAACAAATCCACCACCAGCTGCAGGCTCAACTTCTGGTGCTCTGGCTCCTGCACCGGCCCCGTCTCCGGCTCCTGCTCCAGCGGCTGCTCCACAGGCTCCGTTCTCCTATGCTCAACCCTCTGAGGGCAACCACTGATTATGTTCCTTGGGCACTTTTTCAAGAAGCATATGAAGCATGCACAGAAAGGCTGCTCCGTTGGAACTTGATGCTGCTGTCCTTTAACTGAGATCATCTTTGTCACTTGAATTTGAGAGTGTTGAAAAAGGCTTCCTGTAATTCTGTTTTTGCTGTCGGGAACAGTATTTTAGATGATGTAAGTTAACTTTGTAATCAATTGAAGTTCGTATTAATCTAAGAAGACACTTGCAAGTGGATAACGGGCTTCCTTTCGTATATATATTGTCAAAATAAATTTGTCTGATCAGATGATCCTCAAAATCCTCGTCTGTGGCATGGGAAGCTGTACATCATTCGTTTCTCAGATGATTTTCTTGATGTAATTTTCACCCTCAAATGTGTGCACTCTGTTCTTTGACGGAAAGCTAATTCCCATTAGATTGTTGGCGCATCAGAATCACAACCACTCATCTTGAATAGAGTCAGGAGACCGATCTGGTCAGACCGACATGGCCGTTGGTTCCAAATATGCTTCATACTATCAAGTTGCCAAGTTCATAAGTTAATTCCTTGCATGATTTGATTGAATTCTCTAAAAGCTGATTCTAGATTGTAGTTATATAGAAGCTGATTCTCTAAAAGCTGAAATTCAAAAACACATATAAAGTGGATTGTGGATTTTAGTGTATATGGATGGGTTGGATTGTGAGAATCGGATTTTAGATTTGGACTGTTTGTTTTTAATTCAACTTTTAGGAATCAGAATCAAGAATCAAAAACAAAAACAAACAGACCTGAGGACGAGGCATTTTCAGTCCTACGCTTCGGAAGCTCATACTAGCACAATGCACTTCAGCACTTCACCCCCTTTGCTATCCCTGATTACAAAAAGCCTTAGAGCGCTGATTTAGTTTACACATAACCACTGTAAGAGTTTATCTTTAGGTAACCATGGCAGTGCAATTTCAGCTATTAAATCGTACGATTTCAACATCATATCAAACCATAACGCAAACAAAATCAATAATTATATGAGGAAATTGCAACTGCAAGCAACTAAGTAAAGAAGCAAATTTGTTATCTACGTGCTAGAAGTGATGAACTAAATTGTTCTTCCCGCCCAGTAAGTAGACAAATGAAAAGAATAAAAACAACTGTGGCATAGTTGTAAGGACCCTAAAATTAAATTAAGAAAACAAAATCATTAAGCATCTAATCAAGAATATAATGGGCTATTAAACTTGATAGCCGATGTTTTGCATAAGTGAATTGGAATGACTTGTGTGCCTCATGGTAACAAGTAAAAGACCAAGGGGTAAAACCGTAGTTTTGACCACCATCACTTCGGTCAAGAATCAGAATAATTAGTCACGCGACACTCAATTTGTGTATCGTTATGGTTGTGTATATGATATGTGAGACCATCTATGTGTATGACTGTGAACCAGCGTGTTAAATATTAAAACGCGAATTTCAAAAGTGTCCGTGCGCCAATCTCCCGTCAAGAACCAGCTGGACACAGCCAAGCAGTAGGTGCATCCCCTTGCCACACTTCCAACTAGTGAGCAACCATTCATTTCCCTTTTCTCTCACTCCAGCCG
The DNA here is from genome assembly GCA_036346355.1 of Rhipidocladum racemiflorum. Taxonomy (NCBI): domain Eukaryota; kingdom Viridiplantae; phylum Streptophyta; class Magnoliopsida; order Poales; family Poaceae; genus Rhipidocladum; species Rhipidocladum racemiflorum. The sequence goes on from CM070571.1 coordinate 75,329,184, forward strand.
AGGATAGCTGCAGCTAGAGGTGGGCATTGGGCCGGGCTTTTTTGGGCCGGCCCGAAGCACGATGGTATGGCACGGTGCAAAGCACGGCATGGCACGGTTTAGGGCCGGGCCGGCAAGACCTGCTATGTATCAGGCCGTCTGGTGCCCGGAACGAGCACGACGGGTGGCACGACGACGATTTGGGCGGGCCGTCTTGCGGCTGCAACGACGAACGCGAAATCACGGATTAAGGCTTAAAAGTTGGCAGATATTGTTGATTTAGGGCATCTTCAAGCATTGCATTTATGTTTGACATTTTGTTAATGTGATTAGTCTCTTATGTAATTAAAATAGGTAGTTTAGTAGTAGTGATTTGTTTTATTTCTTTGTTCGTCACAATAGTAAAAATGGGTCGGGCTTGGTCAAGACGCGACGGCTGCAAGCGAGCCTGAAGCGCAAATGGGCGGGCTTGGGCTCGCCAAAGTGAGTCGGGCGGCCGCGGCGCAAGATGAGCCGCGATGGGCCGTCGTGGCACGGCACGGTTTCGGCCCGAAGCACGATGGGCCCGGGCCGGGCCGGGCCGGCACGACGCCCACCTCTAGCTGCAGCACACTCCCACTTTCTCAGTCTCCAGCCAAAGCAGCCGAAAGCATCCCCATTCCAGAGCCAAGAAACCGAGAGTACAGCCAACCATTTCCCCATCTCCACCTCCAAACCGAAGCCAAGCAAACCGGAGCAAGAACCAGGAGCAAGGAGGAGTTCCAATCGAGAGGTGACCAAATCAGCACCTTCATTTCCTCCCTTGCCTCACTCCCACAACCAAGGAAAAGAGCAAGAACCAAGAGCTCCAGTTGAAGCCAGGAGCAAGGAGAAGAAAGCAAAGAAGAGAAGCCAGTAGGAGCTCCATCCAAAGCCAAGGCAGGCAAGAAGGGAAGGGCAATCGAAAGAAGAGGCCAGATCGAGACCTGGATCGCGACCACCTCTTCACTACCAACCCAGCAGCCTCACCAACACCATCATCACCGCCAGAACCGAACCAAGCCATTGGGAGCACAAGCAAGGCAGTAGAATAGTAGTAGAGCAGTGTAGTATACAAAATGGGTACATCGGGTAGAATAGCAAGTAGATCAAGTGAAAACCCTAGTGGTCTCAGTAGGGGAGCAAATTGGCTAGGGGCTGGTGAACCAGTAAGGGAGAGGAGAAGAGAGGGAAGAAGAAAAGAGACAGGAAGGAGAGGTCAAGAGAGGAGTTCAGCCAGGGAAGGAAAAAGGAGAAGTGAAGAAAAGAAAAGGGGAAGGAAGAAAAAGAAAAAAGAAAGAGAAAAGAGAGAACAAAATGAGAGGAGAGGACAAAAGAAAAGAAAGGGGAACATTAGACTTTGTCTTCCATTGCGAACCGTGCTAGATTAGATTAGTTGTCTCATAGTTATCGGAATTTTTTTTTGAAAAGAACGCAAATAGCTGAGATTAATTAAGTAATGAATCTTTAAAATTACAAATCTTGTAGTAATTAAACCTATTGAATTTAGTGCCTCACTAAAATGAATTTTTTGTTAAATTAGTCATTTTTAGCTAATGGACATCACCCTCATTAGTGTCTTTAGCCATCCCAAAAAGGTTTGGACGCCATAAAACTTGTAATGATTTAATTGCTCCATGAATTTTATTAGCCCATAATTTTAGGAATTGAAATAAATCCAGCAGACGGTCACTTTCCAAATCCAGGTGAAGATGATTATATCAATCCTAATTAGGCAATCTTCTCTTGACATGTCTTTGAAATTGTTTATAAATGCTTTCAAGATATCATCAATGCATTGGAAAACTATCTTACAAAATGACTCTAAATCGAATGCAGTTGGTAAAATCATATGGAGTTGAATTTGTTGAAATGGTAGGTTGAAATGTTGAGGCAATGTTGGGAATTGTTGATTTGTGAGAAGGTCAATAGCGTATGATTATTATGGTTCGTAGAGGGTGCCGATGAGAAGGGAATAGCCGACGGGGTCCTCTGCATATGCTATGATATAAGTACGAAAAACTAACACTCAGATAATAAGCCGTATTACAGTACCACTATAATGTGTGATTAGTTGAAAAAAGTTGTCCTAGAAAGGTATTATGATCTCTACATTGGCGGTTAAGTAGTTAACTAGGAGTGTGTCGGCGTAAGAGCCAACAGATACCTCCGAATCGGGTATAGAGGAAGTTCAAACGGGGGGCTTTCGTGGAGATTGCTCGAGAGATGGAGAAAGGGGATGAGCCGAAGCTTGCAAGGAGATGCTGAGGTTTATCCAGGTTCGGGCCCTCCTGAGAGTAATAGCCCTAGTCCTGTCTGGGTGTTCTTGCTTGTGTTCTTGGGGAAGACAAAAAACCTTCACCCGGAAAAATGTTTTCGAACCCCTTCTCCCATGCTCCCTTTTATACCACATTTTTCCGGCTCCCTTTTATACTTGGGCTGGCTGGGGCGCACGGGGGACTTACATCGGTGTACCCCTCTTATTACACTGCCATACCACATTTAATGCACCTGTCACTATTCCTGAATTGCACTTAATGCTTCCGATACAGCCGACTTTGCCCCGGCCTCGGGACCCGTGTGCCTACCGGCTCCGCACGCCTCGCCAGGGGGGAAATTTCGCCATGACGTCACCCGCAATAAATGCGCGCGTTGGGAACACGCGCCGTCACACTGTAGCTTTCATTACCTCAATTTAATGCGCACGATATGCATTAAATGCCCTTGACCCTCTGTGCGGCGGCACAGACCGCTAGGTGGCCTTGGGAACTAAGCGCCCGGTAGCGTGGCACTGACGCCACCTGTCCATTGGCGATCACCTTTCTTGACCGCCCGGCGTGGCTCAGACGCCACTGTCCATTTGGGCGATCACCTTTACTGTGGTGGAGTGGGCACCCTGGTGTAGAATACGCCGACAGAGTGTGAAGCTATGTATACCGAAAGTCCCAGTGACGAACACAAAATCAATTGCGATTGATCAGACGCTATATTTAAAAACTAGGGCAGCATCAATGCTGCTGCGGTAGCATGGTACAACTGGTACGCTGAGGGTGTGTGGGGAATAGTTGAGGAAACAACTACTCTTTGGCTACCGGGGTTGGAGATCTAATACTGGACCAGTGATAAATATTTTGGGGTCTCACAGGATGGGGTCACTATGAGGAAAGTGGTACAAACCTGTGCAGGGTTAAAAACTATAAATTCATGCCTATCTCCTAGATTGGAGGCTATGAAGCTAAGTATGCCTCTTATACGAGTGCTAGTAGCATCTTTGAATAATTAAAATCAACACACAATTTTCCTAATAAAACTCTATTTTATATAAAATGGATTTCGAGGAAAAGTGGACTTGGATGGATATGAGAAGAATGATGTGAGAAAAATTTCATCTATTGTATTTTGCTAATAATGCTTGCTGAGTACTTTTATAATCATTCTTGCTAAATCCCCCTTTTCTAGAAATTGGCTCCGGCATTCAAACTTCGATTGGTTTGACGAGGCGGCTAAGTCCTACTAGAAAGCTAGAGCTAGAGTGATGAATACTCCTGGCATCGGCTTCACTAGTCTTTTGTGTAATTAGTATCTATATATTATATTTTTGTTGTACTTGGATCTAGGTATAATTATGTCCTGAACTTGTAGCCTACGTGGCATGGAATGTAATGAAGTCTCCATTCCAGTCTCTAATTATTGTTTCTGTTTGCAACACTATGAACACGGTGTATTAACTGATAAAATATCGAATGCACTCAATGTTTTCATCGATTAGTATACTGAGATTCGTATAATTATCTTAGAGTAATAGTGATGGTTACTGTCATTACCCTGGATTAATTGCGCAGGTCACCACAACTGTTAGTAAGGAATCAAATGCTAGAGAATTCACTTCTAATAGATACTCGAATGAAAAAATCGATATTGCATTGTTTCATAAAATTCAATTGGTAATGCATAGAAATTTCTCTAAAAAAACGCATATAAATTTAACTCTGGAAATGTTTGCATAATTTATTTTGCTCTGAGCTGGTGATACATGGGAATTTGACCTAGTACATTATACAATTGTGAGACAGAAAATTCACTCTTCAGAAACTTGGTCACTATGTTGCTTTGAATGGCTTGCTTTGATAGGAATTTGCTTCATTCTCCACATTATGAGAAAATGAAATGAAATTAAGCTCCACATAACCAAATTTTATTATCATATGCTCAGGGTTTTTACGTTGCTCATGAAGGAAGAAATCCTCTTGTGGTCTTTCCGGATACCATCAGGAGCACATATGCCACTGCTAACGTCGACGCCATTTGGTTTCAGAGCAGAAAATGCTTCACAAACATTATCAGCATGAAGGCCTCCAGCTAATAGCCATCCATTCTTGCTTCTAACAGATGGCATCCGAAAATTCTGCCAGTTGAATCCCTTGCCGCTGTAAACAAAGAAGGCTAAATATTTGTTATATATTTTTGAGAAGGGAAATATGCAAGTAAGTTAGCATATACTCCCAAAAACCTTCTAGTAAGAGTATGCATGATGAAGAAAAGAAGTAATGTCAATTCAACATGAATATTGAACGAGAATGCACATATCAAATGTTACAAAGATCTAATGTTTAAGTAGGTATATCACAAACGCTCAAATGGCCAAGTGAAACTTTCATCTATTTTGGGCATTCATTACAACCCTATCATCTTCTCTTATTAAGGCAGGAGAGAAAATTTCAGCACAGGGAGCAAATTCTTTACTTCTAAGAGAAAAATCTAACCTTCCCCCTTTTGCACTATCCACTAAGAACCAATCAAGCACATATTCTTCATCAGGAGGAGCATTGATAAGTTTTCCGTCATCAGAAGCATTTAGGACATAAATGATACTATTATTCTTCGAAAGCACATGAAGCAATGCACGAGATTTATCTCCATGAAGCTGCATATGGGAAATTCTGTAAGTAATAAGCACAGCCAAAATAGCTCATAGCAGCGCATGACAGAGAAAACTGCATGGTTAATTCAAACCTGGACTAGATTAAGGTCGCAAGAATCAGACACTCGTAAGATGGTCTCTTCATCATCATCCACAAAGACACCAACTGATTCAGCCCCATAAGATTGCGCAACTCTTGATATTTCTTTTGCTTCTGACAACGCAACAGAGCGTTTAGAGTTAGGCCAAAGAATCATGCCAATAAGTTTTGCTCCTGCCTCCACAGCCATTTCTGCATCTTTAGCCGATGTGATGCCACACATTTTGACAACAGGCTGGATCATTTTAACATCTCCATGACTTGGCGATGATAAACTGGTGTTGGTGTTGGACCCATGGCCATTGTTCATCACCAAGCACGACGTTTTAACTAGAGGAAATCTTGAATGTCCTGATTGAGAAACCAAGTGTAATCAGAAGCATAAATATAGTGAATCAAAGTAATATCCGTACAGAATTCCATGGTTGTTGACACATTTTAGTTAAATAGGTACAACTTTATATAGTCTCCACGGACGAGACAAGAATGTAATTCTGAGGTTTTTACGAAAAAAATAAAGCCAACATAACACAAAAATATTCTAGGGTACAAAGGTACACAAATTTTTCTCAGAAAGACATAGTACACAAGATTTTAAATCTGACAACATAATATGTTTGCCTTCCAACCCTGCACAACTGTTTATCTTAGATATAATGCAAATATACAGCAGTAACTTGTAACGGCTCGGATCAGTGAAGGGTCATCGCCAAGAGCATCCAACAGTAGGCAAAAACAATAAAGGGGTATCGGCAAATCAGATGACAATGAACAGTGAATTCTGAAAAATGACACTCGTAATTAGATGGCAGGTTAACCCGGGAGGGAATACGCATTTAATGAGTTTGTTAGGGAGGGAGAGTATAAAATCTTTGTAACCGGAAAAGAGAGGCTATGGAAAAATAGAATGAAACTAATGTTCGTCCTTTCGCCTGTGTTCTTCGCTTCCTTCTATTTTGCTTTTTTTATGCTTCCAATTCTGTAGTTCTATAGTTAATCCGATATCTCATGCACCGAAGAAGAATCTGTTGCAAAGGGATATGACATCTGGTATCAGAGCACGGTTCGGTTAGGGCTTAGAGCTGTGAAATTCCGGAGGAGGGTTGGAGAACTCGGAATCCATCTCATCTGGTTCCGAAGATCCCTGTGAAATTCCTGTAATCCGGTTGGCTTGGCCCGAGCTAATCATCACGGCGCCTCCCAAACCCTTAGTGTAGACCCAGTTCGTCCTGGAGGTGATGGGGGAAAAAGGCTGAGCGCTCGTCGGAGAAGTTGACACAAATCAAGGAGCCTCAACCTCTTGTTCGCGCGGGTTGGGGTGATCGAACGGCACAACATCAGTTGATGGCAAGAACATAGATTACAGCCAAGGCAGTGGAGTAGAGCTCAGTGGAGCAGCAATTACTCACCTCAGGCGATGGTGCGGCTGACCACCGAGTGGATGAGGGAGGGAATTTGGATTGGAGAAGGGCCTGCACCGGCAGTAGGAAAGATACTGTGCACACTAGCGCCTCCAGAACCATGGGGAAAGACTGAATTTGAGCAATCTTCGTCCTCGGGGGGCTCGCGCAGCAGGTGCTCGACCAGGGGTCAACAGGAAACAAATGGGAGGAACTCACGTCCGCCAAGAGAACTTGGAGGTCAGATGAGGGCTCCTTTGCCCAAATTATCGTTCCCTAAATTTGAAGGAGACCCCCCGATTATGGAGGGATAAGTGCATGGATCACTTCAAATTGTATAACATACCAGAGGCATTGTGGGTGTCTGTAGCAACCATGCACATGGAAGGTTGCAAATGTATAAAGCCCGAAATGAGCTGGGAAACTGGGTGATGGAATAAGTCTTGGTCATTTGTGGGCAGCTTTTGACTAGCCATTTGGGCAGCTTTTAGGCAACTTTTGACTAGCTTTTGGGCAGCTTTTAGGGCAGCTTTTAGGCAGCTTTTGACTAGCTTTTGGGCAGCCTTTAGGGCAGCTTTTAGGCAGCTTTTGACTAGCTTTTGGGCAGCCTTTAGGGCAGCCTTTAGACTAGTATTAGTGTATGCTGCGCCAGCAGCTATAAATATGGCACTTGCCCAACCCCTTAGGGCTGCAATAGCACTGGTATGAGCAATAAAATTCAGAAAATTTGCCCCAATTCAGTGTGTCATTCTCTCTCTCGATGATAGTAAGAATAGTGCTACTAACAAGTGGTATCAGAGCCGTTCTTTCTTGCAGCCTAAACATCTCTTGCTCATCTCCTTCCCACGCTCCTCCTCGCTCTCGATAGCAAAGAAGAAATACAACAATTGCGCTCACCCTTCATCTTACGAGCGAATGAGCGGCGGCTCGAGGCGACTTCTTCCCCTAGCCCCCACTAGCGCGCCATGTCGAAGGACGATCTCGGCCTTCGAAAGCCTCAGCCTTGGCGAGAGGCCGGTTGCCAGCGAAGGATCATGGCAGCGGCGATAGAGAGCTGCGGCAGCGGCAAGCGGCGCAAAGCCGGGCGAATCGCGGCAAGAGCAGAGGTGGAAGCGGCGGCCAGCGATGCCAGCGTCTGGCGGCAGAGAGCTTCGAGGCTCGCGGCAAGAGCTCAGCGGCTTCGCCGGCCGGCAGCCGACGCAGCGGGCTCAAGCGAGAGAGAGGAGGCAAAGACGCGAAGCGGCGCGATGGGCGATTGCCCACCCTCATGAGCGCGATAGGAGCCAGGCAGCGCAGACGGCAGAGCTCCGGCGAGAGGCAAGGCGGCGGCATCGCGCTCCGGCAGCTCTGGCGAGGGCAGGGCGGCGATCGCGCTCCGGCGGCGGCGGCTGGCCGACGGAGATCGTGGCCCTTACAGCGGCGCGACTCTCCCTCCCGACGGCATTACCATGGTCACCGCGGGACCCAAGCCATTATCGAGGACATTGGCCCCGTCTTGGGTGGCCTACCCTCACCAAGACCAACTATGTCGAGTGGGCGCGGTGATGAGGATAAGGCTCCAGTGCGGCACATGTGGGAAGCGGTCCGTCTGGCGGCGTCGACTACGACGAGGATCGACGGTATTTGGATGCCCTCATCGCCGCGATCCGTCCGAGATGCGATTCACGCTTTCAAGAAGCGGGCGCCAAGGAGGCTTGGGATGCCATCGGCTGCAAGACGCATCGGCGATGATCGCCCGCAAGACCACACTGCAGCACTTCGCAAAGAGTGGGAGAACCTGGCCTTGAGGCCAGGTGAGGATGTTGGCGACTTTGCTCTCCGTCTTAACACTCTACTGCAGAAGATGGTGCGGTTTGGTGGCGACACCTACGATGAGGAGAGAGCGTCGAGAAGCTCTTCGTTGCATCCCAGAAGTACAAGCGGTCGCTCGCTCAATCGAGTCTCTATTGGACCTCTCCACGATGTCGATCGAAGAGGCGATAGGTCGTCTCAAGGTCGTCGGCAATGACGAACCACGGCCTCTCTCGGGGCCTATCACCATCGGCGGAAGTTACATCTCACTCGAGAAACGGTGGGAGGCTTGCCAGGGTGACGGAAGAAGGGGAGTCCTTCGCCGCGACAAAGGCCGCAAGCACGCCAAGCCGCGTAAGGCACGCTGACGCGCCCAGGTCGGGCGCGAGGGCGTGCCAAGGGCGACACCAGCGAGGCGCCAGGGCGGCGCCGCCGCAAGAACCAAAGGCCGCAAGACGAGGCGACTCTGCCACAAGCGTGGCAAGCTTGGCCATTGGGCCAAGGAGTGTCGCCGACCACGGCGTGGCCAGGCCACATCGCCGCAGTGGAGGAAGAAGAGCCGGCTCTGCTCACGGCACACGCAGCATCGAGCTATCTCCAGCGGCATCACCGCCGAATCTCCTCCACCTTGATGAACCGAGAGCACACGCCTTTCTTGGCGACAGCTCCAGCGGTGACAAGATTGACGGGTGGTACCTCGACTCTGGCGCTACCAATCACATGACCGGTCGACGGGAGTTCTTCACCGAGCTTGACTCCAACGTCCGAGGCTCCGTCAAGTTTGGGGACGCCTCCAGCGTGGAGATCCAGGGCGTCGGCTCCGTCATACTCACCGCCAAGTCTGGTGAGCACAGGCTGCTCACCGGAGTCTACTACATCCCCGCGTTGAGGAACTCTATCATCAGCTTGGGATAGCTGGATGAGAATGGTTTGGGTGTGCTAGTAAAGAACGGAGTCATGAGGATTTGGGATCGCCATCGTCGCCTTCTTGCCAAGGTAACCAGAGGCACCAATCGACTCTACATCCTCAGCGTCACGGTGGCACAACCCTCTGCCTCGCCGCTCGTCGGAGACGACGGCGTGGCGATAACCTGGCGCTCCGGACACCTTCAGCTTCGAGGCTCAAGCAACTTCGGTGCGAGGAGATGGTGCGAGGCCTGTCGTGTCGACCACGTGGAAGCGATTCTGCGACATCTGCGTAACGGCAAGCGGCGGCTCCTTTCCCAGGCTGATCGAACTTCGAGCCAAGGAGCGGCTCGAGCTCGTGCCGCGAGGACTGTGTGGCGGTGACACGCCACGCCGGGAGACGACGCTACTTCCTGCTTTGCTCGTCGACGACCTCGCACTTACATGTGGGTAACGGTCCTCGGCAACAAGGAGAGGCTGCGGAAGCCATCAGCGCACGCAGTCGCTGCTGAGCGAGAAGTCGGCCGCAAAGCTGCGTGTCTTCTTGCCATCGACAACGGCGGCGAATTCACGGCGTGAGTTCGCATCGTATTGCGCGGATGAGGCATTCAGCGCCACTATTCCGCGCCGTCTGACACCGCGAGAATGGCGTCGTCGAGCGGCGTGTCGAGGCGGTTGTGGGGATGGCTCGGGCCCTCCTCAGCGAGAGGATGCGGCTATTCTTTGAGGAAAGCGTGGTAGCGGCGATCTACATCCTCAACCTTTCGCCCACCAAGGCTCTCAACGGCAGGGCCGTCACGAGGCCTTACGCAGGCCTGGCCGGCGGTCTCTCACCTACGGGTTTTAGTGCCTCGCGTTCGCCAAGGAGCTTGGACATGTTGGCAAGCTCGATGGCGAGAGCACTCCAGAGTGTTCATCGGCTACGGAGGGCTCGAAGGCCTACCGCATTCTTGACCCAAAGACACGGCGTGTGCGCCTGGCGCGGCGTTGTGTTCAACGAAGGGCGAGGATGGGCGTGGGACAAGGCGATTGACAACGGCCGACCGACGTCTGACGACTTCATTATTGAAATCGTCCGCCGAAGGAGGCTGAGGTAAGCGGCTCTTCTTCGCCGAACGCGCCTACCCGATCCCGAACCCGGCGACTCGGCGCGCCACTCCGGCACCAGCGGTCACACCTCGAGGCACATTCTCTCGACACCGGCTCGTGTCGAGCACGGCGGCGTGGAGTTCGTTACTCCACTCTCCCACGACGAGGCGCATCGGCGCGTACCACGACGGCGAGCCGTTGCGGTATCGCACGATGGAGGACCTTCTCGGCGACCAACCCGTCTTGGGGCCCGGTGTCTCACGATCTGGAGGCGCTTGATTGCATCTTGCGTGCGGCGATGGTGAGCCTCGGTCTTTCGCAGAGGCCGAAAGACACGCAGCGACATGGCGTCTTGCGATGCAGACGGAGATGGACGCGTTAAGAAGAACCGCTGGGAGCTTGCCGATCTTCCCGTGGTCACCGCGCGATCACCCTTAAGTGGGTGTTCAAGGCGAAGAGGATGAAGCCGGCGCCATTGTCAAACACAAGGCTCGCTTGGTGGCACATGGTTTCGTGCGGCGAGGAGGATCGGGTCGACGATGCCTTCGCCCCGTAACCGCGGTTGGAATCCGTCGACTCCTCCTCCCGGTGCTCGGGAGGGTGGCGAGTTCACCACATGGGCGTCAAGTCGGCATTTCTAAACGGAGATTTGAAGGAAGAGGTCTACGTGCACCGGTAGCCGGGATTTGCGATCCCCGGCAAGGAGGGCAAGGTCTTTGCGTTTGCACAAGGCTCTCTATGGCTTGCGGCGAGCACCAAGGGCATGGAATGCCAAGTTAGATTCCACGCTCAAGGGATGGGCCTCGAGCAAAGCTCGCGACGAGGCGACCATCTACCGGCGGCCGATGGAGGAAATGCCTGGCGGTGGGTGTCTACGTCGACGACTTGGTGATCACCGGCACCAAGGATGCGGAGGTGGCGGTATTCAAAGAAGAAATGAAGGCCACCTTCCAAATGAGCGACACAGGGCTTCTCTCCTTCTACACGGGGATCGAGGTGCACCGGGGCGACTCGGGATGTCACTTCAACAGATCGCTACGCCAGCGCGTCGTTGAGCTAGTGGGCTCATCGATTGCAACCCGGCTCCGCTCCGATGGAGGAGAGATTTGGCCGAGCCGCGGCAAAGACAACAGAGGAGGTGGGCGCTAGATCTGGCGCCTTGTGGGGAGCCTTCGCTACCTCACCCACACACTGGCCGGACTTGGCATTCTCCGTCGACTACGTTAGCCAGGTTCATGCAAATGACGACAACGGAGCACCAGCAGGCTGTGAAGAGAATCATCCGCTACGTTGCGGGGACTCTCGATCACGGTCTCCACTACCCGAGGTGCCCTGGGGAGGCACACTTCGTCGGGTACAGCGACAGCGACCACACCGGTGACATTGACACGGCAAAACCTGGCGGGATGCTCTTCTTCCTAGGCAAGTGTCTCGTTTACCGGGCAACGGCCAAACAAAAGTGGTGGCTCTGGCCAAATTGTGAGGCCGAGTACATAGCGGCCTCCACCTCTCGCAACTCAGGCTCTCTGCTTGCCCGATCGCTTGGTGATCTCATTGGCGTAAACACCAAAGACGGTGGAGCTCGGGGTGAGCGACAAGTCCGCTCTAGCCACGGCAAAGAACCCGTTTTCATGAACGGAGCAAGCACATCCGGGTGAGATATCATTTCATCCGGTGTCTGGAGGAAGGAAGCATCAAGGCAAGCTACATCAACACCAAGGACGACTTGCGGACACCTTTCACCAAGCCCCTTGGGAGGATCAAGTTTCTTGAGCTACGCTCCAGGACCGGGATGGTCCAACTTTCCCACAAGACGACAGACAAGACTTAGGGGGAGAATGATGGAATAAGTCTTGGTCATTTGTGGGCAGCTTTTGACTAGCCATTTGGGCAGCTTTTAGGCAGCTTTTGACTAGCTTTTGGGCAGCCTTTAGGGCAGCTTTTGACTAGCTTTTGGGCAGCCTTTAGGGCAGCTTTTGACCAGCTTTTGGGCAGCCTTTAGGGCAGCCTTTAGACTAGTATTAGTGTATGCTGCGCCAGCAGCTATAAATATGGCAGTTGCCCAACCCCTTAGGGCTGCAATAGCACTGGTATGAGCAATAAAATTCAGAAAATTTGCCCCAATTCAGTGTGTCATTCTCTCTCTCGATGATAGTAAGAATAGTGCTACTAACACTGGGAACAATTCATCTAGGCGGTGAAAGTGAAGTTTGGATCATTTGATCACTAGAGGCTGTTGGGGGAACTTGTGGAAATTAAGCAGAGTGGCACTGTGGCTGAGTACAAACATCAGTTTGATGAGCTAATGTATGACATCTTGATGCACAATCCCTACTATGGAGAACTATTGGTGTCACATTTAGTGAAGGGCTTAAAACCGGAATTACATGGCGCAGTGCAAGGACAGGTGCCCGAGACAGTGGATCGAGCGGCGTTGTTGGCTTGAGTACATCAAGATGTTCTAGACAGAGGTAAGACATGGAAGTTGAAGTTCAGAGGGGGTGGAGGTGGTAAAGACGGTGGGGGATCGAACAAGCCTGAAGGGACGCATGGCAGTTTGAAAATGAATCAAGGAGAACTGTGGAAGGCAAGACAAATCCGGGAATACTGTCGTGCTAATGGCCTGTGTTATCAGTGCGGGAAAAAATATGAATCCAATCATCATATGAACTGTAAAAGGAAGGTTCAAGCCCAGCTGCAAGCCATACCAGTGTAAGACCAAGGGGAGATGTAGTCTGATGAGGTGTTAGATATGCTTGAAGCAGCGGAAATGGACAAGGAGGAAATGTTCAGTCTATCCCTCAATGCTTTGTCGGGTGCAGAAGAGGTGGAAACAGTATGCATATTGGCATTGGTTAGAAATCAAGTCATGCTTTTCCTTCTTGATTCAGGCAGCTCACGTAGTTTGTGAATGCGGGATTTTTACATCGGATTGGTTGTGTGCCTCAAAAGACCAAACCAATTACAGTAAAGGTGGCAAATGGGGAAATGTTGCAATGCGACAGTTGGGTGCCGAACATGGAATGGTGGTCACACGGTCACACGTTTCAGACAGATTTGAGGGTGTTGGAATTGGGAGCTTATGATGCAATATTGGGCATGGACTGGTTAAAGGCTCATGGCCCCATGACTTGCCATTGGAGGGATAAAATGGTAGAATTCAGCTCTAAGGGTAGGAAAATTCAATTACAAGGAGTGAAAGGAGTGGAACAGTCTGAAATCAGGCCATTGTTTATGGATCAATTAGATAAATGGAGGAGAGGAAACAACATATGGACAATGGTTGTAATAGAGCAAGAAGACTCGGGCCTTGAGGATCCAATACCAGCAAAAATTGTAGGAGTGATAGCTCAACGTGATGAAGTATTCATTGAGAAAAAGGAGTTACCACCTAGGAGAAAGTATGATAACAATATACCTTTGATTCCGGGAGCAATTCCAGTGAACTCGAGGCCATACCGATATTCTCCATTACACAAGGATGAAATTGAAAGATAGGTTGCATAGATGCTTACCTCTGGAATAATTAAACTAAGTACAAGCCCTTTTGCTTCCCCAGTGCTATTGGTACAAAAAAAGGATGGATCGTGGAGATTTTGTGTGGACTATCGTCGGTTGAATGATCTCACAATAAAGAACAAATTTCCGATGCCTATAATTGAAGAATTGCTTAATGAGTTGGCTGGCGCTAAATACTTTTCAAAGCTGGACCTTCGGGCGGGCTATCATTAGATTTGTATGAAGGAAGAGGATGAGGTAAAGACTGCATTCAAGATGCATCATGGGCACTAGCAATTCAAAGTCATGCCGTTCGGCATTACGAATGCCCCAGCAACCTTCCAATGCATAATGAATTCAATACTAGAACCGTTTCTTAAGAAGTCCGTGCTAGTGTTCATGGGTGACATACTCATCTACAGTCCAGACCTTAATTCTCATTCAGAACATTTGATGGCCGTATTGCATACTTTGAAAGTGAATCAATTCTCTGTTAAGAGGTCCAACTGCACATTTGCTCAAAAACAGTTAGTATTTAGGCCACATTATTTTAGAGCAAGGAGTTGCAACAGATCCACAGAAGACACAAGTTATGCTAGACTGGCCAAGACCAATGAATATGACTGAACTACGTGGGTTCTTGGGTCTAACCGAGTACTACCGGAAGTTTGTAAAGAACTATGGGGTCGTAACGAAACCACTAACAAACTTGCTGAAAAAGAATGCTTTTGAGTGGGGTGAGCAAGCGGAAGAATCATTTATACAGTTGAAACAATCTATGTCATCAACACCAGTATTGAGATTACCAAATTTTGAACAAAGCTTCGAGGTGGAGACTGATGCATGCGACCTTGGAGTAAGAGCTGTCCTTATGCAGCAAGGACACCCAGTGGCCTTTCTCAGCAAAGCCCTAGGCCATGTGCACCAATGGTTATCCGTCTATGAGAAGGAACTCCTAGCGTTAATATTAGCTGTGGAGCGATGGCGACCATATTTGCAACGCAATGAATTCATTATCAGAACTAATCATTGCAGCTTGTGTTACTTAGAGGAACAACAGCTACAATCCGAAATGCAAAGAAAGGCCATGACACGTCTAATGGGCTTACAATTCCGGATTGTGTACAAAAAAGGCCGGACAGCTGATGGCTATGCAGGCAGTATCAGAGGTGCAACCGATTTGGATTCAAGAGGTCATAAATTCTTATGCCATAGATCCTGAGGCACAACAACACCTAGCTCAGCTAGCAATCCATAGTCCCGACGAAAGGGGATTCGAGTTGCAGCAAGGATTGATCTGTAATCAGGGTAGAATTTGGATTGGAGAGAACTCGGCGTTACAAACCAAGTTGATTGCAGCCTTCCACTCAAGTGCCATTGGGGGTCACTCGGGAATTCATGCTACATGCCAAAGACTCAAGAAGCTATTTTGCTGGAAGGGAATGAAACAAGGAGTAGTGAGTGTTGTCAAACAATGTGAGGTGTGTCAAATGGCCAAGGGAGAAAGAACAAAGCCTGTAGGGTTGTTACAGCCTTTACCCATTCCTACAGCAGCATGGCAAGACTTGCCTATGGATTTTTTTGAGGGTTTGCGATGTCTGAGGGTTGTAATGTGATCATGGTGGTTGTGGATTGGTTTTCAAAGTATAGCCATTTTATTGCACTCAAACACCCTTTCACCGCCCAGAAGGTCGTGAAATTGTTCTTGGAGCAGATTGTAAGACTTCATAGAGTACCGAAGACCATTACATCCGATCGTGATAGTCTTCACTAGCATATTCTAACGGGAGTTATTCAGGATTTTGGACACTAAGTTGCAGTTTAGCACTACGTATCATCCCCAAACCAATGGGCAAAGCGAGCGGGTGAACCAATGTTTGGAAATGCATTTGAGGTGTGCAGTACATGCTTCGCTTGGGAAATGGAAGAACTGGTTGGCTTTGGCCGAATTCTGGTATAATACAGATTTTCATTCC
Organism: Rhipidocladum racemiflorum; assembly: GCA_036346355.1. NCBI lineage: Eukaryota > Viridiplantae > Streptophyta > Magnoliopsida > Poales > Poaceae > Rhipidocladum > Rhipidocladum racemiflorum. Next base: position 75,344,862 of record CM070571.1, read on the forward strand.
TCCCTAGGATGCTCTCCATTCAAAGTCTTGTATGGGAGTGAGCCGAGTTACGGCGCCATCCCTAATGTGGCTAGCAGTGAGTCAAAAGTTACTGGAATTTTGCAGGATAGGGAGGTACACAAAGAAATGATCAAGTAGCAGTGGGCCAGAGCACAAACTGAATGAACATTCAAGCCGACAAAAATAGACAAGAGCGACAATTTTAGGTGGGAGAGAAGGTATTACTCAAGTTGCAGCCATACACCCAAACTTCACTGGTGAACAGGCCGTATCCCAAGCTAGCATATAAGTTTTTCGGGCCTTACACAGTGACTAAGAAGATTGGACAAGCAGCTTACAGAGTGGACTTACCACCAGAAAGTGAAATTCATCCGGTGTTTCACGTTTCACAGTTGAAGGCTTTCAATTCAAATTACTCTTCAGTGTTCACTAAACTACCAGGAATGGTGGAGCTAGATGCAAGTGTCACAGAACCAGAGGAAGTGCTAGAAAGGAGGTTGGTGAAGAAGGGAAACTCAGCAGTCGCTCAAGGGTTGATTAAATGGACAGGTATTCCGAAGGAATCAACAACCTGGGAAGACATGAATGTGTTACGCAGGAGATTTCCAATGGCCATTGCTTGGGGTCAAGCAATGTCTTCAGGGGGGTGTGATGTAACAGCCCGGATCAGTGAAGGGTCATCACCAAGAGCATCCGACGGCAGGCAAAGACCGTAAAGGGGTATCGGCAAATCAGATGACAACGAACAGTGAATTCCGACAAATGATACTCGTAATTAGATGGCAGGTTAACCCACGAGGGAATACGCATTTACTGAGTTTGTTTGGGGATGGAGTATAAAATCTTTGTAACTGGAAAAGAGAGGCTATGGAAAAATAGAATGAAACTAATGTTTGTCCTTTCGGTGTTCAAAAAATTGGCCGATTAGCCGATTAACTGGCCGATTAACTTGTGATCGGAGCCCTAACGATTCGATTTTTGTGTTTTCGGTGAAAAAACTGGGCAGACCGATTAATCGGGTTTAATCAGGCCTAATCGAGATTAGTCATATGCAGTTTTGTTTTGATTATTTGGACTTCTCACTAAAACAGTTTGATACTTTGATTATTTCTTACAATATTTCTAATTGAAGGCTTGAAGCATACTCATGGATTTGTTTTAATTTACAAGTTATGTGGTTGTGAATGTTTCTTTCAATCAAGCAAGCTACAACCTACATCAATATTACAGGCCAAGCCATCAAGGCACCACTTTTTAGTATTTTAGTAATTACATCAATATATTGCCCTTGCTGACCAACCGATTAATGGTTGACCGATTAGTTCAGTTAATCCTTTGACTAGACGATTAATCTCTAATCCTAGGCCAACCGATCAGCTACCGATTAACAATTTCTTGAACATTGCCTTTTGCCTATGTTCTTCCCTTCCTTCTTCTTTGCTTTTTTTTTCTGCTTCCGATTCTGTAGTTCTATAGTTCATCCGATATCTCACGCACCGAAGAAGAATCGGTTGCAAAGGGACATGACATAACTCTAGGCTTGTAGTCTCTTAAATGTGCTTTTCGTTTCCCATTCCTTTTATTCAATGAATTACTTTCATTTTTCAAGTACCAATTTTGTAGATGAAAAAAAATATACATAAACCTACCATTTCTAGCAATTATAACATGCATGACATGAAAACAAGCTTGACCAAGTAACCGAACATGATCCACAATGCTTACCACCATTCCTTAGTGTAGAAATTTGTTGAGGTTGTCTTGCGGCGATCGATGACGCCATTACTGCGAAGACGAGATGAATAGAATAAAGAAGGTTAAGTCAGAGAAACCCCAAAAAAATTGTTATAAACTGGTGGAATGTGTCAAAACTCAAAAGTAAACAGATAACACCCATTGTCCCCTTTTCCTCCTCTTGGAATGTTTGGTTACCTAGATTAGAAGAGGGCATGAAAAGGTAAATATAAGGAACCCCATTATTGGAATCCCCCCCTGCTATTTCCTAAAAGATCGAGAAAAGGAGATGTTTTTGAAACAGGTGTTCGGGTATAACTGTTTTGAAGTCTCCAGTTATACATTCTGCGATATGCGAACGAACTCTATACGATCCAATTAGCAGCAGCCTGTTCCTCGGTCTGCCTCAAGAACAAAACAAACATCACACTGCAGCTTCGGATCGGAACAAGACAGCGCCGTTTCTCCTTGTCCATCCGAGCCCCCGAGCAGCTCAGCGCACAGGGAAAGAAAAGGATCCGTAAAGAGACTACAGGCCCAAGAGAAATCGCAGGAAAGGCGTAGCGAGACACAGGGAAATGGATGGAGGAGGAGTCGGACCTTAAGTTGCCGCCGCCGCTGACGACCACGGCGGAGAAGATGGAGGAGAACTTGGCCTTGGATGCTCGCGCGTGGTGGTGAGAGTGAGCGATTCTTAGGTTGATTTCTTCTAACCTGACCACAAGTAAACTCCGTGGAGGGGACGGTGTGTTCGGTGGGGACGAAGGGCAATTATGCATTCTTATTAATACATTTATTTATATTTAGAATTAATTAGAAATATTTTAGTTATCCAAAATTATTGTAAATTATCACTCTTCAAAATATATTTTACATTTTATTGTTTATACTTTGTTCAAAAAGTACATACTATGAACACTATGATATAATATTATAAACTAATTTATCGTATTTAGTGAATAAAACAATTAAACAGAAAAATAGATAATTAATCGGAAAACAAATTTGACGGCCGATTAAACGGTAATCAGTTGATTAGCGGGTGTAATAGGCCGAGTAGACGCTCACAGTTCACACCCGTTAACTGGCCTACATATATGCTAATCGTGATGAAGCAGTTGTCGTCACCGAATTAACGGCGTTTAAACGGCCGTTAAGAGCATTTTTTCACTGCACTGCCCTGAACAGTAGCATCGACACCAAGTCACAAACAAAACATTGAAATGTTTTTTTTTTCACATTTCAGTTTTCTTTTTTGATTTTAATTTAGGAGCGTTTTTATACTTTTTCCTTCTAATACAAGATGCATAAATATTGAAATAAATAAAAATATAAGTAATCATTATCTATTCTTCCTTTATATTTTAATATTTATACAACTTAAAAAAACATAAAAATACCTCTCTTAATTTGGAGCGAATCCTTGCGTTTATCAAGTACAGATTTTGGGGAACAAGAAGATGCGTAAAGCTGACATTTTTAGTGATTGTAACATGCAGAGGACGAAAAGCAGAGATTGATCCAACAGACGAACACAATTAACAATTCTTACCATTGCTACGTAGCACAGAAATTCGCTGCGGCTGCCTTGCTGAGATTGATGGCGCCATTACTGCGAGGACAGAACAAAAATTAGCATTCCACAAATGGCTGGAAACCCATCAAAACTCAAAAGTAAACAACAGCCAAGATACAATCCCCCCTCTTCCCCCTCCCTCTGGGAGGAGGCGAGCTCTATCTAGATTCTAGACTGTAACAGACTAAAGCAGCCCAAACATGGGATCTCAAGAAGGCCGGCGAGTGAGATACAGCAGGGAGCATGCAGGACAGGAGCCTGACCTTGCGTTGCCGCCGCCGCCCGCCGGAGAAGATGGAGCGGTAAGCCGGGGACGCGCGCGCGGTTGTGGGCACGGGAGCGCACGGACAGGTAGCGATCACAGCGGACGATTCTTGTTGGCTTTTGAATCTGACCGGTAAACGCCGTGGAGGGGACGGCGGCGAGGAAGACGAAGGACAACAACGGGTCGCATTTTGTCTCCCTGCGCCTGTTTTGGGCCGCCGAGTAGTACAGCGACGGCCAGTTGGGCTGCTGGTCGTTGGGCTTTTCTGCTAGTATCCATGTCCACGGCTGTGCAAGTTGCCTGGAGTTGCCGCCGCGGTGAGTGGACTCGGAGATCACGGGCCCGAGGGCCCACGTACCCACGGCGGGGAGAAAATTGTCATTCTGCCACTCTCAAGATGTGGTTTCACCCAAATGCCACTCCGGACATTGCAATCGCCAAAATGACACTCCCTTCGATTTCACTTCATTTCCATGCCATTTTGGTCTATTTCGGTGGATTTTCCTTGTGAAATGACATACGCCTGAGTAGAATCGGTAGATAGATACTTCCTCCGAGACCCTTTTTTTAATTCTACGTCTCTATTTATTCTCTTAACTATATTTATTTATTTATGAGATTTGATAAATATTATCACTACTTTGTGTTAGTGGTAATTAATAAATGCATATAGTTGACAGAAAATAAATAGAGAGATAAAAGAAAAAATTCGTTAAATAATATTTTTATATTTGTGAAGAAGGCCCTAACCAGTGGGCAGCGGATGAGTTATACATCAAGGCATGCACCGCACACCCAGACGAGAAAAGTAACACGAGAGAGAGAAGACCTGCGAGTGGGCCTAAGGGCAAAATGGTCACTCCAACACGAAAATAGGCTGAAAATCATTTTAAAGCCCCAAAATGGCATGCCAGCGAGTTGCCAACTCTTGAGGGTGGCATTTTATAGTGTGCAATGTCCGGAGTGGCATTTGGGTGAAACCGCATCTTGAGAGTGGCAGAATGACAATTTTCTCCACGGCGGGGGCGTACCGCTGTGAGCATCTCCGGCCCGCTGTACCAGGTAGGCAATTTAAACCGAAACTGAATTATCGAATGAATCAAGTCAAATTAATCGATTATTTTGATTTTTTATTTATTTATGATTTTTGATTCGATTATTTTGGTATAATTCAGTTTTCGGTATTGGATTTGGTTTTATTATTCTAGAAACCGAAATAACCGAATAACTTATGTACAATACCACTTTTATAATGTTCTTCCTAAAGCTACTAAACAATTTTCATATTCTAACATCTTATACAAATATGTGGTATGTTCATATGTTCTGCTATGCTTATAGTCTTATACTGTAATGACCTAGGAGTATTGTGTGGGTTTATCTCTACTCTGTGTTGTGACATGAGAAGAATAAAATCTAATATACATAGTGTTTATTTATCTTTCGATTAATCCAAAAACCGAATTAACCGAATTGAAATATTTTAGTTAATTCAGTTTGATTTTCCATTTTGATCCGAGAAATCCAGTAGCTAATTTCTAAAAATCGAACTATTTTATAACGGGAAAAATTATATGATAAAAAGAAAAAGTTTATGTAAAAACATGAAAAAAAACAAGATAAAATTACAATCCCGACACGAGGAGGGGCTCAAGATATTATATCTAGCCAATCGAATAATTTTTTTATATGCTCCTCTTTAACTCAATGTACATACAGATCAAACTATTTTTAAATAATCTTTTCTAGTTTGATACACTTGAGCAACTATATCTATCTATGTTACTATGTTACGATACACTTCAACAATTATATATATATCTATGTTAGTATGTTAGCGTGGGGTTTCCGGGATTGCTTGGTGTGCAAATTGTGCTGCACAGCGCAACCAACCTAAGTTAGAGGTAGAGAAATTTTTTTCGAATTTTTTTATGGCCCACAAGTAGTGAAATAAAAAGTTGTTCAAAAATGCCACAGCCAGACTGACACCGTTAAGCAATATTCGATACCTATACGCAGTGGAACTTGAAAAATTTTGATGGATGTGCATAAGGTTTCAAATATTGATAAAAATTATAATTCTCGATTGTATCATGTTGGCTCGATATACCGGTTGATAAACCGGTACAATTCAAAAAAAATTATGCGATATAAATTGCTCAAAAATCAGTCAAAAATTGGTTTCCGAATTATTTCGCTTAGTTTACCGAATTTTCAAAGAAAATTGGCCAAAAATTGGTAAAAATCGCTCAAAAATTGGCAAAATTAGTAATTTTTCATTTTTTTAACCACCTAGTTCAAAGAGTTTGACTTCGAAACCATTCAGTTTCTACCGAAAATCAGTGACGAGCGGTGGGCGATTTTCGAGCTCAAAATGGTATTGTAATCTCTTGGTGTGCACACTTCGTATGCACAAATCTATAGTTTTGTATAATCATTTTGTAATATCATAAATACAACATATATATTTAAAATTTGCTACACGTAATACAAACAGTTCTAAGATCTTAAAAATCCCAAACCATCAAAATCAATTCAATCAATAAATTTAACTTATTGAAAATAGAAATATATAACATTTCTAAAATTTTTGGGGTGCCGAGGCATACCCGGGACCCCTGGTACCGCCACGGCCTATATGTACAAATTTGAAGTAAGGTGATTGGAATAGCAATATTTTATCATTTTCTGCTCCTCTTTTCCATTCTATTTTGGGGGTATAATAACCACTTCAAAAAATATTTCTCCCAAACTAATAGCAAAATCTTAATGATATCTATAAATACGTTCTTGGGATTTTAAAGATTTTTGTTACTAATATTAACACCCTTATAGGGCCTAAGAACGGAGGCCAACCAAGGCTCCACGTGTCAACCCCCCGTTTTGCGAAAAAGCCCTCCGTTTCTTTGAAATTGCGAACAGGTCCCTGCGCAATTTTATGTGAGAGGAAAATACTTTTCCCGGGTTCGCGTTTAGTTCCCTCGGTGCCCATTTTACCGGAAGAACCTCCCGTTAAATACGAATCACGGACGAGCCCTTTCCTAATTTTTCAAAATAGCGAACTGGTCCAAAATTATAACAAATAGGTCCTCGCGTTTTACGTTTGGGTCCTTTCTCCGTTTTGCCCGAAAAAAATGTTTTCGTGGTCCGTTTTTTCTCCAGAGCATGCGAAAAATATTTTCGGTACCCGTTTTCCCAAAAAAAAAAAGGTGGTCCGTTTCCTTTCTCCGTTTTGCCCGGAAAAAATGTTTTCGTGGTCCGTTTTTTCTCCGGAGCATGGAAAAAATATTTGTGTTTGCCGTTTTCCCCCAAAAAATGAAAGACCGTTTCCTTTCTCCGTTTTGCCCGAAAAAAATATTTTCGTGATCCGTTTATCCTCCGGAGCATGAAAAAATATTTTTGTTGGCCGTTTTCCAAAAAAAAAAATGGAAATTTGTTTTTCGTTCGTTGTTTCTCCGTTTTTCCTCATTTTCCGTGTGAAAATTGTTTTCGTTGCTCATTTTACCCGAAAAAAAATTGTTTTCGTGGTCCATTTTTTCTCCAGAGCATGCGAAAAATATTTTCGTTAACCGTTTTTGTCATGGTCCCATTTATTTGTTGGTTTATTTTCTCCTAAGTGTGTGGGCCTGGGGGCATTCAGGTAATTTTTCACCTAGATATTTTTCCCCCACTCCTTTTCTCTCTCTCCCCTCCCCATTTTTTTTTCTTACCCAGCCGAACACCCCCCCCCTCCTCACCCGTGCCCGACGCCCCCTGCTCCCACCCACCGACGCCACCCCTCCCCATTTCCCCACCCGACGCTCACTCCCCCTCCCTCACCTCTCCCTCCTCACGGTGGCTCTTCCCCCCCTGCGCCCCCCCCCCTTCGGCCTCGACTTGGCGCCCGGCGCCACCTCCCAGTGGCGGCGCCTTCTTCCTCTCCCACGGCGGCTTCCCCAGGCCGGCTCCGCCTCCACCGGCCGCCTCCCCCCGCCGGCGACCCCCCCCCCCTCAGTACATCTCCCTCTCCCTCCCTCTCTCTCTCCCTCTCCCTCCCTCTCCCTCTCCTAGGCATGGCTAGGGTTTGGGTTTGGTAATTTAGGGTTGGTGGTAGGCAAGGTGTTTGATGAAATGCTAGAATGGGTGTATGCTAGATATTTGATGAAATGGCCAAGAGGAAGACATGTCTAGCTTGTTTGGGTGGTTGGGTAGGGTTGCTCCAAATTGGGTGCATGGCAAGTGTTTGCTAGAATGCCTAGGAGGTTGATGGCAAGTAGTGTGATGGCGATGTGCTGTAGTCTGTGATGAGCCGTTGCTTTGCTTGGAATCGGGTACAAGTTGGATAGGTTGAGGATTTGGGAGATAGGTGAAGTTCCGAGATCGAGTAGTTTTTGTGCTTAAATAGGTATTATTCTTGTGTTAGCTATAAACCGGAGTCACTCAAGTTGAGTGAGTAGGTGAATAGATGTGCTCATTTGAAGGTGCGCTGTCCTAAAGGAAAATCTAGAGTTAGGGCATTGGTTGGGGTGTGGTTGAGCGATTCCAAGTGTTGCGGGGTTATTATTGTGAGTTTCGCCTTGTATTTCGCTTTGGCTCGATGAATGTTTGCGTTATTGTCTTTAATTGTCATTCCATTTCCATATGCACGGCATACATCTCATTCCATATGCATTTGTGATCGTGGTAGAGAACGATCCATGATGGAGTGGCGTGGCCGTGGTCGAGGGTGATCACGGTGAGCCGGTTGTTTCGAGACTCCAGAAGCATCAGGCAAGCACCTAAGCATCTTGAACCCTTATATGATTCTATTTTTGAGAATAAATTGCTAAATTGTGAGTTACGTTTTGCATTAGGAGTTAATTGTGGGATAGGACTAGATCCCATTTGCTGCACATACACCCATTGATAATTGTTAATCACTTCCTTGAAGCTAACACGGGTAATATAACTGAGTCAGCGCTTAGTCTTGCTTAGAGGTCGGGGTTCGGGCCAAGTGACGGAGGGTTCTGTCACTTGCGGTTGTTATTATTATACACACGCTACATTATGTTGGCTTGGGATTGGGAAAGGTTTTGAAAAGAAAATGAATTGTGGACCAGGCGGGAGTTGGTTCATTTGGGTATGGAGACTCAAATGTGTAGCCCGTCTGAGTCGATTAAGGACCGATTCGATGGTTGCCCTTTGATTGAGCACACCCGGTTGGTCGCATGCCCGATTATGGTACGGTAAGCCACTCTTTCTCTCATACGGAATCGATGGACCGTAACTTCTCGTGGTTGGACGTGGTTGAGGGCGAGGCTTAGGCCGACTCTCGAGCGCCAAGCCGGGCTTGGGGCTGCTCGAGGGTGCTAGGTTTTCGGGCCACAGGAGGACGCTTGGCGATTGGGTATGATTGGGAGGGGTTGACACTAGGCCCTTGTGGTAAGTGTCGTGCGATCAATGCTTCCTGCAGGGTTAATTAAGCGATTCGAATTGCCGCTCTCGGATATGAGCAAGCTCTTTCATCGCCTGATCACGTAGTAAACAACTTAAACTTGTGGTTCGCCGTTGGGCTTGAGCTTTAAAATGGTTATGTATTGCTCTACATTAATTGTTGTTAATTTAGTCTCACACTAGAAGTAAGTGCGGTCTTTAACCGCTTTAAACTTGTAATTGGTTAGATTGTCGCATTTATACTACAAATGTTAATGCTTTTCCGCACTTTTACCTTAAGCTTTCTCCTCGCTACAACTAAATGCATAATCCTTTGGAGTCGGTCATATATGGACCGGGTAAGACTTGCAGTACCTTTTGTACTCATGCTTCGCTTCGTGGTTTTTCGTGAGGATCGGGATGGCGAGTGTGAGTTCTGCCCATCACGCCTCTCGGTGAGCAGGCGGGGCACCGAGTAGAGGCTTAGCGCGATATCGCACACGCTCGGAAGTGTTCGATGGCAAGGACACTTAGGAGTAGTCTTATTTTGCTTTGTGTTGCGATTTGATTCACTTTTGTTGTATAGTTAGCCTTCTACTTTATGCCTCGTCGTCGTTTTAGTCTATGTCGTTGTCCCGTGGATTTTCTCTGCTTGTGATTGTATGGCTGTTGTGGTTGTTGCTTTACTTTTGAATATATATATATATACTGAACTGTGTTTTTCTTGTCTGCTGAGTGGATGTCCGTAGAATCTAGAAAGGTCATGCCGAAATTTTCTAGTTTTGTTGGCTTGGTTGTTTTTCGGGTTTTGGCTAGTCGTAGGGCTTTGTGGGTTGTTTTCCGTTTGTGTGGTGGTTGTCGGGTTCGTCTTTGTGCCGTTTGTTTTCCGCTTGCGTGTTGGTTCGAAAGTTTCGAGTTCGTTGCCCCCTTTGTGCCAATTTGAATTGATAACGACTGTGGAAACCGGTATGTGGGGATCCTGGGCGAGTTCGGGTCGCATACCGGGGGAATACCGGGATGGTTGTCGAATTGTTAGGATGTTTCTTGGAGTTGTCTCGATTGGACTTGGGTATTAGCATCAGGATCACCTCCGGTGATTGGTTGCTAGGATCCAAATCCGATGGGAACAACTGTTCATCCAACAACTCGAGGACGATCTGGGCGGCTCCCTGACAAGTTGGTATCAGAGCAAGGTGCATAAAGACGAACTTAAACTTGACGACCACTTAGGTGATTGATTAGGACTTGCATGATGCATTAGGTAGAGCTTAGTACTGATTACCCGCCCTAGGTATATATTTAGGAGAGTTACGTAAAATGGTGAGCGTGGGAGAAACGATTACGTTGGAATCGTGCATCCATATTATGCATATGAGGTTCATGTCATGTCATGCATGCATATGTTTACCAGGTCATTTTGCATCTTATTTTGTGCTTTTGTGTAAGATGGGCTTGTAGGGCTCCAGCGCGGGATGCTGCAGTCCTGACTAGGTCAAGTTAGGGTTTTTGAAAATCTTGAAGACTACTTTCTCTTGTGGAGTCTAACCTGTGTCGTCTGTCTCGTTGGTGACAGAATGAGGACCCGTGGGGCTTCCACCTCTGGGGGTGAGGGTGGTGCTGAGCGACAGCAGCCAGAGGGTGCTGTTCCACCGCCTCCTCCCAATGTGTTGGACATTCTGCAGCGGACCGAGCAGCACCAGGAGGCGACCAACCGGATCCTGGAGATGCTAGTCCAGGACCGGGTCCAGCACGGTGGCCGCGGTGATGGGCGAGGTCGGCCCACCAGCTATCTCGACTTCCTGCACACGCAGCCACCGGTCTTCTCACGGGCCACCGATCCGTTGGAGGCCGATGACTGGCTGCGCACGATAGAGCAGAAATTTGCTCTTATCGACTGTGGGGAGCTCCAGAAGGCTCGCCGGCGGCGCGGCGGCTACTGAGCCTATTTGGTGCATGGTGGGCCAATTTGCGGGTGATGCGACTGCCGGGCACCGATTTACTTGGCTGAGTTCCGTGAGGCGTTTCGGGCGTACCACATCCCGAAGGGCCTCATGGACATGAAGAAGCGGCGATTTCTCACCCTCCGACATTTCGGCAAGTCGGTGGTTGACTACTCGCAGGAGTTCAACTACCTGGCGCAAGACGCCTGCAGGAGGTTGACACCGACCGGAAGAAGCAAGGTCGGTTTGTGAGTGGGCCGACGGCGAAGATGCAAGATAAATTGTCCGTCTGCGACTTTGTCGACTACAATGACCTGGTGAGCGCGCGACATTCTTGTTGAGCTAAAGATGCGGGCTCATCGGAGGAGAAGAAGAGGAAGCGGGCGACGCCGTACTCGATGGCGGCGGCTCGCGGCGGCTCGGCGGTCGTATCGGCCGAGGCCGTCTGCTCAGCCAGTCTCGATCGGTCCACGGCAGCCCGGCCGTCGATTGCCGCTACCCGACCCACGACCACCACTACCGCCACCGGCAGCAGAGCGAAGAATGAGTCCGGCCCGGCCTGCTACAATTGAGGACGCGCGGGCCACTTCATCCGGATCGCTTCCTCGTCGCGCACCGCAAGATCGGGCGCTCCACGACCTTCGGCGCGACAAAGACCATCGCCACTACCTACGCCGAGCCGAGGCAGCGTCACCTTCGCCGACGCCGAGGCGGTTCGGAGGGCTCCGCCGTGCTAGCCGATACGTTTCTTGTTGAGGGCATGAGGCTAGAGTGTTGTTTGATTCAGGGCCTCCCATTCCTTTATTCGCACGGGGTTTGCAGAGCGGCATCGATGAGGGTCGATGAGTGTCACCTCTTTTGTGATTGAGGCACCGGGTCGAAGATCACGCAGTTAGGCGAGATGGTTCGAAGGCGATGAGTTCAGATTCGAGGGATTCCGTTCACCGTCGCCTTGCTGCTTCTAGACCTTCGAGGATAGATGTCATCCTGGGGATGAGTTGGGTGACACGACAATGGTGTTTTGGATTCTTTGTAGTCGTACCACTGTCACTCCAGGAATCAGAAGGCGGCCGACTCACTCTACTTCTTAATGAGAACAAGGCCACCTTGTGTTCACCGAATGGGATAGAAGTTGAAGAGCTGGACTCGATTCCGTGGTGTGCGAGTTTCCGATGTGTTCCCGGCGGAACTACCGGGATGCCACCTGATCGGGATATCGAGTTTGTCGTCGAAGCTTGACCAGGGACCGCTCCGGTTTCCAAGCGGCCATACCGAATGCCACCCAATGAGCTAGCCGAGCTGAAGACTCGATTGAAGGGGCCGATGGACAAAGGGTTCATTCGTCCGAGCTCCTCACCTTGGGGTTGCTCGGCTGCTTGTGACCAAGAAGGATGGTTCTCTGCGCCTCTGCGTTGATTACCGTCCCACGAATGCGATCACCGTCAAGAACAAGTACCCATTGCCGGATCGACCTCTGCTTGATCAGCTGACGGGTGCACGAGTATTTTCCAAGATTGATCTAAGGCTCGGCTACCATCAGATTAAGATCCGGGCCGAGGACATTCCGAAGACTGCTTTCTCCACTAGATACGGGCTCTACGAGTATACCGTGATGTCGTTCGGCCTCACGAACGCGCCGGCGTACTTTATGTACCTGATGAACTCCATATTCATGGAAGAGCTGGATTCTTTTGTCGTCATCTTCATTGACGACATTTTGATATATTCAGCCAGTGAAGAAGAGCACGCCAGACACCTTCGCATTGTCCTCGGGCGACTCAGGGAGCATCGCCTGTATGCGAAGTTCAGCAAGTGTGAGTTCTGGCTGAGGGAAGTGTCATTCTTGGGACACGTCCTTTCTGAGCGAGGCGTGGCAGTTGACCCGAGCAAGGTGCAGGATGTACTCAAGTGGGAGCAGCCCAAGACGGTCACAGACATCCGCATGATTTTCTTGGGTTGGGTATTATCGCCGCTTCATCCAAGACTTTTCAAAGATTGCGAAGCCGATGACTGAGCTGCTCAAGAAGGGAGTTGAATTCAGATGGTCAGCGGACTGTGAGAGCGCCTTTCAGACTCTGAAGCAACGTCTGACTACGGCTCCTGTCCTCACTCAGCCGGACATCCACAGTCCTTTTGAGGTGTATTGCGATGCGTCGGGCATCGGGCTCGGCTGTGTGCTCATGCAAGAAGGCCGAGTCGTTGCCTACGCATCTCGGCAGTTGAAGCATCACGAGGAGCACTACCCCACCCACGATTTGGAGCTTGCAATGATGGTGCATGCCTTGAAGATCTGGCGCCACTATCTCCTGGGGAACAAGTGCAATATCTATACTGATCATAAAAGTCTCAAGTACATCTTCACCCAGGCAGATCTGAACATGAGGCAGCGGAGATGGCTTGAGCTGATCAAAGACTATAGTCTGGAGGTGCATTACCACCCGGGGAAGGCGAATGTGGTAGCTGACGCATTGAGTCGTAAGGCCCAATGCAATCGCTACTCTCCAGTCCCCGAGTGTCTCCCTCTGTGCCGAATTTCAGAGACTCGGCTTGGAGATGGGCGAGCAGGGATTCATAGCCAATATCGAGTTGAGGTCTACATTGCTCGATCAGATTCGAGAGGCACAGTTGAAGGATGAAGAAGTTGCCCAACCGGATAAATTGAAATTGGGGCAAGCTCTTGAGTTTCGCCTAGATAATCAGGGAACCTTGTGGTTCGGAGACCGCATAGTTGTCCCTGATGACCAGGAGTTGAAGCGAAGGATTCTTGATGAGGCGCATAACTCCTTGCTTACCATTCACCCGGGCAGCACCAAGATGTATCAAGACCTGAGGCGGCCAGTTTTGGTGGACTCGTATGAAGCGCGAAGTCGCTCGCTATGTGTCAGAGTGCGACGTCTGCAAGAGAGTGAAGGCCGAACACCTCAAGCCGGCCGGTACCCTTCAACCTCTTCCTATTCCAGTTTGGAAGTGGGAGGATGTCACCATGGACTTCGTTACCGGCCTGCCGACCACTTCCTCAGGTCATGACTCGATTTGGGTAATCGTAGATCGACTGACGAAGTCTGCGCACTTCTTGGCCGTTTGCACCAAGTATCGCGTCAAGAAGTATGCAGACTTGTATATCTCCCGGATCGTAAGTCTGCACGGAGTGCCCAAGCGGATAGTTTCAGACAGAGGCTCTCAGTTCACTTCCCAATTCTGGAGAAGCCTGCATGAGGCCTTGGGCACGGTCGCTCTGATTCAAAGATACCACCCTCGTGATCGACGGTCAGACCGAGAGGGTCAATCAGATCCTCGAAGACATGTTGAGGGCTTGTATCTTGTCCTACGGGAAAAAGTGGGAGGAGTGTCTTCCGTACGCCGAGTTTGCGTATAACAACAGCTACCAAACCAGTATCCAGATGTCCCCGTTCGAGGCACTCTATGGTCGCAGTTGTCGAGCGCCGCTGAACTGGTCAGAAAGTGGAGAACGCTCCTTGATTGGGCCTGAGTTGGTTATGGAGGCGGAAGAAAAGGTCAGGACTATCCAGGAAAATCTGAGGATAGCGCGATCGCGACAGAAGAGTTATGCTGATCGCCGTAGGAGACCCCTCTCCTTCGACGTTGGCGATTTCGCCTATTTGAAGGTATCTCCTCTCCGTGGCACCCGTCGATTCGGAGTTAAAGGAAAGCTGGCACCTCGCTACGTAGGGCCGTTCGAGATCCTTGGAAAGCGCGGCCAAGTAGCATATCAGCTAGAGCTTCCTCCTTCGCTCGGAATGGTCCACGACGTGTTTCACGTCTCCCAGCTGAAGAAGTGTCTCCGTACTCCGTTCGAGTCTCTCGAGGTAGAAGACCTCGGAGTCGCGCCTGAGCCGGATCTGTCTTACGCGGAGCGTCCTATCCGGGTTCTGGAAGAATCGGAGCGCAAGACCCGAAGGAAAACTCTCAAGTTCTATAAGGTTCAGTGGAGCAATCACACTGAAGATGAGGCCACTTGGGAGCGGGAGGATCATTTGAAAGGCGAATATCCTGAATTCTTCCAAACTATGTAAGTGCTTCAGGCCTATCCATTTGCAATCCTTATCTGCAGTTCGGTCCAAATTCAACTATGTACGCATTCTTGAATCTCGGGGCGAGATTCCCCTAAGGGGGGAGGATTTGTCATGGTCCCATTTATTTGTTGGTTTATTTTCTCCTAAGTGTGTGGGCCTGGGGGCATTCAGGTAATTTTTCACCTAGATATTTTTCCCCCACTCCTTTTCTCTCTCTCCCCTCCCCATTTTTTTTTCTTACCCAGCCGAACACCCCCCCCTCCTCACCCGTGCCCGACGCCCCCTGCTCCCACCCACCGACGCCACCCCTCCCCATTTCCCCACCCGACGCTCACTCCCCCTCCTCACCTCTCCCTCCTCCTCACGGTGGCTCTTCCCCTCGCGCCCCCCTTCGGCCTCACTTGGCGCCCGGCGCCACACCTCCCCGTGGGCGGCGCCTTCCTCTCTCCGTGGCGGCTTCCCAGTCTGGCCTCGCTTCCACCGGCCGCCTCCCCACGCCTGGCCGACCCCCTCAAGACATCTCCCTCTCCCTCCCTCTCTCTCTCCCTCTCCCTCCCTCTCCCTCTCCTAGGCATGGCTAGGGTTTGGGTTTGGTAATTTAGGGTTGGTGGTAGGCAAGGTGTTTGATGAAATGCTAGAATGGGTGTATGCTAGATATTTGATGAAATGGCCAAGAGGAAGACATGTCTAGCTTGTTTGGGTGGTTGGGTAGGGTTGCTCCAAATTGGGTGCATGGCAAGTGTTTGCTAGAATGCCTAGGAGGTTGATGGCAAGTAGTGTGATGGCGATGTGCTGTAGTCTGTGATGAGCCGTTGCTTTGCTTGGAATCGGGTACAAGTTGGATAGGTTGAGGATTTGGGAGATAGGTGAAGTTCCGAGATCGAGTAGTTTTTGTGCTTAAATAGGTATTATTCTTGTGTTAGCTATAAACCGGAGTCACTCAAGTTGAGTGAGTAGGTGAATAGATGTGCTCATTTGAAGGTGCGCTGTCCTAAAGGAAAATCTAGAGTTAGGGCATTGGTTGGGGTGTGGTTGAGCGATTCCAAGTGTTGCGGGGTTATTATTGTGAGTTTCGCCTTGTATTTCGCTTTGGCTCGATGAATGTTTGCGTTATTGTCTTTAATTGTCATTCCATTTCCATATGCACGGCATACATCTCATTCCATATGCATTTGTGATCGTGTAGAGAACGATCCATGATGGAGTGGCGTGGCCGTGGTCGAGGGTGATCACGGTGAGCCGGTTGTTACTGAGACTCCAGCAGAAGCATCAGGCAAGCACCTAAGCATCTTGAACCCTTATATGATTCTATTTTTGAGAATAAATTGCTAAATTGTGAGTTACGTTTTGCATTAGGAGTTAATTGTGGGATAGGACTAGATCCCATTTGCTGCACATACACCCATTGATAATTGTTAATCACTTCCTTGAAGCTAACACGGGTAATATAAGCGAGTCGCGCTTAGTCTTGCTTAGAGGTCGGGTTCGGGCCAAGTGACGGAGGGTTCTGTCACTTGCGGTTGTTATTATTATACACACGCTACATTATGTTGGCTTGGGATTGGGAAAGGTTTTGAAAAGAAAATGAATTGTGGACCGGGCGGGGAGTTGGTTCATTTGGGTATGGAGACTCAAATGTGTAGCCCCGTCTGAGTCGATTAAGGACCTATTCGATGGTTGCCCTTTGATTGAGCACACCGGTTGGTCGCATGCCCGATTATGGTACTGCGGTAAGCCACTCTTTCTCTCATACGGAATCGATGGACCGTAACTTCCTCGTGGTTGGACGTGGTTGAGGGCGAGGCTTAGGTCGACTCTCGAGCGCCAAGCCGGGCTTGGGGCTGCTCGAGGTGCTAGGTTTTCGGCCACAGGAGGACGCTTCAGCGATTGGGTATGATTGGGAGGGGTTGACACTAGGCCCTTGTGGTAAGTGTCGTGCGATCAATGCTTCCTCGCAGGTTAATTAAGCGATTCGAATTGCCGCGCTCGGATATGAGCAAGCTCTTTCATCGCATGATCACGTAGTAAACAACTTAAACTTGTGGTTCGTAGTTGGGCTTGAGCTTTAAAATGGTTATGTATTGCTCTACATTAATTGTTGTTAATTTCAGTCTCACACTAGAAGTAAGTGCGGTCTTTAACTGCTTTAAACTTGTAATTGGTTAGATTGTCGCATTTATACTACAAATGTTAATGCTTTTCCGCACTTTTACCTTAAGCTTTCTCCTCGCTACAACTAAATGCATAATCCTTTGGAGTCGGTCATATATGGACCCCGGGTAAGACTTGCGAGTACCTTTTGTACTCATGCTTCTGCTTCGTGGTTTTTCAGGTGAGGATCAGGATGGCGAGTGTGAGTTCTGCCCATACTGCCTCTCGGTGAACAGGCGGGGCACCGAGTAGAGGCTTAGCGCGATATCGCACACGCTCGGAAGTGTTCAGTGGCAGGACACTTCCGGAGTAGTCTTATTTTGCTTTGTGTTGCGATTTGATTCACTTTTGTTGTATAGTTAGCCTTCTACTTTATGCCTCGTCGTCGTTTTAGTCTATGTCGTTGTCCCGTGGATTTTCTCTGCTTGTGATTGTATGGCTGTTGTGGTTGTTGCTTTACTTTTGAATATATATATATATACTGAACTGTGTTTTTCTTGTCTGCTGAGTGGATGTCCGTAGAATCTAGAAAGGTCATGCCGAAATTTTCTAGTTTTGTTGGCTTGGTTGTTTTTCGGGTTTTGGCTAGTCGTAGGGCTTTGTGGGTTGTTTTCCGTTTGTGTGGTGGTTGTCGGGTTCGTCTTTGTGCCGTTTGTTTTCCGCTTGCGTGTTGGTTCGAAAGTTTCGAGTTCGTTGCCCCCTTTGTGCAAATTGAATTGATAACGACTGTGGAAACCGGTATGTGGGGATCCTGGGCGAGTTCGGGTCGCATACCGGGGGAATACCGGGATGGTTGTCGAATTGTTAGGATGTTTCTTGGAGTTGTCTCGATTGGACTTGGGTATTAGCATCAGGATCACCTCCGGTGATTGGTTGCTAGGATCCAAATCCGATGGGAACAACTGTTCATCCAACAACTCGAGGACGATCTGGGCGGCTCCCTGACAGTTTTCCCCAAAAAAAATGGTGGACCGTTTCTTTTCTCCGTTTTGCCCGGAAAAAATGCTTTCGTGATCCGTTTTTTCTTCGGAGCATGGAAAAAATGTTTTCGCTGGCCGTTTTCCCAACAAAAATGGAAGACCGTTTCCTTTTTCCGTTTTGCCCGAAAAAAATGTTTCGTGATCCGTTTTTCCTTCGGATCATGAAAAAAAATGTTTTCGTTGGCCGTTTTCCTAAAAAAAAAGGAAATTCGTTTTTCGTTCGTCGTTTCTCCGTTTTCCCTCATTTTTCCCGTGAAAATTGTTTTCGTTGCTCGTTTTACCCGAAAAAATTTGTTTTCGTTGACCGTTTTTCAAAAAAAAAGAAAGGAAATTCGCTTTTCGTACGTCGCTTCTCCGTTTTTGTCCGTTTTTCCTCGCTTTTCCCGGTGAAAAATCAAGGGAGATAATTTTTTTCAGCTCGATCTCTTATGTTACGCGGTGAACGCATAGGGTGTTAAACTCGGCATCTATAATTTTTTTTGCGACTCAAAATCTAATATTATCCAGAACGATCTCTAATATTTTTCAAAATGTGTATTATCTTGAATATTCCTGCCTTTTTTCACAAATAAAAAGTTAGATCAAATTTCGCACGGCGCGGTGTAGCGCGCAAATCTTTCTAGTTAGATTCCATAGCGCAGCACAACAACAACAAGATGGCCACCAGAAAAGATCTAGCGTCTTTAATGCAACCATCTATTTCTCTTAGGATATGTTTGGAATATAGCAACTTTGCAGAAAACAACAACAAAAAAAATCCTCCAGGGTTCATATGGAATCCCTACGTTTCAAGCAAACAAGCGCACTTCAGACTAAGGGTGGAAATCAAGCCAAGTCCTTATTTTTTCGAGCTTTTTTTCGAAATTGACATAGTTTGATTCAATATAATTTTATTTTAAATTAGGAAGTATTTTTAGAATCGAGCTAACGAGCTGAGCTGAGCCGAGCCAGAGAAATACCAATTTCATTCAAAATTAACTCATTTAATGTTTAATCGATAAACGAGTGCAATTAGAGCAATTTTGAACCGAACCAACGAGCCCCACAAACGAGCCTTTTTTCAGCCCTACTTCGGACAAAAAAAAAAAAAACGCTGGATGATCCACAGCCGTGGCCCGTTAGGAGGCCGGTTCAGGGGATCACCGACCATGCAGCTATAACTGCTAAGATTTGACTAACACTTCAGCCGATCAACTGGCATACCAAACTAGGCAATACCCATAAAGATCAGAGGCCTCAGACCTGGCCACATGAAAACCAAAGGAGAGTAGGTAGCAAGTGAAAATGCATTAGAGAAGAACATGTGCGAGCCACAACGCTTCAGACATACAGTTGTGTACGATCTAGATTTGCAATCACACGTAGGTATATACATGGTAGGTATATATGTACATGGTGGTGGAAAGATCTGGCATCAACAAACAAAGCATTGCACAGTAGCACCCACAATAAATCACCAACCACATTAGATCGAATGTTTGCTACAGACTCCCATGATCCCATCACACAACCTACAGACAAGCCAGATATGTACCAACCACAAACCAGGGCTACCAAACCAAGCCAACATGCATGTCGTGTAAGATGCCAACCATCCCCAGGTCGAAGTTCCAGGGCGATTTGGTCTCTGTTCTAGTTCTGCTTCTTGCCTTTTGCTGGACCCCTGGGTATCTTGCTCAGGACCTTGGCGTCGAGGACCTCGTACTGCTTGCAGAGCTCAACCTGCGCCTTCCCGGCGAAATGGTCCACCTTATCCTGGTACTTGTGGTACAGTATCGGCACCGTGTGGAGCATCAAGACGGCTGCTTGGCAAACTCATGCTGATCAGTTAACTGGATAACTGGGAGTTTAAAGAAGCACAGCAGGAGGGTTTAAAGAGCTGAAGGGCTCGTTACCAACGTATGTCAGGGTCAGGAAATCACAGAGGCTTCCAATCTCGGAAAGAATCCAGAGAGCAACGATCACCTGAATCATTGGAACGGCGATTAGTTTAGCAGAATAAACTAGTAATTGTCAGTGAAAAGAAAGTAAAAATTGTTTCTGTAGGTAGAAATGTACGCCTAGAAACTTCTTCAGGTCATGCCCCAGAGCAATCTCCCGCGGCAAGCCAAGGGCTTGGTTGATGTCAGTACGCAAAGCTAGTGCAATGTTCACAGCAAGATGTTCAGATATCTGCACTTCAGGAATATCAGGCGGACTCCTGAAAGTGGAGTACTTGAGGTCAATAAGCTGGGTCAAGCGTTAACCACAGAAATATCTGTATTTCTTCCTCACGTCTTGATAAAGATAGTGGCTTTGGACCACAAGAACAAGATGGATAGGGCGCCAATCAGCACATGAGATGCCAGAGAGAGGAGATGGTAATCAACAACTTCAAACAGAACCCATATGACAGTTGCACCACCTATCACTGCAGCAGAGATCTTCTTCTCTTTCCACAACAGTACATCAGCAGCTGTACAGACAAATTCACGTTACAAAACAAATATACAAAAATGGTATCACACCAGGATAACAGCTTATACCATGCAACTATGAATTGGAAGCTCATTTGCATAACTGAATACTGTAATAAGTAATTGTTTATACAAAGGATCATTCATCACAGGGCACAGGGTAGTGTCAAGTTATCAGGTACTATATCCTTACCTCACACTCTTAACCTAAAATTTGCAGATTCATCAAGCCATTTTCACCTGTTAGTTCTAGATATTCAGGATGTTGAAATTTTATACACATCTGATAAGTACAGAGACAACAAATAAGTGAATCATACAGAAGAACTTTTCCTACACAATTGATTTAAGTATGTCGGTGAGTATATTGATTCATGTACAAACATCCTTTCTTCAGGTTTGTATGAAACAAATTACGCTCCACAGAAATAATGAGCTTTCCGGTTTTTATGTTGCTCGAGACATTCTGAATGGTCATATTCAATTGCACCCACTTAAATTAGAAAACCAATCATCATGTTCACAAAAAAAGAGTGAAATTTTTTTATTTGAAACTTTCTTACACTACTTGTTGTCAAAATTCAACATTGTAATCGAATCTTAACGACATGTATGATGAAGAAAGATATTGAGCTTTCTGCTACATCTGCTTCGGTCCTTGCCTTATCGATGGCTGGATGATTCTAAGAACAAACTGGAATAGAAGCAATCAGTGAGTGTGTTAGGGGCCTGTTATAATTCCCCCTTCCACTTTAAAAGTTGAAGAATGACATCACTATTCTTTTGGGTTAACAAGCATATCTTAGTGTTCTCTTGTTTATGAACAGATACCACAAAGTTGATTGACAACAGAATGTTAATTAAATACGAGTAGAATCCCCAATCCCCCTCGACCCACCTGGACAGAAACGATATATTTGTGATCTCGGGTGGCACTCTACTATAATATCATTTCACCATTGGTTTGCCAAAAGCATCCTATATGTTTATTATAAGCTTTTGAGCGGTAAATGGGCAATACAGCGTTTGACTAGATAAACTAGTGAGACTACTAAAGTTGCCGTATTAAGCATGCAAATCTTACACCATTCTGTCCAATACTTTTATCCACAATCAAGATCTGCAGAGGACGCAAAATCTCAGCATTCAAGGAAACCAACAAGACTAGCTCTGTGTTAACTATATGATAAAGCACATAAATCAAAATAATTATTAGGAAAGACAATTGAAGATTTTCTGTCCACCAACATAGAAGAAACGTTTACGAACCTCACCTGACACTCGCACCTCCCAAGAAGAATAGACAGGCATCACCGGTTATTAGGTGACAAAGTTACTACTACCTAAGACCAGCAGATTTCTTTTCTATGAAAAAACGAATGTCGTAATGGACTAATTAATAATTAGCAGCGCCAATTTTGCTCTTTGACTAACCATCTAAGTATCTACCGATCAAAACCTACCCTTGTTCTCTCCCGAAAATAGCATCACAATTCACAAGAATTCAGCTTACTCTCTTCGCACTTCCTGTAGCTGCTACTAGTCGAACACCAACAACTGAAGGTCTGAAGTTACTGAACTATTCCACTAAAGAATTCAAGAACGACACCAGTGCAATTCATATCATTTCAAGAATCCTATATGAATTGATACTAAACAAGAACGCAGAATTCCGGTCCGAACAAGCAATTAACTAACCAAAACGAAACATGAACGCAATGAAACAGGAAAAAAAAGCATACTTTTACCACCGCCGAGAGCCTTGTGCACGGACTTGTCCTCCCCAAGAAACCTGAAGCCCCATGACCTCGCCTCTGCTGGCGACGCCCTCTCCACCGAGACGCCGTCTGCTGGCGGGGCCGCTGCCGTCTCCTCCGCGGGTTCAGCCATGAGCGAGCAAAGAAGCTTCTCCGCAGGATCGATCACCAGGAGCAATTGGTGGGTTTCTTTCTCTTTCTTCCTACGCCTTCTGTTTTGGTTGGATGTAGCTGTTTTTCTAACAGAAACATGGGGAGTGGGATATATGCTCTCTTTTTTTAGCGTAAGTCGTATAAATTTTGAAGCAAGGATAAGTAATTATTATCTATTTTTTTGTGTTTTAATATTTATATATTTTTTAAAAAAACAGTATAGAAACATCTCTCATATTTTTTGGGCTTGTTGGGGTATGACCTTGTGACTCACATCGCGCGTCGGAGCCTTTTGAGTTTTAGAATTCTTTTTTCCCCTCACATACTTTTTTTTTAAAAAAAATCAACTATCCTTTGAATAAATTTGCAAAAATAATACCCTTCTCAATCGTAAAAGACATCATGTCGCGTTCTATCGCCGTAGTGGCTGAGCGAGTCGAGCTCGGCAGCAATGACCTGCCAAGCTACCGTAGCTCCTTAAGCAGGTATCCAGGTGTGATACCTCGTTTAATGGCTTAATTAGCCACAATTAAAAAATCACTTAATCAATGATTTAATTAAATGATTAAATGAGTAAAGTGATCAATTAAGTGACTAATCAACGTGCTAAATTGGTGAATCTGTCGAGGTGTGGGTGCTCGGTAGGAAAATATACCGTGCTTTTGTAGTGCGGCAGATATGCCAAGTCTTCTGCGGTTGAAAAGGGAACTTTTTTTTATAAATTTATTCGAAAGGAGGCTAGAATTTTTTTTAAAATATTTTGGGCGCTAGAAAAAGCAACTATGAGTTTTGACCGAAGAAGGAAAAAAACAAGAGTAAATTTTACTAAACTAAAGTTCTTTTATAAATTATCAGAAAATTACAAGTTTTAGCTTTTATTTCACAAAACTATAAATTTTGCGAGGACTTATTTCGTAAAACTATATGTTTTAGAATTAACTATTGTTTGTCATAGCTTTGATTGTGTGGACCCACATGGCAGTGTCATGCGCAAGTGAAACGAGAAATATGAGCGCATAAGGCTACCACATGAGCTCATACTGTCAAAGCTGTGACAAAAAATAGTCAATTCTAAAATATATGATTTTGTGACACAAGTTCTTCTAAAATCTGTAGTTTTATGAAGTATGAGCTAAAATCTATAGTTTTGTGATAGTTTATACAAAAAAAACTTGTAGTTTTATGAAATTTACTAAAAACAAAAGGAAAGAAAGTTTAGACACTGTGTTTTCTTTTTTTAAAAAAGTAGATTTCATAAAACTACACGTATATTAACAAAACTATTTTAACATTATACACTTAAGTTCTAATTTCATAAAGGTATGCCTTTTGTGCCAAATTTGGTCAATGCAGCGTTCGGCAAATGGGTTGGACACATCATGATGTGAGGTGGCTGGTCCTAACTGGACTGGGCTGAGTAGAAAACCGCACAATTAAATTTTTATTTCACAAAACTATATTTTCAAGCACTTTTATTAATATAAAATATTAGATTTTTTTACCTACATCATTTATCTTAATGATGTGGCACAGCCCGACGCACAACCGTCATAGGATAAATCATGATGTGTCCCTGATACGTGGGCATGTCATGTCAGTTTCCATCGAATGCAAAGAGTGTTTTTTTTAATCAAATTTGGCGCAAAAAGGTGTTTTGCGAATGAAAATTTAAAGGTGCACTTTCATGACAGTTCTGCTAATACACGTGTAGTTTTTTTTTTTTTTTGTGAGATTTATCCTTATAAAAAAGTTTAGGCTATTTAGATAGGAGGAACTTTTTAGAAATTTTTATGGTTCATGCAGAAATTAAATTGTTTTTTTCTGAAACTTGCTTAAATTTCCTATGAATTTTCTAGGTTCCTAACAAGGCTTTAGTCTTACAAGCACCCGGCAATTTTTTTAAATAATACTATTTTTAAAATAAATTGCGGTATTAATACGCGGAAAATAAAAATTGTAAAAATAACAACTATTCGCCAAACGATATGGCGAAATACCTATTTTCGTCAAACAGTGTGGTGATAAATGTCTAATTACGTAGTTAATAGTCGGCCGTCAAAGTTTCAGGGAAAGAAGCTATTATCGCCATACCGTACGGCGACAATACCTATTATCACCGTACCGTATGGCGACAACTCTATTTTCGCGAAACGGCTCGGCGACAACTCTATTTTCGCCAAACAGTTTGGCGTTAATACCCTCGTTTCCCGTGAAATTTATCGCCTAATGGTTAACTGCGTAATTAGACATTTGTCGCCACACTGTTTGGCGAAAATAGATATTTCGTCGTACCGTTCGGTGAAAATAGCTATTTCGCCGTACCGTTTAGCGAATATGTATTATTTTTGCAATTTTTTTGCGTATTAATACCGCAATACATTTAAAAAGTATTATTTAAAAAAAAATCGAGCACTCGGTCACACACAGTCGGCACTTGGCAGTGTGTTAGTGTTAGTCAAAGGTAAAACAAAATTGCTGTACATCATTCGCATGAATTTTTTATATATATAATTTAGATTTCTAATCTTGCGATTTGCCTGCAGATCTGTGCTCTAGGTCATGATCACTTCTAAGGAATATACATCACAATCGGTTCCTTTTTATCATCACAGTCGATTTTGATGGCAACATAAACTCTTTAGACATTGATGATGAGGTTCTATCATAGTCGGTTCTCGCGCGACAATGATAATCATTCATCATAACTGGTTCTAGGTGAGAACCGACTGTGATGACCCCCTCATCACAGTTGGTTCTTTGCTAAAACCGACTGTGATGAGGGGCATATCACAGTCGGTTTCCACTAGAACCGATTGTGATGAGGAGCACATCACAAACAGTTCTAGCAAAGAACCGATTGTGATGATCCTATTTCACTATTGTTGATTGGTTTACAGTATGTATATCAAATTCACAATATATAGAACACAAATACTTTATAATACACATATAACATTCGTTTACAATATAGAACACAGACATACTTAACAGTTAGTACACATGCATCCATCTACCCATCCATCCAATTAAAAGACAGTAATACACTTGACAAAATATTGTGCATGTGTTTATGGAATATACTTGACAATATTTTTATAGAGCTAGTGATGAATCCAAACTCTATGTCCGCATTGTACCTGGTCTACACCACCTCCTCGGCTTGCAGCCATGCCCATTTGCTATTACCATGAATCTGAAAATGATTGGAAAATTAGTATAGGATATAATGGGTAAATAAGGAAATAAAGTTAATTTGGACAAGAAGAAATCACAACATATCAAAGTACACTAGCCAGAATGTGCGGCGCACGCCGCACCGTGTAAAATTTACTTTATTTAAAAAAAACTGTAGGAGGACCTAAACATATTTTTTCGGTGCGATTTTAACACTATATATGTTCACCGGTGAATAATACATTTTTCAAAAAATATTATAGACAGAGTTGCAAAAAAACTACAGGGATACAGTTGTATACATATATTTCTTATTCCGGAAAATACCAGAAATCAAGTTACAAAAAAATAGAGAGATAGAGTTGCACACATATTTCTTTTGACAAATTTGGTTAACACTTTATTATTACCCGTCAACCTTCTTTTGTCGAGTTTAACACTATGCGTTAACTGGGTAATAATACATGTTCCGAAAAATATTAGAGATGCCAACCTTCTTTTGTCGAGTTTAACAATCCATGCGTTCACCGAGTAATAATACATATTTCGAAAAATATTAGAAATCGAGTTTGGAAAAAAATCTAGAGATTAAAGATCGAGTTGGGAGAAAAAATCTAGAGATAGAGCTGTACACATATATCTGTTGATAAAAATATTTTTTTCGGAAAAAACGAAGAAAGAACCTAGACATATATTTCTTTTGACGAATTTGGTTAACACTTTATCATTACCCTGCTAACCTCCTTCTATCGAGTTTAATACTCTATGTGTTAACAGGGTGATAATGCATGTTCCGAAAAATATTAGAGATATCAACCTTCTTTTATCGAGTTTAACACTATGCGTTCACCGAGTAATAATACATGTTTCGAAAAATATTAGAGATCAAGTTGGGAAAACGTACACATATTTTTATTGACGAAAATATTTTTTTCGGGAAAAACGGAGAAAGGACCTGGACGTAAAGGCCGGGGACCTGTTTGTTATATTTTTGGACATAATCGCTATTATGAAGAATTAGAAAAGTCTCGTTCGAGATTCGTATTTAGCGGGGGGCTTTGCTGTAAAGTAACGAACCAGGGACCTAAACGTAATCTAAAAAAGTTTTTTTTATACTCACAAAAAATCGCAAAGGATCTCTTTGTAATTTACAGGGATCTATCCATAATTTAAATAACATAGAGGGGTTTTTTGCAAAATGGTATGGGGGTGAGGTGGATGGCTTGAGAGGGCTCCAATTCTTTCCAACATAAGGACCTGGACGTAAAGGCTGGGGACCTGTTTGTTATATTTTTGGACATAATCGCTATTATGAAGAATTAGAAAAGTCTCATTCGAGATTCGTATTTAGCGGGGGGCTTTGCTGTAAAGTAACGAACCAGGGACCTAAACGTAATCTAAAAAAGTTTTTTTTATACTCACAAAAAATCGCAAAGGATCTCTTTGTAATTTACAGGGACCTATCTATAATTTAAATAACATAGAGGGTTTTTTTTGCAAAATGGTATGGGGGTGAGGTGGATGGCTTGAGAGGGCTCCAATTCTTTCCCACATAATAGATGGAATATACATGTTCTTCCTAAAGTTTCTTACCAGCTGTTCTTCATGAAACCTTCCTACAACCTAAAGTAGAAACGTCTATAAATTACTACCGAAATGCTCCATGCAGTGATTTTTTTCAAAACCAAGAAATGCAAAAACCAAGGTCCACACCTCTCATGAAGTAATCCTTCCTTCCCATTGCCTGACTACCTTCACCTCGGCTCCTCTCTCTCTCTCTCTCTCTCTCTATCCATCTATCTACAGTGCTAGTGGGAGGGAGAGCAGGAGAGGGAGAGGAGCAAGTGGAGGAGATGAGTACTGGTGAGCACAATGGTGTGTATAAATATATAGGGGATGTGTGGAGTGGTTTTCCCAGCAAAATTATTTTAAAATTGGAACCCGCTCACACCCAAATTTCACTTTGGTAGGATTATCTCGAGCACATCACAGCTGGTTCTATGTGGGAACCGACTGTGATAAGCCTGTCATCAAAGTCGGTTCTAGGTGGAAACTGATTGTGATGACTCCCTCAACACAATCAGTTCTAGAAAAGAACCGATTGTGATGACCCCATTTCACTATTATTGATTAGTTTACAGTATGCATATCACATTTACAATATATATAGAACACAAACACTTTACAATACACACTTCACATTCATTTACAATATAGAACACAGACATACTTAACAGTCAATACACATGCATCCATCTACCCATTCATCCAATTAAAAGACAGTGATACACTTGACAAAAATATTGTGCACAGGTTTAATTATGGAATACACTCGACAACATTTTATAGAGCAAGTGATGAATCCAATCTCAATGTCCGTATTGTACTTGGTCTACACCATCTCCTCGGCTTTGCAGCCATGCCCATTTGCCATTACCATGAATCTGGAAATGATTAGGAAATTAGTATAGGATATAATAGGCAAATAAGGAAATAAAATTAATTTGGACAAGAAGAAATCACAATACATCAAAGTACACACATGTTCTTCCTGAAGTTTTTTACCAGTACTGTCGAGACCCGAATTTGCAAATCCGGACCCTCTGTGTATTCAGCACTAGTCCAGGAACGCGCTAGTGCACACAGTCTCAACATTGGTAAATATCACAATCATACCACTCGATACTAATAAAGTACTTTAATTAGATAATCAAACTGGTTGCTTGACCTTAAGGTCAAGTTACAAATATGCGCCACGCAGGGCGAAACTTATTAAGAGAGAAATAATAGCAGCGGAAAATAAGATAACTTCGTGGCGCCATCCAAAGATACCACAGTGCAATCGATCGGGCTCGCTCCTAGTTAGACGGTTCTTCTAGGAGCTCCTCCTCCAAAGCCGTGTAGACTCCTCTTCAATCGGTGTTGTATTGTGGCAAGGGTGAGTACTTGGTACTCAAAGCAAGTCATGCACGTAATGCGAACTAATATACTACATGCATGGCTTAGTACAAAGGAATAGCTCAGGGTATATTTGCAAAGAAACAAAGATTTGACACGTAGCATAAGTAGATTCGAAAGCAGTAGAAACAAGTATAACATCAATAACTTTTCCAAAAGTTTAATAAACATCTTTCCCAATCCTAAACCACATTTCCATCAACATCATTATTTAACCAAACCCAACCTTTCAAGTCCAAGTTATTTTCAAGAAAGTCTAACCCTTGACTGTAATTCCCGAGCGATGTCCAATACCGCGGACACGGCTATTCGAATAGATTTTACACTATGCAGAGTTTATGCACTTTACCCACAAGATACAGTCAAACACCACAAAGGCGAGTGTCCGTAACAAAGCCTTTCGGAAACTTCTAACAGCACAAGTGGTCCTCTCCGGTGTTGCACACTAACCCTTCCCTTAGCGAAGGCGAAGTTTAGGCCAATCAACAGTTAGATGGGTACCTGGCCGCAGCCCCGGTACGTTCCCCCGTACAACTACACAAAGGGTGTAGTTGACATCCTGAGGTCCCACAGGTACGTTATTAGCAACTTATTCAACTAGGTCCGTCCCATTACGGACATGTGGTTGCACGATTGACTCAGTTCAAAGGCTTGCAAGGTTAAGTCCTTAGGGTGACCAGGGCAAGACTACCCGAAGAACCAAAACAACATTCCCGGTGCCACAACTGGCCCACACGATCATTCTTGCCACATGCCCCGGTCGAAAATTATTTATCAAACCCCCAGTTGATTACTATGCACCACGTGCCATCAACATCACAACACATGATACCTTTCCAAAACAGGTTCAATATATCATTAAATCAATATTAACATTTGATTGTCCAAAATCATGTCATGTGCACGTAGCAGGTCTAAGCAATATACTACAATGATCTAAATTCCCATGTTGGCAATTTAATAATGTCCAACTAGTAAACCACAACTAGGGTGACAAGGGGTCATGGCACATATATAATTAACCAATGTGTCATACAGCAATTAGGCATTTATCAAATTACCCAAAATTAAGTAAAGCATTTTCTAATTAAACTAGCATGCACATAGTTAAATCAAAATAGGTTTCAAAATGGGATCAACATGGTCAAAGCACAACTTGCCTTCAAAAAGTACTTGTTCTTGGTCCTGAGCTGGCTCCTGGGTCAACACCTCTCCTTCAAATCCTTCCGGCACTTCAACGTCTACTCGTAACGCGTGCAAATAGCAACAAATGAATAAAACAGTAGACAAAAAGTGTCCAAACATACAAATAAAGTTTATAAACAGAGAGAGCATAATTTTATAAATTTTTAGAAACTGGAATCGCCAAATTCGGAGTTTAAATGCGAAAGATACAAGCATTTAAAGTTTAAATAGTCAATTAAATAATATTATAGAGGAAAACTTTGGTCCAAAAATTAAATAAAATTCATCATTAGATATATCTCAATTTTATACAAATTTAGAAATTTGAATCACTCAAATCGGAGTTAAAATGCAAAAGTTATAAGCGTTTGAAGTTTGAATTAAAATCTGAAATCAATATTTCGAATTAATAAATCATTTTCTTTTTTGGAAATTCAATTATTGCGTCAGCATGACACGTGGACCAACCAGAAGCCGCCACGTCGCCTCGGGTCCATGGACGTCGACGGCACGGCGGCCCATCAGACTCCTGGCCCACGGCTCGTGTCGCCGACAGCGGGTTGTGCCGTGACGCCAAGATGACGCCAAGACACGGCCACCGCGTGGTCGACAGCGGGCCCCACCGTGACATCATGGTGCACTTGATCGACGCCGACACCGGGCCCCATCGACATCGCGCCCCGCGTGTCGAGACACGCTCCACGCCGCAAGCGCCGATCACAGTCGGCCTCCTACTGTAACACCCCAAAATTTTGCTTTTCTTAAATTCATGTGTGATTTGGCACTTTGGTGAATTTTTGGAATTTTCTGGAATTTATTTGGATTTATTTGGAATTTATTTGAATTTATTCCATTTTGAAATAATTAAAGAATTTAATTTTGCAAATAAAATTTTGTTGGAAATATTTTATTTGAGTCCAAAATGTTCCAAAATATTTTCCGTAATTTTTCTCGAATTTTTACGAGTATTTTGCTATTTTTAATGAATTAAATGAATTTCTGGGAAATATTTTAATTATTAAATCATTTGGAAAATGCGAGTGGGTTTGTACTATTCATCCGATCGAGCCTCGAGTCGACTCGAGTTCGAGTCCGACTAACCCGACCCGAGCGGTGACTCGACCGAACCGACTCTAACTCGTGATCGATCCGAACCGCTGGATCGAGATCCAACGGCCAGGATCAATCCGCGCAATCCACGGCCGCATTCGAGCCAATCTCGCCGCCGATCACGCCACGTGGGCGGCCATCGTGGCGCCCACGCCACCTCACCGTGTTCGAACGGACTCGCCGCCTGCATGGCTCCGCCGCTGAAACCGAGTGGATCTCGACGTCCGCCGCAGATTTAAGGCGTGGATCGTTGCGAGGATCGCCTCGACCAGGCGCATCGTCTTCCCCAACTCCCGAGCCTTATCCGCCGCCGCCACCTCGCAATTGCTCGCCGGAGTTCTCTCTCTCGCCGCTGATTGCCGCTTCATTCCGCCGCCGTCGCCGTCTTCCGCCGCGCGGTTGAGACCGATTCGAGACCCCAAGCCAAGGCGCACTGCGGTACCTCTCACTCGCGGGCGACCAACGCCGTCGGGCTCGTCGTTGTTCTCATCTCCGGTGGCCTTGCTCCGCCGCGTCGCCATCGTCATCCGCGAGCGCCGTGGAGCCGTTGGATCTCCATCGCACGGTCCAAGATCACGCCACGTCACCCAACGGTGAGATCCCGTCCAAAAATCCCAGATCCGTTCTCAACCGTTGGATCTAGATCCAACGGTCCAGATCAACCGTGTTCACCCCAAACGCGTGAGTCCAGATTCAATCCGACCGTTGATTTTCAAATCAACGGCCGAGATCTAGCCACGCAGGCGCGGAGATCGACCGCCGCGGGCCAAGAGCTTCCACGCTGCGTGAGCGTGTCTTCGACACGCGGGCCCGCGCGTGTCGGGCCGGACAACCAAACCGCACCATGACGCCACGCCCGCGCCATGGCGCTCAAGATGTCGCTGGTCGTCCCAGCCAAGCGCCGACGCCAAGAATGACGTCACCCATGGGACCCACCGCCAAGACTGCGGCCGAGCCCCGCCGACGTCGGCGATGACGCTACCCGAGTGGTCCCACATGTCGATCTCACGTGAGCCGTGGACCGGTCCACTGAGACCCGAGCCGAGCGTGGACCGAGTCCATGGATCGCCGACGCCAGCAGCCAATCCAGTGCTGCCACGTGTCCATGCCGACGCAATAATTAATTTCCAAAAGAAAATGATTTGTTAATTCGAAATAATGATTTGATTTTGATTCAAACTTCAAACACTTATAACTTTTATGCTTCAACTTCGATTTGAGTGATTCAAATTTCTAAATTTGTATAAAATTGAGATCTACCTAAATATAAATTTTATTTAATTTTTGGACTAAAGTTTTTCTCTGTAAAATTATTTAAATGATTATTTAAACTTTAAATAATCATAACTTTTAAGCGCCTTAACTCCAAATTTGACGATTCCAGTTTCTAAAAACTCATAAAATTATGTTCTCTCTGTTTATGGATTTTATTTGGATGTTTGGACACTTTTTGCCTATTGTTTATTCGTGTATTTGCTATTTGCACGCTTTACGAGTAGACGTTGAAGTGCCTAAGGATTCGAAGGAGAAGTGTTGACTCAGGATCCAACTCAAGACCAAGAACAAGTACTTTTTGAAGGCAAGTTGTGCTTTGACCATGTTGATCCTATTTCAAATCTATTTTGATTTAAACTATTGCATGCTAGTTCAATTAGAAAAATACTTTGTTTAAACATGGGGTTAGATAAATACCAATTTGTTGTATGACACCTTGATTATTTAAGTATGTGCCATGACCCCTTGTCACCCTAGTTGTGGATTACTAGTTGGACATTATTAAATTGCCAACATGGGTTTAGACCGTTGTAGTATCGCTTAGACTCGCTACGTGCTCATAACATGATTTTGGATAATCAAATGTTAATATTGACTTAATGATATATTGAACCTGTTTTGGAAAGGCATCATGTGATGTTGATGGCACGTGGTGCATGGTAATCAACCTGGGTTTGATAAACGCTTTCGACGGGCATGTGGCAAGAGTAATCAGGTGGGCCATTGTGGCATTGGGAGTGTTGATTTGGTTCTTCGGGTAGTCTTGCCCTGGTCACCCTAAGGACTTAACCTTGCAAGCCTTTGAACTGGGTCTAACGTGCAACCACATGTCTCAGTAATGGGACGGACCTAGTTGACTAAGTTGCTAATAACGCACTGTGGGACCTCAGGAGGTCAACTACACCCTTTGTGTAAGTTGTACGGGGAGCGCATCTGGCCGAGGCCAGGTACCCATCTAACGGTTGATTGGCCTAGACTTCGCCTTAGCGAAGGGAAGGGTTAGTGCGCAATAACCGGGAGGACCACTTGTATTGTTAGAAGTCTCAGAAAGACTTTGTTACTGAACTTCGCCTTTGTGGTGTTTGACTGTATCTTATGGGTAAAGTGCATAACCTCTGCAGAGTTTAGAATCTATTCGAATAGCCGTGTCCGCGGTATTGGACATCGCTCGGGAATTACAAATAAGGGTTAGATTTTCTCAAAAATAACTTTGGTTTGAAAAGTTGGGCTGGACTAATAATGAAGTTGATGGCAATGTGGTTTAGGATGGGAGAGATGTTTACCAAACTTCTTGAAAAGTTATTTATGTTTTACTTATTTCTACCGCTTTCGAATCTACTTATATTACTTGTCCAATGCTTTTCTGCAAATATACCTTGAGTTATTCCTTTGTACCAAGCCATGCATATAGTATATTAGCCTGCATTCTGCATGACTTGTCGAGTACCAAGTACTCACCCTTGCCTCAACACAACACCGCTTGAAGAGGAGACTACGCCACTTTGGAGGAGGAGCTCCAAGAGGATCCGTCTACTTAGGAGCGAGCCCACTGGCTGCCTGTGGTATACTGGATGGCGCCACGATGTTACCTTATTTGATTTTCCGCTGCTACTATTTCTCTTTTAATAAGTATCGTCCTGCGAGGCGTACATTTGTGACTTGACCATAAGGTCGAGTAACCAGTTTGGTTATTTAAATAAAGTACTTATTTAGTATCGAGTGGTATGATTGTGATATTTACCGATGTTAAGACTGTGTGCACTAGCGTGTTCCTGGACTAGTGCTGAATACACAGAGGGTCCGGATTTGCAAATTCGGGGTCCCGACAGAGGTGGTATCAGAGCCATACTGACTGTAGGCTCAACCCTAGCTAGAATGGTCGTAGTGAGGATAAAACCTATTTTCTAAAGCTAAAAATTTGTGAAGACAAGAAAGGACATCTCGACTTATCCCCTTCTCTCTTTTCTTGTCTCTTGCTGAAATTTTTCCTCACCTTGTCACAATTTAAAAATTCCGAGTTCTTACGTAGAGCACTCTTGTGACAGATGGAGGAAGAGTTCAACTACGTTGATCTGGGAGTTGGTCACGCCATGAACTTTGGCATATGCTACAAACTCTCGGAGATTTTGAGAAGCCGCAATACCAAGTGGAAGTGATCGGACAAGCGGGATTGATCAAGGCTTGTGACGTGAAGATTGAGGTACTGCTAGGAAAAGGGCCAGTGCAATCGCCCGATACACCGCTGACCGCCAGGAGATCTACAATGCAGATGGGTATCCAAGAGGTATCACGACGAGCAATGCGGCACGTTACCCGTATCTACGCCAGAGAGTTGGAGAGCACGGTGTTCCGTTATCATCCGCGCAGCGATAACCTTCTTGACCCGAAGGCGATTCAGGATGAGGATGCCACGGTTACACAGTTGGCACGATTTGTTGTCGCCCAGGAGGATGTACTAGATAATACAAGCAAGGAGCTCTGAAGGCCCGCAAGGAGATCACGACAGAGAAGAACAGATGGCGGGAAGCTCAAGAGTATGTGGCACACCTTCTGCGAAGGATTGACGAGTTGGAGATGACTTTGTACGGACTGCACCCAGAGCCAAGATTGAGCTACACGAGCCAGATCCAGAGGAGTCGATCTCGATGAGGACATCGCTTCTTCGACTACCACAGAGGACACATGTTGGACATGGCAATCGTTACGCTTATGCCACAAAGACCCGTACCCAGGCCGTGGAGGTTTTCTCGATGAGTGAGCGTAGGTTCTATAGTGAGACTCCTTCGCCGAGTCGCGTCATAGAATAAAGAGTCACCCTTTAGGTGTTAGACTCTAGAGTTAGTTCGATTTGGATTTTCATTGTTTGCTGAGTGTGCAGTATGTGTTGCAAGGCCCTTAGGCATTGTAAGCAGCCATACCAAGTTATTAATAATAAAGTTGGACCTTAAAGTTACACCTTTCGCCCCGCATAAGTTCCATATCACTTGTCTATTCTTGTTTCCCTCTCATCTCTAAACCTAGAGCAAATCGACAGATGGTGAACACCCGTGGAAACTTTGGAGGCAATGGAAGTGGTTCTCGCCACAGAAAACCCCAATGAGGGAGCACCGGCACCGCCACCGGATGTGCAGAATTTCTGAGCTTTTCTCGCTGCCTGCACTCGCTTGATGCATGCTATGATGCAACAAATGCAACACGTCACCGCTTAGGCCACTGCTAATCAAGTTAATCAGGGACCACGCCAGAATACAAGACTGTTAGAGTTCATGAGAACTCACCCACCCACTTTCTCTGGGAATGCCAATCCATTGGAGGCCGATGATTGGTTAAGATCAATCGAGAGGAAGCTACACATAGCTCAATGCATAGGAAATGAGAAGGTACTCTACGCTTCTCATCACCGAAGGAACAAATGGCCGAATGGTGGGAGAACTTCGTGCCACGAAAGAGAACCCTCAAGATACCACTTGGGAAGAGTTCACAATTTGCATTCCGACAAGATCACGTGCCTGAAGGAATCATGGACCTTAAGAAGGAGGAGTTCAGAGCATCAAGCAAGGTAATCACCCGGGTCGACTACCGAACAAGTTCACACAGCTAGCACGCTACGCACTGAGGATGTAGCGACGGATAAATCCAGACATTCTCGCTTTTATGAAGGGACTTAACTCAGGATTGCAAGTAGGATTGATCACCCACACCTTTCCAGATTTCCAAGAGCCGTGAATAAGGCACTTATTCTTGAGGACAAGCGCAAGGAACTGGATGAGAACAGAAGCGCAGGATGCAACAAAGAAGGATCACGCCAGGGAACGCAATACCGAGAGTTACACCAAATCAATTCTTCGATTCCAACAACGAGAATGCAACAAGGACACCATCCTCAAAGACCAAGACCTGTCAATCGTAACTACTGCACCCACCCGCTAGAAACGCTACTCTGTGCAACAAGAAGGAACAGTTGAGACGCCGCTACAATCAGAACGAGCCAGACACTTTGCCAACAGCTTGTCCAAAGAAGACAGCAGGAGTGACTCGATTCGCTTCAATCTAGGAACCACCCCAGCTAGGACGCCAAAGATCAGGAGCCACACCCTGCACCGTGGTGAGAGGCCGAGTCAACCATGTCACCGCAGATGCACCGCAGAATGCTACTGACGTCAGATCGGGTAAGTTACTTGTTAACTCGCACTGCAACGGTTTTGTTTGACTGGGGCTTCACATTCGTTTGTTTCGCAAGGCTTTGCTACTAGAAATGATTTGAGGATTGCAAGACTTAGATGCATGCTTTTAGTTCAAACCCCTGGTTCCGAACTCCGAACGAAAGTAGGATGTTCCGGGGTGAGAATACTAATAGATGGAATAGAGTTCCTAGCGAACCTTATAATTTTGGAGACCCAGACCTTAGACGTTATATTGGGAATGGATTGGTTATCCAAGCACAAGGCCGTATTGGATTGTGGACGAAGGACTATCTCAGTTGAGAGCCCTTGTGGAAAGAAAGTGGAATTTCAAGCTACTGCTGTTAGAGAAGGACAGTTGATGGTTAACAGTACCAAGGCAATCAGCATAGAGGATGTCTCCGTAGTGAATGAGTACCCAGATGTTTTTCCCGAAGATCTACCTGGTATGCCGCCAGACAGGGACATAGAGTTTGTGATAGAGCTTGCACTGTACAAAGACCGATAGCAAAGAGACCCTATCGGATGTCCACCGAGGAGTTGGTAGAGATGAAGAAACAGCTAGAAGAGTTAATGGAGAAAGGATTTATCAGACCAAGCTCGTCGCCGTGGGGAGCACCAGTTTTGTTTGTCAAGAAAAAGGAGGTCAACTACACCCTTTGTGTAAGTTGTACGGGGGAGCGTACCGGGGCTGAGGCCAGGTACCCATCTAACGGTTGATTGGCCTAGACTTCGCCTTAGCGAAGGGAAGGGTTAGTGCGCAATAACAGGGGAGGACCACTTGTATTGTTAGAAGTCTCCGAAAGACTTTGTTACGGGAACTCGCCTTTGTGGTGTTTGACTGTATCTTGTGGGTAAAGTGCATAACCTCTGCAGAGTTTAGAATCTATTCGAATAGCCGTGTCCATGTATTGGACATCGCCGGGAATTACAAATAAGGGTTAGATTTTCTCAAAAATAACTTTGGTTTGAAAAGTTGGGCTGGACTAATAATGAAGTTGATCGAAATGTGGTTTAGGATGGGAGAGATGTTTACCAAACTTCTTGAAAAGTTATTTATGTTTTACTTATTTCTACTGCTTTCGAATCTACTTATATTACTTGTCCAATGCTTTTTACTGCAAATATACCTTGAGTTATTCCTTTGTACCAAGCCATGCATATAGTATATTAGCCTGCATTCTGTGCATGACTTGCTGAGTACCAAGTACTCACCCTTGCCTCAACACAACACCACTTGAAGAGGAGACTACGCCAGCTTTGAAGGAGGAGCTCCAAGAGGATCCGTCTACTTAGGGAGCGAGCCCAGTCAGTTGCCTGTGGTATACTGGATGGCGCCACGATGTTACCTTATTTGATTTTCCGCTGCTACTATTTCTCTTTTAATAGGTATCGTCCTGCGAGGCGTACATTTGTGACTTGACCATAAGGTCGAGTAACCAGTTTGGTTATTTAAATAAAGTACTTATTTAGTATCGAGTGGTATGATTGTGATATTTACCGATGTTAAGACTGTGTGCACTAGCGTGTTCCTGGACTAGTGCTGAATACACAGAGGGTCCGGATTTGCAAATTCGGGGTCCCAACACGGCCACGTGGCGTGATCTCGGCCGTTGATTTGAAAATCAACGGCCCAGATCGGATCTGGCTAAACGCGTTGGAAAACAGCTCCGCTGATCTAGACCGTTCGATCTTGATCGGACGGTCAAGATCCAATCTAGCGCAAACAGCACGGCTAACCCTAACCGTTCGATCTAAATCTAACGGCTGAGAATGGATCTAGTTCTGTGCGGTGAAGGCTACGTGGCACAATCTAAGCCGTTGGATCTAAATCCAACGGTTGGAAATAGATCTGGGATTAGCACGTGGGATCTCATCGGGGTGTGACGTGGCGCGATCTGGACCCCTGGATCTGGATCGGACGGCTGGTGGAGCTCGAGGTCCGGCGATGGCTTGCGGCGGGGCTGGTTCACCGGAGACGAAGACGGCGACCACGGCGACGGCGTTGCGGGGCTCCTCCGGCGAAGTGAAGGGTCTCCTCTGGCGCGGCTTGACCTTGCGGTTCCGGATCTGGGCTCAACGGCGGCGGAGGACGGCGGCGGAAACTGCAAATGAACGCGGCGGAACGCTCCTCCAACTCCGGCGAGCGATTGCGGCGCAACCACGGTGGCTCTGGCGGCGTGAGATAGGGCTACGGGTGCGCACGGAAATCGGCGACACGACAGCGGTGGCAGCGCATTAAATAGGGCCCTCGGCGTTCGTGAAACACGCGAAAACCGAGGCCCACTCCGTTGCGGCGGCGGAATCCGAGTTGGATTCGGATTGGGTGACGTGGCTCAACGTCAGCCGTTGGATCAAGATCCAACGGTGCGAGGGTTTGGGCTCGGGTCTGGCTCGGGCGAGCTGGCTGGCTCGGTCGGACTCGGGCTCGGTGACGTGGCTCAATCGTGGCCGTTGGATCAAGATCCAACGGTCACGCGGTTTGGGTTCGGGTCTGGCTCGGGTCGGACTCGAGTCTGACTCGGACTCGGGTCCGGTCGGATGAACAGTAAAACCAACTCGATTAAATAATCCAATTAAATTCTCAGAAATTCATTTAATTCATTAAAAATAGCAAAAGACTCAGAAAAATTCCAGAAAAATTCTGGAAAATATTTTGGAGCATTTTGGACTCAAATAAAATATTTTCAACAAAATTTTATTTGCAAAGTTAAATTCTTTAATTATTTCAAAATGGAATAAATTCAAATAAATTCCAAATAAATTCCAGAAAATTCCAAAAATTCACCAAAGTGCCAAATCACACATGAATTTAAGAAAAGAGAAATTTTGGGGTGTTACAAACCTCCCCCCTTAACAGAATCTCGTCCCCGAGATTCAGGGCTTACTAAAGAATAGGTTCGGAAACTCTTTCTTCAATTCCTCTTCGCGTTCCCAAGTTGATTCGCTCTCCGCATGGTTGCTCCATTGAACTCTGCAGAAACGGGTTGACTTGTTTCTCGTCTCTCGATGCATGGTGTCCAGAATCTTCACGGGGTGCTCCTTGTAAGTCAGATCTTCTTGTAGCTCAATTGACTCTAGCGGCGTCTGCTCCTCAGGTACTCGGAGACACTTCTTCAGCTGGGACACATGGAACACGTCATGCACTCCTGCTAGTGATTGCGGCAACTCCAGCTAGTATGCAACTTCACCTCTGCGGCTGAGAACCTTGAATGGCCCAACATATCTCGGCGCGAGTTTTCCTTTGGCATGGAATCTCTTAACTCCTTTGAGCGGTGTAACTCTGAGATACACAAAATCTTCTGGTTCAAAACTCAGGTCTCAGCGACGGTTGTCAGCATAACTCTTCTGTCGTGATTGGGCTATCTTCAATCTTTCCCTGATCATGGCAATCTGTTCTTCGGCTTCTTGGAGAATATCTGGCCCAAAGACACGGCTTTCACCTGTCTCATTCCAGTTCAACGGTGTTCGACAGGGTCGACCGTACAATGCCTCAAATGGCGACATTTGCAAACTTGCTTGGTAACTGTTGTTGTAGCTGAACTCGGCGTACGGCAGACTTTTATCCCAAGAGGTAGCATAAGCCAACGCACACGCTCTTAACATATCCTCCAAAATCTGATTAACCCTTTCGGTTTGCCCATCCGTCTGCGGATGATATGCTGTACTGAAGTTCAAACGGGTTCCCATGGCTTCATGCAGTTTATTCCAGAATCTTGAGGTAAACTGGGTACCTCTGTCCGATACAATCTTCTTCGGCACTCCATGCAAACAAACGATCTTGGTCATATACAGTTCTGCTAACTTATCTCCTGAGTAGGTGGTCTTCACCGGGATAAAGTGGGCAACCTTAGTCAAGCGGTCTATTATGACCCAAATGGAATCATATCCTCCTTGAGTTTTCGGCAAACCGGTAATGAAGTCCATTCCGATTTCTTCCCACTTCCACTCAGGTATCTTCAACGGCTGTAGCAATCCTGCTGGTCTCTGATGCATTGCCTTGACTCTCTGACATATGTCGCACAACGCAACATGCTCGGCAACTTCACGCTTCATGTTCGGCCACCAGAATCTTTCTTTTAAATCCTGATACATCTTGGCACTACCCGGATGAATTGAATACTTGGAGTCATGGGCTTCTTCTAGAATCAGCTGCTTCAGCTCCTTCTTGTTCGGCACACAGATTCAATCCTTCATCCATAACGTGCCTTGCTCATCCAACCTAAAGTCCTCTGCCTTACCTTCATCCATGTTGGACTTAATCCTGCGGATCTTGTCATCATCTTTCTGTCCTTCTCGGATCTGATCCTCCAGGGTAGGCTTCACTTCCAATGCTGCCAAGAATCCTTCTGGTATGACTTCGATCTTCATTCTCTGGAAATCCTCACATAGCTCATCCTGACTTGTGGCTAGCAACATGTTCACGGTATGGCTTTTCCGACTCAGAGCATCGGCAACTACGTTGGCCTTTCCAGGATGGTAATGGATTCCAACATTATAGTCCTTGATCAACTCTAACCATCTTCTCTGCCTCATGTTCAAGTCTGATTGGGTGAAGATGTACTTAAGACTCTTATGGTCCGTGTATACTTCACATTGTTTCCAATCAAATAGTGACGCCATAACTTCAAGGCATGCACTACGGCAGCTAGCTCTAGGTCATGTGTCAGATAATTCTCCTCATGCGGCCTCAACTGCCTTGATGCGTAAGCGACGACCTTTCCATTCTGCATCAGCACACATCCAAGTCCTTGGCGCGATGCATCACAATATATATCGAAGCTCTGATTGATATCCGGTAGAACTAACACCGGCGCTGATGTCAATCGTTCCTTCAGCTCTTGAAAACCTTTCTCACACTCCGGCGTCCATGCAAACTTCTTCTCCTTTTTCAGCAATTGCGTAAGAGGTTTCGCAATTGTCGAAAAGCCTTCGATGAAAAGGCGGTAGTAACCTGCCATTCCAAGAAAACTCCAGATCTGAGTCACGGTCTTCGGCGGCTCCCAATGTAACACAACTTCTACCTTGCTTGGATCTACGGCAACTCCTTCCGCGGTCATTACATGTCCAAGGAATTCCACCTTGTCCTTCCAAAAATCACACTTACTGTACTTGGCGAAGAGTTGTTGTTCCCTCAGCTTTTCCAAAACTCGCCTCAAGTGCTCTGCATGTTCATCCTCTGTCTTGGAGTAGACTAAAATATCATCTATGAACACAACAACAAACTTGTCCAAATATTCCATGAACACCTTATTCATCATATTCATGAAATATGCTGGCGCATTCGTCAGACCAAAGGACATAACTGTAAACTAGTAATGTCCATATCTTGACGAGAATGTGGTCTTCGGAATATCCTCTGATCGGATCTTCAACTGGTGGTATCCCGATCTCAGATCAATCTTGGAGAAAACTCCGGCTCCTCTCAGCTGATCAAACAGATCATCGATCCTCGGTAGCGGGTACTTATTCTTCACGGTGACTTCATTGAGTGCACGGTAGTCAATGCACATCCTGAAACTTCCGTCCTTCTTCTTGACGAACAAAACTGGCGCTGCCCACGGCGACGAACTCGGTCTGATGAATCATTTCTCCATTAACTCTTCAAGTTGCTTCTTCATTTCTACTAATTCCTCGGTGGACATCCGATATGGTCTCTTAGCTATCGGCGCTGTACCAGGTACAAGCTCTATCACAAACTCTATGTCTCTGTCTGGCAGCATACCGGGTAGATCTTCAGGAAAAACATCTGGATACTAATTCACTACTGAGACATCTTCTATGCTGATTGCCTTGGTGCTGTTAACCATCAACTGACCATCTCTAACGGCGGTAGCTTGAAATTCCATTTTTCTTCCACACGGGCTCTCAACCGAGATAATTCTTCGACCACAATCCAATACGGCCTTGTGCTTGGATAACCAATCCATTCCCAAGATAACATCTAAGGTCTGGGTTTCCAAAATAATAAGTTTCGCTAGGAACTCTATCCCATCTATTAATATTCTCATCCCAGAACATCCTACTTTCGTTCGGAGTTCAGAACCAGGGGTTTGAACTACAAGCATGCATTTAAGTCTTGCAATCTCCAAATCATTTTTAGCAGCAAAGCCTTGAGAAACAAACGAATGCGAAGCTCCAGAATCAAACAAAACTGTTGCAGGTACTGAGTTGACAAGTAACTTACCCAGTACGACGTCCGTGGCATTCTGAAGTGCATCTGCGGTGACGTGGTTGACTCGGCCTCTCACCACGACCGGGTCTTTGCTCTGGCCGTCTTGTCCCCTCTGTTTGCTCCTGGTCTTTGGCGTCTGGCTGGTGTGGATCCCAGTTGAAGCGGATCGGGTCACTCTGTTGTCTTCTTAGGACAAGCTGTTGGCAAAGTGTCTCGACTCATTGCTATTGTAGCGGCTGCCTCACTGCCCCTCGTTGGATCGCTCAAGCGGCGTTCTGGCCGAGCTGGGGTCTGATAGTTCTGATTGACGGGTCTCGGTGCTGGTGACGGTGTCCTTGTAGTATTCTGCGGCTGGAATCTGAAAAACTGATTTGGCGCAACCCTCAAATGTTGCTGCGCTCCCTGACGCGATCCCTGCTGCTGCATCCTGCGCTTCCTGTTCTCATCCAGTTCCTTGCGCTTGTCCTCCAGAATAAGCGCCTTATTCACAAGCTCCTGGAAATCTAGAAAGGTGTGGGTGATCAGTCCCACCTGCAGTCCTGAGTTAAGTCCCTTCATGAAGCGAGACTGTCTGGCTTTATCTGTCGCTACGTCTTCAGGGGCGTAACGTGCAAGCTGTGTGAACTTGTTTAGGTATTCGGCCACCGGCTGATTTCTTTGCTTCAGTGCTTTGAACTCCTTCTTGAGGTCCATAATTCTTTCTGGCACATGATACTGGCAAAATGCAGCTGTAAACTCCTCCCAAGTAATGTCCTGAGGGTTCTCCTGCGTAGCACAGAAGTTCTCCCACCATTCGGCGGTTGTTCCCTCTAATTGATGAGAAGCGTAGAGTACCTTCTCATTTCCCATGCATTGGGCGATGTGTAGCTTCCTCTCAATTGACCTTAACCAGTCATCAGCTTCCAACGGGTTAGCATTCCCGGAGAAAGTAGATGGATGAGTCCTCATGAACTCTGACAGTCTTGTATTCTGGCGTTGTCCCTGATTGACTTGATTAGCAGTGGCCTGAGCAGTGACGTGCTGCATCTGTTGCATCATGGCATGCATCAACTGAGTCTGAGCAGCAAGAAAAGCTCTGAAGTTCTGCATATCAACTGGCGGTGCTGGTGCTCCATCATTGGGGTTCCCATCTGGGCGAGAACCACTTCCATTGCCTCCAAGGTTTCCGTGGGTGTTCACTATCTGTTGATTGCTCCAAGGTTTCAGGGATGAGAGGGAATAAGAATAGACAAGTAATAGGAAACTTATGCGGGGAAAAGGTGTAACACAAAATTCAACTTTATTACTAATAATAATAACTCGGTATGGTTGCTTACAATGCCTAAGGGCTTGCAACACATACTGCACACTCAGCAAACAATGAAAATCCAACGCCTCTAAGGGGTGACACTTATTCTATAACGCGACTCGACGAAGGAGTCTCAACCTCAAAACCTACGCCCACTCGTCGAGAAAACCTCCATTGCCTCCTCGCGGCGGGTGCGACGGCATAGGCGCGAAACAATCGCCATGCCCTGCAACTGTGGCTGTGGTTGACGACGCGGCGTCCTCCTCTGGCTCTGGATCTGACTGTTGCTGTGGCTATGGTACGGGTGCAGGTGGCGCCTCTTCTGGTTCTTCCTCTGGGTCTGGAGCGTCCAACTCCAACACTGGATCGGGACCCTGGCCATACAGTGCAGTCTCCAACTCTGTGATCCTTTCCGCGGCATAGGCGACATACTCACGGGCATTCTGCAAGTGCTTCTTCTCTTCCTCAACCTGCTCGCGAGCCTTCTTCAACTCCTGTACTGTGTCTTCGATCAGCTCCTCCTGAGCGGCGACGAATCTGGCTAAGTGAGTGACGGTAGCATCCTCATCTTCTATCGTCTTCCGTTGAGCTCTGCTGTCTCGGCGTGGGTGGTGATGGAACACTGTGCCTTCCAGCTCCCTGGAGTAAGTGCGAGCGATCTGCTGCATTACTCGACGCGACACCTCCTGAATTCCAATCTCAAAGGTAGATCTCCTGGCGGTGAAGTGGAAAGGGCGACTGAACTTTGTCTTCTCTCGGGCATACACCGTGATCCGGACGTCCCATCCAATGGCCAGTCCTGCTTGCACCAGTGTAGTCCCTCGGTAGAGCGGCCTCTCAAATCCTCCAAGAAACTGAAGCATACGCCACAACTCGGCAGCATAGCCTCCTTCACGCTCGGCATAGTTGTTCTTCATCATCATCTGCCAAAATACGCTCGCGTAAGAACGCAACACTTTAAAATCGATGTAGAAGTCGAAAAGAACTCAGCAAGGGGTATGAACAAGAGAGAAAGGGGTAAGTCGAGAATTCATTCATTATCTTGACAAACTT
Source organism: Rhipidocladum racemiflorum (assembly GCA_036346355.1). Taxonomy (NCBI): domain Eukaryota; kingdom Viridiplantae; phylum Streptophyta; class Magnoliopsida; order Poales; family Poaceae; genus Rhipidocladum; species Rhipidocladum racemiflorum. The sequence goes on from CM070571.1 coordinate 75,389,698, forward strand.
TTATCTTTAGAAAATAGGTTTTATCCTCACTACGACCATTCTAACTATGGGTTGAGCCTACAGTCAGTATGGCTCTGATACCACCTCTGTCAGGACCCGAATTTGCAAATCCGGACCCTTTGTGTATTCAGCACTAGTCCAGGAACGCGCTAGTGCACACAGTCTCAACATTGGTAAATATCACAATCATACCACTCGATACTAATAAAGTACTTTAATTAGATAATCAAACTGGTTGCTTGACCTTAAGGTCAAGTTACAAATATACGCCACGCAGGGCAAAACTTATTAAGAGAGAAATAATAGCAGCGGAAAATAAGATAACTTCGTGGAGCCATCCAGTATACCACAGGCAACTGACTGGGCTCGCTCCCTAGTTAGACGGTTCTTCTGGGAGCTCCTCCTCCAAAGCTGGTGTAGACTCCTCTTCAACTGGTGTTGTATTGTGGCAAGGGTGAGTACTTGGTACTCAGCAAGTCATGCACAGAATGCGAACTAATATACTACATGCATGGCTTAGTACAAAGGAATAGCTCAGGGTATATTTGCAGTAAAACAGCATTTGACACGTAGCATAAGTAGATTCGAAAGCAGTAGAAACAAGTATAACATCAATAACTTTTCCAAAAGTTTAATAAACATCTTTCCCAATCCTAAACCACATTTCCATCAACATCATTATTTAACCAAACCAAACCTTTCAAGTCCAAGTTATTTTCAAGAAAGTCTAACCCTTGACTGTAATTCCCGAGCGATGTCCAATACCGCGGACACGGCTATTCGAATAGATTTTACACTCTACAGAGGTTATGCACTTTACCCACAAGATACAGTCAAACACCACAAAGGCGAGTGTTCGTAACAAAGCCTTTCGGAAACTTCTAACAGCACAAGTGGTCCTCTCCGGTGTTGCACACTAACCCTTCCCTTAGCGAAGGCGAAGTTTAGGCCAATCAACAGTTAGATGGGTACCTGGCCGCAGCCCCGGTACGCTCCCCCGTACAACTACACAAAGGGTGTAGTTGACATCCTGAGGTCCCACAGGTACGTTATTAGCAACTTATTCAACTAGGTCCGTCCCATTACGGACATGTGGTTGCACGATTGACTCAGTTCAAAGGCTTGCAAGGTTAAGTCCTTAGGGTGACCAGGGCAAGACTACCCGAAGAACCAAAACAACGTTCCCGGTGCCACAACTGGCCCACCCGATCATTCTTGCCACATGCCCCGGTCGAAAACTATTTATCAAACCCCTAGTTGATTACCATGCACCACGTGCCATCAACATCACAACACATGATACCTTTCCAAAACAGGTTCAATATATCATTAAGTCAATATTAACATTTGATTGTCCAAAATAAAGTCATGTGCACGTAGTAGGTCTAAGCAATATACTACAACGATCTAAATTCCCATGTTGGCAATTTAATAATGTCCAACTAGTAAACCACAACTAGGGTGACAAGGGGCCATGGCACATATATAATTAACCAAGGTGTCATACAACAATTAGGCATTTATCTAATTACCCAAAATTAAGTAAAGCATTTTCTAATTAAACTAGCATGCACATAGTTAAATCAAAATAGGTTTCAAAATGGGATCAACATGGTCAAAGCACAACTTGCCTTCAAAAAGTACTTGTTCTTGGTCCTGAGCTGGCTCCTGGGTCAACACCTCTCCTTCGAATCCTTCCGGCACTTCAACGTCTACTCGTAACGCGTGCAAATAGCAACAAATGAATAAAACAGTAGACAAAAAGTGTCCAAACATACAAATAAAGTTCATAAACAGAGAGAGCATAATTTTATAAATTTTTAGAAACTGGAATCGCCAAATTCGGAGTTTAAATGCAAAAGATACAAGCATTTAAAGTTTAAATAGTCAATTAAATAATATTATAGAGGAAAACTTTGGTCCAAAAATTAAATAAAAGTCATCATTAGGTAGATATCAATTTTATACAAATTTAGAAATTTGAATCACTCAAATCGGAGTTAAAATGCGAAAGTTATAAGCGTTTGAAGTTTGAATTAAAATCTGAAATCAATATTTCGAATTAATAAATCATTTTCTTTTTCGGAAATTCAATTATTGCGTCAGCATGACACGTGGACCAACCAGAAGCTGCCACGTCACCTCGGGTCCATGGACCCGGCGCACGGGCACGGCTCGGTCCACCGTGGCCTCTGGCCAACGGCCGTCGCCGACAGCGGGCTGTGCCGCTGACGCCAAGATGACGCCAAGACACGGCTCACCGCAGAGGGTCGACAGCAGCCCCACCGACGCCGGCGTGACGCCATGGTGCACTTGATCGACGCCGATACCGGGCCCCGCTGACACGCGGGCCCCGCGTGTCAGAGATACGCTCCACACGCGGGCGCTGACCGCGACGGTCGGCCTCCTGGCCACGTGGCGTGATCTCGGCCGTTGATTGGAAAATCAATGGCCCAGATCGGATTTGGCTAAACGCGTTGGAAAACAGCTCCGCTGATCTAGACCGTTCGATCTTGATCGGACGGTCAAGATCCAATCTAGCGCAAACAGCACGGCTAACCCTAACCGTTCGATCTAAATCTAACGGCTGAGAATGGATCTAGTTCTGTGCGGTGAAGGCTACGTGGCACAATCTAAGCCGTTGGATCTAAATCCAACGGTTGGAAATAGATCTGGGATTAGCACGTGGGATCTCACCGGGGTGTGACGTGGCGCGATCTGGACCCCTGGATCTGGATCGGACGGCTGGTGGAGCTCGAGGTCCGGCGATGGCTTGCGGCGGGGCTGGTTCACCGGAGACGAAGACGGCGACGGCGTTGCGGGGCTCCTCCGGCGAAGTGAAGGGTCTCCTCTGGCGCGGCTTGACCTTGCGGTTCCGGATCTGGGCTCAACGGCGACGGAGGACGGCGGCGGAAACTGCAAATGAACGCGGCGGAACGCTCCTCCAACTCCGGCAAGCGATTGCGGCGCAACCACGGCGGCTCTGGCGGTGTGAGCTAGGGCTACGGGTGCGCACGGAAATCGGCGACACGGCAGCGGTGGCAGCGCATTAAATAGGGCCCTCGGCGTCCGTGAAACACGTGAAAACCGAGGCCCACTCCGTTGCGGCGGCGGAATCCGAGTTGGATTCGGATTGGGTGACGTGGCTCAACGTCAGCCGTTGGATCAAGATCCAACGGTGCGAGGGTTTGGGCTCGGTCCGGCAGCTCGAGCCGGTGGTGCTCGGCCGGTTCGGGCTCGGTGATGTGGCTCAATCGTGGCCGTTGGATCAAGATCCAACGGTCACGCGGTTAGGGTTCGGGTCTTGCTCGGGTCGGACTCGAGTCTGACTCGGACTCGGGTCCGGTCGGATGAACAGTAAAACCAACTCGATTAAATAATCCAATTAAATTCTCAGAAATTCATTTAATTCATTAAAAATAGCAAAAGACTCAGAAAAATTCTGGAAAATATTTTGGAGCATTCATTAAACTATATTTATGAAGTTCCGTTCTTCATGAAACCTTCTTGCAACCTAAAGTAGAAACGTGCATAAATTACTACCGAAGTGCTCCATGCAGCAATTTCTTTCAAAACCAAGAAATGCAAAAACCAAGATCCACACCTCTCATGAAGTAATCCTTCCATCCCATTACCCGACTGCCTTCACCTCAGTTCCTCTCTCTCTCTATCTATCTATCTATCTATCTATCTATCTATCTATCTATTTATCTATAAATATAATTTCTCAGCAAAATTATTTTAAAATTGGAACCCGCTCGCACCCAAATTTCTCTTTGGTTAGACTATCCCGAGCACATCACAATCGGTTCTAGCTTAGAACTGATTGTGATGTGCCCCTCATCACAATCGGTTCTAGCTCAGAATAAATGGTGATGATCCCTTTATCACAGTCGGTTCTTTGCTAGAACCAACTGTGATGAGGGGGTCATCACAGTTGGTTCCCACCTAGAATCGATTGTGATGGGGAGTCTCATCACAATTAGTTCTAGCTCAGAATCGATTGTGATGAGGGAGGGAGTATCATCACAATCGGTTCTAGCTTAGAACCGATTGTGATGACCCCATTTTCAAAAATTACAGATTACATACAAATACCACAATCAATTTTTTACTCAAAAGTTAGGAACTGGTATAGATGAAGTGATAGTGATGTACCATTCTATAATAGTGCATCTTCCTCATCTCTATGAGATCCTCCCTTTTATGATACTGTATATCATAAAGAAAGGTTCTAAAGTGCATACCGTGCCTATCCCATGATCAGTAGCTAGCACGCAATTTTGTAATTTGAGAACACAACCATACAAAGTTGCATTATTTATTACAGCGAAAGTCTTTTTACATATAATATTACATAAAGCAAAGGTAAAACAATAGTAAAAATATTTCATCTTGTAGTGTGCCATTAAGCCCAGTATTCCAACAGGCAACTGACAAGATGAACCATAGAAAAGACCATCGTTATCAAACACGTTTGCTACGTCAAAGTATGTTCATCGGGAATATTTGATTCTTCACCTAAAAACAACATTAATAGCAAGTTGAGTACAAAAAGTAATCGCAAGATTTTTGCAAAACCTAAAATACATGCAGGCTGAATCAAATGAAAGGCTAATGCGATTATTTTTGTATAGAGCTAAATTGAATTATAAATATAGAATAATAAATTGAAAGCATAAACGTGTAAATAAAATTTGACAAGTATATAAAATAACAGGTATGAATAACAGGAATGTAATAATTAACTCACAGTCCTTCATGAGCAATAATGCATCAAATGCCAACACATGGCAGAATTTAAATATAACATGAAGAAAATTTAACAATTTAATTTAGTTCCATGCCACTTATCCCATTTTATGAAAATAGAAAATATCTAACTATGTAATGAATTTACCAAGTGCTCATGACCGCAAGCACGGCTAGTCAATTAGTTTTAACTCTGCACAGGTGTACCGTTTTACCCACAAGATGTAACAGACCGCCGTTTTAGGGGTTCATTTAAATACCTCAACAGTTACCCAAGAAGATTAGCTGTCGGGAAACAAGCACACATTGCCAGACAAAAGACGAATTTCAACTATTTTAAAGGAAATTAAGGCCTAAAGGCTAGAGTTTTTATAGAAAAGAGGCACAACGAGCCTCAAATATATTACATTACAAAAGAACAACCACACAGGCAAGCCTGAGCAAAAGACTAAGAACTAAAACCAAATAGAATCACCATTTACGGATTCTTTGAACTCTTCAGCTTCTTGGAACTCTAAAAGGGTTGAGTTAAGCAAGAATGAGTACACAACAGTACTCAACAAGTCGCACAAGGCAAACATTGAATACTACATGCAGGGGATTGATAGGGTTGGCACAAGGTTTTAATTATTGTGGATGCAGTTTCATTTGCATGTTTTAATTTACATTTGAAACACAAACCATAAATAATAGCAGGGGGGTTAAACACAAAGTTATCAGCATTAACCACCTTCTCAAATTTCTAAAGACTACTTGAGCGGGGTTTCGGGAGTCATCCCAATTCAAACTTAGCTTCATTTACCGAAAGTACGACGTATTCGAATACCATTTTTTTATGACTCTGCAGAGCTACTCAGCTTTATCCACAAGATATCTACGACCGTTATGCCATGCGCAAATTTCATGTAACTCAAATGCAAACAGTCGGGTCGAGATGATCACAACCTTTTGTTTAACTTCCCCTGGATAACCCCTACACGGTAGGTCTGCGACACTCTACGGAGTAAGATTATGTATTTTTGTGATTTTTGGGGCTTTTTAGGAATTTTTTGGATTTTTCTGGAATTTTTGGATTATTTAAATCCAAGAAAAGAAAAGAAAAAGAAAAAATCGAAAAACCATGCGGGCCACATAGTAAAGACTGGCTTGGCTCAGCAGTGGCTCACTTCAAGTAGCGCAAGATTACTTCCTGCGACCGGGTTAGCCTGGGCCATGGAGGGGGCGTTGACAGTGGGCCCCGATGAGGGGCTAGGGTTTGGTGCCAGGGCAGGGAACAACGGCGACGGCGTTGGCGCGGGGCGTCGTCGACGGGGGAGAAGAAGAGAGCGGGGAAGGGGAGACTCACAAAGAGAAGGCGAGGAGGGGCGAGGCGGCTTTTATAGCTGGGAGGAGAGGATAGAAAGTAGGCTACGACGGAGACACGGTGTGCGGCGTGGTGTCGTGCGGGCGGCCAAGGTGGCGGGGAATGCGGCTGGAGGTGCAGGATGGTGGCGGGTCGAGCGGCAGTGCGCGGTGAGTAGCAGCAGGCGCGGCCGGAGCCGAAGGCGGTGGCGTGCCAGGCGGGTGGGCTGGGTCACAGAGAGAGACCGAGCCGGGAAGGCGCTGGGCCGGCAGAAGCAGACCCACAAAGGAAAAAAGGCCCTAGAACCAAATAAAGCCCGATCCAAAATTCAAATAGAAATACAAAGAAAGCCAAATGAAAACCTTTTGAAATTTGGGTTATTTCAACCTACCCCACTTAAAATAAATCTTGTCCTGAGAATCAATATCTTCCAAAGGTACCTATTCTAACAGCTGTTGGGATTCTTCCATAGCACTAGGCAGGCCTTGATGTTCTTGCTTTTCCCATGTGGTTTCTCCAAGGTGTGATTCTTCCATAGCATTAGGCAGGCCTTGATGTTCTTGCTTCTTATTTCCTTTTCAATCGTCTCGACGATTCTGACAGGCTCTTCACGATAAGTTAGGTCATTCTGCAAATCAATATCTTCCAAAGGTACCTATTCTAACAGCTGTTGGAGACACTTTCTTAATTGTGACACATGAAAGATATTGTGCACCCTGGTCAATTCTGGGCCCAGCTACAACTTATAGGCCACTTCTCCAATTCTGTCTGTGATCAGATACAGTCCAACATATCTGGGTGATAACTTTCCTTTCATCTGAAATTTGCGTAACGGCTTGAATGGTGTCACTTTTTGTAACACCCCAATTTTTGCTTTCCTTGTTTTCAATGTGTATTTTGATTTATTTGGAATTTATTTGGAATTTATTTGAATTGAGTTATTAATTGAATTTTTTAATTATTGGAAAAGTTTATATAAAGTTTTGCTGCAGATATTTTATTTGAGTTCAAAATGTCTCAAAATATTTTCTAAAATTTTCTGGTATTTCTATTGCCCTAAATGAATTAGTTTAATTCTTGAAATTATTTTAATTAGAAAATTGTAGGAAATCCCTAGGAACAATACTGGGCCGATCCCAGTACTGTGCGCGCCATCGCCGAACCCTAATCCTAACTCGTCCCAGCCATCTGATCTCGATCCTTTGGCCGAGATTCCGCGCGTTTCGAAGCCTTGCGAACCGTTGGATCGGGCACAGATGCTGTAGACATTCCAACACAGTTCTTCCTCCTTATCGGAGGGCTAAGAATTCCCTTCTCTTGGAGGCCATTGGTCCTTTAGGAATATGGGTCTTCCTGAAGGCTTCCGCAAACTCCTGCCAGGTTATCTCTTGTCCATCCCTTAAGGCCTGAAAATTCATCCACCAAGCTGCTACTTGGCCTTGCAATTGATGGGATGCGTACAACAATCACTCCTTTGTACATTACACCGTGTCTAACTTCCTCCAAACATCCCTAATCCAGTCATTTGCTACAAGGGGTTCCGTTGATGTTGAGAAGGTGGGGGTCTACTCTTTTGGAAGTTAGACCATCGTGACCCCCTACAACTCCATCTTATTTGTTGTTATTTCCCTAGGGGTTTATTGGTGGTCTTGTGGCTAGCTGTCCCAACATCCATTCCATTAACTGCGTCTGATGCCTCTCTGCTTGGTATCTGTTTCTTTCCATCATCGCTAACACTTGGGCTTGATCGATGGGGTTACCCACCGACTCTGCATCACTGCCGGGATTGTTGTGCCGGGATCCTTCTCCAAAATCTCCCATGACTTTACTTCTGGTTCTCTTTTCGGTCTGCAGCAGGTTTTGGAGAAGTGGAAGATGAGTGAGAGTTAGAGAATACGATGAGCATGGAAGAAATAGATCAGAGGCTAGGCGAAGAGAAGGAATTCTTTGAGCTAGACAGTGGGTATATGGATATTAAGGCAAACCAATATAACACAGAGATAAAGAACATAACATTTTGTATAATAATATAGATTGTACACATTACCATTTTAAGGTGTGGCACAACCTAATTTACATGACAAAGTCCTAACACAAATGAGGATACAACTTTTACGACTATCAAACCAAACTACAGCTGGGGCATCACTCGTCATCGGAGATGTAGAAGATCTGCTCCATGGGTTCCTTCTCCTCACCGTCATCGACCTGGGTCAGATCTATGACCTCGGATGGTCCACCCACAGACTCCTCCTCCATGGGTGCGTGCTTAGGCTAGAACTGGTCCAGCTCATCCCTCAAATACTGAATCTCCGCCCAGGCATCATGCAACTGGTGATGGAGGTCATCGCGCTCTCTGATCAATCGGCTATAGAGGTAATCTTAGCAGAGGACATGGTCGGAGATCTCCACGACGCATTGATCTGGCTCATCCTTGGAAATGGACACCACTACCTAGCCAGGCTCTTCCCCTTCCTAGGGAATCATCTGGAAAAGGCTAGAGTCAAACTCCCCCTCGTAGCGGTGTCGCAAGTACTTTACTGCCCTCCTGGCAGCATCTTGAAGGATGTCTCGCTCGAAGACTCTGTGTTCCCCGAACCGGTGCGGGACGTCGGGGTGACCGGGTAGAGGGTGCATGTCTACCCAAGCCCTCCATTGGCACCGAACATCTCCATGGAGCTGCTCCTCAATGTGGAACACATGACAGTCTAGCTATCCAGTTCCCATGTACTGCTGCATCCTCCAAAGTAAAGCAGGCCATCCTCCAAGTACTGCGGGGTCGATGCACTCTGTGGACCATTTGCAGACAGTGAAAAATTTGAAGTTAGTTGAGTACAGAAAATCTTAAAACCAAACAGGAGGGAGGAAAGGAAGCTCTAAGATAGGTAAAGCAGAAAAGGAAGAAGAGGACAACAATAATACTTATATTTTTGTAACTCATTTTATTTGTAAGTTAAATTAATTTTTTTAAAAGATTCTCCTAAGCCAACTTAAGGTCTTAATCTATGGCCAAGCCTCAGCTCTGATACCACTTGTAACAGACCGTTGTTTCAGGGATTCATTTAAATACCTCAACAGTTACCTAGGAAGATTAGCTGTTGAGAACCAAGCGCACATTGCCAAACAAAAGACAAATTTCAACTGTTTTAAAGGAAATTAAGGCCTAATGGCCAGAGTTTTTACAAAAAAAGAGGCGTAGGGAGCTTCAAATATATTACATTAAAAAAGAACAACCGCACAGGCAGGCCTGAGCAAAAGACTAAGACCTGAAACAAAATAGAATCACCATCTACGGATTCCTAGAACTCTTGAGTTAAGCAAGTATGAGTACATAACTGTACTCAACAAGTCGCACGGGGCAAACACCAAATACTACATGCAGGGGATTGATAAGGTTGGCACAAGGTTTTAATTATTGTGGATGCAGTTTCATTTGCAAGTTTTAATTTACATTTGAAACACAAACCATAAATAATAGATGGGGGTGTTAATCACAAAGTTATCACCACTAACCACCTTCTCAAATTTCCAAAGACTACTTGAGCGAGGTTTTGGGAGTCATCCCAATTCAAACTTAGCTTCATTAACCGGAAGCACATTGTATTCGAATACCATTTTTTATGACTCTGCAGAGCTGCTCAGCTTTACCCACAAGATATCTATGACCGTTATGCCATGCACAAATTTCACGCAACTCAAATGCATGCGGCCAGGTAGAGATGATCACAGCCTTTGTTAAACTTCCCCTGGATAGCCCCTACCCGGTAGGCCTGCGACACTCTACTCAGGACGCACTAACCTGAGTGAGTACCTACCGTTGTGAGAACTGGCAAAAGATAGCATCCTGCCCGATGCTACCCATTTCCGTTCCACCCCATCAGTCATTCTCCCACTAAGAATACTGCCACCCCATTCTACCTCCGAGAATGGTTACCACACTTGTAAGTATTACTAGGGGATAAACAAGGTACTGAATTATGTTGGAAAGTGGTTCAACTGAACTGACCTGTTTCCAACTTGTGGTTGAGCGGAAACTTAATTTATTTACTTTGCTCAAGAGGGTCTATCCTTATACTGCCAAAGATCAAGCCACAAAACCAATCACAAACCAAACCTGGTACCTGCTCGCACCAGCCACCAAACGAACCATGGCTTCCAATCATCGGTCGGGGATCGGACTAATATCCACCTCACGGTTAGCCCAATACTGCCCCCCTAACCATAGTAATAGTTTTAAAATACATCGAGCCAACTGCTCACCACAATTTTAAAAGACAACATGTGGATTTAATAAGACTAATAATCGACTTACGGGGGTGCATAATTATTGTCTAGGGCTAAACAAAGGTTATTAGGACTCATCAACATCAAGGAGGCTATGAGAGCAATTCGGTTTTAACTAAGCAACATGCCAATCTAAATTAATTATTTTAGTATTTAAAATATGAGTAAAAAATGCATTAGAAAAATTTATATTGCTATATTACGAATAGTTGGGTTCAACATGTTCAAGGGCGTCCAGCTTGCCTTACTGCGTTGAGGGTTCATCTTGGTTGTAGTGGAAGTAGTCGTACTCTGCTCCAGTCTAGATCGGCACCTGCTCCTGGAACTGCTCTGGATCTTGGAATTGCTCGATGGTCAGATCTAGCGCAAGAAACGAGAACCAATAAATAAACGATAGACGAAAAATGGGAAAACGAAAATGAAAACAAAACAAAAATGGAAATGAAACGGGGCCAGAGAGAGTCTGAAGGTAATTCTATCATTTTTAAAATTTTGGAGACTTCATTTGGCAGTGCGGAGGCTATTTTTGGACTCAGTGGCTCAAATGGAGTAAGAATATGTATTTTTGGGATTTTTGGGACTTTTCGGGAATTTTTGGAATTTTTCTGTATTTTTCTAGAATTTTCGTATTATTTAAATCCGAGAAAATAAAAGAAAGGACCGTACAGTAAAACAAAATAGAAAAACCGTATGGTCGTGATACAAGAAAGACCGGCTCGGCCCATGCCCACGGCGAAGGCAAGGCGCGTAAGACGATTGGGCCGGTCCAGTTACGTGAGGGGGGCGCTAACAATGGGCTCGGGCGAGGGGCTTGGGTTTGGTGCCAGGGTGGGGAACAACGGCGGCGGTGTTGCGGTGGCACTGGCGTGGGCTGTCGTCGGCGTGGGAGAAGAAGAGAGCGGGGGAGGGGAGACTCATTGAGAGAGGTCGAGGAAGGGCGAAGGAAAATGGGAGGGGTGAGCACGCGCGGATGGAGGTGGCGGAGCGGTGAGCCACTAGCGGTGATGGAGACTCGGCACACGATGCGGTGTCGTGCGGGTAGCGCGGGGCGGCGAGGAACACGGTGGGAGGCACGGGATGGCGGCGGGTTTGGCCAGAGCCGAAGGCAGCGGCGGCGTGCCAGGCCGGTGTGCTAGGCCGCGGAGATAGACTAGGCCGGGAAGGTACTGGGCCAGCGGAAGCAGGCCCACAAAGGCATAAATCAAGAGCTGTACACTAGTACTCACGATGGTTTCGTATCCCATATCTCTCATTATCCCCATTGCAAGGCGTACACCGTTGCACCGATATGCATTTACCCATACCTAAGTATGGAAGCTCCTTACAAGCAAACCTACCCGGAATGCCTGTGCTACTCCAGTCTTCCAATGTGCAAAGCTAGTTCTAAATAAGTTAAGCCAATCTCATACCAGCACTCGTGCGCCTTTGCTGTAATTTACTTGTAATTGTGGTATTTAGAGGTTGCTTAGTCTATGTTTGGTAGCATTCGGGCATATTAAATGCCGGGGTGTTACAGTTGGTATCGTGAGCTGGTCAGTAGGTCCTTGGAATGTGTATTTTTAGTGTCATGCTAGAGGGTACAACTAAAAAATGTGATGTGGAATAACTTAGAAACATGGCCTAGGTTTTAACTAAAATTTTGTTATAGGATAGCAACATTAAAACTTGCAAAAGTGGTATAACTAATCTAAAATTTGACACACAATGGATGCACAGTAGGAAAAGGGTATGGGTATCGTTTCCTTACGCTTAAATGTTGTATTTAAGCTTTGATGTTGAATGCTTCATTTGATAATGCATGTTGCTATGTCAATGAGATAAATGATTGAATTATTCTTGTGGTGGTGATAAAAGTGGGATTGTGGTGCCGAAGGGTTTCAGTCACCTCTTTTTGGTTCATAGTAAGGGTGAGGTTTGACGGTGTGGCCGGTTAGCGCCATCACCGAAGAACTATTAACCCCTGTAGGAGAAGAGTGCTTACCCTTTCTGTCGTAAATCGGGTAGTTGACTGGAGTCAAATAGAAGAGTTTGGTGGTGGATTCCTTCGTATGTTCTTTGCCGTTCTGACAGTCGGTTTTTTGTTGCTTTTCTTGGCTTTAGTTGAGTTGAATCAAATGAAAAGTGTTGGGTTTGCGCGGATTGTGTCGTTTGCGGTGTGTGGTTCTGTCTTCCTTGGCTGAAGACGAAGAAGAGGAGTCTAGTGTTGCACTTTTTTTGGGCGCCTTTACAGTTTTGATGTTTAGTTCGTTGATTGCTTTATGGGGAAGAAACATTCAATTTATGCCTGTGTTTGTCTTTCTCCGAGGTTAAAGGAGTATTTGCAGAGTTATGCCAGACCTGGCTGTCAGGGCCGAAGTTCTGTGGCTTTGTAGTAGTACGTGGTGTTTGATTTCGTTATTTTACTGGTTTAAGAAATCATCCTTGAAAAACCCTTCTTGTTTCGTGAAAGATTGGGGTTTGGTGTTAAGGATTTATTTGCAAAGGTTTATTTGATCGGTTGGTTCCCTCCCGTGGGAGTCTTTGAGATTGAAAAGTGTTTTGGAGAATTCCTTTGCATGACCAAGTTTGGGTTTGTCTCATTGCAATTTTGAGAGTCAAGTTTCCTTATGAATTTGGGATGAGTTTTAGAACTAAAATGCTGCAAACAAAGTAAGTAGTCTTTTGACTGAAATCGTTTGTCCCTAGTAAGAATTGATGTTTAGCATGTTATGTAGTAGGTAACAATGTGGTTTATGGATTGATGTGTTGCTAAGTTAAATTTTGAGTTGAATCAATTCGATGTGATTAATATCTCTAGCTTGAGAAAAAATAGACTACTAGTGTTGTAGTTTACTCTTAGCGAGAATGATTAAATGTGTTAATGTACATGCTTAGAATCTGTTGCTTTGTTATAAAAGTGCTTATGACCCCCGATAATGTTTAAAGTTTTAAACCCTGATGCATAGTTAAAACATTAAGGTGATGTAGACTGCTGTTACCGTTAAAGAAACTTTGCTGGTTGTTTAAAGATGTTCTAATCTAATGGGGTAATAGAGGAATTTAATCGTGTTGCCTAGTGACTTTAATTTGGAAGTTGATTAGAGTTGCTATTTACGTTGTTGCAAACTACTAGTATATTTGGAAGTATGCAGTTGTGTCCCTTCAATGCTAGTATTGATATCAATTGAGAAGACATAAGACTTATTGTTAATGATGTTGTTAAGGGCAGTGTTAATGCTAGTATTCAATTTATTTTAAATAGTTGGAGTATGTTGTGTGGTGGTAATTTGGTTATCACCTATGTATAGGGTAGCTAAAAGTAATGTTGTTGGTTAATGATTATGCCCGTTTGTTGTTATTGATGACTAAGTAGTGGTGATAATTGTTTAGATTACTTGTTGAAAACCATGGTTAAAATAGAGGAAAATTTTAACATGTTGCGATGGAGTGAGCTTTGGATAATTAACATGATGTACAATTTCATCCTTAATGAATGTATGTCGTAGAATCATATTTACAAACCTTGTCTTGTGGAGATAATACTTATTTGTTGAAGTCGCTTGTTAACTGAATAAGTTTCGATTGTCGAGACGTTTACATATAGGTGGTATGAAAGTTATTGGTTGGTCACGCTGAAAGTATTGTTGGAGCACTTGTTTCAAATCTAGAATATGATGTTATTTGTTATGTTGGTCAATGGGGATCTTGTTGACTTAGTCTTCGTGGGATGTCTTTTCATAAGCATCATAAACTTTATTTATAAGTATTGGGGAAGATAATAAGAGAAAGAATTTGTTGTGAAGCTTTTTGGTTGTATTGTGTTGGGGCTCCTCAGGGAGTAGATAGTAATTATTGAAGTCTTTTAATGGAAAGCGCAGTGGAGTACTAGAGATGGTTCTTTTTATGCTGAGCTTGTGTTTAAAAGCTTTTGGACCGGTTTGGTTGTTTGCCATTTTGGTTGAAGGGTTTTCGGTCAAGGTGTTCCATATGCTGTATTTCAGAGTTTCCCTAAAACTCGTAGAAATTGGTGCAAATATTTGGTTTTGGCTAATTTGTTTAGTCGGTGCTATGAGTATGGATTTACACCCCAAAAGTTTTTGAGTGGATCGCGCTCCTTCGCGTCCACACTGAATTATCTTTGGAATAAATTTTAAAGGAAACAGATGAACTTAGTGGGTTGTGTTGGAAACTGTCGGGACCCCGAATTTGCAAATCCGGACCCTCTGTGTATTCAGCACTAGTCCAGGAACGCGCTAGTGCACACAGTCTTAACATCGGTATATATCACAATCATACCAAACGATACTATCAAAGTACTTTATTTAAATAATCAAAGGGTTACTCGACCTTATGGCCAAGTTACAAATATATGCCTTGCAAGGCAAAACTTATTGAAAGAGAAATAACAAAGAAATGAAAAATCAAATAAACTGTGGCGCCATCCAAGATACCACAGGCAACCGATCGGGCTCGCATCCCTAAGTAGACGGGTCCTCTTGGAACTCCTCTTCCGAAATCGGCGTAGTCTCCTCTTCAACTGGTATTGTGTTGAGGCAAGGGTGAGTACTTGGTACTCGACAAGTCATGCATGAGAATGCAAGCTAATATACTATATGCATGGCTTGGTACAAAGGAATAGCTCAGGGTATATTTGCAAAGAAATGTGACTTTTGACAAGTAACAAAAGTAGATTCGAAAGCAGTAGAAATAAGTAAAGCATAAATAACTTTTCAGGAAATTTGATAATCATTTGCCCCATCCTAAACCACATTTCCATCATCTTCATTATTAAACCAACCCAACTTTTCAAATCCAAGTTATTTTCGTAAAGTCTAACCCTTGACTGTAATTCCCGAGCATTGTCCAAGATCGTGGACTCGGCTATTCAAATAGATTCTACACTCTGCAGAGGTTATGCACTTTACCCACAAGATACAATCCACTCACCACGTCACCGTAGTGAATCGCCATACAAAAGTATGCGAATGAGCGATCATAACAAAGCCTTCTAAGCCTCAAACAACACAGTGGTCCTCTCCGGTTCAGGCTCTACACCATCCCTTCCCTTAGCCAAGACAAAGTATGGGACCAACACACCGTTAGATGGGTATCTCGGCCACGACCACGATACGCCCCTGCATAATCACACAAACGGTGTAATCGACACCCGAGGCTCCACAAGTGAGTCCTTAGCGACTTAGTCAACTAGGGCCGTCCCATTCCACCCATGTGGTTGCAAGTATGACCCAGCTTCAAAGGCTTGCAAGGTTAAGTCCTTAGAGTGACCAGGCAAGACTACCCGAAGAACCAAATCAACATTCCCAATGCCACAACTGCCCACCTGATTACTCTTGCCACATGCCCTGGCCGAAATCGTTTATCAAACCCCGCTTGATTACCATGCACCACGTAAGCCGTCAACATCACATGATACTTTTCCAAAACAGGTTCAATATATCATTAAGTCCATATTATCATTTGATTGTCCAAAATCATGTCATGAGCACGAAAGGTGTCTAAGCAAAGATACTACAACGGTCTAAACCCATGTTGGCAATTTAATAATGTCCAACTAGTAAACCACAACTAGGGTGACGAGGATCATGGCACATACTTAGATAATCAAGGTGTCATAAAGCAAATTGGTATTTATCTAACCCCATGTTTAAACAAAGTATCTTTCTAATTAAACTAGCATGCAATAGTTTAAATCAAAATAGATTTCAAATAGGATCAACATGGTCAAAGCACAACTTGCCTTCAAAAAGTACTTGCTCTTGGTCTTGAGTTGGATCCCGAGTCAACACTTCTCCCTCGAATCCTTCCTGCACTTCAACGTCTCACTCGTAGCGTGCAAATAGCAAATACCCAATAAACAATAGGCAAAACATCCCAAAACTCCAAATAAAATCCATAAACAGAGAGAACGTAATTTTCTGGATTTTTAGAAACTGGAATCACAAATTTGGAGTTAAAACGCAAAAGTTATGATTTATTAAAGTTTAAATAATCAATTAAATAATATTACAGAGAAAAACTTTAGTCCAAAAATTAAATAAAATTCATATTTAGGTAGATCTCAATTTTATACAAATTTAGAAATTTGAATCGCTCAACTCGGAGTTGAAACGCAAAAGTTATAAGCGTTTGAAGTTTGAATCTAAATTTGAATCAATATTTCGAATTAATAAATCATTTTCTTTTCGGAAATTAATTATTGCGCCAAGATGGACACGTGTCGACCTCGATTGGCTGGCCGACGTCGGCCGGTCCATGGACTCGGTCCCACGCTGGCTCGGGTCCACGGTGGACTCGGTCCACGACTTCACGCCTCATCGACATGTGGGCCCCACCGCTGGCCGGGTTTCACGACGCTGCGATCGTGGTCGACACGTGGGGCCTCTCCGACCGCGGGTCCCGCTGTCGAGACACGCTCCCACGCCGCTGGGCGCGGCCGAAAGACACGCGTGGCACAATCTCGCCGCTGATTTGAAAATCAACGGTCGGATTGGATCTAGACCTCTCGCTCAAAACTACACGGTTGATCCGGCCGCTCGATCTAGATCGGACGGTCCAGATCTAACCCTAAAGCTACAACACAACTAACCACGACCGCATTTATCTAAATCTAACGGTTGAAACCTAATCGAGAGACGGAAACAAGAACGCGACGCGTGGCCTCACCTCGCGCGTTGGATCTCGATCCAACGGTGCACCGAGCTCGCGGACGACGATGGCTCATGGCGGCGCGGCCGCCGGCTGGCCGAGGACGGCGACCACCCTAACGGGCGCCGGGCGCTCTCCGCCAAGTGAGTGCACTCCAAGAGGTGCGCCGACGCAAGGTTCTCGATCCGAGCTTGAAGGCGGCGAGGATGACGAACGGCGCCGGAAACGAAGAAAACCACGGCACTCCCCAAACTCCGGCGAAATCGCGAGGCGACGGCGGCGGCTTGGGCGTTGGAACTTAGGGCAATAGGCGCAGACACGAACGGCGATCTCGGCGATAACCCACGCCTTAAATGGCCTCGCAGCGTGCACAAAGCGGAAACCTAATCGGTCACGGCGGCTATGCGCGGCGGCGAGTCCGGCCGGCCACGGAAGACGACGCCAATCCCAGCCGCCCACGCTGTCACGATCAACGCCACGATCGCACGGCGCAATCGGTCCGGTCGACGCGGCTCGAACCCAGACGGGCGGATCTCGGCCGTTGGATCTTGATCCAACGGTTGGGATCAATTAGGTTTTCAAGTTGGTTCGGCCGAGTCAATCGCTCGGTCGGACTCGAGTCCGACTTCGGTCGGATGAACAAGATTTGACCCGAGTTGGATTTTCCAGCGATTTAATAATTAAAATAATTCCCAAGAATTCATTTAATTCATTAAAAATAGCAAAAGACTCGTAAAAATTCTAAAAAATTCTGGAAAATATTTTAGATCATTTTGGACTCAAATAAAATATTTCCAGCAAAATTTTATTTGCAAAATTAAATTCTTTAATTATTTCAAAATGGAATAAATTCAAATAAATTCCAAATAAATCCAAATAAATTCCAGAAAATTCCAAAATTCACCAAAGTGCCAAATCACACATGAATTTAAGAAAAGCAAAATTTTGGGGTGTTACAAACCTCCCTTAATAGAATCTCGTCCCCGAGATTCAGGGCTTACTAAAGGAATAGGTTTGGAAATTCTTTCTTCAAATCCTCCTCGCGCTCCCAAGTCGCTTCACTTTCTTCATGGTTGCTCCACTGAACTCTACAGAAACGGGTTGACTTGTTTCTAGTTTCTCGATCCATTGTGTCCAGAATCCTCACAGGATGTTCCTTATAAGTCAAGTCCTCTTGCAACTCGATTGCCTCTAGCGATGTCTGCTCTCAGGAACTCTGAGACATTTCTTCAATCGGGACACATGGAATACGCCGTGTACTCCTCGCTAACGATCGTGGCAACTCCGGTGGTAAGCAACTTCGCCTCTGCGGCTCAAAATCTTAAATGGTCCAACATAACGGGTGCGAGTTTCCCTTTGGCATGGAACCTCTTAACTCCCGAGAGGCGTAACTCGAGGTATACAAAGTCTTCTCGGTTCAAAACTCAAGTCTCGACGACGATTGTCAAGATAACTCTTTTGTCGAGATTGGGCTATCTTCAACCTTTCCCTAATCATAGCGACCGCTTCTTCACCTCTTGAAGAATATCGTGCCCAAAGACACGGCGCCACGGTCTCATTCCAATTCAATGGCGTCCGACAGGTCGACCATACAAAGGCCTCGAAAGGTGACATCTCGTAAACTAGCACGATAACTATTGTTGTAATCGAACTCGGCATATGGCAAACTCTTATCCCAAGAGGTAGCATAAGCCAATGCACAAGCTCTCAACATATCCTCCAGATCTGGTTGACTCTTTCTTGCCTGTCCATCCGTCTCGTGGATGATAAGTCAGATCAAGTTTAAACGGGTTCCCATGGCTTCATGCAACTTATTCCGTAACCTTGAGGTAAATTGGGTACCTGTCCGATACAATCCTCTTTGGCACTCCGTGCAAACAGACAATCTCGATCATGTACAACTCGCTAACTTATCTCCCGAGTAGGTGGTCTTCACGGGGATAAAATGGGCTACTTTGGTCAAGCGATCCACTATAACCCATATGGAGTCATAACCTCCTTGAGTCTTCGGCAAACCGGTAATGAAATCCATTCCGATTTCCTCCCACTTCCACTCAGGTATCTTCAATTTGTAGCAATCCTCGCTGGTCTCTCGATGCATTGCCTTGACTCTCTGGCATACGCCGCACAATGCAACATGCTCGGCAACTTCACGTTTCATGCTCGGCCACCAGAATCTCTCCTTCAGATCCTGATACATCTTGGCGCTTCCAGGATGAATTGAATACTTAGAGTCATGGGCTTCTTCCAGAATCAGTTGCTTTAACTCCTTTCTGTTAGGCACACAAATACGATCCTTCATCCACAACGTGCCTTGCTCATCCAACTTGAAGTCCTCTGCCTTGCCCTCCTCCTTGACGGACTTAATCCTGCGGATCTTGTCATCATCCTTCTGTCCTTCTCGGATCTGATTCTCTAGGGTAGGCTTTACTTCTAATGCGGCCAAGAATCCGCTAGGTACTACCTCAATCTTCATCTTCTGAAAATCCTCACATAACTCATCCTGACTTGTGGCTAGCAACGTACTCACGGTATGGCTTTTCCGACTCAGAGCATCGGCTACTACGTTGGCCTTCCCGGGATGGTAATGGATTCCAACATTATAGTCCTTGATCAACTCTAACCATCTCCTCTGCCTCATATTCAGATCCGACTGGGTGAATATGTACTTAAGGCTCTTATGATCCGTATATACTTCACATCTGTTTCCAATCAGATAGTGACGCCATATCTTCAAGGCATGCACTACGGCAGCTAACTCTAGGTCATGTGTCGGATAATTTTCCTCATGCGGCCTCAATCGCCTTGATGCATAAGCGGCGACCTTTCCATTCTGCATCGACAAGACACATCCAAGTCCTTGGCGCGATGCGTCACAATAAATATCGAAGCTTTGAGCAACATCCGGTAGAACTAACACCGGTCTTGATGTCAATCGCTTCTTCACTCTGAAATCCTTTCTCACATTCTCAAGCGTCCATGCAAACTTCTTTTCCTTCTTCAGCAATTGCGTAAGAGGTTTCGCAATTGTCGAGAAGCCTTCAATGAAACGGCGGTAGTATCCCGCCATTCCAAGGAAACTCCGAATCTGGGTCACAGTCTTCGGCTGCTCCCAATGTAACACAGCTTCTACTTTGCTTGGATCCACGGCGACTCCTTCTGCGGTCATTACATGTCCAAGAAACTCCACCTTGTCCTTCCAAAAATCACACTTGCTGAACTTGGCGAAAAGTTGCTGTTCCTCGCCTTTTCCAAAACTCGCCTTAAGTGTTCGGCATGTTCATCCTCCTCGTCTTGGAGTAGATTAGGATATCGTCTATGAACACGACGACAAACTTGTCCAAATATTCCATGAACACCTTATTCATCATATTCATGAAATAAGTGGCGCATTAAATCGGCCCAAAGGACATAATCAGTAAACTCGTAATGTCCATATCTTGACGAGAATGCGATCTTGAATATCCTCCGATCGGATCTTCAATCGATGGTATCCCGATCTCAGATCAATCTTGGAGAAACTCGGCTCCTCTTAATCGATCAAACAAATCATCAATCCTGGGTAGCGGATACTTATTCTTTACGGTGACTTCATTGAGTGCACGGTAGTCAATGCACATCCTGAAACTCCGTCCTTCTTCTTGACAAACAAAGCGGTGCTCCCACGGCGACGAACTCGGCCTCGATAAATCCTTTCTCCATTAACTCTTCTAGCTGTTTCTTCATTTCTACCAACTCCTCGGTAGACATCCGATAGGGTCTCTTTGCTATCGGTCTGTACAGTACAAGCTCTATCACAAACTCTATGTCCCCGTCTGGCGGCATACTGTAGATCTTCGGGAAAAACATCGGGTACTCATTCACTTTGGGACATCCTCTATGCTGATTGCCTTAAATCGTTAACCATCAACTGTCCATCTCTAACCGCAGTGGCTTGAAATTCCACTTTCTTCCCACACGGGCTCTCAACTGAGATAGTCCTTCGTCCACAATCCAATACAGCCTTGTGCTTGGATAACCAATCCATTCCCAATATAACATCTAAGGTCTGGGTCTCCAAAATTATAAGGTTTGCTAGGAACTCTATTCCATCTATTAGTATTCTCACCCCGGAACATCCTACTTCCGTTCGGAGCTCGGAACCAGGGGTTTGAACTAAAAGCATGCACTTAAGTCTTGCAACTCTCAAGTCATTTCTAGCAGCAAAGCCTTGCGAAACAAACGAATGCGAAGCTCCAGAGTCAAACAAAACTGTTGCAGGTACTGAGTTAACAAGTAACTTACCCAGTACGACGTCCGTAGCATTTTGCAGTGCATCCGCGGTGACATGGTTGACTCGGCCTCTCACCACGATGCAGGTGTGGCTCTGGTCTTTGGCGTCCTAGCTGGGGTGGTTCCTAGGTTGAAGCGAATCGGGTCGCTCTCGCTGTCTTCTTTGGACAAGCTGTTGGCAAAGTGTCTGGCTCGTTGCTTATTGTAGCGTCTCACTTGTTCCTTCTTTGTTGCTGGGGTAGCGTTTCTAGCGAAGTGGGGTTTGGTAGTTCGATTGGCAGGTCTTGGTGGGGATGGTGTCCTTGTCGATTCGTGGTTGGAATCAAGAATTGATTTGGTGCAACTCTCAAGCGCCGCTTGCGCTCCCGACGTGATCCTTGTTGCATCTGCGCTTCTGTTCTCATCCAGGTTCCTTGCGCTTGTCCTCAAGAATAAGCGCCTTATTCACCAATTCTTGGAAATCTGGAAAGGTGTGGGTGATCAACCCTACTTGCAATCCCGAGTTAAGTCCCTTCATAAAACGAGGTATGCGGATTTATCTGTCGCTACATCCTCAGTGCGTAGCGTGCTAGCTGTGTGAACTTGTTCAGGTAGTCGGCCACCGGCTGATTACCTTGCTTGATGCTCTGAACTCCTCCTTCTTAAGGTCCATGATTCCTTCAGTGCACGTGATCTTGTCGGAATGCACCGTGAACTCTTCCCAAGTGATATCTTGAGGGTTCTCTGCGTGGCACGAAGTTCTCCCACCATTCGTAATTTGTTCCTTCCAACTGATGAGAAGCGTAGAGTACCTTCTCATTTCCTATGCATTGAGCTATGTGTAACTTCCTCTCGATTGATCTTAACCAATCATCGGCCTCCAATGGATTGGCATTCCCAGAGAAAGTGGGTGGGTGAGTCCTCATGAACTCTGACAGCCTTGTATTCTGGCGTGGTCCCTGATTAACTTGATTAGCAGTGGCCTGAGCAGAGACGTGCTGCATTTGTTGCATCATAGCATGCATCAACTGAGTCTGGGCAGCAAGAAAGGCTCCAAAACTCTGCATATCAACTGGTGGTGCTGGTGCTCCATCATTGGGGTTTTCTGCTGGGCGAGATCCACTCCCATTGCTTCCCAAGTTTCCACGGGTGTTCACCATCTGTCGATTTGCTCTAGGTTTAGAGATGAGAGGGAAACAAGAATAGACAAGTAATATGGAACTTATGCGGGCGAAAGGGGTAACTTTAAGGTCCAACTTTATTATTAATAACTTGGTATGGCTGCTTACAATGCCTAAGGGCCTTGCAACACATAATGCACACTCAAAGAAACAATGAAAATCCAAATCGAGCTAACTCACGGAGTCTAACGCCTAAAGGGTGACTCTTTCTTCTATGACGCGACTCGGCGAAGGAGTCTCACTATAGAACCTATGCTCACTCATCGAGAAAACCTCCACGGCACGGTACGGGTCCGTGGCATAGGCGTAAACGACGCCATGTCCAAAGCAACTATGTCCTCTGTGGTAGTCGAAGAAGCGATGTCCTCATCGAGATCCGACTCCTCCGGATCCGGCTCGTGTAGCTCAAATCTTGGCTCCGGTCTGGTCCGTACAAAGTCATCTCCAACTCGTCAATCCTTCGCAGAAGATGTGCCACATACTCTTGAGCTTCCCGCCATCTATTCTTCTCTGTCGTGATCTCCTTGCGGGCCTTCTGTAGCTCCTTGCTTGTATTATCTAGTACATCCTCCTGGGCGACGACAAATCGTGCCAACTGTGTAACCGTGGCATCCTCATCCTGAATCGCCTTCGGGTCGAGAAGGTTATCGCTGCGCGGATGGTAACGGAACACCGTACTCTCCAATTCTCTGGCGTAGATACGGGTAATGTGCCGCATTGCGCGTCGTGATACTTCTTGGATACCCATCTGCATTGTAGATCTCCTGGCGGCAGTGTATCGGGCGATTGCCTGGGCCCTTTTTCCTAGCAGGTACCTCAATCCTCACGTCACAAGCCTTGATCAATCCCGCTTGTCTGATCACTTCCACTTGGTATTGGGGCTTCTCAAAATCTCCGAGAGTCTGTAGCATATGCCAAAGTTCCGCGGCGTGACCAACTCCCAGATCAACGTAGTTGAACTCTTCCTCCATCTGTCACAAGAGTGCTTTACGTAAGAACCCGGAATTTTTAAATTGTGACAAGGTAAGGGAAAATTTCAGCAAGAGACAAGAAAAGAGAGAAGGGGATAAGTCGAGATGTCATTTCTTGTCTTCACAAATTTTTAGCTTTTAGAAAATAGGTTTTATCCTCACTACGACCATTCTAACTTAGGGTTGAGCCTACAGTCAAGTATGGCTTTGATACCACCTCTGTCGGGACCCCGAATTTGCAAATCCGGACCCTCTGTGTATTCAGCACTAGTCCAGGAACGCGCTAGTGCACACAGTCTTAACATCGGTATATATCACAATCATACCAAACGATACTATCAAAGTACTTTATTTAAATAATCAAAGGGTTACTCGACCTTATGGCCAAGTTACAAATATATGCCTTGCAAGGCAAAACTTATTGAAAGAGAAATAACAAGAAATAAAAATCAAATAAACTGCGTGGCGCCATCCAAAGATACCACAGGCAAACCGATCGGGCTCGCATCCCTAAGTAGACGGGTCCTCTTGGAACTCCTCTTCCGAACCGGCGTAGTCTCCTCTTCAGCGGTATTGTGTTGAGGCAAGGGTGAGTACTTGGTACTCGGCAAGTCATGCAGAATGCAAGCTAATATACTATATGCATGGCTTGGTACAAAGGAATAGCTCAGGTATATTTGCAGATGTGACTTTTGACAAGTAACAAAAGTAGATTCAAAGCAGAGAAATAAGTAAAGCATAAATAACTTTTCAGGAAATTTGATAATCATTTGCCCCATCCTAAACCACATTTCCATCATCTTCATTATTAAACCAACCCAACTTTTCAAATCCAAGTTATTTTCGTAAAGTCTAACCCTTGATTGTAATTCAGAGCATTGTCGATCGTGGACTCGGCTATTCAAATAGATTCTACACTCTGCAGAGGTTATGCACTTTACCCACAAGATACAATCCACTCACCACGTCGGTAGTGAATCGCCATACAAAAGTATGCGAATGAGCGATCATAACAAAGCCTTCGGAAGCCTCAAACAACACAGGTGGTCCTCTCAGGTTCGTGCTCTACACCATCCCTTCCCTTAGCCAAGACGAAGTATGGGACCAACACACCGTTAGATGGGTATCTGGCCACAGCCACGATACGCTCCCCGCACAATCACACAAACGGTGTAATCGACACCTGAGGCTCCACAAGTGAGTCCTTAGCGACTTAGTCAACTAGGGCCGTCCCATTCCAGCCATGTGGTTGCTAGTATGACCCAGTTCAAAGGCTTGCAAGGTTAAGTCCTTAGAGTGACCTAGGCAAGACTACCCGAAGAACCAAATCAACATTCCCAAAGCCACAACTGGCCCACCTGATTACTCTTGCCACATGCCCTGGCCGAAATCGTTTATCAAACCCCGCTTGATTACCATGCACCACGTGCGTCAACATCACATGATACTTTTCCAAAACAGGTTCAATATATCATTAAGTCCATATTATCATTTGATTGTCCAAAATCATGTCATGAGCACGTAGTGAGTCTAAGCGACATACTACAACGGTCTAAACCCATGTTGGCAATTTAATAATGTCCAACTAGTAAACCACAACTAGGGTGACGAGGATCATGGCACATACTTAGATAATCAAGGTGTCATAAAGCAAATTGGTATTTATCTAACCCCATGTTTAAACAAAGTATCTTTCTAATTAAACTAGCATGCAATAGTTTAAATCAAAATAGATTTCAAATAGGATCAACATGGTCAAAGCACAACTTGCCTTCAAAAAGTACTTGCTCTTGGTCTTGAGTTGGATCTGAGTCAACACTTCTCCCTCGAATCCTTCCGGCACTTCAACGTCTACTCGTAAAGCGTGCAAATAGCAAATACCCAATAAACAATAGGCAAAAACATCCCAAAACTCCAAATAAAATCCATAAACAGAGAGAACGTAATTTTCTGGATTTTTAGAAACTGGAATCGTCAAATTTGGAGTTAAAACGCAAAAGTTATGATTTATTAAAGTTTAAATAATCAATTAAATAATATTACAGAGAAAAACTTTAGTCCAAAAATTAAATAAAATTCATATTTAGGTAGATCTCAATTTTATACAAATTTAGAAATTTGAATCGCTCAAATCGGAGTTGAAACGCATAAAAGTTATAAGCGTTTGAAGTTTGAATCTAAATTTGAATCAATATTTCGAATTAATAAATCATTTTCTTTTCGGAAATTAATTATTGCGTCGGCATGGACACGTGTCGACCTACTGATTGGCTGGTGGCGTCGGCCGGTCCATGGACTCGGTCCCACGCTTGGCTCGGGTCCACGGTGGACTCGGTCCCACGACTCACGCCTCATCGACATGTGGGCCCCACCGCTGGCCGGGTTTCACGACGCTGCGTGGCGTGGTCGACACGTGGGCCCCTCGACTCGCGGGTCCCGCGTGTCGAGACACGCTCCCCACGCTGCGTGGCGCGGTGAGCACACGCGTGGCACAATCTCGGCCGTTGATTTGAAAATCAACGGCCCGCATTGGATCTAGACCTCTCGTTCAAAACTACACGGTTGATCCGGCCGTTCGATCTAGATCGGACGGTCCAGATCTAACCCTAAAGCTACAACACAACTAACCACGACCGCATTTATCTAAATCTAACGGTTGAAACCTAATCGTAGACGGAAACAAGATAGCGGCGTGGCCTCGCCTCGTGCGTTGGATCTCGATCCAACGGTGCACCGAAGCTTCATGACGACGATGGCTCGCGGCGGCGTTGCGGCTGCCGGCGAGGACGGCGACCACCCTAACGGCGCCGGGCGTCTCGGCCAAGTGAGTGCACCGGTAGAGTGCGCCGACGCAAGGTTCTCAGATCCGAGCTTGAAGGCGGCGGAGGATGACGAACGGCGCCGGAAACGAAGAAAAACCACGGCGGCACTCCCCAAACTCCGGCGAGAAATCGCGAGGCGACGGCGGCGGCTTGGGCGTTGGAACTTAGGGCAATAGGCGCGCACACGAACGGCGATCCTCGGGCGATAACCCACGCCTTAAATGGCCTCGGCAGGCGTGCACAAAGCGGAAACCTAATCGGTCACGGTGGCTATGCGGCGGCGAGTCGGCTTGGCCGCACGGAAGACGACGCAATCTCAGCCCCACGCAGCGTCACGATCAACGGCCACGATCGCACGGCGCAATCGGGTCCGGGTCGGACGCGGCTCGAACCGGTACGGGCGGATCTCGGCCGTTGGATCTTGATCCAACGGTTGGGATCAATTAGGTTTTCAAGTTGGTTCGGTCGAGTCAACTGGCTCGGGTCGGACTCGAGTCCGACTCGGTCGGATGAACAGTACTTGACCCGAGTTGGATTTTCCAGCGATTTAATAATTAAAATAATTCCCAGTAATTCATTTAATTCATTAAAAATAGCAAAAGACTCAGAAAAATTCCAGAAAAATTCTGGAAAATATTTTAGATCATTTTGGACTCAAATAAAATATTTCCAGCAAAATTTTATTTGCAAAATTAAATTCTTTAATTATTTCAAAATGGAATAAATTCAAATAAATTCCAAATAAATCCAAATAAATTCCAGAAAATTCCAAAAATTCACCAAAGTGCCAAATCACACATGAATTTAAGAAAAGCAAAATTTTGGGGTGTTACAGAAACTCTTGAGATTTAATTTGTAACTCTTTTTGGCTAGAGTTGGAGTTGTTTTGAAAATGTGTGTGATGTTTGCGAGTGCTTCAAAAAGGTGGACTTTATGAAAGTGTTACAAAGTGATTTTGTTAGTGAGGTGTTCCCCTTTTGGGAATGAGTTTCCCTCTCCTTGAGGAGTTTGTGATGGTTGTGGGTGTGATACTATGGAATGTCGAGACTTTATAATTTGTGATAATAGGTTATAAAATGTGGTAAAATGGGATAGGTTGGGGATTTTGCAACTAAAACCCTGAGATTTCACGTTTTAACGCGTTCGTCTGTTCAAGGGCTTAGGGCCTCTCCGAGGTCGATTTGGGCCTTGGGGGGAATTCGTGGGCCGGAGGTGGGGCACTTGGGCCCATGTGGGAGTAGTGGGGGGGCAGCACACCCTGCTGCCCTAGCCCCCACCCCTCCATTGCGCAGCCCCCATCCCCTCATCTCCCATCTCCTCCTCTTCCTTCACACCCCAAGCCGCACCACCCTCCTCCTTGCGCCTCCTCCCCCACCACCACGTGCCCTTGCTGCGTCCCCCTCGCTGCCATGCCACGCCATGGTGCTGCCCTCGCCGGTAGGAGGATCCGCGACGAGGAGAACCGGTGGCCACGTCGCGTGGGGAGAGATCGGGTGGAGTTTGCGCGAAGGAGAGCGATCGATTCGTGGTTCTTCAAGAAGGTAATGGGGGAAACCTTTGGGGATTGATTAGATACTGTGTAGTGGTGGATTATCATGTTTTTAGATCAAGGGAGGTGCTGCCATGGGTTAGATCTAATGAAAACTAGAGTTGTATTCGCGTTCTGTTCGGGCAGATTGGGAACCCGAACTAGGTCAGGCGTTTTCGCCAATTTAGAGTTGGATTCTGGTCGTACGGACTTTTAGGAAGTTCTAGATAATTTCATTATCTTTCCGTGCATATAAAGAAAGTTAAAATCCGCCCAGCCGTTTAGGAGATATGGCCGTTTTACCAAGCGCTGTCAAATCTGTGACGAGATTGGGACAGTTCGTGTTCAACGTTAGATTAAACAACATTAGAGTCCGAATCAGTCTTTCCCTATAACTAGAAAAAGTTGGGAAATTTCCTAAGCTACGCGGGATGAACTTGTTTATTCAATTTGCAGTCCAAGAACAGAAGTTATGCCCATTGAAGTCTGCTGTCCCGAAGGGACAGATTTGCTGTTTTCTGATTTTAGGAGTTGTATGCGAAGTCGGGTAGTGGGATTTATTTGTGTACTGTATTGTGGACCCAATTTGAGTGAGTGGCACGTGTTTGCAGGTGGTGTGCCTCCGGGAGTGCCCTCAACCTCTCGTCACTCCGTTACTCGTGGGTGAAGGCAAGTGTGTTGCGTGGATTGTATGTTATAAGTGTTGCTAGAATTGCTTGATAGTATTTGGGCTAGATAACATGTTGTCTTGCCATGAATTACATGTATTGCTTGATATGAAGCCATTATGCCATGATTTAAATGTACTTATTGTTGATAAGTGGATTACATGCCATGTGATGATATGCAATACTCCTATATATGTGTACGTTGTTGTCCATTTTGCATACATGGCATATTTTCATGGCCGGCCGGTGAGATAAGTCATAACTATTCCGGGAGGGTCGGTGAGAACCGTTATGACTAGTCCGGGGCTATTCTTGAGTAAGACCTACATCGTGATTCCATCCACCGTGGTGAATGGAAGCGAGTGATAGGCACCCTCCATCTTCGGGATGGAAGGGGGAAAAAGGGTGCATGCCGACGGGTGTGCACTCAACCATACCGGTATGAGTTTCCAAGGAGACATGTGCATTGCATTGCATTAATGAAATATGTATATGATGATGTTTATGAGATGACGATGTGAATACTTATGAGTTGCTCACGAGATGAGTACATGGATGCTTAAAAGATGTTTGAAATGCTAACCATGTTGTGTTATGATGTGCTTTTGGAGATTGGTGATGATGGTTTGTTGACTTGATCCTTGTTGATTCATTTCAATACACTTTGCTGAGTTTTGAACTCACGCTTGTGTTTTATGTTGTTTTTAGGTACCTTGAGATCGGCATGAGGGAAAAGGGGAATAGTCACACATCTCCACGTAGTTCACGCAATTGATTCCACAATGGAATTATTTGGAGTCATGACAATAAACTTAATGTGATACCATTGATGTTTATGGTTTAGATGTGTGCTAGGATTGCCTTATTCGTTTCATTTGACTAATGATGACTTTAGAATGCTTAACGTGGACTTATATTGCTTAGTGTCGCTTATTAGTGCTGTTTTAGATGTTTCATATTATGTCATATTCTGCTATGCTATTATGGTTGCTCGAGATCATGATTAAACAAAGGAGATGCTGCGAAATTTTCGGTTCTAGCAATTGTTCCTTTGCTGTAATTTTCCTTTATTTGTAGTATTTAGATGATACGTAATCTATGTTTGGTAGCATTCAGCGTATTAGATGCCGGGGTGTTACTGCTTGGTATCGAGCTGGTTGTAGGTCCTGGAATGTGTATTTAGTGTCATACTATAGGTTCAACTAAAATATGAAGTGGGATAACCTAGAAACATGGCTTAGGTTTTACTTAAAACTTTGCCATAGGATAGCAACATTAAAACTTGTGTAAGTGGAATAATTAATTTAAAACTTGACACACTCTGTTGCACAGTAGGAATGGGTATGGGTACCGTTGCTTTACGCTTAAATGTTGTATTTAAGCTTTGGTGTTGAATGTTACATTTGGTAATATATGTTGCTATGTTTATGAAAGAATTGATTATGTTGATACATTTGAGATTATGTGGGTAGTGGTGCCGAAAGGGTTTCGGTCACCTTACATTGTTTGTAGTAATGTTGGGTTTGTGGTGTGGCGGTTAGTGCCATCACCGATGGACTTTAACCTCCTGTTGGGAGAGTGCTTATCCTTTCATGCGTAGATTGGGTAGTTGGTTGGAGTCGAGTAGTAGAGTTGTGGATTGACCATCCGAATTTCCTTTGCCGTTTTGATGAACGGTTTTGGTTGGTTTTTGGTTGGTTGAAATAAAAGAAAAAGGGTTCGGTTTTGGATACTCACCGATAGTTCTTTTGGTGGTTTTGGTTTTGTCTTCTTTGGTTGAAGACAAAAGAAGAATTTAGGGTTGCGTCTCTTTTGGTCGCCTGGCCAGCTTTGACGCCCGATTTGTTGTTTGTCTTATAGAGAAACTTATAGATTGATTCTTGGGTTACCATTCTCCAATTTGAAAAGAAGTTATTGAAGTTTCGATGAAAAATCTAAGTCGCATGGATTTATGTCTTAGGGTTTTGTCGGAAAGGATGTGGTTGATCGGTTGCTTTACGGAGAAAGTTTTCAATTTATTCTTGTGTTTGTCTTTCTCCGAGGTTTAAAAGAGTTATTGCGGTGTTGTGCTAGACCTCGTTGTCGGGGTCTAAGTGGTGTTTGATCGCAATGATGACTTGCTTGGGAATTCATCTTTGAAAACCCGTTTGTTTCGTGAAAGTTTGAAGTTTGGGGTTATGGCCTTATCTGAAAGAAAAAAAAAGATTTGGTTAATCGCTTGGTTTTCCCTCTTGCAGCCATCTTCCATCGCGGAAGTTGTTGATCTCGAGAGTTGTGGAGTAGTTGCGTGTCGGCATTTGGGAATTTAAGTGTTGATTTCTCTTGTGATTTATGGTTGAGCTTTCCGGAAGGAAAGGTGTTTTGGGTGTTGTTCTTTTCTGGAGCAATTTTGGTTTCCTCAAGAGTTGGGTGCGTGATTCACGCGGATGTTTAAGAAGTTAAGTGTATGACGAGAAGTTAGAGTTTTCGGATGATATGAGCTGGTGGTTCGGTTAAAGTGAATTTGTTGTTTGTTTAAAGATAAACTAAAATGTTGTGTTGATAAGAGATGATTAAACGAGACGTCAGGTGATCCAAGGTGAAAGTTGATTAGTGGTGTGTGCAAAGTGATGCGGGTTATGGAATCTAATGGATGTTTTGAGATAAGTTAGCATAGAATGTCTCGGTTGACGAACTTGTTATAGCAAGAAGATGGTGTGAAATTCTGTCTATTGTAGCTGGTGGGTCGACAATATGACTTAAAATACGTGTAATCAATTAATGAGGATATATGGAATGATTGTAGGAAAGGTTGAATTATTCTTGACAGATGTCCATGCAGGATCGATTTATGAGGAATGTCTAGTGGAGATCGTGTCGCGTGGTTAGTATTAATTATTGGTGGAATGAACAGGTGATATGGAATATGTGACTTAGGGATTATACCCAGGGTAATTGTTGATTACGTCGGAATAATTGTAAAGAGATGTGTGCTACGCTTGGGATAATAAGTTGCATGAATAATGGTTCGTCATGGTTAGTAGACCAAAAGAAGTTGTTGATATGCGTCTTATGTTGGATTAAGCGATAAGATAATTGTCTTTGGAGTTGTGAGAACGTGGTTCTCCTTGTTGATTGTCATACGGTAGATATGGTCTATGGTTCGTTGGTAATATAATCAATTGTGGTTATATGAACAGTGAAAAGTGATTTTATTAAGAGCAGATGTTGTAGCTTGTGTGCAACAATGTTGGATTTCTCGGGTTTTGGGTGATTATGACATCCGTATTGGCTAAGAGTATTGGAATGCGAGTAATGGTGGGATTTGAGTCGAACTTTCTTTTGAAGGTTTAAGGATTCAAATGAATGTATAAATTTTCTGGGAGTGCCTGCCTCTTTGTTTAGGCGTCTTGATTAGTGTGCAATAAATTCTCCCCTGATTAAGTGGCATTTTGTCAAGTTACAAACTTGACTCCGATGATTGGAAATATGGATGAAAGAGTAGTATTTGAAGTAACCGGCTTATGGGTTCCAAATGTGGTGTGGTATTGAACCATGCCAATCTTTGGATTTGGGCTAATCTGTTTAGTCTATGCTATGAGTATGGATTAACACCCAAAGCGTTGGAGTGGGACGCTTTCTTTAGCGTTCAACTGATTTATCTTTGGTAACCCTGGAGTTAAGTGCTTAAATTGTAATTCTTTCGTGACTAGAGTTGGATTTATTTGGGAAACGTGTGTGGTGTTTGCGAGCGTTTCAAAAAGGTAAATCTTATGATTGTTTCGTAAGTGATTTTGTTGGTAAGGTGTTCCCTGCTGGGAATGTGTTTCCTTTCTCTTTAAGAGAATTGGTAGCGGTTATTAGGCGTAGATGTTTGATTTGAGAGTTGATGCTATTTTCTGTTATTGGCTTTGGTTAAAATCGATGTTTTGCGCATTGCGTCTGATGGTTGTTGGGTTGTGATGCGATATGGTATTTTCGGTTAATGCCGTCGTAGTTTATGCGAATTTGAGCAACCATCGATGTTGTTGGGTGCCAATCATGTGACAAAGAGAATGAAGTCTCTTTGTGAATGGTTAATGGGTATCATGGTTTCATGACTAATAAATGGTAAAAAAGATTCATGACATCGTTTTTATAAGCATAAAAGAGTTGTTGAGCCAGGACGGTGAGGAAGTCATATAGAGATATATGACTAATCCGGAGTGCTCTTGAAGAATTCGCATTCGTGTTATGAATCGAGATTTCCATTGCTCTCTAGCATAAAAAGGAATGAATGGATAAATGCTGGTATTTTGGTTATGTTATGCAAGGGATTTGAGTTTCCCTTTCTCTTCGAGAGTTTTTGCGGAAGTTCTCTTCCAAGATGTTGATTTTGGTTAAAATGGAAAGTTTGGCTGTGGTGAAAGTGAGTCGAGTTGTCTTTAGTTGTTGAGAACTTCTGTCAAGAGAATTGTGTGGAGTCTCTATTTGTTTGAGTGCTCCCCGATGCGAATGGTATCGCGTTGATTGGAGATTTGAGTTTTTCCTTTGCGACTTGACTTAGGAAAAGCAAAAGGGTGGTCTTTCAATGTTATCACGGTTCTTTCCAAAGTGATTTGTGGCGCTTTGAGGTTTGAGTTGTTGTATGTGGTCTACTTGGATTCAAAAGAATCGTACTTCTTTTGCACTATTGATAGGAGCGAAAATAAGAAGGGCCTCGGGTTAGTGTTGAGTATAATCTAAGAGCTATACTTGTGGGCTTCGTTGTTTGTGTGAATTGTTTGTGAGGGCGACATCCTCTTGGGAAAAGTGCCAATTGAGATTTGGTAGTGAGTTACGGTCCTAGCTTGGGCTAGGTGCTGGACATTAGTGGTATGAGGGTGGATGATCTTTGGAGGTTGTTGATGTCGTGGTTTGAATTTGGTTGAGAGTATCGTTGGGTGGAAGCCAATGTTATAGAAATTCTGATGTAAAATGCTTTGTCGTGGACATTGTCTTAGCTAGACGTCCCTGGGTGTGCGTTATGCCTGGGAAAGGATAGAATGAAAAGTGTAATGTGGTTGGCAGTCGAAAGGAAAGTATGGTCGATGTAGGCTATGAGCGAAGATGACATTAGTAAATTTTGATTCCTTGAGAAAAGGGGTCAAATAATTGGAAGAGATGGGGTTTTGCGTAAATGGTCTTTTTGGGGGGTTCAAGTTTGGAACCTCGGTTGACCGTTTTAATACTAATGGTGAAAAAGGGATGTGTTTCATGATGATTGTGTCATTCTGAGTTTATGAATCATGATAGAGATTGAAGTAAATGAGGAATCATGTCCAGTTATACTTAGTTAAGCTAAGTCAAGTCACTCTTGTTAATAGATGGATTTGGAGAATGGAGTTGTCGTTGCTACTGTTTGAGTCTTTGCGTGGGTGTGTTGAGTTCGCAAAGAAGATGAGTCCCTAGTGGGCATGGTTTTAGAGTTGACGTGTAAGATTCGAGGTCGAATCCAGTTAAGGGGGGTAGAATGTGATACTATGGAATGTCGAGACTTTATAATTTGTGATAATAGGTTATAAAATATGGTAAAATGGGATAGGTTGGGGATTTTGCAACTAAAACCCTGAGATTTCACGTTTTAACGCTGCGTTTGGCTGTTCAAGCTTAGGGCCTCTCCGAGGTCGATTTGGGCCTTGGGGAATTCGTGGGCAGAGGTGGGGCACTTGGGCCCATGTGGGAGTAGTGGGGGCAGCACACCCTGCTGCCCTAGCCCCCACCCTCCATTGCGCAGCCCCCATCCCCTCATCTCCCATCTCCTCCTCTTCCTTCACACCCCAAGCCGCACCACCCTCCTCCTTGCGCCTCCTCCCCCACCACCACGTGCCCTTGCTGCGTCCCCCTCGCTGCCATGCCACGCCATGGTGCTGCCCTCGCCGGTAGGAGGATCCGCGACGAGGAGAACCGGTGGCCACGTCGCGTGGGGAGAGATCGGGTGGAGTTTGCGCGAAGGAGAGCGATCGATTCGTGGTTCTTCAAGAAGGTAATGGGGGAAACCTTTGGGGATTGATTAGATACTGTGTAGTGGTGGACTATCATGTTTTTAGATCAAGGGAGGTGCTGCCATGGGTTAGATCTAATGAAAACTAGAGTTGTATTCGCGTTCTGTTCGGGCAGATTGGGAACCCGAACTAGGTCAGGCGTTTTCGCCAATTTAGAGTTGGATTCTGGTCGTACGGACTTTTAGGAAGTTCTAGATAATTTCATTATCTTTCCGTGCATATAAAGAAAGTTAAAATCCGCCCAGCCGTTTAGGAGATATGGCCGTTTTACCAAGCGCTGTCAAATCTGTGACGAGATTGGGACAGTTCGTGTTCAACGTTAGATTAAACAACATTAGAGTCCGAATCAGTCTTTCCCTATAACTAGAAAAAGTTGGGAAATTTCCTAAGCTACGCGGGGATGTACTTGTTTATTCAATTTGGAGTCCTAGAACAGAAGTTATGCCCATTGGAAGTCTGCTGTCCCGAAGGGACAGATTTGCTGTTTTCTGATTTTAGGAGTTGTATGCGAAGTCGGGTAGTGGGATTTATTTGTGTACTGTATTGTGGACCCAATTTGAGTGAGTGGCACGTGTTTGCAGGTGGTGTGCCTCCGGGAGTGCCCTCAACCTCTCGTCACTCCGTTACTCGTGGGTGAAGGCAAGTGTGTTGCGTGGATTGTATGTTATAAGTGTTGCTAGAATTGCTTGATAGTATTTGGGCTAGATAACATGTTGTCTTGCCATGAATTACATGTATTGCTTGATATGAAGCCATTATGCCATGATTTAAATGTACTTATTGTTGATAAGTGGATTACATGCCATGTGATGATATGCAATACTCCTATATATGTGTACGTTGTTGTCCATTTTGCATACATGGCATATTTTCATGGCCACGGTGAGATAAGTCATAACTATTCCGGGAGGGTCGGTGAGAACCGTTATGACTAGTCCGGGGCTATTCTTGAGTAAGACCTACATCGTGATTCCATCCACCGTGGTGAATGGAAGCGAGTGATAGGCACCCTCCATCTTCGGGATGGAAGGGGGAAAAAGGGTGCATGCCGACGGGTGTGCACTCAACCATACCGGTATGAGTTTCCAAGGAGACATGTGCATTGCATTGCATTAATGAAATATGTATATGATGATGTTTATGAGATGACGATGTGAATACTTATGAGTTGCTCACGAGATGAGTACATGGATGCTTAAAAGATGTTTGAAATGCTAACCATGTTGTGTTATGATGTGCTTTTGGAGATTGGTGATGATGGTTTGTTGACTTGATCCTTGTTGATTCATTTCAATACACTTTGCTGAGTTTTGAACTCACGCTTGTGTTTTATGTTGTTTTTAGGTACCTTGAGATCGGCATGAGGGAAAAGGGGAATAGTCACACATCTCCACGTAGTTCACGCAATTGATTCCACAATGGAATCATTTGGAGTCATGACAATAAACTTAATGTGATACCATTGATGTTTATGGTTTAGATGTGTGCTAGGATTGCCTTATTCGTTTCATTTGACTAATGATGACTTTAGAATGCTTAACGTGGACTTATATTGCTTCCGTGTCGCTTATTAGTGCTGTTTTAGATGTTTCATATTATGTCATATTCTGCTATGCTATTATGGTTGCTCGAGATCATGATTAAACAAAGGAGATGCTGCCGAAATTTTCGGTTCTAGCAATTGTTCCTTTGCTGTAATTTTCCTTTATTTGTAGTATTTAGATGATACGTAATCTATGTTTGGTAGCATTCAGGCGTATTAGATGCCGGGGTGTTACAGTGGGAGCAGATGCTCGACTTGAAATTTTGATGTTCTCTTCCAAAATGTTGAATTTGGATGAAATGCAATGTTGTGCAAGTTCAGTTTTCAATTGATGTGGGTTCTTTTACGATGTGGTGTTTTATTGTCAACTATGCTGCCGTCATAGTCTATATGAATTTCCGCAACCTTCGATGTTAATTGTGTTTCCATCATTTGATACCGAGGAAGAAGTCATTTGGTGAATGACTATTCGGTGCCGTTGTTACATGATGAATGAAGGGTGAAAAAGGAAAACGAGACATTGTTTATGCGTAATTAATCATAAAGGAGTCGACGAGCCAGGTCGGTGAGAAAGTCATATAAGGATATATGACTAATCCGGAGTGCTCTTGAAAAGTGTGCATGCATGTCAAGAACCGAGATGTCCATTTCTTTCTAGTATGAGAAGAAAGAATGAAGAAATTATGGTATTTTGGTTGTGGTGTAGGGGATTTATGCTTCCTTTGTGATTTGGCTTGGATGTTGCCGAATTCTTTCCAAAATGGTTGTTAACGCTTTGGGTTTGAGTTGTCGTGTGTACACTTGGGCTTGATAGCTAAGTGTTTTTGTGTGAGGGCGAGACCCTCTTAAGAAAAGAACCAATTGTGGTTTGGTAAGGTTTTTTCGATCCTAGCTTGGGGCTAGGTGTCGAACCTTAGTGGTATAAGGGTGGTTTGTGATGGAGGTTGATGATGTATGGGTTTAACCATTATTAAGAGTAGCGATGGGTGGAAGTGAAGTTGACGGTGGTTCGGTGATTTTTGTCCTGCCGTGAGCAATTGTCGTCACTAATTGTTCTTGGATTTGAGTCTTGTCTGGGAAAGGATGGAATAAAGTGTTAGTGTGATTGTGTATCGGAAGGGCAAGTGTGCCTTAATGAGTTTTCCCCTCGATGGAAATTTTCGGGAATGTAGAGAGGTTGTTAAAGGAATTGTGACTTTAACGTTAAAGGAATTTTCCGAATCAGTCTTTCCCTATACCTAGAGAAAGTTTGGAAATTTCCTAAGCTATGCGTGGATGTACTCTTTTAATTGATTCGGAGTCCCAGAACTCAAGTTATGCCTTTTGGAAGGCTGCTGTCCCGACGGGACAGAACCGCTGTTTTCAGGTTTTGCGAGTAGTTGGCAATGTCGGGGTAGATGATGGTTTGTGTACTGTTTTGTGGACATGATTGTGAGTGTGTGGTACCTATGTGCAGGTGGTGCAACCCCGGGAGTGCCTTCTACTTCCCGCCAATCCGTTGCTTGTGGTCGAGGCAAGTGTGTTGTAATGGATAGCGAGTTGTAGGTTGCTTGTTGAGAATAGATGGAATTGACTACATGATATATGATCACTTGCCATGCTTTAATGATTGCCAATGATATGATGAGCATGTTTATTATGTTATGATGCCATGTGTTAATATGTGAGTTAAATATGATGTTGGCATAATTGCATACATGACATATTACATGGCCCGGGCGGTGAGAAAGTCATAACTAATCCGGGAAGGTCGGTGAGAAAGATATGACTAATCCAGAGAGCCAATGAGTAAATCCTACATCGTGATTCCATTCACCGCGGTGAATGGAAGCGAGGAGTAGGCACCCTCCATCTTCGGGTTGGAAGGGGGGAGAGGGTGCACACCGACGGGTGTGTACTCAACCATACCGGTATGAGTTTCCAAGGAGACATGAGCATCGCATTGCATTGCATACATAATGATGATGAAACGGATATGTGATCTTGAATGAGATGATACATGATGTGAGTTGTGGAAGCCATGTTTTTGTTTATGTTTGTACCATTGCAATATACTTGCTGAGTGATGAACTCACGCTTGTGTTTATGTTGTTTTTCTTAGGTACCATGAAACCGACTTGCGGGAAAAAGGGGTTAGCTACACATCTACACGTAGCTCCACACAAATTAGACAATGTTACCACTTGGAGTCATGATAACGAAAGTATTGCCATGAAACTTGGAGAATTGCTTAACTGTGTGCTCGGTCTTACTATTTGATTCGTTTAGCTCATGAAGTGGTTGAATGCTTTATCCTGGACATAGTGTTGCTATGTCACATGTTATTGTTGTTTTAGATGCTTTCCTTTATGATATAACTTGTGATACTGTTGTTGCTCCTTCAATTCATGTTAAAACAAAGGAGATGCTGCCGAAATCTCGGTTTTTAGCATGTGCGCCTTTGCTGTAATTTACTTGTAATTGTGGTATTTAGAGGTTGCTTAGTCTATGTTTGGTAGCATTCGGGCATATTAAATGCCGGGGTGTTACAAGATTGGATGAAAACTAGAGTTTGCCACGTTCTCTGTTTCGGGCAGATTGTGCAGTCGACCTAGGGTTTGAGTTTTCGAGATTTTAGATTCAGAATTTGGCCGGCTGCCTGTTGAGAAAGTTGTATGTAAATTGAATACCTTTAATTGGACACCAAGAACGTTCAATTCCGCCCAGCCGTTTGAAAGTTATGATCGTTTTACCGAGCGTGTTCAAATCTGTGATGTAATTGGGTTAGAACGTAGTGTTTTGTAGATTAAACAATTTTAGAGGCTGAATCAGCTTTTCCCAATACTTAGAAAAAGCTAGGAAATTTCCTAAGCTTCGCGATGATGTACTCATTTAATCGATTCGGAGTCCTAGAACTAAAGTTATGCTAGATTGAAGCCTGCTGTCCCGGAGGGACAGATTCTCTGTTTTTCAGTTTTGGGAGTAGTTTGTGAAGTCGGGGTAGACGAGCTTTTACGTACTATTTTGGGGGCACGCTTTGAGTGTGTGGTATGTTTGTGCAGGTGGTGTGACCCCGGGAGTGCCCTCAACCTCTCGCCAATCCGTCGCCCGAGGTTAAGGCAAGTGTATTGTAATGGGTAGCGTATTGTATGATGCTAATTGTGACTAGGTGCAAATTGCTTTCATGATGTGCTATCTTGTGATGATTACTTGTTGTGATATCTTGCCATGATTAGTGCTTGCCCATGTTATGATTTAATTGGAGTATTATGATGCTATGCCATGTTTATTTCAGTTTGATGCAAGTTGTTATGTTTATGGCATAATCGCATACATGCCATGTGATCTGGCCCGGTCGGTGAGAAAGTCATAACTAGTCCGATAAGGTCAGTGAGAAAGTTATGACTAATCCGGAGAGCCATTGAGTAAGTCCTACCTCGTGATTCCATCCACCATGGTGATTGGAAGCGAGGAGTAGGCACCCTCCATCTACGGGATGGAAGGGGGAGGAGGGTGCACGCCGACGGGTGTGCACTCAGCAATACCGGTATATGCTTCCAGGAGACATGTGCATTGCATTGCATTGCATACATGATGATGATAATGAGTTGTGTACGATGTTCTTTGTCATGGCTATGATGTTGTAGATGAGATTATGATTTGAACATGATGTTAAAGTATGGTATGTATTGTTGTTGGCATTGAATTATTCTTTATGACCCATTGCAATATGCTTACTGAGTGATGAACTCACGCTTGTGTTTATGATGTTTTTAGGTACCATGAAACCGGCATGCGGGAAAAGGGCATTAGCTACACTTCTACACGTAGCTTCACATTCTTATATAGTTTAATCATTGGGAGTCATGATAATAATGATTAGTGCCATGAAACTTGGTGTATGGGCTTGAGTTCATCGTTTGGTTTGTTATATTTGGTGGAATGGTTGAATTCCTTATTTTTAGACATAAGTGATGCTTTATTCATTGATATTGCTGTTTTAGATGTCTTATGCTAGGATATAACTTGCCATGTTATTGCTATTGCTCCAATTCATGTCAAAACAAAGGAGATGCTACCGAAATTTTTGGTTTTAGCATTTATGCCTTTATTGTAATTTATCTTTATTTGTGATATTTAGATGTGGTTTAGTCTATGTTTGGTAGCATTCGGGCATACTAGATGTCGGGGTGTTACACGCAAGACGTTAGATTGAAATACAACGGAGGGCGCGGTTAGGGTTGGGTTTGTGCGGTGCGGGTTGGGTCCGACGGGTCGGGTTAACGAGTGAGACCCGTTAGCGTTTTCCGAATTTCTTTTGTTTTTATTATTTAAAAAATACTTCAGTAATTCAATTAATTCAAGAAAAATAGAAATTATCAGAAAAATTCTAGGGAAATTTTGGAAAATACTTTGAGACATTTTGGACATAAATAAAATATTTCCAACAAAACTTTATATAAATTTTCAAATATTTAAATAATTCAAATTAAATCCAAATAAATTCGAGAAAGTTCCAAAAATTCCAAATGCACATTAAATTCATTAAAAGCAAAAAAAAAAAAATTGGGATGTTACACCGCGATGGCAATTTAGTGGTCCTCAAGTCTAGCTACAAGCTCCATGAGCATCAGTGAGTACTCTAGAGTCTAATCCCAACATTCATTACGATAAAGTGTAGACGAGCTGAGCTCTCACCATGGAGGTGTGGCGACGGCGAGGAGGATTACGGTGTGACGATGCTATGGTAAGTGAATGATCGAATTAAGTGAGGGATTTAGTTTGTGGGGTGGTGTGGATGGCTCGGTTAGGAAGAATTAGTGTTTGAGGCCGTGTTGGAAAAGTTCAACCGGAATTTGGTTGCAGCGGAGAGTTGGCCGGAGAAGAGGAAGAAAAGGGATTTCACGGCTACTGCTCGGTGGTGGAGTGCTATGGAAGCTAGAGCTGCTCCTAAATAGGCCACTAAGGTGGTTTTGGCTCAGGATTACGATGAACATGGTGGTGGCGATCGTAGCAGTGATGTGGTCACTTTGAGAGTTGAGTTGCGACGTGGGTGAGGACAAATAATGAGAGGTGGCACTCGGGATTTTTCAGCCGGCGGGAGAGAGCGAGGCAGAGAGGAGGAGGTGAGGTGAGGGAGGAAGACCCGACATGTGGGTCCTTGGGCCACATGTCGGTGGTTGGTTGGAGAGGAGAGGAAAGAGGGTGGCTGCACTATGGGCTTGGGCAAAAAGGAGAGACCACCTATCGGTCAGCACCAATTAGAGGGCTGGTTGGCTGGCATTAAATGGGGTTGGCCCACATGTCATTCAAAGAATGCAGCTTAAACTCCATACAGTCGAATAGAGCATTAAAGAGCCAATTAATTTAGAGGTGAAAACACAATGATTATTTTTCAAAAATTTTAATTAAAATCCAAAGTAAGGTTTA
The DNA here is from genome assembly GCA_036346355.1 of Rhipidocladum racemiflorum. NCBI lineage: Eukaryota > Viridiplantae > Streptophyta > Magnoliopsida > Poales > Poaceae > Rhipidocladum > Rhipidocladum racemiflorum. Next base: position 75,431,096 of record CM070571.1, read on the forward strand.
TATCTATTGTAAAAATTTTAGCTAACAATACTTAGTAGATTATCTACTACCAATATGACAATAGGGATTGCTCAAAAATTTTGTTTAAATGAATGATTTATTTAAGGGTACAAATTGTATTAGTAATTTTTAAAACTTTTTTAAAATTTTAAAATTACCTAAGCATACTTTCATAAAAATTTCAAATTTAATACTTAATTAATTATTTTCTAATAAATTTTTGAAGTTGTTTTGCAGAATTTTAAATTTTAATAAATAATTTGAAATAGGTAATAAATTTAATTATTAATTTTTTTAAAGTTTACTAGGAGTGAAAATTAGTATAGTGAGTATATGGTAAAAATTTGGTTTGCAGAAAAGTTAAGTAAAAGTTTATAAAAAATCTTTCTTTGTAATGTTCAACATTTCATCATATTAAAGAAATTCATCATTTTCTTAATTAATTGGTTCACACACCTTTTTAACTGATTGAATTTGCTTCCTGAGAATTCTAAAAATTTTATAATATGTTTATATATTTTTATTACATTTTTCCTTTTTACCTTTTTACTTTTATCTTTTAACTAATTCAATTTGCATGACTTTTAGTTAAGGAAAACTCAAAAAATCAAGAAAATTCTGAAATTTTGAGAATAAAATAATTACACAATTTATAATTTTATTTTCTCCTTTATTTGAATTTTGGGATGCTACAGCCTCCGTTGTCCACCGCTGGCGCACCTATGTCCAAATGCGCGTGTAACACCCCGGCACGTAGTATGCCGTGAATGTCACCCAAACGATACTAGAAGCAACCAAAAACACATTTAACAATAAATTACAGCAACTACGCTAATTGCTTAACCAAAATTTCGGCAGCATATCCTTTGTTTTTCCATGGTTTAAAGCAACAATAATATTATCATAACTCAATAGCATAACAGATGACATCTTAAACATCAATAACACGAGTTATAGCATCAGTTCAAGCCAAAAATATAAATTCAAACATTTCATGAACCAATACGGAGTGAATACTAAACCAAGCACATGATATAGCATAGTCTAAGTTTAGCGCAATAAAATAAACCATCACAACTACAAGTGAGGGTGTGTAATTGTCTAGATGAGTGAAACTAAGTGAAGACGTGATGCTAACTCCCTTCCCCATATGCCGAATTCATGGTACCTAAAAACAACATAAAACAACAAGCGTGAGTTCATCACTCAGCAAAGTGTATTGCAATGGAATTAAACAATAACAATATTCATTTACATCATCATTACATCTCATAAAACATCATCATAAACATCTCATAAATCATCTTCATAAGCATCTCATAAACATCTTCATTCATGCAATGCAATACACATGTCCCTTTGCTTAGCACATACCGGTATTGCGGAGTGCACACCCGTTGGTGTGCACCCTCTTTCCCTTCCATCCCGTGGAAGGTGCCTACTCTTACTGACTCGCTCACACTCACAACTGTGGATGGAACTACAAGGTACGTCTTTCTCAGTGGCGCTCCGGATTAGTCATAACTTTCTCACTGATCTTACCGAATTAGTTATGACTTTCTCACCGACCTAGCTTGTTCTCATGCCATGAATGCATATATGCCATAAACATGAATAACTTGCACATGTACTCATTTTAACAACTTGCATAACTGTCGATGATTGGGGAATGGGCCCCCGCCGAGCTTACTTGTTGAATGCGGGATCAACCAAGGCCCTTTTGCCTGTGAAGGGTTGCGTTTGAAGAATGCTCAAGCAATGGGAGACACCGGGAATTATCCTGGTTCGAGCCTCTCACAGTGGAGATAATAACCCTACTCCGTCGTATTGAGTACTGATGCGTGTCAAAAATGTTTCCCTCTTCCTCCCTGTTAAGGGAGGGGTTAAATAATAAGCGTATCTAATTACATATGGTAACTACCCCCTAAGATCACGCCTGTTGCCGTTTTTGACGTGTCCTTGATTCTCGCCATGCTTGATCTTCTGATATAACTTCCCTGGATTCCCAGCGAACTGGTCGCCACTTTCTTGTTTAGTGGGTTGACCCTATCCTTTGGCCATCGTCGGGCATTCTCTTGGCCAGGTTCGACCAATTGGCACCTTCGCGAGCACGGTTGCTCGTACTCGTCTTCAAAGCCCGTAGTCGAACATGTTTTGTTGAGGGTTGGTGAGCATGCTCGTGGCCGAGCATGGGGTTATTCGAGGTCCTTTCTTGGGCACCCCGACCAAGGTTGTTTATGGTCGATTGGCATCGGCCGTCGGGGCAAAAAGGTCCTTGTGAAAAATATTCTAATCCCCAACAATAACCATAAGTAAACACATGATCATCATCTCACATGCAAAGATTAAACATGGCAAATTAACACATCACTTAGTTATAATGCAACGCTACGAATCCATATGGCCTCCCAAGCCAAAACCATTCCAATACATTTGCCTTCAACCGCGGGAGACGGAGTGGCGAGATGTTGAGGGCACTCTCGGGGTCACACCGCCTGCACATAGGTACAATAAACTTAAAAACATGCCACAAAACAACACAAGAACTATCAACTACAACGACTTCGCAACCCACTCCTATAACCGAGAACAGAGAATCTGTCCAATGGGACAACAGGCTTCCAACAAGCCTATCTTGAGTTCTACAACTCCAATTCAGGTAAATGAGTACATTTTCTCTAACCTCAGGAAATTTCCCACCTTCTTCTAAGTATTCTCAAAAATTGATTCGGCGTCTAAAATCCTCTAATCTACAATTGATTACAGACTGTACCATTCACGTCACAGATTGAATAGTGCTCAGTAAAATGACCATAACTTTTAAACGGCTTAACAGAATTTAGCGTTTTGAATGCCCAATTAAAGGTAATTCGATTACCTACAACTTTCGCAACAGCTGGTCCCCAAGAAAATGCGTCTAACATTTTCAAAATCGCGCCCTAAAACAGCAGTCCAATCTGCCCGAGAACAGAATGTGAATCAGATCTGGTTTTCCCCAAATCTAACTAGTTGCAGCACCTAATTAGAGGCTAATAGCACCAAATTTACCGACTGGAATAGTACCTAATCCACCCTAAAAACTCCTCAAAACCATAGCTCTTCTCGACAAATCGACGAACGCATCTTTCCCCCGGCCACGGTCTCCCTCCACTCGCCGAATTCACCGGATATTCTTGGTCGCAATGCTCCCCAACGGAAGGATCAACGGAGTGGGAGGTGTGGCAGCCATGGGAGGGGGAGGAACCTTGATAGCGCCGGCTTGGGAGGAGAGGGAGGGGCGTATGGGAGGGGGAGGGTGGGGGCGCATGGGAGGGGGAGGGAAAGGGGTGTGACAGCTAGGGGAGATGGGGGCGCATGGGAGGTGGAGGGGCTAGGGTTTGAGCAGGATTTCTCCCCCCCCCCGCACGTGGGCCAAAAGCCCCCCACCAAGGCCCGAACTTCCCCGGAAAGCCCAAAGCTTAAACCCCTAAGGCCCAAACTCAATCCCCTAAGGCCCAATCTCTCCCGGAAAAGCCCAAACATCCTAAAAAGCCCAAAAACACGGCATAACCTTGTACCGTAATGCCACATTCTCTCGCCCTTAACAGGATTCGACCCCGAATTTAAGACATGCCACTATGGAAACATCCAAATGAAAGAAGCTAAGTTCACGCTTCATTCCTGATGAGAATAATTCTGGGTATTGCTCGCGCATGCGAGACTTCAATCTCCCAGGTCGCTTCTCTCTCTGACTAAAGCCATTGGAACTACACTGAACGAGACTCGATGGCAAGGTGCTTAGGTCGAAGACCCACAGCTCTAACGATAACTCACAATCAAACTCTTGCAAGAACTTTACTCTTCTAGCAATCACCTCGCACCCAAGGCAATAACTCAGAAAGATCCGAGAGATAGGCCAACAAAACTTTCATTGGGCACTAACACGAACAATCCCCCTTTTAAACCAAAGACACCCATTTTAGGTGAGTCTGGTATCAATCTGAAATCTCAACTCCCACTTCTCTCTTCAACCCGATCGTGAAACTGTATGTTCCAGTCTCAACTTCTCTACCACAGTTCGTCGCAATCAAGACGACGCAAACCAAGTGAGACACATCACTCTAAGAAAGTCTCTAACTCAAGCAAAACATCGACTCCTATCTCTTACAAGAGATTGACTTTTTACAAAAAGGACCAATACCCACCATTACCAACGACAAGAATAGCCTACTTTACAACCAGGGTCCGTAAACTCGCAAAAACAGTAACAACCGAACAAAATCACTACAGTTGACACAAACTCGCTTAAACCCAATGACAAAAAGATACGAAAAGGTAATGCAATTACCAGCAACTTCCAAGAGGTCCACTATTAAATTAATCAACCCTACCGAGGAACACATCAACGAAACAATTATCCAAGAAGGTTTGAATTGTGTCATACAAAACCTTCCTTTACTCTTCACTTTTAAACTATTTACGATCAGTCACTAGCAACACCTAATAACTTTGGTCATTAACGACCCACACTAGATTTCCCTTTCTAAGAAGGTTTCGCCTTCACATTCTTCCACTCAAGGACCAGGGCAAAGAGTACAATCCATGAATATACTCAACCATAACACAAACATTCATTTTCTTATCCCAGGCTTGAACGCAAAAGAAATCTCAATTCTTTTTAACACAACGAACGATAATCACCACCTTTAACCAAGGCACTAACATCCACATACATGAGAACTCAACTTGAAAGAGGAACTCCATAAAACAAAAAGCACCAAAGTTTTACTTCGGAGAGAAACTCCATTTTAAAAGAGAAACACCGCATAGGTCTTCTACAAATGCATTTCACTTCTACCAAAACAAATCATCTCAATTTTATCCAGAGCCAAACATTTCGAAGAGAAGAAACCGATCAAGGAATCAAACACCTCCACACCACAACATTTTTTTATTTTTTTAAGGGAAAGGGAAAACTCATTTCCCGACAGAACACAGCTTTACCGGCAGAAGTCACTTATGAAACAATCATAAGAATCATCTTTAAGAAGCACCCACAAAACCTCACCCATCTAAATCAACTCTACCTTTAGACAACTGTGATGTACAAATCTCCAATTCAAGAACTTCTAAAACATTACATTAGATTTAGCTACTTCTTTTTAACCAACAATGCAACCGATAACTCGTCCTTGAAAACTATCGGATACAATCCAATCATACATCCTTGAGCATATATTTCACATTCGTAACTTAAGCTAATTTTTTTAGCAAAGACGAATGAATGATGTTTTTAAATGGAAATAAACATTCCAAAACCTCCACAAATTACTTCAAGGTTAATCATTCTTTTATCCTTAGTTTTAAACCTCGAAATTTAAGTTTAGGGAAACTCTGAAACACAACATAAAGAATACCTTGACCGAAAGCATTCAACCGAAATATCAAACAAACAAACCAATCCATATAAATTTTAAACATAAGTTCTGCATAAATTCCACCATATCTAATATTCCATTACACTTACCATTAAAGATTTCAATATTCACTATTTACGTATTGAGAAGGCCCATCAGGATTTAACAAAAAGTACATAACAAATTCTTTCACTAATTACCTTTCCCAGTACTTATAAATAAAGTTTATGATGCTTATCATAAGACATCCAACCAAGACTACCTCATCACGATCCCCACGGACCATCATATCATATAACATCATGTTTTAAATTTGAAACATAGTACTTCAACAAATCTTTCAGCATGATCCACCTATAAATTTCATACCACCTATACGTCAACATCTCGACAATCGAAACTTATTCAATTAATAAATGACTTTAACATGTAAATATTATCTCCACAAGACAAAATTTGTAAATAGAACTTTAAGACATACATTCATTAAGGATAAAATATTACATCTGGATAATTATACATTGTTCATCCCATCACAACCGGTGCTCGACATAATACCACATTTTTTTTACAATTTTCTCTAATTTAACAATCGTTTTCAACAATTAACCACACAACTAAGTCATCAATGTCAATAATTTGCGTAATCATATAAACAACCGCATTGTTTTTAGTTACCCTTTCCATATGTTGTAACAAATTGCCACTGCACCACATACTCCAACTATTTAAGATAACTTAATAAGTTAGAACATCCAATGCTCTTTACAACATCAACAAACAACAAATCCTATACCTTTTCAATTGTCATCTGTATTAGCATTTCAATAACACAATTACATCCTTCCAATTATTTCAATAGTTCGTAATAGCAAGCATAATAATTCTAGTCAACTATCATGTGCTAGGGTCAATCACCATCACAATTAAATTGTTCTACCGCCCTTATATTAAAATGTCTTTAAATAACCAACCAATTTGCTATTACATTAACAGTAGTTTACATCATCTTAATGTTATAACTACGCATCAAGATTTAAAGCTTTAAACATTGTCAATGATCATGGGCATTTTAAAATAAAGCAATAGATTCTAAGCATGTACATTAACACATTTAATCATTCTCACTATAGAGTAATCTACAACACCAGAAGTTTATTTAATCTCAAGCTAAAGATAACAATTACATTTAATTGATTCAACTCACAAATTAACTTAAAAGCACATCATTCCATAAATCACATTGTTACATACTACATAACACAGACATAAGATTTCTAAACACCTTCATGGGTCACCTACCCTTGACAAACAGGATGCAACCCCAACTTAAAAGATAACCATAGCCCTAGAACAAGAACGATCACCAATAAACAATTTCTTCTTTCCAGATAAGGAAGAAAAACAAAACCCAAACAGAAATGCAAAAGAGCTCAACTCTCAAATTTCCAACTCTGGTAGCCAAAACTCTTCAAGAAATCTCAAGATCTACAACTTCCACAAAGGGAGACGGATGCACAAGGGAAGACCAAATGTTCAACCCAATCTTTTCCGATAAAGATTCAAACTTAGCTCCACCCAACTTAAGGTCTGCACCAGGAAAAACTCCAACACTTTTCGTAAGTAGGGAGAACAATAACCACAAAAGTTTCCTCCCCAAAATAGTCCACAATAACCAACAAAACCGGCTGTCAATACAAAAATGGCGACCAAAAAGAGGCACAACACCAAACCCTTCTTCTTTGTCTTCACCCAAAGAAGACAAAACCACTAGCCGCCAAAAGAACAATCAGCGAGTACCCAAAACCAAACACTTTTCCTTGGTTCCCAGCCAACCAAAAACCAAGAAAACCAACCAAAACCGATCTTCAGAATGGTAAATAAAATCCGAAAGGGTCTACCACCAACTCTTCTATCTAACTCCAACCAACTCCCCGATCTATGACAGAAAAGTCAATCACTCTCCCCCACGGGAGGTTATTAGTCCTTCGGTGATGGCTCCAATCGGCTACCCAGACAAACCACACCCTTACTATGAACAAAAGGTGACTGAAACCCTTCGGCACCACAATTCACTTAATCACAAATATAGCAACTCAATCAATTTTTTCATAAACATAGAAACATACATAATCAAATGTAGCATTCAACATCAAGGCTTAAATACAACATTTAAGCATAAAGCAACAATACCCATACCCTTTCCTACTGTGCGTGTGTCAAATTTTAAATTAATTATTCCACTTACACAAGTTTTAATGTTGCTATCCTATGGCAAAATTTTAAGTATAACCTAAGCCATGTTTCTAGGTTAGATCACATCACATTTTAGTTGAACCTATGGTACGACACTAAATACCTGTTCTACGGACCTAAAGCCCGCTCTCATACCAACTGTAACACCCCGGCACCTAGTATGCCGCGAATGTCACCCAAACGATACTAAAAGCAACCAAAAACACATATTTAACAATAAATTACAGCAACTACGCTAATTTCTTAACCGAAATTTCGGCAGCATATCCTTTGTTTTTCTATGGTTTGAAGCAACAATAATATTATCATAACTCAATAGCATAACAGATGAGATCTAAAATAGCAATAACACGAGTTATAGCATCAGTTCAAGCCAAGAATATAAATTCAAACATTTCATGAACCAATAGGAGTGAATACTAAACCAAGCACACGATATAGCATAGTCCAAGTTTAGCGCAATAAAATAAACCATCACAACTACAAATGAGGGTATGTAGTTGTCTAGATGAGTGAAACTAAGTGAAGACGTGATGCTAACTCCCTTCCCCGTATGCCGAATTCATGGTACCTAAAAACAAAATAAAACAACAAGCGTGAGTTCATCACTTAGCAAAGTGTATTGCAATGGAATTAAACAATAACAGTATTCATTCACATTAGCATTACATCTCATAAAACATCATCATAAACATCTCATAAATCATCTTCATAAGCATCTCATAAACATCTTCATTCATGCAATGCAATGCACATGTTCCTTTGCTTAGCACATACCAGTATTGCCGAGTGCACACCCGTCGGTGTGCACCCTTTTTCCCTTCCATCCCGTGGAAGGTGCCTACTCTTACTGACTCGCTCCCATTCACAACTGTGGATGGAACTACGAGGTAGGTCTTTCTCAGTGGCGCTCTGGATTAGTCATAACTTTCTCACCGACCTTACCAGATTAGTTATGACTTTCTCACCGACCTGACCTGTCCTCATGCCATGAATGCATATATGCCATAAACTTGAATAACTTGCACATGTACTCATTTTAACAACCTGCATAACCATAAGCAAACACATGATCATCATCTCGTATGCAAGGATCAAACATGGCAAATTAACACATTACTTAGTTATAATGCAACGCTACGAATCCATATGGCCTCCCAAGCCAAAACCATTCCAATACACTTGCCTTCAACCGCGGGAGACGGAGTGGCGAGATGTTGAGGGCACTCTCGGGGTCACACCACCTAAACATAGGTACAATACACTCAAAAACATGCCCATAAAACAACACAAGAACTATCAACTACAACGACTTCGCAACCCACTCCTTTAACTGAGAAACAGAGAATCTGTCCAACAGAACAGCAGGCTTCCAACAAGCCTATCTTGAGTTCTACAACTGCAATTCAGGTAAACGAGTACATTTTCTTGAACCTCAGGAAATTTCCCACCTTTTTATAAGTATTCGCGAAAACTTATTCAGCTCTAAAATCCTCTAATCTACAATTGATTACAGATTGTACCATTCACATCACAGATTGGCAGCGCTCGGTAAAACGACCATAACTTTTAAACAGCTAAACAGAATTTAGCGTTTTTGGTGCCCAATTAAAGGTAATTCGATTACCTACAACTTTCTCAATAGCTGGTCCCCAAGAAAATGCCTCTAAAATTTTCAAAATCGCGCCCTAAAATAGCACTGCAATCTGCCCGAGAATAGAACGTGAATCAGATCTGGTTACGCATCTTTCCCCCGGCCACGGTCTCCCTCCACTCACCGAATTCACCGGATCTTCTTGGTCGCAATGCTGCCCAACGAAAGGATCAACTGAGGGGGAGGTGTGGTAGCCATGGGAGGGGGAGGAACCTTGCTAGGGCCGGCTAGGGAGGAGAGGGAGGGACGCATGGGAGGGGGAGGGTGGGGGCGCATGGGAGGGGGAGGGAAGGGGTGTGGTGGCTAGGGGAGGTGGGGGCGCATGGGAGGGGGAGGTTCTAGGGTTTGAGCAGGATTTCTCCCCCCACATGGGCCAAAAGCCCCCCACAAAGGTCCAAACTCAATCCCCTAAGGCCCAATCTCTCCCGGAAATGCCCAAACACCCTGAAAAGCCTAGAAACACGGTATAACCTTCTACCATAATGCCACATTCTAAAATGTCACATTCTATAATGTCACAGCGCGCTCTATATAAAGCCCCTTTCTTTCCCTATTATTAAGGAGATGCGCCTAATGTGCTACCACCCATCGCTGAAGGTGGAGCCACTGTTGTAGGATCAAGGATAACCGACTAGAGAGGGGGGTGAATAGGTGGTTTTTAAAATTCTCAAAGCTAATTGCAACAAATAAGCAAATAAAACTAGAATTGAGAAATTTAACTACTAAGTCCTAAAACTCTAAGGGTGCGTTTGGTTGTCTGTACCAAGTGGTAAATGTATGAGATGGTTCAAGAAAAAAGTCATATATGCGTTTGGTTGCTTGAATGGAACCATCCCATCCTGGATCAAGTGATACAAATTTGAGGAATATTCCCTCTAGATGCTAAACCATCTCATTCACCCAAAATAATGGACCAAATGGTACAGGACCATCCCATCCCATGAACCAAACATACCCTAAGTTTCACTAAGGTGCACCAATAAAACAAAGTCTAAGTAATCTAGCAATTCTAAATAAATGATGACACCTAGATATAGTAGAATTGCAAATAATCTAAATGAAAACAAGAAAGATCAAACCACAAAAAAGAAGACACAAGATTTATCCTGTGGTCTCAGAGACTTGCCGGTCTCCCCTAATCCATGTTGAGATAAGCTTGACCAACTGAAGATGGCTCCTTGCGCAAATTTAGCCTTCCTCAATCACTCGTGGTAGCTCTTCGCTGCTTCGGGTAGGCGAGCTCCTTGCCTTCACAACCAACCGGGCCTTCTCACAATCCTCTTTGAGAAGATCACCGGTTCCACACTTCCAAGCCGCCTAGGAGGTGGCAACCTCTAAGAGAATAGAGAAATGTCGCTCACTTGAGGTTGATTCAAGTTTCTAATTGTCTCAAAACAATTGAATGCACTTGAATACTTCTAACTCTTCTCAAGAAGTGAATTGAATACACAAGAGAGAGAAGACTTGCTAGAGCTCAAATATATTCAATGAATCACCAAGAAGATCTAAGAATGAAGGGGAGGGGGTATTTATAGCCCCCACCAACAAATCCAACTGTTGGGGGCAGATTTCCAAAAAAAACATTTGTGGTACTACCAGTGTGCAAAGCCCGGTAGTTCCGCCCCCTGCCAATGGTCGGATTAGAGCATTTAATGTGGTAGTTAATAGCCGTTACAGGAACTTCGGTACTACTGACGTTCATTATGCGGTAGTACCGATTTTTGAAGCAAGATTGGTTCACAAATAGGTTCTCTCTGTAAAATAAGTACCGTTACTATATTTGCGGTATTACTGACATCTGGTAGTACCGCTCTTTTCACTGTGGTAGTACCGACCTTCAAAACAGAGTAAAAACCCCCAAAACACATCTTTCTGTATAATAACTACCGCTTGATTTGGGAGATACTACCGACCTCCAGTAGTACCATTATTTGTACTGTGGTAGTACCAGATTTAGAAAGTTCACAAAAGGAGTGTTTCTATTTAAAAACTGCCACTCATATGCTCGATGCTACCACCCAATCGTAGTATCACATTATGCACTATGGTACTTCCTGCCTGGAGAGAAAAGATTGAACACAAAGCTTCCCTCTTTGGATTTTGATTACCGCCAAACAAAACCCAGTACTACCGCACATGCGGTAGTACCGCATTTTGTATGGTGGTACTACTAGATTTACTGATCATGCAAAAGATCACACTTAAATCTAAGACCAAATTAAACCAAGTATGATTCAAAAGGATTTTGAGCCAATATAAATTTTGATCAACATCAAACTACTAGCCATTATCCCCTTTAATAGTACAACATCTATTTAACCAAAACCGATCTTTTTCTCCTAACTCTGAGATCGGTGAAATACATAAAAGGTCCTACCTACAAATATATGTTGACTTCAAACCTTTTGCCTTTTTCTCTTGACCCCTTTTTCTCATGAGATTTATGCTGCAATAGAGACCAACCTATTCTCACAAACTTAAGAGAAATTGTTAGTCCTTTAACATGATTGTCATTAATTAATGTCGGGGACTGAGTTACCTACCCATTCAACGGGCTAGACAAACAGACCCTGGTTCGAGCTCGAACCAGGGGTCGGACTCGACCTCGAGCTCCTTACCCGATGTCCAGGTCGAGGCCCGCACGACCTCGAGCTAGGGGATCGAAGGCTATCTCGCGACCAAGGCCTACAGTTTGTAGAGACCGGGTCAAAGGCATGATGGTTCACGAGATCCGAAAAGGCAGGACGTGGGCGCAGATTCCGGCTGGCAGTTGAGATCCAATTAGGGTGGATCCAGATCTACCCCGTCCGAAGGGCGCTCCTGATGGACTCTCAATAAACGGGAGAAGGAATCTTGTAACTAATATATATATAGACGTAAGAGAGTCCCCGAAGGGGGACCGGCACACGGCATCAAAGACACTCACTTGTACTCATTCATAATCAAATCCTCCACCTTAGGGCAAAACTGGAGTAGAGCTATAACCCTACTCGGGGGCTCGAACCAGTATAATTCTTAGTGTCCATCACTCGTTTTTGTACAAATTCATAGCAAGCAGCGCCGTCAATCTCCCGGGGAACGAATGCAAGTTCTCGGGTCCCTCAATGCAAACACACCCGACCTCACTTCTGCGGTTGGCGATCCCTGATCGTCGACAGCTGGCGCCCACCGTCGCGCCCAAAGACTTCGAGCCTCTGGAGAAACATCGCTGCTTCAACAAGGACATGGCGTGCGGCTCGGGGAGATCTTCAGCGGGCTCGGGGGGATCCCTGCCCCCAAGCATGGGAAGCATGCATCCTCATTCTCTCCATCACTGCTGCCTTGTGATCGGTTCGTCTTCATGGTCGGCAGTCATGGGGCGAACACGGATTCCGAAGACCATGAGCCAAAGACCCCCGATGACGCATGTCGGATGGCTCAGGTGGTAATCAACCAAGCCATGACAACCATCCGGAGGGAAGAGCGAGGCGAGATCAACGCCTCCTCAGGGCTTTCCAGGCTCCCTCGCTCCACCGAAAGGCTGCGCGCTATCGCCAGGGTCATGACCGACCCCGCTTGGGCAAAGTCGGATCTCTTCGGCCGAGCATTGACCGAAGAGCTGGACAAGGTGGCCAACGAGGCAACCCTCCCTGGGCAGGGGGCCGGAGCCGACATTCTGGGTCCCACTCACCCGCGAGTAACGATAGTTCATCCCGCAGGCGCCAGCGTTCCCATCGGTCGCCTCCACGGCGCCGGGCTAGAGACGTGTCCCATACACCACCACGCCGTCGCTCCCCGGTCATGACCTGGCGAGACGACCGGCGCCTCTCGAGTCACAGTAGCACTCGTTCGAACGACGCGGCATCCGGGAGCCTGTCTCCTGATGGCCCGCCTAGATGCCGTAGGGTTCACGATCGCCTACATTACTACCCGGGTGACGTTCATGCCCGTCACCACGACCAGTGCGACCGCGCGCCAGGTTGCCCCGCCTGCGATAGCTCCAAGTCCAGCGACATGGACCGCTCCCCACCGGACGCCACGCCGGCCTACGGCTGCTCGGCGTACTCCAATGACCTCCGTCGGGTGCACTGGCCAGCCCGGTTCAAACCCGCCATGATCGAGCGATTCGATGGGACCCAGAACCCTAATGAGTTCCTATCGATTTATTCGACAGCGGTCTTGGCGGCTGGAGGAGACGAGGCCATTATGGCTAATTACCTCCCGACCATGCTGGATGGTGCCGCCCGCACCTGGCTTTTCAATCAGAAGCCCGGTTCTTTCCGATCATGGCGTCAGGTCCGGAACGCCCTCCGGTCTAACTTCTAGAGCTGCTACGAGCGACCCGAGCGGGAGAAGGACCTGGACCGGGTTATCCAGAGCAAGAATGAACCCCTCCGCGACTTCGTGAGGTAGTTCCTGCGCACCTGGAACTCGATCCCCAGCGTCTCCAATGAAGCCGTGATCAAGGCTTTCAAGTTCAGCGTCCGCGACCGGCGCCTCACTAAGGATCTTGAGATTGCCCCGAGGCTCAGTGTCAACAAGCTGTTCCGCATGGCGGAGCGGTACGCGGATGCAGACGACGCGGTGCACTGGAAACGCGACTATGACCAAGGCAAGCTCGCCCCCAACCACGGCGAGCCCGGCACGTCCGGCACCAAAGATGCTGATCCCGTACCGCCCTCCAACAAGAGGAAACGAGATCGCAAGAAGAAGAACTGACCTCGGGTGCTTGCAACATCGAACGACGAGCGAGGGGTCATGGAAGCCCGAGGACCGGCCCAAGGAGAAATTCGCCACCAGCAAGGTCGAATGCGGACGCAGCAGGTCGTGCGCGCCCCCCAGCCAGGGAACCGCCGACCTGGGCCCCAGCGTGGCGACGCCCGACCTCAGGGGGTGAGGAGCGGCCGAAATATGACGACAACAGATACTGCCCCTTCCACAGGGCACACGGCCACGACTTGCGCAACTGCAGGGCTTGGTTGAGCAAGCTGGACGCCTTCTACGATGGGCGCAGGGAGATGCCCACGCTCCCGAAGGAGGGCGAATAGCCCGACAGTGTTAATGCGGGTGAGGACCTGGACGGCCTCGACCTGGAGTTCCAACAGGGTGAGCGGCGGATAGACATGATTTTCGGCGGGTCATCTGCCTATCAGTCCCGGCGTGAGCTTAAGACCGTCGCCCGGACGATCTACCACGCCGCCACCGGAAAACACGACGACCAGCCCTACAAGTGGGTAGGCACGACGATTACATTCACGGGGGAGGATGCCCCCCAGGGCATGATTACTTTTTAGATTAAACTCCAAAATGAGAATTAAAGCCACAAATTCAGATTTTATCCTCTTTCACATTTTGAAATGCACATTTTATTTTATATCTCATTTCAGGATGTTACAGCCCAAATTGCTGAAACCCTAGAATCACAGGTGTCAGATTTTGATCCAGCGGTTGGGATCTGCTATGTATTCGTGCATGCGTGGATTGCCCGATTGTGCCACGTGGATGGCCATGATTCCATCATCTTCGTCGTGCTCGGCTGGGACTCCAACTCCATGTTGTATCCATGTCGCTGCATCTTTCCGGTCATTGCACAGAAGCCAAGGCCCCTTTAAAAGCTGTTGTCCCCCGCCCGATAATCGCCGTGGTCTTGCACAGCTAAATTCCCGATTAGATCTACTAGAGGCGTTGTGGTCCATGAGGAATTTCTCACCGTCGATCTTAGCACTACCACAAACTTATCGCCGTTGATTCACTGCTGGTGGGGGATGTTTGCTGGACATTAACGTACAGTTGAGGTCGTCTCAATGAGAGCTACTGTAACACCCCAAAATTTTGCTTTTCTTAAATTTATGTGTGATTTGGCACTTTGGTGAATTTTTGGAATTTTCTGGAATTTATTTGGATTTATTTGGAATTTATTTGAATTTATTCCATTTCAAAATAATTAAAGAATTTAACTTTGCAAATAAAGTTTTGTTGGAAATATTTTATTTGAGTCCCAAATACCCTAAAATATTTTCCAGAATTTTTCTGAGTCTTTTGCTATTTTTAATGATTTAATTGAATTTTTGGGAATTTAATTGGATTATTTAAATGCGAGTGGGTTTTACTGTTCATCCGACCGGACCCGAGTCCGAGTCAGACTCGAGTCCGACCCGCGCCAGTTGGTCCAGCCGAACCCGCTCGGCCGAGCCCTAACCGCGTGACCGTTGGATTCAGATCCAACGGCCACGATTGAGCCACGTCACTGAGCCCGAGTCCGACCGAGCCAGCCAGCTCGCCGAGCCGGACCCGAGTCCAACTCACGCGACCGTTGGATCGAGATCCAATGGCTCACGTTGCGCCACGTCGCCTCTCCGTGCCGCCGTCGAAATCCGCCGCCGCAGCCGTGTCGACCTCGGTCTCCGCGTGATTCACAGAAGCCGAGGCCGCTATTTAATGCGCCGCCGCCGCCATCGGGTAGCCCGTTTTAAATGCGGCGCAGTAGCCCTAACCCACGCTGCCGGAGCCGCCGCCGTCACCCCGCTAGAGCTCGCCGTAGTTGATCTAAGGAGCCGCCGCGGTTTTTGCTTCGTTCCGCCGCCGTTGACCCCAGATCCGAACTCACCGCGACGAGACGCACCCGAAGGGAGAACTCACCTCGCCGAAGAAGCCTCGGAGCGCCGTAGCCTGTGTCGCCGTCCCCAACTCCGGTGACCTCGAGCCGCCGCGCCGCCATCGACGTCCTCGAAGCTTCTCAGCCGTCCGATCAAGATCCAACGTCCCAGATCACGCCACGTCATCTCACGGTGAGATTTCGTCCAAAAATCCCAGATCCAATCTCGACCGTTGGATCTAGATCCAACGGTCCAGATCAAACGCGTTAACCCAAACGCGTGAGAGCGATCTAACCGGGCCGTTGATTTTCAAATCAACGGCCGAGATTGCGCCACGCGTCGGGAAGGCCGATCGCGGTCTGACAGCCAAGACTCGCGTGTCGCTGACACGCCGGGCCCGCATGTCAGTGACGCAGCTGAACCGCACCATGACGTCAGCACGGGCCCACACGTCAGCGGCCACCCCAGCCGTGCCGTGACGTCACCCATGACGTCACAGTGGGTCCCACTTGTCAGCGCAACGGGCTGAGTCCCCGCTGACGTCAGCAATAACGTCACCCGAGTGGCCCCACCTGTCAGTCTCACGTGAGCCGTGGACCGAGTCCACGGTGGACCAAGCCAAACCATGGACCACGTCCATGGACCGGCTGACGTCAACCGCCCAATCAGAGGCTGCCACGTGTCCAGGCTAACGCAATAATTAATTTCCGAAAAAGAAAATGATTTATTAATTCGAAATAATGATTTCAGATTTTGTTTCAAACTTCAAACGCTTATAACTTTTGCGTTTCAACTCCGATTTGAGTGATTCAAATTTCTAAATTTGTATAAAATTGAGATCTACCTAATTATGAATTTTATTTAATTTTTGGACTAAAGTTTTTCTCTGTAAAATTATTTAATTGATTATTTAAACTTTAAATAATCATAACTTTTGTGTTTTAACTCCGATTTGAGCGATTCCAGTTCCTAAAAATTCATAAAATTATGTTCTCTCTGTTTATGGATTTTATTTGGATGTTTGGACACTTTTTACCTATTGTTTATTCGTGTATTGCTATTTGCACGCGTTACGAGTAGACGTTGAAGTGCCGGAAGGATTCGAAGGAGAAGTGTTGACTCAGGATCCAACTCAAGACCAAGAACAAGTACTTTTTGAAGGCAAGTTATGCTTTGACCATGTTGAACCCATTTTTGAAATTAGTTTGATTTAAACTATTGCATGCTAGTTGAAGTAATAAATGCTTTAATTACTTTTGGGGAATTAGATAAATGCCAAATTGCTGTATAACACCTTGATTACTTAAGTATGTGCCATGACCCCTTGTCACCCTAGTTGTGGTTTACTAATTGGACATTATTAAATTGCCAACATGGGTTTTTAGACCGTTGTAGTATATGGCTTAGACCTGCTACGTGCTCATGACATGATTTTGGACAATCAAACGTTAATATTGACTTAATGATATATTGAACCTGTTTCGGAAAGGTATCATGTGATGTTGATGGCACGTGGTGCATGGTAATCAACTGGGGTTTGATAAATAGTTTTCGGCCGGGGCATGTGGCAAGAATAATCAGGTGGGCCAGTTGTGGCATTGGGGATGTTGATTTGGTTCTTCGGGTAGTCTTGCCCTGGTCACCCTAAGGACTTCACCTTGCAAGCCTTTGAACTGGGTCTAACGTGCAACCACATGTCTGTAATGGGACGGACCTAGTTGACTAAGTTGCTAATAACGCACTGTGGGACCTCGGGAGGTCAACTACACCCTTTGTGTAAGTTGTGCGGGAGCGCGTCTGGAAGTGAAGCCAGGTACCCATCTAACGGTTGATTGGCCTAAACTTCGCCTTAGCTAAGGGAAGGGTTAGTGTGCAATAACCGGGGAGGCTCACTTGTATTGTTAGAAGTTTCCGAAAGACTTTGTTACGGGAACTCGCCTTTGTGGTGTTTGACTGTATCTTGTGGGTAAAGTGCATAACCTCTGCAGAGTGTACAATCTATTCGAATAGCCGTGTCCGTGGTATTGGACATCGCTCGGGAATTACAGTCAAGGGTTAGACTTTCTTGAAAATAACTTAGACTTGAAAGGTTGGGTTGGATTAATAATGAAGTTGATGGAAACGTGGATTAGAATGGGAAAGATGCTTACTAAACCCTTGAAAAGTTATCTATGCTTTACTTGTTACTACTGCTTTCGAATCTACTTATGATATTTGTTAAATGCTGTTTACTGCAAAAATACCTTGAGCCACTCCTTTGTATTAAGCCATGCATGTACTATATTAGCTGCATTACATTGCATGACTTCTCGAGTACCAAGTACTCACCCTTGCCACAATACCACACCAGTTGAAGAGGAGACTACACAAGCTTTGGAGGAGGAGCTCCAAGAGGAACCGTCTACTTAGGAGCGAGCCGGTCGGTTGCATGTGGTATCTTTGGATGGCGCCACGATGTTATCTTATTTTTCCGCTGCTATTATTTCTCTCTTAATAAGTTTCGCCCTGCGAGGCGTACATTTGTAACTTGACCATAAGGTCGAGTAACCAGTTTGACTATTTAATTAAAGTACTTTATTAGTATCAAGTGGTATGATTGTGATATCTACCAATGTTAAGACTGTGTGCACTAGCGCGTTCCTGGACTAGTGCTGAATACACAGAGGGTCCGGATTTGCAAATTCGGGTCCCGACAGCTACTCTGTGCGCATGCAACCTTCGCCGTGAGATCACCGGTGCATCGTCTTCCATGTCATCTTCTTCAAATCTGGTAAGTTTCTATCATCGCTCACCATCGTTAATTGATGATCATTCGATCATGGATAAGAGGCCCAAATCAAGCCACGTACCGTGGCTAGTCGGGCTCCATCGCCATTCACCGCCATGAATCTCCACCGTAGGATCTCTAATGAATGGTCTAGATCGTAACCACGTGCCCATCACTGGGACATGCCACGTAGCCTCACCATCATCAATATATCGAGCAATCTCAGCCATAAAATTCGAATCCTGTGGATTGGATCTAGCCACGCATCAAACCAATCCTAAGTAGCCACGTGTCAACACGAAACCCGAGGCGTCGCCAGCCGCACCTAGTCGCATGACGTCAGCCATGATGTTAGCATGAAGGCAATGACATCACCTAGTTGGGCCCACATGTCATCCTAATAATGATTTTTTTAGAAAAATATTTATTAATTTAATTTAATTTAATTGATGACATCAACGTGATGTCATAAATTTATTTTCCAGTAGAAAAATAATTTGGCAAAATAATTTTCAGTGTTGATGTCAGCGTGACTTCGTATATCCGAATTACCAGTACAAAAATAATTCAAATAATTTAATTTATTCTTTTTAATGTATTTTTAAACTTTAAATATCTTGTTCTTCCTCATACGAAATCCAATTGAGGTGATTCTAGAACCTAAAATTTTTTAAAAATCATGCTCAATTTAATGGTGAATTTTATTTATTTTTTGGATTTGATTTTCTCTCTATTTTGGAATTTATTTGTTTATTTATTCATTACGCATAGAAGTTGAAGTCCCCGAGGGTTTCGAGGGAGATGTGCTAGTCCAAGAGCAAGGTCCAGAGCAGGAGCAAGAGATTTTCCAAGGTAAGTTGTTCTTTGATCATGTTGATCCCATGTTCTAAAATTATATTGTTTCAAACTATTGCATGCTAATTAAATTAAAAATGATTTCAATTAATTTGGGAGTAGTTAATCAACCCATTTGATTTATGTTCACCTTGTCACTATTATTTGTATGCAATGTTCATTTGTCACCCTACGATTGTTGTTTGTTAGTTGGTTGTTAATAAATTGCCAACATGGGCTACTAGATCATGACTAGTATGCTTAAACATGCAATGTGTTATTGATATCATTTTGGAAATACAAAATTAATATTGATTAATAGAATATGTAATGTGTTTCTAAAATGGTGTGCCATGTGTGGCCACACGATGATGTTGATATGTAGAGACATGTGTTGTTCTACATGGATGTTGAATTGTTGTTGGCATGTATTGCACAATAATCAACTAGGATGGGAAATGATTTAGACTGGGGCAAGTGGCAAGAGACTGTGTGTTATGGTGGGCCTGTGTGGCAATGGGATTGATGAGTGAATGTAAGGGGATGTGTGCCATTTGAGTGAAGGTTGTGTACCATATGAGTGATGTAAGGGGTTATGTGCCAATTGAGTGTTTAGAAGTCTTGCCTTGGTCATTTAAGGTCTTAACCTTGCAAGTCTTTGAAATGGGCTAAACATACAACCACATGTCTGGAATGGGACAGACCTAGCTGACTAATTTGTGACGTCTAGATTTTAGTACTATCATAGTGGTGTGGGTTCCGGGTGTACAAGTAGACTCACATGGCACAAGAGGGGGGCTCTGAGTGTGGTAACCAGTCTCTTTAGTGTTGAAACCTCAGCCGGCAGTACTGGGTTTAGATGGAGAATTGTAAAGGCTTTGTTATGATCTCTCATTCGCATACTTTTGTATGGGGATTCACGGCAAACGTGATGAGTTAATTATATTTTGTTGGGTAAAGTGTATAATCTCTGCAGAGTGTCAAACCTATTTGAATTTCCATGTTCGCAGTATTGGACAATGCTTAGGAATTATAGTCAAGAGTTAGATCTTGAAAAATAAACTTGGGAATGGGAGGTTGTGTGCCACTAGAAGAAAAAATTGATTTAGGTTGTGTGCCAGTGAATCTTGAAAAAAAAATGAAAAAGTTATTTAGTAATGGTATTTATTTACAATCATTTCAATCTATACATGTTAATCATTTGTAAATGTTGCTTTGTGCAAAAAAACCACTTCAGCTATTCAACTGGAATAAGTCATGCATGTAGTAATAGACTTGCATTATGTGCATGATTTGTTGATTGCTTTATGTACTCACCCCCTTGTAACAATTCAAACACCAGTTGAGGAGGAGTCAAATTAAGGTGCGAGCCTTGTCAGTTGCCTATGACAAATTGATAGGTTACTATGAGTCTTTCTTTTTTATTATAGTTTTCTTTACATTTGAGTATTTGCCCTGTGTGGCATATTATTGTAAGTTGACCATAAGGTTGACCAAATAGGTTATATTAATAGATGAAGTCTTTATTTATTATTCCGTTGTGTATGATTGTGATATTTCATCTATGTTGAGACTGTGTGCACTAGCGAGATCCTAGACTAGTGTTGAATACACAGAGGGTCCGAATTTGCCCATTCGGGTCCCAACATGTATACTTCGTATATTAAATCCCCAAGGATTCCGGTCTCCTCTGGCATCCATGTCATTTTTTGGTCGGCGTGTTCACTCACCGTGCATCCACGTTACCTGCTTTGCTCGCCCATTTGTACAGCTCAGGTAAATAGTCTCCTTCACTTAACATGAACAGTGCCTTGGTGCGGTGGGAGAACACTGCGGTGCGAAGACGCGCTCCCACATTCGAGTCCCGGCAAAAGCTTTCCTTGGCTGATTTTTTTTTTGCAGCATTGCGTCTTCCATAGATGGCCCAGATCTATACCCCTCTCTCACAAGCCCTAGCCCTAGTGAGCGACACCCCCCCATTCGCTCCTCTCACTCGCTCTCCCCTTGCCTGTCTCTTCCTCTCACGAACGTGCTGTCCTCCCTCTCCGTACCTTCCTCTCGCCCTCGACGCTCCCGGTCGGGTCGCGCTGCCCCCCATCTCCTTGGACTTCCTCCTGCTGGTGCTTCTAGAACCCAACAAAACCGCTCAGTTCTCCCTGCCATGGCACCCGGTGCTCTAGCCCACCTCCTCGTCGGCTCTCGTCTCGTGCACTCCATTAATGACATACATACCTCGCCATTTCTTATGAAGAATTTTTCCCTACATATGAGATCTCATGTTTTTCCTTTGCATATCAAGGTCGTAAATCATTGAGAAGGAAGGGATTTCAACAGGCCATGGAATAAATTGTGGACTTATGTAGTCTTGAGCAGAAACTTGATTAGTGTAGCGTTGTTCCTTCTTGTTTTGTACAATTTCTTTCAAATGAATCTATCCAGATTAATCTTATCTGTTTCTTCCACGCTCTATTCTCATAGTTATATCTTATAAAGTTAAAATTTATACTTAGTATATTGTTAATTATAATATTATAATTACATAGCTGTTTCATGTTAATCGTGTGTGGCAATTGGCTAAAGATTAATCGATTGCATAGTCTTGATCCTGAGTTCCTAGTGCGCGTTAGCATCAAGATTATGTCATGTTAATTGTAAACGTTTGGTATTCTTAGGCACGTTTTGGTGCTGTGCTTTAGCTTTGGGCCGAAAGCCCCCCAAATAGCCCAGCTGCAAAATAGCTTCAAAGTCAAGCCACAACAAAAGCAACCTAAAATCTGCAGCCACTAGGGAGGTGCTGTGGATTTTGGGCTGTGGCTTCCCCGCCTTGGTTGCTCGGCCTCTTTCCCGCCACCTCTCTATCCTCTCTACCCCACCTCGGTCACCTGGCAGCCTCCTCGTCTTTATCTCCCAACTCGATTGCCCGGCCTCCTTCCCGTCGCCTCCCCATCTTCTCTGCCCCACTGCCTCCTCGTCTTCTCTGCCCCACCTCGGTCACCTGGCCCCTTCCCCATTGCGTCTCCTCCCCACCTTATCTCCTCCCCGCCTCGGAGCGCCACCTCCTCCCCGCTCGGTCACCGCTGTCGCCTCCTCGTTCGGTAGCCGCAGCCTTCTGCCCACCTCAGAGTGCCACCGCCTCGGAGCGCCGCTGCCTTCTCCCCGCCTAGTCACCAACTCCCCGCCCGATTGCCTCCTCCCTGCACAATTGCCGCCGCCTTGCCTCCTCCCCGTCCGCAGCTATAGTTTTGAAACCAGTTTGCCAAACAGCCTCTCAAGAAAAGCTACAGTCACCAAACCAAAAGTAGCTTTTTAGCCTATGGCCTTAATATGCTCCACATTCAACCAATGTACTTGGTATTCCTAAATGATCTACTCAGGCCTTGTTTGGTTGGTTTTTTGTACCAGCTTAAAAGCAAAAAAACCAAAGTCTAAATACATTGGCGGATTTTTATCTAAACTTTTTCAAAAGCCAAAAGCCTCCATATAATTAAAAGCCACCAAAAATGTGCTTTTTTGCTTATTGAGGGTTGGTTTTAGACAAATGCCATTCAAGTTACAGTAACATTACCCACCTCTAACACGTGTAAAAGCTTATTACTTTTAAGTTGTTTAAACCCAAATGTGGCTTAGCCACTCTTTGGGACGGTTTCAGCTTCAACTTCACCTCTCTAGAAGCCGTAAGCTTACTCAAATGGCAGGTTTCTCCGCAGTCAAAAGCTAAAAATCAGGAGCCCATTTGTATTAGGAGAAGCTGAATGCCAAAAACTGGTCTAAGATATCTTCCTACGATTTCGGTGGGTTGGGATTATCACTTTATCATTAGAGTTGAAGAAAATTACCCCTCTTCTACCAAGTATAAAATCCTAAACCCCATCCTTCTCATCCCCATTCGTGATCCACATCCCTCACATCTAAAAGCCAGGCTGTCAAACACTAAATATTTTTAGTTCAGCCTTTTAGCCATGCAGCCCAGCCGAAAGCTACTTATCTGAAAATCTACAGCCATACTAAACAGGGCCTTAAGCTCTAAGCCAAATAATCTAAGCCTAAAAAATAGGGCCTCAAAAGCTGGTTAATTTGGGGTAGATTCCTACGACTTTGGTGGGTTAGAGTTCTAACTTTACCACTAGAGTTGAAGAAAATTACCCTCTTCCTACCAAGTATAAAATCTAAACCGCACTTATCTCATCCCCACATTCCTGATCCGCACCCCTCACACCTAAAAGTTAGGTTGCTAAATACCAAATCTCTTCTACTCAGTCATTCAGCCGTGCAGCTTTTTAGCAATGCACCCCCAGCTGAAAACTACTTCTCAGAAAGGCGACAGGCATGCCAAATAGAGCCTTAAATAGCTTAAAAGCAAGTTCTTTTATAAATAGTAGAGGTTGGTAGGTGGGTAATTTTATCTAATTCCAGTGACATTAGTTTAAAATCAACCCTCAATAAGCCAAAAAGCACCTCTCCAATGGTTTTTGTCTTTTATTTATATGGAGACTTGTCTCTTTTGAAAATGCCCAGATAAAAAGCACCCATTTATTTGGATTTTAATATACTTTAGCTTCATGTATTTTAAGGCTCTATTTGAGATGGCTACATCTTTTATGAGAAGTAGCTTTCGGCTAGGCTGCATGGCTGAAGAGCTGCACAACTAAACGGTTGAGCTGAAGATGTTTGGTGTTTGCCAGCCTAACTTTTGGTGTGAAAGATGCGGGTCGGGAATAGGGGTGGGGTTTGGAATTTTATACTTAGTAGGAGGGGAGTAATTTTCTTCAACTCTGTGGC
The DNA here is from genome assembly GCA_036346355.1 of Rhipidocladum racemiflorum. Lineage (NCBI taxonomy): Eukaryota > Viridiplantae > Streptophyta > Magnoliopsida > Poales > Poaceae > Rhipidocladum > Rhipidocladum racemiflorum. The sequence continues at coordinate 75,455,357 of CM070571.1, forward strand.
AAAGTTAGAACATCAACCCACTCAAACCGTAGGAAGCTACCCTAAACCGTATAAATAGTCTGCGGGTTTTTGGCTTTCTGCTATTGAGAAATGTAACATCCCTGAATTAATTAAACAGTAAAAATAAAATATTTAATTGTGAATTTGATTTATTAATATCTTTCAGCAAATTTAAAAGCTTTTGTTAAAAGATAATTGAATTCCTGAATTTAGGAAAGGAAAAAGTTATAGACAAAAATGGTAAGAACATAAAGTAAGTCAATTGCCATTTGCTAATCAAGAATATTTAGTACATGAGATTGAATTGTAACACAAAAATTTATTGATACATCGTAGCTCACATCTACAATAAATAGGAAATACAAAAATCTTTATAAAGACGTACAAGTCACTGGAGTTACAACTCAATACAATTGTTCAATTACATATGGAACCACAATTACATAAATGATTACATTCTAAAAAGTAGATTACAAGTCTATAAGCTACAACTCCCGTACTAGCTTGATCTGCATCTGAGAACCTGCAAATTAAATTGTATACGTTTAAGAATAAGCATAAAGAAAATGCATTTAATTAAATACATTAAATGAAAAGAGAAGAATTGCCGTCAGCTGAGTTTGATCGCTCAGTGAGGTACCCTAGATTGTCCGGGGGCCAATCTGGCTCCTCTCACGATTAGGTTTGCATCATTCGGCAATTTACAAACCTGTTTAAGCCGTAGACGCGAATATTCAGAAAATATCGCGAGGTAAAATATTTCACCGCAGTAAAATAGTAACTTCACATGGAGTAAGGTTAAAGCCAAGCTACAGTGCCACAGGACATCACGAGTTCTTTCCAGAACCAGCCGACAAGTCCAGCCGGCCATATAAGCCACATTAGTAAAAGATAAATATGGAGGCAAGGTGAGGATGCCGACCGAAACCCCCAGACACAATTGAAACCTCCAGAGCATGCCCAGGCCAATTCGGCAGCCACGAAGGGGTCATTCCGGCCACAAGAATAAAATATTTTAGGACAAGATAATCCCAATCGAAAGCCCAGAACCAGCTATGGCAGTACAGCCGTAAAGACTAGCTCCTTCCGAATACTATTGCACCTCCAGGCAATCTCTCAGCCGAAATCTCTAGAGCTCAAGCAAAATAGCCAGCCCAACTCAGTACGCAAGGGGCAAGGCCAGCCGACCATATAGATCACGAGACCCAGAACAATGCACTGACAAGATGATTAAATGAGCAATTAAACCAGCTGTAAGGACCCAGCCACTAGCTCCATTTTCACACCCTATTGCAATATCCCCTACCAAGGGCTATAAAAGCCACCCAAGCTCTCATATCCCCATCAACACCCTTACAATTCCAGTAAGTCTCAGGAAACTATCCAAGTAAACCCCAGAACAGGGAACATTCAGGAAGGCTACCACCAAATCAACAAGGAGGAGGAAGCCAGGACTGGATAACAGCAGCAGCAAGCCTACACCTTCGTCAACTCAACACCTTTGCAAACCAACTCACCTTAGGTAACAATCCAATCACTAGCAGAATCTTCTCCATTTTATTTCCTATCCAAGGCAATCATCCAATTCTTTAAATCATTCATATCTGACTTAGATATACTCATAGAAAGAAAATAATAATAAGGGAAGAAACCAACCAGAGAAAAAAAATACTTAGATTGGTCTCAGCTTTGATCTTTGTTTATATGGGGGTTGCACCGTGCGTTCCCTAAAGCCAGTTCATGCTCCCCCGGCGCACGACTAGGTTTAGGGCATCGTCGCGAGCCATCCAACCCATGTTTCATCCCTTGATTAATCATTATTATTTGCATCATCGACCGCAAGAAAATCTAAATCAGTCTCGATTAGTGGTTGCAATCTAGCGATATCATTCGTCCCAACGGTATTGTTTTACTCCCTATTGAGCAACAATAACCGTAGGTATCGCCACGACATCACTAAATGCCATCCAACTAAAGTTAACCAACATAGCCCTGCTATTTGGCCTAGTATCAATTCATCATTTACTGAGCCAATCCATCCGTAAATAGAGTACTCCCACAAATATTTGTAGATCATGACATTCGGTCCCTCATTTCTTATACTCAGATCATGATCCATCAGTTTATAGTCATAGCTATTAAGCAACCAATGGCATTAGGATCATCATCTACCGTATAGACTATTCAAAGCCACTGTTAACATGCCTTAAGCCCATGTTTGAGAATCATCACCGATCCTGACAAGAAATCAAACCATGTAAACTAACTATGCCTATAACAGATTTTCAATGCCTCAGTATATAGCACAAATCAATCCTCCAGACAAGGCAATAACAAGCTTGAAAGGATCCCTCATGTTCCAGTCAAGTAACTTTATTCCTTCTCTATTTCAAGTATGAGCATGTAAATAGCAAATCAATAGAATCCAATATATGTTGTCCTATGCAGCTCAATGGGATTCAACACAAAAGGAAACGCTAGTCACTCATTAAACGAAGTATGTGTCAGGTTAATGCTACACCATGGCCTGAACATCCATAATGAGCGAAAATTTTGTATCTTGATACTCCATCTATATGAACTCATAAAGGATTTGATGCAAGAGATTAGGCATACTATGAAATAGCATATCACAGCTTTGTGCATCCAGACAATGTTCTTATGGGAATAATTACTTACAAGGCATATAGTGCATAAATAAGTACTACCCGTATTCCCAAAATACAAAAACAGTATCATATAAATCCTCAAGAACTCAGACCAGTTGATGATGCATCTCTGATGAACTCAAATGGAATAATCTAAGCCATTCCCCTATGTTTTTTTGGCTTGAATAAGCAAAACACCCGCATTCGGAATTATTTGTATCCTAGACATGATTAGGTAAAGCTCTCAGTGTATAGCTCCAGTATCATTCGGCAGCAAAGCAAACTCCAGAGCAAATAAATTACAACCTAGAACATGGACCTCATCTCTAATTCGTGGATCTGCAAGTACGCAATAAAGGAAACTACCACATAATAGAGAAAAGGAGAAGAAGCCAAGGATTACCAAACTCTAGCCAACCTCCATTACCGGCAAAAGGAAAGAACCAACCTGGGAGGCCGAGAATCTGGCCGGCGCAAGAGTGAGTCGATGCAGAGGTCAACCATGGACCAGTAGCCGGAAGCGTAGGCACCGAAGGGCCAAAGCATCAGCAGGGGGAGCCAGGACCGGCAGGCGTGCGCAAGGCGAAAAGCCGGAGGAGGCCGGGAAGGCCAGCGACAGAATGGATCGGCGGGGAACCGAGCCCGTCGACCAGATCAAGGGAAAGCAGAGAATGGGGGAGAGAATAGAAGAAAGATCCAGAAGAAGGGTTTCGATCGACCGAATAAGTGAGAAAAAGAAAAAGAAAGGAAAATGAGTAAAGATAGGAAGAAAAAGAAATAAATAGATAATAATAAAGAATAATGATAAATAGAAGATAAGAACAATGTTCTGTTATAATTAAAACTATTCCTTCAAATGATTTAAACCTAGTTAATTGAAACCTAATCAAATATCAATCAAATCCAATGCATATATAAATAAGCATACATATTGACTTGCTTTATATAATCCTTAGTTCATAACCATTTTATGTTTAAATGACTAGACATAACCTTAGCCTATATTAGTTCTATCTGTAAATTAAATCCTAGACATAGACTACACTCAATTAACTTACATTTGAAACATAAAATCATTATCAATGAGTGCTAATGCATATAGAATTATCATTAGAATACTTAATAAAGCCTAACCAACCATTTCATGAAGGAACCTTTCTTGCTTTGCATCTGAATCCTACTAAAGACATGACCCTACGTGAAACCAATTCTAAGACCCGTAATACCGATGCATATCCTTAAGTTTAATCATATAATTGTTTGAAATTAGTCGAGCAACTTTATGTACTAATTTATATTAGTACAAGCAGCTTCATACCTGAAAATGAATCTTATTTTGTTTAATCTTACAATTTTAGCTTCTTGAATTCATAAAACAAAATAAAACAATACATAAGGAATAGATGCTGCGCGTTGTCCAAATCCATACCATTGATAACAATAAAGGCTACAACGTAAGATATTATACATGCGCTCGTGAAACCACGAAACCCACACTCCTGCTTGTCTTATGTAATGACTTATATTTGATTTTCCATCTGATTTCCTTTTGCCTTATTGAAAATGTTATTTTCTATTTGTTATTCCTTTCCGTTATTCGACGTGTAGAATCCGACGTCTCGGACTTCGTCGTCGACAACTCCAAGATCACGTCTTCAACTTCGTCACTAAAAGCAATGGAAAGCAAGGCAAGCACTCATGTAGATCCCAATTTTCTTTAACAAGAAGAATCTAATTAAAACTTGCATACATATGCTATATTTTGTATACACTGCTATATTATGGGAAGAATGGTAGATATAACCTTTATTGATGGCTTTCCTTAATCAGTAGTGATAGATGAAACCCTAGATTGTTGATGGACACACAAAATGGGTATATTCGATTATTACTTGCATATGCTTAGCCCTGCTTTAGATTGGGAACACGAACAGCGGGATATACTGTTCGCGATAAACTAAAATTGTTGGACATGTTGAACATTAATCTTGAACCTGTTGGAATAATGTGGTTATTGATACTTTCGTTTTCTGGAAATAAAACTATGGTTTCGACGTGGGTGATTATTGGCAATAGCCGGATGTACATGTTTTAACGTGTACGTAGCTAGGGTGGAGTTATCGCCCATGTCACTTTAAGGACCGAACGTAGTGTGTTGCATGATCCAAGATTACCCGTACAACCACAATGCCGGTATGGTGATGGCTATAACCAATTAAGTTATTAAAAACTGATCTTGCATTATGGAAGGTAGTAGTAGCACGGGCATTCCGGATATGGGTTTGCTCGAGGGAGGTGTCATCACCGAGGTGTTGACACTTGTCGATGCAACAGTATACGCCTTACTAATGGGGAGAAATGATCCGTATACACGATGTGCTTCTACCGCCATTTTTTTAATGGGGAGGAATGATCCGTGCATACGATGTTCTTCGGCCGCCATTAGTAAGAGTCATACTGGACTGGTGCAATGTCAGGGTTTAGTAATGTAAAGGTTATATATGGTTATTCCCTGGCGACACACCAAAGGAAGTGTGTTATTACCGGTTGCAAAAAGGGAAGTTATTATTTGTGGGTAAAGCTGTACAACTCTGCAGAGTCAAAACTATTCGAATAGCCGTGTCCACGGTCATGGACGACTTGGCGAACTAACACTAGTTAGCTGTTTTTATAAAATGTTTTGGTGAGCTTACCCTTACAGATGATTCAATACTTGACATTACGTTGGCAAGGTTGAATTCAGCTGTTGTGCCCTGTGTGAACAAAATTTTAATCTTCAGATAACATTTCATATGATGGGACTGGACGTTTTATCACTCACAAAGGGATGTGGGTATTTTGTTACATTTTATTCACGAAGGGCTGTGAGTTATCTATCTGTTCTTATTACTTTTAAGTGATACTTGTTACTTTACTCATTTATTTACTTTTACAAATTTTCGCTTTCACTCTACTATTCAGTATCTATATTTCAATTTGGCTCCAAGCAAAGAAAAACCGTAGAAGCTTTATTCTAGGATCAGCCTGCATTCCAAACACACAACTCAAGTCTTGCTGAGTACGAAATGTACTCACCCTTGCTATCATTGTTGATTTTAGGTGAAGATGCAGGTATCTCGATGAACTTTACTTTGACGCAGGATTACGGGATTATTAACTACAGTTCTTTCTAAGGTTTTACCTTGTCAGTTGCCTGTGGATTATGTGGCAAACTACAAGACATCTGATTCTTTTGGCTATGTTTAGTTGACCTTCTCGGTCATATTGTATCATTACTTCCGCTGTAATAAAATATGAAACTTTTGTATGGTTGTGATTCCAAATTGTGTTTGTGCGTGCTAGCTACTGATCATGGAATTAGCACAGTATGCACATTAGAACCTTGTTTTTATGTTTGCACTGTAGCATAAAAGTGAGGGTCTTACAAGAAACAAGTCGCTTAGGACAACTTTGGCTTTCAGCTATATACAATTTTTGATTTTCCGAGGAGAAAAGTCGACCGTGAAGCCATTGCAAACAAAGCCTAAAACCCACAGCAATTACGACTATTGCACTGAATCAAACACATAGGTACTCGGCTTATACTTTTTAACGGATATATATGGATCCTCATCCAAGCGTGAATCAATTAGGGTGTGTTTGGTTGATAGGATAAGATTGAAGGGATGTGATAGTCCTGTACCATTTGATTTTATTATTTTGGATGAATGGAATGGTTCTCTATCTATAGAGAATATTCTCTAAATTTGTACTACTTAGTCTAAGATAGAATGGTTTCATTTAAACAACTAAACACATAGATAGCGTTTTTTTTCTTGAATCATCTTATACATATACCACTTAGTACAAGCAACCAATCTTTAATGGATATACAGGCTGACGTACGTAGATTATCGTGATAACGCACGCCCATGCCTGAATGGCAACATGCATAGGACAGACACTGCACGCGGGTTACTCCAATTTGATCACAACCAGACGCGCTGAAGGCAGCTCTGGTTGCGGATCGACATGTCGGCGAGGCCGATCGTCGCGGTGCAGTTCATCTCCAGCACGACGTGCCGGTGCACCACGCTGAGCACCGCCACGCGCCCGCGCACCCGCGTGGCCGTGGTCACCGCGACCGTCCCTGTCGCCACGTCGCCTAGGAACCCCGGGTCCCCCAGCATCGCCCCGACGGCGACTTCCACCGTCACGTTCAGCCGCACCGTGCGCCGGGCGCGCGCCGTGCCGGGGGGGCCCGCGGCGGCGCCCACCCGCCGCTCGCGGTAGTACACCGACGTCTCGCTCCGCCGGTACCGCAGCGACGCTGCGTTCGGGTTCTTGACCGACACGTCTGCCACCACCGTCAGGCGCGGCGAGAAAGGCGACGACGATTCCAGGGCCACGTCGAATTCCTTCAGGGCAATGGCGTTCATCGTCATCACGGGCTCGCGTACGCGGTAGATGGTCAGCGTCACGGCGATCAGGATCGCGGCGACCAAGACGGCAGCAATGCCGGACGCGAGGAGCAAGCGGCGCAGGGCGTGGGGTTTCACGGCATTGGTGTCCATGGAGCGCTTGGAGGCGAACTGAAGGACGGGGTGGTTGGAGCCTTGGAGGAGAGGTAGGAGAGTGGTGCAAGTGAAGCGTAGTGTAGAGAGAGAGCAAGCAAATTAAGGGTGTGGTAAGTAGCAAGTGGTTTGGTCATGGAGGTTGATGTGGGCTTCATTGTATATTGAGGGATTTGAGGGGTGAAAGATTGTTGATTTCGTATAATTGGATCTTTTTTTTGTTTGCAACATTATTACCACTGAATAGAAATATAAGTACAATCTCGAGGTAGACAATTACATAGGAAATCATGCATGTTCTTGGTTCGGCCTAAGTGCACCTAGCTTCATCTACTCTAGACCCGCCACGCGTAGCATATAAATGAGCTCCCTTATTAACAGGTTTCACAAAAAGCAATTAATCCTCTCCATTTGTCGACCACGCAATTCACATCTAGATGGGATAAAATTATGAAGCACCTATGTAGTACCTAGTTAGACATCAAAAGAGTGAATGATCCAACAATATTTTTTCCAAAAATAAGTTGCAAATCAAAGCTTCAGAAAATCTTAGTCAGGCTGTGAGACCCTGTGTATTTATGTACTAGTTCCAGATCAACACTAGCATACACAGTTCACAGTGATGAATCATAACCAAACAAAACGAAATACTAGGATAAATATTAAGTACCAGCCACAAGACTATTTATTACACTATGCGGTCACATGACTAAAGTTAACAGCAGCGGAACAAATAAAAAAACGATAAAGCCAAGAAGACGCCACAGGCACACGACTAGGAACACGCGCCTAGTTTTCTTGATGACCTTCATTGAACTCCTCGACGAAGTACTTACCATCTTCGACGGCATCTTGAAAATTTTCTGATGACATTAAAGTTGTTTGTAGCACGTGAGTACAAACGTACTCAGCAGGTCTAGGAAAGTATGCATCATGCAAGGCTTCCCAAGGATGATTTATTAGGGTTCTTTTGCACAAAGCCAAATTTCGACAAACTATACTTTGTATTAATTTTCACAAAGCATGTTTTACAATTATTTGAACAGTAGAAATTATTTATAACTTAGTGTAGGTTCTAGCCACCAACACTAGTACTGGCTCTATTCGCACATTTTAAAAGATTAGCGTCATCCATCACATGACTCCATCCGTCATGATTTAAAACAGGTTCCATCCACCTGACTGGCACATATCCAAGAGTTCTAACCACTCCCAGATCCCAAAAACACTAGTTTTTGAAACCTAAAACCAAGTCTATCAATATGAAAGCATTCTTCGCTTTCCCTTGATCGTAGGCACGGCTATTCGAATAGTTTTACACTCTGCAGAGGTGTACAGCTTTACCTACAAGAGTTATTTTACTTTTGATGTCAGCCATTACACACTTCCTTTGGCATACGACAAAGTAAAACAACACAAGGCCTTTACAATGTATCCATCTAACCCGACTTCACCCGCTGAGGTTTCACCGCTGTTAGGGTTCCATCTACCCAGTACAGAAGCCCCCTCTTGCGCCGTATGGGAAAAAACGACTTGCCTCCATCCGGCACCCACATTCCACCATCTGGTGAGTCTAAGTTAGATTTGTACAAATTATTCAGCCAGGTCATACCCATTTAGACTTGTGGTTGCACGGTTATGCTTAGAATGGACAATCACAAGTGTCGATCCTTAATTGACTTGGGGCGGTACTTGCACAAACGAAACTAGTGCTCCATCCACACCTGCCCGACACACCATTCCGCCCAAATCTAAACCATTTTTATTTTATTTTTATTTTGCAAATTACAGCAGCAAATACAATGCTACAATTCTCAAAAACTTATTTAAACCATAGTTTCAAAGAGTTCCACTCATAGGTATTTTGATCAGTTTTGCAACTAAGCACATCTAACACACTAATCATCCTATATCATAACATAATATAAGCATGATATGTCACAGCATCCTAGGGTTACAAATGAACATGGATATCAATGTCAAGGAGGTGACAATAAATTCGAAATAGCTACCACCCTATATTTGACATCACATTTATATAAATAGCAACGCATGTTGTAAAACATTGTAAAACAGTTACAAATCATGGGATCAATGTGCGTCAAGGAGACTTGCCTTCAGCAGCAGCGACGGTGTCGAAGTCTTGATACTCAACAGCGGCGTCGATGGCTTCGACCGGTTCTTCGGCTGCACGCAAATCGGAGCAAACAAATAAATAAAATAAAATAAATCTAAAAATTATAAAATTAGTACTGGCAGATATAGGGTGATTTTAGATGAATTTAGGAATTGGACTCACACGATTCGGAATTACGACGAAAGAGAATGAGTGTTTCGAAGTTGGATTGGAAAGAAAATCCAGAAAAAATGGTACTGTAGCGTCGCGGATCCGGTACTGTAGCATCGACCTGGTACTGTAGCAATGTTGAAGCTACAGTGTTTTTGGCCTCCAGAACTGAAGGATACGCGTTCTATGGTTAGGCATGGGGATCTTTGAAAGGACCGAAGATGTCGCTTAGAGGGGGGGTGAATAAGCGGATTAAAAAATCGCAGTGGGATAAAATTGGCCGAGCAGGTCAATCCGGAGTCTCCGGGTATTTTATCCGGATACTTCGGCTTGTCCGGAGTATCCGGTATTTTATCCAGATACTCCGGGTTAGCTGGCTCGGGAATGCAACTAAAGTTACTCTATCTAGCACAAGATACTACAACAAATAGATAGCAAGAGCAACCTAGATCAAAAGCTAGTGTGGATTTAAATTAAAGCGAAGCAACAAGCTAGATCTAAGCTTTACAAAAACAAATCCACACAAGCTAAGCTAGGAAGTAAAAGAGAAAGTGGGAGACGCGATTTTTCACCGAAGTTCGGATTCTTGAAGGGAATCCTAAGTCTCTGTTGAGGTGGCTCGGTCGCACTTGAGCCGGGGTCTCTTTCAACCCGCTTTCCTCCCGGTGTTGCATAAATGCACTCGCCGGCTTCACTTCTTGTCTCTTCCCTTTCGGAGGCGAGACTCGCCTTCACAAACGACCGGGGCGCACCACAAGCGTTGGTTGCTCCCGGTGACTCCTAGCCGTCTAGGAGACCTTCAACCTCCAAGAGTAAAAACACCACGGAAGCTCGCTTGGAGGATGAACTAGTGCTCAAGAACTAGAATTGAATGCACCTAACACTTCTCTTCTTCCCCACCACACCAAATGAGATCAAACAACAAATCAAGAGGTGGGGGGAAGTAAGAGCTCTATTGAATGCTTGGAAAGGGTTAGGAATGGCTTGAATGCTGCTATGAATGAGCTCAATAGAGATTCTAGCCGTTGGAGGGGAGTGGTGGCTTTAAATACTTCTTTTCAAAACTAGCTGTTATTACCCTTTTTGAACTGTCCGGAGACTCCAGACAATTTAACCCGGACACTCCGGATGGTCCGGACTCTCCAGACAAAATGTCCGGATACTCCGGACTTGCTGGAATTCGATATTTGGCCGAAGGGGTTAACCCGGAGACTCCGGACAAATTGTCCGGATACTCCGGACTGAGTCCGGACACTCCGGACTAAATGTCCGGATTCTCCGAGTTAGATGGCTCGGTTGGAAAAGCTGTTTTTGGGAAATGCAGGTATTTGAGTGCTAGTTTAAATGCGAGACTTGACCTTGAGCACATGCACATCCTAAAAGCGTTTTTCCGTCGCATCCTCTTAATAGTACGTCTATCCTTAAGACTCAAAATCAAATAGAAATCACAAGTCTTTGTCTTAATGCCGTTTTCTTGAATTTTAAAGTACGTAGGAGCGTCCAATCTCATTCTAAGCTTGATGTGTTCTCGAGATCTGCATTATTCTTAGTTAAAACATTAGATCTCTTTAATTGTGTCATCATTAATCACCAAAATAAAATGAGGGGCCTAGATGCACTTTCAATCTTCCATGGAAGGGGGTGGCGGGGGTTGGGGAAGGTGAGCACGGGAAAAATCTCGACGACGCGAACCCAACGGTAGTGTCGGATTTTAAAGGGAATTACTGGATTGAGAGGAATCGACGATGAATGGAGCTCCAACCGGCGACTTCAAATGCGAAATTCGTCGTCGTCCTACAACGAAAATCGAAATTTCTTGAGGGATTTTGTTCGTGGCAATGAGGCGCACACGATGACGGAAACGGATTTACAAATGACTCACCGGATCAAAAGATGACGCGGCGATGTACACGAATGACATTCGGCGACGGTTTTTGCAAGATTCCGGAGGAATGGAGTTGAGGGACGGTGAGGGGAGATGAGCACCGTGTAAGGGATGCCAAGACGAAGATATAGGAAGTGGAATCGCGAGGAATGACGAAGAAACGGCTGAGTTAGGGCAAAATTAATGATTTCGGTTTCAACTCAAAATGCAATGTTTCCAGCGAGATTTGGGGAGAGTGATGGCAGGGAATGGATTCCTCTCACCAATACCTTCGCAACACATCAATCCTTGCATGATTTGGTGAAGTAATGAGGGAGTTATGAAGGTTTAAATTTTGAATGCCATGAACGGGAGTATAAAGCTCTTCTCTGGAAAGGAATCGAAGGAAGGAGATGATCTACAGTGCTGGTCTGTCAAGTGGACCCCAATAAATAGTGTTGATTTTGAAGCGTGAGAGATAAAATAGCAAAAAGGATCTAAAATCCTAGAAAAATTCTCAAAAATAATATGGATTATTTGGAACCAAATGAAATTAGTTTCAAGATTTTTGGATGAATTTTGGAGTTTGAATGACACCGAGACGAATAAATTGAATTTGAATAGTATTTCGAGGAAAAGCGCAAAAGATGAAATAGCAAAGGAACTCTATAAATCTTGGAAAAATTTCCAAAAATATTATAGAATATTTGGAACCTAATGCAATAGGTTTCGAGATTTTTGAAGGATTTTGGAACTTGGGTGGAATTTCGAGTAAGGATGAAATTTATAATTTTGAACTTTGCAGACGAAGATGGAATAAATTCCACTTTCAAAAGGATAAGGATGCCCACGTTAATTAGGACACCGAAGAAAATCCAAAATTTTAAATTAATTAATTTAAATTAGATTTTAGCAAAAAGACCGAAATTGGGGATGTTACACAGGCCAGCATTATCACAAGCAATAATCTGGTGCTACTGCGGTCCAGCTCTACCTCAAGCAAAAATCCGATACTACCATATAAATAGTAAAATCAAGGACGCACTACCGCAAGCAAAACAAATCCGGTACTGCCGGATGAACACAAAAATCAACACAATTTTAAAACACAATTTTGATTGGCTGATCCAAAATCTGTAAAACTTTGCATGCACCTTTCTATTGATATCAGGAACATATTTTAATCATCAATTGAGTAGATTAACATTAAAGTTCTGATCTTTTTTCAAATATAATGAAGGCTGCACCAAAAACGGGTCAAAAACACAAACGTCGATTTGAGCTTGCTCATGGGCTAAATATGAACTTGATGATCTTGAATGGTATTCCAGAAGTCATAGCAAGCTAAACCTGTAGGACCGAGTAGGCAACTAGAGGGGGGGGGGGTGAATAGATGCCGAATAAAATTCAACTATTTCTTTCAGAAAATTTAAAGACCCCTAAATAGCGGAAGAAATATTTAATATTGTAGAGATTAAAACCCTAGATTAATTAGCGAGACAAATCGAACAAAAATCAAAACTAGTTCTATCAAAACTCTAACAAACCTTCTAATCAAGAATCATAGCAAAAGAGTATGTAAAGAATTGCATAACCTTTTCTTTATTCCAAAGCCACTCCTTAGGGAGGATCACCAAAATCTCTAATCTCACAAGATTAGAAAAACCACCAAAATCTCTAATCTCACAAGATTAGAAAACCTTAAACAAACTAAAGAAAACACAAAATCTCTTCTTTGTTGTAGGCACCTCTTGCTTCTTGCCCTTTGCCTTGGATGATTCTCTAAGCCCCTAGAACCCCCTATTTAAAGGGCTCCATAGCAGTTGATTCCTTCTTGTATACGGCAAACCGGACAGCAACCGCACCTGCCAAACTCGGATTCGGAATTTATCCACTCGGATTGACCTGCCGACCGAACTCCTCTCGGACACAGCAAGCCGTCGCTGCGCTCTTACCTTCCTGCGTGTACACACACACACGTGATGCAACACACGCACACACACAGCAATGCACTCACGCCAACACATATGCATGACACACACACACATACACATGCATGCAGCACATGCACACACACTTGCATGCTCACACACACGCACACATGCAACTCACGCCATGCACACACACACACTAGTATGCACACACACATACATGCATACTCACACACTCACATGCATGCACACACACATTCTAAAAATTGTATACACGCGTACGACCACCTGCCGCTACGCTGCAACGATCTCAACCTCACGTGCACCGTTTCTCTAGTCCGAAACATTTCGCATGACACCCTCGACCCTCACGACCTCAGTTCCTCCTTGAACCTAGTCTCGGTCCCGTCATCGACCACGTTCGACCTCAAGCAACACCTGCACGTGAACAGAAAACACAAAAACAATTTCCGAGCCCAAGTCCGCGACTTGACTCAAATTAATCCATACAACCAACTGGTTTCAGATCTTTTTCAAATAAAGAAACCAAAAAAATAAATCGGTTCAAATTGGTTTCAAAATCTTTTTCAAATACTGAGCCAAAATCAACTCAAATCTTTTCAAATCTCTTCGAATATTCAAATACTCATCATCAAAAAACACATGGATCAAAAAACAATGATCCTTCAAAACCAACAAAGAAACAACCCCTAAGTTCTTAAGCACAAAATCTATAAACAAACTTATTCCTCAAGCTAAAACCGAATTTCTTGAGAAAACTTTAGAGAGAAAGTGAGATGGTACTTGAATGATTGGAACAAGATCTTCTATGGATATTTCATCAATCATGAAGCCATCCTATCACTTAAAAATATAAGAGAAGAGGAAACTCTAAAATCAATAAGAACACTGTGTTCCAAGAATAACTTGAGCAAGAATAAGTTTTAATAGATCTTGTTGGGTTGGGACATGATCTAGATGAATAAGTTTTAACCTAAATCCAACAAAACTATAGCAAGTATAATAAGGGAGAGCAAAACTCAAGTTGCATGAACAAACCAAGAAAAATGCAAGAAATAAAATAAATTTTAGAATATAGATGAATTTGGATCTTGTATTGCGTAGAGAGGGATGGTTATAAAGTCACACTCCATGGTAGGCAAAGCTCAAAAGAGCATAAGAAAACCAAAATCCTTCTCTAAAACTTAGCATGGAAGTATCCCTCCACCCAACTATTTATATCACATTAGGAGTAACCTTCACTCTTAGATGATATTTTTGGCCCTCAAGAAATCTCATCAAGGATTGAAATTCACTACCTCACTCATAAATAAGGTAAATTGCAACCAAACAACATAACGGATTTTAACCATACACTTGCATGCTTATCAAAATGTCACTTAAGTTCACAATCTAATAACCCTTTAACACTAACTTAACCATTACTCCACCCATGAACCCTTGATCCAACAATTCTCCTTCGTTTGAGTAGGGCTTAAGTTAGTATCTCGTCCATCCACTTATCATCTTGGTTTGCAGCAACTCTCAGCCTTAGTCATCTTCCGGCGTCACCTCAACCGTCTAGACAGCTCTCCTAGCCTAGTCTCGGTCTCCTCTGTCTTACCATGACCTAGCTCCGAAGTCATGCAACCATCTCAGACAAGCAAAACATTACATAGCATTGCTCAACATAATATGCAATCCAAAATTGCAAATTAAAATTTTCAATCCCAAAACAAACTCACACAAATCGACATACGCTTAACAATTATCAAATATTGATCACACATCCATGGATTGACCACCACATGGTCTCATAATCTTTCCCTTGATGAGTATATTGACAAACACCAAAAAGGCATCAAATTGAGCTTGTTTTGAAGTAAATGCAATTTTAGTTGCAAGAGTTCACTTGGTCCAAATTAAAGAGAAATTTGTGAACAAGACCAAATTAGTAAGATAAGAACTAGAGTAAACAAGAGGGAAGAATAATTTGTCCACAAATGCTCTAAAAATCAAGAAAAATCTCACAAAAATCAACTTTGCCCATGATCCAAAGAAAAGAACAATTTTTCACCATGGCCATTTTCATAACAAGATAAGCGAGATGCAAGATGCGTGTATTTTGATTAAATGAGCTATATTGTGGGTACCGGTAGTTATATCTGTTGATTCAAGGAATTTCTTAATAAATATTGTCATGTCAACCTTGATAGCCCTAAGGTAGGTTTAGGCCCTGTTTGGGGGAGCTGTGCTTCAGCTTTGGGCCTAAAACTCTCTCAAACAGCCCAGCTGCAAAGCAGCTGTATGCTAAGCCACAGCTGGTAGGAAGGAGCTTTTCAGCTGTGACTTCGCTCGACCGCCTCCTCACTCGCTCCGCCTCTCTTCTTGCCCCATGGTCTCCCCGCCTGGTCGCCTCCTCGACTCCCTCTGGCTCGATTACCACCTCCTATACTCCCTCCTCACTCGTGCCCACACGGTTGCCCCCAAAAGCTACAGCTGCAGCAGCTAGTTTGCCAAATGACATATTAAGAAAAATCACAGCCGCCAGCTACACTGAATGTAGTGTTGTATAATCCAAGATATTTAATGCAACCACAAGTGCTATTATGGGATAACATTAACCTATTGTTACTTAGTTCTAGCTTTGCGTATTGGAAGGACGAAGTAGTACGGGCATTCTGAGATGGTTTGCTCATAGGGGTGTTCACACAGAGATATGGTGAAACACATATCAATACAACGGTGTATACCTTGCTATGGAGGAAAGGACGCGATGGGGTGTAAACCATCGTTAGTACTGTGTGTATGGGTTTGTATTTCTACCGCCATAGCAAGGGTTTGACATCACTGGACTGGTGAAAAGTTATGGCTAAGTGATATAATGATTCATATCATGACCTCTTGACCACACGCCAAAGGAAGCATGAAAAGTGGCAAAAAGAGTTTGTCATGTCTTGTGGGTAAAGATGTGCGCTTTTACAGAGTAAATTTTTTTGAAAAGCTGTGCTCATAGTCATGAGAGACTTGGTACATTGACACTACTTAGAGTTTTGTATTTCTTAAAAAATGGTTGAATGGTTACTTGTTATTTATATTTCTGTCAAAATTGCTTTTATAAATTCTATTTACAACCTACTACTTGATATTTATTTTTCAAATTTGCTTAGGCAACTAGCCATGATAACCTTCTGTTTGATATAGCCTGTATTTATTATAAAATTATGATATACAAGTCTTGCTGAGTATAAAAGTACTCAACCGCTTATTGTTGATATTCAGTGGGTGATGAAATCAAAGACTCGGATGACACGTACTTTACCATAGGATATAGGGATGCTCTAACGAATTCTTTTAGGTTCTTTGTCGGTTGCCTGAGGGTTATATTGGACGTACTACTAGATTTGTCTTCCGTTGCACTCTGATTAGCTTTTGAAGCCTTATTGTACAAACAATATTTCCTTCAAGTAATTATAATAGTGTATAGATATAATGACAATATTGTAAATATACATGCTTATCACTGATTATAAAACTAGTACATTATGCACGTAAGACTTTCTCAGTACGCCATATCAGAAGGGACGGTTTCAACAAATCCGGAGAAATCCCAACAGCCACAATCGACAGTCGTTCACATAACTATAGCGACGAGCTGATAAAAAAATTACTTGATAACTTGCATCGACAAATGCCGATGCACTTACAAACATTAACATGAGTAAGATGCAAACCACTGCGCGAATATATTCACTTGAACGCGAATATTAACCGCCCGTGCTATTATTACTTTTGCAGAAAGTAGGTTGAGACCTGAGACATACTAATACACAACAGATGTTGAGAGAGGGAGAAACCTGTGATAAGATGGCAAATAAAAAGAAACTACTGTTGTTACAACAATTTCACCAACAAATACCCAATAAATACATCATCTGCCACCTAAATTATCGCATCTCCCGACGTTCTGTGACCTCTTATGAAACAGTTGCTGGTTACACTGTCCCAGACGATATATCGCAGCCTATGATTTCAATATGAATAATGTACAATTCACGTTCTCCTGTTCCTCTCCCTATTCCAATCTCCTGCTGATCCTAGAGACGAGGTCAATGTTGCTTTCCTAAGCTTCTGCTGATTCTCGTACTCCTTTTCAAGCCGTGCCTGCGACGACACCTGGGTTGGAAGCCTCGCAGCACTGCCATGTGATTGTCTCATATCGACCACAAGGCCCCTCTCGGGCCTGACAGGAGATGCACCATTTTCAATAGGAACAGACCACCTAATAGGCCCTTTCCCAGGGTTGTTCATGCGTGCAGAATCATTCTTCCTGTCTACTTTTTTCTTGGTAGATTGGTCGTTTCCGGTTCGAGTTGCATCACTATTCCGAGACCCTGATGAGCTCTCGGTTGTACCCAATGGGGATGAGGGTTTGCGGGCCTTCATCACCTTCTCAGATGGTGACTTTGGCCACTTCATTGTCCCGTTGCTGCACCCTTGGGCATTCCACGCTTCAGTGCTTCTTCTGATATCACATAAGATCTCAGCAGCACGCGATATCTTTGGTGATGCTGCTCATGAACAGATCATATCAGTAACCCATCAGATTCTAAAACTTGAAAAATGTATCCTCACAAAAAAAAACTTGAAAAATGAGTTCACTGAACATGTGAGCCAAAGAAATAGTAATCAAGATCAATTAGGAACCTGCAGTGCACCTAGGTCTAGTGACAAAAAAAATCCAAAAGGGTTCTAGCCTTCAGGAACTCGCATAATCTTAGGTTTTAGCACATGATGGTATATAAATAAATAATATGACCAAAAAGTGATGTAGCACGAAAATTCTTTAGGTTATCACTATAATACTGAGATATATTTGGCCACCAAAGCTTCATCATGTCTAGAGTACAAACAGCAATCTCAGAGCAAGAATTTTTGGTCAATTAAACAATTGAAATTTCTTAGCAACTTGAAATTTATCAGAGTAATTGTCATACTAGCAAGATTTATTCCTTAATAAACTGTGGCGTACCTTGAGGTGTTTTTAAAAGAGAAAGTTCACTGCCCTGCTTCTGGAAGCTATCTAAAGAGTCCCCATGGTCCAGGGGATGCAGTTGATGCGGACCATGCTCGCTCCCCATTTTTCTTGAGGAAATAATTTGTCCAAGGGATCTAGAAGTTGACTCTGTGCAGCATAAATTAAATTGTTTGTCACATGAATCCATGATATATGATTTTTCCATTTCTTGAAGAAGATCATCAGTTTTACGGACAGATGAATCTTCATAATCTAGAGCAGTGGGATTGCATCCAACTCTCACCCACTGCCAGTGGGAGTTACTCCTACTCGACCCATGTTTACCAGAGTCAACACTTGGTCGATAACCCCCAGCTTGTGAGTGTGACCAAGGAAATGATGGCAAACTAACTCCATGAATTGTCATGGAAGGCATAGAAGTCTTAACTGCAGCTGAACTCTCACTTCCGGGTAATAAAAGAGAGTCAAGATCCTGTCCTTGGGAAAGTCTTAAACGGCTTAGGATATCTTTTGGATGATGAAGTATAGTATCGCAGACATCAATTTGTGGAGTGTCCTGTGTAGTATCAAAAACAAAAATCAAGGAGCTCTGAGGTGCTTCAAGGCATGCTAATGGCAGAAAGACATTATAATTTCACTTACCTTAATCAAAGAGGATGGTTTGTCACTACATTGGTCTTTGACGTCACAGCTCAAAGTGCTTGCTGAAGGCAGCCTAGGGCTCAGGATGAAATTAGCATCCTTTCCATAACTAGAGTTCATGTCAGACAGCATAGAAAAAGCTTTTCTGACAGAGACTAGGAGTTCATCTTTCGTGCGCAATACCTTCTTTCCCTTTTCTCTTCCTAAGCTGGAATATTTGTAGGTGCCATTGAGAAGTTCACTCAATGAGAGATTCTCAATGTGATTTGTGATGTCACGGATATCAGATTTAAGGCCATGTGCCCCTGAATGAACAGATCAAACAATGTAAGGTGCCATGCAAGAATATGTATGATCAACAATGAGACATGGAATTTCATATAGCTTACAACCCAGAAATGAACAAATATCGCAGTTTTTCTCCATTACAATATCATATTAGTAATTCTGAGGAATTTCATATCAATAAAATTGGAAGAGGTCTTACAATGCAAATGACACTAGTGAGCCATATGGACATGATGGTGCAGAATCCTATACAATCAAATAAAAAAAAATGCACGAACAATAAACTACACTGTAAATCATCATAGTAGACCTTATTAAGGTTACACATATCAGATGAAATTGGAAGAGGTCTTACAACGCTGAAGTCACTAGCACTGAACAATAACATTGTTAAATATGGCAGCTTGTAGCACTGACACGTTGGTTTGGTGCCGTGTCGGTGTTTGACACGGATACAACACCGATACGCCGCTCGACACGTATCGGTTATTGGACAATTAGATAGCCAAAATAAATAATTATAATGTTCAACACGGCTTCAACACGTATCCGACATATATGGTGATACAGTCCGGCCCACCTCAGCCACCTAAAGGGTAAGTGTAATCCGAGAGGGGGAAAACACCAACATTAAGGCTCCATTGTGGAACCATGTTGACGTTCTAGATAAGGGTGGTCCGTCTAGAGGAATGTGAAATGCAGATACAAGTAGCAAATATGTTGGCAGTTTGGCACCAATAGCTACTCTAGAGTTAAAGTGCACTTGATAAAGATGTCCTAATGTGACCAGTACACCTATTCTTACTTAGCTTAGAAGTGAAGTTGCAAAGGCTAGGATACGTATTCCTAGTTTACACTTTACATTATTTCGGTTTGACAAACACATAGAAAAATGAAAAATAATGCATGTGTGTATTATTATTATTTAAATATATATAGCCGTGTCGGCATTTTTGGAAAAATGGTAAATTCCATGTCGACGTATTCATATCCGTGCATCATAGTATGGCAGTAGCATTTTTCACATTAGTATCATTAGTATATACAGTTAAAGTAATGACCAAAAATAAGAACGGAGGCCAAAAAAAAAATGGCAACATGTTTATTTGTAAATAACATGGTTTGAAATTGAAAACCCAGAAAGCAAACAGACAGAAAGAAATTAGAAAACGCTGGTCTGTAAAAGATTCTGTGAATCTGTCAAGCATCCCCGGTGGGTGCCCATATTTGTGTGAGCACAAAACTAACTTGAAAGGAAACCAGTTGTGTACAGCCAGAAAGAAAATTGATATCAGTTTTTTAGGAACATTGAAACAAAAAAAAAAGTGGTTGATTAAAAGGAAAACTAATTCCGTATCATTGAGAAGACCACAAACTATCAAGCGAAGGTTCAAATTAAGTTTTTGGCAGTAAAAAAATCAATTGTGAAATTATGGACAGAGCCACAGAACCAAACTACAAATTAAAATTCAAATTAACTATACAGCTATATTTCATTGCCATCAAATTATTATTTAAAATACAAAACGTCAATGAATACAAGCAGATACATTAGCATCACCCATTGTGTGGGATCAATTTTTTGAGAAATTCAATAGTGCATGTAAACCTATTAGAAGAATAACTATCTTATAAAACCACATCTCCAGACAGCTGATAAGAGAATTTTTTTTTAAATAATACTTTTTTTAAAATGTATTGCGGTATTAATATGCCGAAAACAAAAATTGCAAAAATAACACCTATTCGCCAAACGGTACGGCGAAATAGCTATTTTCGCCAAACCGTTAGGTGATAAATTCCACGGGAAATGAGGGTATTTTCGCCAAACCGTTTGGCGAAAATAGAGTTGTCGTCATACGGTACAGCGAAAATAGCTATTGTCGCTATACGGTTCGGCGAAAATAGCTATTGTCGCCATACGGTTCGGCGAAAATAGCTATTGTCGCCATACGGTTCGGCGAAAATAGCTATTGTCACCATACGGTTCGGCGATGATAGTTTCTTTCCCCTAAACTCCGACGGCCGGCTGTTAACTGCGTAATTAGGCATTTGTTGTCACACTGTTTGGCGAAAATAGCTATTTCACCGTACCTTTGGCGAATAGGTATTATTTTTGCAATTTTTGTTTTCGGCGTATTAATACCGCAATTCATTTGAAGAAAAATATTATTTTAAAAAAAATCGCTAATAAGAGGTGAAGTGAGCTGAAGATTTAGATTAGTGTATAAATAACGGTGCAGCATACCAAACATAGCCAGAGTGGTCTGTACAAAGCAGGATGCTGATAATTCAAGAGCTAGCATTCCTATAGAATGACCAAATATGTCCAAACATGAAACGTCTAAAGAAAATTTGCAAAAATCATATACCAGAAATTAAGCGTCCATTTATCCATCAGGGTTATATTATCATCAGAAGTCACTAAAAGAATAATAACTAGTAAAAATAAAATCATAATATAGCTGCAACCAGTTACTACATACCAAGCACGCTGTTTCCCAAGAAACCAGAATCAAAATTTCCTAAACCAGCCTTTGATGTGAAACAATCATATTTAGATCTGACACCAGACCTAACATTCTTCTTATCAATTCTCTTTGCATCAGAAAAGCGCTTCTGCTTTAGCAACCGAGATTTTTCTGTGTACAAGTAGGATAAATGCAAAAGCATTTGTTGTCAGAATATCAAACTAAACAGAAGCATTGACATTAAAGCGAGTAAACAAATGACCACTCACACAAGAGTGGAGCTATATCTAATAAGAATTATAAAAGCAGAGAATGGCAAGTCCTACAACAAGTTGTGATCCAAAATGGACCATCGAATGGAGCTATATCAAAAGTTCATAACTTTCAAGCATCATGAACCACACATAAAATATATATAAGTTCATAATATAATGTGTACATGCATTAAAAATTTTGTTCCCTTATAGAATTAGCAAACTGTAATGAGCTGAGCAATGACCGACATTGACACAATATACTCCATTCGAAAAGGACTAAAAGAAACTCTTGCAATCATATTAGCAAATTATTAATGACAATTGATTCCTCAGAGATATGATTGAAAAACAGACAGGGTGAGCTCCCGTGCCCCGCACCCCCTACCGATAAGACAATAGGGACATTCCAGAAGAAGGCACAACATCAATATGTTGTTGAACATTGAGATATGCATCAAACAACAGCTATTTACACCACAAGAGCCAAATGGTCAGTTACTAACAGAAAGAACTGGTCAAGTACTGGCCAATCTTTAATATTTATTTGATGAAGAGTAAATTGAAAATTTTACTTGACCAGAACTCATCAAGGATCAGTTAAGAAATTGAATGTGACTGGTAGGTTCTTTTAACCAATTAATTACTATAATTGGATGGTGTATATTAAATTGAATTGATTAGATTTACTCAGGTTCAAATCATAATTACCTAACTATGGTTTGTTGGGTTTGTGGTACGGGTTTGGGCTCCACGGTATGCCAGTTCACAAAAGTAAGCTTTTGTCATGGGGTACACCTCCTTGGTTCGCAAATCCAAGACAGGGTTTGCGAACCTAACGATTCTGGTACGCTAACTCTAGTACGCAACATATTCTCTCTACGGAAGATAAAACACAAAGTAGATCACATAGTTCATACGCAGCAGATCCTTGCATAACTGTAAAGAAAAAAAGAAAAGAAAAAGATCAATTTGCATTGTCCCCATGCAACCCATGGCCCACTCGGCCCACTTAGCCCGTGCGCCCAGTGTGCAAACCTACAATCGCTGACCTTCCACCTGCCGTCAGGTTAGCACCCATCATGCCATCCCTCAGTTTTCGGTTCACCACCCTGAAGCGAATCGTACTGCAAACCGTCATAAATCAGTTTGCTGCCAAACTTTGAATCGGATCACCCATCGGGTTGCGGTTTGACAGGGGTTGCCACGAATACGTAGTATAATAAGATGAATAAGACAGGTTTGTTGGCATCATATAGTAAGTTGGCCGTTACCCTAGCCTATGGAAACAAAGGCCAATACTAGATACATTTTGCAGACCTAAGAAACATATGGATGAGTAATCTACTTGAATATGAGCAAGCTTAGCATTCCATTGACACTACACATGTACCAAATTTAATCCCTGAGTTATATCCCCATAAACACAATGGATTAAAAATAATATTCTGTTTTTTTACAGTGCTACACTTGACAGTGCTAGAAGATTAGCATCCTTGTAAATCTGCCCGGCAAAACTTAACTCCGCCTCCTCCACGATTGATTGTAATCATGTCCTCACTCCCCCACAAACTTAACTTCCATTCCACTATATTAAATTCTCCTGCGTGAAGGAGAATAGAATGAAGGCAAGACCGCTCCAACTTTTGGCAGAGAAATTTGTGTTAGCACAAGCATGAATTGTTTGCTTCCTCAATAATAATTGAAATTCAACGGTCAATATTATGAATTTGAATGGACTTATCTATGTAAAGAAGTAAATACATAGAATATGGTAAAAATAATAATTTGCCCCAAACAATGTAGCGATGTATTGTAAAGTACAGAAGGCCCAAGGAAAACAGAGAAACAGCAATAAGGAAATCAGAGAAACGGCAACATGGTATTGATTCAAAACATGGTAACATGCATTTAGCCCAAAGCAAAAAATAAACATATCAGAGCAACAAAGCTGCTTTGCACCACTCTCTTAACTCATCAAAATATTATTATAATATACTGCTAGGTTAATGAAGCTCTGATTGGAAAGATCCAGAATGAATCCATGAATATATGCAGAATCATTTAGTAAGTTGAAATGAGAGCTTCATTATGTCAAATGGAGACACCAATAAATGAAGAAAATGAAACTTGGTAATTTACCAGATGGAGTGCACTGTGTCAATTCAGGCACAATCTTCTGCGATATGAAGTCATGGCCCTTAGCTTCAGCATCTCCGGTGGTTTGGACTGGCTCTAGCTTTGGCCTTTTTGAGCAAGGTGGACCATCCAACAACTTTATGGTCTTTTTGGTCGATATCTTGCTATCTTGCTTATGCAAGGATTGAACAGTATCAGTTCCAAAGTAATCCTGCTTGCTGTTGTTTCCAGACTTGATGTCAAGAGCAAGAGATTTATGCATAGAGACTTCTGAAGAAGTCCTTTTACTTCTATAAGATGAACTGCTTTCTGCATTCTGATTGTGCTGCTTTGCATCTGCCCAGACATATTTTTGATGGATTAGTAAATCAATTCTCGAAAATCATAATATATAACATAGAACATTTTCACAGAAGAAACATATGGCAAAATTACTTCATGTATGATAGCAGAAACTTTCCCAGGGAACAAAACAAGTTATTTTGTCACTTTGATGGAAGGATGTCAAGAAATGCTTGAAGGCCACAAACTCCGAAGAGATGCAGAGTTTCACAGAGTTGTGGAAAGTAATAGGTGTACATGTAATTATCTGTAGCATACAAGGTTCACATGCTTGGATGCATGAGCACATTGTGATGATGCTTGTGTATCTACTATCTAACGGAAGCCCTCTACAGAGCTTCATCATGTTAGACAGTATCCTATTATACCTTGTATAGATATTGCCTAATATAGGCTTTCCCTTTATACCCTCATGTACATGTATATATACTGGCCTATTGGCCTCATGATGAATACAAGTGCTATTCATAACATGGTATCAGAGCCCAGGTTCTAGAGTTAGGTTTTCTCATCGGCGTGCACTTGCGCCTCTAACAACATCTGGTTCTTTACATCGACGGCTCTTTGCGTCGTCTCTTCTGCTGCCGACGTTCGTTCCCTCGTTCGGCTGTTCCTGTTCGCTCGGAGACCGGAGCCGAGGTGTTCTTCACGCAGCCTGCTGGCCGACGACCTACGGCTCGTTCGCGCCGCTCGCCGCAGGCCATCTTCAAGCCGACCCGCTGCCTTGGCTACCGCGCGCTGGATCGCCTCCGCCGCCGTCCACGCCGCTCTGCCTTGGCTGCCGCGCGACTGGATCGCCTACGCCTCGGATTCGTCCTTCTCTGCGCCGGCATCGCCTCGTCTTGGCGTCGCCTCGCCTCGGCGCCGCCTCGGCCGCGACGGCGCTCGCCTCGGCTCATACGAACCGCGCCGACCAGCGACTTGGCGCGTCTTCCAGGTGGCCGCTGCCGCCGGTCGCTCCGACGTCGCCGCTGCCGACCGGCGTTGCCAGATCCGGCTGTCTCCTCGCGTCGTTGCTCCCGTTGGTTCTCCAGATCGGATTTTGTGAAGCTGGTTCCATCCACTTTAAGCCTGCACGTGAAGCTTTTACTAGCATTCAAGTTTCAAGTGCATCCTTCACCACGTGAAGGATTTTCCAGGCTTAAATCCGGCTTCAAGTTTGTCTGCACCAAAAAAAAAATGTTGTCATCTTCGGGCTCTTCTTTGGGGACTATTCTTGTTCCTTGATGCCCAGTTATCTTCGATGGAGACTCGTCAGAGGAGACTCGTCTTCGTGGCGCGGGTCTGCTGGTGTCTCCCCCAGTCTTGGCGGCGCCTCGTTCTACTCCGTCAGTGGCGCCTACTCCAATTTCAGCTACTGGGGACAGAGGTCTTCACTGCACCTACTGCGATAAAAATGGTCATGTGGAGCAGTTCTGCTACCGGAAGAAGGATTTTACTTGTCGAAGTGGCTGTCCTCCTAAGAGCAATGGAGGCTCAGGCGTCTCCTCTCAGCGGACTCCTCCACAGCAGACTCCTGTTGGTTCTGACTCCACTCAGGAGATCCTTATGCTATTGCGTCGCATGGCTGCCTCTACACAGACAGGTTCAGCTGGTTCTGCTACTCAGTCTTACAGTGAGAGACCACCCTCCTCATCAGGTGCACCATGGATTCTTGATTCTGAAGCTTCTTTTTATATGACATCTGATCCCACGAGTCTACATTCCATTAGTCCTCTTGTTGCTCCTACCACTGTGCAGACTACAGATGGTACTTCTCTTTCTGTTGCCGTCCTCTTTTCATGTTCCTGCTGTTTCTTATGTTCCCAAACTAACCATGCAGCTCATATCCGCTGGCCAACTTACTGATCATGGTTGTCAGGTTATTCTTGATTCTGACTCCTGTTGTGTTCAAGATCGCCGCACGAGGGCTATAGTTGGGACTGGCCCTCGTCGCCATGACTCTCAGCGTCTTTGGAAGCTTGAATGGCTTCATCTACCTTCCGCTGGCTCTGCCAATCTTTCTATTTCCTCTACTGCTTCAGCATCTGTTGCTTCTTCTACCGGGACTTTTGCTCAGTCGCATCACCGTTTGGGCCATCTTTGTGGTTCGCGTCTTTCTTCTTTAGTTCGTCGTGGGCTTTTAGGCTCTGTGTCTGGTGATGCCTCTTTACATTGTACGGGTTGTAAGCTTGGCAAACAGCTACAACTCCCCTACCATTCTAGTGAGTCTATATCACAGCATCCTTTTGATCTTGTTCATTCTGATGTTTGGGGTCCGGCTCCTTTTGTTTCAAAGGGGGTCATCGATATTATATTCTTTTTATAGATGATTTCTCTTGCCACACTTGGATATATTTTATGTCCTCTCGTAGTGAGGTTTTATCCATCTATAAGACGTTTGCCACTATGATTCGCACTCAGTTTGATTCTCCCATTCGTGTTCTCCGTGCTGACTCGGCAGGGGAGTATTTGTCAGGAGCTCTTCGAGCTTTTCTTGCTACACAGGGCACTCTTTCTCAGTTTTCTTGTCCTGGTGCTCATGCTCAGAATGGTGTGGCTAAGCGCAAGCATCATCTTCTTCTTGAGACAGCTCGCGCTCTTATGCTTGTTTCTGCTGTTCCACTCACTTCTGGGCTGAGGCTGTTTCCACTGCCACCTACTTGACCAATATCCAACCTTCTTCTGCTCTTAAGGATGGGATTCCAGTTGAGCGTCTTTGTGGCATGCCTCCTGATTATTCTGGACTTCGCCTTTTTTGGTGTGTGTGTGTGTGCTATGTTCTTGCACCTCGTGAACGCACCAAGCTGACTGCTCAGTCTGTTGAGTGCGTTTTTCTGGGTTACAGTGCTGAGCATAAGGGATATCGTTGTTGGGATCCTATTGGCCGACGGATACGGATCTCACGAGATGTCACTTTTGATGAGTCTCGTCCCTTCTACCCTCGTTCTTCTTCCTCACCTACATCCCATGTTGAGCCACTGTCTTTCCTGACTTTTCCTGATACTCCAGTTGTCACTTTTCCTCTTTCACAATCGGCGTCTCCTTTATCGCCGGTTTCTTCACCACCGTCCTCTCCTCCAAAGGCCTCTTCAGATATTGTTCCTCCCTATCCTCTTTACTACACTCGTCATCCGCCAACAGAGGACTCTTCTGATGTGCCATCTTCTGATGATGATGAGCCATCTTCTTCCGTGTCTCCTCCTCGTTATGCTCTTCGCGATCGACAGTCTATTCGGCCTCCTAAGCGCCTTGGCTTTGTTGGTGCAGCTCTGGCCGAGCCGACTTCTTACCGTGATGCTGTTATTCATCAGGAATGGCAACATGCGATGGCAAAGGAGCTTACTGCCCTTGATCGCACTGGCACGTGGGATCTTGTTCCACTTCCTCCACGTGTCCGCCCCATTACTTGCAAGTGGGTCTATAAGATTAAGACTCGCTCTGATGGTTCTCTTGAGCGCTACAAGGCTCGTCTTGTGGCGCGTGGTTTTCAGCAGGAGCATGGTCGTGATTATGATGAGACCTTTGCCCCTGTGGCTCACATGACCACTGTTCGCACTCTTCTTGCTGTTGCCTCTGTTCGTGAGTGGTCCATCTCTCAGCTTGATGTCAAGAATGCCTTTTTTAATGGTGAGCTGCATGAGGTCTATATGCAGCCACCACCAGGGTATTTTGTTCCTGAGGGCATGGTTTGTCGGCTTCGTCGCTCTCTTTATGGGCTCAAGCAAGCCCCTCGTGCTTGGTTTGAGCGGTTTTCTTCTGTGATCACTGCAGCTGGTTTCTCTGCAAGTGCTCATGATCATGCGCTCTTTGTTCACACTTCTTCTCGTGGTCGGACTCTTCTCCTTCTCTATGTTGATGACATGATTATTACTGACGATGATTCTCAGTACATTGCCTTTGTAAAGGCACGTCTCAATGAGCAGTTTCTCATGTCCGATCTAGGTCCTCTTCGATACTTTCTTGGGATTGAGGTTTCTTCTACATCTGAGGGCCTCTCTCTCCCAAGAGAGGTATATCCAGGATCTT
This sequence comes from Rhipidocladum racemiflorum, assembly GCA_036346355.1. Taxonomy (NCBI): domain Eukaryota; kingdom Viridiplantae; phylum Streptophyta; class Magnoliopsida; order Poales; family Poaceae; genus Rhipidocladum; species Rhipidocladum racemiflorum. Next base: position 75,483,822 of record CM070571.1, read on the forward strand.
CTTGATCGTGCTTCTCTCATTGATGAGCGTACAGCCAAGACTCCCATGGAGCTCAATGTTCACCTTCAACCTACTGATGGTGAACCTCTTGAGGATCCTACTCGCTATCGCCATCTTGTTGGGAGTCTTGTTTACCTTGGTGTCACTCGTCCTAACATTTCATATCCAGTCCATATCCTGAGTCAGTTCGTTTCTGCTCCCACTCAGCTCCACTATAGTCATCTTCTTCGTGTTCTACGATATCTTCGTGGAACTATCTCTCGCCGTCTTTTCTTTCCACGCTTGACTCTTCTGACTCCAGGCATACTCTGATGCTACATGGGCTAGTGATCACTCTGATCGTCGGTCCCTTTCTGCTTACTGTGTTTTTCTTGGTGGTTCTCTCATTGCTTGGAAGACTAAGAAGCATATAGCAGTTTCTCGTTCGAGTGCTGAGGCTGAGTTGCGGGCTATGGCTCTTTTGACAGTAGAGGCTACTTGGCTACGGTGGTTACTTAAGGATTTTGGTGTTTCTGTTTCTACACCAACTCCTCTTTTATCTGACAGTACAGGTGCTATCAGCATTGCTCGAGATCCAGTGAAGCATAAACTCACCAAGCATATTGGTGTTGATGCTTCTTATATGAGGTCACAGGTACAGGATCAGGTTGTGACTCTTCAGTATGTGCCTTCACATTTTTACCTCTCCAAACTCAGTGTTGTAGATCCACCATGAGTTTGTTGGGGGGGGGGGGTGTTAGACAGTATCCTGTTATACCATGTATAAATATTGCCTCCCTTTATACCCTTATGTTCATGTATATATACTGGCACATTGGCCTCGTGATGAATACAAGTGCTATTCATAACACATCACATTACTCTTATGGGTAACAGCACTGAGCATCTTACCATGACTAACGCACAACTTCATATAAATCAAAAGTCCACAAAACTAAGCCCAAGGTACATCGGCTGCATTTTGCAACTTGCCATATAGCAGAAGCATGAAAGTTCACACCAGAGAAGGTAAAAACAAACAGTACCTATTAAAAAAGTTAATAGGAAGAAAAAGTCCTGTTAAAAATTTAAGTTCATCTATCTGTTGTACGGCAAATGATCAACTGTGACAAGAAAAACAAAAGCCTAAATCCATATTCCATACGCACAAACAGTTAGAAGTAAAAGGAACATGGTATCAAGTTTCACCAGCAAGAAAATTGTCATGATTCACAAGATACTTCCTCCGGTCACAAATAGTTATCATTTTGGATATAGGTGCAGTTAAACTTTCGAAACTTTGACTGTCAATATCTTTTTAAATATTTAAATTTGATACATGAAAATCATATGTTTAGATTTGTCTTGAAAAGTACTTTCATAATATTGTAGTTTTATTGAGTTTTATAAATATATTATAATAGAAATTAGTGGCCATTGTTGAAGTATAAGTGAATTGCCCGTCTTTCCTCATTAGCTTAAGCTTTTGGGTGAATTGGCTGGTGCATGCAACTTAATATGGTATCAGAGCCAAGAGGTCTTGAGTTCAAGACCCGGTTGATGCAATTAAAAAATAATAATTGCAGTCCACTTCTATTCCACGTCTTAGGCCTGGGGGAGCCTACACGTGAGGGGGAGTGTTGAAGTATAAGTGAATTGCCCGTCTTTCCTCATTAGCTTAAGCTTTTGGGTGAATTGGCTGGTGCATGCAACTTAATAGCCATAGCTGTGTTTTGGAGACTGTGCTAATGTCCAAAACGACAATTATTTGTGATCGAAGGGAGTATAAAGGAATAAGCAAAATATTTAACAATCACGAGACCAAAAAATGGTTCATGCCATTGCTGCAATCCAATACACAGCCAATGGTACACCCAGACAGATGCAACGTTGCTTACATGTTTAAATAATGTGGATTGCAACATCAGTTCAAAGGTGACCAAGCAGAAAGTATCCATTTTCAATAGTAAACAGAATGCACCACTCTCCAGCTGCAATATTGCTGGAGCTTAGCGGACTCCTATCCCTTAATAATCAATAAGAAGTAGGCCATAAGCCGGAATAAGTGCAGATAAGCTCAGCAGAGATGTTCAGCTGGAATGCTAGATTAGTTGCCCATTGCAAAGTGATAGCAACCAACTTGGAAGCTTACATAGGAACAGATTATGTCCATTCTTCCTAAATAAAGATCCACATAAATAACAAGGAATAGGTTTGAGGATCACAAGTTATATTTCCAAGGTTAAACAGTTCAATGCATACCTATAAATACTCAGTCCAAGTCCCAAACTTCAGCAAAAGAACAAAAACATCTGTTACTTACTGCAGTAGGAGAATTGAGAAACCAAACTTGAAGGACAACCAAACAAAGCGGCATCTATTAATGTTGCATAAATATTAAAGCACAAAAGAAGGGTGGATGGTTATTGCTTACCCCTTCCATTGCAACCAAACATTTGTAAGATTGTACAATATAAAAAGGTTTCCGGACACAATTAGGTATAAAGAAAATCAAATTTAGGGTAATATAACCACTATGCCTCGTAAATGTTCAGGGACATTTGAATATATATAACCAATGTTATTAAGTCGTAAAGTCAAGTCGAGTCGAGTCGAGTCGTCGGGGGTCAACTTGGCGACTAGCCTCAAAATATGCATAAAATCTAATTACCCGATCTATGATGATGCACTAGAAGTCTAGACTCTAGAACAAAGCAAAGTTAGCACTACAAGTCTAGAACCGAGCATTACCCTCTATCTGGACGGGGTAGAGGGGAGGAGGCGGAGGTGGCTCCGGCAAACCAACTGGCAGAGTCGAAGGGGAGGAGGCGGAGGCAGCTCTGGCAGACGGGCGAAGGGGTGGAGGCGGAGGCAGGCAGAGGGGAAGAAGCGGCTCCGCCAGACAGGCTTCGGCCGAGCGGACGGATGGCTGCTATCGAGGCCGAGGCAGCTGCGACTGAGGCCGAAGCAGACGGGCACCTGCGGCCGAGGCCCAGGTGGACAGGAGGAGGCGAAGGCAGCTCCGCTAGGCCGACAAATGGCCAAACAGCAGCCAGACGGGCGCAGACGATTGCGGCGGTCCCCAGGGCAAAAATCGTCATCTCTGAAGCGTAGGCCATGAGTCGTCTGGTTAGGAAAGCCCGATAAATCGCGGCTAATCGTAGATTAGTCGTCCAGTTGCTCGACTAGTCGCTCAAGTCGAGTCGATCATCCTAGTCGTGCTCCATGTACTGATGGACGACTAATCCACAATTAGTCGACGACTTAATAACAAAGTATATAACACTTCCAAAATCGTAAAATAACCCTTTCCATTCACAAAATAGCCACTTAAATAAACAGATCATATCGTCATTGTGATGCTCAAAACAGACTCCAAAAGATATAGGCCATTTTTCATATTTGTATCACAATCAGATAGCACGAACAGTCAATAAATTACTGTCAGCCAAAAAGCTACAACATGGAAAAGCGAAACACAAAATGAGGTCACTGGTAACAGGTAACAGGTAAAACTGTTTATAAGATCCTGGCCAATTGATAACACCCAAATAAGCTAATCATATAGAATACAACATAACGCGAAACAGACACTCAGTGACGAAGTTATGATTACTTGAAGATAAAAAGATGAGCAAGTACAAGAATCAAACTCCATTATTTGTGTTTGACACAAGCTTAGTTACATGCGGGTTGGGTTGCGTGCAGCCACTGAAAACAGAATGAAGGGGTGGTAGCGCCCTAACACGGCGGTTATTCATACTTTGCGTTTTAGTTGCATCCAAAGATGAAGATTTTGTTCCTCTACAAGACATACCGTATAAACGCTGCCACAATCCACAATCTAACAAGGCAATTGCATACCACCAAAAACAGGAAGTGCTATACAACACATCGCAGGCAATTACAGATTGCTAAAAACAGGGGACACTACGCAACCCATTCCAAACAATTACAGATCACAAGATAGGGAGCACCACATAACCCATCACAAAACGTGATCAACCAATCCAACGAAACCAAAAAACCCAATCACAAACTTCCTCAAGGAGAGAGCTCACACAGCTGCAGCGATGAGTCACAGAACCCATGCACCTGGCTTCTCGTATCACAACCCAGCACCGTACCAGAATATTCTCTCTGCCTAGAACAAGAAATCGTGCGCCCTCACCCATCAAGTGGGCATCCCTGCACCAACTCTCAAACCACTTAAGCTCACCGGAACCAAAAGAAAATTATAGCAAAAGTCTTCACTACTAAGCCATTTGTTATACCACAAACCCAGCAGCATACATCTGACAGTACTCTGCGCTGCAGGGCACGATCCATTCGAGCACAAAACAGAAACCGCGTCCTCCAACATACACACATCTCTAACAAAATGGAAATTACTTACTACCCCAGCAAATCACTCGAAACATCCCCGTTAATATCACCAAAAAACGACGAAAATTCACTGAAAATACACCAAAAACAAGCCAAGAAGAAGTCAAAATGACTCCCGAAACTCCAATAATTCGAATCATACCCAATTTCCCATCACACGAACAAAACCGCGATACGCACACGACACGACCAAAACAAAACAAAGGGAACAGGAAGAGACTATACCGCCGTGTCGGCGATCCGCATCCGCGCAGCGCCTCAAAACCTCGCCACTTCCGCCTCCACCACCAGCGCCGCCTCCTCCGTCCACCCCCTCCGCGGCCGCCGAGGTCAAAATCTTCCCGAAATCCACCTTCGCTGGCAACGGCAGCTCCACAGCGTCCATCCACCGCCCGGAACCAAAAAGAAAACCTCAACACGCCGCTAAAAAACAACTCACCACCAAAACTCCCACAAATCGGCGCCGATTCCGGCCGCGCGAGCGCCGAATCGGGGCTCGGGAGGCGCCTGGGACATGGTCTCGCGCGAGATCTAGGGGGATCGGGGCGTGCGGGGGGCGGCGCTGCGCGAGGAGGAACGGGGAGCGGAGTGGGAGGGGGACATCTAGGGCTTGGCGAGGCGGTGGGTGGGGGTGGGGGAGGAAAGGGAAAGGGGAAGGGGAGGAGCGGGGAGGTATATATAGTTTTCGGGAAAATACAAGGCGCCGGTGGGGGCCAGCTGCCGTCTCACGCACTCTCACTGCCCAGGCGGGGCATCAAATTCCCATTCCCAGCCGCACCCCCGCTGGCTGCAGCAGTTTCCGCTTCTTCTTCTTTTTTTTTTGCCCTTTTATATGTTTGCTTTTTTTATTTGTCTTCTGTTTTAATTTCTGGATTGTTCCAGTCCTCGGCAAAGTTCTGGAGGAGCGGATCCTGGATATCTGCTGTGATAGTGATTTGTGTTTTTTTTCATCTTTTTGCCTGGCTATGATGATGCCGATCTGTGCATGGAAAATAATTTCTTTCCTTTTCTTTTGTCGGATTGTTCCGTTTGAAATTCAAAAAGCACGACACGCCTACGCATCCGTTCGTAGGACCAGTACAACCAATCAAAAAGAGATGGCTCCCACCGTTTATTTTTATAACACGTATTTTGATTTTGCACAGCGATTAAGACTACGTCGAAATTGCGAAAAGTATACAAAAAAATAACTTGAATGCTCTTACTTAATTGTCTCGGAAGATGAAAGATATACTTTGTGTTGATGGTAACGAAAAAATGTATATGAATGAGAAAGAATAAGTAGAGGAATAGAAGAAAAAACATCATTAAATCAATATGTAAGCTTTATATCTGCGAATAAAACTATTTACAAAATAAATCTTTTAAAATTAAACGGAGGGAATACTAATGAATTTGATATACCCTGGTCTCTGTATTCGAACCAGCAAATGCGCTTTCAAAACTGCACTTCAAGATTTGCTCAAGGCGGGGCATAGGAGGAAAAGATGCAACTAGATCTAGGGTTAGGAAAGGATATACACGGAAAAAGAGTCGTTTCGACAATTAGAACATGATTTGACGGTCTAAAATTGATATTTTTAAGAAATCATTCATATATTAAGTAGATTGGTCCAATAAATAAACACAAGAGAACAGGATTAGTAATAAATAAAAAAGATTGATACCTAATAAAGAAGGAATGTAAACTATGGAAGCAGAAGTCATCGATGTACTCCCTCCGGTTTGGTAATATTTGTCGTTTTGGACATCGACACGGTCTTCAAAACACAACTTTGACCGCTAATTTTTATTATAATATATTTATAAAACCTAATAAAATTATAATATTATGAAAGTACTTCTTGAGACAAGTCTACACGTATAATTTTCATGTATCCAATTTAAATATTTAAAAATATATCGATAGTCAAAGTTTCGAAAGTTTGACCATCACTATGTCCAAAACGATAGATATTACCAAACCGGAGGGAGTAGTAGCTAAGGACTTCAAAAAAGAAAAGACAGGAAACAAAACATTGTTCCGTGACGACGATAAAAAGCCTTGGATAAAGTAAGAAACGATCAGCTGAAAAAAATTCGGCGTCAGGTTTCAAATTTCGTTTTAGTATAAATCACAGAGATAGCTAAAATCCAAAATCTCGGTGAGATTTCGGATTTTTCAAATAAAATCCGGTCGAAATCCAAAATTCAAATTTCAAATTTGGTCTTTTTTCAACCGAGAAATCCGAAATTTTAGCCGAAATCACCAAGATTTCAGCCAAAATTGCCGAGATTTCTGTAAATTTTGAACCGATTGAAAAATAATCAAACACATCAAAAATTCTGAAATTTTTTTTGGATGGTCTTGACCCTAAATTCAATCAAATCCGCCCAAGAAAATTTTAAAATCCGGTAAAAAAAATACCAAGATTTTGGCCGAAATCGTCGAGATCTCACCGAAATTTGTATAGGCACTATAGCATTTTGAATTTTTTTTTTTTAAATATTTTACCTGACTGAGATCTAGGATCTCAGGGGGGTTCGAAATCCAAATTTTGGGTCAAGATTTTGGAAATCTCGCTAAAATTTGAATCCATGATTGGCGCTTTGGGAGGTGCCGGGATTGATTATTTACCTCTTTCAACAAGTAAAAACACAATAAAATGAAACTTCGGCTTTTGCACCATCTTTATATCCAAACTACTTTATATGCATAAAAGAGTTTAGCTTAATAACAGAAATGTTAATTTGAGGGTGCCTTCACCAAATTTTTTGTAAATATGTTCTCTCATTGTGATAAATGGTAGTACCTCCTTCTTGCTTCTCCTACTTTCCTTCCACTTCAAAGACTCCCTCATCGCAACACTTAGCATCATCCTTTCCTCCCTCCATTCCCTTCCCCTTAAACTCAAAATAGTTTTTATTTTTCAAATTTTTCCCACAACTTTTTTAATAAAAAGTATTTTTAACCATTTTTATTTTTTTTACATCAAAACTTTTTGAACTGAAAGTTTTTTGAATCAAAACTTTTCAAATCGAAAGTTTTTTAATCAAAAATTTTGATACCGTGAGTTTTTGAATTTGAAACTTTTCAATTTGAAATTTTTTTGATTGAAACTTGAAAATCTGAAAAATTTCAATTAAATTTTTTGAGTTGAAATATTTTAATATTCCGATTAAAAAAAATTTACTTAAACTTTCTGAGTTGAAACTTTTCGATTTTAAAATTTTAAGTTAAAACTTTCTAATTTAAAATTTTTTATTTATTTTTTTTGAGTTAAAACTTTCTAAATTTAAAATTTTTTGAGTTCAAAATTTTGAGTTAATTTTTTTAGTTAAATCTTTCTATGTAAAATTTTCTAATTTTATTTTTTTTGATAGAGAAGAAAGAAGAGAGATAGGTAAAGTGAGTAGAGAAGAGAAACAGGTAAAAGTGAATGTAGAAAATAATAATATATATTATTCTAGAAGAATGTCTTTTAATTTTTTAGTTTAAAAATAATCTCAAACCAATTGTATCTACAGCTGAAATTGTCTGTGCCGTATTTTATACTAGTACTCTCTCTGTCCCATAAAGAGTGCATTTTTAGGTTTTTTAAGACAGATTGGTGTGCAAGGTAAATGATTAATGTGACCCTTATTACTCCATACATAAGCATGTTGGTGTTTCGGTTTCCACAGGCACATAAATGAGCATGCGTACACTTACAGTTGGATCCTACGGACTAAAGATGCACTCTTTATTGGACAAATTTTTAACATTAGAAATGCACTCTTTGTGGGACAGAGGGAGTAGATGGAAATGTTCAGATTCCGACAGGGTGTAACTTCGAGCACCCGCAAATTTGTGCTGTCAGAAAGAGCCGTTGACAATTCAGTCACCCGATATGCGGGGCCACACGGTGCTCTACACGTAAGATGGAATCAATCCACGGGAGTCTGGGCACGCATGGGCGTGTGAGGGCATCTCCAATGGTGCCACTTCAGCTAGCTATAAGGGTGCCAACTCAGCATTTTGCTTAGGTGGATGAGAGAAAAGGAAGAGAGAGATATATGCTTACTACTAACTTATAGCCAGGCTATAGCTGATTCCAAGGCATTTATCACCTCTTACATATGGGCCCATATTTAATTTTGTAGACAATGCTATAGCTAGTCCATTGGAGAGGTTGTCTATTAGCTATCTATAGATGACATGTTCACTTCTTATAGCTAGTAGTTGACTACACCATTGGAGATGCCCTGATGAAGGCCCGTGACCGTTAGCTTGGCTGGAGCGTGCGACCGTGCGTAGTACTATACTGTAGGGTGTAGGCCCATGTGACGTAGGAAGGGAAGCCTTGTACTATTTGGTTTACTTGTACAATTTTTTTATTTTTATCTTTTAAAATTATAAATTTAGTCTTTTTCTTAGTCGCAAAAGTATTAGAAGACACGTATTGTTTACCATCCACTATGATAGATAAGCTATCATGATACTTGAATTTAGGGGGTGTTTGGCAGAGCTCCAGCTCCACCACATCCGTGGAGTTGGTGGAGCTGGGTATTCCTAGCTTCACCAAATTCGTGGAGCTGGAGCTGTTGGTATATTAAGAGTGTTTAGGTGGGTCATCTTGTTTAATTTTAGAATAAAATTATAAACTTAAGTCACTTTATTTCAGTCTACAAGTTTCAGCTCTGAGGTGGAGCTGGGATCTGGAGCTCTGCCAAACAGGGCCTTAGTAGCACCGGGTACCACAGTGCTTAAACTTAATAAGTACTAGTTACATGCCCGTACGTTGCTACGAAAAACAAAATTGATAACGAAAAATAGCGATTAAAAAATAAATAAAAAATATTTCACAAGATCAAACATCTATCTTTAACGCTTCGTTTCTTGCGAAAGCTGGCTAATTAAAGCAACGCTTCGTTTCTTGCGTAGGGCAATTAAGTAGGGCAATTAAACGGGGCAATTAATGACGTGGGAAGAACGGACCACTGCTACCAAGTGCTACTTTAGAATAGTAAAGATAAAGATAAAGATATTAGCTATGATGCTCAGTTTGGAAGGTAACTATCGAGGTAGAGAAGTACAATAAATGATATGTGTCATTTATTATTGTATTCATGGTAAAAAAAAAAAAGGAATTGGATTTATAGTTTCATTACGAAGAATCAAAGATAAAAGAAATAACATACAAGGAGACCAAATGTACCGAGGTTTCGTAAGAAAGCATGAACCATTATTCTTTTCGTTGGCCTTCGCTTTATCTTTTTTTACCCGGTACGCACAGTACACGTATGTACCAAAAGTGTTCAAGTACGTAGTTCTTTTTAAAAGGTGCAGTAGCCATCACAGGTGCCTTCAGATGTAGCAAGAGAGAGATCATGAGATAAATTACGTAAAATTCACAACTAAAATCTATCAAACTTGTACTCATCTCAGACTCAGAACCTTAGACATTAGCCATAGACAGTGGCATAGCCACCTCTACACAAGGTGGGCAACTATCCTGGCTTATAGACCATAAGCAGTGGAACTCTACTGCAGGGGCGGAACTAGACAAAAAATTACCAGGGTTCACCACTTCAATTATTCTTACCATTTACTTGTTATTTGTCTCCCGGTGTCACAAAATTTAGTTCAAAGGGGTTCACATATACTATATATAGACTAATATACACTAATTTTTTTTTTACCGGTGTCCTGTAACACCGGGTAAGCAAACCTGCTTCCGCCCCTGCTCTACTGTAGTCCAGTAGCTACCAGGCATTATAGAAGTCACAGCTTTTCCGACAAACTCTTGATCATAATCAGGCTCCCAAAATTTTCAGGCTCGATATAGAACATAAGTATCGTATCATACATTTGGTAGTACTTTTTATATGTTTTCGAAACTACTACCTAAAATGTTCCTACGGAGCTTCGAGGCAGCGATTTAGTTTATACGATGGCTTCGAATAATTTATGTGCAGTTTACAACGGTACACAATAACAAAACCTCTAGGGTTCATGCGCTACTATTGAAAAGACTTACATTAGATGTTTTATCACAAACGATTTTGAAAAACCATCTGTGTTAAATATAATCATAGACAATTTTGAGCTAAAATTGTCTACGATGTCTACAATGAACATCACTAACGATTTTTTTGAATAAAACCGTTTGTAATGTTTTTTTTTATGTCATCACCAACCATTTAGAATGTCTATTAATAGCACAGACGGTTCTAAAATAGAACAGTCAGTGCTCACTTCGATATAAAACATCGGTTCCTCACACTGCGTTCCAATTCACCAATAATCAAATCCCAGGCGAGCTCGTCCCCTGGCGACCTCAAATTCCCCCCGACAAACCCCCCCACACACACACCCCACGGAAATCTCCTCCTTCTCATCACGAGCAACCTCAAACTATTCTTGATGATGTACGGCACGGTAGCCGCCCCCTCGTCACGCTTTGCTGGATAGATTCTACAATAGAAGCTACAGTACTTTTATTTTTTAAATTTATTATTTTTTTTGAAAAAAATATGTTTTTTATTTTAAAACTTTCTAAATGAATATTTTAAAGTTTTTTCAAAGAAATATTTTAAAAAAATATTAACATTTTTTGTTTCTTTTTTGGAGGTATTTCTCGAAAAGATTTATTCTCTCTTCTAAAATCTATGTATGCCTCTGTATTATCTTCGGCTGCGTAGCAAAGCATGGACTATGGAGCATCTAGTTTTCTATTGTATTGTGAGCTTAGTAACTAGTACTAGTGTGAACGAAAAATAATTTTGCATTTTTTTCTGAAGAAAAAAATAGACTTCGATGTATTTTCAATTTTTTTGGAGACTCGAGAAACCTTAGAGGCCGAGCCGAAAAAAGTACACATCTTTCTGTTGACGAACATATTTTTTTGGGGGGGGGGGGAAACGGAGAAAGGACCTGGGCCCGCAAGCGCGGCGCACGCCGCTCGTGTGAACGAAAAATAATTTTGCGTTTTTTTCTAGAGAAAAAAAATAGATTTAAGCGTATTTTCAAATTTATTGGAGGCTCAAGAAAGCTTAAAGACCGAGCCGAAAAAAAAGTACACATCTTTCTGTTCACGAAAATATTTTTTCTGGGAAAAACGGAGAAATGACCTGGATGTAAAAACCGGAGACATTTTTGTTATATTTTTGGACCTCACCGCTATCTTGAAAAAGTAGAAAATGGTTCGCTCGCGATTTGCATTTAACAGGAGGCTGTTTCCGTAAAGTAGCGAGCGAGGGACCTAAATACGATTCTAAAAAGTTTTTCTTTCCCTCACATAAAATTGCAAATGACCTTTTCATAAATTCACAAGGACCTATCCATAATTCGAAGAAACGGAAGGATTTTTGGCAAAAGTATGTGGCGCCACGTGGAGTGGTCCTCCGGCCGAGAACTCTCCGATCTTTATTATAGGAAGCATATCCTTCTTGTTTGTGAGAGAGGGAGAGAGAGCCAAGAGCTTTTTTGAATGTACTAGGAAGATTTGCGCGCTACACCGCGCCGTGCAAAATTTGATCCAAATTTTTATTTCAGAAAAAAGACAGGAATATCAAAGCTAATACACGTTTTGAAAAAATATTAGAGATCGCTCTGGACAATATTAGATTTCGAGTTGCCAAAAAAATTATAGATGCCGAGTTTAATACCCTATGCGTTCACGGGGTAATTTAAGAGATCGAGTTGCAAAAAAAATTATCTCCCTTGATTTTTCACCGGAAAAAACGAGGAAAAAGGACAAAAACGGAGAAACGACGTACGAAAAACAAATTTCCATTTTTTTTTTGGAAAAACGGCCAACGAAAACAACATTTTTTCGGGTAAAACGAGGAAAAACGAGCCACAAACAATTTTCACAGGAAAAATGGAGAAATGACGGACGAAAAACGAATTTCCATTTTTTTTGGGAAAACGGCCAACGAAAACATTTTTTCCATGCTCCAGAGAAAAAACGGATCACGAAAAAAATTTTTTCGGGCAAAACGGAGAAAGGAAATGGTTTTCCATTTTTATTGGGAAAACGGCCAACAAAAATATTTTCCTCATGTTTCGGAGGAAAAACGTATCACGAAAACATTTTTTTCGAGCAAAACGGAGAAAGGAAACGGTTTTTCATTTTTTTTTTTGGAAAAACGGTCACCGAAAATATTTTTCGCATGCTCTGAAGAAAAAACGGACCATAAAAATATTTTTTCGGACAAAACGGAGAAATAACCTGAACGTTAAACGCGGAGACCTATTTGTTATAATTTTGAACCTATTCGCTATTTTGAAAAATTAGGAAAGAGCTCGTTCGCGATTCGCATTTAACGGAAGGTTCTTCCTGTAAAACATCCAACGAGGGACCTAAACGTGAACCGGGGAAAAATATTTTCCTCTCACATAAAATTGCGCGGGGACCCATTCATAATTTCAAAGAACCAGAGGTTTTTTCGCAAAAAAGGGGGGCGGACACATGGCTAGCACGATTGGCCTCTATTTTCTTGGCAAGTAAAGATGAACAAGAGGTTTTTTCCCAAAAAAAAAAAAAACCAGAGGTTTTTTCGCAAAAAAGGGGGGCGGACACATGGCTAGCACGATTGGCTCTATTTTCTTGGCAAGTAAAGGTGAACAAGAGGTTTTTTCCCAAAAAAAAAAAAGGACGGACACGTGGCTAGCACGATTGGCCTCTATTTTCTTGGCAAGTAAGGTTGTTAATATATGCAACGCATCAGTCCTCACGAAGGAAGGTTACAAGGGCACTTCCCTACGATTGTCAAAGAAATACTATAAACAAACTTTGCGCAACAATGCGTCGAGATGTTTGCTCCATATATACTTTTAAACACAATATTTTTTTTATCTCGTACGTATTTCTAAACTACATGAATTTATATATAAAAATATATAAATCTCACCAAGGCATCACGAAGGCTCCCGAAAGGTCTACATACCACACACGTTTCACGAATGGTTAGCTCCAAAACCATGTATGTAGTATGTACTAGATGTACATGTTATGGACAAAAAAATTATCAAGATAGATATAAATTTTAACAGAGTGATAAAATATTTTCGATAATACCTCTAAAAAATAAACAAAAAACCTCATAAAATTTTTTGGAATCTAAAAAATATTTTTTTTTGAAAACACTAACAAATACTATTCATGTTCAAACATTGTACTGTGAACAGGGGACACGTGATGGAGGTCCGTTGGCTACCGTACCTCCCAACATTAGTGGTATACTAGGAAAGTGAGCGCGGCGGCACGCCGCGCACGCGAACGGGCGAAATTTTTTTTGCTGTTATTTCGGAGAAAAACGGAACACAAAAACTTTTTTTTCCGGGAAAAACAAGGAAAAATGAACCACGAAAGCATTTTTTTGGGGGCGGAACGGAAAAGTTTTTTTTTTGAGGGAAAACGAAGAACGAAAACATTTTTTTCCCGTAGAAAACGAGTAAAAACGGGCCTCGAAAACATTTTTCACGGAAAAATGATGGACGAAATACAAATTCCCAATTCGTTTTTTGAAAAACGGGGGACGAAAACATTTTTCGTATGCTCCGGAGGAAAAACGGATCACGAAAACACTTTTCGCGGGCAAAACGGAGGATTTCTCCGAGCAAAACGGAGAAAGTTATTTTTTTGCGAAAAACGGGCAACGAAAACATTTTTTCCAGCTCCGGAGGAAAAACGGATCACTGAGCGGGGATGAAAACATTTTTCGTATGCTCCGAGGAAAGCGGATCACGAAAACATTTTTCGCGGGCAAAACGGAGGATTTTTCCGAGCAAAACGGAGAAAGTTTTTTTTTTTTTGCGAAAACGGGCAACGAAAACATTTTTTCCATGCTCCGGAGGAAAAACGGATCACGAAAACTTTTTTTTCGGGCAAAACGGAGCAAGGACCCAAACGTAAAGTGCAGGGACCTATTTGTTATAATTTTGGACCCATTCCCTATTTTGAAAAATAAGAAAAGGGCTCGTTCGTTATTCGCATTTATTGGAGGGTCTCTCTGCAAAATACCGGACGAGGGACCTAAACGCGAACCGGTAAAATTTATTTTTCTCTCACAGAAAATTACCCAGGGACCTCTACGTAATTTCGAAGAAATTGAGGACCTTTTCGCGAAATTAGGAGAGAGAAGGGGGAGGACGCGTGGGGGGCCTCTGCGTGCGGCAATCCTCCCGGAAGTAATGGAGGTATAATATGTATAGGTATGGCCTTCTGCTCTTTTGCTGGTAAAAGTATGTGGTATTTTGCTATTTTAATCGCATTAAGATTGGTCAGTCGTTGGATAGATCTTGTTTGGCTGACCTTATATAATCCGAGATTGCGAGGAGACCATGACTTCGGTGGATGTCGCTCGCTGGTCAAGGACTCAAGGACTCAAGGTTAAGAAAGATCCTTTATACTCGAAGATTGTAATGCTTCCCTCGACTAATTAACATCTCCCTTTTCCTCGAAATAAAAAGATTTTGGAAGCTTTTTGTCCTTTATATATAGTAAAAAAAATCAAAATATATTATAAACCCCCTAAAAAATATAGTAATCGAGGCTTTCGAAGCTACAAAAGCATATATGCTATGTTGCTGTCAGGTTTGTGATAAATAGAGGAACAACAGGTTTGTGCTAAGATTGCTTGCATTACTCAAATAAAAGCTTTATAGAGTAAAATAGGGTTTTTGAGAGGGGGGATTAATGATTTGCTACTGCAAAGTGTTAGAATTAAAGGCACATCTAGGTTTAATTTAATCCAAAAGTAAATCATGAACAACATGTGATTGACTATCGGTAACGAATAACAGGAGCATACTATAGATGCATATGCTAGAAGACTACACATATATCCATCTAATGTGCTCACAATCAATAGATTGAAAATAAACAGTAGAAACATTGTAACGTACTGTTAGGTGTGCGAGATGGAGCGATGAAGCGTTGTAGCGCGTCTGATCAGGAGCGGAAGCGCGCGCTTGATCAGCGCGATGCCTAGCGGCCGCCTCACGAGCGTCGAGGAAGACGAGCCGTGACGGTGGCGTGGAAGCGCCGCGCAGCGCTTCCCAAAACCTGATTCGCCCTCTCCGGTGCAAGAACGCGAGGACGGACGGTTTCGAGACACGCTTTCCGTTATTTGGTGCACGCCAGACGGACGGGGGCAGACTTGATGGCGGCGCGAGGGAAGCGGCAAAAGCGCTAGAGCGCAGAAAACTCTATTTTACCCAGATGACGGCGACGCAGTATATAAAGGAGCCCTGGTAACAGTCCGTAACCGAACACGACTCGAGGACGTCCCACGATCGGAGTCCATTACGGGATCTGTTACGGTGTCCTTATCTCATACTACAACCGCGATTCCGAGTAGCAAAAGAGTAATCTGCAAAAGGAGGCTGCGCCTACGCAAAGCCCTGGACCTTAATTCGGCGGACCATTCATGCAGGTGCGCTCACGCCCGCGCCCGCCTCGCCCGGCAGTGCAGAGCCCGAGCCCGGCCCGGCGAGGCGAGCGAGCGCGTGTGTATTCTTTCTCCCTTTCTCCACATGGTTCTACCATGGTGTAGCACACTCCACTATTTAAACTAGTGCTCACCACTTTAGGCTAGCAATGTGGTACTATTGCTAGTGCACATGCTCCTCATGAGGTGGGCCTTTGAGATTTTCTAGGATTTATTGTCTCAATCAAATGGGCTTGGCCCAAATAATCCAACAATCCCCCACCAGATCTCAAAGTCCCACTGACAGTCTTGCCTGTTCCCAAAGCTGTTAATATACCAAAGATTTGGTGACAATGGACTATGCCTTGAATTGCACCTAGGACTCCAAATTACACTCACCACAACTTGAACAATGGACTAAGCCTTGAATTGCAAGTTTTGTGCGATCGAGTTTCATTTAAAGCCTTAGGCGATACTAGGTCGCCAATAGGCTTCCTCGGGTGGAGCATATAAGTCGTACTCCATGGTCTCTTCATGAGCTTACTAGAGATTACCCAAGTCTCATAGATGCGACTTTCATGATCACTCTCATATAGGTGTGTTCTTTCAAGATGCTCTGTAGGATGACATTTTCGCTAAATAAAGCCAACAGAACACATTAAGGCAAAAGCCAACTTTGCCATACTGATTTCGAGAGTATTGCATCTTCACTTGGAACTAGTTAGAAAATTACTCTCCTCCAGTTAACCAAGTAGCTTGTTTTTCCCAGGACCTAATTCACGGGATCTCCGATCACATAGGTTGGAGTTACCGCTATGGTATAACTCACATGGGTCTCATGCCTAGTTCCTTTGATGCGTTATCTATCACATTCCGTGATAGCCCTTTAGTGAAGGGATCTGCCAGGTTTTTAGCCGCCTGGATATAATCCAATGCTATCACTCGGAGTTTTTCAATTTCTGACAGACTTCAAGCGTCTTTTCACATGTCTTGAGGATTTCAAGTTATCTTTAGAACTGCTATTCACTTTAACAATAATCGTTTGATTGTCACAGTTCATAAGAATGGCGGTATTGGTTTTTCAACCACCGGAAGATCCATCAAGAGTTCACGTAGCCATTCTGCCTCAACAGTTGGTTGTATCCAATGCGATCAATCGCCTCCATAGTTGGCCGTGTCAAAATAGTCTGCTTGCAAGACCTCCACGACACAGCGCCCCACCAAGTGTAAACACATATCCACTGGTGGCCTTAATCTCATCGGCATCGAGATCCAATTTGAATCACTATAACCCTCTAATCTTGAAGGGTACAGGTATAGTGTATTCCATAATTTCTTGTACCCACCAAGTAACGCATAACTCTTTCGAGTGCACGCCAATGATCATCTCGGGTTAGAAGTAATCGGCTCAATTTGCTTACAAAGAAATGATATATCGAGCCTTGTAGCGCTAGCCAAGTACATGAGAGATCCAATGATCTCGAGAGTATTTCATTTGATCTCTAGCAATTCTCTTGTTTTTCCGAAGAATCACACTTGGATCATAAGGTGTTGGAGAAGGCTTGCTATCCGAATAGCCAAACCGACTCAAAACCTTTTCCACATAATGGGATTGAGAAAGACTAATCCCATCCTCACTTTTGACTAACTTGATGTTCAAGATCACGTCGGCCTCTCCGAGATCTTTCATATCAAAATTTCCAGACAGGAAAGACTTGACCTCATTGATCACATCAAGGTTTGTTCCAAAGATCAAAATGTCATCCACATATAGGCACAGAATAACTCCCTCACCCCCACCATGGCGATAATACACACACTTGTCGGCCGTTTACAACGAAGCCAGACTTGTGTCAATGTTCTATCGAACTTCTCATGCCATTGTTTAGGTGCTTGTTTAAGGCCATAAAGAGATTTGATAACTTACACACCTTGCTCTCATGTCCGGGTAGCACAAATCCATCTGGTGATCCATGTAGATCTCCTCATCTAGCTCTCCATTAAGAAAAGCTGTCTTCACGTCCATTTGATGGACAATGAGACCATGAGAGGCAGCCAAGGATAAAAGTACCGGATGGTTGTGATCCTAGCAACAGTGAATAAGTATCAAAATAATCCTCTCCTTCCTTTTGCGTATAACCCTTAGCCACAAGTCTAGCCTTGTACTTTTCAATAGTACCATCGAGGCCTTAGTTTCTTTTTGAACACCCACTTACAGCCCACAGGTTTGCAACCATAAGGCGCTTACGTGAGCTCCCAAGTTCCGTTAGGCGAATAGAATCCATCTCACTACTGATTGCCTCCTTCCAAGAGTCTGCATCGAGAAGATGCATAAGCTTGAAATAGAGGTGGGAGTATCATCCACAAGGTACACAGTGAAATCATTACCAAAGGATTTAACCATCCTTTGTCTCTTGCTCCTCCTAGGAGCCTCACCGCATCATCCTCCTCAGATTTTGCTCGGAGTATCTGCTCGTAATCCTCGGTTTGTGCAATAGGTTCGGAATTATCTCAGGATTTTGACTAGAAACGCTATGCAAATCTTTCATGGGAAATATGCCCTCAAAGAAGGTGGCATCTCTGGATTCCATGATTGTACCGACGATCATGTCGATACCTCAGACTTTACTACTAAAAATCTATAGGCAATGCTCAGATGAGCGTATCGAGAAAGACACAATCCACTGTCTTAGGTCCAAGTTTGCGCTTTTAGTTATGGGCACATTGACTTTCGCCAAGCAACCCCACGTGCGCAAGTATGAAAGTGATGGTTTTCTCCTTCCCATTCTTCATATGAGGTTTTCTCCTTATTCTTAGAAGGAACTTTATTCAAAGCGTGACAGAAGTCAACAGGGCCTCCCCCACCATTCCTTAGATAGACCCGCGATGTCCAACATGGCATTTACCAAATCGGTTAGAGTGCGGTTCTTTCTTTCGGCAACCCCATTAGACTGGGCGAATAGGGAGGTGTCCTCTCATGAATAATTCCATGTTCCTTACAGAATAAGTCGAACTCAAGAGAGAAGTACTCACCGCCACGATCGACCTAAGCCTTTTGATTTTTCTTTCTAATTGATTTTCAACTTCAGCCTTATAGACTTTGAAGTAGTCTAAAGCCTCATCTTTAGTTTTCAGCAGATAAACATAGCAGTATCTAGATGCATCATCAATCAGAGTCATGAAATATCTTTTTCCTCCTTTAGTCAACACACCATTCATCTCACAAAGATCCGAATGTATGAGTTCTAATGGTGCCAAGTTTCTCTCCTCCGCCTTGTGAGGTTTGCGAGGTTGCTTTGATTGCACACAACTTTGGCACTTAGAACCTTTGACAAGAGGGGAATTTTGGAATTAAATTCATACTAGCGAGCCGAGTCATACAACCAAAATTTAAATGACATAACCGTGAGTGCCAAACATCGGCTTTACCTCCATTGGAAATATCACAAATATGGTTCACAACTTTATTGCAAAAATCAGAAAGGGAAAAGCGGAACAAGCCTCCGCATTCATAGCCTTTACCAATAAAAGTCCATGCTTAGACACGACTACTTTATTAGACTCAAACACCACTTTGAACCCTTCTCTACATAGAAGGGAGCCACTGACTGTGTTTTTATTTATTGAGGGGACATCTTGCCGCGTTCTTTAGTTGACGATCTTTCCCGAAGTAAACTTCAGATCTACCGTGCCAACACCAAGAACGAAGCATTCGAGCTGTTTCCCATCAACACGGAGCAATCCCGCACGGCCTGGTAAGAAGAGAACAAAGAGAGATCAAGACACACATGAACATTAGCTCCAGTATCAATCCACCAATCGGTGGTCTGATTTCTTGAAAGAACAATAGATGCGTTACCATACCCATAAGTTCCTCCTCCAAGATTGCCAATGGTCACGTTGATGACTTTGAGTTCTGTCCTTGCTCACCCTTCCTGCCCTTGCGATTTGGACCTTTGTTTGGCCCGGTGTCCAATCTCACCGCAAACAAAGCAGGCTTCTCATCTTTGTTCATTGACTTCTTCTTCTTGAAATTAGTGGTTTGTTTGGCTTTATTTTTCCTTTGTTCTTGCCATGTGAGAACTGTTGCACCACATTGGCGCTAGATGCGCCTCAGTTCCTTTCACAGTGCATCCTTAGCTCGAGCTTTCTCCTCAACATCTAGAGACGCAATCGATTCTCAATGTAAATCTCTTGTCTCTTATGTTTTGAAGATGTGGCAAAATTCCTCCATGAAGGAGGTAATTTGGCAATAATGCCCCGACCACAAACACCGTCAGTAATCGGATTTTGAGAAGTTCGAGTTCCTGGCGAGAACCTCGTATCTCATGAGCCTGCTCAACTCTGAGCGGTTATCCACCATCTTGTAGTCATGATATTGCTCCATGATATCTGATTCACGCCCGACATCTAAGCACCGAACTTAGCATTCAGAGCATCCCACAGTTCCTTCGCGTCTTTAATGTGCATATACACATCGCACAGACGATCGGCAAGAACACTAAGAACGGCTCCCACAAAGAGTGTGTTGGCATCCCGATATGCCTTCTCCTTTTCAGGAGTTGGATCCATATCCTCTGGTTTGCCGTTCGACACCCGAACACGTTCATATTGTAAGCCACAAGGTGACCCTTGTTTGCCATCTTTTGAAGTGCACAGGTGAATTTTTCGGCCTCGATTGCCTCGGCAAAGCGACCATTGATAAACCTAAGCGCCTATAATCAGGTTTTTGGATTGTTAGAATTAAAGGCACATCTAGGTTTAATTTAATCCAAAAGTAAATCATGAACAACATGTGATTGACTATCGGTAACGAATAACAGGAGCATACTATAGATGCATATGCTAGAAGACTACACATATATCCATCTAATGTGCTCACAATCAATAGATTGAAAATAAACAGTAGAAACATTGTAACGTCTTGTTAGGTGTGCAGATGGAGCGATGAAGCGTTGTAAGCGCGTCTGACAAAGGCCGAGCCAGCGCGCGATCAGCGCGATGCCTAGCGGCCGCTCTGAACGTCGAGGAAGACGAGCCGTGGCGGTGGCGTGGAAGCAGTCGCGCCGAGCGCTTCCCAAAAACCTGATTCGTCCTCTCCCGGTGCAAGAACGCGAGGACGGACGGTTTCGAGACACCTTTCCGTTCATTTGGTGCACGCCGGCGCACGGACGGGCGAACTTGATGGCGGCGGCGAGGAAGCGGCAAAAGCGCTAGGGCGCAGAAAACTCTATTTTACCAGATGACGGCGACGCGATATATAAAGGAGCCACAGTAACGATCCGTAATCGAACACGACTTCGAGGACGTCCCACGATCGGAGTCCATTACGGGATGCATTCACGGTGTCCTTATCTCATACTACAACCGCGATTCCGAGTAGCAAAAGAGTAATCTGCAAAAGGAGGCTGCGCCACGCAAAGCCCTGGACTAAGTCGGCGGACCATTCATGCAAAGCCGCGACGCTGCGCTTCTCTCGCCCCGCCCGCCCGGCCTGCGTGCTCGAGCCCGAGCCCGGCCCTGGCGAGGCGAGGCGAGCGCGTGTGTATTCTTTCTCCCTTTCTCCACATGGTTCTACCATGGTGTAGCACACTCCACTATTTAAACTAGTGCTCACCACTTTAGGCTAGCAATGTGGTACTATTGCTAGTGCACATGCTCCTCATGAGGTGGGCCTTTGAGATTTTCTAGGATTTATTGTCTCAATCAAATGGGCTTGGCCCAAATAATCCAACAATCCCCACCAGATCTCAAAGTCCCAGCGATCTTGCCTGTTCCCAAAGTCATTAATATACCAAAGATTTCAAAGGACAATGGACTATGCCTTGAATTGCACCTAGGACTCCAAATTACACTCACCACAACTTGAACAATGGACTAAGCCTTGAATTGCAAGTTTTGTGCGATCGAGTTTCATTTAAAGCCTTAGGCGATACTAGGCTGCCAATAGGCTTCCCCTCGGGTGGAGCATATAAGTCGTACTCCATGGTCTCTTCATGAGCTTACTAGAGATTACCCAAGTCTCATAGGCTGCGACTTTCATGATCACTCTCATATAGGTGTGTTCTTTCAAGATGCTCTGTAGGATGACATTTTCGCTAAATAAAGCCAACAGAACACATTAAGGCAAAAGCCAACTTTGCCATCTGATTTCGAGAGTATTGCATCTTCACTTGGAACTAGTTAGAAAATTACTCTCCTCCAGTTAACGGTAGCTTGTTTTTCCCAGGACCTAATTCACGGGATCTCCGATCACATAGGTTGGAGTTACCGCTATGGTATAACTCACATGGAGTCTCATGCCTAGTTCCTTTGATGCGTTATCTATCACATTCGTGATAGCCCTTTAGTGAAGGGATACGCCAGGTTTTTAGCCGTCTGGATATAATCCAATGCTATCACTCAGGAGTTTTTCAATTTCTGACGGACTTCAAACGTCTTTTCACATGTCTTGAGGATTTCAAGTTATCTTTAGAACTGTTCACTTTAACAATAAGCTGTTTGATTGTCACGATTCATAAGAATGGCCGGTATTGGTTTTTCAACCACCGGAAGATCCATCAAGAGTTCACGTAGCCATTACGCCTCAACGGTGGCTGTATCCAATGCGATCAATTCTGCCTCCATAGTTGACCGTGTCAAAATAGTCTGCTTGCAAGACCTCCACGACACAGCGCCCCCACCAAGTGTAAACACATATCCACTTTGGTGGCCTTAATCTCATCGACATCGAGAGATCCAATTTGAATCACTATAACCCTCTAATCTTGAAGGGTACCGGTATAGTGTATTCCATAATTTCTTGTACCCACCAAGTAACGCATAACTCTTTCGAGTGCACGCCAATGATCATCTCGGGTTAGAAGTAACCGGCTCAATTTGCTTACGACAAATGAGATATCGAGCCTTGTAGCGCTAGCCAAGTACATGAGAGATCCAATGATGCGAGAGTATTTCATTTGATCTCTAGCAATTCTCTTGTTTTTAGAAGAATCACACTTGGATCATAAGGTGTTGGAGAAGGCTTGCTATCCGAATAGCCAAACCGACTCAAAACCTTTTCCACATAATGGGATTGAGAAAGACTAATCCCATCCTCACTTTTGACTAACTTGATGTTCAAGATCACGTCGACCTCTCCGAGATCTTTCATATCAAAATTTCAGACAGGAAAGACTTGACCTCATTGATCACATCAAGGTTTGTTCCAAAGATCAAAATGTCATCCACATATAGGCACAGAATAACTCCCTCACCCCACCATGGCGATAATACACACACTTGCCGGCCGTTTACAACGAAGCGACTTGTGTCAATGTTCTATCGAACTTCTCATGCCATTGTTTAGGTGCTTGTTTAAGGCCATAAAGAGATTTGATAACTTACACACCTTGCTCTCATGTCAGGGTAGCACAAATCCATCTGGTGATCCATGTAGATCTCCTCATCTAGCTCTCCATTAAGAAAAATTGTCTTCACGTCCATTTGATGGACAATGAGACCATGAGAGGCAGCCAAGGATAAAAGTACCGGATGGTTGTGATCCTAGCAACAGTGAATAAGTATCAAAATAATCCTCTCCTTCCTTTTGCGTATAACCCTTAGCCACAAGTCTAGCCTTGTACTTTTCAATAGTACCATCAGGCCTTAGTTTCTTTTTGAACACCCACTTACATTACAGGTTTGCAACCATAAGGCGATTCTGAGCTCCCAAGTTCAGTTAGGCAGAATAGAATCCATCTCACTACTGACCGCCTCCTTCCAAAGAGTCTGCATCAGAAGATGCATAAGCTTCTGAAATAGAGGTGGGAGTATCATCCACAAGGTACACAGTGAAATCATTACCAAAGGATTTAACCATCCTTTGTCTCTTGCTCCTCCTAGGAGCCTCACTGTCATCCTCCTCAGGATTTTGCTCGGGTATACATTGAGAATCCTCGGTTTGTGCAATAGGTTCGGAATTATCTCGGGATTTTGACTAGAAACGCTATGCAAATCTTTCATGGGAAATATGCCCTCAAAGAAGGTGGCATCTCTGGATTCCATGATTGTACCGACGATCATGTCGATACCTCAGACTTTACTACTAAAAATCTATAGGCAATGCTCAGATGAGCGTATCGAAAGACACAATCCACATCTTAGGTCCAAGTTTGCGCTTTTTAGTTATGGGCACATTGACTTTCGCCAAGCAACCCCACGTGCGCAAGTATGAAAGTGATGGTTTTCTCCCTTCCCATTCTTCATATGAGGTGTTCTCCTTATTCTTAGAAGGAACTTTATTCAAAAGCGTGACAGGAAGTCAACAGGGCCTCCCCACCATTCCTTAGATAGACCATGGTGTCCAACATGGCATTTACCAAATCGGTTAGAGTGCGGTTCTTTCTTTCGGCAACCCCATTAGATCGGGCGAATAGGGAGGTGTCCTCTCATGAATAATTCCATGTTCCTTACTGAATAAGTCGAACTCGAGAGAAGTACTCACCGCCATACGATCGACCTAAGCCTTTTGATTTTTCTTTCTAATTGATTTTCAACTTCAGCCTTATAGACTTTGAAGTAGTCTAAAGCCTCATCTTTAGTTTTCAACGAGATAAACATAGCAGTATCTAGATGCATCATCAATCGAGTCATGAAATATCTTTTTCCTCCTTTAGTCAACACACCATTCATCTCACAAAGATCTGAATGTATGAGTTCTAATGGTGCCAAGTTTCTCTCCTCATTGCCTTGTGAGGTTTGCGAGGTTGCTTTGATTGCACACAACTTTGGCACTTAGAACCTTTGGCGGTAGGAATTTTTGGAATTAAATTCATACTAGCGAGCCGAGTCATACAACCAAAATTTAAATGACATAACCGTGAGTGCCAAACATCGGCTTCACCTCCATTGGAAATATCACAAATATGGTTCACAACTTTATTGCAAAAATCGAGAAAGGGAAAACGGAACAAGCCTCGCATTCATAGCCTTTACCAATAAAAAGTCCATGCTTAGACACGACTACTTTATTAGACTCAAACACCACTTTGAACCCTTCTCTACATAGAAGGGAGCCGCTGACCAGGTTTTTATTTATTGAGGGGACAT
The DNA here is from genome assembly GCA_036346355.1 of Rhipidocladum racemiflorum. NCBI lineage: Eukaryota > Viridiplantae > Streptophyta > Magnoliopsida > Poales > Poaceae > Rhipidocladum > Rhipidocladum racemiflorum. Next base: position 75,508,674 of record CM070571.1, read on the forward strand.
CTTTGCCGCGTCTTTAGTCAAGACGATCTTTCCCGAAGTAAACTTCAGATCTACCGTGCCAACACCAAGAACGAAGCATTCGAAATGTTTCCCATCAACACGGAGCAATCCCAAGACGGCCTGGTAAGAAGAGAACAAAGAGAGATCAAAGACACACATGAACATTAGCTCCAGATCAATCCACCAATCGGTGAGTCTGATTTCTTGAAAGAACAATAGATGCGTTACCATACCCATAAGTTCCTCCTCGATGTGCCAATGGTCACGTTGATGACTTTGAGTTACGTCCTTGCTCACCCTTCTGCCCTTGCGATTTGGACCTGTTTGGCCCGGTGTCCAATCTCACCGCAAACAAAGCAGGGCTTCTCATCTTTGTTCATTGACTTCTTCTTCTTGAAATTAGTGGTTTGTTTGGCTTTATTTTTCCTTTGTTCTTGCCATGTGAGAAGCTGTTGCACCACATTGGCGCTAGGCGCCCCTCAGTTCCTTTCACAGGTGCATCCTTAGCTCGAGCTTTCTCCTCAACATCTAGAGACGCAATCGATTCTCAACAGAAATCTCTTGTCTCTTATGTTTTGAAGATGTGGCAAAATTCCTCCATGAAGGAGGTAATTTGGCAATAATGCCCCGACCACAAACACGCCAGTAAGCTGGATTTTGAGAAGTTCGAGTTCCTGGCGAGAACCTGTATCTCATGAGCTCGCTCAACTACTGAGCGGTTATCCACCATCTTGTAGTCATGATATTGCTCCATGATATACGATTCATCACAAGATCGGAAGCACCGAACTTAGCATTGAGCATCCATAGTTCCTTCGGCGTCTTTAATGTGCATATACACATCGCAGACGATCGGCAAGAACACTAAGAACGGCTCCCACAAAGAGTGTGTTGGCATCCCGATATGCCTTCTCCTTTTCAGGAGTTGGATCCATATCCTCTGGTTTGCCGTTCGACACCCAGAACACGTTCATAGCTGTAAGCCACAAGGTGACCCTTGTTTGCCATCTTTTGAAGTGCACACCGGTGAATTTTTCCGGCCTCAGTGCCTCGGCAAAGCCAGCCATTGATAAACCTAAGCGCCTATAATCAGGTTTTTGGATTGTTAGAATTAAAGGCACATCTAGGTTTAATTTAATCCAAAAGTAAATCATGAACAACATGTGATTGACTATCGGTAACGAATAACAGGAGCATACTATAGATGCATATGCTAGAAGACTACACATATATCCATCTAATGTGCTCACAATCAATAGATTGAAAATAAGCGGTAGAAACATTGTAACGCATCTTGTTAGGTGCGAGATGGAGGCGATGAAGCGTTGTAAGCGCGTCTGATCAGAGGCGGAAGCGCGCGCGATCAGCGCGATGCCTAGCGGCCGCTCTGAACGCCGAGGAAGACGAGCCGTGGCGGTGGCGTGGAAGCGATCGCGCCGGCGCTTCCCAAAATTCGATTCGTCCTCTCCGGTGCAAGAACGCGAGGACGGACGGTTTCGAGACACGCTTTCCGTTATTTGGTGCACGCCGGCGTACGGGACGGGGCAGACTTGATGGCGGCGCAGCGAGGGAAACTGGCAAAACGCTAGGGCGCAGAAAACTCTATTTTACCCAGATGACGGCGACGCAGTATATAAAGGAGCCCTGGTAACAGTCCGTAACCGAACACGACTCGAGGACGTCCCACGATCGGAGTCCATTACGGGATCTGTTACGGTGTCCTTATCTCATACTACAACCGCGATTCCGAGTAGCAAAAGAGTAATCTGCAAAAGGAGGCTGCGCCTACGCAAAGCCCTGGACCGGAATTCGGCGGACCATTCACGCAGTGCCGACGCGCGCGCCCCCGCCCGCCCGTGCAGAGCCCGGCGAGGCGAGGCGAGCGCGCGCGTGTGTATTCTTTCTCCCTTTCTCCACATGGTTCTACCATGGTGTAGCACACTCCACTATTTAAACTAGTGCTCACCACTTTAGGCTAGCAATGTGGTACTATTGCTAGTGCACATGCTCCTCATGAGGTGGGCCTTTGAGATTTTCTAGGATTTATTGTCTCAATCAAATGGGCTTGGCCCAAATAATCCAACACAAAGATTGATGCTTGAGAATTTGCATATCTCACTGAAATATGGCAAGGTGGCAAACTCTCGAGGGCACTTCTTTTAAGTGGCAACTTTTCCAAATTTCCTTTTGAGAGTGACACTCTATGAGCCCTCTCTTTTTCTCCAAGTCCCATCGAACCGAGTGTAACTTGTGTTGGTTGACTTGGTTCCTTAGTCTAAAGTTCCTTGATTCCCTGTGAAGTTCAGATTGCTGGCACTCACCTTAACGTGATTCCCCACTTAATGAATGTAAAGGCATATAGCACATGTTCACACAAAATTGTATCGTTCATGAGGATAATTAATGAATAAAAGTGGCAGTGATTGTTATTAAACTAGCTACATGCCCGTGCGTTGCTACGAAAAACAAAATTGATAACGAAAAATAAAGATTAAAAAATAAAAAAAATTATTTTACAAGATCAAACATCTATCTTTAACGCTTCGTTTCTTGTGAAAGCTGGCTAATTAAAGCAACGTTTCGTTTCTTGAGTAGGGCAATTAAGCAGGGCAATTAAGTAGAGCAATTAAACAGAGCAATTAATGACGTGTAGAATGGACCACTGCCACCAAGTGGTGCTTTAGAATAGTAGAGAAAAAGAGTAAATTTTAGAAACCCAGGTTTTGAAGCAAAAGTAATACAAAACTCTAGGTTTTACCAAAAGAAATCAAGAACCCTAGGTTTTGGGGCAACGGCTAGCTACGCCAATGCGGCGGCACGAGGCCTGAATGCAGTGATTGAGGAGGAGGTAGCGCGACGACTGGCTACATGACGGTGGCAGGATCTAACCCTGTTTCTGCAATTGGACCCTAGATCGAGTTGTCCCTTTTTCGGATTTGGCAAGGGTAAGGCCAGGGTTCACAATATCGATTTCAAAAAAAATTATTTAAAAATCGAAATTCAAAAATAAAAATATTAAGTAAAAAATCGATCAAAAATCGAAGAGTTTCAAAATCAAAATTTTTTAACAAAAAAATAAAAATAATCAACCGTTTTCAACATCGATTTTCCTCGAAAATCAACGGCCTAGTTGGAAATTTTGGGTGGTTAATTTTTTGAGCAATTTTTGTAGAAAATCGAGCAATTTTCATCGATTTACGTCGCATAAATTATTTTAATTTTTTTTGAATTGGATCAATTTACCAAACAGATTTAGAAGTCGAGCCATGTTAATACAGGCAACATTTTCCACGATTTTTAAAACGGGATAGGTCGGCTCCTACACCGATGAGCCCGCCATGGTCTCGTGCGAGCCATCCCTAGCCTTGATGAGCCCAGTCATGTCTCGAGACTTAGGCCCTGTTTGTTTGCCCTATGGATTATATAATCCAGCTTATATAAGTTAATGGGGAAACAAACAGTCTAGATTATAATCTAGATTATATAATCTAAAGCATGAGATTATAATAATCTATAAGCAGCCATTTGGGTGCTTATATAATCTCAAACTAATAATCCAACACAGTAATAATCCAGGAAAACAAACAACCCACCGGCTTATTTAAAGGTAGCTTATATAATCCAACACCAAAAAGCTGGATTATATAAGCTGGAGAAGGAAACAAACAGGGCCTTACGCGATGCCATAGCTAGGCTCTAACTATCTTTAGTACTCCCTCCGTTTCTTTTTATAAGGCGTATTTGGTTTCGTTAGGACAAGGCTTTGACCAACAATTACTCTATTAGCATATAATTTTTATGACACAAAATTGATATTAGCAGATTTGTATTCAAAAGTACTTATATATAATTATGATTTTGTATTGCATAAATGATATATTAATGAAGTAATCGTTGGTCAAAGTCTTGTCCTAACGAAACCAAATACGCCTTATAAAAAGAAACGGAGGGAGTATGTGATAGAAATAAGTACACCTTGAAGTTTAATTTAATCTAAGAATAAATCATGAATAACATCTAATAGATGATTGGTAACAAATAACAGGAGTATACCCTAGATGCATATGCAACCAACAGATTAGAAATAAACAATATAACATCATAGCGAGTACGTACTGTTCATGTGTAGAGGAAGTAGTAGCCATCGCAGTACGTGCAGCGTTGAAGACAAAAGTGCACTGATGCCGAACGCGATGTCGAGCAGCAGCGCCCGAATGTGGAGGAAGACGAGCCGTGATGAAGATTTTAGAGCAGTCACGCCAATCGCTTCCCAAAAACATGATTCGCCCTCTCCTAGTGTGTTACTCGAAGACATGCAATCTAGCAAAAGGAGGTTGCGCCTGCGCAAGGCTCTGGACCAGATTTTGGCGGACTATTCACACAGGTGCCGCGCGCCAGCGCCGTTCCGCCCCGTGCCCAAGCCCGGCGAGGCAAGTGAGCGCACACGTGTGTGTTCTCTCTTCCTCTCTCCCACATAGCTCTACCATATGGTGGATCACACTCCACTATATAAGTTAGTGTTGACGACTTTAGACTATCAATGCGAGACAATTGTTAGTACACATACCTCCACATGAGATAGGCCTTTAAGATTTTCTAGGATTGTTCTCTCAATTAAATGGGCTTTGGCCCAAATAATCTAACAGCATGTCTGACCACGTTGTCTACCCCTTGACTGCTGGTGTCACTAGGGGTGGATATCGAGTCAACTCGACTCGACTCGTTCGAACTCGTTAATGGAACGAGTCAGCTCGACTCGACTAGTTATATTAACGAGCTGAAAACTAAACTCGATTCGGCTCGTTGAAAACTCGAGTTGGCTCGAGTTGACTCGTTAGCAATTTTATGCTTCAAATCCCATGGTCTTACTAGTAAACAAGCACATGCTCTCAGTTGACAAGTTATCATTCATGAATACGTACATGAGATTTTGTTGACAATATGACAGCACAAGTGTGAGTCCGTAAACTATGGTACATATGAATACTTTTTGTTTTGTACTGAACTATAGCATATTATCCGCAAGCTTTTCAACACCTCATGCGACCTCGGATCAAATCAAACCAATGAAAATAAGGTCACCACAATGCCAATTGCCAAACTACTACCTAAGTATTCTTGTTCCTAGTATTCCGTTCAGAGTGAAAATTATTGTTGATCTAAGTGTAGCAAGCAGGTGTTACAGCATGACTTTAAGTGATCAAGTCATGTCCAAATGCAAGTGATCACTAGGTGTAGCAAGCATAGCAATCACTAGGTGCAATTGCTTAAAATGGACTTGTTCCTAATTCAGGTGATCAACAGATCAAGTCATGTCCAAATCCTTCACACAAAACACATAGGGCACACAGCTTTACTTCATGACCTTACAGCATTATGAATGACACTGGACAGCTGAGAGGGGGCTTACCGAGAGCGTCGGTGGAAGTTTTTCTGGGAGGTGCCAACGGGTGCTTTGACCTTCTGCTGGATCAGGATGGACGTCGGCGCCTGGTCTACCGACAGCTTGCCGTTCACTCGCAAAGCAAGGAAAGAAAATAGGACACCTTAGTTAGTTAGCGACTGACTACAAGCACAAGTAGAAGTAGTAGTCTCCCCAAGTAGTAGGGGCAGCGTGCTGGGGAGAGAACTGGAATTAAAGGTTAATTTGGGCTATCTCTTACGGCCGAAGAGGATGGCGTCGGGCCTGGAGACGACGACGAAGGTGAGGGAGACGAGGAAGAAGCCGACGATGATGACCAGCAGCCTGAACCGCCGCTACTCCTGTCGGAGGCCCCAGATTAGCTTCGGCTGCTCCCCCGCCTTCATCCTGCCCTCTCCAACTCCTAGAAGAGGCTTGCTAGAAGGAACCGAGGAAAGCAAGCAGGCGAAGAAGAAGAAGAAGCAAGAAGCAAGAAGACGCAGCCAGGCGGGTGGAGCCATGGAGGACCAGAGCCCGGAGGGGAGGACCTCGACGCGGAGGGAGGTGGAGCCCGGTGGTGGGAGCAAGGGGAGGGAGGTGGAGCGGCAGGAGCAACTGAGCAAGGGGAGGAGCTCGGAGCAGCGGTGGCAAGACGGGTGGAGCCGTGGAGGACCGGAGCCCGGAGGGGAGGAGCTTGACGCGGAGGCAAGCGAAGTGGAGAGCGCTGGTCGGCAGCGTCGTGGGCAAGGGGAGGGGAGGCGGCAGTGGGAGCAAGGGGAGGGGAGGTGGCGCGGCGGGAGCAACTGAGAAAGGGGAGGGGCGAGGGCCGACCGACGATCGATGTCAGGCGCTTGGAGGTGGATGGGGGATTTCGCCGAGCCAGGAGGAGTCGCCCGATGGGGGATTTCGGGGGCAGGCTGGGCAGTCGATGAGCGAAATTGGGGATCAGATTTAGGGATTTGGATTATTTACTCATTGGATTCATCAACTCAATTAACTCGGCAACTTGCTCATTTAACTTGTTAACTCGCTTGTTTAACTCTTTAGTTTAACTAGTTCAAAACCCAACTCGACTCGACTCGTTAAGGAACGAGTTCGAGCCAAGTTTTCGAGTGCTCATTTAACTCGCGAGTTTCGAGTTTTTTTCCACCCCTAGGTGTCACTATCGTCAAGCCTCGTGTCGCCGTCTCTGCCACTGCCGATGGGAGAGGGAGGGTGAGAACAAGAGAGACGCACAGGGATGTATTGCGGACCCACCAATATGTGTATATACTCAAAATACCATATATTGTTGTTATGTACAGGTACCCTGCACAAACCTTGGAGCAAAATAGATTGCTAAGATGGTGTACCGCTTTTAAAAAACTTTTGCTAATAAATATCCATGTTCGTTGAATTTTTTTTATAACTTATGGGTTTTACCGTTGCCTTTACCTCAAAGCCTGAAGTTTTGCAACTTACTCTAAATGACGATTATTAAATAACTTCAACTAAAACATATTCAATTCATCTATTGCTTTGGTGACACTGCAAATCCGGATAAACAAAGTCCGCGGTAACTTTTGTCTTTTTTACCAGCGAAAAAGCAATTGCCAAACCCTTTAATTAACAGAGCTGAAGTGGTAATTAAACAAAACATAATCTGAAAGTCGTGATTGACTGGAAGAGGAGAGAGACAGATGATATAGACATATGGAGCTGATAAAGAAAAACTTGCTGAGGAAAGAGATGACGTACGCCCAATTGCCGCGCCAACGCGGCAACACATGGTGTTGAATTTCTAGGAAGTTGTTTCATTGACTCCACAACCCGATTGTTCTGGAGACAGTCTAGGCAGCAATAACCCTAATCATGTCGATTTTTTTTTAAAAATAATCATTTTTAAAACGTGTATTACAAAAATATACCGTTGATTTTTTTATCGTAAAAATAATCTAATGTCGAGATGACGTGGCACGACAGACGGGCGATCGCGATGATGTGGCGCGACAGAGGGGCTATCGCGCGACGGGCGATCAATTGCGTTGATGCGGCGCGACAGGCGGTGATCACACTGATGCGGCGCGACAGACGTGGCTGCTAGGCAACAGATCATCCAGTGGCGGAGCCAGGAAAAAAATATAGCCCGGGCAAATTTTGTTATAGCTAACATATTATGAATTGATCGATATGTGAACTAAAAGCAATCTTAAACGCTAATACACATGTGATCATGTAAATAAAAACTAAAAGCATAAAACAATGGTAATACCTCTGTAAAGAAGCATATGTTGTTATTTACGTTGCAAAAGTACCGTGTACACCAAAATAACAATCTATATTCTATCCAATCATATTTGACATACCATGATTGTGAGAATGCTCTTTTAACATTTCCACATTGCTTGCGAGGAAAACACAAAATTGGTTGGGTTGGACCTTTCGATATGTACGCTCTCCTAACTTGATCTTGAATATTTGGGCCATATTCATGTATTTGTTTCCTAAGTGCAGGATCACATATAATTTCATCCGGATTGAACTCATCGACATCATTAGTGTTATTTGGTGCTTGACCTTCTAGTTGAGCTTGTCGAGATTGCGCTAAATCTAAATTTGTTCTTGCATTTGCATTGCTTGCACTGCCTGTGGTTTCAATGCTTCTGTTACTAACCAAAAACTTCCTCATATCTGATTTAACAAAATTATTCAAATTTCATCAGACAATAATCACACATTCACATAATCAAATAATCAGACAATCATCAATTCATCATTCATCAGAAAATTCAGCTCACGGCTCACCTCCTCCAGTCCTCAGCCTCAGGCCCTCAGGCCTCACCGCCTCAGCCCGTCAGCCCTCGCCCCTCAGGCGGCGCTGTGACCGTGGGCGTCCGGGCGTCACCCGTGTGTTGACGCCGTCGGCGCCTCCTCTGCCCCGCCGCTCACCGCCTCGCCTCCTCCGCTCGGCGCCTCGGCCTCGCACCCTTGCCTGCTCTGCCCACCGGCCGCCTCGACCTCGCCTGCTCCGCTGCTCCTCGACCTCGCTTGCTCCGCCTGCCGGCTACCTCATCGGGACTCGGGAGGACGTCTCGGGCTCGCCGGGTTCGGCCTCTCCGCTGTCCGCTCGGCTCGGTAAGGAATGGGGAATTGGGGGTGGCTGGGACTGGGAATGAAATTAGGGCAGAGAAATTGGGGCTGGTTATTTGGGCTATGAACTGGGCCAAGCCCGGGCAACTGCCCGGCCCAGCCGGGGGGTTGGCTCCGCCCCTGAGATCATCCACTCATACATATAAAGAACGTGATATCTACTTACCTAACATAAATATGACATAATCTCCTAGCATCAATGTTTGGTGCTTTGTTCTTCTGAAATCTTGGGCCATTTCTGCATAGTTTGATGCACAGTATATTCTCTCTTAAATTCTTGTTTAAGCTATAGACATATATACTCTCGCAAATATAGCCATTGTTTCTTTCTCAATTCTCATTGACAAAAATATAATGGTTCGGTTATCTCCGGATTTTGCAAGTAGCACTAGGAGTTAGGACATACTTGTGTTGGGACATACATATAAGATAGTAATCCTTACACCAAGACATCGATCGGCATTGCGATCTGAAACCAGCAGGATAACAAATAAATTAGGATAATATTTTGACTTTGGTCTGCATTACAGCTTAGAGTTTTTGTTGATCACATATTCTGGAGTTGATTTTACACTTATATATAAGCTCCTAAAATATGGTTCTTTTTTTTTCCTACAGGCATGACAATTCCTCTACGGGCACGAGATTATGCCAAACACTTGTAGCTACGCGATCGCCCGTCTGTCGCACCACGCCATCGCGATAGTAGATTATTTTTGCAATAAAAAAATCAATAGTATATTTTTGTAATACACGTTTAAAAAATGATTACTCCCTCCAGTTTGATAATAGATGTCGTTTTGGACATCGACACGGTCTTCAAAACACAACTTTGACTGCTAATTTTTATTATAATATATTTATAAAACCAATAAAATTATAATATTATGAAAGTACTTCTCGAGACAAATATACACATATAATTTTCATATATCCAATTTAAATATTTAAAAATATATCGATAGTCAAAGTTTTAGAAGTTTGACCATCACTATGTCCAAAACGACATCTATTATCAAACTGGAGGGAGTATTTAAAAAATATTCAATCATGTCAGCAAGAGTGTACACCCGGCAACTAAAGAAACATGTACAAAGAAAGCTGACATGTGGGTATGCACTGTTATGATATGGATAGAATCCGTATCCCCGGAGAGAAGGACTCTATCCATGGTGGGTGAATCCGAATTAATCTTCAGGGGTCCTCCACTATATATATAGGGTATTACCTTGTACAGAAAATATCAATCTAATAAAGAGAGAGGTTTTCCCCTATATTGTGTACGCTCTTTTTCTTATGTTTGTGTGATTGCTTGGCATGCTGCGGATTGGCGTTGGTGAACGATCTTGTTTCACAACACGTTATCAGCACAAGTCTCTACCACAAGAAGTGGAGAATCGTTGACTACGACGAACGACTATTACTGGCGATTGATCGCCCGATCCGATCTGCAATCAACTCGTCATCAAGCCGGCATCCACTCGAATCGCCGAAAAAATCCTACGCGATAGTCAACACATCCGGCATCAAGAACGTAAGTAATCGCGCATGATCAAAATCCTGCAGATTGTCTCATTGGATATATTGATCTAATCTACTGTTAGAGATCGTTCTTGATCTGTTACTGTCGATCAAAAAAATTTTGTTTAGCACACTATTGGAAGCTCCATACCCTGTGTTTATTTTCTAGCTTTTGCCATGTTTAATATGTGGTAAATTGATTTTTCTGTTACATAAGTAATTCTGAAAATTACTCAAATATTAATGGAGAATTGCAAAATTTGCTAGAAAATTTTGAGAACATGAGTAGTTGGGATTTGATTCAGTAATGAAGGAACAGATGCAAGACAATTGGTGTCTAGGAAAATACACATGAGGCTTGGTTCTTTAATTGGCACCCGAAAAAGGGAAGTGCTCCCTCCCTCATGTGAGCCCTAGGGGCGGGTTGACCTAGCCATGAGTCGAGCTAACGGAGACATTCATTACTTGTTTTCACTCCCAGCCAACAAGAGTTACATAAGATATAATTAGCATTATGCCGCGTTTAATTGATGTTGGAATTTATTTTCTGTTATTAAGTAATGCTGGAAAATTGCTGTATAATTAACAGAAAATTGCTAAATGCTAAGAAAATTCTGGTAGAATTGTAATAATTATCTACTGAATAGATATGGACCAAAACTTTATTGATTCATTGAGGATGCATGCAAAATAATATTTTACCAGTAGTAAAATTTCGTATTGCTTGCATATAGGATATTTCTGACATCGCAATAAGGGAATTTGCTGTGCTTGCCCTGGATGGCAGCAATTATCTCACTTGGGAAATGGATGCCAAAATCAACCTAACAGCTAGAGCACTTGGAGTTGCTATTGCCCAGCTTGAAGCTGGTGCACTTGCTGTGCCTGAACCCGTAAAATGCGTTGCTTTACATTTCCTGAGGCACCATCTTTATTCTGACCTGAAGGCCGAATACTTGATGGAGGAGGACCCGCTTATGTTATGGAATTCCCTAAAGGAACGCTTCAACCAACAAAGATTCGTGTTGCTGCCAAAAGCACAATGCGAATGGACCCTCCTACGCTTTCAGGATTTTAAATCTTTGGCAGCCTATAATTCTGCAATGCACAAACTTGTCGCTAAATTAACATTTTGTAACCAGAAAGTTACTGATGCTGAGATGATCAACAAAACCTTGTGCACCTTCCACCCCAATATGATGATACTACATCAACAGTACCGTCATGCAAAGTACAAGAAGTACTCTAAGCTTATTAGTATTCTGCTAGAAGCAGAAAAATATGATGAACTCCTTTTGAAGAATCATCATGCAATTGCTAATGGAAATCAAGCATTGCCCGAAGCACATGCTACCGCTCAACAGGCTAGTAATAGCCATGGCTGCGAAAAAGGCCAAATGTATAAGGGGAATAAATGGAAGAATGGTAGAAACCAAAAAGGGAAAGGGCAAATCCCAATGGAAAGGTAAAGGGAAAGGTACTGGAACCTCCCAGCAGCAAGGTCCAGCCAATAAGGTACCTAACCCTCCTCAGTCGTGATTTAGGTGTGGGTGCGTTGGCCATTGGTCACGTACCTGTCGCACCCCAAAGCACCTGGCGGAACTTCACATGAAATCCACTGGGAGATTCCAAAAGAATCAAGAAAAAAAGGTTGAGGCACACTTCATTGAACAAAAAGGTGGGAAGAAGGACGACAACGTCACCGACCCTACGGTCGAGTTCAAAGAAAGCTTTCTCGGATATGGTGACTCGCCCATGGAGGAAGATGACCTTCTTGGTACTAAACTTGTGGAATTCCAGAAGAATACAAATGTTCCCCAGGAGGAGGAACATGACTTATATGGAGACTTGCAATAGTTTCCTTGTACCCCTTTTTTTTTGCTTTATGTCGCATTTCCATTAGTTGAGTCTCCTTAAGAGCCTCATATTATCAGTTTGAATATTTATGTTCCTGCATGAACATTTGGTCTGTGCTCCTGTTGAGCAATTATCAATAATAGTCAAATAAGGTGTTTTTCCAGAATATTTGGTCATTCTTGTGCTATGCTTGTCCTATATTCTATAATTTTTCCTGATGAAATAATTATTTGATTGTTAAGTCATACCTTTAATATAGAACAAAGTATAATCCAGCGAAGGAGGAATAAATTTATCTAGAAGACAGCTATACCACACTATGTGATTTGAAAATTATGACTATCGCTAGAAGCGATGATCTTATAGTTGGCACTTGTTCGTGCAAAAAACGTGAAGGAGGGTTTTCGGCCTCGAACACACAAGACAAACACCGGGTTTGCAGAGCGTGCCAGTCGATTTGACCTGAAATCGACAAGGTAAAATTTGTAATTCGATCAAAGCCGATAAACAAAGATCTATCGGCTTTTCGCTAGTCGGCAAAAACCGATTAGGAGATAACTAGATCAACGATTCTGATTGATCCGGATATAAGGTAAAATCGGCCGAAGGCGATGCGCAACAAAACGAAGCAAATCAAACCTGGGTAAAATCGGCTAAAATCAACAATCGGCGATGCGCAGCTATGTTGATTCCGTCGACTTGCAAAGAAATCTATGAAGCTAAAGCAATGTAAAAGAGAAGGCTGTAAAAAGTAGTTGTTGGAATTGATTGATTCTCTTTGCTTGGCGTCCACCCCTTTTATAACACGCCTGGCCGATCCGAGTCGCACATGGATACGGTGTGTTTACCCGTATCGGCCTCTTATCCGATTTCCTTTCCTTTTATAGAAACGGATTCCTTTTAAGTCGTTACCGATTCTTTCTCAGACGGATACTTTTCTATTTTCAGACCGATTTCAATACATGCCGAATTTTGGTGCAAACATATGCCCCCCATTTTTGAAAGGTAACTTGTTATCTTTCAAAAATCCCTTCGTCTTTTCTGTGATCGGCTTGTCGTTTAGGATTCACCTCATTAACTTCCCCATTAATGGCGCCGCAATGCTCTCGGTGCGTTTTCAATGCAAAGAATCTGTTCCCGCTTTTTCACCCTTTCACCGCGGTATAAATATGAGGCTCCCCCCTGCAGTCATTTTCACCCTGGCGTGCTCTCGTTAATCCTGAAATCGGCTTTCCTCCGCTTCAACCCTTCTTCTCATAGCATCGGCTGAAATGGACGCATCTCGGTACTTGTTCGATCCCGTATAGCGATCATCAGATTTCCTAGGTCCTATAGGAACCATAGAACCCGATCTTGTCATTGGAGATGAAATCCCTAGACTCCCTTTATCGGCTCCTGGTTACAACATCAACGAGTGGTCCAAAAGTTTTAGGGCTTGGCCGACTGACTCTCAAGGAGTGGAGGTCTGGTACATTAGAGTATCGGCCCAAAAGAAAGCAGAGTGGGAAGGTATGGGCATTCTTGAGTGTATCCCTCGCCCTTAGCTGCCCCGAGCCCAACGAATCTTTAGTAGTCGCTGCTGCTATTTTTGGTCGGACTCTTTTAACGCCTTCTTTTTCCCAACCGGTCCCATCGGTCCAACCCTTTTAGATATGGCTGAATTATGCTTGTCTTAGGCCTGATGGAGAACAAATATCGGCTTTTAGTGGGAAACCTCGCATAAATTGACCAGAAAAAGGGAGAAGGTTGGTCGGATACATCCAAAATAACAACAAAGTAACCGCCCTGTATCGGATGAAGAACACGTAGCCTTTATCAACTTATGGTTAGACCGATTCCTCTTCGTGGCGCTTCCTAGGACCAACCCAGGTCTATCAATTTATGTCGAGCAACTAGTTATGGGTCATCGGCTAGCTTTAGGGAAGTCTTTCTTGGGCGCCAGTATACCATATGATGCATATCATCGAGTCGGCTTTTCACCGGCAATGGTTCCTATGTCGTTGGTAATGTTGGCGGCCCTCTTTGGTTTATTCAGATTTGGCTTTCTGCGTTTTGGCCGCCTCATTATCCGGACCCTTCAAAAGAATCGGCTTTCCCAACGGAAGATTTTCCCGAGGGTGCCGGCCCTCAGATTCCAACCTAGCCGATCCTCAGGAAAAATTCACCATGTGTTCATCGATGAACAAAAATCTCTCCCGGCTTCCATAAATACTTGTCCTTTTCCTGCATCTTAACCAAGCCTCTTTCAACCGTAGAGATTTCTTTCGTATAGCCAATTAGCCGATCTCCGTGGCCTTCTTTTCTTCGTTTAAACTCCGATAGCTCCCTAATGCCCCAATCCACTCTCGATCCGCTTCCCTGTTGATTTCTCCTTGCATCCTTCACGTCGGCTTAAGTACTCAAAGCAGAACATTTCAGCCGACCTATGAATTCTATCATCCTTCGATTTATGCACGCCACCGGTGGTTTCGGACAAACCATTCCTTGCTTTCCTTTGCTTAGGATGATTAAACCACGAAACAAAGTAACTAACTCTACTGCGGCGGATCTTATTATTGAGCTAGCCGATGAACTCCATGTGGTAGACTTGCCCTTCCTTGTGTTAAACACGCGTCGATCGGGCCAATTTACCACATGGTGGGCTTCTATAGCTGAGGCACTCTTGCGGAGGCGCACTATTCCCGAGGTCCAGTCCTCTTTTCTTCCTGGTTTTCGAGAGCCGACGGAGACCGTTGCTGGGTCTAGCTCGAGTTCGAGCGACGCTAACTCATCTTTAGAGGTATTTTCATTTTGTTGTTTTATTGGAATAAGATTTTCATCGGCTTAACCATATCTTCTACCCTTTTCAGACTAGCAAAAGATCAACCCCAGCGCAAGAAGCGCATCGGCCGACGATCGCTCCAAGCGGCCAAGGTCATCGACCCTCTTGCCGGTTTATCCTGCCGCACGTTGGGGTCAATAGCCCATCATGCGATCTTGCCGCCCGCGCACAAAGTACGTCGATTCCATTTTCCACCAAATGAAGTTTCATGCTTCTTTGTCGGCTAAACCCATGTTCGCTTTTTTCAGAGAAGAAAAGCCGTAGAGTTGTCATTGCGATCCCCAAAGCTGCGCAGCCGTGATGCAAAGAAGCATCTCCAACCGGATCGACTCTGCGGTTAACCCGACCCTCGTCCTTGACTTAAATTTGTCTTGATCTTATCGTGAAAATATTTTTCAGGAAACCCCCTCCGTTCAATTGCTAGAAGCCGATGCAGAGAAGACTCAAACCGACGTGCTTATCTTGCCATTGTGGCTCTGCTTCCGCCATCCGCCGTCACCTCCAAAACTCGCTCCTGGCACGACTCGTCGATGGACTTAGCCGACCTTTTAGGCTTTTCCTTGACGAGCTTGACGACCGGAGATTGTGGCCAGCGACTACGGGTGACATCCAACGTATAATAGCGGCCTCTGCTCCAAAGATTTCGCCGTTATCGCTGCGCCGGGTATGCAGAGCGACTTAATCGTCTTACGACGAGGTGATGCAACGTAAGCGGCTCTCTTGGCTAACACGCAACCACCGAGGGATGCCATGGCAGCTATGCAAGCCGATCTCCTTCTCGCCGCAATGAATGCACCGCTTGAGGTCCGCCACTTGACGCTGGTCGGCTAGACGTAAGTCGACCAAGCAAAGAGTTGAACAGAGGAAGGCCCAACAAGCCGACCAAGAGATCTTGGACAAGCTCATAGCTGATGCCAAATCCTGAAAGAGCACATTTGACCAAGGCACAGCTACACTTAAAATGACTAAGAGCAAGGCTCAAGAGCTGGAGTCGACCAAGGCCAAACTTGAAGAACAGCTGGCTCTTGTTACAAAAGAACTTGCGGAATGTCAGCTTAGCATCACCAACTCCACGTCTTCACTAGCCGTCCAGAGGCGGCAAATCGGCGAGGTTTTTGCCCAAGTCAAGAACCAGTCGGCCAAGATAGTTTCAGTCCCGGGTGATGCAGCAGCCGACCAACAATTGATAGACAGCATTCAAGCTACCATTGGTAGGGCGGCAGCGGCACTATCGGCTTTGGGAGCCCATTTGCCCGGGTCGGGACTACACTAGACTTTGATTTATGGCCGATCCTTGTAATATTGCTTTAAACCTGAGGTCTTTTGAACTTTTGCTTAATCGGCTGTGCGTCCGATTTTGTAAACTTGATGTGGATGGGTTTAAACTGGCTCGGTCGGCTGTATGACCGATTTTATGCATATGTGCTTGTCATTGATCCTGATGTCTCTCCCCGTAGTTAGGACCCGACCCATATGCTTGGGTGATATGCCTTCAGATATTTTCCATTGATTGCTTTAGGTAGGACGAACCCTTCTAAGGATTCCAGTATATATGAATTCCCGTCCAACCTACGATTGATCTTATAAGGTCCTTCCCACGTTGGAGACCATTTGCCGAATCGATTATCTTTAGACCCAATCGGCAATATGGTTTTCCATACTAAATCGGCTTGATTGAATGATTTTAAAATTACTTTTTTATTGTACGACCTGGCAACCATCTCTTTATTCTTTTTAAGCCGATCTAGCGTGATCAGCCTTAGTTCAGCCAAATCATCTAGATTGTCCAGCATCGCCTGTTTGTATTCATCGGCTGATATCTTATCTTGCTCGTGTAGCCTTATTGAGCCGATGTTGATTTCAACGGGCAAAACGGCTTCTTGTCCATATACCAATTGAAAGGGTGACAATTTAGTTGATCCGTGATGAGATAGCCGATAAGCCCATAAAGCCTCCGATAGCGTTGAATGCCATCTCCTTGGTTCCTCCTCAATTTTTCTTTTTATCAGCTTTATCAATGTCTTGTTTGACGACTCGGCCTGACCGTTGGCCTGAGCGTAGTAAGGGGAAGAGTTGAGTAATTTTATCCCAAGACTTTCCGCAAAACCTTTGAAATCGTTGGACATGAACACAGTACCATGATCAGTAGTGATTGTTTGTGGAATCCCAAACCGATGGACGATGTGTTCATTTACAAAGTCGATCAGCTCTTTACTAGTAACCTTCTTGAGTGGTACAGCCTCAACCCATTTTGAGAAATAATCCGTGGCTGCAAGGATGAATTTATGTCCTTTGCTAGATAGCGGAAATATTTGTCCGATTATGTCTATACCCCATCCTCTAAATGGCCATGGTTTGATGATCGGATGCAAAGCCGATCTTGGTCTTGTGTATGTTACCAAATTTTTGGCACGTTTGGCATCCTTTATAATATTTGAAGCGATCTTCTAACATCGTCGGCCAAAAATACCTGTTCGCCTTAGTATCCATTTCATCTTATGGGCCGATTGATGTGATCCACAAATGCCTTCATGGACTTCACCCATCGCCACTTTGGCTTCTTCGGTTCCCGGACATCTTAACAACAGACCTTCCATAGTCCGAAAGTACAATACATCTTCTAGTAGAACATATTTGAGTGCTTTGCGCTTGACCTTTTGCTCGATCGGCTTGGTGGATCGACAAATAATCCCTTATCTCTGTTTCTCGATCGACGGGGTGAACACATAAAATCGGCCAAACGTTTAGCTCGATTGGTCCATGTCGGCTTTCAATCTTGTACCTGATGCACATTGTGCCAATCGGTTTGCTTTATCATTAGCTTCTCCGGGGATATGTTCTATGGAAAATGTAGTGAACATCTCGATGATCTGGAGGCATTGATGCAGAAATCTTGGGTTAGTGCATCATCATTGCATCGGTATTCTCTTCGACTTCTTTGTACAATTAACATCGAATCTCCAAAAGCTTCGGCGTCTCTCACTCCGATGCTATCTAACGATTTGTAGACCCCTTAGTAATGCTTCAGATTCTGCTTGATTATTTGAACATCGGCTATTTAGCCGATACATGAAGCTCATACTCTTGTTTCCTAGGTGAAACTAATATCACACCGATGCCTTCGCCTTCTTGGCACACAGATCCATCAAAATACAAATTGCCAAGGAGTTACACTAGTTGTTCCCACTAATGTTTCACTTCTGTGATAAAATCGGCCACAGCTTGTCCTTTAACAGATTTAGCCGAGCTCATAGGATAACTCGAACTCTGTTAAGGCATATGCCCACTTACCAAGCCGACCCGCAGGATTGGCGCTGATAATATGTATTTAACTACATCGGTTTTGCATATTATGACGCATTTGGAAGCTAGCATATAATGTCTTAACTTGGTGCAAGCAAAATACAATGATAAGCATAATTTTTCTACTAGGGGATACCTGGTTTACGCATCCGTAAGACGTCGGCTTAAGTAAAATATTGCTCGTTCCTTCCTATCGGCTTCTTGTGTTAAAAGCTGCTCCAATCGAATCACCTTCACCGATATATATAGTCTAAAAGGTATACCGTATTTTGGCGCGGTCAATCTTGGTGGACTCATCGAGATAACCTTTTATGTCGTCGAAGGCTCTTTCTTGATCGGCTCCCCATTTGAACTCTAGGTTGTCTTTAATTTTCAGCGGCGGTGTGAAAGCACGAATACGCATACGACAAGTTTGAGATGAAACGTCGCAAGTAGTTGATTTTTCCAATCAATACCGCAACTCCTTTTTGCTTGTTGGCGGTTTAGTATCGGCTATGGCTTTTACTTTGGCCGTTTACCTCAATTCCTCCTTCATGCAGTAAACCCAAGAAATTGCCCAGTAGATACCGAAAGCACATTTGAGAGGGTTCATTTTTAACCCATGCACCCTTGTGCTTTCGAACATCTTTTTCCAAATCGGCTAAATGTTGCCGGTCTTCTTTGGACTTTACTACTACATCGTCAATGTATATTTCCACAGTATTGCCGATCAAATCATGGAAAATATGGTTCATAGCACGTTGATAAGTAGCACCGCATTTTTAAACCGAAGGTCATAACTTTCCATTCATATAGCCCTAAAGCTCCTGGACATCTGAAAGCCGCCTTGGATATATCGGCTTCGCCATAAATATCGATTGTATCGGCGTTCCGTCCAAAAAGCTTATGATTTTATTCCCGGATGCAGCATCGATAAGCATATCGGCTATAGGCATCGGTACTCGTCTTTGGTGTAGCTTTGTTTAAATCTCTAAAATCGACACATACCCTAAGTTTGCCATTTTTCTTCTTTACAGGGACGATGTTTGAGACCCACTCAACAGATCGGCAAGGCCGAATAAACTTTGCCTCTAGCAATCGTCCTACTTCTTCCTTTATAGCGTCATATAATGTAGGATTGAACCGCCTAGGGTACTGCTTTGAACGGCCGATATCCAGGCTTTATAGGCGTAGATGTTCGACTAGTCATCGGGCTTAAACCCGGCATTTCATAATACTCCCATGCAAAGCAATCCTTATACTTCTTGAGTATTTCGACCAACTTTGCTTTATAACTGGGTTCTAGTTTAGCACTTACAAGCGTTGGTCTTTTGCTATCACCTTCCCCAATATCAATCTCTTGAGCAAATCGTAAGTAAATCCTAACCCTTTTCTTTCTTCTTCAAAATCCTCAACGACTTCTTCGTATTCTGTTTGCCGATAGCTCTGCCCTTTCCTGTAACCGCTAGTGTCTTGTACTCCATCTTCTTACTACTTCGCCTGTCCGATCAAACGTGTTGGGTTTGACGCTGATCGGCTTGAATCGACTTCTACGCAGATAAAATCGCAATTGTCCAAGGCTTTTCACGATATACACTCGGCTTCTTCGTGGCCAATTGGTATCGAGGCTAGCCATGGCGATGTGAGCCGATGTGTCGGCCGTGCGACTTCTCTTGTATCATCGTTCCTTTGCACCAATTTTTGGTGCATAGTTGATGGTATACAACAATTGGCATGGATCGATCCGCGAGGAGCACGCTGTAATTGCCTTTGGCTTCAATCACAAAAAATGCAGTCGGCAAAGTTTTATTACCGACTGTCAGTTCTGACACCATCACGCCTTTAGCTTCGGTTGGATCTCCCGTGAAGTCATTTAGCACCATATTGGTCTTGATCAAGTCTTCATCGGCTTTACCCAACTTTCTGAAAGTGCTTAACGGCATCAGATTGACTGTCGCCCCGCCATCGACCAACATACGAGATATCGGTCGGCCATTAATATACCCTTTTAGATATAATGGTTTCAGATGCCGATGCATATCTTGTGGCTTTTCGAACACAGCGTCTGGTGCTCCGAGACATAACTGGGCGAACACTTCCTCAGCCGATTCCTCGGTTTTGAACTCGGCAGGTAGAGCGAATACCATGTTTATGTCCATCGGTGGTGTATCATCCCGGATCATCGGAGAACCGGATTCAATCGATTGGTCTGAATCACTATCGATTTGTTCCTTTTTTCTCCACTCCTTTTTCAAAATTGGTACCGGTCTTAATTTGTTGAACATCCGATCCCTCTCGCTCTCCTTTTCGGCCTCCCTTTCTTCTTGTGCTTTCAATCATTTGAAGCCTTCTGCGTTGTGATTTGCTAAGACAGGAGGAGCACCACCTAGGTTTAGGTTCTATCGGCTTCGTATCTTTCGGCTAAATTGCTCATCTCATTTGTCGGATTCCATTCTACCCGTGTTAGCCGATAGTTCTTGATTTTGGGAGGACTCGCCTTGCTCGATGTTGACAACCTTCTATGGATCGGCCCTCTGCTCATATCTGGATGTTGTATATCGGTCTAGACAACCTATCTTCTGAGGCCGGTTTGGCCGATATGCGGTGAGTGTTGCATAGGACAAGACACTCTTGTTGGTAAGGTCATCCCTTTCTCCCGACAAAGCGCCAAAAGGGACATTGTCGATGTTTCTCTTCCTCGATGGTGGCCGATATGACATATCTGGCCGCCAATGCTCGTCCCTCTTTTGCCTTAGTTGATGCAAGTTCTGGTGGCGTTGAGGGTCACACCTTCGACTTACCCTTTCATACTTCCCCAGGAGTTGTGAGAAGGTCGGCTTTGGTTTGAAATCGGTTTTTCTTGGAGCCCTCTCGGCCGATACCATTTACCGACCTCCAAGTCCCTCTTGGTTTTACCGTTCTCGAGTTCTTTCCATTCCTATCGGCTTCTATTTGTATAGAACCGATAGTGATCTGCACTGTCTCGTCTCGCGATACAACTCCCCTAACCGGCTTATCTTCTTCCGCAGGCCTCTCTTTTCGTGAACATTGAACCATGTTGACTTGAAAAGGGCTCATATCTATCTGCATAGCCGATTCTTCCGCAAATTTTAGCCTACCATCGGCGATGGCCGATTGAATCTGTTGTCGAAAAATATTGCAATCGTTAGTGTTATGGGAGAATGAATGATGCCATTTGCAATACCTTCGCTTTTAATCTCCTCGGCCGATGGTATGATGTGCCCTTACGGTAACCTTATGAGTTTTTCTTGTAGTAATAAATCAAATATCTTGTCACACTTTGACACATCATACAGTACTTGACTTCCGCCTTATTCTTTGTCGGCAAGTAGAGAGCATCACGAGTGGCTTTTAGAACCTTTGGCCCACTCGGCTATGTTCACCTCTGCTTCGTCCTCAGAGGTATCGCTCGAACTGTATTCTATCATGTTTATTTTGGCCTTTTCGTTGCTGTTTGGTTTAAATCTATCTTTAAACCCTTTGATTTCTGCATACCGGCTCTCATGTGCCGATACGCGATGAAGTAGGTGGCCTAGGTCGGGGAATTCTTGGCCTGACAACTTTTCTTTTAATGGAGGGATTAACCCTTGGAACGCTAGGTCGGCCAATTGATCGTCGGGTAATGTTACGCTGTAGCACCTATTCCGTACGCCCCGAAATCTCTTGATATAATCAGAGACCGATTCGCCGTACTTCTGTCGGACTGAACTAAGATCAGAAATCCTAAGCTCCATAGTTCCCGAAAAGAAGTACTCATGGAATCGGCTTTCTAAATCGTTCCATATATGAACTGAATTAGGTGGTAGATTTGTGAACCACGTGAATGCAGTGCCAGATAATGATAAAGGAAATAATCTAATTTTTAACCCATCGGACTGTGCCGCCTCCCCACATTGAGCCATGAACCGTCCGATATGCTCAATTGTGGTAACAGAATCATCACCTGAGAATTTGGCAAAGTCTGGTATCCTAAAGTTGTGGGGGTATGGCATTCGGTCTGTGTAATCGGGATACGGCTTCCTATAGCCGATTACCCTTCCTCCGAGGTAAACCAAACTGTTCTCTCAAAACATTGGCGATTTGTTACGCCTAATTAACATTGTCGGCTTGTGGTGCGGTAGGACATTGCCAATTCTCATTCGTGCCCTGCCCCCCGAGTGCAAACTCGGGTCTTTGTCCGAATCGCACCTCAGGAGGTCTTGGCACTGTGTCATAATCACGATTAAAACCTAATGCATCGGGTATGGGTGCGTATGGCACTACTCTATATGGCGCTTGTTTCATGGTTGTGGCTCCCCGTGACAGCGGAACCTGTCCTGTTTCGATCGGCTGATAGGCCGATATCCCGATGCTATTGGAGGGTCCATCTGATCGATTTGATGCGCTTATTTTGGCCCCATCCGTGTGCCCATGGTAGTGTGTGAATCCATCTCTCTGTATGCTTGGTTTCAAAACAGTAGGTTGAGTCGGCATCATAATAGGTGCATGAGCCGACACGTTTACTGTGTTGGTGTTGGGCGTTATGGAATATACTGGGTACGTAGGGATGGTTTGTGGTGGATCTAGCAGGTTTCCAGACGCAGCTAATTCCTGAGCAATTGCTTTCACACTATTTTCTATCATTGGCTTTAATGTGGATACTAGAGCCGATGACTGGTTAATCAATGCGTGATGGACAGATTGCTCGATCATACTTGATAAATCGGCTTGAGCGGGTGCGTATCGGCTTACCGATTCAGATGATGAATCTCCGATAGGATTGATGCTTGGGAGTGCACTCTTTTGAGTAACGCCACGGCGCGTTTTCTGGAAGCACCGTAGCATCATTTCCTCCAGAGCCGCCTTTCGGTCTTCGATTTCTTTCCGTTGCTCAGGGGTTAAATCGGCCATCTGAGGCGCGATTATAGCATCAGTGTTGATATCGGCGGTGACCGCGGGCTTGTCGGTTGACGCCATTCTTTTTGTTGGTCCCACCGGGCGTGCCAAAATATGTTCGTGCAAAAAACGTGAAGGAGGGTTTTCGGCCTCGAACACACAAGACAAACACCGGGTTTGCAGAGCGTGCCAGTCGATTTGACCTGAAATCGACAAGGTAAAATTTGTAATTCGATCAAAGCCGATAAACAAAGATCTATCGGCTTTTCGCTAGTCGGCAAAAACCGATTAGGAGATAACTAGATCAACCAGTTACAGTTGATCCGGATATAAGGTAAAATCGGCCGGAAGGCGATGCGCAACAAAACGAAGCAAATCAAACCTGGGTAAAATCGGCTAAAATCAACAATCGGCGATGCGCAGCTATGTTGATTCCGTCGACTTGCAAAGAAATCTATGAAGCTAAAGCAATGTAAAAGAGAAGGCTGTAAAAAGTAGTTGTTGGAATTGATTGATTCTCTTTGCTTGGCGTCCACCCCTTTTATAACACGCCTGGCCGATCCGAGTCGCACATGGATACGGTGTGTTTACCCGTATCGGCCTCTTATCCGATTTCCTTTCCTTTTATAGAAACGGATTCCTTTTCCGAGTCGTTTACCGATTCTTTTCTGTACGGATACTTTTCTATTTTCAGACCGATTTCAATACATGCCGAATTTTGGTGCAAACAGCACTGGAAGAATGTCATATTATACCCTGAGTCCAGTTGTACTCATTTATATCTTAAAGACATTGGTCTGAATAATAGCCATATGCAGACATAGAAAGAGGATGGTACTGAATACCTACTCATGGCTAAGTTTAATGGGTGTAATAAATGTGTGGTTGAAAAACTTTCTCCCTTCTTCTTTGAGTTATACTACGCATATATAAAACCTGAAGTTTGTGTTGCGATAAAAACCCAGAGATATTTAAAGATCTTGTAGATCGACCAGGTAATCTTCGGTTGAATATTATGATAAAATAATTAGTAATTCATTTGGCCAAAGCATAAAGACTTTCCTAGACCTAAAGATTTCTTATGCCCTGTTTGTGCTATAGAAAAATTTACAATTAGATCCCCTAACTTTTAGAGGAATCACTGAATTTCCTGGAGAAAATTCGAAGTGATATATGTGGACATTTTCCGCTCTTGTTGGGACCTTTCAGATATTTTATGCCTCTTATCTACTAGGAACCATGCTTCTGCTAAAAATTAATTGCCTAAATTTTTTGAGAGCCTCCTTTGCAGAAGAAAGAATCAAGTCTAACGAGTTTAACATCAAAAGCATTTAATGATTATTATGTGGCCCTGGGAATTAATGCATAACTTTTAGTACCTTATGTCCACACATTAGAATGGTCTTGTAGAGTCATTATTAAAGGAATAAAATTTATTGCTTAGCCACTTTTGCAGAATAATAGATACCCACCAGTTGCTGGGGCCAAGCAGTGTTGCACACCACGATATTAATTCAACTCAAATCAACTGCATATTATATAATTTTCCTGTTGCAGATAATGCATGGAAGAGAATTAAGTATTTTCCATCTGCGAAAAATTTGGCTGTGTTGCATACATGCCAATCTCTCCACCACAGCGTACCACCATGGGACTTCACCAAAAGTTGGAGATCTATACGCGGCTCGGTACACTGATTGTACTAAGGACTTTTCCGGCATTAGGGGGAGATAAGTACCACAATAAAGAATGCCGAGTCCTTAGATCTACGCACTAAAGAGACCGAACTTGAAGTTCAGAAAGTAATAAATCTGCAACAAATAAGCTAATAATCTGCCAAATGCCTTCACTGATCATAAGGTAGTGAAAAGATCTCATGTACCTGCAATATATGCACCTGAAAGAGTGGAAATACCTAGAAGGATATTGAACCCACTCTTGACCCTCATGAGAAAATGAGGGGGAGGCCTTCAGGTGCACGGGACTCAATTTCGAGGAGACGTCCACAGAAATAGAGAACTAAACAATTGAGAATACTACCCATGACAGTGGAAGAAACTCAACCTGATGTTGAGAAAATCCCTGAAGTGAGCCATCTAGAAGATGGTAACATCCCTAAAGTGATCCATCCTGAAGATGATAACCCTGCGTATATTTGTGCGCACAATCCAACACTGGGAAGTCAGAACACCCAGACTTCATCATTGTGGGAAATTACGAGGAGCTGGAAGAAATTAATAAAGAGATATCCCTGGAGTGATGCAGGAGAATTATATATAAAGAAAGACTACAATTGTCGACATATTTTACCTCTAAAAATTGTTAAAATCTAGATCCAGAACCAAAGTCCATGGCAGAGTGCCAGGAGTTCTCATATAGGGTCAAATGAAAGAGCAATTGAGGCAACGGTCGCTTAATAAGAGAAAAGTTCTTGGTCTTGTTGACTAAACATTTCCTGAAATATTCCCTGTAGGATCAAATGGATTTTTCGTCCTAAAGAGATATGAAAATATCTAGGTGGTGAGATATAAAGCGAGGCTTGTAGCACAAGGGTTTTAGCAGAGACCTATCATCGATTACGATGAAACCCATTCTCCTGTAATGAGTGAAATAACATTCCGAAATTTAATATTGATGGTAGCAAGCTTAAACTTATAAACACAGTTGATGGATGTAGTGACCGCATATTTATATGGGTCACTGAATACGGATTAAAACAGTCGGTAAGGATGTGGTACAACCGACTTAGTAAATTCCTCCTAAAGAAGGGATATTCAAATAATGATGATTGTCCCTGTGTGTTCATAAAGAAATTTCAGAATGGATTTTGTATCATCTCGGTATATGTCGATGATCTGAATATCATCGAAATCACAGAGGAAATAAAGGAAGCAAATGCTTACCTCAAGACGGAGTTTGAGATGAAGGATTTGGGTAAAACAAAATTTTGCTTAGGCCTGTAGCTTGAGCATTTTCTAGAAGGAATTTTAGTAAACCAGTCTGCCTATACCAAGAATGTATTGGAAAGATTTAACATGGATAAATCTCATCCTTTGAAAACCCCCATGGTAGTAAGATCCCTTGAAACAGACAAAGACCCATTTAAACCAAGGAATGAAAAATAAGAAAATATTTTTGACCTGGAGTTCCATACTTATGTATCTTGTGAATTGTACAAGGTCTGATATTACATTCGCAATAAATTTGCTAACATCAAACAGTATATCCCAACCAAAAGATATTGGGCTAATATCAAGACTTTACTCATATACCTCTAAGGTACCTAAGATCTTGGATTGTTTTTCCTGAAGGATCAAGACTTAACCATGGGGGGAAATACGGATGTTGGCTATCTGTCTGATCCCTACAGTGCCAAAATTAAGACTGGTTTTGTATTTCTCTACAGTGGTACAACAATTTCTTGACGGTTTTTTTTAAGCAGACCGTGGTAGCTAATTCTAACAACCACTTAGAGATTACAGCCTCACGTGAGTATGTTTGGCTTAGACATGTAATTAGCTATATCCAGGAGTCATATGACTCTAATACCGTCGTTACCCCTACGATTATCTATGAAGATAATAAATACTTGTGCTACACAAAGTGCAAATGGGTTATGTAAAGGGCAATATCACGAAGTATATCGCTCCTAAAAATTTTCTATCCTCACGAAGTCCTGAAGAATAGTGAGGTGAAGATATTACAACTAAATCATGTGAAAATCTAGCATATTTGTTCACTAAGTCCTTGCTAAAGCTATTAGCATTGGAATGAAATGACTTAGAGATATGCATAGTTCAAAGGGAGTAAATCCTGAACCATAACCCCTTTTGCTCAATCCTGAAGATTATAGTTTATATCCTGAAGATTATAAGTTGTGCTCTTTTTCCCTTCGTGAGTTTTCCTGAAGTTTTCTCACATGAAGGTTTTTAATGAGGCAACTAGTGTAACACAGAGTGCGAGTGCAATGTACTCTTTTCTCCATCCCTTTTTTCCCACTAGGTTTTTGTGAGGAGTTTTTAATGAGACATGTGCATTACGCGGTATTCGCCCAAGGGGGAGTGTTATGATATGGATAGAATCCGTATCCCCGGAGAGAAGGACTCTATCCATGGTGGGCGAATCCGAATTAATCTCCAGGGGTCCTCCACTATATATATAGGGCATTGCCTTGTACAGAAAAGATCAATCTAATAAAGAGAGAGGTTTTCCCCTATATTGTGTGCGCTCTTTTTCTTCTGTTTGTGTGATTTCTTGGCGTGCCGTAGATTGGCGTGGGTGAACGATCTTGTTTTACAACTTGCACCAGCCCATCAGATTTCAAGTTTTAAACTTACGTTGATGTTCACTGATAATTTAGAGTACATATGTGTGCCTAAGATGTTGCATACCTCCGATAAATTCTAGGTGTGCGCAAGCGACGCGCACACGTGAGAAATGTGGTGTAAGTATGGTGTATTCTGTGAGACCTTTGATGTTTCCGATAAATTTCAAAGGTGTGTTTAAAACACGCATGCGTGTGGTGTTAAGTGTGTGTCTATTTTGTACTCTTAAAAAAATATTCAAGGTGATTGTGACGGACCGCCCTTTTCAGGGGGTGCGTTTAAATCCCGCAATAGCTACCCAGGAAGATTAGCTATCGGGAACCAAGTCATACATTGCCAGCATAAGAACGAAACAACAGTTTTGTACAAATAAGGCCTAACCGCCAGAGTTTACAAAAGGAAGCGGCGAGCTCCAAGATAATACATCACAAAAGACCACACAGGCAAGGCCTGAGCAAAGAAAAAGAACCCTAAAACCAGACTGCTTAGCCATCTACGATCTCCTGGAATTCTCCGGCGACTTCGAACTCTAAAATAGGTTGAGAGGTAAGACTAGGTACACAACAGTACTCAACAAACCGCACAAGAATTCTGAATATTACATGCGAGGATATTCACAAAGGAATTGGCAATATTGTTATTATGATTGTGGATGCAGTTTTATTTTTCAAGTCATTTTACATTTGAAACACAAACCGGATGCATTGAGCAGGAAAGCTCATTGCAACAATGTCGTGATACAAGAAAGCCAGCCAGCGCTTCATGAAGAATTCCGGCGTCTTAACCTGGAATTGGTGAAGGAAGGGTGCATTTACAATGTGGAAGTAAAGTCAACCTTGGAAGATCAGATCAGGGAGGCCCAGAAGAATGATAAAGGTATTGCCGACCTGAAAGAAGGCTTGAAGAAAGGGAAACATCCCGGATTTTCAGAAGATGACCAAGGCACTGTCTGGTTCGGGAAAAGAATAGTAGTCCCTAACCAGGAAGAAATCAAGAATGTGGTCTTAAAGGAGGCTCATGATTCAGTTTATTCCATTCACCCCGGAGGAACCAAGATGTATGCCGATTTGAAGGAGAAATATTGGTGGTCCAATATGAAGAAGGAAGTTGCTGACTTCGTGGCATGTTGTGATGTTTGCCAGCTAGTTAAAGCAGAGCATCAGAGACCCGCAGGTCTATTGCAGCCTTTGCAAGTTCCTGTCTGGAAATGGGAAGAAATTGTCATGGACTTTATAACCGGACTTCCCAAAACTAAAACCGGTTATGATTCCATCTGGGTCATCGTGGATCGGTTGACCAAAGTGGCCCATTTCATTCCGGTGAAGACGACTTATTCCGGTGACAAGCTTGCCGAGTTGTATATGGCCAAGATTGTATGTTTGCACGGTGTGCCCAAGAAGATTGTGTCCGATCGAGGTTCCCAGTTCACCTCGAGGTTTTGGCAAAGATTACATGAAGTATTGGGCACAAGTCTGAATTTCAGTACTGCGTATCATCCCCAGACAGATGGCCAGACGGAAAGGATCAATCAAATCTTAGAAGACATGTTGAGAGCCTGTGCTCTAACATATAAAGGTTCTTGGGATCAGAATTTGCCTTATGCAGAGTTTTCTTATAACAACAGTTATCAAGCCAGTCTGAAGATGGCGCCTTTTGAAGCTCTGTACGGAAGAAAATGCAGGACACCCTTGTATTGGAAAGAGACCGAAGGAGGACAGACAATCGGACCTGATATTTTGAAAGAAGCCGAAGAGCAAATCAGGCAGATCCGTGCAAATCTGAAAACAACCCAGTCAAGACAGAAAAGCTATGCGGATAACCGTCGACGGGAATTAAGCTTTGTACCTAGAGATCATGTGTACTTGAAGGTATCCCCGTTGAAAGGAATGAAGCGGTTCCGAGTCAGTGGGAAGTTAGCGCCCCGCTATATCGGACCCTTCAAGGTGATTGCTAGAAAAGGGGAAGTTGCTTACAAGTTGGAGTTGCCGCCACAGCTGTCAGGAGTACATGATGTCTTTCATGTGTCTCAGCTGAAGAAGTGTCTCAGAGTACCCGAGCATCAGATGCCGTTGGAAGAAATGGAGCTAGAAGAAGACCTGTCGTAACCAGAGTACCCGGTCAAGATTTTGGATGAAGCCGAGCGTCGAACCCGAAGTCGAGTGATCAAGTTCTGCAAGGTTCAGTGGAGCAACCATTTTAAGAAGGAAGCTACCTGGGAGCGTGAAGAAGATCTTCGAGCAGAGTTTCCGGATCTCTTTCTTTCTCCGTCTGAATCTCGGGGACGAGATTCTCTCTAAGGGGGGTAGGTTTGTAACATCCTCATTTTCGCTTTCTGGAGAAAAACCTAATTTAAATAAATTAAATTAAAAACTTGGAGTTCCTTTGGTGTTTATATTAACCTGGCATCCATTCCTATCCAAAATCGGGATTTAATTCCCCTCCGGTCGAAAAATCGGATTTTCCAGTTCCCGCCGGTACCCGAAATTCCACCCGAGTCCAAAAATGCTCCAAAATTCCCCGAACCACTTCTAAAATGTTCCAAATATTCCAAAATGATTTTAGGAATCATTCCCCGGATTTTTGGACCTCCGTTCCTAATTTATCTCGCGCGGCTTTTGTTTAATGCCTGCGATCCGCGCCCGAATATTCAATTCCACAAAAATCATCCAAATTCCGCGGAACCCATTTTATTGGGTCCCAAATATTCTAAAATGGCTTTAGGAATTTTTCTGGAATTTTTAGACCATTTTTCCTTCTTTTTCTCTAGGGCGAATCATTTAGTAAAGGAGGACCAATGGGAGAGCGCCACGTGGCAAGGGAATAGTGCTTCATCTTCAACCTCCAGTCAAGCCAAAAGAACAGAGAAGCTTAAACTCTCTCCCATGGAGGTGCCCTCTCTTCAAGTGCTCATAACTCCTTCAAATAAACTCCAAAACACGAACGGTCGGTTCCGTTGGATCCGCGACGTCGATCTCCTGCCATTCCCCACCTTGATGAGCCATCAATCTCGCCGGAAATGGCCGTATTAATGAAAAACCGAAATCCACTAAAACGTCATTATCTCGGCCGTTTCACCTCCAAACGCCGCACCACCACCTCCATTCTCGTCGTATAAGAGTCCCCGTTCCGGGAGTGTGCTCCTCCTTTCATCTACTCCACTCTTGTGCCCGTGAGATCAAGAAAACCGACGTCGTGTTGAACTTTTTCGGTGTTCTTCGAGTTCGTGCTTATAGATCCTTCTCCGGTGAGCCATTCTTCGTGCCACTTGATTCCTTGTGACCGTGGATGAGTCTAGAGTCTAACCCAACCATCAATTTTAGGTTGCATCAAGGATTGGTGACGAATTTCTCGGTTTTGTTCATTCGGCCGAAGCTCCGTTCGTCGTCGATTTCATCGTCTCCGGTGAGAATTAACTCAATTACTTCCTCCTCTAGGTCCCTAAGGGTGTAATCTAGTGATTCTAGGCTTTTGTTTGGATCAATTCCATGCAAATTTGGGTCAAAATCGGGTTTTAGTAGCTTCTTTGGGCTCTCTATTCTTTGGGGTTTGCTCTCTGTCATTTTCGCATTGGGCTCGTGGCCACCGGCCGGCCGTGTGGCCGGCCGCCATGACGCCGTGGCCAGCGCATCATGGCGCTCTGCTTGCCGCTGGCCGCCACGGCCAGTGCCCCGTCACGGCCCCACCCCACCCCCAAGCTCCACCTCCAAGCTCCCCACTCCCATTCATGGCTTCCATGTTCAAACCAAGCAAGGAGACAAGCTCCACCCAATGACAGGTGGGGCCCAATTGCCATAGAGACAAGGCCAGTCAAAGTCAAAAGTCAATTTCAGCCGGTCAACAGTGGAATATTCCGGGAATATTCCCGGTTTTCCAATTTTTTTTGAAATTCAAACTTCGGAAGCTCATAACTTCTCCGTTCGAACTCCGTTTGACTCCATTCAAATTTCTAAATTCATCTAAAATCAAGATCTACCTGCCAGTATTAATTTTGTAATATGTAGATTTATTTATTTTCTGTTATTTATTTATTACCTTGATTTGCGTGTGTCGACGATCCCGCCGCGACCGCCGATTCCGCCGCCGAGCTTTCCGAGTTCGACACCTCCGCTGCGACCGAAGGCAAGTCCCCTTGACGCATTTTGATCCTATGATTGTGGAATGATTTAAATTGTTTACAAAGTTGCATGGCTATGTTTAATGAAATATGTCAAATATAAGTACTAGTTATTCCAAAATTGCTGATTCCTCCTTGACATTGTTAATCATATCCATTGTAACCCTAGGACATTGTTTATACCATACTTATGCTTATATGGTATCCTTTGCTACGTAGTACGGTAGAATTGCTTAGGACCTGTTTCGATGAAAACAACCCCTGGGTGGGATTATTCAAAAAGAATGATTTCAAATGTGATTTGAAAGTTATTATTATGGTTTTAGTACTCTTTTTTTCTAAAATAAAAAGAAAAGGAAAATGTTTTGGACTTGGGCGGATTGGATTGTCGGGTGGGTGCGGATGGAGCACTAGCTGTCTTGTGCAAGTACCGCCCCAAGTCATATAAGGACCGACGCTTGTGACTGTCCATTCTAAGCATAACCGTACTACCACACGTCTATAATGGTACGACCTGGCCAACTAATTTGTAGAACCCTAATTTAGACTCACCACTCGGTTGAATGTGAATGCCGGATGGAGGCACTGTTGTTTTTCTCACACGGCGCAAGAGGGGGCTTCTGTACTGGGCGGATGGAACCCTAATAGCGGTGAAACCTCAGCGGGTGGGTCTAGTTAGGTAGATACATTGTAACGGCCTTGTCAGGATATCCCTGCCGACACACCTAAGGAACTGTGTTAATTGCATGGCATCAAGGGTATATCTTGTCTTGTGGGTAAAGCTGTACACCTCTGCAGAGTAAAACTATTCGAATAGCCGTGCCTACGGTCAAGGGCAAAGCGAAGAATGCTTTCATATTGGTAGACTTTGATTTTGTTTTTAAAACTTAAAAGTGTTTTGTTTTGGGGTTCGGGAGTGGTTAGAACTCTCGGATGTTATTTGGCGGATAGAGCCAACCAGGTGGATGGAACCTGTTTTATACTTGACGGATGGAGTCACATGATCAACCTGGATCTTTTAAAAGTTGGCGGATAGAGCCTTTACGCTAGTGATGGTGGATAGAACCTCACTACAATATTAAATAATTCAATTGTTAAAAAGAATTACAAAAGATGCTTTATGAAATTTATTATTATTTAAGTATGGTTTACTAAAAGTGGCTTTGTGCAAATAAACCCTGTTAAGCTTCCTTTGGAAAGCCCCACATGATCATACTTTCCCGACTTGCTGAGTACCTTTGTACTCACGTGCTACATCAACATTGTCATCATCAGAAAACTTCCAAGACGCAGCTGAGGAGGGCGAGTTCTACCCCGAGGAGTACGAGGAGGATTGCCAGGAGAACTAGTTGCGTCGCTAGTCGTCGCTTGTGGCGTTGTGGCGTTCGCTTGTTTTGCTTTCTGTTTCCGCTGCTTTGTCTCCGGTCGTTGGACCGAGTATTG
The DNA here is from genome assembly GCA_036346355.1 of Rhipidocladum racemiflorum. Classification (NCBI taxonomy): domain Eukaryota; kingdom Viridiplantae; phylum Streptophyta; class Magnoliopsida; order Poales; family Poaceae; genus Rhipidocladum; species Rhipidocladum racemiflorum. The sequence continues at coordinate 75,541,463 of CM070571.1, forward strand.
TAATAAGTGGCCATGTGGCCCATACTTGAATATTTATATTGCAAATTTTCGTTATGTTCGGCAATGACGTATCACTGTGACTGTGTGTACTAGCTACTGATCTGGGACTAGTACGGAAATACACAGGAGATTTCGGATAGCTGATCCGGGTCTCACAGCGGTGGTATCAGAGCCTGGACGACCGTAGGACGTGACCTAGTTAGCATGGCAAAGCCTTAAGGACTTATATTTTATAAAAACATACTTACAAAGGTTTAAGTTCCTTTGCTTCTACCTCTCCTGTCTTAGTGTCCTGTGCTTATCCTGTCTTTTATTTAAAACTTTGGTTACTAATCCCCCCTTGTTTTCCAAATTGTAGATGCCGACTTTCACCACCTTCGCTGCGCAGGCTGGAGGCTTTTGTGAGGAGCTATCACTGATGCTCCAGGAGCTGGGGTTCCCCCATCGCCCGGAGTATCGCTACCAGTCTATTCCTGGTCTTGGCCAAGACATGTGGCAGGTCCGCTTGCTAGTCTTCGCGAGGAGCCGCGTTCGCGATGAGGACCGACCGTTCTACTTCACGGCCGAGAGATCGATTCTGGCGTACGCGCTTTAGGACACGGCCAGAAAGGCTATCCTCATGTTGGGGCATTGCTACCGCGATCTGCTGGAGGACTCCCCGTACTGCCTGTTTCCCCGCTTCCAGTTCGGGATGAGGCACAATCTGTTCAGGAGTCGGGAGCAGGAGGCTGACCCGACCATGGTGCACTTGGGCTCCCTCGTCCAGGCGCAGGATGAGGCCTACGTGCGGTTGGCCTAGTATTGTAATAAGTGGCCATGTGGCCCATACTTGAATATTTATATTGCAAATTTCTGTTATGTTCGGCAATGACGAATCACTATGACTGTGTGTACTAGCTACTGATCTGGGACTAGTACGGAAATACACAGGAGATTTCGGATAGCTGATCCGGGTCTCACAGAAGCCAAATGCCTCTAACGCTCCCTTCGCCTCGAAGCATCTGCGCATCCGATGACACATACCCATGGCCTTGAACCTTCCTGCCTCATCCTCACGCGTTCAGATCCCCACCGAGCCGTCTCGACCCCAGGCGAAAGATTCGACCGCCAGCTGGCAACCTTCTTGACCCGTTCTGAATGTTCCATGCGACCCTTCACCCTGACCGTGAACCTCCAGTCCACCTCACCGGTCGCTATCGCCAACCTGCTCCAACCTGGTCACCTGCACACCAACATACAAGCACACGATCTCCAGGTACAAGAAACACAACAAAACATCCAGAACAAAACCATAACACTGACTTTGGATTTTGATACATAGGCTAACCCATAACCTAACACAAACCAAACCACACTGGACACAGTCCAGTGCCACCGGATCCCAGTCTAGTGGAATAGCCATGGAAGCCATCCACATGTGCAAATGCTCTGCTCCGATCCCTTGCCGATTCAGTCGTAGCTACCTCTTGGCCTCAACCATCTTCGGCACTTGATTGTTCTGGACCTCAGCTCTCCTAGCCTAGTCCCGGCCTTTCACCTCACCATAGAGAAGCCAAGCTGGCCTTACCTGTCTAACAACATGCCTTACCACGGTATATATCTAGACTTGGCCTCCTCCACCTTTGGTATGCCTCACCACGACCTAGCTTCGAAGTCCTACAAACACACAGACAAGAAAACCGTTACGTAGCACCGCACTATCCAATTGCAACATAAGTAAATATGCATTAAACACACAAAAATCACAGATCGAACCATGCACTTCAATCAAAGTCGGTACTGCCGCCTCCACAAGGATGGTAGTGCCGGTTGAACCTAACACAACTCAAATTGCTTCCATTTGAATTCCAATTGAAATCAAACTCAAACCTAAGCACACCTTGCTCAAATAAAATCAAATACTCATCACAAATATGGATGGACCTCCACATGGTCCTTCAATCTCCCCATTGATGAGTATATTGACAAAACATACCAAAAGGCATAAATTTGAGTTTGAAAGTAAAAAAAAGAAGCAATTTAATTGCAAAAATCATACTTGATCCAATTAAAAGAGAAAGCAAGCTCATGACCAAGTAGATGAACAGAATTTTAGATCCAGGAAATCTCAAAAGCTCAAGAAGATAATTTTGATCATGATCCAAATGCAAGAACAATTGTTCAACACGATCATGAGAAATCATTTTTTAAAAAAATTTCTTCCCTCTAAGATGTCTTTTCTACGTTTTCTCCCCCTTTGGCAATATAAGTATGAAGAGAGCATTTTTTAGAATGAAATGCAACCTAGAAGAGCTTTGAGGATTATGCAAGTGACCACTTAGACAAAGTATGACACCAAGCTACTCAAGTTCAGATTATGTCATCCTAAGTCATATCCAATGGTATATTTCAATTTTTGCTTACTAGCTCAAAAGTTATTATGTTACTTTTGTATGATTTCAACAATTGCAACACTTAGCATAATTTGAAGACTAGAAGCAAAGCCAACCTAACGAGCAAATGGATATACTAGAGTTCAACCTAGTCAACACTTTGGAAAGCTACAAGACCATTAGATAACCCTCATGCTCAAACATATCTTTAAGTGCAAATTTTTAGAGTAATGCTCACAAAGCGGTTCAAAGAGTTAGGCCTAGTGAAGCACATCCTCAACTATGAGCCATAGACAAAGGCTTCCTAAGCTTCACTCTCCCCCGCAAACCTTTGAGGTGTAGAGAGTTTATCCTAGTGAAACACAACCTCGATTAGGATCCATCGACATAGGTCTCCTAAGCGTCACTCTTTTCCTCGAGTCTATTTTGCATTTTTTTTTTCAATTTTATTGACTCAATTGACTCAAGCCATATTCATCCATCTCAAGCAAGAAGCTTAAAAGAGTGGTTTTGGTCACACACAATTCATTCCAAGTTCATCCCAAGTGCAATGGGAAGCAGTCTCGAGAATGTAAAGTGTTGAGTTCAGTTTTAGCACAAACAATTCAATTTTTATCATTTCAGCACTTAGATTCATGTGCATGTTGAGGATTCTGCAATGGAACAATATAGCTAACCCAAGTTGCTCTAAGGACTATAGTAGAAAACCACTATTTCACTAAGCATGGCATAAGCATCTAGTAAAGAAATATACTAAGTAAAAGCTAAGTTTCATCAAGTTCTCAGGAAAGCTCAATTTAAATGATTGCTAGCTTAAACATGATACACCAGATTAGATACAACCTATATTAACAAGAATCTTCAGAAAGTAGCTAGGTGCAACATATCTTAAATGTACCAATTGCATAAAAGACAAAGCTCAGAAAATGAAAACAAGTCTATATGCAATGCAAGAAAATTAGTTTCAAGAACTCCCCCTCAATATGTGAGTCAATTTTAACCACAAATCTGATTCAAGTTGATTTATTAGCAATTTTGATTCCAAGACGTAAAGAGGAACTCAACTGAAACCAGAAAGACATAAATGAGAAGAGGGAAACAAGAAACTGACAACTGGTAATCTAAAAGCATAGAAAAGATGGTAGAGACACTACAACTTAGACTCGCTCTCATCTTCCCCATATGACTTACAAAGGAAAACTAACTCTCAAACTCCAACTCAGGAGCAAACACAGACCCTACCTACCGAGGGGGCCCAACACCTGCTAGATCTACAAGACTGTGAGTGAGCTCAACCGAGAAGAAGAGAATAGCATCCTAAAGCATAAGATGGGAGGTCCATGCTGAAGCATGCCAAAAGTCTAGGTGAAGTGGACTATAAAGCTACAAACCAGCCCAAAAACACCCAAAGGAAATAGAAAGGAAATACTGAGGATATACATATAATGCAAATGATACAAATTAGCTCCCCTCAAGATATGCCAATAAGGGCTCATAACTCCAAGTTCAACTCCCCCTAAACATAGTCTACTCCCCTTGAGGCACACTCCAAACTCACCTCAGAAGATATAGCTAGAAAGCTAGCGGAAAAGAGATAGGATCTAAAACCACATGGTCTCTAAGGAGCAAGATGGCTCAAGGTAAGAAGCAACCTAACTATGCTAGAAGCCAAACCAAAAGACTCTAGACAGACAGGACACAAGCTCTTCCTACAAAAGAACCACAACCTCCTAAGAGACCCAAAAAAACCTAGGGGAAGACAAGGGAACACTCAGCTGCTACCTAAACCTAAAAACTGCTAAGTCCCTAAAACGTAGGAAATCTCAGCAGTATCTCCCCTAAAAGCTGGACATCCACTTAGCAGACAAAAGAGCAGAAATCACAAATATAATCACAATATACATCCCAAGAACATCATACACCATATCCAGACCACAATCAGCAACATAAGCATGAAAACTAGTCCCACATCATCAAGAACCCATCATTATCATCAACACTTTCAGAGGTACTTACCTATTGCAGTGTAGTGCAAGTAGTGGCAGATGACCTGAAGTGGATCCAAAAAGCAGAGGAAGAAGACCTAGAGATATTCCTAGGATGATGGTCTCCTCACCAGAAAGCCTACACACATGCATCCAACAAATCTATGCTTTCGAAACTGGGGTTAGGCAAATCCAGTTCCTAGGCACAAATGGACAAGATACAAGAATGGTGTGGCAAACAATCATCTAGAGCATGAACATGATGCAAATGGCAATGTAAGATCATGTATCACAACCAACTAAAAATAGCATCACGATCCATATATCCATAGATAACAGTGAAAACATACCCACATGATAAACAACAACAAGGTGCATCATAGCAATGTCATGCTGACAGAAGAAGCTAAGCAAGGTGCATCACAGCAACAATATGCTAGCAGGGATCATGTACAAGCCTAGAAATGCATGAGTCAAGATACTACCCTAAACATGGCAATGAGCATGTAAATGAAGAAAGGCCACAATGAAGCACAACAACATGCTACTAGATATAACATGAGCAAGATAAATGATGACAACCGAAGATCATGCCAAAAACAAACCAATTAGCAACATCAAGATCCATATATCCATAGTCTCAATAACAATATTTACATGCTGCGAAAAGGCCCGACATTTCAAGGGCAAACGCGGCTGAGCTAGACAAAACTAGACCAACAAAAGGTCATGGGGACACAGGCAGCATGAAAGTAAATGGTGACCATGGACACTGTAACATCCCAAATTTGTGCCTTTATTCAATTTAATGAGTTATTTGAATTTTTGGAATTTCTTGGACTTAATTTGTATTTATTTGGATTTAATTTGAATTAATTCCTCTCTTGAGTTATTTCAATATTTAAAAAATTCAAATAAAATTTTGTTGGAAATATTTTATTTGAGTCCAAAATGTCTCAAAGTATTTTCCAGAATTTTTCTGAGCATTTCGCTATATTTCTCAATTTATTTGAATTTCTGGGATTATTTCAAAGAATAAAAGCGAAAAAGGAATTTCAGAAACCCTAACGGGTCCATCCGTGCGGATCGAATCCGTTAAGCCGCCGTTGACCCGAACCGTTAACCCGAAACCCTTTTTCCGCCGACCGTTGGATCGTGATCCTACGGCCGAGATGAAGCCACATCGCGTGCGCGTGTGGGCCGCCGGATCGGGGACGCGTGGATGCCCAGGATTGTGCCATGTTACCCTCTCCGTGTCCGCACCGGACTCCGCTACCCGTACCGGCCTGGCCGCGAAATCCGCGCCTATCTCGACGTCCTAGCCGGCATTTAAAGCCCGGGTGCGTGCCCGAGGTTTGCCTTTCTCTTGCGCACCCGTTGCCCTAGCCGCCGCCCGTGGAGCCCTGCCGTGCCCGCGATTTCTCGTCGGAGTGGAGGAAGGAGCCGCTGTGGTCTTCACCATTCTCTGCCGCGACTGAGGCCAGATCCGAGACCGTCGCGATGAGGTGCACCTGGGAGTAGCACTCACTTCGCCGGAAACACGCGAAAACGCCTTCGGCCGTGTCGTCGTCCCCAGCCCTGGCCAGCCAGCTCCGCCGTGACATCGCCGACGCCGTCGAGCTCCACCAACCGTCTGATCCAGATCCAAGGGCCCAGGTTCGTCCATGTCGCCATTCCCGTGCAAATCCCAGATTAGATCATGACCGTTAGATCTAGATCGTACAATTCAGATTAGATCTAGTAGTACTGTGTAGATCTATTAGCAACCATTGGATCTAGATCCCACAGTATAGATTTAGCCACATAGATTCACACTACACCGTGCTATATTTGATCTCAGCCATTAGATCTAGATCGTCCGGTTAGATTTGGTTCACGTGTTAGCACTAGATTGATCTCGGCCGTCCGATCTGCGGTGTACAGTGTACATCGTGCCACGCGTCAAATGCCGGGTCATGCCACATCACCCCCACGGTGATGCGGTGAACCAGATCCAATCTCGACCGTCCGATTCAAATCGAATGGACCGGATTGATTCACGTAGAGCCAATACGTGCGGGATTAGATCCAATCTTGACCATCGGATTTCAAACCAACGGTCCAGATCGTGCCACGTCGCACGAAGCTGAAGCAGCATGGGTCAGAGCCGGTAGTCGCTGAAGTCACGCGTGACATCAGCAACGGGCCCGCATGTCAGCCGCTGCGCCCGTGCTCGTGTGACGTCATCCGTGACGTCATGCTGATGTCACGGTGGGGCCCACCTATTAGTACCGCTCGGCCGAGTGCGATGATGTCAATAGTGATGTCATCCAGTGGGTCCCACGTGTTAGTGACATGTGCACCCGTGGATCGGGTCCATGGTGGACCGAGCCCGAGCCATGGACCGGGTCTATGGACCGGCTGACGCAAGCATGACGTAATAATTTGATTTTTCTTTAGAAAAATAATTCAGCCAAAAATGGATTTTCGTGCTGACATCATGCTGACGTCATATTTTCGAATTTTCAATAGAAAAATAAATCAGATAATTCGGTTTATTCTTTTTAATTGATTTACAAACTTCAAACAGTTATAACTTTTGCGATTTAACTCTGATTGAGGTGATTCCAGTTTATAAATTTTATAAAAGTGAGCTCTATTTAATGGTGAATTTTATTTAATTTTTGGACTTGGGTTTTTCTCTATTTTTATTTATTTGTTGTTTATTTATCCGATACGCGTAGACGTTGAACTGCCTGAAGGCTTCGAAGGAGAGGTTTTGACCCAGGAACAGAACCTTTTCCAAGGCAATTTATGATTTGACCATGTCGATCCCACCTATGAAATTATGTTAATTTGAATTATTGTATGCTAGTTTAATTAAAAATTGTCGGGGATTGGGTGATTCCCCTAATTACCATAATGCCACGACGGCCGAGCTCGTCCCGGTCCCGTGCACCTCGGAGGTCGTCCCCGAAGGTGACCTAGGAAGGGTCAAGCGTCGCTGCTTGACTTGCCCGTTCGGTACGATCTCCTTGCTCGTCCGGCGCAAGCTCGTCGCTCGGCTAGTGCCCGAGCATGTTGCTCGGGCACACCTACTCGGGTTGGTGTCAAATTAGCTCGGCCCGACCTCGAGCTCTGGCTGCGTGGTCGGGGGTTAAGACTAACGATCAAGGCGATAATCATGCCACTTCTAAGGGTCGTTGCGCCCAGGACGCGGGTGTGGCAGAGAGTAGGATTCGGTTGTGACCACGTTGGACACGGTCAGACGTGCACGGAGTGGGCTGTAACCGACCCGATGCCTTTGTAAATTATAAATACCTCCCGGACATTAGGGGGAGGGAGACAGAAAAAAGGACAAGGCAGAATATACGTACACAATATACACCACGCTGGAGTAGGGTTATTATCTCCTTGGTGAGAGGCCCGAACCAGGATAAATCTCTGTGTCATCCTTTGAGCGTACTTGATTTGGCAAGACCAGGCATCCTTCGGAAGCAACCCTTCATGCAAGAAGGGGACGGAGTTGATCCCCCAGTCAACTAAGTGAAGGATCATTGTTTTTTGATCCATGTGTTTTTGATGATGAGTATTTGAATATTCGAAGAGATTTGAAAAGATTTGAGTTGATTTGATTTTGGCTCAGTATTTGAAAAAGATTTGAAACCAATTTGAACCGATTTATTTTTTGGTTTCTTTATTTGAAAAAGATCTGAAACCAGTTGGTTGTATGGATTAATTTGAGTCAAGTCGTGGACTTGGGCTCGGAAATTGTTTTTGTATTTTTGTTCACGTGCAGGTGTTGCTCGAGGTCGAACGTGGTCGATGACGGGACCGAGACTAGGTTCAGGGAGGAACTGAGGTCGTGAGGGTCGAGGGTGTCATGCGAGATGTTTCGGACTAGAGAAACGGTGCACGTGAGGTCGAGATCGTTGCAGCGTAGCGGCAGGTGGTCGTACGCGTGTATACAATTTTTAGAGTGTGTGTGTGCATATGTGTGTGCATACATGCAAGTGTGTGTGTGTACGTGCATGTGTGTGTGCATGCATGTGAGTGTGTGAGTATGCATGCATGTGTGTGTGCATACTAGTGTGTGTGTGTGTGCATGGCGTGAGTTGCATGTGTGCGTGTGTGTGTGCATACTAGTGTGTGTGTGTGCATGGCGTGAGTTGCATGTGTGCGTGTGTCTGCATGCATGTGTTGCCGTGAGTGAGTGCATCGCTGCTGTGTTGCCGTGCGTGAGTGCATCGCTGCGGTGTTGCGTGCGTGTCCGAGAAGGAGACTTGTGCACGAAGGAGATCAATACGTGTCCGAGAAGGAGATTCGCAACGGAAACGTGGAGCCGCCGGTTTGCTGTGTCAGAGAAGGAGAGCCAGCCGGTTTGCCGTATACAAGAAGGAATCAACTGCTATGGAGCCCTTTAAATAGGGGGTTCTAGGGGCTTAGAGAATCATCCAATGCAAAAGGGCAAGAAGCAAAAGGTGCCTACAACAAAGAAAAGCTTTTGTGCTCTCTTTAGTTTGTTTAGGGTTTTCTAATCTTGTGAGATTAGAGATTTTGTTTAGGGTTTTCTAATCTTGTGAGATTAGAGATTTTGTTTAGGGTTTTCTAATCATTGAAGATTAGAAGATTTTTTTTTTTGGTGTCATCTTGTTGAAGATGGCTTTGGATTAAAAAAAAAATAAGTTTATGCAATATTCTCTTATTTTTTTGGCTTTGATTCTTGATTAGAAGGTTTGTTCGATTTTTGATAAAACTAGTTTTGATTTTTGTTCGACTTGTCTCGCTAATTAATCTAGGGTTTTGATCTCTTCATTATTAGATATTCTTCCGCTATTTAGGGGTCTTTTATTTTCAGAAAGAAATAGTTGAATTTTATTCGGCTCTATTCACCCCCCCCTCTAGTTGCCTACTCGGTCCTACACTAAGTAAGCTCGGCAGGGGCCTGCTCCCCAATCGTCGACAGCTGGCACCGTCCGTGGGGACTGACAGTTCCTTTCGTGAAGAATCCCTGAAGATGCCGAACTCTCAGGACCACCAGGATCTCTACACCTTCGAAAATGTTGGGGATGAAGATCTGTATTACGCCAGCGATGATGTCGCTGGTGTCACTGACCTCGAAGGTCATACCGAGCCAGGGAGCTTTTCCCCGGTGGCCGCCGCACAAGAGCAATTTTTTCGCTCTCAGCGCGATGCCCTCTCAGATGATGAATATGATGGGCTCTATGATGGCTTGGATATCCTGGATCATCTCGAGCCCAATCAAGACATCATGTCGCAGGGGGACACTGTAATGTCACCCTCGCGGTCCTCGCAGTCCTACAACGTCCACATGGCAGGAGGAGATGGAGGTCCCGAGGGCGAACCCTCGGGAGATGCCCGCCTCCAACGCTATGAAGCGCCAAAAATCACTTGGAAGCATCGTTAAACCGGACGCTGGCAAGTATATGCTGACAGGTCCGCGGCAACCCGGGCACGAGGACCGGGGCCAATGCTCATGAGAGTGGAGAGATCACTCACATGAAGAGAGGGAGGGTGACACACTTAAGGTTCATCGATGCATTTGAGTGGATACGAAACACCGGAGAAAAGTATGGACAGTACAGGGACTGTTTCGAGTATCGCCGGAATAGTTTCGGGATATCGGAATAGTTAAAGGGGGTATGCGTTAATGTTTGTTAATTAAAAGAATTAACAAATATTAAAATATCTGAAATAAAAATGTTTTATTTATTTATGGGAGAAAACCCTTTCATTTCTTGAGTGGGGTTTTAATGGAAACCAAAGTGGGTTGATTTAAGTGAGTGGAGAGATCACTCACATGAAGAGAGGGAGGGCAAGGGGCACCCCCCCATGCGCCGGCCACCCCTTGGCCTTGCCTCCTCCTCCTCCTATAAAAGGGAGGGAGGAGCTCCTCTCTTTGGTGTTCATCCATTTGACCCTTTGGTTGGTCCATTCTCCTTCCTCCTGCTGATCCGTTTTTCGAGCTGTGGCTTATGCGAAGCGCTGCTGAAATTATTTCTCCACCACCACCACCACTAAGCTGTAGTGTTGTTGGAGTTTTCCGGGGATCCTCTACTTCCGCTGCCCCGCTGGAACGAGGGATTGGAGGTCATCGTTGATCCGTACGTGTGACCAAGTACGGAGGCGCTGCCGTTTGTGGCGCTCATCTTCGCGACTTCAAGTCGAGTGTACCTCTACATCAACCACGTTTGTTTGCGGGAACGTTATTCCCGCTTTCGGTCTACGAGGGTGAGTCCTTCTGAAACCGTTTACTTGCATCTCCTAGATATGATCTTGGTGTTTGGTTGCAATCGTAGGAAAATTTTTGATTTCCTTGCTTGAAACCCTTCAAAGGTATCGAGCCGTGTCTATGCGTAGATGTTTTGTACGGTTTAAAACACATGTGGATGTGGGCGTTGATGATCATGTTATTGCATACTTTACGTGTATTTTGGATCATGGTGGCATAGTGGGATTTGAAGCGGCCGGACTAACCTTACATGTCCTCGCACATGAGACTTGTTCCACGCTCGACATGCAACTAGTATTGCATAAGTGGCTTTATGGTGTCTGTTTCTCCTACTATAGTCATGATCTAATTTACAACGGTTTGCTAATAATGTTTTATCACCGTTGTGGTTCTTGTTCGTAGGTAAGAACAGCTTTTTCCTAGAAAGCCCAAAACCACGTAAAATTTGCAAAAATAAATTAGAGGCGTCTAACTTGTTTTTGTGGCTTGTGATGTGATATGGTCATTGATACAAAGATTGTTGTATGAAATGGAATTTATTGTAAATTTAAACAACAAGGAGCCATTTGGTTGTTTTTATTTCTTTATGGCCTGCGTGCTAAATATATGTCCATGTGATATATTGTAATGGAGGAAGACAATCAAGATGGCAGCATCATGGACCTTGGTGCCATGCTTAGGTGGAATGATGGAGATCATACCATGTCGCACAAGATGGAGATCAAGTCTTTGAAAGGACCATATCATATCACTTTATTCATGCATGTGATGTTAATCCTTTTATGCATCTTATTTTGCTTGGATATGATCACGTCGATAGCAATATAAGATGATCCCTCCAAATTAATATCAAGATAATAATGTGTTCTTCCATAGTATTCACCGTTAAGAAAGTTAAATGCGTTTGAAGCACCTCGTGATGATCGGGTGTAATAGACTCTACGTTCGCATACAATGGGTGTAAGCCAGATTTACACACGCAAATACTTTGGTTCTACTTGGCGAGCCTAGCATGTCTGAGACATGGCCTCGGAACACGAACTGAAAGGTAAAGCGTGAGTCATATGGATGATATGATGAACATATTGATGTTCGCCTTTGAAACTATGCCGTCTCTCGTGATGATCGGTTTCGGTATAGTGAATTTGGTTCATGTAATCACTAACGACAACTAGAGGGATGTTGTTTTTAAGTGGGAGTTCTCGTAGTAATTTTGAATTAACATTGAACTTAATCTATTATGAACTTAGTCTAAATAACTTTGCAAATATGTTGTAGATGGCACCCCCTATTTTCAATTTCAATCTGTTCATGGAGAAAGAGAAACTAGCCACCAATGGTAGCAACTTTACCAACTGGGCCCTTAACCTGAGGATTCTCCTCACACGCTCAAAGGAGCTATGTGCTAGAAGCGCCCGTTGGGTGCCCCGCCACGATGATGCCCCGAGGAGGAGAAAAATGTTTTCTTGACTCGCAAGGAGGACCACAGTTTAGTTCACTGCGGCATTTTGTATGGCCTTGAGCCTGAGTTGCGAAAACGTTTCGAGAACAGCAATGCTTTTGATACAATGGGAGAGTTGAAAATAATTTTTGACACCCATGCCGCAGTAGAGAGTTATGAAGCTTCAGAAAAGTTCTTTAGCTGCATGATGGAGGAAACCAACTCCGTTAGTAAGCATGTACTCAAAATGTCTGGGTACGCTGATAAACTCATAGCTTTGGGAATAACGATCCCCAATGAACTAGGAATTCATCGTGTTCTCCAGTCTCTGCCACCAAGCTATAAGAGCTTTGTGATGAACTACAACATGCAGGGCATGAAGAAGTCTCTCCCCGAGCTTCACAATGCCGAAATCTGCTGAAGTGGAGATCAGAAGGAACATCAAGTGTTGATGGTCCAAAAGACTATCGATTTCAAGAAGAATGGCAAGAAAGGCAAGGCAAAAGGTAACTTCAAGAAGAAAGGCAAGATTTGTTTAGTCTGAGAAGAAAACCAAGGCTGGCCCTAAGTCGAGATCTTGAATGTTTCTCTGCAAGGGCACAGGAGGCACTGGAAGCGTAACTGCCCAAAATATCTGGCTGATAAGAAGGACGGGAAAGTGAGCAAAGGTATATATGATATACATGTTATTGATGTGTATCTTACTAGTACTCGCAGTAGTGCCTGGGTATTTGATATTGGTTCGGTTGCTAACATATGTAACTCGAAACAGGAGCTAAGGAATAAGCGACAACTAGCAAGGGATGAGGTAATAATGCGCGTCGGCAATGGATCAAAAGTTGATGTGATCGCCGTCGGGACGCTACCTATCCAATTACCATCAGGATTAGTTATAAACCTAAATAATTGTTATTTAGTGCCTGCGTTGAGCATGAACATCATATCACGGATCTTGTTTAATGCGAGGCGGTTATTCATTCAAGTCACGAGAACAATGGTTGTTCAATTTATATGAATAATATCTTTTATGGTCATGCACCTGAAAAGAATGGTTTATTTATTTTGAAACTTGATAATAGTACACATGTTCATAATGTGAATGCCAAAAGAATTAAGTTGAATGATGATATTGCTGCATATATGTGGCATTGCCGCTTATGTCATATTGGTGTTAAACGCATGAAGAAGCTCCATTCGATGGACTACTAGAATCACTTGATTATGAATCATTTGAGACATGTGAACCATGCCTCATGGGCAAGATGACTAGAACCCGTTTTCGGTACAATGGAGCGGGCAACCGACTTATTGGAAATCATACATACCGATGTGTGTGGTCCAATGAGTGTGTCGGTAGCGTGGTGGATATCGTTACCGTTACTTTCACGGATGATTTGAGTAGATATGGATATATTTACTTAATGAAACACAAGTCTGAAACATTTGAAAAGTTCAAAGAATTTCAGAGTGAAGTAGAAAATCATCGTAATGAAAGATCAAATTTCTACGATCCGATCGTGGAGGAGAGTATCTTAGTTACGAGTTTGGCACACACATGAGACAATGTGGAATAATTTCACAACTCACTCCTTTGGAACACCACAGCGTAATGGTGTATCCGCGTCGTAATCGTACTTTATTGGATATGGTTCGATCTATGATGTCCATTACAGATTTGCCACTTTCATTTTGGGGTCTTGCACTAGAAACAAATTGCATTCACTTTAAATAGGGCACCATCTAAATCCGTTGAAACGACACCGTATGAATTATGGTTTGGCAACAAACCTAAGTCATCATTTCTAAAAGTTTGGGGATGCGACGTTTATGTGAAGAAACTTCAACCCGATAAACTCGAACCCAAAGCGGAAAAATGCGTCTTCATAGGATACCCTAAAGAAACAATTGGGTACACCTTCTATCACAGATCCGAGGGCAAGGTTTTCGTTGCCAAGAATGGATCCTTTTGGAGAAAGAGTTTCTCTCGAAAGGTGTGAGTAGTAGGAAGGTAGAACTTCGACGAGGTTGTTGAACCTTCTCTTCATGGAATGGAAAGTGCAGCAGCGCGGAAGTTGTTTCGGAGTTGACTTCACCAAATGAAGAGGGAACTAATGATAAGGATCATGAAACTTGAAAGAGAACACTACCGCACCTCGCGAGTCAACAAGAGCGCATATCGCTCCCGACTTTTATGTTCCTACTATGAATGTCATGGTAGTTGAGAATGATGACCTGCGACGTATGATGAAGCGATGATGAGCCCAGATTCGACAAATGGCTAGAAGCCATGAAATCGAAATGGGATCCATGTATGAAAACCAAGTATGGACTTTGGTGGACCTACCCAATGACCGTAAGGCCGTTGAGAACAAATGGATTTTCAAAAGGAAAATAGACGCTGATGGTAATGTGACCGTCTATAAAGCTCGACTTGTCGCAAAGGTTTTCGACAAATTCAAGGAGTTGACTACGATGAGACTTTCTCACCCGTAGCGATGCTAAAGTCTGTAAGGATAATGTTAGCAATTGCTGCATTTTTCGATTATGAAATCTGGCAGATGGATGTCAAAGCTGCGTTCCTTAATGGAAACATTGAGGAAGAGTTGTATATGATACAACCCAAAGGTTTTGTTGATCCTAAGGATCTTGATAAGGTATGCAAACTTCAGCGATCCATTTATGGGTGAAGCAAGCATCACGAAGTTGGAATCTCCGTTTTGATGAGGTAATCAAAGGTTTTGGATTTGTCCAAACCTACGGAGAATCTTGTGTTTACAAGAAAGTGAGTGGGAGCTCTATAGCATATCTGATATTATATGTGGATGACATATTATTGATTGGAAATGATATAGAACTTTGAAAAGCCTAAAGACTACTTAAGCAATGAAGTTTTCAATGAAAGACCTTGGTGAAGCGGCATATATTTTAGGCATCAAAATCTATAGAGATAGATCGAGACGCTTGATTGGGCTATCACAAAGTACATATCTTGACAAGATTCTAAAGAAGTTTAGAATGGACGAAAGTAAGAAAGGGTTCTTACCTATAATGCAAGGCAAGAAGTTGAGTAAGACTCGAGTCCAGCTACAAAGCAGAAGATAGAGAAATAATGAATAAGATTCCCTATGCTTGACCATAGGCTCTATCATGTATGCTATGTTGTGTACAAGACCGGATGTGGCACATGCTATTAGTTTGACTAAGCGGTACTACCTGATCCAGGTTTTGAACAACTGGATGGCTGATCAAGAATATCTTTAAGTACTTAAGAAGAACTAAGGATATGTTTCTCATATATGGTGGTGAAGAAGAGCTCGTCGCAAAATGTTATGTCGACGCTTAGCTTTGACAATCGATCCAGGATGACTCTAAGTCTCAATCCGGGTACATTTTTGAAATGAATGGAGGAGCGTGAGGTGGAGAAGTTCCAAGCAATCTGTGGTGGCGGGATCTTCAACAGAGGCGAATATATTGTCGCTTGAGAAGCAGCGAGGAAGCGGTTTGGATGAAGATGTTCATATCCGAACTAGGTGTGGTTCCGAGTGCGTTGGACCCGATGGTTATCTATTGTGACAACAATGGTGCCATAGCCAATGCTAAAGAACCAAGGTCACACAAGAATTCCAAGCATATTAAGCGTCGGTTTCACTCCATCCGTGAACATGTCAAGGATGGCGATATAAAGATTTGCAAAGTACACACGGATCTAAATGTGGCAGACTCGTTGACTAAAGCTCTCCCAAGGGCAAAACATGATCAGCACCAGAATTCAATGGGTGTTAGAATCATCACAATGTAATCTAGATTATTGACTCTAGTGCAAGTGGGAGACTGAAGGGAATATGCCCGAGAGGCAATAATAAATTGTTTATTATCATATTCCATGTTTATAATAGATGTTTATTTCTCATGCTAAAATTGTATTAATCGGAAACGTTAATACATGTGTGTTTAATAAACAAAAGGGTTCCTAGTAAAGCCTCTTTTTAAACTAGCTCGTTGATTAACTGATGATCAAGGTTTCCTGATCATGAACATTGGATGTTGTTAATAACGGGGTCATGTCATTAGAAGAATGATGTGATGAACATACACCCAAGTTGGTATAGCAAATACGATCAAGTCATTTAGTTTGTTGCTGTATCAAACACATACGAAATAGCTCTTTTCCTTAGACCATGAGATCATGTCAATCACTAACTCCGGAAGAGTACTTTGATGACATCAAACGTCACTCCGTAACAAGGTGACTATAAAGATGGATTTAGGTACTATGAAAGTATTAGTTGAGGCTCATGAATCAAGAGTGGGATTTGTCCATCCAGATGACAGAGAGATATACTCTGGGCCCTCTCGGTGATATTACATAGACATCGCTTGCAAGCATGTGACTAGGTCACAAGAATGTTATATCACGGAACGAGTAAAGAGTACTTGTCGGTAACGGGATCGAACTAGGTATAGTTGATACTGATGATCGGATCCCGGACAAGTAAAATATCGTGAGACAAAAGGAATTGGTTATGTCATTTCTGGTTTACGCGATCACTAGTTTATCGTTGAGTGAATGGGAGTCATTATGGATCTCGGATCCCGCGATGATTATTGATCCGAGAGGTATCTCAATCATGTCCATTTTATTCACGAACCGTAGGGTGACACACTTAAGGTTCATCGATGCATTTGAGTGGATACGAAACAGGAGAAAAGTATGGACAAGATCTGAGGATCGCTTTGAGTATCGCGGAATAGTTTCGGATATCGGAATAGTTAAAGGGGTATGCGTTAATGTTTGTTAATTAAAAGAATTAACAAATATTAAAATATCTGAAATAAAAATGTTTTATTTATTTATGGGAGAAAACCCTTTCATTTCTTGAGTGGGGTTTTAATGGAAACCAAAGTGGGTTGATTTAAGTGAGTGGAGAGATCACTCACATGAAGAGAGGGAGGGCAAGGGGCACCCCCCATGCGCCGGCCACCCCTTGGCCTTGCCTCCTCCTCCTCCTATAAAAGGGAGGGAGGAGCTCCTCTCTTTGGTGTTCATCCATTTGACCCTTTGGTTGGTCCATTCTCCTTCCTCCTGCTGATCCGTTTTTCGAGCTGTGGCTTATGCGAAGCGCTGCTGAAATTATTTCTCCACCACCACCACCACTAAGCTGTAGTGTTGTTGGAGTTTTCCGGGGATCCTCTACTTCCGCTGCCCCGCTGAAACGAGGGATTGGAGGTCATCGTTGATCCGTACGTGTGACCAAGTACGGAGGCGCTGCCGTTTGTGGCGCTCATCTTCGCGACTTCGAAGTCGGGAGTGTACCTCTACATCAACCACGTTTGTTTGCGGGAACGTTATTCCCGCTTTCGGTCTACGAGGGTGAGTCCTTCTGAAACCGTTTACTTGCATCTCCTAGATATGATCTTGGTGTTTGGTTGCAATCGTAGGAAAATTTTTTGTTTTCCTTGCTTCGAAACCCTTCACACCGCACTATCCAATTGCAACATAAGTAAATATGCATCAAACACCTAAAAATCACAGATCAAACCATGCATTTCAATCAAAGTTGGTACTACTGCCTCCACAAGGCTGGTAGTGCCGCTTGAACCTGACATAACTCAAATTGCTTCCTTTTGAATTCCAATTCAAATCAAACTCAAACCTAAGCACACCTTGCTCAAATAAAGTCAAATACTCATCACAAATATGGATGGACCTCCACATGGTCTTTCAATGAGGTGTTTGGTTAATAGGACCGAATACATTTCTTTTGTTAAGTGAGTGCAATTTTGTCTCAATTATTTATTTTCATTTGACCCAATCTCATCCCTTCTTACACTCTACCATGGACTTTGATTCTAGATCTATATAAAGAGTTTTAGCAATTTTTGAGGCAAAATATATGTAAAAAATTATAGTCTTTCTTTTATACAACTCTCATGAATCCACATAATTAGTCGAAATTTCTTCCAATTCCTCATGATTTCCCACAATGGCAGCGTCTGGGTGTTTCGATCACCCAACATTCACATGCACAAATATTCACTGTGATTACCATCTTCAGAATGGCTCAATTCAGGAATTTTCTCAACATCAAGTTGATCTTCTTTGTAGGATCGATATATACTAGTATAGCAATCAGAGGGGGGGTGAATGATTGTGCGGAAGCTAAAAACAATTTTTTGATCTACTAAAAAATCACCCCAATTCGGAATCAAATAATTGCTTCGGTTTAATGCAAAAACAGATTGATAGACGCTCACTAAAACGCTAATTCCCGGAGATCCAACCGTCAGATTGATGTGAAATTTTTACTGGAGAAACTAGATTCAATTTAGAAACAAACCCAAGAAGAATCGACTCAATCGGATCTACGGATCAAAAGTTATAAGCTTCTCAAGTTGACTGTTCCAAAAGTGACGCGAATTGATTAAACCCTAATTTCGTGATTAAACAAAATCTATAAGAAATTAACCAATCAAACTTTTTAGATCAATTACTTGATGCCCTAGGAAGTTTTGAAATAGATCAAATCAAAATTATCACGGTGAAAAAGAATCAATCTAGAATCAAAACAGAATAGATTAAACTTAAATTTGCAGCAATGAAACAGAGGCACTAGTATTTAGATTCACAAGCTAATTAGCTAATCACGACAACACAAGACAAAGAGCCAGCATGCATGCATTCCAAAGTGCATAGATTAATCAACATGACTCTCGTATTGCACAATTACCACATGTGCTGCACGTCTCTTAATTTCTTACCAGAATAAAACCTGAAGCTCCTCTTCAAACACGCCGTGCAGATGTGGAGCTAATCCACCGAGGGACGTAGTCGTAGGAATTGGCTCGCGGAGGCAACAGACGAACGTGCCCGCCACCGTAGTCCGGCTGTTTGGGTTGCCGCCTCCTGGCCGCGTACTCCCAGTCGCACGCACGCGTCAAGCCGCCGGCCGTTCTTTGGCGTGTACACGAACTTGCCGCTGCAGCAGTCTTCCGTTTGGCTCTTGTTCCACCGAAGCACAGCGCCCTGCTGCTATTTTTATTTTTCCCGTACGAACACACGGCTTGCCGACGAAATTGGTTTTTATTTCTTTTGGTTACAGTACTCCTAATAAAAGAGTACAAACCCTAAATCCCTTAGCACACAATAAACAGGGGACACCTCCCCCTATTTATAAGAAAACCCTAGAAGAGTTCGCATGCATATCCACTTGGCCCAACATGGCCCAATACATGCAAACTACCTCAAAACGAATACAACTGCACGCGTAAGGCCCACCTGCCGTACTCACGTGACTCACTAGCAACCATGTGCACCGTTCTCTAGTCCGAACGCCTCGCATGACATCCTCGACCACCAAGACCTCGATTCCTCCCTGAACCTAGTCCCGAACCTCAGTTCCTCCATGAACCTAGTTCCGGTCCCGTCACCGACCACGTTCGACCTCAAGCAACACCTGCACATGAACAAACACACAACCGTGTACGAGCACAAGTCCACGACTTGACTCAAGATCAATTCATGCAACCACTCACACGAGCGCATTGCATCAAGCAAAACCATTACCATGCTATGACAAGCATATCAAATAATCATCTGAAACAGCACATGCACATGCATCACACATGCCATGAGAACAACCACTTTGCAATACCAAATTTATCATTAAGCCAATTTTTCATCACATGATTTCACAATCTCCCCCTTGATGAAAACATTGGCAACACCACTTAGAACTGAACATTGGCATTCACCTCACAAGAAAAGTTTTTGAAATAAAAAAATTTTAAAAACAAAAGCCAAAGTGAAAAACACAAAATCTCCCCCTTTGACAAATAAGCAAAGTAAAAACTCCCCCTAAATCAAGAAAAGTGTGTATGTGAATGTGCAATGTGCTCAAAATTCTCCCCCTTTGACAATAGATTCATCAAGAATACAAAAGAGAGAACAAAATCTTTTTGTTTTTTTTGTTTTTGCCATTTTTTTTTATGTAATGAGCATTATAAATCATCCACAAATATAACATCTTCCAAGTCATGCTATCAAAAGTACTTGCACCCTCAAATCTACACATAAACAATGTAGAGTAAGCACAACTAGAAATCAAGTACTATTAATGATTTTTTGCATGGCATGATCTCCCTTTCTCAACTATCTCAAAACCTGAAAACATTGAATTTTTGTGCACTTCTTTGGTGCTTGAAAAGCTGATTTATTTATTTATTGCAACAAAATATAAAATTGCAAGGAATTATATGCACCATCAGCCTTACTTTTCAACCATGCCAAGCAATGAGCTTAAGGATTCATGGTTTCGGTCATACACAACCTATTCCAAGTTCATATCAGAGTGCAATGATAAGCAGTCTCGTAAAGAGGAAGTGCGACAGTGCATAATCTTGATCTTGCATCTATCAAAAATCACTTTTTGAGCTTTTAGCTCTTTAACCTTGAAACTTTCACATTGAACATCTTTTTGAGCAGGATCAAGATAGTCAAGAAAGTTCAACCATGACAAGATTTAATTCAAGTTTTCATTCAATTTAAATAGTCATATCATAAACTACACCATATATGCATAAAGATGAAGTTACAAAGACTTTGTAGCATAGACATGGCTTCAAATCACATATGTGTATCAAATATAATGCTCATTCCTTTTTCATTTTCCCTTTTTAATTTTTTCATTTAAGAAAAAGAAAGAAGAAAGTGTAAACAAAGAATCACAAAATTTTCACAAACTCCCCCTCAAAACAAGCCCATTGGATGAACAACCCCAAGTTCTCCCCGAATAAACGCAAAACGAGAAGAAGACAAAGGTTTTGTGAAAATGTCTGCCAATTGATGTTCAGTATCCACATGGTGAAGCACAATATTTCCTTTTTCTACATGATCTCTGAGAAAGTGAAATCTGATATCAATATGTTTTGTCCTAGAATGTTGCACAGGGTTTTTAGCAATGCATATTGCACTAGTGTTATCGCACAAAAGAGGAACACTATCCAAATTAACCCCATAATCTTTAAGTGTAGCTACTATCCAAAGAATTTGAGAACAACAACTAGCGCTGACCACATATTCAGATTCAGATGAGATTGTGCAACAGAAGATTGTTTTCTAGATGACCATGCAATAAGAGAATTACCCAAGAAGTGACAAGAACCAGATGTGCTTTTTCTATCAATTCGACATCCTCCAAAATCAGCATCAGAAAATGCTCTCAAACTAATGCATGAGGAAGCAGAAAGCCAAATGCCAAAATCTTGAGTACCATGAAGATACCTGAAAATTCGCTTGACAGCTTGTCGATGTGAAGCACGCGGGGAAGCTTGAAAGCGAGCACACAAGCACACAGCAAATTGTATATCCGGTCTTGATGCAGTGAGGTACAAAAGTGAACCTATCATGCTTCTATAGTCCTTTTGATCGACAGGCTCACCATCTTCATCAGGGTCAAGTGCGCAAGTGCTCTCCATGGGTGTCATGATCGGCTTGCTGTTTTCCATCCCAAAGCGATGTAGCAAGTCTTTCGTGTATTTGCTTTGATGCACAAAAGTACCATCCTTCGTTTGCTTGATTTGAAGTCCCAAGAAGTATGTTAACTCACCCATCATACTCATCTCAAACTCCTTTCTCATGGTTTCTGAAAACTTAGACACTAAAACATGAGAGGAACCACCAAAGATAATATCATCAACATAAATCTGAACAAACAGTTGATCATTGCCTTGCTTGAGTAAAAAGAGAGTTTTATCAACTTTTCCCATTGTAAACCCCTTTTCAAGTAAAAAGGTTTTTAGCCTATCATACCAAGCTCTAGGGGCTTGTTTCAAACCATACAAAGCTTTTGACAATTTGAACACATGGTCTGGAAACTTGGGATTTTCAAAACCAGGTGGTTGCTTTACATACACCTCCTCATCAATAAAACCATTTAGAAAAGCACTTTTTACATCCATTTGATACAATTTAAAACCTTTGGATGTAGCAAAAGCTAAAAGGATTCTAATGGCTTCAATTCTAGCAACAGGAGCAAAAGTTTCATCAAAATCTAAGCCTTCAATTTGAGTGTAACCTTGAGCAACCAATCTAGCCTTGTTTCTAACAACAACACCATCCTCACTTTGTTTATTTTTGAAAACCCATCTAGTTCCAATGACATTAAAATCAGGAGGAGGTGAAACTAGCTTCCAAACTTTATTTCGCTCAAAATTCTCTAATTCCTCATGCATGGCATTGATCCAAGATTCGCTGGTTAATGCATGAGATATATCTTTGGGTTCAAAAGAAGCAATTAAAGCAGAATGAGCATGAGTGTCAGAATGAATAAACCTGGACCGGGTGATTCTCTCATTTAAATCTCCAATCATCTGTTCAGGTGGATGTCTCCTTTGAATGTGCAAGGGAGCTGTAGCTTCAGAAACTTCTTCTCCTTCTTCATTTTCGGCATGTACAGAAGATGTTGTAGCTTGAGGATGTTCAGTTGTAGGTAGAATAGAGGTAGGCGCAGAAGGTGCTACAACTGGTGTGCATTAGGAAGAGTCAACACCTCATCCTCAATCTCATCATCAATGTCTTCAAAGATTTTCTCCCCACGAACATATGCTTTGTACCTGCATCACTTAGACTAGCACCTGGACTAGCCTCATCAAAAGTAACTTCACAGGTTTCTACAATTTTGTTAGTCTCCAAAACAAGCACACGATAGCCACGAGTATGAGCAGGGTATTCAAGAAAAATGCCATCGGTTGATCTAGCTTCAAACTTATCAAGATTTCCAGATTTCAAGACAAAGCATTTGCACCCAAAAACCCTAAAGTGAGAAACAGTAGGCCTATGTCCAAACCGAAGCTCATAAGGAGTCTTGCCTAGCCTTGATCTCAAAAACACTCTATTAGAAACATAGCAAGCAGTTGAAATCGCTTCAGCCCAAAATTTTCTAGGAGTGTGATGTTCATTTAACAAAGTTCTAGCCATCTCAACCAACGTTCTATTTTTTCTTTCAACTACACCATTCTGTTGAGGCACTCTAGGTGAAGAAAATTGATGATCAATTCCTTTTTCAGCACAAAAGAGATCAAAAGAAGCATTTTTGAATTCAGTTCCATTATCACTTCTAATAGCATTAAGGGCCCCTGGATGGTCAACAGAAAGCCTAAGAATAAGACTTCTAAAATGACTAAAAGCCTCATCCTTAGATGCCATAAAGTACACCCAAGAGTATCTAGAAAAATCATCAACAATCACAAGCACATACCATTTACCTCCAAAGGATTGAACTCGAGATGGTCCAACCGTGTCAAGATGTAGTAGCTGTCCTGGAGCATCAGTCATCACCATGGTAAGAGGTGGATGCGAACCTGCAATCATCTTACCATGTCTACAAGAAGAGCAAACTAGATTGCTATCACCCTTAAGCTTAGGCAAGCCACGTATGAGATCTAAACCACTTACACGAGTAAGATGATCAAAACCAACATGACCAAGTCTACGATGCCAAAAGAATAAATCTTTAGAAACATTGGCAACTAGACACCTATGTTTCGAAGAAGGTGAAGCATCAAAATCAGCTTTAAAAACTCTTCCAAAGCGTGAGATCTTAAAAACAAGGTCACCTGAAGCATCTAACACTTTGCATTCACTTTTCTTAAAATTTATTTCAAGATCTTCATCAAGCATTTGTGAGACAGAAAGCAAGTTATATTTCAAATTTTCAACAAGAGCCATATCTTTGAACATAAACTTGTCACTCACCTTCACTGTACCTTTTGCCACAACAGAAGAGGAAGAAGCATCTCCAAATGTAACACTTTCAGCACGAGATGCACGAGTGAGGGAGGAGAACCAATTCTTATCACCGGACATGTGGCGTGAGCATCCGGAATCCACTAGCCATATGTTCTCCTTCCTCGCGCGAGAAGCCTACATAGCAGCAAAACATGTCGAGGTCTCAGTACTGGGGTTAGTAATGAGATTTTTGGGAATCCAGCACTGAGACACACGACGCACAACAGTAGGCACAACACGAGCATTCTTATGCACAAAAACATATTTGTCTTTTCTCGTGTTCTTAGCAACAAAAGGTGTTTGCACCACCCTAGGCACATAATGAGAAACAAAGCATGCCTGTCTGAAATTAGACCTAGCCTTAGCTTTTTCTTTCTTTTGTTGTTTGGCTAATCTAAAGCAAAAATCTACTAAATGTCCATCTCTACCACAATGAGTGCAAGTGTACTTAACAGGATGTTTGGCTTTAGAAGTAGAAGCAACATTTGCATTCATCATAGTAGAAGATAGCACTCCAGCAGACTTAAAGACAGTTTTCTTAGGCTCATTATCAATTTCAAATTTTCCTCCTTCAAGTGCTTTAACAACAGTGGGAACATGTGATTTATGATGAGCATAAGAATCAAAACCTAAACCTTTATTATGAGTGCTGACTTTTGATTGATCTAAAATCATGTTTAGCTTTTTCTTGCCATTAGTGAATCGTTCCAAAGAACTTTGCAAGTAATCAACTTCCTTAGAAAGAGTTAAACAATTGTTGCAAGGAATATCAACCTTCCCTTTTTGCTTACGACAAGTAGAGCATGAAAGAACCTCATGTGTAAGCAGATCATCAGTCAATTGAGAAACCCTAGCATTTGCATCTTTCAATTTCAATTCAAGAGTTGAGCATTTAGAACAAGTAGTCGAATCATGCAAATTATCAGTGGAACAGCTAGCATCTTTAACATGTTTTTCATTTTTCTCATTTAGATGTAACAGAAGAGCGTGTTCTTTCCTAAGCAAGGTGAGCTCATTGTAAATTAAGTCACATGATTTGCAATTATCATCATCAGGAATCAAAGTCTTAAGTCTAGTAATTTCAGCATTCAATGACTCCACAACAATATCATGTTTCTTAATTTTTCTATCACGTTTGTCAAGTAATTTTCCAAGACGGCAGACAAGATTAGCTAATTCATCATAAGAAGGATCTACCTCATTGAAGTCATTTATCGTTCTTTGTCCTCCATGAAGCTATCCTTGCTGCTTGCCATGAGACACAATCCCACCAAATCATGCTTGCTTGGAGTTGCATCATCCTCGCTGCTCTCCGAGTCCACATCGCTCAAATTGACTTGTTCAAGAGCGGAAAGAACTCGGTGAACCACCTTGCGGTTGATGAAGCTCTTCTTCTTCCTGTCATTTGAAGAGAATCTTTTCTTCTCCTTTCTTCTGTCGTTGTCCTCCTCCTCTTTTGATGCTTTTCCTGCAAGCTTAGGACAATTTGTACGAATATGATTGAAGTCACCACATTCATAGCATCTTGGAGGGCCACCACCACCTCTCTTCCTCATTCTCACATTCTGCAAAGCTTTGTTAAAGCGAGAGGCGAGTAGTGCTAAGTCTTCTTCAGGAATTTCTTCAATCTGTTCATTGGTTAGTGAAGACAAAGAAGACAAAGCAAAGCTTGAAGAAGTATTGTTAGGAGACATGCTAGTTTGAGAGGATAAAGCAATTGATTTATGTCCATTCTTCCTAGCAAGGACATCCAACTCATGAGTCTTGACTTAGAGTAAAGAACATCTAATGTGAGTGTGCTCATGGTAGTAGATTCTTGTATAGATGTTACTTTCATCTCCCACACTGACATGTCCAAAGCACTAAGCAATTGTCGAGCATTATCAGCATCAGTGTAGCTAACTCCAACAGCACGCAGATTGCTAAGAATTTTATTGAAACGTGCAAAGAAGTCATCGACAGATTCACTAGGTTTCATCTCAAAACGCATGTATTCTTTTTTGTAAATATCTTGGCGAACCTCTTTGACAGTGTTAGAACCCTCATGATAATCACAAAGAGATTTCCATACCTCATATGCGGATCGAAGATGAACCACTCGATCAAAATCGCTGTGTCCCAAGCCTTGGATGATCAAGTTGCGCGCCTTACTATTTGTTTCAACATGTGCGCGATTGGTGTCGTTGACGTTATGCGTTTGCGAGGACTTCATATGGCTTGTAAATCTTCTCCCAAATTGCGAAGCCCTGCGCCTGAATGAACGCCTCCATCTTTGCTTTCCAAAACTGAAAATCAACACCATCGAAAACACAAGGTTTTGTCGAATACCTATCCATCGCTACGGTTTCTAATCACCAGTTAAGATTAATTAGAAAAACCTTGCTCTGATACCACTTGTAGGATCGATATATACTAGTATAGCAATCAGAGGGGGGGTGAATGATTGTGCGGAAGCTAAAAACAATTTTTTGATCTACTAAAAAATCACCCCAATTCGGAATCAAATAATTGCTTCGGTTTAATGCAAAAACAGATTGATAGACGCTCACTAAAACGCTAATTCCCGGAGATCCAACCGTCAGATTGATGTGAAATTTTTACTGGAGAAACTAGATTCAATTTAGAAACAAACCCAAGAAGAATCGACTCAATCGGATCTATGGATCAAAAGTTATAAGCTTCTCAAGTTGACTGTTCCAAAAGTGACGCGAATTGATTAAACCCTAATTTCGTGATTAAACAAAATCTATAAGAAATTAACCAATCAAACTTTTTAGATCAATTACTTGATGCCCTAGGAAGTTTTGAAATAGATCAAATCAAAATTATCACGGTGAAAAAGAATCAATCTAGAATCAAAACAGAATAGATTAAACTTAAATTTGCAGCAATGAAACAGAGGCACTAGTATTTAGATTCACAAGCTAATTAGCTAATCACGACAACACAAGACAAAGAGCCAGCATGCATGCATTCCAAAGTGCATAGATTAATCAACATGACTCTCGTATTGCACAATTACCACATGTGCTGCACGTCACTTAATTTCTTATCAGAATAAAACCTGAAGCTCCTCTTCAAACACGCCGTGCAGATGTGGAGCTAATCCACCGAGGGACGTAGTCGTAGGAATTGGCTCGCGGAGGCAACAGACGAACGTGCCCGCCACCGTAGTCCGGCTGTTTGGGTTGCCGCCTCCTGGCCGCGTACTCCCAGTCGCACGCACGCGTCAAGCCGCCGGCCGTTCTTTGGCGTGTACACGAACTTGCCGCTGCAGCAGTCTTCCGTTTGGCTCTTGTTCCACCGAAGCACAGCGCCCTGCTGCTATTTTTATTTTTCCCGTACGAACACACGGCTTGCCGATTTAAATTGGTTTTTATTTCTTTTGGTTCTGATTCCTAATAAAAGAGTACAAACCCTAAATCCCTGAGCACACAATAAACAGGGGACACCTCCCCCTATTTATAAGAAAACCCTAGAAGAGTTCGCATGCATATCCACTTGGCCCAACATGGCCCAATACATGCAAACTACCTCAAAACGAATACAACTGCACGCGTAAGGCCCACCTGCCGTACTCACGTGACTCACTAGCAACCATGTGCACCGTTCTCTAGTCCGAACGCCTCGCATGACATCCTCGACCACCAAGACCTCGATTCCTCCCTGAACCTAGTCCCGAACCTCAGTTCCTCCATGAACCTAGTTCCGGTCCCGTCACCGACCACGTTCGACCTCAAGCAACACCTGCACATGAACAAACACACAACCGTGTACGAGCACAAGTCCACGACTTGACTCAAGATCAATTCATGCAACCACTCACACGAGCGCATTGCATCAAGCAAAACCATTACCATGCTATGACAAGCATATCAAATAATCATCTGAAACAGCACATGCACATGCATCACACATGCCATGAGAACAACCACTTTGCAATACCAAATTTATCATTAAGCCAATTTTTCATCACATGATTTCACATTCTTGCACTATCTTAGGGAGTGTTCTAACTTATTCGATTATCTGTTTATGAGGATGTCTTCACATAATTGAGTCCCGTGCACCCAGAGATCTCTCCATCTTCTTATCATGAGGGCAAAAAGTGGAATCAACATCCTTCAAGGGTATTTCTAGTCTTACCAAATCAGCCATGCGCCGAATTCTTGTGTCAACATTGATGCAAACTCAATCCAATTATTAACTTCATTAATTTTTCCAAATCAGCTAGAATTTGCCAATTTGGTCATACCCATCCAATCGGCTGAAACCGCCAAATCTTGGTGTCAACATATGCCCCCATTTTTTGAAAGATAACAATCTTCTAAAAAATCTCTTTTACTGATACTTAGCTTATCGGCTTTAACACATATTTCTGTTAGTAACCGCTGCCTTTTTTACACTGTAAAATCCTGACATGCGTATCTTTTTTCACGGACCATTGACATCCTGCTGAAAATCTTCCCACCTTTTCACCCTTCATTACTTAACTATAAATATGGGACCCATTCACCTATCATTTTCATAGCTTCAAGCTCTCATCTCATTCATAATTGGCTTCAAGCACTCCTCTTCATTTTGTCAACTTCTCCCACCATCGGCTTGTCCTCAATGGACCCTAACCAGGTACTTGTTCTTGAACCCGATAGGGATAGCCAGTACTGCTTAGGCCCAATCGGTAGTCTAGAGCCGACAATCATTATAAACGAAGAGATCTCTAGGCTTTCTTTGTTAGCTCCTGAGTATAATATATAAGGATGGAGCAAAAGTTTTTGATCTTGGCCGATAGCACTCAAAAGATGGAGAAACTGGTACATTAGAGTCGCTGCTGAAAAATATACTATTGTGGGAGCAAATCGAAATAGCTGAATGTCTTCCCCTTTCTCTAACCGATCCTCAAGCCAGCGAGTCGATGATTGCTACAGCCTGTTACTTCTGGTCAGATACCTTCAATGCATTTATGTTAAGACCAGGCCTTGTCGGCCCAACCATATTGGATGTGGCCATGTTATGTTGCCTTAGGCCTGATGGAGCACAGCTATTAGCCTTTAATGCTAAACTAGTGTACAAGCTGATTTCCACTAAGGGAGAAGGATGGAGTCAGTACTTGAATGAGAACAAGAGAACATGGCTGGTGTCGGACAAGGAACATGTTGCATTCCTTAGCATGTGGCTTGACTGATTTTTGTTATGCGGAGTTTCCCTGTGGTCGACACAAGCCTATCAAGCCTTGGCAGAGCAGCTCGTAAAAGGTAGTTGGCTGGCTTTATGTAAAATGTTCCTGGGGCATTTTATTAGATGATGCATATTATCAAAAGCCGATTGTTCATAGGACATGGATAATACTTAGTCGACAATGTGGGTGGTCCTCTATGGTTTCTTCAGAGCTGGCTATACTGTATTTTCAGCCGACAATTCAATGTTGACACCATAATAATTACTGGCTTTCCCAACGAAGAAGTACCAAAAAATCAAGACCTTCAGTTCAGGAGCAGCCGATCTTTTGGAGAAAAATATCACTTATGTGATAGTGAAGAATACACAAAGCTGAATCCCATTGGAATAAAGAGATTCATTGCTTTCTTCTTTTAGCTAAGCAAGAGAGATTTTTCACTAAGTGATTTCTTCTGTTATAGAGAAGCCAACAATTTTCCTCATCCGTCATTCAATCACATAGCATTAGACAGTATTGATATGCCAAATGAGACAATTGAGCTATTCAAGCTATTCATTTCTCCAAGTAAACTATCAGTCAGCCTTCACAGCAAGAATCAAAATTTCCATCCTTCATATGAGTTCTATCACCTATTAGTGTATGCTTGTCACCTCGGCTTTGGACAAGTGATTTCGAGCCTTACTTTCCTCAATCGGCTTAGTCCCAGAGAACAGATATGCAAGGCTTCCACTATTGCCATGGTTTTGAGCGTAGCTGACGACCTCTAATTCCAGAGTCTACCTCGCTTTTTGCTCCACAGCTAATGCTCGTTAGACTTCACCACTTGGTGGTCTAAAATATCAATAGATTTGTGTCCCGAAGAGCTGACACTATTAGCATTTATAGCTGATTTTTGTCCTGGGCTGCTCGACTCCTCAGAGATAATTGATTCCGATACTATCATTTCAAGTTTCAATAGCAATGCTAGTTCTCATGATTACACTAACACGAGTCTAGTTGACATACATGCAACGTATACACCTTCGATTCTTTGGGCATCCAAGCCCCATCTCTTTCGAATTTGGAGAAAAAACAATCAAGTAAGTTTATACTATATCAACTAAATTTGCAACTTCTTTTCTTTCACGTTGTAATTACTCAAAGCCGATTCTATTTTTAGAACCAAAATGAGGTCACCCATATAAGAAGGTTGTCAAAAGGGGCACCAAGCCGAGTCAATCAGCACAAGAAGAATTAGCCAAAAGCTCACCGCACACTTCTGTTGCGGACAAGGAACATATTATCCTTTTTACCTTCAAAATCCTCTTCTCAAGATCAGTCGGCTAACAATTTTGTAAATTCACAGCGCGCTTCTTCTCCACCTCCACTCACTCCGCCATCTGACATCGGCTTGCCAGAGGACTAAGGCGATCTTCCTCCTCTACCATCTCAGTTGACGCTGCCCGCACCGAACACGAAGGCTCCAGCACCTCCCACAACTGTCATCAAGCTAACTTTTGATCTTAGCAATCTGCTTGATTTTGATTTTTTTTATATTGAGAAGCAAGACGACCACATCCCTACCGAAATTGACAAAATCATTGAAAAGGTAGAAGGAGCATTGGCTCAGGTTCTGGCTGATCCTTCATCAAAGACTCTCTGCAAAAGTTGTTTATCCTACTCTATGGTCCCTCGTCGGCTCTCGTAGAGAATTCTCAGTCGATCATGGACCTAATGGACCAGGTTAAAACCAATCTGCCTCAGGAGACTTGCGCGACCCTCCTAGAAGTCTGCTTCCTGGATGACAAGAAGCAGGCTATCAACGAGGCCAAGGCTAGGATTAAGCTATGATCTGCCCAGCGTGAAGAAAAAACGCATATGGACTAGCTTGTAATCGATGCCAAAACTAAGAAGGCCCCATACGACGAAGTCATCCAGGAGGTGAAGGGCACCAAGAAAAGTTTGGTTGAACTCGAATCGACCAAGATATCTCTAGAAGAGGGGCTAGCCAAGGTCACACCTAAGATGGCCAATTTCGAGGAAGTCCTAAAAAATCCTCCTTGTCTGCCAAGACCCAAAAGACCTCTCTTGTTGATGCAATGAACGCGACCAAGGCCCAATCGGTCAAAATCATTCAAGTTCCAGACAACTCTGAAGAGGACAAGAAGACGGTCTATGAGGTGCAACAAATCATTGCCAATGCCTTAGCTTCTCTCTTGGGGCTCGGCGTCGACCTCAAACTCTAAATGTTCAAACCATTTTACCGACTTGTGAAAGAACTATGTCTTGCCCTGCTGCAAACAATGTCCTATGTATTTTGAACAAGTTATTTGTAATTTAAATTGGCTATTTAACCAATTTTATTAACTTTTAAATGCTTGCTACCTTGCTTTATTGATTTGATTCCAAGGGCAATGTATCCCATCGGCCATATAACTAGAATTAACAACAGCGAGTTAATTCAGTTCATTTGTTTTAATCAGCCAAACAAACTCTGATGACTACAACGAGTCACCCTTTCAAAACTTTTACCCGATTAAGATCCAATCCAAACACTCGGGTAATATTTTTTAAAAATATTTTCCGTTAATCACTTTAGCAAATGGTGCTCCATCCAAAGTTTCTAAAATATAGGAATTAGCTTGGACTAGCCGATTAACTTTATACAACCCCTTCCACATTGGAGACCATTTTCCATATCGGCTATTCTTTGAACCAACGGGTATAATAGTTTTCCAAACCAAATCATTTTCAACAAATGACTTAGGAACAACCTTTTTATTATAAGCCCTTGCAACTCTAACCTTATTTTTCTGAATCCGCTCCAACGTTTGCAACCTTAATTCAGCTAAGTTGTCCAACTTATCGGCTATTAAATCCCTATAATTCTAAGCCGATAAATCAACCTATTTGGCAACCCTTAGTGAAATTATGCCAATTTTTATCGGCAACACTGTTTCTTGCCCATACACAAGCTGATAAGGAGACAACTTGGTGGCTTCGTGGTAAGCAATCCGATATGACCACAACGCATTGGCTAATGTGATATGCCAACTTCTCGACTCATCATCAATCTTTCTCTTAATCAACTTGATTAATGTCTTATTCGATGATTTGGCTTAACCGTTTGCTTGTACATGATAAGGCGATGAATTCAGTAGCTTAATTCCAAATCTTTTCAGTAAAACACTGAAATTCATTAGACATAAACGCAATACCTTGATCGATCATAATCGTTTGAGGGATCCCAAACCGATAGATCATGTGCTCCTAGACTAATGCAATCGCCTCAACACTAGTCACCTTTTTCAATGGAATAGCTTCAACCCATTTAGAGAAATAGTTAGTTGCAGCTAATATGTATTTATGCCCCTTCGATGATGTAGTATATATTTGACCAATTATATCTATACCCTAACCCCTAAATGGCTAAGGCTTTATGATAGGGTGCAAGATTGCAGCAGGTGCTAATTGCACATTTTCAAATTTCTGGTAATCTTGACATCCCTTTGTAATATTTGAAATAATCTTCTAACATCATTGGCCAATAGTAACCAGTACGCCTTAGTAACCACTTCATCTTATGAGCCGACTAATGCATTCCACAAATTCCTTCATGCACTTCTCCCATTGCCGATTTTGCCTCTTCTACCCCAAGGCACCTCAACAACAAACCCCCTAAGGTTTGATAATAAAGTGTATTATCAATCATGACATATTTTAAGGCTTGTCTTCTAATCTTTTTGTAGGTCAGTTTTGAGGGATCCGATAAATAGTCCGATATCTTCGATCGCCAATCGGCTACATCTGTACACATTATCATTTTTTCAATCGGCTCATAATCAACCAATCGATCAAAAGCCTTATACCCCGATGCTTGCTATGCCAATGAATTAGCCTTAGCATTTTGCTCACGAGGGATATGGCCAATTGAGAAAGAATTAAATGAACCGATTATTTCTTGGCACCGCTCTAAATACGTAACCAAAATATCATCATAGCAATTGTACTCTCCACTAACTTGTTGCTCAACAAGCTGAGAATCACCATAGGCTTCAATAGAGTCAACACCAATATTGTCAAGCATATGCAGACCCCTAAGTAATGCTTCTGTAACACCCCGGCATTTACTATGCCTGAATGCTACCAAACATAAGCTAAACAACATCTAAATACCACAAGTTACCATAAATTCCAGCAAAGGTACATATGCTAAAAACCGAAATTTCGGCAGCATGTCCTTTGTTTTAACATGAATTAAAGGAGCAACAACAGTATATCAATGTATGGATTATGAGAGACAACTAAAAATAGCAATAATTAACGAGTTAGCAACAATATAAGCCTAGTTTCAAACACATAATGTCTCCAAGGGTCAAACGAACAATAAAACTCTCATATAGCAAAGCAAAACCTTAAAGCAATAATCATCACACGCAATTTATTATCAAACTAATAGAATGACTTGTGGAATCAATATGGTGAAGCTACGTGTGGGCGTGTGACTATTTCCCTTCCCCGCATGCCGTTCTCATGGTACCTAAAATAACAAGAAAACACAAGCGTGAGTTCGAAACTCAGCAAGCATATTGCAATGGACAACAAGAACAATATCATGGCAATAACATCTCCCATCATATATATCATCTCATTCATGAAAACTTAACAATATCATCATCATTATGTATGCAATGTAATGCAATGCTCATGTCTCCTTGGAAACTCATACCGGTATGGTTGAGTACACACCCGTCGGTGTGCACCATCTCCCCCCTTCCATCCAGAAGATGGAGGGTGCCTACTCCTCGCTTCCGTTCACCGCGGTGAATGGAATCACGATGTAGGACTTACTCATTGGCTTTTCGGATTAGTCATAACTTTCTCACCGACCTTCCCGGACTAGTTATGACTTTCTCACCGCCCGAGCCATGTATGCATTTATGCCAACATCATATTTAACTCACATATTAACACATGGCATCATAACATATTAAACATGCTCATCATATCATTGGCAATCATAAAAGCATGGCAAGTGATCATATATCATGTAGTCAATTCCATCTATTCTCAACAAGCAACCTACAAATCGCTATCCATCACAACACACTTGCCTCAACCACGGGCAACGGATTGGCGGGAAGTAGAGGGCACTCCCGGGGTCACACCACCTGCACATAGGTACCACACGCTCACAATCATGTCCACAAAACAGTACGCAAACCCACATCTACCCCGACATTGCCAACTACTCGCAAAACCTAAAAACAAAGGTTCTGTCCCGTCGGGACAGCAGCCTTGCAAAAGGCATAACTTGAGTTCTGGGACTCCGAATCAATTAAACGAGTACATCCTCGCGTATCTTAGGAAATTTCCCAACTTTCTCTAGGTATATGGAAAGACTGATTCGGAATCTAAAGTTGTTTAATCTACAGATTACCGTGATCTGTTCCATTTACGTCACAGATTTTATCACGCTCGGTAAAACAGCCATAACTTTCAAACGGCTGGGCAGAATTTAACGTGATTTATACCCACTGAAATATAATAAAATTATATACAACTTCTTCAACATCCGTACGGACAGATTAGGATTCTAAATTGACGAAAACGCAAACCCTAGGTCGACTGCTCATGCTATCCCAAAAACAGAACGTGGCAACATCTAGATCTAATCCAAATTACTCAATTCCAGCACCACCAATTGATCTAAAAACTTTATAAACACCCTTAGAACAGTACCTAGATCAACCCCAAGGATTTCCATGGACATACCTTTGCCCGACGCACGAAAACCCAATAGATCTCCTCCCAGTTCGCGCGATCCCCTTCCTTGCTTCCAAATCCACCGGATCTCCTCGTCGCGGAGCGCTCCAATGGATGGATCTTCGAGGTGGTGAGGTCAAGAACTCACCTAGGCGCAGCAAGGGAGGTGGAGAGGTGGTGGAGAGGGTGGTGGCGCAAGGGAAGAGGCTTGGGGGAGGTGGAGGCGCCCAAGGAGGAGGTGGGGAGGTGTGGGAGGCGGCTAGGGCACTTGGGGCGCAAGGGGCAGGGGGAGGACGCCCAAAAGGGCAGGGAAACCCCCCTTTAACCAGCCCTAAGCCCCTTTCCTAATCCTAAATGGATTCCCACTCCATCCCACCAAAGCCCACAACCCCCTCTTTAAGGCCCAAACTCCCCCGGGAAGGCCCAAAACCCCGGAAACGGCCCGACAACGCTATTAACCACCATACCTTATGGTTTTAACCTCCCATATCATATTTAAATATGTTTTTGACCTCATCATGCACCTTTTATAAGGTTACGACGCTCCGTGGTGTCACAACACTTCAAAAGGCCCAAAAACGCGAGTAAACCTCAAGCCGAAAGGTTTTATTCTCTAATTTCACATTTTATAATGTCACACCATACCGTAGTGTCACATTCTTCCCCCCTTCAACAGGATTCGACCTCGAATCCGAAGGACGCCATAATCAACAACAAAGTCCCCAAGGGACAAAAGGCTTCTCTGCAGCTCAAAACATTCGCACAATGACTAAAACCGGAACAAACGACAAACGAGTTCTCAAAACCAACACTTGGCGAGAAAAGTAATAATCTAGCTCAACCAAGGGCAACCTCTCACAGGTCGACCTTCACTTCCATTCCTAAACAGAATCTGCGTACCAACCACAAAGGGCTCCATCAACCCAAAACACTCGAATCCTCACGGCCAACACTTCATACTTCTATCACAACCAACCTGACTACCATACTCCATTAAACTCAACATGACATAATCAAAGCAAGTCACAATTCCTTTAATGACCTCTCTACATTCCCGAAAAATTCCCTCGAGGGGAATAACTCATTAAGGCACACTTGCCCTTCCGATACACGATCATGCTAACATTCATTCTATCCTCTCCTGTGCAAAACTCAAATCCAAAACAACTAGTGACGACAATTGCTCACGGCAGGACAAACATCACCGAACTACCGTCAACTTCACTTCCACCCATCACTACTCTTAATAAAGGTTAAATCCTTACATCATCAACCTCCATCACAAACCACCCTTATACTACTAAGGTTCTACACCTAGCCCCAAGCTAGGATCGTAAAAACTTTACCAAACCACAATTGGTTCCTTTCTTAAGAGGGTCTCGCCCTCACACAAAAACACTTAGCTATCAAGCCCAAGTGTACTCACGACAACTCAAACCCAAAG
The DNA here is from genome assembly GCA_036346355.1 of Rhipidocladum racemiflorum. Lineage (NCBI taxonomy): Eukaryota > Viridiplantae > Streptophyta > Magnoliopsida > Poales > Poaceae > Rhipidocladum > Rhipidocladum racemiflorum. The sequence continues at coordinate 75,577,646 of CM070571.1, forward strand.
CGTTAACAACCATTTTGGAAAGAATTCGGCAACATCCAAAGAGCACACAAAGAAAGCATAAATCCCCTACACCACAACCAAGATACCATAATTTCTTCATTTTTTCTTTTCATACTAGAAAGCAAGGGAAATCTCGTTTCATGACATAAATGCACATTCTTCAGGAGCACTCTGGATTAGTCATATCTCCATATATGACTTTCTCACCGACCTGGCTCAACGACTCTTTTATCATTTAACATGTAAAAACGATGTCATGTTTACTTTTCACCATTCATTCATCATGGAACAACGGTACCGAATAGTCATTCACCAAATAACTTCTTCCTCGGTATCAAATGATTGAAATACCCATAACAACGGTTGCGCGCTAAATCATATAGACTATGACGGCAACATAATTAACAGTAAGGCACCACATCAAATCAGAACCCACCAACGATAGATAGCTAAACTTTGCAAAACATCGCATTTTAACCAAGATCAACGTTTTGGAAAAGAACATTGACTCCAAAGTTAGACATCTGCACAAACAACTGCCATAAATTTTATCAAAAGAGAGGGAAACTCAATCCCAAAAGAAAACTCTTCTCTAACCAAATTCACTTATGAAACATTCATAAAAATCGACTTGTGAAACATCCGCACACCGACACATTTTCCAAATGACTCAACTCTAGCCAAACAGAGTTACACATCAAGGGCTTAACTCAAAAGTTTCCAACACAACCCTTTATGACCATCTGCTTCCTTTTAAAATTAATTTCAAAGATAATTCGGTAACGCGAAAGGGAGAGATCGACTCAAAAACTTTGGGGTGTAAATCCATACTCATAGCACCAACTAAACAAATTAGCCAAAACCAAATATTTGCACCAATTTATACGAGTTTTAGGAAACTCAAACACAAAGATATGGAACACCTTGACCGAAAACTCTTCAACTAAAATGGCAAACAACCAAACCAGTCTAAAAGCTTTTGAACACAAGCTCAGCATAAAAAGAACCATCTCTAGTACTCCACTACGCTTTCTATTAAAGACTTCAGTAATCACTATTTACTCCTTGAGGAGCCCCAACACAAATCAACCAAAAGCTTCACAACAAATTCTTCCTCTAGTTACCATTCCCAACACTTTTAATTAAGGTTTAAGATGCTTATCACAAAGGCACCCAACCCAGACTACATTGACATTAGGGATGCAAATGGGCTGGCCCTAGGGTCATCTTTGACCCACTCTAGTTCATTTGTTTGCACTAAAACTTAAAAGGTGGAGTAAAAATTAAGTTTTTAGTGCAAACAAATGAACTAAAGTGGGCCAAAGAAGACCCTAGGGTCGGCCCATTTGCATCCCTAATTGACATGATCCCCACGGATCACTAAATCATAATACTTCTTACTCTAAATTTGAAACATAGTACTTCAACAGCTACTTGAGCATGGTCAACCTATCAATTTATACCATCCATACGTCAAAATCTTGACAATTGAAACTTGTTCAATCTATAAAATGACTTCAACAAATAAGTAATATCTCTACAAGATAAAATTCGTAAATAGGATTCTAAGATATGCAATCATTAAGATTAAAATCTTACATCATGATTATTATCCATTGTTCATCCCATCACAACATATACTTGACATAATACCACAGTTTTACACTTTTTCTTCTATTGGATCAATGGTTTCCAACAATTAACCACACTACCAAAGCATCAATATCAATTCTTTGCAAAATCATCAATCAACAACATTGCTTTTAGCTACACTATACATCGGTTATAACAAAACTTCCACCACACAACATACTCCAACTATTAAATTGGATTTAATAAGTTAGATTAGCACAATGTTTTTAACAACATCATTAACAAATAGTCTTATGTCTTCTCAATTGATATCAAAACTAGCATTTTAGGAACACGACTGCATACTTCCAATCATGCTAATATTTTGTAACAACATGAATAGCAACTCTAATCAACTTCCAAGTTAAGGTCACAAGCTAGCATGATCAAATTTCTCTACTAACATGTTTAAATTAGAACATCTTTAAACAACCAAAGAAAGCTTCTTTAACACTATCAATAGCTTTACATCATCTTAATGTTCTAACTATGCAACAGGGTTTAAAACTTTAAACATTATCAAGGGTCATAAGCACTTTTAAAGCAAAGCAACAGATTCTAAGCATGTACTTTAGCACATTAAATCATTCTCGCTAAGAGTAAACTACAACACTAGTAGTCTATTTATTCTCAAGCTAGAGATAACAACCGCATGGAATTGTTTCAACTCACAAATTAACTTAACAATGCATCATCCCATAAATCACATTGGTACATGCTACATAACATGCTAAACAGTAATTCTTACTAGGGACAAACGATTTCAGTCAAAAGACTACTTACTTTGTTTGCAACATTTTAGTTTTAAAGCTCATCCCGAATTCATAAGGAAACTTGACTCTCAAAATTGCAATGAGACAAACCCAAACTTGGTCATGAAAAGGAATTTTCCAAAACACTTTTAAATCTCAAGGACTCCCATAGAGGAAAATGGTTGAAAGACAATTTTCTCGAAAGGGAACCAAGCGCTCAATTAAGCCTTTGCAATTAAAACCTTAACACCAAACCCCAAACTTTCACGAAACAAGAAGGGTTTTTCAACGATGATTTCTTAAACCAACAAAATATCAAAATCAAACACCACTTACTCCTACAAAGCCACAGATCTTCACTCGATACTGGTCCGCACAACTCCGCAATAACTCCTTTAACCTCGGAGAAAGACAAACACAGGAATGAAATTGAATGCTTCTTCCCCATAAAGAAATCAACAAACTAAGCATTAAAAGTGGAAAGGCACCCGAAAGAAGCGCCACCCTAGACTCCTCTTCTTCGTCTTCAACCAAGGAAGACAAAACCACACACCACATACGGAACGATCCGCAAAAATCCAATACCAAACACTTTTCTTTTGGTTTCCATCAACTAAAACCAATAAAACCAACCAAGACCGACCACAGAACGATAAAGAACATCCGAAGGAATCCACCACCAAACTTTTCTATTTGACTCCAGTCAACTACCCGATTTACTGATGTAAAGGGTAAGCACTCTTCTCCTACAGGGGTTAATAGTTCTTCGGTGATGGCTTTAACCGGCCATACCGTCAAACCACACCCTTACTATGAACAAAAGTGGTGACCGAAACCCTTCGGCACCACAACCCCACTTTATCACCACAATAAGCACAATTCAATCATTTATCTCATCGACATAGCAGCATGCATTATCAAATGAAGCATTCAACATCGAAGCTTAAATACAACATTTAAGCGTAAGGAAACGATACCCATACCCTTTCCTACTGTGCATCCATTGTGTGTCAAATTTTAGATTAGTTATACCACTTTTGCAAGTTTTAATGTTGCTATCCTATAACAAAATTTTAGTAAAAACCTAAGCCATGTTTCTAAGTTATTCCACATCACATTTTAATTGTAACCTAAGGTATGACACTAAAAATACATATTCCAAGGACCTACCCGCTCGATACCAATCAGTAACACCCGGCATTTACTATGCCTGAATGCTACCAAACATAAGCTAAACAACATCTAAATACCACAAGTTACCATAAATTCCAGCAAAGGTACATATGCTAAAAACCGAAATTTCGGCAGCATCTCCTTTGTTTTAACATGAATTAAAGGAGCAACAACAGTATATCAATGTATGGATTATGAGAGACAACTAAAGACAGCAATAATTAACGAGTTAGCAACAATATAAGCCTAGTTTCAAACACATAATGTCTCCAAGGGTCAAACGAACAATAAAACTCTCATATAGCAAAGCTAAACCTTAAAGCAATAATCATCACACGCAATTTATTATCAAACTAATAGAATGACTTGTGGAATCAATATGGTGAAGCTACGTGTGGGCGTGTGACTATTTCCCTTCCCCGCATGCCGTTCTCATGGTACCTAAAATAACAAGAAAACACAAGCGTGAGTTCGAAACTCAGCAAGCATATTGCAATGGACAACAAGAACAATATCATGGCAATAACATCTCCCATCATATATATCATCTCATTCATGAACACTTAACAATATCATCATCATTATGTATGCAATGTAATGCAATGCTCATGTCTCCTTGGAAACTCATACCGGTATGGTTGAGTACACACCCGTCGGTGTGCACCCTCTCCCCCCTTCCATCCCGAAGATGGAGGGTGCCTACTCCTCGCTTCCGTTCACCACGGTGAATGGAATCACGATGTAGGACTTACTCATTGGCTTTCCGGATTAGTCATAACTTTCTCACCGACCTTCCCGGACTAGTTATGACTTTCTCACCGCCCGAGCCATGTAACATGCCATGTATGCATTTATGCCAACATCATATTTAACTCACATATTAACACATGGCATCATAACATATTAAACATGCTCATCATATCATTGGCAATCATAAAAGCATGGCAAGTGATCATATATCATGTAGTCAATTCCATCTATTCTCAACAAGCAACCTACAAATCGCTATCCATCACAACACACTTGCCTCAACCACGGGCAACGGATTGGCGGGAAGTAGAGGGCACTCCCGGGGTCACACCACCTGCACATAGGTACCACACGCTCACAATCATGTCCACAAAATAGTACGCAAACCCACATCTACCCCGACATTGCCAACTACTCGCAAAACCTAAAAACAGAGGTTCTGTCCCGTCGGGACAGCAGCCTTGCAAAAGACATAACTTGAGTTCTGGGACTCCGAATCAATTAAACGAGTACATCCTCGCATATCTTAGGAAATTTCCCAACTTTCTCTAGGTATATGGAAAGACTGATTCGGAGTCTAAAGTTGTTTAATCTACAGATTACCGTGATCTGTTCCATTTACGTCACAGATTTTATCACACTCGGTAAAACAGCCATAACTTTCAAACGGCTGGGCAGAATTTAACGTGCTTTATACCCACTGAAAGATAATAAAATTATCTACAACTTCTTCAACATCCGTATGGACAGATTCGGATTCTAAATTGACGAAAACGCAAACCCTAGGTCGACTGCTCATGCTATCCCAAAAACAGAACGTGGCAACATCTAGATCTAATCCAAATTACTCAATTCCAGCACCACCAATTGATCTAAAAACTTGATAAACACCCTTAGAACAGTACCTAGATCAACCCCAAGGATTTCCATGGACATACCTTTGCCCGACACACGAAAACCTAATAGATCTCCTCCCGGTTCGCGCGATCCCCTTCCTTGCTTCCAAATCCACCGGATCTCCTCGTCGCGGAGCGCTCCAATGGATGGATCTTCGAGGTGGTGAGGTCAAGAACTCACCTAGGCATAAAAAGGGAGGTGGAGAGGTGGTGGAGAGGGTGGTGGCGCAAGGGAAGAGGCTTGGGGGAGGTGGAGGCGCCCAAGGAGGAGGTGGGGAGGTGTGGGAGGCGGCTAGGGAACTTGGGGGCGCAAGGGGCAGGGGAGGACGCCCAAAAGGGCAGGGAAACCCCCCTTTAACCAGCCCTAAGCCCCTTTCCTAATCCTAAATGGATTCCCACTCCATCCCACCAAAGCTCACAACCCCCTCTTTAAGGCCCAAACTCCCCAGGGAAGGCTCAAAACCCCGGAAACGGCCCGACAACGCTATTAACCACCATACCTTATGGTTTTAACCTCCCATATCATATTTCAATATGTTTTTGACCTCATCATGCACCTTTTATAAGGTTACGACGCTCCGTGGTGTCACAAGACTTCAAAAGGCCCAAAAACGCGAGTAAACCTCAAGCCGTAAGGTTTTATTCTCTAATTTCACATTTTATAATGTCATACCATACCGTAGTGTCACAGCTTCATACTTGGCTTGATTATTTTAACATCAGCAATTAAATATGAACGCAAACTCAAAACTATACCCTTTTGGGGATATTAGCACAATGCCGATATTATCACCTTCTCTACAAACCAACCCATCAAAATACAATCACCAGGGGGCAATAGTCACTACTCCACAATCGGTTCTATATTCTGTAATGAAATCAACTATCACCTGTCCCTTAACCGCTTTAGCCGATTCAAATGCCAAGTCAAACTTAGTAAGCCTATAAGCCCACTTTCCAAGTCGACCTTTCAAAATTGAAGCTGACAACATATACTTAATTACATCAGCTTTACATATAACCGTACAAGAAGAGGCCAGTATATAATGCTTCAACTTGGTGCAAGCGAAATATAAAGATAAACAAAGCTTTTCAATGGGAGGATATCTTATTTCAGCATCGATTAGTCATCGGCTTAAATAGAAGATTACTTGTTCCTTCCCATCGATCTCTTGCACCAGGACTGCTCTAATCGTCAATTCTTTAGCCGATATGTATTAGCCTAAATGGTACACCGTTTTGTGGCACAACTAACACCGGAGGTTTAGACAAATATTCCTTGATGTCCTCAAAGTCTTTCTGCTTATCGGCTCCCCACACAAATTCTTGATTCTCTCTCAACCTCAATCGCTCGCCGAAGTTTGAGGGGAAGCCGCCGCGGTTCTAGCCGTTTTCCGCCGACACCCGCCGTCCTCCGTCGCGTCCAAGACCGGATCCGGAACCCCCGAAGTCAGGCGCACCCGTAGGGACAACTCACCTCGCCGGAGCGCGCCCGAAACGCCGAGGCCGTGGTCATCGTCTTCATCCCCGACCAAGCTAGCGCCGCCGCGTGCCATCGCCGTCATCGAGCTCGGACAGCCGTCCGATCAGGATCGCACGGTCGCGGTAAGCCCACGTTCTCCCTCGGACCCTAGAACCCAGATCAGATCTGGACCGTTGGATCAAGATCCAACGGCCCACGATCGGCCACGTCATCCGTAACGTGGATAACATTACGGGTTAAGGTTGTTTTCAACCGTTGGATCAAGATCCAACGGCCCACGATCACCGTCTAGTTTTCAACGTGTTAAGAGCAACTCCAACAGTTCCCAAAACTTATTCCCAAAATCATTTTTTAGGAATAAATGAAAAAATTACCGCTCCAACAGTTACCCAATTCGAATCCCAATATCTCTGCACGCCCAAAAACTCTAGCCGAAGTTGCCAGATATTGGCCGCTCATGTGCTTTTCCAAAAAATGGGAACTGTTGGATAATAGCCTTTTTTTTAAGGCCCAAAAATTTTGAGAAGCTCCCAATCCAAGATTATTGGGAGTTAAATTATAGGAAACTGTTGGAGATGCTCTAACCCCTGGATCTAATCGCGGCCGTTGATTTTCAAATCAATGGACACGATCGTGCCACGTGTCCGGGGAGCCGAGCCGCCGTGCCCACGCGCGCGTGTGTGGGTCACTGACACGCTTGGCCCGCGTGTCAGCGACCGCACCATGACGTCACCCATGACATCACAGTGGGTCCCACTTGTCAGCGCAACGGGCTGAGTCCCCGCTGACGTCAGCAATGACGTCACCCGAGTGGCCCCACCTGTCAGTCTCACGTGAGCCGTGGACCGAGTCCACGGTGGACCGAGCCGAACCGTGGGCTGAGCCCATGGACCGGCTGACGTCAGCCGCCCAATCAGAGGCTGCCACGTGCCCTCGCTGACGCAATAATTAATTTCCGAAAAAGAAAATGATTTATTAATTCGAAATAATGATTTCAGATTTTGATTCAAACTTCAAACGCTTATAACTTTTGCGTTTCAACTCCGATTTGAGTGATTCAAATTTCTAAATTTGTATAAAATTGAGATCTATCTAACTATGAATTTTATTTAATTTTTGGACTAAAGTTTTCCTCTGTAATATTATTTAATTGATTATTTAAACTTCAAAATGCTATAACTTTTGTGTTTTAACTCCGAATTGAGCGATTCCAGTTCCTAAAAATTCATAAAATTATGTTCTCTCTATTTATGGTTTTTATTTGGATGTTTGGACACTTTTTGCCTATTGTTTATTCATGTATTGCTATTTGCACGCTTTACGAGTAGACGTTGAAGTGCCGGAAGGATTCGAAGGAGAAGTATTGACTCAGGATCCAACTCAAGACCAAGAACAAGTACTTTTTGAAGGCAAGTTATGCTTTGACCATGTTGATCCCATTTTGAAACCTATTTTGATTCGAATTATTGCATGCTAGTTCAATTAGAAAATACTTTATTTAAATATGGGAAATTAGATAAATGCCAAATTGTTGTATGACACCTTGATTACTTAAGTATGTGCCATGACCCCCTTGTCACCCTAGTTGTGGTTTACTAGTTGGACATTATTAAATCGCCAACATGGGAATTTAGACCGTTGAAGTATATTGCTTAGACCTGCTACGTGCTCATGACATGATTTTGGACAATCAAATATTAATATTGACTTAATGATATATTGAACCTGTTTTGGAAAAGTATCATGTGATGTTGATGGCACGTGGTGCATGGTAATCAACTGGGGTTTGATAAATTGTTTTCGACCGGGGCATGTGGCAAGAATGATCGGGTGGGCCAGTTGTGGCATTGGGAATGTTGGTTTGGTTCTTCGGGTAGTCTTGCCCTGGTCACTCTAAGGACTTAACCTTGCAAGCCTTTGAACTGGGTCAAACGTGCAACCACATGTTTGTAATGGGACGGACCTAGTTGATTAAGTTGCTAATAACGTACCTGTGGGACCTCAGGAGGTCAACTACACCCTTTGTGTATGTTGTACGGGGGAGCGTACCAGGGCTGCGGCCAGGCACCCATCTAACGGTTAGTTGGCCTAAACTTCGCCTTAGCTAAGGGTAGGGTTAGTGTGCGACAACCGGGGAGGACCACTTGTATTGTTAGAAGTTTCCGAAAGACTTTGTTATGGGAACTCGCCTTTGTGGTGTTTGACTGTATCTTATGGGTAAAGTGCATAACCTCTGCAGAGTGTACAATCTATTCGAATAGCCGTGTCCGCGGTATTGGACATCGCTCGGGAATTACAGTCAAGGGTTAGACTTTATTGAAAATAACTTGGATTTGGAAGGTTGGGTTTGGTTAAATAATGATGTCGATGGAAATGTGGATTAGGATGGGAAAGATGTTTATTAAACTCCTTGAAAAGTTAGTTATGCTATAATTGTTTCTACTGCTTTCGAATCTACTTATGATACTTGTTATAATGTTGTTTACTGCAAATATACCTTGAGCAATTCCTTTGTATCAAGCCATGCATATAGTATATTAGCTTGCATTCTGTGCATGACTTGCTGAGTACCAAGTACTCACCCTTGCCCCAACACAACACCAGTCGAAGAGGAGACTACACCAGCTTTGGAGGAGGAGCTCCAAGAGGAACCGTCTAACTAGGAGTCGAGTCCCAGTCAGTTGCCTGTGGTATACTGGATGGCGCCACGAAGTTATCTTATTTTCCGCTGCTATTATTTTTCTCTTAATAAGTTTCGCCTTGCGAGGCGTATATTTGTAACTTGGCCATAAGGTCAAGCAACCAGTTTGGTTATTTAAATAAAGTACTTTATTGGTATCGAATGGTATGATTGTGATATTTACCGATGTTAAGACTGTATGCACTAGCGCGTTCCTGGACTAGTGCTGAATACACAGAGGGTCCGGATTTGCAGATTCGGGGTCCCGACAGAGGTGGTATCAGAGCCATACTGACTGTAGGCTCACCCATAGTTAGAATGGTCGTAGTGAGGATAAAACCTATTTTCTAAAAGAATAAAATTTTTCAAGATAAGAAATTACATCTCGACTTACCCCCTTCTCTCTTTTCTTGTCTTTTGCTGAATTTTTCCTTACCTTGTCACGATTTAAAAATTTCGAGTTCTTACGTGAGCCCTCTTGTGACAGATGGAGGGAGAATTCAACTACGTCGATCTGGAGGTTGGTCACGCCGCGGAACTTTGGCGTATGCTACAGACTCTCGGAGATTTTGAGAAGCCGCAATACCAAGTGGAAGTGATCAGACAAGGTGATTGATCAAAGCTTGTGACGTGAAGATTGTGGTACCTGCTAGGAAGAAGGGCCCAGGCAATCGCCCGATACACTGCACTGCCAGGAGGTCTACAATGCAGATGGGTATCCAGGAGGTGTCGCGACGAGCAATGCGGCACATTACCCGCATCTACGCCAGAGAATTGGAGAGCACGGTGTTCCGATATCACCCGCGCAGCAATACCCTTCTTGACCCGAAGGCGATTCAGGATGAGAATGCCATGGTTACACAGTCTGCACGACTTGTTGTCGCCCAGGAGGATGTACTCGATGATACAAGCAAGGAGCTACAGAAGGTCCGCAAGGAGATCACGACAGAGAAGAATAGATGGCGGGAAGCTCAAGAGTATGTGTCACACCTTCTGCAAAGGATTGGAGAGTTAGAGACGGCATTGTACGCACCAGAGCCGGAGCCAATGCTCGAGCTGCACGAGCCAGATCCGGAAGAGCCGGAGCTTGAGGAGGACACTGCTTCTTCGACTACCACAGATGACACAGTTGCTGGACATGGCAATCGTTTCGCGCCTATGCCGCAGCATCCGTACCCAGGCCGTGGAGGTTTTCTCGATGAGTGAGCGTAGGTTCTATAGTGAGACTCCTTCGCTGAGTCGCGTCATAGAATAAAGAGTCACCCCTTTAGGCGTTAGACTCCAGTGTTAGTTCAATTTGGATTTTCATTGTTTGCTGAGTGTGCAGTATGTGTTGCAAGGCCCTTAGGCATTGTAAGCAACCATACCAAGTTACTATTGATTAAAATAATAAAGTTGGACCTTAAAGTTACACCTTTCGCCCCGCATAAGTTCCATATTACTTGTCTATTCTTGTTTCCCTCTCATCTCTAAAACCTAGAGCAAATCGACAGATGGTGAATACCCGCGGAAACCTTGGAGGCAATGGAAGTGGTTCTCGCCAATGAAAACCCCAATGATGGAGCACCAGCACCGCTTGATTGATATGCAGAATTTCGGAGCTTTTCTTGTCGCTCAGACTCGGTTGATGCATGCCATGATGCAACAGATGCAACACGTCATCGCTCAGGCCATCGCTAATCAAGTTAATCGGGGACAACACCGTAATACAAGATCACAGAGTTCATGAGGACTCACCCACCCACTTTCTCTGGGAATGCCAATCCATTGGAGGCCGATGATTGGTTAAGGTCAATTGAGAGAAAGCTGCACATTGCTCAATGCATAGGAAATGAGAAGGTACTCTACGCTTCCCATCAGTTGGAAGGAACAAATTACCGAATGGTGGGAGAACTTCGTACACGCAAGAGAACCCTCAAGATATCACTTGGGAGGAGTTCACGGTGCATTCCACAAGATCACGTGCCTGAAGGAATCATGGACCTTAAGAAGGAGGAGTTCAGGGCACTAAAGCAAGGTAATCACCTGGGTCGAATACCGAACAAGTTCACACAGCCTTGCTCGCTACGCACTGAGGATGTAGCGACAGATAAAGCCGCATAGCCTCGCTTCATGAAGGGACTTAACTCGGGATTGCAGGTGGGACTGATCACCCACACCTTTCCATTTCCAAGAGTTGGTGAATAAGGCGCTTATTCTTGAGGACAAGCGCAAGGAACCGGATGAGAACAGAAGCGCAGGATGCAACAAACAGGATCACGCCAGGAACGCAATGGCGTCGAGAGTCGCACCAAATCAATTTTTCAGATTCCAGCCACGAGAATCGCTACAAGGACACCGTCACCGGCACTCAAGACCCGTCAATCGTAACTATCAAACCCCAGCCCGGCTAGAAACGCCGCTCCAGCAAATAACAAGGAATAGTGAGACGCTGCTACAATCGCAACGAGCCAGGACACTTTGCCAATAGTTGTCCTAAAAGACAGCAGGAGTGACCCGGTTCGCTTCAACTGGGATCCACACCACCAGACGCCAAAGATCAGGAGCCACACCCTGCATCGTGGGTGAGAGGCCGAGTCAACCATGTCACCGCAGATGCACTGCAGAATGCTACTGACGTCAGATTGGGTAAGTTACTTGTTAACTCGACTGCACACACTTGATTTTGTTTGATTCTCGAGCTTCAGATTCGTTTGTTTCGCAAGGCTTTGCTGTTAAAAATGATTTGGAGATTGCAAGGCTTAAATGCATGCTTTTAGTTCAAACCCCTGGTTCAGAACTCCGAACGAAAGTAGGATGTTCTGTGGTGAGAATACTGATAGATGGGATAGAGTTCCTAGCGAACCTCATTATTTTGGAGACCCAGACCTTAGATGTTATTTTGGGAATGGATTGGTTATCCAAGCACAAGGCCGTATTGGATTGTGCACGAAGGACTATCTCAGTTGAGAGCCTGTGTGGAAAGAAAGTGTAACACCCCAAAATTTTGCTTTTCTTAAATTCATGTGTGATATGGCACTTTGGTGAATTTTTGGAATTTTCTGGAATTTATTTGGATTTATTTGGAATTTATTTGAATTTATTCCATTTTGAAATAATTAAAGAATTTAATTTTGCAAATAAAATTTTGTTGGAAATATTTTATTTGAGTCCCAAATACCCTAAAATATTTTCGAATTTTTTCGAATTTTTCGAGTATTTTGCTATTTTTAATGAATTAAATGAATTCTCGGAAATTATTTTAAATATTAAATCGCTGGAAAATCAAACCGAAGCCTACATCGTTTCATCCGATCGAGCCCGAAGTCAGACTCGAGTTCGAGTCCGACGAGCCCGACCGCGCCGTGGTCAAGCCAAACTCCGCCGGCCGGATCTCCTAATCGCTGCGGATTGGATCTTGATCCAACGGCCACGATTGAGCCACGCCACCGAGCCCGAGCCCGACCGAGCCACCTACCGCCCGAGTCCGACCCGGACCCAAACTCCGCACCGTTGGATCTCGATCCAACGGCGCGTGCCACGCCACCCTACCGTGTCGCCGGACTCCGCCAAGAACGGAGAGGACCTCGGATTCCGCGCGTTTCACGGACGCCGAGGGCCCTATTTATTGCGCCGCCACCCGTGTCGGGATCGCCGCTTCATTGCGCACCCGTAGCCCTAGATAACGTCGCCTGAGCCGCCGCCGTTGAGCCGTAATCGCTCGCCGGAGTTGCCTCTTTCCTCCGCCGTGGTTTTTTGCCGATTGCGGCCATCTCCGTCGTCCTCCGCCGCCGTTGTGCCCAGATCCGGACTCCTCGCGTCAAGGCGCACCCGGAGCTACCTCTCACTTCGCCGGAGGGGCCCCGCAACGCCGTTGCCGTGGTCGCCGTCCTCGACTCCGGTAAGCCAGCGCCGCCGCAAGCCATCACCGTCGTTCGAGCTCCACCAGCCGTCCGATCGCCATCCAACGGTCCAGATCACGCCACGTCACCCCGGTGAGTTTCCACGTTAAAAATCCTAGATCCAATCTCAGCCGTTAGATCTAGATCCAACGGTCCAGATCAAACGCGTTAACCCAAACGCGTGAGACTCAGATCTAATCTGGGCCGTTGAATTTCAAATCAACGGCCGAGATTGCGCCACGCGTCCGGGGAGGCTGACCGTCGCGGTCAGCACAGCCCACGCGCGCGTGCGTGTGACGCTGACACGCGGGGCCCGCATGTCAGCGGCCCGGCCAAACTGCACCATGACGTCACGCTGACGTCATGGCGGGCTCAAGATGTCGCCGCCGCCTAATTAAGCGCCGACGCCAAGAATGACGCTACCTGGTCCCACTGGCCGCATTGTGGCCGAGTCCCGCTGACGTCAGCAGTTACGTCACCCGAGGGGACCCACCTGTCAGTCTCACGTGGAGCCGTGGACCGAGTCCACGGTAGACCCAAACCGAGCGTGGACCGAGTCCATGGACCGGCTGACGTCAGCCAACCAATCAGAGGCTGACACGTGTCCAGGCTGACGCAATAAATGATTTTCCGAAAAAGAAAATGATTTAATAATTCGGTTTAATAATTGATTTGAATTTCAAAACTTCAAACGCTTATAACTTTTGCGTTTCAACTCCGATTTGAGTGATTCAAATTTCTAAATTTGTATAAAATTGAGACCTACCTAAATATTAATTTTATTTAATTTTTGGACTAAAGTTTTTCTCTGTAAAATTATTTAATTGATTATTTAAACTTTAAATAATCATAACTTTTGCATTTTAACTCCAAATTTGACGATTCCAGTTTCTAAAAATTCATAAAATTATGTTCTCTCTGTTTATGGATTTTATTTGGATGTTTGGACACTTTTTGCCTATTGTTTATTTGTGTATTTGCTATTTACACGCTTTACGAGTAGACGTTGAAGTGCCGGAAGGATTTAAAGGAGAAGTATTGACTCAGGATCCAACTCAAGACCAAGAGCAAGTACTTTTTGAAGGCAAGTTGTGCTTTGACCATGTTGATCCTATTTCGAAATCTATTTTGATTTAACCTATTGCATTCTAGTTCAATTAGAAAATACTTTATTTAAATTTGGGGAATTAGATAAATACCAATTTGCTGTATGACACCTTGATTACTTAAGTATGTGCCATGACCCCTTGTCACCCTAGTTGTGGATTACTAGTTGGACATTACTAAAATTGCCAACATGGGTTTAGATCGTTGTAGTAAACTGCTTAGACCTGCTACGTGCTCATGACATGATTTTGGACAAACAAATGTTAATATTGACTTAATGATATATTGAACCTGTTTTGGAAAGGTATCATGTGATGTTGATGGCACGTGGTGCATGGTAATCAACTGGGGTTTGATAAATAGTTTTTCGACCGGGGCATGTGGCAACAATAATCAGGTGGGCCAGTTGTGGCATTGGGGATGTTGATTTGGTTCTTGGGTAGTCTTGCCCTGGTCACCCTAAGGACTTAACCTTGCAAGCCTTTGAACTGGGTCTAACGTGCAACCACATGTCTCAGAATGGGACGGACCTAGTTGACTAAGTTGCTAATAACGCATATGTGGGACCTCAGGAGGTCAACTACACCCTTTGTGTAAGTTGTGCGGGGAGCGCATCGGGTGAGGCCAGTACCCATCTAACGGTTGATTGGCCTAAACTTCGCCTTAGCTAAGGGAAGGGTTAGTGTGCAATAACCGGGGAGGACCACTTGTATTGTTAGAAGTTTCCGAAAGACTTTGTTACGGGAACTCGCCTTTGTGGTGTTTGACTGTATCTTGTGGGTAAAGTGCATAACCTCTGCGGAGTGTAGAATCTATTCGAATAGCCGTGTCCGCGGTATTGGACATCGCTCGGGAATTACAGTCAAGGGTTAGTTTTTCTCAAAAATAACTTGGTTTGGAAAGGTTGGGTTGGATTAATAATGATGTTGATGGAAATGTGGATTAGGATGGGAAAGATGTTTGTTAAACTCCTTGAAAAGTTATCTATGCTTTACTTGTTTCTACTGCTTTCGAATCTACTTATATTACTTGTCAAATGTTGTTTACTGCAAATATACCTTGAGCCACTCCTTTGTATTAAGCCATGCATGTAGTATATTAGCTGCATTCTGTGCATGACTTGCTGAGTACCAAGTACTCACCCTTGCCACCATGCAACACCAGTTGAGGAGGAGACAATACCAGCTTTGGAGGAGGAGCTCCAAGAGGATCTGTCTACTTAGGAAGCGGGCCCAGTCAGTTGCCTGTGGTATACTGGATGGCGCCACGAAGTTATTTGATTTTCCGCTGCTATTATTTCTCTCTGAATAAGTTTCGCCCTGCGAGGCATATATTTGTAACTTGACCATAAGGTCGTGTAACCAGTTTGGGTATTTAAATAAAAGTACTTCATTAGTATCGAGTGGTATGATTGTGATATTTACCGATGTTAAGACTGTGTGCACTAGCGTGTTCCTGGACTAGTGCTGAATACACAGAGGGTCCGGATTTGCAAATTCGGGGTCCCGACAGGGGTGGTATCAGAGCCATATTGACCGTTGGCTCAACCCTAGCTAGAATGGTCGTAGTGAGGATAAAACCTATTTTCTAAAGCTAAAAATTTGTCAAGATAAGAAATGACATCTCGACTTACCCCTTCTCTCTTTCCTTGTCTCTTGCTGAATATTCCCTTACCTTGTCACGATTTAAAAATTTTGAGTTCTTACGAGAGCACTCTTGTGACAGATGGAGGGAGAGTTCAACTACGTTGATCTGGAGGTTGGTCACGCCGCGGAACTTTGGCATATGCTTCAGACTCTCGGAGATTTTGAGAAGCCGCAATACCAAGTGGAAGTGATCAGACAAGCAGGATTGATCAAGGCTTGTGACGTGAAGATTGAGGTACCTGCTAGGAAGAAGGGCCCAGGCAATCGCCCGATACACTTCACTGCCAGGAGGTCTACAATGCAGATGGGTATCCAAGAAGTATCACGACGAGCAATGCGGCACATTACCCGTATCTACGCCAGAGAGTTGGAGAGCACGGTGTTCCGTTATCACCCGCGCAGAAATAACCTTCTTGATCCGAAGGCGATTCAGGATGAGGATGCCATGGTTACACAGTTGGCACGACTTGTTGTCGCCCAGGAGGATGTACTCGATGATACAAGCAAGGAGCTACAGAAGGCCCGCAAGGAGATCACGACAGAGAAGAACAGATGGCGGGAAGCTCAAGAGCATGTGTCACACCTTCTGCGAAGGATTGACAAGTTGGAGATGGCTTTGTACGGACCAGAACCAGAGCCAGTACTCGAGCTACACGAGCCAGATCCGGATGAGTCAGATCTCGATGAGGACACTGCTTCTTCGACTACCACAGATGACACAGTTGCGGGACATGGCAATCATTTCGCGCCTATGCCGCAGCATCCGTACCCAGGCCGTGGAGGTTTTCTCGATGAGTGAACGTAGGTTTTATAGTGAGACTCCTTCGCCGAGTCGCGTCATGGAATAAAGAGTCACCCCTTTAGGCGTTAGACTCCAGTGTTAGTTCGATTTGGATTTTCATTGTTTGCTGAGTGTGCAGTATGTGTTGCAAGGCCCTTAGGCATTGTAAGCAACCATACCAAGTTATTGATATCATTAGTTAATAAAGTTGGACCTTAAAGTTACACCTTTCGCCCCGCATAAGTTCCATATTACTTTTCTATTCTTGATTCCCCCTCATCTCTAAAACTTAGAACAAATCGACAGATGGTGAATACCCGCGGAAACTTTGGAAGTAATGGAAGTGGTTCTCGCCCAGCAGAAAAACCCAATGATGGAGCACCAAGACCGCTTGATTGATATGCAGAATTTTGGAGCATTTCTTGCTGCTCAGACTCGATTGATGCATGCTATGATGCAACAGATGCAAAACGTCCTTTGCTCAGGCCACAGCTAATCAAGTCAATCAGGGACAACGCCAGAATACAAGACTGTCAGAGTTTATGAGAACTCACCCACCCACTTTCACCGGGAATGCCAATCCATTGGAGGCCGATGATTGGTTAAGGTCAATTGAGAGGAAGCTACACATAGCTCAATGTATAGGAAATGAGAAGGTACTCTACGCTTCTCATCAGTTGGAAGGAACAAATTACCGAATGGTGGGAGAACTTCGTGCCACGCAAGAGAACCCTCAAGATATCACTTGGGAAGAGTTCACACCTGCATTCCGTCAAGATCACGTGCCGAAGGAATCATGGACCTTAAGAAGGAGGAGTTCAGAGCATCAAGCAAGGTAATCACCGGTGGCCGACTACGAACAAGTTCACACAGCCTAGCACGCCACGCACTGAGGATGTAGCGACAGATAAAGCTGCATACCTCGCTTCATGAAGGGACTTAACTCAGGACTACAAGTAGGACTGGTCACCCACACCTTCCCAGATTTCCAAGAATTGGTGAATAAGGTGCTTATTCTTGAGGACAAGCGCAAGGAACTGGATGAGAACAGGAAGCGCAGGATGCAACAGCAGGGATCACGCCAGGGAACGCAATGGCGTCGAGAGTTGCACCAAATCAATTTTTCGATTCCAGCCACAGAATGCTACAAGGACACCATCACCAAAGACCAAGACCCGCCAATCGTAACTACTGCACTGCCCCGCTAGAAACGCCGCTCCAGTGCAATGCAAGGAATGAAGTGAGACGCCGCTACAATCGCAACGAGCCAGGACATTTTGCCAACATTGTCCAAAGAAGACAGCAGAGTGACCCCGCTCGCTTTAACTTGGGAACCACCTCAGCAAGGACGCCAAAGACCGGAACCACATCCTGCACCGTGGTGAGAGGCCGAGTCAACCATGTCACCGCAGATGCACTGCAGAATGCTACGGACGTCGTACTGGGTAAGTTACTTGTTAACTCAGTACCTGCAACAGTTTTGTTTGACTCTAGAGCTTCGCATTCGTTTGTTTCGCAAGGCTTTGCTGCTAGAAACGATTTGGGGATTGCAAGACTTAAGTGCATGCTTTTAGTTCAAACCCCTGGTTTCGAACTCCGAACGAAAGTAGGATGTTCCGGGGTGAGAATACTAATAGATGGAATAGAGTTCCTAGCGAACCTTATTATTTTGGAGACCCAGACCTTAGACGTTATTTTGGGAATGGACTGGTTATCCAAGCACAAGGCCGTATTGGATTGTGGACGAAGGACTATCTCAGTTGAGAGCCCGTGTGGAAAGAAAGTGGAATTTCAAGCTACTGCCGTTAGAGAAGGACAGTTGATGGTTAACAGTACCAAGACAATCAGCATAGAGGATGTCTTAGTAGTAAATGAGTACCCAGATGTTTTTCCCGAAGATCTACCTGGTATGCCACCAGACAGGGACATAGAGTTTGTGATAGAGCTTGTACCTGGTACAGCACCAATAGCAAAGAGACCCTATCGGATGTCCACCGAGGAGTTGGTAGAGATGAAGAAACAGCTTGAAGAGCTAATGGAGAAAGGATTTATCAGACCGAGTTTGTCGCCGTGGGGAGCACCAGTTTTGTTTGTCAAGAAGAAGGACGGGAGTTTCAGGATGTGCATCGACTATCGTGCACTCAATGAAGTCACCGTGAAGAATAAGTACCCGTTACCCAGGATTGATGATTTGTTTGATCACCGAGAGGAGCCGGAGTTTTCTCCAAGATTGATCCGAGATCGGGATACCATCAATCGAAGATCCGATCGTAAGATATCCTAAAATCGCATTCTCGTCAAGATATGGACATTACGAGTTCTGATTATGTCCTTTGGATCGATTTAATGCGCCAAAGATATTTCATGAATATGATGAATAAGGTGTTCATGGAATATTTGGACAAGTTTGTCGTCATGTTCATAGATGATATCCTAATCTACTCCAAGACAGAGGATGAACATGCCGAACACTTGAGGCGAGTTTTGGAAAAGCTAAGGGAACAGCAACTCTTCGCCAAGTTCAGCAAGTGTGATTTTTGGAAGGACAAGGTAGAATTCCTCGGACATGTAATGACCGCAGAAGGAGTCGCCGTAGATCCAAGCAAGGTAGAAGCTGTGTTACATTGGGAGCAGCCGAAGATCGTGACCCAGATCCGGAGTTTCCTTGGAATGACTGGGTACTACCGCCGTTTCATTGAAGGCTTTTCGACAATTGCGAAACCTCTTACGCAATTGCTGAAAAAGGAGAAGAAGTTTGCATGGACGTCAGGATGTGAGAAAGGATTTCAGGAGCTGAAAAAGTGATTGACATCAGCACCGGTGTTAGTTCTACCGGATGTTGCTCAAAGCTTTGATATTTATTGTGACGCATCGCGCCAAGGACTTGGATGTGTCTTTGTCACGAGAATGGAAAGGTCGTCGCTTATGCATCAAGGCAGTTGAGGCTGCATGAGGAGAATTATCCGACGCATGACCTAGAGTTAGCTGCCGTAGTGCATGCCTTGAAGATATGGCGTCACTATCTGATCGGGAACAGATGTGAAGTGTATACGGATCATAAGAGCCATAAATACATATTCACCCAGTCGGATCTGAACATGAGGCAGAGGAGATGGTTAGAGTTGATCAAGGACTACAATGTTGGAATCCATTACCATCCTAGAAAGGCCAACGTAGTAGCCGATGCTCTGAGTCGGAAAAGCCATACTGTGAGCATGTTGCTAGCCACAAGTCAGGATGAGCTATGTGAGGATTTCCAGAGAATGAAGATTGAGGTGGTACCTAGCGGATTCTTGGCCACATTGGAGGTAAAGTCTACCCTAGAGGATCAGATCCGGGAAGGACAGAAGGATGATGACAAGATCCGCAGGATTAAGTCCATCAAGGAGGAAGGCAAGGCAGAGGACTTCAAGTTGGATGAGCAAGGCACGTTATGGATGAAGGATCGCATTTGTGTGCCCAACAAGAAGGAATTAAAGCAACTGATTTTGGAGGAAGCCCATGACTCCAAGTACTCAATTCATCCTAGAAGCGCCAAAATGTATCAGGATTTGAAGGAAAGATTCTGGTGGCCGAGCATGAAGCGTGAAGTTGCCGAGCATGTTGCATTGTGCGATGTATGCCAGAGAGTCAAGGCAATGCATCAGAGACCAGCAGGGATTACTACAATTGAAAATACTCGAGTGGAAGTGGGAGGAAATCGGAATGGATTTCATTACCGGTTTGCCTAAGACTCAAGGAGGTTATGACTCCATATGGGTTATAGTGGATCGTTTGACCAAAGTAGCCCATTTTATCCCCGTGAAGACCACCTACTCGGGAGATAAGTTAGCAGAGTTGTATATGTTCAGGATCGTCTGTTTGCACGGAGTGCCAAAGAGGATTGTATCGGACAGAGGTACCCAATTCACCTCAAGGTTTTGGAATAAGTTGCATGAAGCCATGGGAACCCGTTTAAACTTCAGTACAGCTTATCATCCACAGACGGATGGACAGACCGAAAGGGTCAACCAGATTCTGGAGGATATGTTAAGAGCGTGTGCATTGGCTTATGCTACCTCTTGGGATAAGAGTTTGCCATATGCCGAGTTTAGTTACAATAATAGCTACCAGGCTAGTTTACAGATGTCACCTTTTGAGGCACTGTATGGGTCGACCTGTCGGACGCCATTGAACTGGAATGAGACAGGTGAACGCCGTGTCTTTGGGCCAGATATTCTTCAAGAAGCTGAAGAACAGATTGCCATGATCAGGGAGAGATTGAAGATAGCCCAATCACGACAGAAGAGTTATGCTGACAACCGTCGCCGAGACTTGAGTTTTGAACCAGAAGATTTTGTATACCTCAGAGTTACGCCTCTTAGGGGAGTTAAGAGGTTCCATACCAAAGGGAAACTTGCACCCCGTTATGTTGGACCATTTAAGATTTTGAGTCGCAGAGGCGAAGTTGCTTATCAGCTGGAGTTGCCGCAGTCGTTAGCAGGAGTACATGACGTATTCCATGTGTCCCAGTTGAAGAAGTGTCTCCGAGTTCCTGAGGAACAGACACCGCTAGAGTCAATTGAGTTGCAAGAAGATTTGACTTACAAGGAGCATCCCGTGAGGATTCTAGACACAATGGATCGAGAAACTAGAAACAAGTCAACCCGTTTCTGTAGAGTTCAGTGGAACAACCATGCAGAGAGCGAAGCGACTTGGGAGCGCGAAGAGGATTTGAAGAAAGAGTTTCCAAGCCTATTCTGTAGTGAGCCCTGAATCTCGGGGACGAGATTCTATTAAGGGGGGGAGGTTTGTAACACCCCAAAATTTTGCTTTTCTTAAATTCATGTGTGATATGGCACTTTGGTGAATTTTTGGAATTTTCTGGAATTTATTTGGATTTATTTGGAATTTATTTGAATTTATTCCATTTTGAAATAATTAAAGAATTTAATTTTGCAAATAAAATTTTGTTGGAAATATTTTATTTGAGTCCCAAATACCCTAAAATATTTTCCAGAATTTTTCTGGAATTTTTCTCGAGTATTTTGCTATTTTTAATGAATTAAATGAATTCTTGGAAATTATTTTAAATATTAAATCATTGGAAA
Source organism: Rhipidocladum racemiflorum (assembly GCA_036346355.1). Lineage (NCBI taxonomy): Eukaryota > Viridiplantae > Streptophyta > Magnoliopsida > Poales > Poaceae > Rhipidocladum > Rhipidocladum racemiflorum. Next base: position 75,599,517 of record CM070571.1, read on the forward strand.
ATCAAACCGAAGCCTACATCTTGTTCATCCGATCGAGCCCGAGTCGACTCGAGTTCGAGTCCGACTCGAGCCCGACCGCGCTGCGTGGTCAAGCCAAACCCATTTCATTGGAACCCTGCGTGATCGTTGGATCTTGATCCAACGGCCACGATTGAGCCAAATCACCGAGCCCGAGCCCGACCGAGCCCGGCTACTCGAGAGTCCGACCGGACCCAAACTCGCGCACCGTTGGATCTCGATCCAACGCAGGCGCTGCGTGCCATGTCACCCTACGTGTCGCCGCCGGACTCGCGCGCGGAGAGGACCTCGGATTCCGCGCGTTTCACGGACGCCCAGGGCCCTATTTATTGCGCCGCCACCCGTGTCGGGATCGCCGCTTCATTGCGCACCCGTAGCCCTAGATAACGTCGCCTGAGCTGCCGCCGTTGAGCCGCAATCGTTCGCCGGAGTTGCCTCTTTCCTCCGCCGTGGTTTTTTGCCGATTGCGGCCATCTCCGTCGTCCTCCGCCGCCGCTGTGCCCAGATCCGGACTCCTCGCGTCGAGGCGCACCCGGAGCTACCTCTCACTTCGCCGGAGGGCCCCGCAACGCCGTTGCCGTGGTCGCCGTCCTCGACTCCGGTAAGCCAGCGTCGCCGCAAGCCATCGCCGTCGTTCGAGCTCCACCAGCCGTCCGATCGCCATCCAACGGTCCAGATCACGCCACGTCACCCCGGTGAGTTTCCACGTTGAAAATCCTAGATCCAATCTCAGCCGTTAGATCTAGATCCAACGGTCCAGATCAAACGCGTTAACCCAAACGCGTGAGACTCAGATCTAATCTGGGCCGTTGAATTTCAAATCAACGGCCGAGATTGCGCCACGCGTCCGGGGAGGCTGACCGTCGCGGTCAGCGCAGCCCACGCGCGCGTGCATGTGACGCTGACACGCGGGGCCCGCATGTCAGCGGCCCGGCCAAACTGCACCATGACGTCACGCTGACGTCATGGCGGGCCCGCATGTCGGGCCGTCCCAGCCTAAGCGCCGACGCCAAGAATGACGTCACGCCGGGTCCCACTGCTGGCCGTGGTGAGTCCCGCCGACGCCGGTGACGTCACCCGAGGGGACCCACCTGTCAGTCTCACGTGGAGCCGTGGACCGAGTCCACGGTAGACCCAAACCGAGCGTGGACCGAGTCCATGGACGGTGACGTCGACCAACCAATCGAGGTCGACACGTGTCCAGCCGACGCAATAAATGATTTTCCGAAAAAGAAAATGATTTAATAATTCGGTTTAATAATTGATTTGAATTTCAAAACTTCAAACGCTTATAACTTTTATGCTTTCAACTCCGATTTGAGTGATTCAAATTTCTAAATTTGTATAAAATTGAGACCTACCTAAATATGAATTTTATTTAATTTTTGGACTAAAGTTTTTCTCTGTAAAATTATTTAATTGATTATTTAAACTTTAAATAATCATAACTTTTGCATTTTAACTCCAAATTTGACGATTCCAGTTTCTAAAAATTCATAAAATTATGTTCTCTCTGTTTATGGATTTTATTTGGATGTTTGGACACTTTTTGCCTATTGTTTATTTGTGTATTTGCTATTTGCACGCTTTACGAGTAGACGTTGAAGTGCCGGAAGGATTTAAAGGAGAAGTATTGACTCAGGATCCAACTCAAGACCAAGAGCAAGTACTTTTTAAAGGCAAGTTGTGCTTTGACCATGTTGATCCTATTTCGAAATCTATTTTGATTTAACCTATTGCATGCTAGTTCAATTAGAAAATACTTTATTTAAATTTGGGGAATTAGATAAATACCAAATTGCTGTATGACACCTTGATTACTTAAGTATGTGCCATGACCCCTTGTCACCCTAGTTGTGGATTACTAGTTGGACATTACTAAAATTGCCAACATGGGTTTAGATCGTTGTAGTAAACTGCTTAGACCTGCTACGTGCTCATGACATGATTTTGGACAAACAAATGTTAATATTGACTTAATGATATATTGAACCTGTTTTGGAAAGGTATCATGTGATGTTGATGGCACGTGGTGCATGGTAATCAACTGGGGTTTGATAAATAGTTTTTCGACCGGGGCATGTGGCAACAATAATCAGGTGGGCCAGTTGTGGCATTGGGGATGTTGATTTGGTTCTTCGGGTAGTCTTGCCCTGGTCACCCTAAGGACTTAACCTTGCAAGCCTTTGAACTGGGTCTAACGTGCAACCACATGTCTGTAATGGGACGGACCTAGTTGACTAAGTTGCTAATAACGTACCTGTGGGACCTCAGGAGGTCAACTACACCCTTTGTGTAAGTTGTACGGGAGGCGCATCGGAAGTGAGGCCAGGTACCCATCTAACGGTTGATTGGCCTAAACTTCGCCTTAGCTAAGGGAAGGGTTAGTGTGCAATAACCGGGGAGGACCACTTGTATTGTTAGAAGTTTCCGAAAGACTTTGTTACGGGAACTCGCCTTTGTGATGTTTGACTGTATCTTGTGGGTAAAGTGCATAACCTCTGCGGAGTGTAGAATCTATTCGAATAGCCGTGTCCGCGGTATTGGACATCGCTCGGGAATTACAGTCAAGGGTTAGTTTTTCTCAAAAATAACTTGGTTTGGAAAGGTTGGGTTGGATTAATAATGATGTTGATGGAAATGTGGATTAGGATGGCAAAGATGTTTGTTAAACTCCTTGAAAAGTTATCTATGCTTTACTTGTTTCTACTGCTTTCGAATCTACTTATATTACTTGTCAAATGCTGTTTACTGCAAATATACTGTCGACGATCTGTTTCGCCGGCAATGAGATTTGTGATTCTAGGGGATTTGTGCGGGATCTGAGCTTGATGGTAACACAGGATGCGAGGGCAATCTGTTTTAGACAGGTTCGGGCTCTCTCGGAGGAGATAATACCCTAGTCCTGTGTTCTTGGATGTATTGTCTCTCTTTCTCTTGTTTCTCCCTCCTCCCCTTATATCTTGGGGAGAATACATGATAGTTGGGCGCCACTGCCCTGAACATGGTGGCACGAACGACATGTCCCTTGTCCTTATCCGCCTTCACGCCTACGCCCCGGAGAGGTGGTTATGCTTTCTCCGACCCACGCTGCCGCCTTGTCGTTCCAGCTTCCGCAGCCTCTGGCGATGTCGGACCGCATGCCTCGTCCCTGGCGGGTTGTTAGGCGGGCACGAAGCTTCCGTGAAGGATCGGGAGTTGTCTTGGGGAGCAAGTCGAAGGTCTCCTCTGGGCCCCGTTGCGCGCCGGGCTTTGGGCTTTACATTCCGCTGTCGAGGCCCGGTCAGTGTAGGCCCCTCTTGTGGGGCCCTGTCTCTGACATCCCACAGCAGCCCCCAAGTGCTTTAGGATCGACTTTCCGTCCCTTGCCTGTCATGAGGATTATGCGGAGAGAGATCATAAAGAACTTGTAGTATGAAGCCACCGTGGTTAGTTAGCTCAGGGTCGAGTGGTACCGCGCCCATTTACGGTGCTGCAACCGGCCTGTCGCTCGGTTGACCCTCATGGGGCGTACCTTGGTCTTTTTGGCTCATGGCCGAGTGGTACCCGCGCCCGTTTACGGTGCGCGGCAACCGGCTTGTCGCTCGGCTGACCCTCATGGGGCGTACCTTGTTCTTTTTGGCTCGGGGCCGAGTGGTACCCGCGCCCGTTTACGGTCTTGTGACAACCGGCTTGTCGCTCGGTGACCCTCATGGGGCGTACCTTGTTCTTTTGGCTCGGGTCGAGTGGTACCGCGCCCGTTCTGATCTTGTGACAGCCCAGAATCGGCTTGTCGCTCTACCGACCCTCATGGGGCATACCTTGTTCTTTTTGGCTCGGGTCGAGTGGTACCGCGCCCGTTCTGATCTTGTGACAGCGGCGGCTGTAGCTCGGATGACCCTCATGGGGCATACCTTGTTCTTTTTGGCTCGGGGCCGAGTGGTACCCGCGCCCGTTTACGGTGCGTGGCAACCGGCTTGTAGCTCGGCTGACCCTCATGGGGCATACCTTGTTCTTTTTGGCTCGGGGCCGGGGCGGTACCCGCGCCCGTTTACGGCGCGCGGCAACCGGCTTGTCGCTCGGTTGACCCTCATGGGGCATACCTTGGTCATACAGAGTAATGCCTGTTCGCCATTTACAAGATCGCTTTAGACCCTCATGGGGCGCATTCTCAAGACCGTGTTGGTTGTAGATCCTCCCGCGACACCCAATCGCTTTGTGAGACAAATGACCAGCAATTGACCCCAAATTATGGGGTGTGCCGTCAGAGGATGTTCGGAAAGTGCCCAGCCCCAAGCTTCCGTGGCGGCGGCGCTCAGCCCGTCATGGGGCGACTTTTTCCCAAACCGGACCAGATTTGACACTGGCGCGCTTTTGCGCGACGCAGCCTATTGGCCCGGCCATGGGGCGTGCCTGGATCTCGCCCAGACTGAACAGAGGGCCCTCGTTTCTTCCCACCGTAGGTGGAAATTGGGGCCCATTTCTTATAAGTCGGAAGGACCCTCGTTGGAGCAACGGCCTCCTCGCACCTTCTCCACCACGGCTGCGAAACCTTCAAACCTTCCTTGGCGATTTAGGGTTTCTGATTTCGCGCCCTTGGCTTGCGGCGGTTCTTTCCTCCAGGTCTTCTTCTTCGCCATGTCGTCTTCCTCGTCATCGGAGGGTAGCACCGACCCTGCGACGGTAGGGTGGGAGACTTCCATCACGACGATGTCCCGCTTGGAGGGGATGGTTGCCGCCGGCGTCCTCCCTCCGCTGGAGTTGATCTCCGCTCGCCCCGCCGCAGGTGACCCTTACCCCACACCTCTAGAGAATGAGATTGTGAAATCATGTGCTGAAAAATTGGCTTTGAACTGAAAAATTAACTTAGATTTGAATTTGCAAAATGTGTTTGTTCATGTGTTTTGACAATTTGACAAGAAACAGTAAGTTACGCATTAGCGCCGGACAAAGTTCTCAAGAAACAGTAAGTTTCCCATCTGCGACGGACAGTGTTTTTGGGTCTGTTGTGAACATGTTTTTGAGCCCATGACCGAAGTCATTTTCACATGTACAACGGACAGTTTTTCTTGGTCCGTTGTGAACAAGCTTTTTCGGTTTGGATAATTTCTTGGAAACCAAGATTTTCACATGTACAACGGACTAATTCTTTTTGTCCGTCGTGAATGAACTTTTTCTAGGGTTTTACTTTTGTGAAACCGAGCGTGGCACGTTTGCGCCGGACAAGCTTCTGGGGTCCGTTGTGAACTTGTTTTGAGCTCATGACAGAAGCCATTTTTGCATGTACAACGGACCAACTTTGTTTGTCCGTTGTGAACGTGTTTTTCCGCGTTTGGTTGGCTTCTTGGACAGAAACTTTTCCTTATACAACGGACCAACTTTGTTTGTCCGTCGTGAATGCGCTTTCGCTCAATTAGGGTTTTGAGCGATTTGGATTTGAATTTTGAATGTGAATTTGAAATTTGTAATGATTTCATGATGCTTCTTTTGAAGTGGACTTTATGCAATACTCATGTGAGTAGTTGCATGGATTGACATTGAGTCAAGTCGTGGACTTGTGCTCGGATTTGTTTTGTGGTTTGTTCATGTGCAGTTATTGCTCAAAGACGAATGTGGTCGATGACGGGACCGGAACTAGGTTCATGGAGGAGCTGAGGTTCGGGACTAGGTTCAGGGAGGAACTGAGGTCTTGGTGGTCAAGGATGTCATGCGGGACGTTCGGGCTAAGAGAATGGTGCACATGAAGAATGGTTAGTCACGTGAGAATGGCAGGAGGTCATTCGCGTGCAAAGTGTTAGTCACGTGAGTATGGCAGGTGGCCATACGCGTGCAAAGTGTTAGTCACGTGAGTATGGTAGGGTTGCCATACGCGTGCAAGAGTTGTACTCGGCCTGGTTGGGCCAAGTAGAGTTGAGTTGGATACGGATTCCTTCTAGGGAATAGGAATCGTATTCAGAACTCCTTGTGGGTTGGTGCTTTAAATAGGAGGGGTGTCTCCTGTTGAAGGGCATCCAACCAAGTAGAGCTGAGCGCATCAAGCTTTGAGCTTGGTTTTAGGGTTTGTACTCTTTTGATGAGAGTATTTTAGACAAGAAATAAAGATCAATTCTTCCAAGATTTTTGCGTGCTACAGTAACCACGTCGCTACAGTATTTTCTGTTTTGGTTCTTGTTTGCATGCTTGTTCTAGTTCTAGATTGGTTTTTGTTCTTCAAGTTTTATCTTGATTTGATCCATCAAAAACCTCTCTAGGGTATTGATCTAGTGTTTCTCAAAGTCTAGTTGATCAATCTTTTGTCGTTCTTGTTTAATCTTGAAGTTTTGATTAGATTGATTCTCGTCAAGTTCTGGATCAGCAAGCTTGCGAAGCTCATAACTTTTGATCCGTAAGTCCGATCGAGCTGATTCTTTTTGGTTTCGATTCGTATTGGAATCTAGTTTCTTGTGTCCAAATTTCAGATCGTTTCGATGGTTGGATCTCCGGGAATTCTCGTTTTATCAAACCTCTGTCATTCTGTTTTTGTCGAAAACGAGGCAATTATTTGGTTCTGCTTTGGGGTGAACTTTTAATAGGTCAAGAATTTGGTTTTAGCTTCCGCACAATCATTCACCCCCTCTGATTGCTATATTCGTATACTTCGATCCTACAAGTGGTATCAGAGCAAGGTTTCTCTAATCTATCTTAACCGGTGATTAGATCAATGGATCGTTATTCGACAAAACCATGTGTGTTCGATGGTGTTGATTTTCAGTTTTGGAAGGCCAAGATGGAGGCGTTCATCCAAGCACAGGGCTTCACAATTTGGGAGAAGGTCTACAAGCCATATGAAGTCCCTGCAAACGACAACGTCAACGACGCCAATCGTGCACATGTTGAAGCAAATAGCAAGGCGCGCAACTTGATCATCCAAGGCTTGGGATGCAGCGACTTTGATCGTGTGGTTCATCTTCGATCCGCATATGAGGTATGGAAATCTCTTTGTGATTACCATGAGGGTTCTAACATCACAAAGAGGTTCGCCAAGATATTTACAAAAAGAATACATGCGTTTTGAGATGAAACCTAGTGAATCAGTAGATGACTTCTTTGCACGTTTCAATAAAATTCTTAGCAATCTACGTCCGTTGGAGTTAGCTACACCGATGCTGAAAATGCTCGACAATTGCTTAGTGCTTTGGACATGTCGAGTGTGGGAGATGAAAGTAACATCTATACAAGAATCTACTACCATGAGCACACTCACATTAGATGTTCTTTACTCTAAGTTGAAAACTCATGAGTTGGATGTTCTTGCCAGGAAGGGTAACATTAAATCAATTGCTTTGATCTCTAACCCTAACATGTCAAATGCAAATTCTTCTTCTAGCTTTGCCTTGTCTTCCATGTCTTCTTTAACAGATGAGCAACTTGAAGAGTTTCTGAAGAAGATCTCGCACTACTCTCTTCTCGCTTTAACAAAGCTTTGCGAATGTGAGAATGAGAAAGAGAGGTGGTCCTCCAAGATGCTATGAGTGTGGTGACCTCAACCATATTCGCACAAATTGTCCTAAGCTTGCAGGAAAAACATCAAAGGAGGAGAAGGACAACGAAAGGAATGAGAAGAAAAGGTTCTCGTCAAATGATAGGAAGAAGAAGAGCTTCATCAACCGCAAGGTGGTTCACCGAGTTCTTTCCGCTCTTGAACAAGTCAATTTGAGCGATGTGGACTCGGAGAGCAGCGAAGATGATGCAACTCCAAGCAAGCATGATTTGATAGGATTATGTCTCATGGCAAGCAAAGAAGGATAGCTTTACCGAGGACGACCACGACAAATGACTTCAATGAGGTAGATCCTCTTATGATGAATTAGCTATTGCTGTTGCTCGTCTTGGAAAATTGCTTGACAAACGTGATAAGAAAATTAAGAAACATGATTTCATTATTGAATCATTGAATGCTGAAATTGCTAGACTTAAGACTTTGATTCCTAGTGATGATACTTGCAAATCATGTGACTTAATTTACAATGAGCTCACCTTGCTTAGGAAAGAACATGCTCTTTTGTTGCATCTAAATGAGAAAATGAGAAACATGTTGTACATGCTAGCTGTTCCAATCGATGATTTGCATAGTTCAACTTCTTGTTCTAAATGCTCAACTCTTGAATTAAAATTGAAAGATGCAAATGCTAGGGTTTCTCAATTAATCGATAATTTGCTTTCACATGAAATTCTCTCATGCTCAACTTGTCGCAAACAAAAGGAAAAGTAGATGTTCCTGCAATAATTGTTTAACTCTTGCTAAGAAAGTTGATTACTTGCAAAATTCTTTGGAACGCTTTCACTAATGGCAAGAAGAAGTTGAACATGATTTTGGATCAATCTAAGGTTAGCACAAACAAAAGAGGTTTAGGTTTTGATCCTTATGCCACATATGAAACTAAACCTCAGACCGTTGTTCAGGCTCCTTGCAAAATTGAGTTATCTAATGAGCCTAAGAAAATTGCTTTTCAATCTGCTGGTTTTTTATCTTCTACTATGATGAATGCAAAATGTGCTTTTCTTGTTAAAGCTAAACATCATGTCAAGTACACTTGCACTCATTGTGGTAGAGATGGACACTTAGTAGATTTTGCTTTAGACTAGCCAAACAAAGAAAAGAAGGAAAGAACTAAGGCTAGGTCAAATTTCAGCAAAGCACATTTTTATGCGCCTAGAGTGATGAAAACACCTTCTGCTCCTAGAAACATGGGAAAAGGCAAATCTGATTTTGTGCATAAAAATTATCGTGTTGTACCCATCTTGTTGTGCGTCGTGTGTCTCAAGATCGGATTCCCAAAAATCTCATTCCTAACCCCAAGATCGAGACCTCGACATGTTTTGCTATGTAGGCTTCTCGCGAGGAAGGAGAACATATGGCTAGTGGATTAGGATGCTCACGCCACATGTCCGGTAATAAGAATTGGTTCTCCTCCTCACTCGTGCATCTCGTCTTGAAAGTGTTACTTTTGGAGATGCTTCTTCCTCTTCTGTTGTGGCAAAAGGTACAATAAAGGTAAGTGACAAGTTTATGTTCAAAGATGTGGCTCTTGTTGAAAATTTGAAATATAACTTGCTTTCTGTCTCACAAATGCTTGATGAAGATCTTGAGATAAGCTTTAAGAAAAATGAATGCAAAGTGCTAGATGCTTCAGGTGATCTTGTGTTCAAAATTTCTCGTTTTGGAAGAGTCTTTAAAGCTGATTTTGATGCATCACCTTCTTCTAAGCATAGGTGTCTAATCGCCAATGTTTCTAAAGATTTATTCTTTTGGCATCGTAGACTTGGTCATGTTGGTTTTGATCATCTTACTCGTATAAGTGGTTTAGATCTTATACGTGGCTTGCCTAAGCTTAAGAGTGATAGCAATCTAGTATGTTCTTCTTGTAGACATGGTAAGATGATTGCAGGTTCACATCCACCTCTTACCATGGTGATGACAAACGCTCCAGACAGCTTCTACATCTTGATACAATTGGACCATCTCGAGTTCAATCCTTTGGAGGCAAATGGTATGTGCTTGTGATTGTTGATGATTTTTCTAGATACTCTTGGGTATACTTTATGGCATCTAAGGATGAGGCTTTTAGTCATTTTAGAAGTCTTGTTCTTAGGCTTTCTATTGATCATCCAGGAGCTCTCAAAGCTATTAGAAGTGATAATGGAATTGAATTCAAAAATGCTTCTTTTAATCACTTTTGTCTTGAAAAGGAATTGATCATCAATTTTCATCACCTAGAGTGCCTCAACAGAATGGTGTAGTTGAAAGGAAAACAGAACATTGGTTGAGATGGCTAGAACCATGTTAGATGAACATCACACTCCTAGGAACTTTTGGGCTGAAGCTATTTCAATCGCTTGTTATGTTTCAAACCGTGTGTTTTTGAGATCAAAATTGGGTAAGACTCCATATGAGCTTCGGTTTGGACATAGACCTTCTGCTTTCTCACTTTCGAGTTTTTGGATGCAAATGCTTTGTCTTGAAATCTGGAAATCTTGATAAATTTGAAGCTAGATCAATGGATGGTTTTTTCTTGGATATCCTGCTTCATACTGTGGCTATCGTGTGCTTGTTTTGGAGACTAACAAAATTGTGGAAACTTGTGAAGTTACTTTTGATGAGGCTAGTCCAGGCACTAGTCCAAGTAATGCAGTCTGACGCATATACATTCGTGGGGAGAAAATCTTTGAAGATAATGATGATGTTGAAGATGAGGTCTTGACTATTTCTAATGCACAACAAGGCTGTAGCACCTTTGGCACCTACTACTACATCACCTACTGACTAACCATCCTCAAGCTACAACATCATCTGTACATGCTGAAAATGAAGAAGGAGAAGGAGAAGTCTCAAAAGCCAATGCTCCCTTGTACATTCAAAAATGCATCCATCTGAACAAATGATTGGAGACCTAAATGAGAGAGTCACTCGATCCAGGTTTATTCATTCTCGACACTCATGCTCATTCCGCTTTAGTTGCTTCTTTTGAACCCAAAGATATATCTCATGCATTATCTCGACGAATCTTGGATCAATGCCATGCATGAAGAAATAGAGAATTTTGAACGAAATAAAGTTTGGAAACTTGTCTCACCTCCTCCAGATTTTAATGTTATTGGAACTAGATGGGTTTTCAAAAATAAACAAAGTGAGGATGGTGTTGTTGTTAGAAACAAGGCTAGATTGGTTGCTCAAGGTTACACTCAAATTGAAGGCTTAGATTTTGATGAAACCTTTGCTCCTGTTGCTAGAATTGAAGCCATTAGAATCCTTTTAGCTTTTGCTGCATCCAAAGGTTTCAAATTGTATCAAATGGATGTGAAAAGTGCTTTTCTTAATGGCTACATAAATGAGGAGGTTTATGTCAAGCAACCACCTGGTTTTGAAAATCCAAAGTTTCCAAATCATGTGTTCAAACTATCAAAAGCTTTGTATGGTTTGAAACAAGCACCTAGAGCATGGTATGATAGGCTAAAACCTTTTACTTGAAAAGGCTTTTAATGGGAAAGGTTGACAAAACTCTCTTTTTACTCAAGCAAGGCAATGATCAACTATTCGCTCAGATTTATGTTGATGATATTATCTTTGGTGGTTCATCTCATGTTTTAGTGTCTGAGTTTTGAAACAATGAGGAAGGAGTTTGAGATGAGTATGATGGGTGAGTTGACATACTTTTTGGGATTTCAAATCAAGCAAACGAAGGATGGTACTTTTGTGCATCAAAGCAAATATACAAGAGACTTGCTACATCGTTTTGGGATGGAAAGCGACAAGCCGATCATGACACCCATGGAGAGCACTTGCGCACTTGACCCTCGATGAAGATGGTGAGCCGGTTGATCAAAAGGAATATAGAAGCATGATAGGTTCACTTTTGTACCTCAACGCATCAAGGCCGGATATACAATTTCTTTGTGTGCTTGTGTGCTCGTTTTCAAGCTTCCCCACGTGCTTCACATCGACAAGTTTGTCAAAAGGATTTTCAGGTATCTTCATGGAACTCAAGATTTTGGCATTTGGCTTTCTGCTTCCTCATGCATTAGTTTGAGATCTTTTACGATGCTGATTTTGGAGGATGTAGAATTGATAGGAAGAGCACTTCTGGTTCATGTCACTTCTTGGGAAATTCTCTCATTGCATGGTCATCTAGAAAGCAATCTTACATTGCACAATCAAGCTCGAATCTGAATATGTGGTCTTTGCTAGTTGTTGTTCTCAAATTCTTTGGATAGTAGCTACACTTAAAGATTATGGGGTTAATTTGGATAGTGTTCCTCTTTTGTGTGATAACACTAGTGCAATTTGCATTGCTAAGAACCCCGTGCAACACTCTAGAACAAAACACATTGACATCAGATTTCACTTTCTTAGAGATCATGTTGAAAAAGGCAACATTGTGCTTCATCATGTGGATACTGAACATCAATTGGCAGACATTTTCACAAAACCTTTGTCTTCTTCTCGTTTTGCTTTTATTCGGGGAGAACTTGGAATTGTTCATCCAATGGGATTGTGTTGAGGGGGAGTTTCTTTGCCAAGTTCTTTCACTTGATGAGCTCACTTTATCATATTTCTTTATATGTTATGTAATTGAGCTAATATATGATAATCTAATTGTCTCACTTGAACTAAAAATGACATTGTGGAATTCCCTGGACTGATTACCTATAGCTAAATACTCTGTGATATCTTACTCTTCTAGGCTTGATATTGAATCCTCTTGACAAATTTGGGCTATGAAGCAAGTGTGGTTTCAACTTTACTCTTTCATAAGACCTTTTAATCACTTTTGCATGTTTATAATCAAAGAAAAATGAAAAGAAAAGGGAATCAATAAAAAGGGGTTGTTAAAAGCAAAAAACCTCAAGTTATGTGCTTCAGGTGCTTTCCTAAAAGATAAGATGTATGCTTCAAGCATGCCATTCCCTCAAAGATAAGATGTATGCTTCAAGCATGCCACTCCTAGAAAATAAAAGAAGTATGCTTCAAGCATGCCACATGCAACTTATTGTTTAAAGATTAAATTGGTCTACTAGATTGGAGTTGAAACTACTTGCTCGCCCTAAGTTGTTAGTTGCTTCAATTTTTAAAGTCTTGCTTTTTCTACTAAGATCTTGCTTAGTACTTGGCTATAGTTGACTAAATTGAGGTTGAGATGCATGTCATTCCCTAACTTGTTAAAATCACATCAAGATCATGTATTTTGCATATTATGTGATATATAAGGTTATATGATCGAATGAGCTCATCTTTTCCTATCTTGGCACTCCCTTGTTTCTCTTGGTGAAATCATTGTTTCAGGAAAAATTTTGAACCTGTTCTCTCTTTTACTCTTGATGAATCCATTGTCAAAGGGGGAGAAATTTGGAAATCTTTCTTTGAAAAGTTTAAAGAAAAAGGGAAAGTTGTATTTGGAAATTTGAGAATTTTGGGAGAAGTTTGGAGAATTTTTGAAATTTTTGGGCGCATTGCACATTCACACACATTTTCATTCTCAGGGGGAGATTTTGTTTTGCATTTTGGTCAAAGAGGGATTTCTGTGTTTTCTTACTTTGGTCTTTGATCCTTTGGATTTCAAAATCTTTGGTAAAGTGAATGCCAAATGATCAATTCTAAGTGGTGTTGCCAATGTTTTCATCAAGGGGAGATTGTGAAATCATGTGCTTTGAAAAATTGGCTTTGAACTGAAAAATTAACTTAGATTTGAATTTGCAAAATGTGTTTGTTCATGTGTTTTGACAATTTGACAAGAAACAAGAAGTTACGATTAGCGCGGACAAAGTTCTCAAGAAACAGTAAGTTTCCCATCTGCGACCAGACAGTGTTTTGGGTCTCATTGTGAACATGTTTTTGAGCCCATGACCGAAGTCATTTTCACATGTACAACTGACGCTTTTTCTTGGTCCGTTGTGAACAAGCTTTTCGGTTTGGATAATTTCTTGGAAACCAAGATTTTCACATGTACAACGGACTAATTCTTTTTGTCCGTCGTGAATGAACTTTTTCTAGGGTTTTACTTTTGTGAAACCGGCGTGCACGCTTGCGTAGGGACAAGCTTCGGGTCCGTTGTGAACTTGTTTTGAGCTCATGACGAAGCCATTTTGCATGTACAGCGGACCAACTTTGTTTGTCCGTTGTGAACGTGTTTTTCCGCGTTTGGTTGGCTTCTTGGAACAGAAACTTTTCCTTATACAACGGACCAACTTTGTTTGTCCAAAATGCGTGAATCGTTTCGCTCAATTAGGGTTTTGAGCGATTTGGATTTGAATTTTGAATGTGAATTTGAAATTTGTAATGATTTCATGATGCTTCTTTTGAAGTGGACTTTATGCAATACTCATGTGAGTAGTTGCATGGATTGACATTGAGTCAAGTCGTGGACTTGTGCTCGGATTTGTTTTGTGGTTTGTTCATGTGCGGTATTGCTCAAAGACGAATGTGGTCGATGACGGACCGGAACTAGGTTCATGGAGGAGCCGAGGTTCGGGACTAGGTTCAGGGAGGAACCGAGGTCTTGGTGGTCAAGGATGTCATGCGGGACGTTCGGGCTAAGAGAATGGTGCACATGAAGAATGGTTAGTCACGTGAGAATGGCAGGAGGTCATTCGGCGTGCAAAGTGTTAGTCACGTGAGTATGGCAGGTGGCCATACGGCGTGCAAAGTGTTAGTCACGTGAGTATGGTAGGGTTGCCATACGGCGTGCAAGAGTTGTACTCGGCCTGGTTGGGCCAAGTAGAGTTGAGTTGGATACTGATTCCTTCTAGGAATAGGAATCGTATTGAGAACTCCTTGTGGGTTGGTGCTTTAAATAGGAGGGGTGTCTCTGTTGAAGGGCATCCAACCAAGTAGAGCTGAGCGCATCAAGCTTTGAGCTTGGTTTTAGGGTTTGTACTCTTTTGATGAGAGTATTTTAGACAAGAAATAAAGATCAATTCTTCCAAGATTTTTGCGTGCTCTGATAACCACGTCGCTCTGATATTTTCTGTTTTGGTTCTTGTTTGCATGCTTGTTCTAGTTCTAGATTGGTTTTGTTCTTCAAGTTTTATCTTGATTTGATCCATCAAAAACCTCTCTAGGGTATTGATCTAGTGTTTCTCAAAGTCTAGTTGATCAATCTTTTGTCGTTCTTGTTTAATCTTGAAGTTTTGATTAGATTGATTCTCGTCAAGTTCTGGATCAGCAAGCTTGCGAAGCTCATAACTTTTGATCCGTAAGTCCGATCGAGCTGATTCTTTTGGGTTCGATTCGTATTGGAATCTAGTTTCTTGTGTCCAAATTTCAGATCGTTTCGACGGTTGGATCTCCGGGAATTCTCGTTTTACCAAACCTCTGTCATTCTGTTTTTGTCGAAAACGAGGCAATTATTTGGTTCTGTTTTGGGGTGAACTTTTAATAGGTCAAGAATTTGGTTTTAGCTTCCGCACAATCATTCACCCCCCCTCTGATTGCTATATTCGTATACTTCGATCCTACAGAGATTGTGGTGTTTGAGTCCTTCTTCTGGCGAGGACTTAGCATTCCTGGGAGCGCCTTCTTCCGGGGGCTCCTCCACTTCTACGAAATTGAGTTGATCAATTTGAACCCCAACTCGATTCTTCACATCGCCATCTTCGTCCAGCTCTGCGAGGCGTATCTTGGGATACGTCCTCATTTGGATTTGTTCCGCTCCTTCTTACATTTGAAGCCTCATCCGAACCGGGCCGCTCCCAATGTCGTTGGGGCGCCAGGGCTCCAGCTGCGGGAGGGCTCGAAGAAAGCAGTATTTTGTCGTTCCTCTCAAGACCTCCTCAAAGGTTGGAGGCGGGAGTGGTTCTATTGTGCCAACGTTGATCCTTTCCTCGCCCCTTTGCCGTTGTGCTCCTAAAGCTTCCCGATCTTTGGAGGCGACACCTCGGACGGAGGAGGTTTGGCGCAAGTCCCCGAGCTTCGGCGTTGATTGACGATCTGAAGAATCGAGGGTCGACGGCCCGGATCGCGGTCAGTTTTGTGAAGCGCCGAGTGCAGCCCTTGAAGGAGAGAGTCCATTTGGGGTTCCAATACAACGGGCCTCTGGACCCCACGCGGGAGTCGGACGTGGACCTGTCGATGGAGGCGCTGGCTGCACGGGTAGTTGATTTCTTCGTGCCTGGCACAATAATCACCAACAGGGGCTGCCCTCGTAAATTTTTGATGGCAAGGCCTCCCCCTCCTGTGAGTGCACTATTCTCTCGAAAGGCTGTTCCATGATTTCTTTGACTGATGTGTGATTCAAACAGGGTGCAATCGTTCCTTTTTTCAGGAGCGCGCGTCCTTCCTTTCTGACGCTCCAGTTGTCGGCCTCTCTCGGCTGAGACACGCTCAACCGAAGCGAACGGCTGACACCTCGGTTGACGAGCTGCACCGGGAGTCGGCGGAGGAGGTCGCCGGTCTTTCGTCAGCCGGACCTTCGACCTCTGGTGCACCCGGATCGCAAAGCGCGGGGCCACGGCCTTCCGTCGATGGCGGCCCAGTGCGGCGCCAACTTCCCTCCGAGTGGTCTTTGGGCCTCGGATGAAACACAGGATGAAATTCAAGAAATCCAAGAGGTATTCTTGTGGGCGATCCTTGTCTTTTTATTCTTGCTGTCCGAGGTGTCTTCCCTTTTGCCGATTCAGACTCCTGCCGTGGGCGTCAGTGGAGGGGTCTCTGAAAAGGAGTCCTGTGCAGGGGCTTCCCAAGGGGAGCCCGCCGCGTCGGCTAGTCGCCGTCGCCGCCGCTAATCCGGGCGTCGCCACCGGGGCGCAGCGGTCCGGCGATCGAGCCATCCGGTGGTCCGTCCGCCGACGAGATCGACCCGGCCGTCTCGGAGTGGAGGAAGTGCCTCGAAAGCCACCGCCGCTCGGTCCTCTGCCGAAGCCCGAATCGGACCGTATGGTGGGAAGGGGTTCCGGCGGAAGGGATGGAAGAGGGCAGCGAGATGGAGAGAGCGGCTCGGGACGGAGCTTTACGAGCTCACCGTCAAGTGTAGCACGCTCGTCGCAGGTGAGCTTCTTGTCCTCAATCTGTTGCTTGCCGACTTCTCCTCGAGATTACGCCTGTTACCTAGGACATGGGGAGCGCTCGGAGCAAAGGTCGCGGTTTTTCGGAAGGTGCTCCCGAAGCTCAAGGAGCAGAAGCAGTACCAGGACAAGCTCAACGAGATCAGCGCGGATAGGTGGAAGGAAGTTCACGAGCTCCAGGGCGAGTGTATGACGATCCGGGAGGAGAAGACGAAGCTTGAGCATATGCTTGAAGGTGAGATTCTCCCCTGAATACGGTTTGGATGTCTTTTTGGATGGTGGTTGGAGAGGGTGATGACACACTTGTGTTTCAGAGCGCGACTCGACCGCTGTCGAGCCGAGGGCCCTACTGAGGCTTCAGAGAATTCTCGGCCTCGGCCCGAGTCACTGGAAAGGATGCAATGAGGTGAAGGGTAAATTTATTTGACTTGGGTTGAACATACTTGGCGTCAGTGTGCTCTTGATGGCTGTTTGACTTTGTGGCAGAGTGCAAGGAGAAGATGGCGGCCGCCGAACAGCGGACTGAACTTCGCGTCGCTGCGAGCGATCCTGCACCTTCTGCGCATTGAAGGAGCCACGCGGGCCGAGGGGACGATCTTTGTTCCACTTCTCTCGGGAGGAGCCGACAGGATCGAGCTTACGCCAAAGAGTCCGCAGCGATGAGCGCGAACCAGGCATTGGCGGTGGTCAAGTCTCATTATCCGAGAGTTGACCTCGAAGGCTGTGAAAGAAGGCTTTGCTGTGATGAAGACAAGGCCAACGCGCTCCTCGAAGAGGTGTCCGGTGCATCGCAGCCCTGTTGGAAAATCTGGAATTCGACTTTGGCGTGGGCCTTGATGCCGAGTGCTCGCCCTCCTTGTCCAAATATTGTGTCTTCTTACTTCAATATGATTTGCCTGTATTGTCTTCCGCCGAGTGGTCTTGAGACCTCTTCCACTTTCTTCTCTGGTGAGTTGTTAGAATATGTGCCCGCAGCCTTTTGGATCTGTTATGCCTTTAGGATGGGCTTCACCGATCGGGTATGGCTTCCAAACGCCAGGGCCTTGGCCCGTGGCTTTCTTGCCCCAGACACGCTTTTCCGAGAGGCTGGCGTGCAGCTCTCGAGCGTCGGGACTTACGTTGTGGCCACCTGGCTGAGTGGTTTAGCCCCCAGGCTTGCATCACTTGCTAGCTCTCCAGCCCCCGGGCTTTTGCGCTTAATTTGGTATAATTAAGCGAGGAAGCCGAATGAGCTTGAACTGCTTACGACACGTGTCTGGTGAAATTCTCCTTGATTTTGTTCAATGCGCCGATCTTCTTCGGTATTTGCACTGTCGCTAAACCGTTTCGCTTCATTGATTGTGAGGTGGCGCGTTTTGATTGCCTTTGGAGACGCTTCGATTTCCGGGGCTAGGGTGGCTTATAAATGGGGCGTCACCGCTAATGAGCGATCGCCCGTTTCTTCTTGCCTTGTCCTTCGTCTTCCTCTTCCAGTTTCCTTCCATGTCTAACATGAGGAAGTTTGTTGGCCCGTACGCGGCATTCTTTCGCCAGCGGTTCTTTAGGTTTTTGTACAGCTGGGAGGAGGCCGAAGCATGGGAGGAGCATGACTTTGCCATCCTGGAGGCGGAGGCGGAGGACGGAGCGGCGAGGGACGCCGCCGCCGTGGCCACCTTGTTGGAGATCGCCCCAGGGCTCCACGAGGTGGCGGAGATCATCCTCGAGATGGTTGGTCGCGATCGTCGCGACGACCTTGCCGTCAGGGCCCTCGTCCGTCTTGTACCCCCCTTGTGGGTGGTTGACGAGAGATTACAGCGGCTTTGGGTCGCGTGGTCGCGCCTCACCTCCGCGATCTCGCCTCCGGGTCTCCCAACAAGGCCAAGATCGCAAGACCAAAGACCAGTAAGACCAAAGAAGACAAGAGTTTTTTTTTTTTTTTTTTTTTAGCGAGAAAAAGAAAAAGAAAATTAGCGATGTAAATTATTAACATTATGGAATGAAATGCGAAATTTTATCGATTCGTGCCTATCACATTTAACCCGAACTTAGTGGTTCCGCTGATCAACTCATTCTAGTCGATTGCTCCAGCGCCAAAGAACGAGGGTGGGGCTCGAGCTTTGACGGTTAGAAATTCGCGACGAGACAAATCTTGGTTAAATTGCGCTGCGAACTGCAGATCCGAGTGGTTAGTGCTTTCTACCCGTTCCGTTGTGGCTGGTATAAACCGCCGAGGCTTTGTGCTCATCGTGGTTTGTTATTTCCGTGCATTCTATATCAGCCACGACCAGGGTTAGGCGCTACGGCGATCGGGTAATAACCACTCGGGGCTAGCATTACACAACTTGGAAAATAAGGCGAACCACTATTTTATTTAATGTGTAAGAGTGGGATACATAACTCATGCGTAGAAGCGACGGAGCTGTTCGGCGTTCCAAGTATTCGCCAGAACCTCGCCGTCTTCTCGTCTGAGTCGATAAGCACCCGGCCGGGTTGTCTTCTGCACGATGTATGGACCTTCCCAAATTGGAGAGAGCTTGTGCTCGCTTTTCTGGTTCCTCCTCAGGACCAGATCTCCTTCTGAAAAGGTTCTACTTTTGACGTTGCGAGAGTGGTAGCGCCGAAGTCCCTGGAGGTACTTAGCCGACTGGAGGGCGGCAACGTTCCGAGCCTCCTCGAGTTGATCAAGCTCCACCATTCGACTTCCCTCGGACTCGGCTTCGTTGTAGTTCCGAACCCTCGGGGATTCGTATCCCAGCTCAGTCGGCAGAACCGCCTCTGCGCCATAGACCAGAAAAAAGGGGGTTTGGCGATCGCTCGGGAGTGGTTACGAGTCCCAGAGTAATCGACGGTAGCTCCTTCACCCATCGGCGGCGTATGGTTTGAGGCGGTCGAAGATCCTGGCCTTGAGGCCTTGAAGGACTGCACCGTTAGCTCGCTCGACCTGCCCATTGCTTCGTGGGTGAGCCACCGAGGCGGCAGATCTTGATCCCGACGCCTTCGCACCATTCTTGGAATTCTTCACTCCTGAACTGGGTGCCGTTGTCCGTGATGATCGGTTGGGCACTCGAATCGACTACAATATCTGGAAGAACTCCTTGGCCTTAAGCTGCGGTGATAATTCTGGCCCGGCTTGGCTTCGATCCACTTGGTGAACTTGTCAATGGCCACGAAGAGGTAAGCGAAACCGCCTTGAGCCTTCTTGAGCGGGCCCACTATGTCGAGCCCCAGGCTGCGAAAGGCCAAGAAATGGGTATAGTCTGTAGCTCTGTGCCGGCAAGTGTGTCTGTCTTGCATAGAATTGGCAGCCCTCGCGAGTTCGAACTATCTCCTTGGCATCCGTTACGCCGTTGGCGGAAGAAACCCTGTCGGTAGGCTTTCCCAACCAAGGCGCTTGATGCCGCGTGATGGCCGCACATCCGGAATGGATTTCTTGGAGCAGCTCTCTTCCCGCTTGTCCCGAAATGCACCGCTCGAGGACACGAGGCACTTTTTCGGAAGAGCTCATCGCCCACCACCACGTAGGATTTGGCTTGTCGGAGACGCGCTCTGCGAGTGGTGGCTTCAGGAGTTTGTCCTTCAGGAGATAATCAAGGTGCAGGGTAGTCGATCTGGATCGATGAGCGGGACCCGGTTCCAGGACCTCGCTTGGCTTTTGCCGTTTTGTAACGGTTGGCTCGTGAAGATCCTGACGAAGATATCACTTGGGACATCCGCCCGAGTGGCTCCCATCTTAGCCAACTCGTCTGCTGCCTCATTATTGCGGCGGAGGACATGAACCACTCAGACCGTCCACAAACTTGCCTTCCAATTCTCGGACTTCTTTGGCGGTATGCCGCCATATTACGATCCACGCACAACCAGGTCCTTCCAGACTTGATTCACCACCAATCGAGTCGCCTCGAGCGCGGTAGTCGGATTCCGAGTGATGTGGCTATCTGAAGCCCATGGATGAGGGCCTCGTACTCCAGCGGCATTGTTTGAGGCCGGGAAGTGAATCGAAGGACATACTTTAGCCTGTCACCCTTAGGCGAGATAAGGAGGATTCCCGCCCTGCTCCTCCAAGCATGAGAGATCCGTCGAAGTGCATGACCCAATATTACGGCTCTTCTTCGGTGCGAAGTGCAGGATTCGATCCACTCGGCCGTAAAGTCAGCCAAAGCACAGGACTTGGCGGTCGCGCGGCTTGAACGAGATGTCGAAAGCTCCAAGCTCGGTGCCCACTTTGAAATTCTTCGGTAGCTTCCCGATTGCGGAGGACCTCTCCCACGGGAAAGAAGTGACTCTTGAAATCGAATGTCCTGGAAATAATGCTTGACTTAGTGACGAGATCAAAATGGCGTCTGGCAGCTTACGGATTGGAGGATATCTTGTCTTGGATTCGCCCGATGCCGACGAAATAAATCGGGCGTTGCACGCCGTAGCGGTGTCAGATTCCTCCGCTCCACAACTATCACGGCACTTACTACATGAGATGTTGCCGCTATGTAGAGCGAAGAGGTTCACTGGCGCGGCGAGACTAAGACTGGGAGTGGAGAGAAACACCTTGAGTTCTTGAAGGCTCTTTGTGCCTCTGCCGTCCAATCAAAGCGATCTTGCTTCTTAAGGAGCTTGAAGAAAGGCATTCCGGACCCCAGTCGTGAGATAAACACGCCAAGCGCTACCATGCATCCGGTGAGCTTTTGGACCTCCTTTTGGCTGGTAGGCGGGGCCATTTTCATAATGGCTCCAATTTTCTCGAGGTTCGGCTCGATCCCACGACGGAGACGATGAACCCGAGTAGTTTCGGAAGACACTCAAAACGCACTTCTCTGGGTTTAGCCTCATCTGGAGCGTCTTGGACTTGCAAGCGTCTCGGCGGATCGGAGGTGAGGCTGTCCTCTGTCTGCGTTTTAACTACCACATCATCCACATAAGCTTCCACATTGCGCCGAGCCGATGGTGAAGCTGCCGCCTGTGTGGCTGATGCGTTCTTGGCGGCATTCTTGAGCCCGAGCGGCATAGTGATATAGCAATATGCTCGAATGGAGTGATAAGCGAAGTCTTCTCATGATTTTCCTCTCGGCCGAATCGATGATAGCCTGAATAGGCGCCCGTAAAGTCGAGTAACCGAGATCCGGCGGTGGAGTCTACCAAATGATCGATACGAGGGAGACCAAAGGGATCTTTCGGACAAGCCTTGTTGAGGTCGGTGTAATCAACACACATGCGCCCGACTTTATTCTTCTTACGGGCCGAGTACAGGGTTCGCCAACGATCGGGATGATACACTTCTTTGATGAAACCTGCGGCGGCGACTTTGTGATCTCCTCTCTGATGGCTTCTCGACGATCTTGAGCAAACCGTCGTAGCCTTTGCTTGACGGGCCTGGCGGATTGGTTTACATTTAGTGCGTGCTCGATCACCTCCCTGGGAACCCCGGGCATGTCGGACGGCTTCCAGGCAAAGACGTCTTGGTTTGCCCGCAGAAAGGTGACGAGCGCGCCTTCCTATTCATCCCCGAGCCTTGTCCCGATCGAAACGGCTCGAGCCGGATCGGACGGGTCGAGGAGGATCCTTTTGGTGCCTTCTTCGGGGCTGATCCCGAAGTTCTGCGGCTTGCGGGTAGGGATACTGCCTTCCGGCTTGTCGAAATCCGCCTCTTGACGAATTCTTTCCCGACCCGCCAGCGCCTCCAGAGACTCGGCCATTTCGCAACTCTCTCTGTCGCAAGAGAAAGACTGCTTAACATCGCCGCGTAGAGTGATAATACCACTCGGACCCGGCATCTTGACATCGGATCACGCGTAGTGGGGCACCGCCATGAACTTGGCGCTTGGTCTCCCCAAGATGGCGTGATCTGTTGTCGCGAAGTCCGCCACCTCGAAGCTAAGGCTCGATCCGGTAGTTGTCCCTTGCGCCGAACGTGACTGGTAGAGTGATTTGTCCGAGTGGTACCGCCGACGTTCCGGGTATCACTCCATGAAAAGGCGACGACCCGCGCTTGAGGTCAGACCGCGGGATCCCCATATCATCGAGTGTCTTCACGAAGAGGACGTTGAGCCCGCTCCACCGTCAATCAACACCCTTTTGAGCTTGATGCGCGGACAACCGGCGCCAAGACCAGCGGGTATCTGCAGGGGAATGGGGCGCGATCTGGGTGATCCGTGCGGTCGTAAGTTATTGCGACCTCGGACCACCGGACATATCGGGGGTCTCGGCTCTCTGCATAGATGTCGGCGGTGAGCTTTTGCTTCCGCTTGGACTCATATCTTGGTGAACCCCGAATATGTAGTTAAGCTCGAGGTCGACTTCACGATAATCTTCCTCGGCCAGGGGCGGTTTGCCGGTGGCATGACCGCTCGGACCTTGTCGGCCTGCCTCTTGCTCGCGAGCGAACCTCTTTAGGGTGAAACAATCCTTGGCGGCATGTCTCCCCTTTGGATGGAAAGGGCAGAGTGAGTTCATGACCTTATCATATCCATCCTCTTTGAGAGCGAGGATGAGTTGGCGCGGCTGGCGCCACTAGCTCTTCGCCCTTGCGCTTCTTTTCTTTCCGCCGAGGGGTTCAGATCGATCCTTCCCTTCATCACGTCGTTCCGCCAGAGCCTCGGAGGCTGACTCGTAACGGTCCGCTAGGGCGAACAGCTCGCGGACCGACGTGGGTGGCTTCCAGGACATCTTCTTGATGAGGTCGGGTCGCCGACTCCTTTCTCGAAGGCGGCTATCACAACCGCATCTGTGACGTCCCGAACGGTGCTTTTCTTGTTCATGAAGCGCTTGACGAACTCCGGAGGGATTCGTTCCTCCTTTGGTGTAGCTGATATAGGTCCCAAGGGATGCTGGCGCTCGTAAGTGCCTTGGAAATTTGAGATGAAGCTGCTCACACAGATCTCCCGAGGAATCTATAGAGTTATTTGGAAGTCCGGTGAGCCATGCTTGGGCCAAGGGCGAGAGGGTAACCGGCAAGTAGTTTGCCATTACTGATCTCTGCGGCCCGACCGCCAGAGCGTATACTTGTAGCCAAGCCTGCGGGTCTCTCACCGTCAAACCTAGTGATGCCTTTAGGATTAAATCCATCAGGCCAAACCACTCGGCGTAGGTGAGGAGTAAACGCACGGACCCCTTCGATGACTCCGTGATACCCCCCGGGAGGTGATCGACGCGGAGGGGATCGCGCTTGGCGTATTCGCGGCCTCGCGGAAGGATGCCGGCGCTCATATTAAATCGGCTTGGCGGCGTTGTTCCTCCCTTTCGGTCGCGGCGCTGGCGTCGAGGTGCGAGCAGTCGCGGTGATGCTATGTCGCAAGTCGTCTCCGGGTGGAACATGATGTATCTGACGGGCTTCCCGGGCCTGGCTGGTATGTCGGGTCCTCGCCGGACCACGTGGCGGCTCCTTCGCCGGCTGGTCGGTTTGAGTATCTTTGGATAGCCGCCGCCGTCACCATGGCCTTTACTTGGGCCATGATCGGGCAATCGGATCATCTCGCCTCAAAGATAGGGTCGGGGTATCCAGGAGTGTCTTGGAGGCGACGATATTGCCGTGGGTACGAAACAACAGCTGGTCCCCATCTTGGCTTGCAGAATGTCTTCATTGACAGCCGGCGCGATCCGGAGTACGCGCCAGCGTCGAGGCTCGATCACTCGGCCTCCTTCCAAATCGGCGGCGATCGAGGTGTCGCGCTACTTCTGCGACCGCCGTGAGCCTTCGATCACACAGACTCTCACGGAAATTCCAATTGTCTAGGCTTTCTTCCGACTCGGCGGCCGAGGTGGGTGAGTCCGAGAAGACAAACCTAGGCGCTGGGGTGCCGAGTGGCTTGGCGGTGAGAACTCCC
The DNA here is from genome assembly GCA_036346355.1 of Rhipidocladum racemiflorum. Taxonomy (NCBI): domain Eukaryota; kingdom Viridiplantae; phylum Streptophyta; class Magnoliopsida; order Poales; family Poaceae; genus Rhipidocladum; species Rhipidocladum racemiflorum. The sequence continues at coordinate 75,623,843 of CM070571.1, forward strand.
ACCCTTCGTGCCTCGGCGTCCTCGAGCGACTCCGCTGGCCGAACAGGTCTTGGATCCCCGCTCGGTACTTTAGAGTACGAGGCAGGGGACCTTCCGATCGGGCGCGAAGTCGTGGACGATGGATCGCCGGAAACCTCACCGCTGTAGCGCGGTTCCATGGAGAGAGAGAGGCTTCCGAGGTCGTTGGAGATGAAGGTCAGGCTTAAAGCGGAAGACTGGTCCGGCGAAGATCGTGGAGACTTCGCTCGTCGCGACCATCAAGCTTGCGAAGATGTGGACACAAGCCCCCTACTGGCGGCGCCAACCTGCCGACGATCTGTTTAGCGGCAATGAGATTTGTGATTCTAGGGATTTGTGCGGGATCTCGAGCTTGATGGTAACACAGGATGCGAGGGCAATCTGTTTTAGACAGGTTCGGGCTCTCTCGGAGGAGATAATACCTAGTCCTGTGTTCTTGGATGTATTGTCTCTCTTTCTCTTGTTTCTCCCTCCTCCTTATATCTGGGGGAGAATACATGATAGTTGGGCGCCACCGGCCCTCGAACATGGTGGCTGAGCGACATGTCCCTTGTCCTTATCCGCCTTCACGCTCTACGCCCCGGAGAGGTGGTTATGCTTTCTCAGGCCCACGCTTTGCCGCCTTGTCAGGTTCCAGCTTCCGCAGGCTCTGGCAGTGTCAGACCGCATGCCTCGTCCCTGGCGGGTTGTTAGGGCGGGGCACGAAGCTTCCGTGAAGGATCAGGAGTTGTCTTGGGGAGCAAGTCGAAGGTCTCCTCTGGGCCCGCCGTTGCGCTTCTGGGCTTTGGGCTTTCTGTTCCGCCTGTCAGGCCCAGTCGGGTGTAGGCCCCTCTTGTGGGGCCCCTGTCTCTGACATCCCACATATACCTTGAGCCACTCCTTTGTATTAAGCCATGCATGTAGTATATTAGCTGCATTCTGTGCATGACTTGCTGAGTACCAAGTACTCACCCTTGCCACCATGCAACACCAGTTGAGGAGGAGACAATACCAGCTTTGGAGGAGGAGCTCGAAGAGGATCCGTCTACTTAGGAAGCGAGCCCAGTCAGTTGCATGTGGTATACTGGATGGCGCCACGAAGTTATTTGATTTTCCGCTGCTATTATTTCTCTCTGAATAAGTTTCGCCCTGCGAGGCATATATTTGTAACTTGACCATAAGGTCGAGTAACCAGTTTGGGTATTTAAATAAAAGTACTTCATTAGTATCGAGTGGTATGATTGTGATATTTACCGATGTTAAGACTGTGTGCACTAGCGTGTTCCTGGACTAGTGCTGAATACACAGAGGGTCCGGATTTGCAAATTCGGGGTCCCGACAGAAAGTGGAATTTCAAGCGACCGCCGTTAGAGATGGACAGTTGATGGTTAACAGCACCAAGGCAATCAGCATAGAAGATGTCTTAGTAGTGAATGAGTACCCAGATGCTTTTCCTGAAGATCTACCTGGTATGCCACCGGACAGGGATATAGAGTTTGTGATAGAGCTTGTACTGCACAAAGACCGATAGCAAAAAGACCTTATCGGATGTCCACCGAAGAATTGGTAGAGATGAAAAAGCAACTTGAAGAGTTAATGGAGAAAGGATTTTTCAGACCAAGTTCGTTGCCGTGGGGAGCACCAGTTTTGTTCGTCAAGAAGAAGGATGGGAGTTTCAGGATGTGCATTGATTACCGTGCACTCAATGAAGTTACCGTGAAGAATAAGTACCCGCTACCCAGGATCGATGATTTGTTTGACCAGCTGAGAGGAGCCGGAGTTTTCTCCAAGATTGATCTGAGATCGGGATACCATCAGTTGAAGATCCGATCAGAGGATATTCCGAAGACCGCATTCTCGTCAAGATATGGACATTACGAGTTTACAGTTATGTCCTTTGGTCTGACGAATGCGCCAGCATATTTCATGAATATGATGAATAAGGTGTTCATGGAATATTTGGACAAGTTTGTTGTTGTGTTCATAGATGATATCCTAATCTACTCCAAGACAGAGGATGAACATGCCGAACACTTGAGGCGAGTATTGGAAAAGCTGAGGGAACAGCAACTCTTCGCCAAGTTCAGTAAGTGTGATTTCTGGAAGGACAAGGTGGAATTCCTCGGACATGTAATGACCGCAGAAGGAGTCGCTGTAGACCCAAGTAAGGTAGACGCTGTGTTACATTGGGAGCAGCCGAAGACCGTGACCCAGATCCGGAGTTTCCTTGGAATGGCAGGTTACTACCGCCGTTTCATTGAAGGCTTTTCGACAATTGCGAAACCTCTCACGCAATTGCTGAAAAAGGAGAAGAAGTTTGCATGGATGCCAGAATGCGAGAAAGGATTCCAAGAACTGAAGAAAATATTGACATCAGCGCCGGTGTTAGTCCTACCAGACGTCAATCAAAGCTTTGATATCTATTGTGATGCCTCGCGTCAAGGACTTGGATGTGTGCTGATGCAGAATGGAAAGGTCGTCGCTTATGCATCAAGACAATTGAGGCCACATGAGGAGAATTATCCGACACATGACCTAGAGCTAGCTGCCGTAGTGCATGCCTTGAAATTATGGCGTCACTATTTGATTGGAAACAGATGTGAAGTATACACGGACCATAAGAGTCTTAAGTACATCTTCACCCAATCAGACCTGAACATGAGGCAGAGGAGATGGTTAGAGTTGATCAAGGACTACAATGTTGGAATCCATTACCATCCAGGAAAGGCAAACGTAGTTGCCGATGCCCTGAGTCGGAAAAGCCATACCGTGAATAGGCTGATAGCCACAAGTCAGGATGAGCTATGTGAGGATTTCCAGAGAATGAAGATTGAGGTGGTACCTAGAGGATTCTTGGCCGCATTGGAAGTAAAGCCTACCCTAGAAGATCAGATACGGGAAGGACACAAGGATGATGACAAGGTCCGCAGGATTAAGTCCAGCAAGGATGAAGGCAAGGCAGAGGACTTCAAGTTGGATGAGCAAGGCACGTTATGGATGAAGGATCGCATTTGTGTGCCGAACAAGAAGGAGTTGAAGCAGTTGATTCTAGAAGAAGCTCATGACTCAAAGTATTCCATTCATCCTGGAAGCGCCAAGATGTATCAGGATTTGAAAGAAAGATTCTGGTGGCCGAGCATGAGGCGTGAAGTTGCCGAGCATGTTGCATTGTGCGACGTATGCGGAGGGTCAAGGCAATGCATCGAGACCAGCAGGATTATTGCAACCGTGAAAATACGAGTGGAAGTGGGAGGAAATCGGAATGGATTTCATTACCGGTTTGCCTAAGACTCAAGGAGGTTATGACTCCATATGGGTTATAGTGGATCGCTTGACCAAGGTCGCCCATTTTATCCCGTGAAGACCACTTACTCGGGAGATAAGTTAGCGAGTTGTATATGATCGAATCGTCTGTTTGCACGGAGTGCCAAAGAGGATTGTATCAGACAGGTACCCAATTTACCTCAAGGTTTTGGAATAAGTTGCATGAAGCCATGGGAACCCATTTGAACTTCAAGATCTGACTTATCATCCACAGACGGATGGACCAGACCGAAAGAGTCAATCGATTACGGAAGATATGCTAAGGCGTGTGCATTGGCTTATGCTACCTCTTGGGATAAGAGCTTGCCGTATGCCGAGTTCGATTACAATAATAGTTACCAGGCTAGTTCTGAGATGTCACCTTTTGAGGCCTTTGTATGAGTCGACCTGTCGGACGCCATTAAGCTGGAATGAGGCCGTGGCGCCGAGTCTTGAACTGATATTCTTCAAGAAGCTGAAGAGCAGATTGCCATGATCAGGGAAAGGTTGAAGATAGCCCAATCGCGATAGAAGAGTTATGCTGACAATCGTCGTCGGGAATTGAGTTTTGAACCATAAGACTTTGTATACCTCAGAGTTACGCCTCTCAGGGGAGTTAAGAGGTTCCATGCCAAAGGGAAACTTGCACCCCATTATGTTGGACCATTTAAGATTTTGAGCCGCAGAGGCGAAGTTGCTTACAATTTGGAGTTGCCCGCGATCGTTAGCAGGAGTACATGACGTGTTCCACGTGTCCCAGTTGAAGAAGTGTCTCCTAGTACCTGAGGAACAGACACCGATAGAGTCAATTGAGTTGCAAGAAGATTTGACTTACAAGGAGCACCCGTGAAGATTCTGGACACAATGGATCGAGAGACGAGGAACAAGTCAACCCATTTCTGCAGAGTTCAATGGAGCAACCATGCAGAGAGCGAAGCAACTTGGGAGCGCGAAGAGGATTTGAAGAAAGAGTTTCCGAACCTATTCTTTAGTAAGCCCTGAATCTCGGGGACGAGATTACATTAAGGAGGTTTGTAACACCCCAATTTTTGCTTTTCATGAAATTAAATATTATTTTGCACATTTGTGAATTTTTGGAATTTTCTGGAATTTATTTGGATTTATTTGGATTTAATTTGAATTTATTCCATATTGAGATAATTAAAGAAATTAAATTTTCAAATAAAGTTTTGTTGGAAATATTTTATTTGAGTCCCAAATGCCCTAAAATATTTTCGAATTTTTAGAATTTTTGAGTATTTTACTATTTTCTTGAATTAAATGAATTCTGGAAATTATTTTAATTATTAAATCGCTGGAAAAATGCGATCAGGTTTCTTGTTCATCCGATCGAGCCGCACTAAAGTCGGACTCGAGTCCGACCGAGCCAATAGTCGGTCGAACCCAACCCTAACCCAAGTTGATCCCGATCGTTGGATCGAGATCCAACGGTCCGGATTGGACCGCACGGTTCGGCCGAGGCGGGCCGGATCCGGTTTCGACCGTGCGATCGTGGCCGTTGATCGTGCCACGTGGACGGTCAACCGTCGTCGTCCCCGCCGGATCCGAGCCGGACTCCGCCGCCGCGCCCGCCGCCGTGTGGGTCTAGGTTTCCGTTTTCAGCGGGACGCCGAGGGTATTTAATGCCGGGTTGCACCTCGAGACCGCCTTGACCCAGCGCGACCTTGCCCTAGCTCACCGAGCCCCGGCCGCCGTAGGTTCGCGGAATCGCTCGCCGAAGTTTGAGGAAGCCGCCAGTTCTAGCCGTTTCGCGGCGCCGCCGTCCTCGCCGCGTCCAAGACCGGGTCGGAACCCCAGTCGAGCGCACCGTGGGGACAACTCACCTCGCCGAGCGCCGGCTCACCGAGGCCGTGGTCATCGTCTTCATCCGGCCAAGCTAAGCGCCGCCGCGTGCCATCCCGTCATCGAGCTCGGACGGCCGTCCGATCAGGATCACTGCAGTCACGGTAAGCCCACGTTCTCCCTCGGACCCTAGAACCAGATAAGATGCGGACCGTTGGATCAAGATCCAGCGGCCCACGATCGACCACGTCATTAAATGCGTGGATAACGTTACGGGTTAAGGTTGTTTTCAACCGTTGGATCAAGATCCAACGGCCCACGATCACCGTGTAGTTTTCAACGTGTTAACCCCTGGATCTAATCGCGGCCGTTGATTTTCAAATCAATGGACACGATCGTGCCACGTGTCCGGGGAGCCGAGCCGCCGTGCCCACGCGCGCGTGTGTGGGTCACTGACACGCTGGGCCCGCGTGTCAGCGACCGCACCATGACGTCACCCATGACGTCACAGTGGGTCCCACTTGTCAGCGCAACGGGCTGAGTCCCCGCTGACGTCAGCAATGACGTCACCCGAGTGGCCCCACCTGTCAGTCTCACGTGAGCCGTGGACCGAGTCCACGGTGGACCGAGCCGAACCGTGGGCTGAGCCCATGGACCGGCTGACGTCAGCCGCCCAATCAGAGGCTGCCACGTGCCCTCGCTGACGCAATAATTAATTTCCGAAAAAGAAAATGATTTATTAATTCGAAATAATGATTTCAGATTTTGATTCAAACTTCAAATGCTTATAACTTTTGCGTTTCAACTCCGATTTGAGTGATTCAAATTTCTAAATTTGTATAAAATTGAGATCTATCTAATTATGAATTTTATTTAATTTTTGGACTAAATTTTTCCTCTGTAATATTATTTAATTGATTATTTAAACTTCAAAATGCTATAACTTTTGTGTTTTAACTCCGAATTGAGCGATTCCAGTTCCTAAAAATTCATAAAATTATGTTCTCTCTGTTTATGGTTTTTATTTGGATGTTTGGACACTTTTTTTCCACACAGGCTCTTAATTGAGATAGTCCTTCGTCCACAATCCAATACGGCCTTGTGCTTGGATAACCAATCCATTCCCAAAATAACATCTAAGGTCTGAGTCTCCAAAATAATGAGGTTCGCTAGGAACTCTATCCCATCTATTAGTTTTCTCACCACAGAACATCCTACTTTCGTTCGGAGTTTTGAACCAGGGGTTTGAACTAAAAGCATGCATTTAAGCCTTGCAATCTCCAAATCATTTTTAACAGCAAAGCCTTGCGAAACAAACGAATGCGAAGCTCCAGAATCAAACAAAACTGTTGCAGGTACTGAGTTAACAAGTAACTTACCCAGTACGACGTCCGTAGCATTCTGCAGTGCATCTGCGGTGACATGGTTGACTCGGCCTCTCACCACGATGCAGGGTGTGGCTCCTGTCTTTGGCGTCTGGCCGGTGTGGATCCCAGTTGAAGCGAATCGGGTCACTCCTGCTGTCTTTTAGGACAACTATTGGCAAAGTGTCCTGGCTCGTTGCGATTGTAGCAGCGTCTCACTATTCCTTGTTATTGCTGGAGCAGCGTTTCTAGCTGGGGCTGGGGTTTGATAGTTCTGATTGACGGGTCTTGGTGCTGGTGACGGTGTCCTTGTAGCATTCTGTGGCTGGAATCTGAAAAATTGATTTGGTGCGACTCTCAGACGCTGTTGCGTTCCCTAGCGTGATCCCTGCAGTTGCATCCTGCGCTTCCTGTTCTCATCCAGTTCCTTGCGCTTGTCCTCAAGAATAAGCGCCTTATTCACCAACTCTTGGAAATCTGGAAAGGTGTGGGTGATCAGTCCCACCTGCAATCCTGAGTTAAGTCCCTTCATGAAGCGAGACTGTCTGGCTTTATCTGTCGCTACATCCTCAGGTGCGTAGCAAGCAATTGTGTGAACTTGTTCGAGTATTCGACCAGCTGGCTAATTACCTTGCTTTAGTGCCCTGAACTCCTCCTTCTTAAGGTCCATGATTCCTTCAGGCACGTGATAATCTTTTAATGCATTGTGAACTCCTCCCAAGTGATATCTTGAGGGTTCTCTTGCGTGTACGAAGTTCTCCCACCATTCGTCAATGTTCCTTCCAAGCGATGGGAAGCGTAGAGTACCTTCTCATTTCCTATGCATTGAGCAATGTGCGGCTTTCTCTCAATTAACCTTAACCAATCATCGGCCTCCAATGGATTGGCATTCCCGGAAGAAAGTGGGTGGGTGAGTCCTCATGAACTCGACAGTCTTGTATTACGGCGTTGTCACTGATTAACTTGATTAGCGATGGCCTGGCGATGGCGTGTTGCATCTGTTGCATCATGGCATGCATCAACTGAGTCTGAGCAGCAAGAAAAGCTCCGAAATTCTGCATATCAACTGGCGGTGCTGGTGCTCCATCATTGGGGTTTTCTGTTGGGCGAGAACCACTTCCATTGCCTCCAAGGTTTCCGCGGGTATTCACCATCTGTCGATTTGCACTAGGTTTTAGAGATGAGAGGGAAACAAGAATAGACAAGTAATATGGAACTTATGCGGGGCGAAAGGTGTAACTTTAAGGTCCAACTTTATTATTTTAATCAATAGTAACTTGGTATGGTTGCTTACAATGCCTAAGGGCCTTGCAACACATCACGCACACTCGACAAACAATGAAAATCCAAATTGAACTAACACTTTGAGTCTAACGCCTAAAGGGGTGACTCTTTATTCTATGACGCGACTCGTGAAGGAGTCTCACTATAGAACCTACGCTCACTCATCGAAAACCTCCACGGCCTGGAGTGCGGATCTTTGCGGCATAGGCGCGAAAGCGATTGCCATGTCCGGCAATCGTGTCATCTGTGGTAGTCGAAGAAGCGATGTCCTCCTCAAGCTCGGCTCTTCCGGATCTGGCTCGTGCTTGGCTCGAGCATTGGCTCCGGCTCTGTGCGTACAATGCTGTCTCTAACTCTCCAATCCTTTGCGAAGGTGTGACACATACTCTTGAGCTTCCCGCCATCTGTTCTTCTCTGTCGTGATCTCCTTGCGGGCCTTCAGAGCTCCTTGCTTGTATCATCAGTACATCCTCCTCAGCGACAACAAGTCGTGCCAACTGTGTAACCATGGCATTCTCATCCTGAATCGCCTTCGGGTCAAGAAGGGTATTGCTGCGCGGGTGATATCGGAACACCGTGCTCTCCAATTCTCTGGCGTAGATGCGGGTAATGTGCCGCATTGCTCGTCGCGACACCTCCTGGATACCCATCTGCATTGTAGACCTCCTGGCGGTCTGCGGTGTATCGAGGCGATTGCACAGGCCCTTCTTCCTAGCAGGTACCACAATCTTCACGTCACAAGCTTTGATCAATCCTGCTTGTCTGATCACTTCCACTTGGTATTGCGGCTTCTCAAAATCTCCGAGAGTCTGTAGCATACGCCAAAGTTCCGCGGCGTGACCAACCTCCAGATCGACGTAGTTGAATTCTCCCTCCATCTGTCACAAGAGGGCTCACGTAAGAACTCGAAATTTTTAAATCGTGACAAGGTAAGGAAAAATTCAGCAAAAGACAAGAAAAGAGAGAAGGGGATAAGTTGAGATGTCATTTCTTATCTTGACAAATTTTATTCTTTTAGAAAATAGGTTTTATCCTCACTACGACCATTCTAACTATGGGTGAGCCTACAGTCAGTATGGCTCTGATACCACCTCTGTCGGGACCCCGAATCTGCAAATCCGGACCCTCTGTGTATTCAGCACAAGTCCAGGAACGCGTTAGTGCACACAGTCTTAACATCGATAAATATCACAATCATACCATTCGATACCAATAAAGTACTTTATTTAAATAACCAAACTGGTTGCTTGACCTTATGGCCAAGTTACAAATATACGCCTCGCAAGGCGAAACTTATTAAGAGAAAAATAATAGCAGCGGAAAATAAGATAACTTCGTGGCGCCATCCAGTATACCACAGGCAACTGACTGGGACTCGACTCCTAGTTAGACGGTTCCTCTTGGAGCTCCTCCTCAAAAGCTGGTGTAGTCTCCTCTTCAACTGGTGTTATGTTGGGGCAAGGGTGAGTACTTGGTACTCAGCAAGTCATGCACAGAATGCAAGCTAATATACTATATGCATGGCTTGATACAAAGGAATAGCTCAAGGTATATTTGCGATGCTTGACATTATAACAAGTATCATAAGTAGATTCGAAAGCTGTAGAAACAAGTATAGCATAACTAACTTTTCAAGGAGTTTAATAAACATCTTTCCCATCCTAATCTACATTTCCATCGACATCATTATTTAACCAAACCCAACCTTCCAAATCCAAGTTATTTTCAATAAAGTCTAACCCTTGACTGTAATTCCCGAGCGATGTCCAATACCGCGGACACGGCTATTCGAATAGATTGTACACTCTGCAGAGGTTATGCACTTTACCCACAAGATACAGTCAAACACCACAAAGGCGAGTTCAGTAACAAAGTCTTTGGAAACTTCTAACAATACAAGTGGTCCTCCCGGTTGTCGCACACTAACCCTTCCCTTAGCTAAGGCGAAGTTTAGGCCAACTAACAGTTAGATGGGTACCTGGCGCGACCCGATCACGCTCCCCGTACAACATACACAAAGGGTGTAGTTGACCTCACGAGGTCCCACAGTGCGTTATTAGCAACTTAATCAACTAGGTCCGTCCCATTACAGACATGTGGTTGCACGTTTGACCCAGTTCAAAGGCTTGCAAGGTTAAGTCCTTAGAGTGACCAGGGCAAGACTACCCGAAGAACCAAACCAACATTCCCAATGCCACAACTGGCCCACCCGATCATTCTTGCCACATGCCCCGGTCGAAAACAATTTATCAAACCCCAGTTGATTACCATGCACCACGTGCCATCAACATCACATGATACCTTTCCAAAAACAGGTTCAATATATCATTAAGTCAATATTAATATTTGATTGTCCAAAATCATGTCATGAGCACGTAGCAGGTCTAAGCAATATACTACAACGGTCTAAATTCCCATGTTGGCGATTTAATAATGTCCAACTAGTAAACCACAACTAGGGTGACAAGGGGGTCATGGCACATACTTAAGTAATCAAGGTGTCATACAACAATTTGGCATTTATCTAATTTCCCATATTTAAATAAAGTATTTTCTAATTGAACTAGCATGCAATAATTCGAATCAAAATAGGTTTCAAAATGGGATCAACATGGTCAAAGCATAACTTGCCTTCAAAAAGTACTTGTTCTTGGTCTTGAGTTGGATCCTGAGTCAATACTTCTCCTTCGAATCCTTCCGGCACTTCAACGTCTACTCGTAAAGCGTGCAAATAGCAATACATGAATAAACAATAGGCAAAAAGTGTCCAAACATCCAAATAAAAACCATAAATAGAGAGAACATAATTTTATGAATTTTTAGGAACTGGAATCGCTCAATTCGGAGTTAAAACACAAAAGTTATAGCATTTTGAAGTTTAAATAATCAATTAAATAATATTACAGAGGAAAACTTTAGTCCAAAAATTAAATAAAATTCATAATTAGATAGATCTCAATTTTATACAAATTTAGAAATTTGAATCACTCAAATCGGAGTTGAAACGCAAAAGTTATAAGCGTTTGAAGTTTGAATCAAAATCTGAAATCATTATTTCGAATTAATAAATCATTTTCTTTTTCGGAAATTAATTATTGCGTCAGCGAGGGCACGTGGCAGCCTCTGATTGGGCGGTGGCGTCGGCGATCCATGGGCTCGGCCCACGGTTCGACTTCGGTCCACCGTGGACTCGGTCCCACGGCTCACGTGAGGACAGCGGTGGGGCCACTCGGGTAGCGTCATTCTTGGCGTCGGTGGGGACTTCGGCCGTTGCGACAAGTGGGACCTTTGTGATGTCATGGGTGGCGTCATGGTGCGATCGGCCGACATGCGGGCCCGGCGTGTCGATGACCCACCTGCAGCGTGGAGCACGGCTTTCGGCTCCGGACCGCGTGGCACGATCGTGTCCATTGATTTGAAAATCAGCGGCGCGATTAGATCCAGGGGTTAACACGTTGAAAACTACACGGTGATCGTGGGCGTTGGATCTTGATCCAGCGGTTGAAAACAACCTTAACCCGTAACGTTATCCATGTTACGAGATGGCGTGGCGATCGTGGGCGTTGGATCTTGATCCAACGGTCGAGATCGATCCGGGTTCTAGGGTCCGAGGGAGAACGTGGGCTTACCGTGGCCGTGCGATCTGATCCGACGGACGGCCGTCCGAGCTTCGATGACGGCGATGGCACGCGGCGCTTAGCTTGGCCGGGATGAAGACAATGACCACGGCCTCGGCGTTTGGCGCGCTCCGGCGAGGTGAGTTGTCCTCTGGTGCGCTGACTTGGGGGTTCGGACCGGTCTTGGGCCTTGGCGGAGGGCCAGCGGGCGTCGGCGGAAAACGGCTAGAACTGGCGGCTTCCCCTCAAACTTCGGCGGCGATTCGGCGAACCCTCACGGGCGGCCGGGGCTCGGTGAGCTAGGGGCGATGGCTGCGGGGTCAAGGCGGTCCTCGAGGTGCAACCGGGCATTAAATACCCTCGGCGTCGCGAAAAGCGGAAACCTAGACCCAGCGGCGGCGGCGGCGGCGAGTCGGCGAGGGCGGCGACGGTCGGCCGTCACGTGGCGCGATCAGCGGCCACGATCGCGACGGTCGAAACCGGATCCGGCCGGTCTCGGCTCGAGCCGGTCGCGGTCAATCCGGACCGTTGGATCTCGATCCAACGGTCGGGATCAACTTGGGTTAGGGTTGGGTTCGACCGACTCGGCTGGCTCGGGTCGGACTCGAGTCTGACTCGGGTGCGGCTCGGTCGGATGAACAGTAAAACCCGATCGCATTTTTCCAGCGATTTAATAATTAAAATAATTTCCAGTAATTCATTTAATTCAAGAAAAATAGTAAAATACTCAGAAAAATTCCCGAAAAATTCTGGAAAATATTTTAGGGCATTTGGGACTCAAATAAAATATTTCCAACAAAACTTTATTTGAAAATTTAATTTCTTTAATTATCTCAATATGGAATAAATTCAAATTAAATCCAAATAAATTCCAGAAAATTCCAAAATTTCACAAATGTGCAAAATAATATTTAATTTCATGAAAAGCAAAAATTGGGGTGTTACAAACCCAAAAGCGTACTTGTAAGGATTCATCTTTAAGTTGTGCACTCTATTTTTCTCGAACACTTCTTCTAAATCAACGAGATGTTGATAATCACTTGTGGATTTTACAACCACATCATCGATATAAATTTCCACCATGTGGTCGATCAATTCATGGAGAATCACATTCATATCTCTTTGATATGTAGCGCCAACACTCCTCAATCCGAATGTCATTACGAACCATCAAATAACCCAGCACCCAGGGCACCTGAAAGCGGTCTTATGAATGTCGGCTTTAGCCATGAATATTTGATTGTACCCAGTATTCCCATCAAGGAAGCTGGTTATCTTATTCCCAAATGCAGCATCGATAAGCATATCGGCTATAGGCTTCGGGTATTCATCCTTTGGCGTTGCTTTGTTTAAGTCTCTGAAATCAATGCATATTCTAAGTTTACCGTTTTTCTTCATCACAGAAATGATATTTGAATCGGCTTAAATCAATATGCACACTCAGCATAGCAGCAAGGTCTGATAAACTTAGCCTCTAATAATCACTTTATTTTTTCTTTTATTTTATCATACATGGCCGAATTAAATCATCCGGGGGACTGTTTAAATGGGCAATGACCTGATTGTATTGGTAGCCAATGTTCAAACAATCATCGGCTTAAGCCAGGCATATCATGATATTCTCAAGTAAAACAATCTTTATAATTTTTTAATAAGTTTAACAACTTTTCCTTATACTAAACAGTTAACTTCGAACTAACAAAAGTTGGCCTTTTTCTATCACCATCGCCTATATCTATTTCTTCTAAAGGATCTGAAGATGTAAAACCTTGTCCAAATCTTTCAATATCCTCAAAATCATCGATGTCCTCATAACTATCTATTGCTTGCCGATAGCATTGCATTTTTTCTCATAGAATCTTCACTGTCGCTTTGGACTCCATCGGTGCATAATTTCGTTTGTTCGATCAAGTGTACTTGGCCTCACGTTGATTGGATTTATACCTGCTTGGCCGATGCATATGAAATCACAATCATGAGGTGTTTTGCCCGGTATATGCTTGGCCCCTTCATGTTGCCAATTGGCTTCTGGGTTAGCCATGGCTATATGGGCCGATGTATCGGCTTCAACCACCTCAACTTTATCGCCATCCCACTGTATCAACTTTTGATGCATGGTTGATGGAATACAACAGTTGACATGCATCCAGTCCCTGCCCAGCAATATGTTATAGATTTATTTAGCATCAACTACAAAGAAAGCAGTCGGCACGGTCTTGCTGCCGATCATGAGCTCGGTCACCATGACGCCTCTAGCTTCCGTAGGATCCCCGGCGAAGTCATTTAGCACCATATTTGTTTTAATGAGATCCTCATTAGATTTTCCCAACTTCTTGCAAGTCGAGTAAGGCATCAGATTAACAATTGCCCCACCATCCACAGCATCCTTGATATCAGCTTACCGTTAATGTGGCTTTTCAAATATAATGGCTTAAGATGCTGATGGTCATCCTTTGGTTTCTTAAAAACATCGTATTGTGAACCAAGGCACAATTGAGCAAACGATTCCTCAATCGATAGCCTGGATATCTTGAACTCCATAGGCAAGGTGAACACCATATTGATGTCCATCGGTGGTGGCAAGTCATTACGAACAATAGGGAAATCCAGATCATCGGCTGAATCTAATTCTTCTCGGACGATTTCTTTCTTCCTCCATTCCTTCTTACGTTCTTGATCGGACGAAGTTCATTAAAATTTTCGTCCATCTTCTCCTGATTAGTTTCTCTCGATTCTTGGGTTCTCAAATGCTGAAGCCGGTGCCTTTGTGACTTGCTCATGCCTGGAGGATACCACCGTGGCATAAGTTCAATCGTCTTCCATATTTTGCTAATTAAATCTGACTTGCCTATTTCCTCATGTCCCTGATCGGGTCGTCGTTGTTCCTAGACCGGTTCAAAAATCCTTTCATGAACTAGTCTTGTTCGACTTTCCTCGTGTTGGATTGGAACTGATTCAGCTATTCTGGTCTTAGGCGACCTTCTATGTTCCTGGCCCTGCCTAGGATAATGTTGCATCAGACAGACGTAGGGTGATGGCAACACCAATCCTCTTTCCTAGTAGAATTGTCAAAAGGGGCACCATTCATACGCCCTCTCAGTAGCAGTTGGCCAACAGATATTCATCTGTCAACAAGGAGGACTTCATTGCAGCCTTTGACCACTCCTCTCATACTTAGATAACAATTGAGAAAATATTGGATTGTATTTTTGTATCGACTTTCGTGGTGGTACCGATTTCTCAACTTTGTACCACTTACCGATTTTGAGTTTACCTCTCGGCTTAATCATTCTGGATTGTTTGCCCTCGGGGTTGATCTCAATTTGAATAAACTCGACCGTGATCTTGATCGTTTCTTCACCGTTTGCTATCCTTACATCGGCATGTCACACTATGTTAGTCGATGTAGACAGCGAACAGACCTCATCTTGCACCAACTCCTTCCCCTTAGATGAACAGCTGACTATATTGATTGGAAAAGAGTTGGCATCCAGCTGCATTGCCAGTTCCTCGGCAAATCTTAGTCGACTGTCTTTAATAGCCGACTAGATCTGTTGATGAAAGATATTGCAATCATTAGTATTATGTGAAAAAGAATGATACCACTTGCAATACCATCATTTCTTAATTTCTTCAGTTGACGGTATGGTGTGACCTTCAAGTAACCATATAACATATTCTTGCAGTAATAAGTAAAAAATACAATCATACTTCGTCACATCAAAAGAGTATCTAATTTCTGTCTTTACCTTGGTCGGCTTGAGCCATGATCAGACTAAGGACTTCTTATTTCCTTTAACCCATTCGGCTATGTTTACTTCGGCTTCATCCTCATCGAATGAATTATCAGTCTCGTACTCAATGAGGTTTACTTTGCGAATGAATTATCAGTCTCGTACTCGATGAGGTTTACTTTGGGCTTCTCTTTGTCCTTATTATTCTTGAACCTATCCTTGAAGCCTTTATTTTCAAAGAATCAGCTTTCTTGGGTCGATACCCTATGCATCAAGTGGCTTAAATCAGTTAATTTTTGGACATCGAACTTCTCCTTCAAAGGAGGGATTAAACTTTGAAAAGCTAAATTGGCTAATTGATTGTCAGACAACATGACACTAAAACATCGATTTCTAATTTCCCTAAATCTTGTAATATAATCTATTACCAATTCCCCAAACTTCTGTCGGATAGAGTTTAGATCCAATATCCTCAATTCTAAACTTCCATTGAAAAATTACTCATGGAATCGGCTTTCCAAATCGATCCAAGTATTGACTGAATTTGAGGGGAGTGTTGTGGACCAGGTGAAAGCTACCCCAGACAAGGATAAGGGAAACAACTTCACCTTCAATCCATCAAATTGCATGGCCTCTCCATATTGTGCCAAAAAATGTTTGATGTGCTCTAATGTTGTTGTGGAGTCATCTCCCAAAAGGTGCAAAATGAGGAACCCTATAGCCATTAGGATATGGGATTCGATCAATGTAATTAGGATACATCTTTCTATAGCTGATAGTGTGTCCCTTTGGCTGAATGCTAAATTGGTCTCTCAGAACGACACTAATAGCGTCGACCCAATCGGTTTCTTTGGCCGATGCTACTTGCGCCTAAGGCGCTTGCCGACTTGGGGAGAATTCGCTATGCTCCCCCTAGTGCAAACTCGGGCTGGCATTGTACCAAGGGCCGTATCGGTGCACATGGTCGCTCGTAGCTGACATTCTGCTGAGCAAATGTCAGTTCAGGTAGTGGAATAAATGGCTCCGAGTACGATACAACCCTATAAGGGTCCAGATCACTTGGAGGAATTGGCTGAACGTACTAAGGACATATGCAGGTCTCAATCGGCTGAGCAGTTGATCCAGGATAGACATAAAATGGAGCTGATGGTGGTAAACTAGGATAGTTGCCTAATTTGGAGCAATCTGCATAAGCTTGGTAATGAGTAATACCGCTTGTACCAGGATCCCGTGACAAGATCATGGTTGGTTGCGCTGATGCCATAGTAGGGATAGTAGCCAATAGCTTTGGGTCAACCGCTGGCTTGATGTTTTGAGCACTTTGGACTACAGAGTAGACTGGATATGCCAGCAAAGCTTGCACGGGGTCAAGTCGAGTACCAGCTGACACAAATTCTTGTGCAACTTCCTTGACACTGTTAGCAATCATCGGCCTAAGGTGGTTACTAAAGCCGATGACTAGTTACCGAGAGCACAATGTATAGATTGATTAATCATATTCAATAACTCTGCCTGAACGGGTATATATCGTCTTACCTGTGCCCTTTCAGTAGCATCTGGAGCCTCCTTACTGCCGAAGTTGACTGTCGGCAATGCAGACTTCTGTGTAAGGCCACGTCGGGTCTTCTAATAACAGTTGAGCATCATCTGCTCAAACATAGCCTTCTGATCTTCAATTTCCTTCCACTGCTATGGTGTCAAATCGTCTAATGTTGGGACGATTACTGCCTCATGGTTGACGTTGGATGGAGAGATTAATTTTCTAGTAGAAGACATTGTAATCCGATTGAGTCCCATTGGGCGTGCCAAAAGTGTGTGATGTCAAAAAACATGAGAAAGGGTAGATCGACAATCAGCACAGGCAAACACCGGGTTTAATTTTGAGTGCTAGCGTGCCAGTCGATTTGATCCTGCAATCGGCAAGAGGATAATATGTGATTCAATCAGCTATAAAACCGATCTAATATTTCGATTAGTGATTTAGTCCGATCGGCTTGTTCGAGCCGATTTAGACAAAAGTAACCGATAGATTTAATCAACCTGATTGAGTTGACTAGATGTGGTAAAGGCCGTTTTTCTTGAAGAAGGCAATGCGCAGCAAAATCAGAGAAAAAGTGAACCTGAGTTGGCGTAAGTTGACATAATCAATAATCGGCGATGTGCAACTTTATTGATTGAGCGAATTACAGAGGAAAGATTACAATGCTAAAAACTACTAGTAAAATTAAAAGTAGAATGAGTTGTTTGGTTGATTGGTTGTTGGTTGATGTCTTCCGATGTCGCCCATTGCCTCCTTTTATAGTGTTAGGTCCGATCGTGTTCTCCTTGGCCTCTTCATAAAATTATCCCTATCGATCTCAACTTTCCTGATGATATTTTCCTTTTGATATTAACATTGACCGATCATTTCGTATTGGCTTATGACTTTCTTAACCCGATACTTTCCTCAACAAATCAACCATACCAAACCGATTCTTACCAAATCAGTAACACGCCGAATTTTGGTGTCAACATTGATGCAAACTTAATCCAATTGTTAACTCCATTAATTTCTCCATATCGGCCAGAATTTACCAATTCGGTCATACCCATCCAATCGGCTGAAACTGCCAGATCTTGGTGTCAACAATAGCACTATAAATAAATCGAATATCCTGGGAAATAATAATTTATTCAACTTTAAATGATAATTGCTCAATAGGAGCGTAGACTAATGTTCACTGATAAAGAGACTCCTAAGGAGACTCATAAGAAATATGTGACATCAACTAGCAAAGCGAAAAAAATATTTAGGAGACTAGTTTAGGTCTCTATATAAGTGATAGGTGTCTTTCTGGGACCCCTCGATCTCAGAACTAAGAAGATCATTTTCATCCATGAAAGTATTTTTATATCCGAGAAGGTCCTTTTGGAACTTCTTTGTAGGATCAAGAATCATATTATAACTCTTATTGGCATCTGTGTCAATAACAGGTTGAACGATGAAGTGTGTCTCAATATTTTTCTCCCAGGTCTTTTTTATTTTACGAGTGGATTTAATGTAAATATCCACCAGGCGCTTGGGGGTGTGGCAGTTGCGCAACCAATGGCCAGTGCATCCACAGCTACAACAGGGTTGTACAAAGCAAGTAGCTTTCTTGGCTAAGCCTTGCTTCTGGAAACTCCCTAGCCCTTTACCATTACCTCTCTATTGGGGCTTGCCTCTTCCCTTCTGTATTTTGCCATTCTTCCATTTCCCTTGATGCCTTTGGCCTTTTCTGTGCCCATGGTTATCTCTAGCCTACTGAGCACTAGCATGCGCTTAAGGCATTGCATGTGTCTTATTGGGAATAATATGATGATTCTTCATTAGGAAATCATCATGTTTCTCCGTCTAGCAAAATGTAGATAAGCTTAGAGTATTTCTAGTACTTGGCATAACTATATTGTTGATGCAGTATTCTCATGTTGTGGTGAAAGGTACACAACATCTTGTCTATCATTTCAGCATCTGTAACTTTCTAGTTACAAAAATGCAGTTTGGAGATAAGCTTGTGCAAGGCAGAGTTGTATGCTGCCACTATTTTATAGTCCTGGAAGCATAGGAGGGTCCATTTGCATTGTGTTTTTAGAGCAGGGAAGATCTTTGTCGGTTATAGCATTCTTTTAGGGAATTCTATAATGCTAGTGGATCCTCTTCCATCAAATGCTAGGCCTTAAAGTCCTCATAAAGATGATGACTTAGGAAGTGCAGAGCCACACACTTGGCGGCTTCAGAAAGAACATGGGTGCTAGCTTCAGGTTGGGTAATAATAACTCCTAGAGATCGAGCTATCATATTAATTTTGGTCTCCATTGCTTAGGCTAGGTAATTGTTGGTGTCGAATATCTAAGTATGGGATATGAGCATGTATAGGAAACTCAAAGATTATACCATGTATGTTTACGCAAGCATCTGGAAACTTCGAATATCTCAAACCCAATTCTGTGGGATAAGATATACACGGAAGGGATATCTTCACGTTTGGAAAGGACTCGGTCATGTTCCCGTTATGAGGAAACCAACTCGAGTACGTCGGACGTTAAAGGAAGTTTAGATACGCTACGAAGATCTCAGAACGGTGTACTCCTCATCGAGTATGATCTGGTATCTCAAACCGACTACAACCCGTGAAGAGACTACCTCTACTATATAAGAACAGAGGCACAGAGGTTTCAGGGGGGGAGAAGGAGAAGAGAAAAAAAAGGAGAGCTCAGGAACTGACCAATTGCGCTTCGATAATTCATAAGCCAGGTCTTAGCCACATCCCAGAGACAATCTTGATTATAATTAGAGGCTAGGCATCCTTCTCTGTACTCTGTTCCGCCGACTCCATACTGCATTCATATAGGAGTAGGGTATTACTCTGCCTAGAGGCCCGAACATGTCTAAATCATGTGCCGTCGATCTCGTGTTTGACTCTACATATTCGAAGGTCTCGAGTATATAAGTTTATTATCGATTTCCTAACCTTCGACAGTTGCCATTCAGGTCGAGCTCAGCAAATTCTCTCTTTACGATGTTTGATATATCCTATGTTATATATATTCATGCAAAAAATAAATTTTACTGTTGGTAAAACCAATATATTGTATGCACACTCTTGAATCAATAAAGATTGGTCTATATCTATTCATTACATAAAAAAATTTCTAAAATTTTCTTAGCATTTTTCATAACTTTTTGCTAATTATTGAGTAGTTTTTAGAATTATCGAAATATCACAACATATGTATAACACATAAAATTATACTAGGAAAGTAAACCCTGTGATATGAAGCTTCCAATTTGTGGTAGGTCTAAGTTTCGATAATTTACGAAAGCCCATATACTTAGAAATTTAGTCTCTAGCATTTAATATAAATTTTCAAAATTTATTTACTATTTTTTGGGATTACTAAAAACTTCAGGGCACAGAATGTAAAATTTCTTTATCTCGATAAATTTTTGTAATTATGCGGAACTTCAGGGTCTTTTTCACAAAATTTACTACATTCACAAGAATACTTGAAAACCCATGGGATAAATCGCATAAGTAACGCAACCCAAATAATTCGTTCTTCAGACCAAATTGTCGATGGGCCTTTTGGTCCATGTAAGTAATTGGGCTAAATCTGGTTTGACCAGGCCACTAAATTGTTTTTTCTTTCTTTTTTTGGGCCAAAATTTTAACAGACCGTAGTGGCCCACATAGGGTGATGGGGCTAGAGTTTTTATTAGAGTATTTAAATTCTTCCTTTTTTAACCCTAGCCCGGTTGTTGCAGGCACTGCCTTGCACGGTATTCCTTTTTTTATTAGAGGATTTCATCTTTTCTTGGCGTCGGTTTCGGGCACAGTGCACATTAGGCGCGCGAACGATATCTGATACTCTTCGGGGGTGCATGGCGGCAATAATCGCTCAGTGTGTGGTGATGGTTTTGGGCACGTGCGGCACAGAGCTATGGGCTCACGTGGCAACGGTGGTGTGCATGCGTGGCCCGAAGCAACGTGCTAGTGTGCAATTCGATCCACATGCGCACACAACAGCGAGTGCATATGGACTATGCTATGAATAGTAATCCCATGTACAGTAAGTTAGTCTAAAACTCTAACTAGCAAGAAAACCATATAGGTTTTTTTGCCACAAACATTAATATGAAGGATCAATATAATAGCATGAGGATTGAAAAGAACTAACCGGTATTATACCGTTAGGCCTTAGAGAGCTATCATGCTGATAACGTGTTGAATAATAAATTGATCGCCTAAATCAATTCCAATGCCAATCAAGAATATTATGAATACCCAAAAAACAATCATGTAATAGATGAAGACAAGATATAAAGGGTTTTAACTCTTATATCTCTTTATTGATTGTAGATTGATTCTCTTATATAATGTGGTGCTATATTTATATCCATAACCCCTTATGGGTAGTTTCAAAATTTACCTACCAAAACTAAAAGTCCAAATATATTTCTACAATCAAAAGTCCAATTATATCTCAATAGTACCATATGGTTCGATTACTATTGTTGAATAGAATGGTTCAACATTTAGAAGAAAAAAAAATACTCTTTAAATTTACTATTCAGGATAAAATATTTCCATCCAAACAATAAAATGCATATATAACTTTTTATTAGAGCATTTTAGACATGTACCACTTGCATAAGTAGATCACCTGCTGTCAGTGTAAACCAGGGAATGAAATCTCGGCGAAATCTTGGATCTTGGACCCCTCCGAGTTTCATAATCCCGGCGAAATTAAGAAAACCCTAAAAAATTGAAAGTACTACAGTAACATAAAATCTCGGCAAGATCTCAGTATAATTTTGATTTTTTAGCCAAAATTTGATTGGATTGGATTATTCACGTCGTTTTCCATGTGAGACCAAAATTTTAAAAAAATTGACGATTTTTAGAATAATTTTCGTTTGGTTAAAAATATCTTGATCAAAAAAGATTTGAATTTGAATTTTGTTTGAATTTCATTTGAAATAACGAAATCTCGTCAAAATTTTAGATTTTAGAGGGTGCGGAGACGAAACCTAGAACAGAATTTGAATCAGTGGTGAAAACTCACCGTGTTTGTTCGGTACGGCTCTTGGGGTCCATTTGTAAGCAAATAGGTGTCCGTGTTGTATGAGAGGTGGCCCGGCTCAAGAGTGTGGGTCAGGTCCATGGATCCGTGGGCTCCACATGTCGGTGTGAGTGGCACGTGGGACCACCGAGCCACTGTACTAAGAGACTAGCCTGTGGGCCCGGTGGCCCACGGCCCGGCCCCATGTGCCCTCTTCCTCCCCGGCCGCATCTAGCGATCCGCAGAGGGGAAAAAGAAGAAAAAAGGAACCGGCTAGGGGTTCAGGTTTGGATCATCTTGGAGCTCGAGCAGAGCAGACTGGGGTGGTTGTGAGGAATTTCGACCGCGGCATTCTTGGGAGCTCGAGGGGAGGAAGAGAGGGAGAGGAAGGCGAAGGAGAGATGGTGCTGGTACTTGCGCTGGGGGATCTACACATCCCGCACCGGGCGCCTGACCTGCCCGCCAAGTTCAAGTCCATGCTCGTCCCGGGCAAGATCCAGCACATCATCTGCACGGGTAACCTCTGCATCAAGGTCGGTTGGTTGCCTATCCCCGCAATTTCCTGTTCGCTGCTGTTGCGTCTGTGTGTGCCTCTAATCTGGTTGACTAGTTCGAAGCGCCACGTTTAGCATCGTTAGACGAGTCTTCTTTCAGTTCTTGGGTGTTGGTTTGGGATCAGTGGCATCGATCCTGGTTCTGTGGAGTGATTACCGGATAAGCTTGATTGTTTGTTTGATGCGGTTGGGCAGTAGAGGTGCGAGGAATTTCAGCTCTCGGAGGGAGAGAACAATGGGAGGATGAATATCTTTGACCCTGCACTGAGCTTACATGGAACCAAGAATCAGATCAAATGTGATGTTCCTTTTTGTTAAAACCACTTGATCATTAATGGACACCGTTCGGATTCCAAGCACGACCCAGGCTCTTCAGCTCACATTCCAATTGGACTTGATGCCTGGGAGGGTTCAACTGAGTTGCATTTTAGTTGCCTCTATACTAAATATCAATTTCGACAATTGTTACTATGTGAAATGTTCTGGAAACAAATAATTGGTCACCTCATGATAGTAGGCTAGTTTTGTCTATCAGAGTAATCAAGTGTTCGAAAAGAGAAGAGAGCATTGATTTTTGATAGGTGCACTTGATTAGAGTCAATGGCCCTTTTACCTTGAGATCAGGATTGTTAATGTAGCGAACTTGGCTCTCGATGTTCTAGTTTTACCCTTTTGAGGCTTCTTCACAGAAAGTATCAACATTTTTCTCACTGTTGATGCTTTGTCAAAAGCAATGGCATCTCCAGTTTATTAATGGGCACATGTATTTGATTTCAGAGATCCCCGTTTCTCATTAGAAACTTTGAAGCGAAAACTATCGATAGGAAAAATGTTCACCATATTTCAAGTTTAAGTGTGACCAGGCACCGAAGACAAGGCAAATTGCTTAAGTTTAAGCAATTTGGATGAACTGTCTCATCTATATTGTTGCCATTGACCTTTTCTCCAATACCGGGCGGAGCTTTTCCAAGAGAAACTCTGGAGTCTGCTATACCACTAATGGACATAGTCAAAGAAAACTGTAGTTATCTCATTATCAGAGTAGTTTTTTCATTCTGTAAATAACTAAATATCATGACTATTCACAGAATTATGCCTGTACTGATAGAAATTTGTGATCACGTTATACTTTAGAAATCTCTACATGTGAATAGAAAATTTCTAAAAATTGCAAAATCAATATTTACAAAAAGGACATCAGCTTTTCATTCTGTGAAACGATTTGTTGCTTAGGTCTTCCTTGATCAAAGTATGGGGCATCTACAGGTCACTGTATAATTTAGCTAATGAAGCACATATGACATATACTGCAATATTCTGCCGCTAATCTTAAATGTATTTTCTAGCTCTAAATGATCAGCTGAAATATTGTTAATTTCATTGTTTCTGTTTGCCCTTATTGCTTACTTATCATAGGGTCATTCCTCATCTGAATTGTTAGAGTAACTTATTTTAACTAAAAAAGTATCTAGATGTTACTGCACCGTACCCAAGTTTATGAAATTTTACTGAGACTTGTCAAAAGAGTGGTTGCAATCTCAGTTCCTTGAAAAAATAGGTATTGGAAAGAAGAAAGATAACAGTAGTGCACATCTAGCCTTTTTACTGCAATTGTGTTAGAAAGCTTTCTGTCAATTTGCTGAGCATAGTGAATTTATCTCATGGATCTTTTATTACTACTTTGCAAATCATAATTTGCTGAGGAGTGAGGACAATATCTTTTCTTGGTTCAATGATTCATTGCACATTTCTGAGCTAGACTACTACATTCAGAATTCAGAGGGGTCATGTAACAATATTTTGTACTAGAATAATTCACGTAACTATTGTTGGTGCATTGAGATGATTGCAATTTTATCCATAGCTTATATATCCACCCAAGATAAAAGAGTAGCTTGCAAATATATGAGCTGGTTGGGTCTTAATCAAGGATCAAAATCCCGGCAAAATCTCGGATTTCGGCCCCCTCCAAGATTCATAATCCCGGCGGAATAAAAAAAAAAAAGGATTTACCGAGATTTCGGCAATTTCGCCGAAATCTCGGAAATCCCAGTTCAAAAAAAAACTAGATTTGAATTTTGATCGGATTTCATCCGAAATTTCGATATCTTGCCGAAATTTTGGATTTCGGTCCCCTTCAAGATATAGTCTGAAATGAAATTTGAAACCTTGGTCTTATTCACCCAGTACTCTGTTCTGTCTAACCTTCATATCTCCATGGGAATGGAAGAAAATAGTTTCAGAACCATTAATTTGCATATTGACTAGGATAGTTGTTGAGAATAGTGATTCTGGCTGCCACTTCCTCCTTTGTATTGCAAATTTTTTCAATTTGCCCTGTCTTCCATTGGAAGCAATCTTATAGAGTGGGAACTAGCAGAAAACATTCGCAATTTACTCTGCTACCTTTCTCTATGCTTTTGCCTTCACCAAATGACCTTATTATGCTTTTTCTTGTTGCTAAAACCTTCTATTCATGACAACTACATTTTTTTAATTAAAAGTAAATGAACTTTTGTTGATTTTTCTATTGGAAATTATTTGAGTAGGTTGCACAGACTCCAGCATGCATTATATGGACGACATTATATTGATGCAGCAGTATTACATTTTTTAGACTGTATGGTGTCCACTTCAAAATTTTGTGTTGCATGGAAAATTGGGGGGAGAGGATCTTATTTTGTAGATGTATTTGTAGTACATATTTACTGGTGTATATTTCTAATTTTAAAATTGCCAGGGTGTATAGTTGCCATTGCTGCTCCATTTGCAAAAGGGGGAAAGACTAATTTAGCAAGATCCACATACATATGTAAAAAGGAAAATAACAAATCATTTCAAGTTTTTAGCGTCACAGAAGCATGATAATTTGGGCATGTTTGGCCAAGCTTAAGCTTCTGCAATAAACCAGCTTTTATCGTATGCTTTTGCTTATAAGCCCTAGAAGCCCTGTCTCTGTCCCACTGGCATCAACTTATGTTGGGCTTCCAGTACAAATTAAACTTAGGCTCACAGGATAGGCCCAAGAAGCTCTCACATATTTGGTCTAGTAGCAGGTTCAAAAAGGTGATAATTGCAGCTAGGCTAAATTGGCCTCGATATTGTTTGATTTTACATAAGGTACAGCATGTATAGCTTTTATCCAAATCTAGCATTTATTTTTGTGTAAACCATATGCTTTGTGCATGCCAAACGCGTCTAGTTCAAAAGTTTAAATTGGCTTTGTTGACTAGAATATCAAATTGTTTGTATCATCTTGTTGCCTTACAGTGCTGTGTTGAATAAACTTTTTAAAATTGAAAATTCACCAACACTTGTTTGGCATATATGGGTGCATGCTGAGGCTATCTTGTGTATCAGACACCAATATACTGGAATACCACCTAGTAGAAGTTTTAATGGCTTAATACAGCCTAGCTATTTGGTAAGATTGTGCCATATTAATTCATGATAAAACATCAGGAAGTTGAACTAGATGGCTGTGTGGCAGTCTAAATGGAAGCCAGGGAAGAAGATAGAACAAAGAGAACTTGATGCGTCCTACAGGGTTAAGGATACCCATAAAGCGCGGGGCCATGAGGAGATAACAGCGCACAAACTATTTGTCTGTTTTCAACTTTTTGCATGATGAATGGCTAAGCTATCCTCACCAATGAATGACTGATTTCTGTACCCTTTCCTGTATTGGATTATTCTTTTTCTTTTTGAGACTTGGTATTGCATGAACTTGTTAACAGGACGCTAGTAATGTTGTGGTTTTCCATCTTCTTACACAGACTAATTTCTTGTATAAACTGTAATTTTTGTTTTGATGAAGTATGAACTGATAAATGTTGTAACACTCCTCTAGGAAGTTCATGACTACCTGAAAAGCCTTTGTCCTGATCTCCATATTACCAGAGGTGAATATGATGAGGATGCTCGTTATCCAGAGACTAAGACACTTACTATTGGTCAGTTCAAGCTAGGACTGTGCCATGGTCATCAGGTTCGCTTTCGACCCAGAATATTTGTGAGCCCTGTTAGTTTCTACCATGCCCATGAATTAGGTATACTAGTCTGAAATGTGCTATTTAGTATGTAAAATTTATGCATATGTGATTATGTGCTGTTTCATGTGAGGTCATGTTCATTAACCTGGTTAATTATGCTGCATTATTCTATTCTGATGAAATGTACTGCTCCTCTCTCAATATTCCTGCGAAGGAATTGTTTAGCCACCAATGTTCTTGAACTGTGTTAAGGGATCCTTCTCTAGCAAAGTCAGGCTCAATAAACCTTGTTTATCTTTGCATTACCATGTTTGTATCCTTGCCATGAGCATTTACATTAGACACTTCTTTGCAAAATATCATTTCTCCAGCTGTGCTACTCATGGATCATTCATTCATTACTTGGGATAAGTCTTGTTTCTGTGGTGCTTACGCATGGTAAACTGGTAATCTCTGAGTTCCCATAATGGAAACAAGGGTCTGCCTAAACCACAATAGTGCCTTCTCTCGATTCCTAGAAAGAAAAACAAAGTTTGCTATTCATAGCAACCTTTTCTTTATATTTCTCAATGATGGGGGTTGGACTAGAAATCTTTAAGGTGTCTAGATACACTACATTTCTCTTTCATGATGCTTTGATGCTGAATCAGCACGGTTTTCACCCTTGCCCGGGGAGGGCTGTTTGCACTTGATACCTCTGCATGTTGCACAGGAGATATTTCTGGCTTCGGAATGAAATAAAACGCTTGTGTAGTACATTCCATTACATTCCCCTTTGTTTACGACAGGCTTTTCTTTAGAAATAATGTACTATCAACCCAAAATTTGACTGGTGATGAAAATGAAAATTTTTGTAGTACCTTGAATTGGAATTGTTGTAGTTAACATGTGGTCTGTGTCTGAAAATATGGTCAAGTTTTTAGCACTAGTAACATGGCTGTCATCTTATGTAGTTTGACATAATTTGCTGTTGGAAATAACTGTGTGTATATTGAAATGTGGGCAATTATGGGATTGAAACGCATTTTTCTTAATCTGAGTTTACATATCACACCGGCGCATTTTTATCCGAGTTCACGCATCTGAAAGGTAGTATCGAGTGCCTTTTTTCTTCTTGTGCCTCTCTAATGCAGCAGTGCAATTTATTTATTTTCCCAGTAAGATGCTTATAATAACTACTAGAATCAGGTGCTTAACTATTAAAGCATGGACATACCATATGCTGTAGGTATCATTTAAAAGGTCAA
Source organism: Rhipidocladum racemiflorum (assembly GCA_036346355.1). NCBI lineage: Eukaryota > Viridiplantae > Streptophyta > Magnoliopsida > Poales > Poaceae > Rhipidocladum > Rhipidocladum racemiflorum. Next base: position 75,651,320 of record CM070571.1, read on the forward strand.
CTGTCATGCTGTTCTCCAAATCCTGAGTCTCAAAAAGTGTGACCAGTGATATTTGCTGTTAACTGTTCCTACTTTTGCAATGAATCCACTTGGTTGAGATATTGCAATGTGGCAGCTGTCAATGTGTGTTCAAATGGTTCAGGGTTCATTCAAAGAACAAAGGTGTTTATGTAAAGTTCAAAGGGGTGATGGATGTCATGTGGTTTAGCACTGACCGGGTAGGGGAGTGGATGAGCCTGAGCACATTTTTGCTTCCCATAGATTCTCGAGTCAGACTAGATGGATTGCATCCAAGCAACAGAGTGATGGATGCTTAGCAAGCAATAGACTAGATGGATTCTCACAGATGTTGGGGAGTCAGATGGACCTATTTCGATCGACCATATCCATAAAGTGATTTGAGACTCACTCTCCTTGGGGACATCAAGCATGTTCATAAAAATCCATACACGATGTTTGGTTCATTGTATCTGCTGCCGCATTCGCCATGTCCTTCAACATATCTTGCACAGCACTAACAATTTTGAGTAGGCCAATATCTTCTTGCATATGTGCTTGACGTTCTGTAGCCATACTACTTTACTGAACATAATTAGGGGAAGGGGGAACATTATAAGCACTTCATTTGTAATAATGTAGCTCTTGAATTACAGTAGACCGGCACCATATTGGATTAATAAACTGCTTTTCATTTTGTCAGTACTCAGTAGAATGTTGACTTCTTAATAGCTGCAATGGCAAATTTTAGCTGCTCTCAACTTTTGGAGTGTGCTATTGTCTGTCATATCTATATTTTGGCACACTTTTCACTGTTCTTTAATTGACACTCGAACCCATGTTTTTGCTGACCTTTTCACTCTGTTTTTGTGTATAAACCATCAGGTTGTTCCATGGGGCGACCTGGACTCCCTAGCGATGCTCCAGCGCCAGCTGGACGTGGACATCCTCGTCACTGGGCACACCCACCAATTCAAGGCCTACAAGCACGAGGGGGGCGTCGTCATCAACCCCGGCTCCGCCACGGGCGCCTACAGCAGCATCACCTACGACGTCAACCCGAGCTTCGTGCTCATGGACATCGATGGCCTCCGCGTGGTCGTGTACGTCTACGAGCTGATCGACGGCGAGGTGAAGGTCGACAAGATCGACTTCAAGAAGACCGCGTCGATGCACGCCTGACGCGCGGCACAGAAATTCAGAAACTGCCCTGTTTTTCACCCCTTGCTTGATTCAGAGCTCCTTTTCTGAAGCCTTTGTGTCGTTCATGTGTAAAAACTAAACACTGGAGCTGTGTTTACAGATTAGTTAATGAGATCTATCGTATGATTATGATTAAGTTGAGAGGTGCCTATATGTATCTCTTTTTAAAAATTACATAAATACTAAAGAGTAGATAATGATTATTTAATCATTCACTTGTTTTAAAATTTATGTAACTTGTATTGATTAATTAGCACTTTCGCTTGTTTTAAAATTTATATAGCTTATACTGAGGAAAAATATATATGGAAGCATCTCTCGTAAGTTGTATATTTTTTTCCCTGTTAATCGACAAGGAATAACAGGTGACAAGTGATCTGTGTGTTTAAACATAAAGTGGACAGAAGAACGAGTATATATATATATATATATATATATATATATATATATATATATATATATATATATATATATATATACATACATTTTTATCCTTTTGAGTAATCTAATATTGACTATAAGATACTCTAAAGTGAGTTCTACGAAAAATTTCATCAAAGTCTACCTTTTATAGCATAATTTGTTTATATATTTTTTTTTGCATATGGAAAAAGTTATATAGCAATAAAATAAAGGGCCTTGATGAGTTTTTTTAAACAATATCGTATTGTAGTATCTTAGAATTATTATTGGAGTATATTAAAAGTGATAAATGAGTATAACATATTTGTTTAATCGATATACTAGATGTGGGAGTGGGAGTACGTACTTCCAAGAGTACGAAAAATACTTCATATGTATATATATGTATATATATATATATATATATGTATATATATATATATATATACACATATATACACACACATATATATGTATATGAATGAACGGGTGTTACGCAAGTGGAAGTATACTACATAAGTAAAAGTTGTTAACTGGTTTCTCCTTATTAGAAAGTTGTTATCAACCATATAAAGGTAAGGAGTACATACACTTATCTAAGTACAAAACGGATAATACTCTCTCTCTCTCTCTCTCTCTCTTAATGCCGGAAGAATTAGAGCCCAATCAGCGTACCACGTCATCACTTTCGCGGGAGGGACCTCCAGAAAATTCAAAATTACATTTGATCTTTTCATCGGTTATTTTGCAAAAAGGACCATATAGTTTCGTAGATTTGCGAACGGGTCTGGCCTCCATCGGTTTTTTCCATTTCTGCAGAAGGGCCCTCTGGAAAATCTGAAATTACATTTAGGACATTCCACCGATTATTTGCAAAAGGACCAAGGACCATGCAGTTCCGTAGATTCGGGAACGGATCCTTTACCATTTTTTTACAAAAAGAACCCCATGATTATGTAAATTCGTAGACGTCTCCTATCTAGCCTATTTTTTTAAAAAATCACCTTTAAAAAACTAAAATTATTTTATGATTCCTCTAGATTTTTATAATAAAGACTAGATCAAATTTCATATAGCATAACGTAATGCACGGCACGGCCCTGCTGCCGCCCAGTATGATTAGTAGCTTGGCGCGTTGCAACTTGCAAGGCGTGAGTGTCTTGGATTTGTATGGCCGTGCGACGACATGCCCTGCCCTCCCGGCGTTTGCATGGAGCCCACACGTGCCGCGGCTGGAACAGGGACGCGGGCACATCGCACATGCCGCTGCCACACGTTACACTGCTTGTATGTCAGAGGCAGGCTCGACCCTATGGGCATCACGTACAGACGTACTCACATGCATCAGTCTCCGTCACATCGTCGTTTTCCCGCGTACGAATTCAATGAGGGTCAGCCAAATTTTATTCAAACACACATGCACACACCCCGTGTCCAAATGGCCTGGTAAGTCAGACCCTGGCTTATGACATTGTTTCGGCTCTTCAGCCGACAAGGTAACAAATTTTATTTTCAGACTACATTTCAGAGTGGCCAAAATGTAAAATATCAGTAAGATTTTAAAATTTTGATCAAAATCAAGATAAAATAGGAAAAAATCAAATTTTAAATCTGGTGCTTTGGCGGTAGGTAAAACCAAAATTTTGTCCATATTCAACTCCCTGTAAAATTTCAGTCACTACGATCGAAATTTGTATATGTATTTTTTACAAAATTTTCAATTATAAGAAAAGGTATTACAGTTCGTCAAAAAAAAAAAAAAAAGTACTAAATCCGATCATACAAATATGAAAATCGATCCAATTATTGATCATCTCAGTCAAAAATTTTGGGATTTTAAAAAAAATTTATCTTGCCGAGATTCAGTCGAAAACCGAGTTTTTAGAGATTTTGAACCCCGTTGGCTAACAAACAAAGTTCAAGTTTCACCAATCATGTTTGGTTTTATAAAATAAAAAATTATACCAAGAGCTGTGGTATGCATATGAGCGTTGGTAAGCATCTGGTGATTCCTCGCCAACCATGGTTGGACAGGTCATTGGTGTGCTTCTTTCAGAATTTAAACCTACGATCATTACTATAAAAATGCTTATATATATTAAACCTATTATCACTGATGGTTTAAAAAAATATGTGTTGGTATCTCGAAAACTGAGATCACTTGACTAACCATTTTTTTTTTTTGCCAGGTACTAACAAATTTGTTCACTGTAAGTAAACAGTGATTGCCCATCGCCACAGTATAGCAATCCAACGATGACTTCCTTTTGTTCTGTACCCATGTCGCAACTACTACCTGTCATCAGTCGTACCCAACAAAGCTTAGTAGAACCTACTGTTGTTAGTGCATCTCTCGCTAAGGCGTGTGTTTAATTAGCGACTGGTGGGGCGTGGAAAGTGAAAGCGCGCTCGGCTCATGCAACGGATCAACAAATATACATATTACGGTTTACAACCCACCGATCGAGCTGGTTTGCACTTTGCAACTGCGTTGCAACCCACCTATCTCCAGCAGCTTCCCTTCCCCTCCAAATCCCTTCGCGAACAGATCCCAAATGCTCCAACGGATTCCCTTCACGATTCCCGTCAGAAGGGACAGTAAATCCCTTTAGAAAGGGATTCTCTCTTCAATCCCTTCACAAATCCCTTGAGGGGATGCTGCTAGAGATGGTAGGAAATAAAGGGAATGAATATGGAGAAGGGAATAGGGAAGGTAATGGAATGAAGGGAAATTGCTGGAGATAGTCTTAGGAGGCACACGAGGGAGATAAGCTTGTTTAATTAAATGAGGCGAGCAGCGCAATAATTAATGGAGGAGAAGAGGAGGTCGACGGCGATGGGTTCATACGGCGGCCGCCGGAGCCGTCTCAGTCGCCGTTCCGTCGCTGTCCGGCGGCCTGCCACTGCCGTGTACGTACGCAGGCGCGCCCGCCAGCACGGGATCTCGTGCGCCGGGAGCCCCGCCGTGTGGCCGTCCTCGTCACTCCTGTGTCCATTCTGTGGATTCGGTCGGTCCATTCCTCTGCTCCTCCTCCTTTGCGTCGGTTTATTAGATTCAGTGACGTCCATCTTATGAAACTTAATACATAAAAAGTTATTCAGATCGAGGGCGAGCTTTAGCTCAATGACAAGGCTTGCAGTTGTGCAGCCGCCCACCTGAATTCGAATCTCGGTTTGGCCCAAGTGTGCTCACCGAGAGCTGAGTACATGTCGTTTGCTAGCCAGTAATCATAGAAATAACAGCTAATTAATGCCGTATTAAGATCTAAGACAATAAGGAAAAGAAACCTAGATGTGTTAATAGTTTGTGCGTTCTAAATAAAAAAAATGTTTGCATGCGCAACAACATGATCTTTTTTCCCAGAGGTAGCAACACGACTTCTGTTATGCAGGAGGATCACAAGTAGAGATGGTAATGGATCTCGATCTTTGTTTCTCCGTGGAGAATGTTTCTATTAGCGGACGGGAAAATTAAACCCTCCGGTGAGAGGTTTATTGGGGAAGTATTGCCCCTATTGGAGATCGTAGGGTTGGGACGTTCCACCCGTTCATAATCCCTATCTCCGTCCTGTGATATCACTAATAGGTGGGAGCAAAAGATCAATTACCAAAAAAAAAATATGTAAGGTTATTATTAATAAACATCCTAAATATGAATTACTCTAGTGATTCACTCATGTAGCATATGATCTTTTATGCAGCATTTTTGAGGATTAGTCCCCGTCGAGGCCTTGCGAACCGGTCGGAGATCAGGGATGGGAGAATTTTGGTAGGTCTTTTAGATGGCACTAACAACCCCATGGTGGACTTAAGGAAATTTATGTTTTTTCACGGAAACGGAGCCGCAATTTTTCAGAACCACTAGGTTTTTTTTGCAAAAGGCTCCATCCGGGTGAGCACGTAATTTCACGAAACTATGAGGATTTTTTTTGTGAGAAAGTGCTCGTCCAGGAGTTGAACGTGAATTTGCGGAACCATGATATCTTTTTTTTTTGCAAAATATCCAGTGAGAGGATCTGTACGCAATTTTTGAATTCCTAGAAGGTGTTTTTACGAAAATGGTGAACTGGTGCTCTCTCTGGCCAGGAAGTCCTCCGACTAGAGGTGGGCGTCGTGCCGTGCCGGGCTAGCCCGGCACAGGCCCATCGTGCTTCGGGCCTGAACCATGTCAGGCCGCGACGGCCCGTCGTGCCTACCGTGCCGGCCTAGCTAACCTTCGGCGAGCCCAGGCATAGCCCATTTGCGCTTCGTGCCTGCTTCATGTCGTGCCAGCCCAGACCCAACCCATGTGCACTATTGCAACGAGACAAAAGGACCCGAAGATGCACGGAGCTGAGGCAATAGACACAAATATTGGGGGGAAAGGAACTAAATCCTCGACCACTCGCTTTGCCCTTCGGCCGTGACGGGTGAGGCGAGGTGGCCACAGCGATGCTGGTGAGGCGGCACAGCCATGTGGGCGGGCGACCCGGCAACGAGCCAACGAGCGATGACCACGGCGGCACAACAATAGCCAGGTCTGCTCCCATGCCCCTCCACCTTCCCCTCCATGCGCTCGGCCGCATGCCGCATGCCGTGCCGAGGATGGGCTCGCCATGTCGCTCTCCTCGGTGGCGTGCCGACGTGCCCAGCCGTGCCGGCACGGGCACGGTCCAAATAGTCGTGTCGGCCTATGCCGCCCATCGTGCCCGCTTTCGCCCAGACGGCCGGTGAACGATGTTGGGCCGGCAAGACAAAGACGGCCCACCCTGCGTCGCGTCGGTTTTGAGTCGGGCTGGGCCGCCATGCCTTGGGCCGGCCCACATGCCCACCACTACCTCCGACTATAAGAGAGTAGATATTATATCTATTTAAATATGGCCCAGCGATGACTAGGATTGCAAATCAACATAGTGTAAATCTATTTTATGATGTTACTCATATAATCCTCAACATGAACCATCTGCTCTCGTGCGTTGAGTCCATATCGGATAGTTCAGGTTGAGCGTTGCATAAGTAACACTTTAAGATAGGTCTACACTAGATAGTTTGTCATCTTCTAAAAACACATACTTACTCAACACTACAGCATTGTAAATACTGCTGATAATCCATGTTCGCCATGCGAGAGTGCAGAACCGGAAAGCTGTGTTTCGCCGTTTCAAGACATTAAGGTCAACCGGCCGGTCTGACAAGAAAAAACCATTGTTCCGTTTAAGATAGTGCATCAATGATCAGTTTTGTCTAAAATAGCATCAAGGCCATCATCGTTCCGTTGAGATAGTTCATCAATGACCAATCAGGACAACATAATAGCATCAGGGATGAGAATGGATCGAACATTAAACGTATTATTTTAAACAGTAAATAAGCGAGAGGAAGCTAAGGAGGAGAGCACACATTGGAGATACACATCTCTGTGGTAGGAAATAGCGGTACATCTCTGTGGTAGGAAATTAAAGAAACTCAAATGATATGTACAGTGATACACATCGGCGAGAGCACAGGAGACATCGAACCAGCTAGCCTGAGAGCCATGGAAGGGGAGGAGGTGCTGTGCCATTGTGGCAAGGAAGGTTGAGATCGGAGAGGTAGAAAGAAACACTATCAGTTTTGAGCATTTCTCGGCTTGCCCCGAGTGGCATATGTCAATTTCACGTATTCTTTTCGGTAGTTTCGTGTACAATCCAAACAGAGGAGCACCGGGCAAACCTCTGCATGGCCCAATTAATGGTGCAGCATGTCAGCCTTATGCCTAATTTGCTTGTTCTTCAGGGTTAGGGGGCGTTTGATTTGATAATGTTTTGATCGGTGTTTGGTTTGCTGCAAAAAATGTACAGATATGACTAAAACTTTTGGAAGTAAATCAAACACCGGCTAAAATATTGAGCCAAAATGCCCATCTGTCATTGAGAGACGAAATATTACGTATCAAAAATGGCATGCGGTCACCAATTTTGCCACCCGTGTTTTGGCCAAAAACTTGGCATGAATCTTGTCAAATCTTACCCATGGGTATGGGCATGCCAAAATTTTGATCAAATCAAGTGAAGACCAAAATTCAAGGGTATTACTAATTTTTGGTAAAGTTTGCCTTGACATAGAACCAAACAGCCTCTGGCTAACCACTGAGTCCTTGTTTGGACGTGAGATTTCACCTGATTCCCGCGAGGTTTAGATTGTATCATGTATTCATGTAGCGGTATCACGTACTGTTACTGTAAAATTTGAGCGATGTGGACGAGACTACTGCAGTGAAATTTCTTGGCCTCCGAGGAAGTGCAGAGTTCGGAGGCACGCAACGCAAGAAGGGAAGGGAAAGGAACAGTAGCGCCTCGGAAGTTGGACTCCCCTCCAGAAGGTAGTGTGTCAGCCTGGCCCGGCCCGGCCCGGCCATCCATCCCATCCCACGTGGATCGTCCAACGAGCAGGAGGACGTGGTGGTCCCGCGCCAACTGCGCGCCGCCCGACAACTGTCACAGCCCCAACCACGAGCTAAGGGATTACTACTCCCTCCTACCACGAATGCAAGACATTTTTGTTGAGACATGGTAGATTTTTAGTTTATATTGTTTAAATATGTTTGGATTTTATTTGTAGATGAATTTGAATATATTTTTAATAAGTTTTTATTATAACTATAGTATTTTATTGTACAAAAAAATCAATCTAATAAAGAGAAGATATTTTTATCTCACTATATTGTGTGTGCTCATTATGATTGTTTTTGTTATCCAATCGGTGCATTGTGTTTATCTACGTCAGTCGTCATCATTTCACAACACATTATTTGCACAAAGTTACGTGAGGCCGATCAATATTGTCATCGATTTTCGACAGGCATCAAGTGATTGAACCTACTACTAGCCGTACGTAAGTTTGAACCACGTAAGTTAATCGTGTATGAATAATTTTAAATATTACATATTAATTTTCTTAATTGCCTAGATTACTTGTTTAATCTAATTGAAAAATTAGGGTATTTATTGTTACTGTTCATCAAAAAAATTAAACAATATTTTTTTAAATAACAACATTCGTCATGCCACCGTCCGACCGTGCTGGCGCCCGCGCTCATTGCTTGCCTTGCCGTACAGATGCCGCCTACCGTGCCATGACCTCGCGCTGGTCAAGTGGTCATCACAGCACCCGACGACTGAGTCGTCGCCTACAACGCAGCGCCAGTGTCCGTCGGCCTGATGTCGCTCCCGGAAAAATTGAGAAAATAAACTACAGTGAAATTAAAATTAAGAAAATAACCTGTAGTGAATGGAAATTTGTTGAATGGATGTTCTTTCCGCCAGAGGAGATGGCTTCCGCCATGCGACGTGGAGGATGGGGGTTTCCTGCGCATGGGGTGGCGGAAGCCCTGGCTTCCTGCGCATGGGGTGGCGGAAGCCCCGCTTCCTGCGCATGGGGCGGCGGAAGCCAGCTCGAACCGGCCCCACGCCACTTTGCTTCGCCCGTGGGTCTCGGCTTTGCTCCTCCCGTGATTCATTTTTGCTGTATGCATGCACATGGAGCCCGTGGGTCTCGGCTTTGGTCACCCGTGATTCATTTTTGCTGTCTGCATGCACATGGAGCCACCAAAAGTTTCCTGTCCTTTTGTCATTTGATTAATTAATGACTAACTTAATTTGTGAAATGACTCGCTTAACATAATATAATCATCAACTAAACTAATTGCCGCTTCGTCTATATAAGACGCTGTGGTTCGAGCAATGCTCCTGCTCTCTCATCTCTCACTCGGCTCTGTTAGGTGCGTTCTCTGAGGTTCTCTGTCAGTTTATTGTGTGTACTGTGTATTTTCATTTGCTAACTATTGTATTATTTTATGTAAATGAACTGTTAGGTGCAACGATCTGGACCTCACAGCGCTCTTGTTCTTATTCCACTCCTCGAGGTGCTCTCTCTGTCATGTTTTATAATATTTGTTTCCATTTGATTTATATGAGAATGTACATGAGGTTTTAAGCGGGAATTAGTAAAATGGTGCGCTGTTGCGAATAGGTTTTCAAATGATTTCATGCAGAGTAGGGTTATTGTATGACTGAAAATACACGACATCGCCTAACGTCATTATTATTTTTTTGAAATTAACATGTATATTTGCTAATTACGACATTATTTAGTGTAAATAAAATGGAAGGTGCTTATGAGCTGTAGTGTAAGCCTAGTATTTTTGTAGTAGGGGTGTTGATAAGAAATGATTTTAGCACAATTATTAATCGTGTAGTAATACGTACCATCGTTACATTAGATGCAGGTCATCATTACTATCAGTGGTTGGTACGTACATAAAGTAATATTTTAACTTAAATAAATTGCAAGGTGCATTGGTGGACGAGGCAAGGACTTATTGTAAGAGTGTCGATCTGTTCGGTGCTGTGAAGGTAATTTAATCTTTGTGTTGTACACCCTTTTATTAAGTTCATGTGATTAAAAAATCATGTTTATTTGGTAATGATTATATAATTTTTTGTACATAAGTTGGATGGTGCGCATTGTAGTGGAAGTCAAGAATTATTGTAGCAACGGTTTAATTGTGTAGAAATAATTTTAATTGTTATATTTGATGCTATTAAATTTAGTTAGATGTATACTCAAAATCGTTATTATTTGATGTACCACAACCATAGCAATTAGTGATAAAATGGTAGGGTAGATGATAAGCACAGTTGTTTGTTTGATGTACCACAACCATAGCAATTAGTGCTACGTAGTATTACATGCTATTAGTTTATGTTTGGTGTTTATTGAAATGTAAAAAACTTGATGTAATTAATTTAAATATGTAAAAGCTTTTGTTGGAATAGGTAAAAGCAAGGAAAACGAGAAAATAATAAATGGTAAAACGGTAAAATAAAAAGAATTACCTTAGTAAATTATGTCTAACCCTAAAGTACCCCGGATGATGACCTAGGATGGTCAAAAACAGTGTGAACATCATTAAACCATGAAGTGATTAATTTTTTCTGAGTAAAAGTTATAGCTGACCTAAATAGTAATAGAATTATGGAGAATTATGGACAGAACTCTAGACCTCAAAATTTTAACTATAAATAGGTCTTACCATTATACTCAGTCAGAAATTTTTTTAAAAATTAAGAAGTAGTTTAGCTATTTTTTTTCACTTACTCATTGCAGTTTTGAAATTCTGCAAAAAGTAGTAAAAGAATTCTAAGAAAATAAATACTATGATTATTGTCCTGAAATCTTTATGGTTGAAATATCATGTAGATTCACACTTCCAGTAAAATTGTCAAAAATTAATACGTCCATTTAAACCCTTACACAAATCAGAAACCGAATAAATTTTACTGTGGAGCAGGTAATGTCAGAAATGTTATAAAATAACCGTAAGTAATTTGAACCTAAAATTTTTATTGATGGTGGAAAACTTATCCCTTAACTTAGTATTAAAGTTTGGGAAATTCTGGAGTTGAAATGACCCACAAACCTGGAGCGGGAAAAATGGTTTGCTTGATGAACATTAGTACAACAATAAATGATCAAGTTTAATAATTGAAATTTTTGTGAAATAATGGCTTACATAATAATACAGTTTTGTTCTGCAAGCTACCATGTATTACTAAATGATGCAATTAAATTTAATGACGCATGGACAGATTTCGATGGCTACAACACTGCATATTTACTATGGAGATTCTCCCACAGAAGTGCGCGGACCTTTTGTTAGCATGTAGAGCTGTATGCACACGCAGGCCGCCATAGATCTTCCTATTGGACCTAAAGACCTGATAGGGATAGTAGCTCAAAAAATAGGTATAGACCGGAGAAGATATAAACTGCGCCTACAAGCGGTTCGGCCCCGTTTGGTGCCGAACAGCGCACAAGTAGTGTGCAACCTGTGGGAGCTTCGAAACAGAAATTCCTGGGACCTGTACGTCGCAAAGTCCGTGGATGAATCTTTTCAGATTGGTGTGTACGCTGAGATGGTACCATGTCAATCAGGCGAGGAGGAAGGCATAGGGGCAACCTCGTCGGTGCCTGTAGAGGGCGACATTGGTATTGCCGGTAACACGTTAGAGGTGGGAGGGTCATCTGGGGGGTCATACAACAGAAGTAGAGGAGAGTGTGGGGGGAGAGCACGGGGTTAATGTGGTCGCAGAGGAGGTCGATGTGGAGGTCATGGAAGATGAAGGCCTTGACGCCACGGGTGAAGGCACAGAGGATGGTGAGGATGATGTGGGGTCTGTTGTCGCGTATTTCCACCAATTAGATGCGGATCAGTGCGTAATTGCTGATTACTCACATATTTCCAGCTGTCCCCAGACCGGCGACATACAGCTAAAACAAGTCTTCCCCACTAAAATCGAGGTGGTGCACTTCATTAGCAGCTACGCCATCATGACCCGGCGCCAGCACTATGTGAAAAAGTCAGGGCCGGAACTCTATGAGGTTAGATGCGCTAAGATCGGACAATGCCCGTACCGTGTACGGGCGCACCGACCAAAGAATGAGAGCCAGTTTATCATTTCACGCTACACTCGGCACACCTGTTGCGCCGAGGTGGTGATGACCATTAACAATTCCATGGATGCCAAATTCATAGCCCAGGAAATCCTTGGAGTCGTCGAAGCTGACATCAAACTAGCACCAAAGTCCATAATTGCCCAGATGCAGAGCAAATACGGGATGGTAATCCCGTACCATCTGGCGTGGCGAGCAAAACAGAAGGCCCTAACGATGTTATTCGGGTCATTCAAAGAGTCCTACAACTGGGCTCCTCGCCTTCTGCGCCAGATAGCACAGACCAACCCAGGCCTGAGAATGGGGCATTGACCAACACTGTGGCCGCTAGAGAATGGATCATTCTTTGAAGGTCACCAATTCCTTATGAGGCTTTCTTGGGCATTTGCACAAAGTGCATCGAAGCATTTAGGCATTGCCGCCTGTGGTATGTGTGGATGGCACGTTCCTAATCGGGAAGTACCAGGACTCTTCTCACCGCCCTAGCCGACGGAAACAATCAAATAGTCCCGCTTGTCTTTGCGATTGTAGAGAGCGAGAACAACGATAGTTGGCTTTGGTTCATGCGGTTCGTGAAGACCAAGGTGGTCGTGAATAGGCTCGGGGTGTCGCTGCCTCGATCGCAATCCGGGTGTTGCATGCTCTCGAGGTTATGAAGGGGAGGGACCCTTCGTGTGCCTGGCCTCGATGTGGAATGCCGGTGGTGCATGCGACACCTAGGTGCAAACTTGTACACCGCATACAAGAATCGCAGCATGGTGAAGCGGTTCAAGATTATGTGCATGCGAGAACTGGGCGCGTAAGTTGAAGCAATATTTGCAGTTGAGCGAACGCACGAGGAAGTTAGTGGCAGATCAGGAGCAACAAACCTCCCAGATTGTTGGTGGTCAAGGAGTTTCTGTACGGCGTAATACTACGTTCGCGCAGTGGATCGCCGGCAAACCGGCGGAGAGATGGGCACTGGCACACGACACGCACGAAGCACGGTAAGAAGTAATATTCTATTATATACCCGAATATGTCCCGTTCTCTAATTGAAGTGTGACTGCATTTTCAGTTACATGGTGATGACCACGAACATCGCTGAGTCGTACAACAACGTTCTGAGAGGGGTCCGTGGGCTGCCGATATGCTCAATAATTGAGCTCACTTTTTATCGGACCATGGAGTACTTTCGAGACCGTGGCCGTGCAGCAGAACAATCGGAGTCCACATTTGCACCGCGTGTCGAAGCTCTTCTAGAGAAGCGCCGCTTGAAGGCACAATTTCACTTGGCGCAGTTGTTCGATCCCGTGCGGAACGAATTCAAGATTTCATGTAGGAGAAAATATGCCTCGGGCTATATCGCGGGCGACACCGTCCAAACGTGTTGGATTGGAGCGGACAAGGCTCATTGCACTTGTAACAAGCCCCGTCTGGAGCATATTCCGTGCTCCCACGTGCTTGCCGCCTGTCGTCAGCTTGGTGGCAACACGGGAGCCCAGTTTGTGTCCCCGTACTACAGAATGCAAGCTATACGAAACACGTGGCAGCCCAAAATGAGAAACTTTGGCGATCGTAGTTACAGGGACATGGTGGCCCCCTGTACGTGGCATCCGTTCCCTTCGACGAAGCGGGATCAACCAGGAAGGCCATCCTCATCGCGACTTAGGGGCGACATGGATGCTTCACAAGGTGGTGTTGGTCTGCGGCTTTGTGGAAAATGCAGGCAGCCGGGCCATGACCGCAGAGCATGCCCTAATAGGGCTTAATGTCGCAATTGAGCTATTTCGAATATTGTATAAGTGCGAACTTATGTCCATGTCAGGTGCCGCTTGCGTACGATCTAGAAAATAAATGGAGAAATTTTTTTATGTCATTGTGTTGCCTTCTTATTTCAATAGGATGATGATAAATTTTTCCTTATGGAGTAATCTCGTCTTTATTTTTCTTGAAGGTAACGGGAAGCGGCCACCAAAATGGCACTGCCAAAGTTGCTCTACGAACAAATCGACTCAAAGCATAGGGCCAGGAAATTGGCCGCACGTGAAGAGGTTGTAAGACACACTACATAAGTTCATGGTTTTCATGCACATTAATATTTTTCGTCTGATATACCATCTTCCTCTCCAGCTTCATGCCATGCGTCTAAGGGGATCGGCGGTGAAAATTCTTGACGGCAGATTGGATGTCCCACTTGCACATTGCGGGCTGCTCCCATTTGCGAAGCTTATGAATGGGGCAAACATGGGCCGTGGAAGACGGACTCCTCTTCCGGCTTTAGACGCTGCACTTTTGACAGCCCTTGTTGATCGTTGGCGACCAGAGACGCATACTTTCCACCTGCCGCTTGGGGAGATGACTATCACCCTACGAGATGTGGCGTTGATTACAGGGCTTCCTATTGCTGGCCAACCATTTGTTGTTGCAAAGCCAGAGCGAGTGGCATGGCACCACTACCTAGAGAACAGGTAACATATACATATTGCATTTAATCAGCACCACTCAATCAAAATTTTAAAGGCCTGACATGATTAAATGAAACTGTAGGTTCGGGGTGGAGTACCATGGGAGCGACCAGGGGGTGTCATTCTCATGGTTGCGTGTCGGGACCCCGAATTTGCAAATCCGGACCCTCTGTGTATTCAGCACTAGTCCAGGAACGCGCTAGTGCACACAGTCTTAACATCGGTAAATATCACAATCATACCAATCGATATTATCAAAGTACTTTATTTAAATAACCAAACAGGTTACTCGACCTTATGGCCAAGTTACAAATATATGCCTTGCGAGGCGAAACTTATTAAAAGAGAAATAATAGCAATGAAAATCAAATAACCGTGGCGCCATCCAGATACCACAGGCAACCGATCGGGCTCGCATCCCTAAGTAGACGGATCTTCTTGGAGTTCCTCCTCCAAAGTCGGGCGTAATCTCCTCTTCAAGCGATATTGTGTTGAGGCAAGGGTGAGTACTTGGTACTCGACAAGTCATGCAATGCACGCAAAGCTAATATACTATATGCATGGCTTGGTACAAAGGAATAGCTTAAGGTATATTTGCAAGAAACAACATTTGACAAGTATCATAAATAGATTCGAAAGCAAAGAGAAACAAGTAAAGCATAAATAACTTTTCAAAAGTTTAATAAACATTTTCCCCATCCTAAACCATATCTCCACCATCTCCGTTATTAAACCAATCCAACCTTTCAAACCAAAGTTATTTTCGTAAAGTCTAACCCTTGATTGTAATTCCGAGCATTGTCGATCACAGTGGACACGGCTATTTAAATAGATTCTACACTCTGCAGAGGTTATGCACTTTACCCACAAGATACAAATCAAACACCACAAAGGCGAGTTTCAGTAACAAAGCCTTTCTAAGCCTCAAACAACACAGTGGTCCTCTCAGGTTCAGGTGCTCTACACCATCCCTTCCCTTAGCCAAGGCGAAGTATGGGACCAACACACCGTTAGATGGGTATCTGGCCACAGCCACGACACGCTCCCCGCACAATCACACAAACGGTGTAATTGACACCTCGAGGCTCCACAAGTGAGTCCTTAGCGACTTAGTCAACTAGGGCCGTACCATTCAACACATGTGGTTGCAAGTATGACCCAGATCAAATGCTTGCAAGGTAAAGTCATTAGAGTGACCAGGGCAAGACAACACGTAGAACCAAATCAACATCCCCAATGCCACAACTGGCCCACCTGATTACTCTTGCCACATGCCCCAGTCGAAATCTGTTTATCAAACCCCAGTTGATTACCATGCACCACGTGCCATCAACATCACATGATACTTTTCCAAAACAGGTTCAATATATCATTAAGTCAATATTAACATTTGTTTGTCCAAAATCATGTCATGAGCACGAAAGTGTGTCTAAGCAAAGATACTACAACGGTCTAAACCCATGTTGGCAATTTAATAATGTCCAACTAGTAAACCACAACTAGGGTGACAAAGGGTCATGGCACATACTTAAATAATCAAGGTGTCGTACCGCAAATTGGTATTTATCTAACCCCATGTTTAAACCAAGTATTTTCCTAATTGAACTTAGCATGCAGTAGTTTAAATCAAAATAGATTTCAAAATAGGATCAACATGGTCAAAGCACAACTTGCCTTCAAAAAGCACTTGCTCTTGGTCTTGAGTTGGATCCTGAATCAATACTTCTCCTTCGAATCCTTCCGGCACTTCAACGTCTACTCGTAAAGCGTGCAAATAGCAAATACACAAATAAACAATAGGCAAAAACATCCCAAAACTCCAAATAAAATCCATAAACAGAGAGAACATAATTTTCTGGATTTTTAGAAACTGGAATCGTCAAATTTGGAGTTAAAACGCAAAAGTTATGATTTATTAAAGTTTAAATAATCATTTAAATAATTTTACAGAGAAAAACTTTAGTCCAAAAATTAAATAAAATTCATATTTAGGTAGATCTCAATTTTATACAAATTTAGAAATTTGAATCACTCAAATCGGAGTTGAAACGCAAAAGTTATAAGCGTTTGAAGTTTGAATCTAAATTTGAATCAATATTTCGAATTAATAAATCATTTTATTTTTCGGAATTTAATTATTGCGTCAAAGCATGGACACGTGTCATCCTGTGATTGGTCCACAGTGACTGGCCGACGCCAAGACCGAACGGCCTCCATGATGACGCCAAGATGACGCCATTATTATGCCACGTGGCATGTCCCGGTGCCGCCACGTGTCTCGGTCCATGGATGAGTCCACGGTGACACCGGCCCACGGTGGACGCGCCTACGGCTACAGAGGTCGACACGCGGGTCCCACCCGTCGATGGAGTCACGTGCATGGTGAGGCTCTCGGCGAGACAGCGACATGCGGGCCCGCATGTCGGTGACACGCCGATCACGCCAGGCTCGGCGGCCGGCACCGCAGGCCCGGCTGTCGCTGACTCAACGCACGCGCGGCGGCTACGTGGCATGATCACGGCCGTTCGATCTAGATCGGACGGTCTAGATCCACCCTAAGTTAACGCAGCTTCTAGCACGTGGCGATCGTGGGCCGTTGGATCTTGATCCAACGGTCCAGATCCGATCTGGATTCCAAAGTTTCGGGGAAACGTGGACTCACCGTGATCGTCCGATGAAGATCCAACGGTGTACGGAGCTCGTGGACGGAGATGGAGTCACGGCAGGGCTGGGTTGCCGGCGCGCCAGGAAGATGACCACGGGCGCGGCGCTACGGGCGTTCTCCGGCGTGATCGAGATGTCCCGCAGGTGCGCCTTGTCTTGGGGGTTCCGAACCTGGGCTTCAACACGGCGGACAAGGGCTATCGGTGCCGGAGAAGACGAGGAAACCGTAGCGGCTCCGTCCAACCGAGCAATTGGCACGGCTTGGCGGCGGCTTGAGCTCTATTAGCTAGGGCAAGCGGGCGCATGGGAGAGGGCAACCTCGGGACCGGCCCGGCCTTAAATAGCCGGAGGCGTGCTTAGGGCGGAGCCCTAGTCGGTTTCTGATGGCGCTCTCCGAGCCTGATTCGGGCGAGGGCGGCGACCAGATGCCGTCCCACGTGTCCCGCATCGAACGGCCACGCGACACGCGACGGCGTCACACGCACGGCCGTTGGATCGAGATCCAACGCCGGTGGCTAGGGTTAGGGTTGGGTTCGGCGACGCGGTTCGACCGAATCAAGTGGCTCGGTCGGGTTCGGGTCGGACTCGAGTCCGACTCGGACCCGATGAACAGTACTAAACCCGAAGCGATTTTAATTTTCAAAATAATTCCCAGTAATTCATTTAATTCATTAAAAATAGCAAAAGACTCAGAAAAATTCCAGAAAAATTCTGGAAAATATTTTGGATCATTTTGGACTCAAATAAAATATTTCCAACAAAATTTTATTTGCAAGATTAAATTCTTTAATTATTTCAAAATGGAATAAATTCAAATAAATTCCAAATAAATCCAAATAAATTCCAGAAAATTCCAAAAATTCACCAAAGTGTCAAATCACACATGAATTCAAGGAAAGCAAAATTTTGGGGTGTTACATTGCGTCAGTTGGAAGAGTTCCAAGCTTGCCCAGGAGACGCGGACCTGGCAACCGTGAACAGACACTACGAAGTGTACCTACTCGGACTCCTAGGGGGTGTGATGTTCACGCACACAAATGGAGACAACGTCGCTACACATCTTGTGTGGGTTGCCCGGCAGTTAGCCATGGATGCGGCGAACGGGGACGCACCACGTGGTTTCACCGGGATCCGCGGTTCTAGCGGACACCTATCGTGCCTTGTGTGACGCTGCGCGCACGACAAAGACAGAGTTCCATCTTGACGGGTTGTCCGTATCTTCTGCAGCTTTGGTCATGGTTTTACCTTCCCATGTCTCGTCCAAGAGTCGACAACCCTTACTACCCAAAGGCTCGTGGTCGATGATGTACCCGGCCGCTGCGTCCAACTTTTGGTTACATATACATGCACGCTAGGTTGCGTTGGGCGCAAGAAGTTGATCGCGGGTCATACATGCGCGTCGTCGCCGACCTGGACTTTCTGACCCAGGATCACGTCGATTGGGACCCGTTCTCCTACGATCGCATGCACGAAGTAGCAGAAGGAGGACGCATATCATTTGCGTGCCACCAAGACGAAGCGTACTGGTTCACGCAATGCCACCTAGTGTGCATGAATGCTGTCGAGGTGTACTCACCAGAGCGTGTGCAACGACAGTTTGGTCGTCGACAGTTGATTCCTCCACCCCCCACGATCCGCCGGTCCGTCGCATGGGTAAGCTGAAATCAACATTACATTTCCGAAGTCCCACTATAGTTATCATCATATTGGACTAACGACATGTAAGCTAAATTTTCAGGAGGAGCTCACAAGGCCACAACTACGACTGGAGAGTCGTACATCAAGCACACATCACGCGTTGGCTGGAGTCAGCTACGGCCGATGTGTACGAGCCAACTGGGCCTTACAATGCTACTGAGTACTGGGCCTACCTCGACTGGTATAGGCCTCGAACAAGGTGTGTTCTTCTTGCACGGCAAGCCCGCGAACAAGCACAAAACTACGTGCAGGACTATGCCGAGAGAGTTCACAGGCTGGTACGTGTACAGACTCCCATATGTGTTTAAATACTTCCGATACCATGTACAGCTTGGACATCGATATGTACCGATGTAACGATGTATTCGCATACGCACTCAGGAGTCCGCAAACTTACAGAACGAGGCAGATGAAATGTTTACGCAAACCGGGCATCAGGGTCAGCACAGTGGAAATCCTAGGCGTGGTTTCTTTCGCAGGGCGGGGGATCGCTTGCGATCTGCCATTCGGGCAGTTGGAGGTCACTGGTCGGCCACACGAAGAAGCTATGATGAGGCGGCCGATCCAACCCCCCAGCATTCGTCCCCACCCTTGAGGTCAATGTCCATGAGGTATCCTCTACTGGGCTAAGGCGGCACCGACACAGCCGGCACGGGCATCCACATCAGCACATGGTGCTGATAGCCAACAGCGCTCAGCGTTCACGCCAGTCACCGGGCCCCATCCAACGGGAGAGACATCACAGGGCCTCGATATGAATCGTCCACTGACTCCACCGAGCGGGATGGGCGACGACATGTTCAGCTCCCAACAGACATTTGGATACGGGCAGAACGCTCCCCCCCAAAATGAAGGAAACTGGCAGGCCTTCGACAATGCGTTCACTGATACATTTGGTGCCGACTTTGGATTATCTAGCTTGCTGCAAACGCCTTTTACCTCAGACCCACGTCCTGACCAGGCTGGAGGATCTAACTGGTTATCTTCGACAGGTGGTTCACAGTTGGATCAGACACCACTACCACCTGCACCGCAGCCTAGCCCATTTGCAGGATGGAATATTTACAGTGGATCAGGATATGTTGTCGCCCCGCCAGCACCGACGGAGGATGACCAGATGGCGCAGCCGACAAGACGAGTTGGACCGTCGCAAGCAGCAGGGACAAGAGTAAGACGTGAACCCCAAAATTACACCCCTAGTGCATATGATAGTAGATGGGGAGCTGGGGGACAGTGATTGTCGTTGGGGTGTATGTACCTTTTTGTAACACTAACAATGCAATCAATAAATATTTGCTACGTGTTGACTAATATTCCTATTTCTTGCAATAAATTATGCGATGCTGGTATTTTGAGCCCATTTGCAGTATTGAAGACAAAAATCGAAATTGGGGATTTTGAGCTTCTCTTTTTTTTTTTTTTTTTTGAAATCTGGGCACTACTTCAAACCGGCATAACTTACTCAAAATTAATCCAAAATAAGGAAACAAATACATTTTTGAAATGTACTCGAAATTCCCTACAAGTTCTCAGGAAATTTTTTTTCCAAATTCGGCTTCCAATAAATTCAAATTCGCAGCTCAATATCCAATTCACCAATTTTGTCCATTTCGGACAGTCGAAACTAAAAACGGCATAACTTTCTAATGGAATGTCCAAATGGATTGATTCCAGTTGGAAATGCTAGATAATTTCACCCTCTACAACTTCCTAAGCAAATGTAAAATCCAATTCGTCATCTAAGTAGCTCGAATTCGCAGAAAACTGACAGCCAAAAATATGCCCGACCAAGCAAACTTTCATCTCACGGTTGTGTGGTGGACGGAGGAAGAAAAGGGAGCAGATCACGGTTTGGGAATGAAGTGGCTGCCACCCACACCACATAACCCACACTTTCATCTCCCCAAAATACCCCCCAAGCAAACCAACCAAATTGGCTAAGTCCTCCAACAGAAAACAGCGCTAGATTCACTTTTTGAGCCATGTTTAAAATCAGTGTTTGACACCGGATTGGCGATATGACTCCACCACTATATAGAGAAATGTTTTTACTGCGCAACCATGTAACCCGCGCACTCTAGGTCATTATAGATTGCCAGTTACAAGGCTCCAAAGTTGGTTGAAAGTGACAAGTGCGGACTGAAATTTTTGGCTCTAAACTTTTGGTTAAGCTTGGGATACTCCTAAGTGCCAGTTTAGGACATTAACTGAAGCCGGGAATTGACCTTAAGAGCGGCTAAAACTTAATTGATGCGAAACTTAGCCGCTATAATCGAATTCGAATTCGGGACCGTGACAGCCTGCAGGACATATCATGTCGTAAGCATGGCGGTCGAATCGTCCAAATGTCATGTCAAATGCATGTGTGGTACAGAATGCCTGAGTCGTCCGGTCGAAGCATAATCGCCAAAGCCTGGATCGGCACCTCTCTACCAGCTAGAAAGCTGTATGCATATGTCGGTATCAAGCATAGGCACAGATGCAAAGGAATCCGATGCTGCCACGTGTAGCTTTCCTGTCCAGGCCCCTCGCCTCGCACGCTAATGTGCCGCCAGCTGTTGCCCACTGCCAGCTGCAGCTAAGCTATAGCCAGGCCCCACACCGCGCGCGGCAAACGATGCCTCTGCCAGCCGATTCCCTCCCACTGCACGCTTTCGGCGGCTTTTGGTGGGTGAAACAGCATCGGTACGTGATACGAAATGTACTGGCTCACGCAATGCCACATAGTGTGCATGAATGCTGTGGAGGTGTACTCACCAGAGCGTGTTAACTTTTTCAACCCCGAGGCTGCGACTTAGGTTGGACTGGGCCGGGCGTGCCAGTTTCCCGCCTAAATACCGCCACGGGAAGCCGCGGTTTTGCAATGTTACTGTTCAGCCAGGCCCCCACCTCGCGCGCTAATGCTCCGGCAACTGGTGGCCACTCCCAAGCCACTGCCAGCTGCAGCCAGACCCCCCCACTGAGCGCACTGCAAATGCTGCCACGTGCCGATTTTCTGTCTTGGCCCATCGCCCCGCACGGTGAGGTGCCGCCAGCTGTCTCGTTTCTCCCTCGCTCCCTGCCTATAAATTGCAAGGCCGCCTGCACTTCTATCAGGCAAACGCGATACATTGCTCCGAGTTCATAAAGTTTGGATTGAGTTGAGAAAACCCAGAGCGCATAGAGGAGAACTGGTAGTTTAGCTTTCCTTTTTTCCAATATTTCATTTCAGCTTCTTGTTCCACAGGTATTATTTACAAAAGTTATTTTGTACGGTGAGTCACATTGTTGTGTTGTTGGGTCAGTCCACATTATTTTGTACTTATTATGCTTCTTATTGATATTTTTCCTTCGTGTAGATACCGACTTAAGTGTTCGTCAGTTCTGTCCAAGCCATGTCGAAGGCGTCGAGCTCAGTGGTTGCCAATGCAGGGCGGGTAATTTGCCCTAACTGCCATGTGGATGCTCAAACCTGCTACTCCACCACTACGCCAAATAACGGACGGGCGTTCTATAGATGCCCAAATTTCTCTGTACGTCTAAATGTATTTCGATATCTTCATATTTCGATGATTATTCTATTGCTCCAGTTTTAAATATCCATGCTCACACTGTCGTGTAGTCTACCGGATGCCAATATCAGCAGTGGGCAGACGATATAAATACACCGACAGCTTTAAACAGGACGCTTCCAATGGCACACCAGAGGAAGGATCTAGCGCAGGAACTTAATAGGGTAACGGTACGAGAATTACCGCAAAGAGAGGGAGTTCGGCCTGAACAAGAAGAAAGCCGTGAAGCGTATGATCACTTCCTTGAGCGCGCCATAGAAGATAACCACGAAGCTGTAAGCCCTGATTTGGTTGTTCCTCTTGACAGCCATAGCGGTCAAGACTACAAACGTGACCGTTGGGAGTTTTTCGAAGAAGAGGGTGTGGAATTCTATGATAGTGATGATTCTGGAAAGTTCTAAAGCCGCTCTACCCTGCATCCATTTGTATGTTAGTTCTTGTTCACAAGAAATGCTGTTGTAGTTGTTCTCCCTACTGTACTTTGTTCTAATGCTATTATGTGTTTCTGTTGTATCGTAATGCAGTTTGTACTATTATGAAGCTTTCTGTTATGTTCACCAAGTTATTCGAAGTTTTTTGGTTGAATGGAGCATATTTTTATTACATGTATGTAATATCATATTCACCGACAACGATCATTCAACCTTGTGTTCTTTCGTATATTAGGTGATATCGACAAAGTGAATATGATGATATGACAAAAGCGATATGACAAATAAACGTATTAAAAATAAACAACAATGGCAAATAGTCCAAATGATGATATGACAAATGGCTGACAATGGTGATATGCCAAAAGGCTGAGAAGGCCGATATGACAACACGCTGAAAACAACAATGGCAAATAGTCCAAATGAAGGTCGATGTCATGTAAAGTCGTAAAAGCATTCTTTGTCAAAGCGATAAAAGCATTCTTTGTCAAAGCGATAAAAGCATTCTTTGTCAAAGCCGTAAAAGCATGCCTGCCATGTCATATCAAAAGCACGCTGTTAACTTTTTCAGCTTTTGTCATCGGTAAAAGCTGTACAAAGCATTCTAGTCGACCTTGTCGCTTTGCTCCGATTCTCTCGTTTGGTGGTGGCGGGCTATTTAAGCCCGGTGCTCACCTCCGAATACTCACACCAACCAACCGGTGCCAATGGAGTTCCCCTCGCCCCCAAGGCACAGCATTGTCCAATCCGTCCCCGGCGGCACGGAGGTCCGAATGTACCAGATTTGCTATTTGGTATACGAACTACCATATTATGTAAAAATATCTCAGTTACAGCTCTCTTTGCATATAAATTCTCAACGCCCAATAACCCTAAGTATTAAAGTCACGCACAAACCCTAACGACGAAGGATTTTCGGCGGCCTGTAAAAAAGCATGTTCGAAGTAATTTTTGGGTCCGAATGTACCAGATTTTCTATTTGGTATACGGACTACCATATTATGTAAAAATATCTCGATTCTGACTCTCTTTGCATATAAATTCTCAACGCCCAATAACCCTAAGTATTAAAGTCACGCACAAACCCTAACGACGAAGGATTTTCGGCGGCCTGTAAAAAAGCATGTTCGAAGTAATTTTTGGGTCCGAATGTACCAGATTTGCTATTTCGTATACGGACTACCATATTATGTAAAAATATCTCGATTCTGACTCTCTTTGCATATAAATTCTCAACGCCCAATAACCCTAAGTATTAAAGTCGCGCACAAAACATGTAGTCCTTTTCTTTCCTGTTGAGCCATGAAAGCCAGCCTAGATTGCATCTGCAAAGCTGTGTACTCCACTGCCATGACCCATCGATGTCATCTGTAAAGCTGTAAAAGCATTGCTGTAAAAGCATTCTTTGTAAAAAGTCGTAAAAGCATTCTTTGTCAAGGTTTGTAAAAGCATTCTTTGTCAAAGATGTAACAGTATGCCTGCCATGTCATATCAAAAGCACACCTGTTAACTTTTTCAGCTTTTGTCATCGATAAAACTGTACAAAGCATTCTAACTGACCTTGTCTCTTTGCTCCGATTCTCTCGTTTGGCTGGTGGTGGGCTATTTAAACCCCAGTGCTCGCCTCCGAATACTCACACGAAGCAAGCAATCCAAACCACGAAGCACAAGTTTGCCGGCTAACCAACCGGTGCCAATGGAGTTCCCCTCGCCCCCAAGGCACAGCGTTGTCCAGTCCATCCCCGACGGCACGGAGGTCCCCATGTGCCTATGCGGGGATCCTTGCCGCTTTCGGCAATCTGTAGACAATTCATACACTTACGGTATGAGGTATTAGAGCTGCCGCAACCACGACTCCGAGCCAATGCTGGGGATGCGGATGCGGCGGAGGAGCCCGGTATGTTCGTACTCGCATTTGCTGTTGCATCAAACCGTCCAAACCTTAACACTGTTATACCATCTTTTGTCACCAACTGCAGCCTCCATTATGCGAGTTCATCAAATTCTCTACGACGCGAACTCCTGAGATGGAGAGGATGCGGAATTGGGAGTACTCGCATCGCAGAGCTATGTTAGAGCTGCAGTGCCGTGAGCAGGAGGAGGAGGAGAAGCGCATGAAGGTTGCCGAACAAATGCGTGCAGAGAGGGAGGCCGAACGGCAGCGCCTGGCGGCCGAGCAGGAGGCCGAGCGTGACAGGAAGCGCGAGAGGGCGGCTAGGGCCAGGGCGGCGGCAGGCACCGATGGGTTGCGCAAGGGGAAATATCCTCGGTGCACTCAGTAAAGTGTACGAGAAGGGCCGTTGTTGTTCTTCCCTTTCCCTAAGGCATGTTAGGTTTAGTCCGGTATACTCGGTAGAGTGTGCCATACATGCCATTGCTGTTTAGCATTTCTAAGCCATATGCAATTCAGTACATTCTTATTGATCTTGGTTTTAATTTGGAGTTTAACCATTTTGGAAAGCTCATTTGGATTTTCAATTTTAGTTATGTTATTCTTTTATTGGCTTGGAAAGTAGAACTTGCAATGCAAATTGAAATTGGTAAAGTCTAAAACTTTAATGGGACTACTGATAAACCTTAGATACCCTATTTATCACCTCTGAAAATTTTTATGGAATTTGGAAATGAATTATTATTTTCAGGAACCCAAAAAACAGTAAATGGAATAGTAGACCTAGAGCAATGTTAAATTTATATAAAAATAAATATAAATGATCTTGATCTGAAATTTTTACCATAGTTTGGAAATGACGTCAGTTAAGTACAGTAAAAATTTTAAATCAATTTGAGTTGGTTTGCATCTCCTGAAAATTTGTTTTCGAAAAATGCCATTTAATGACACCGTGTGGCGGAAACCACACCACATGGCGGAAAGCACATCCATTCAAGACATTTTTATTTACTACAGGTTAGTTTATTAATTTAGATATAACTGTAGTTTATTTCATCAATTTTTCCCGCACACAGATGGTCTCAGTATATAAAAAGTTACTCCACGTTGACGTCGGTCAAACATTTGCATGTACTATTGCATTACGGACAAACCAGCACATTGCAGAAGGGGAAAACAACGGAAAACAACAGCAAAAGAAGCAAACAGTCCAGCGGGAGCTGTCGCGTCGGCCACCCATGTGGCTTCCGCCACCCCGTGCGGCTGAAGCCGTTGCTTCCGCCACCCCATGCGGCTGAAGCCGCCGTTTCCGCCGTCTCGCCTGGCGGAAGCCCTCCCCTCCGGCGGAAGCCCCCCTTCCACCACACCATATGGCGGAAGCCACCCCATTTGGCCGAATCCAAAGCCATTCAACGCATTTCATTTTACTCGTGGTTATTTTTTCAATTAAAGCTCGCCTTGAAGTAAGCGCCGAGACTCACGGGAAGAAAGGGACGGCTCACATTGCTTCCGCCATGCCATGCGGCTAAAGCCAGGCGTTTCCGCCACCCCATATGGCCGAAACCCTGCTTTCCGCCACACGGTGTGGCGGAAGCCATGCCACATGGCGGAAACCAGCTTTCCGCCACACGGTGTGGCTGATGCCACTCGGCACGGCGGAACCAAAGGCCATTCATCGCATTTTGTTTTACTGCAGGTTATTTCGTTAATTTTGTTTTCACTATAGGTTATTTGCTCAATTTTTCCGTCGCTCCCCCATCGAGCCACACCACCGATGCAAAAGGCAGATGGCCGTGGCGATTAGGGTTAAAAGCCTAGCCACCCATTATCATGGGCTGCCATGGGTCGAGCGGTTTGTGGGCCATGGTCAATCCGCATACAAAGCCCACACACCGTACGTCTTGTTTGATTTTCAGGTGGAAAGAAAAGAAAATAAAATAGCATTTTTTTTGTTCTAACCCATGAAGTTCTTGTTATTTATGGCCGATCATGGAATTTTTGTTTTAAGGACCCTGAAGTTTCCTGTAGTTCTAAAAAATAGTTAATAAATTCTAAAATTTTATATTAATCCCTAGAAATTGAATTTTAAGGTATATGGGCTTCCATAAATTTATTGAACCTTAAACTTAGCACACTTTGGAAGCTTCATACCTCTAGATTTTATGTTCCTGGCATAATTCCAAGTGTTATATCTGCTATTTTAGTTTTATTTTCGGTAATTATGAAAATTACTTGACAATTAGTAGAAAATTATGATAAATGCTAGAAAAATTATGGAAGATTTTAGACAATTATCTACAGAATAGATATAGACCAAGCTTTGCTGGTTCAATTAAAAACATGGAATATAGTTATTTTACCGGAAGTACAATTCAATCCTTCTTGCAGATACGATATGTCAGACAACACAAGGAGGGAATTTACTGAGCTCGCCCTGAATGGTAGAAATTAACTCACATGGGTAATGGATGCCAAGATCAAGACATTATCAACTTGATGGTTCGATCTCTTGGAGATGCTATCACTCGGCCTGAAGCTAACATCCTTGCTCTGCTTGAAGCCATCAAGTTTGCAGCCCTGCACTTCCTGATGCACCATCTTCCTGGCACTATGAAATTTCTTGAGGGAATGATATAACCAGCAAAGATCCACCCTACTACAAGAAACATAACGCAAGTGGAACCTCCTACACTTTCAGGATTTTAAAACCGTGGCAGCATATAACTCTGCATGCACAAGCTTGTAGGCAAAATTATATTCTGTATCCAGAAAGCTACTAATATTGAAATGATAGAAAAGATATTGTGCACCTTCCACCCCAATATGAGTATATTGCAACAACAGTATCGTCATACCATGTATCAGAAGTACTCTGAGCTTATCTGCATTTGGACTCTTGATGAAGAATCATCATGTTCTCTCTAATGGGACACATACAATGCCCAAAACACTTGCAAATACTTAGCAGGATAGCAATAGCCATAACCACGAAAAAGGCCAAAAGCATAAAAGGGGAAAATCGAATAATAACAAACACACAAGGGAAGAGGCAAACCCAGTGGAATAGTAAACCTAAGGGACCAGGTAACTTCAGAAGCAAGACTCAGCCAACAAGGCTGCAAACCCTGCACAACCTTTCTTTTAGGTGTGGATGCTTTGTCCATTGATCGCACACCTGCCGCCCCCTGACGTATTGTTGGACCTTCACATGCAATCCATTAAAAAGTCAAAAAGACCCGGGGAACAAAATTGAGGCATACATAACCGTTCAACCAGTTGTTGATACAGACACCGAGAAGTGTGATGATACGGTTATTGTTCCTACTGAGCTCAAGGAGTTCCAAAAGGACACCCACAACTCATATGGAATCCTGAATTAGTCTCCTAGATACTCCTTTTGTTAGTTGATGTCATATTTTATTATATGTTACGATATGTTTCTGATGCAATAATTGTTTGATTATTAAATCACCCCTTTAATATAGAACAATCGTATAATCCATTTTTGAGTAGGAAATCTACCTAGTCAACACTTGCACCACAAATTCGATTATTAGGGAAACTAAATATTTTTAGATTTTGACTTAAAAATTGGAAACATTATGACCATTGTCAGAAGCAATGCCCTCATTATTGGCACTGGAAGAACCATTATAGTTCTCCCTATGGGGTACTCATATAATAATAGAGAGTGCTCTATATACCCTGATTCTAGCCGTACTCTATTGTGTTTAAAAAACATCTGTTTGAATGGTTTTCATATGGAGACATAAAATAAGGATGGTACAGATTACCTCCTCATGACTATATTTAATGGGTGCAATAAACGTGTGGCTGAAAAACTTTCTTTCGTCTCCTATGGGTTATACTATATAAATATAAAATCTAAAGTTTATGTCACGATGAAAAATATACTTAAAAATCCAGAAGTATTTAAGATATGGTATGATCGACTAGGTCATCCTATGTTGAACAAGATGAGAAGAATCATCAATAATTCTACTAGCCATATAATAAAAACTATAGACTTCTCTAGACCTAAAAACTTTTTATGCCATGCTTGTACTAAATGGAAACTCATAATTAGACCATCTTTTATAAAAGTTAGGGCAGAATCAATGAATTTCCTAGAGAGAATTCAAGGTGATATTTGTGGAACTATCCAGCCCTATCGGACCCCTTTAGATACTTTATGGTACTGGTAGATATTTCTACTATATGGTCCTATGTATGTCAATTATTTACTCGAACCATACTTTTGATAAATTAATTATCCAAATTATTAAATTAAAAGCCTCTTTTCCCGAAGAAAGGATCAAGTCTATTCGAATGTACAATGCTAGCGAGTTCACCTCAAAGGTATTTAATGATTATTGTATTTCTTTGGGTATTAATGTGGAGCATTCAATACATCATGTTTACACACAAAATGGCCTTGCAGAGTCATTAATTAAAAGAATAAAACTTAATTCCTAACCGCTCTTGCATAATTGTAGGTTACCCACCAATTGTTGGGACCATGTAGTGTTGCACGTTGCTGTATTAAATCAACTCAGACCAAGTGCATAGCTCAACTTCTCCTTGCAGATAGTACGTGGAAAAGAACCAAATATTTTTTATTTGTGAAAATTTGGCTCTGCAGTATATGTGCCAATCTCATCACCACAACATACAACCATGGGAACTCACCCAAAGTTAGGGATCTATGTACGTTATGAATCTCCGTCAATTATTAAATACTTAGAGCCTATGACAGGGGATATGTATATGGTTTGGTACGCTGATTGTATTTTTGATGAAGATAATTTCCCGGCATTAGGGGAGAAAATTCCCACACTAAAGAATGCAGGAAAATAGATTGGAATGTCATTGTTATTCGGTCCTTAGACCCACACACCAAATAATCTGAATTTGAAATTTGAAAGATAATAAACATGCAATAAAATAGCTAATAATCTGCTAGATGCCTTCGTTAATCATAAGTGAGTGATAAGATCTCATACACATACAGTAAACGCACCTGAAAGAGTGAAAATACCACAAAACAATATCGAATCCACTCGTATCTCTCATGATAAGAAAAGGGGGAGGCCTCTAGGTGCATAGGACTCAATTCCGTGGAGATGTCTGCAGAAACAAAAAACTGAACAAGTGAGAACACCATCCAAGGCAGTGAAAGAAGCTGTCGGGACCCGAATTTGCAAATTCGGACCCTCTGTGTATTCAGCACTAGTCCAGGAACGCGCTAGTGCACACAGTCTTAACATCGGTAAATATCACAATCATACCACTCGATACTAACAAAGTACTTTAATTAAATAGTCAAACTGGTTGCTCGACCTTATGGTCAAGTTACAAATATACGCCACGCAGGGCAAGACTACCCGAAGAACCAATACAACGTTCCCGGTGCCACAACTGGCCCACCTGATCATTCTTGCCACATGCCCCGATCAAAAGCTATTTATCAAACCCCAGTTGATTACCATGCACCACGTGCCATCAACATCACAACACATGATACCTTTCCAAAACAGGTTCAATATATCATTAAGTCAACGTTAACATTTGATTGTCCAAAATCATGTCACGAGCACGTAGCAGGTCTAAGCAATATACTACAACGGTCTAAATTCCCACGTTGGCAATTTAGTAATGTCCAACTAGTAAACCACAACTAGGGTGACAAGGGTCATGGCACATATATATAATTAACCAAGGTGTCATACAGCAATTTGGCATTTATCTATTTACCCATAATTAAGTAAAGCATTTTCTAATTTAAATTAGCATGCATTCATTTAAATCAAATTAACTTCAAAATGGGATCAACATGGTCAAAGCATAACTTGCCTTCAAAAAGTACTTGCTTTTGGTCCTGAGCTGGCTCCTGGGTCAATACTTCTCCTTCGAATCCTTCCGGCACTTCAACGTCTACTCGTAACGCGTGCAAATAGCAACAAATGAATAAAATAGTAGACAAAAGTGCCCATACATCCAAATAAAGTTCATAAACAGAGAGAACATAATTTTATGAATTTTTAGAAACTGGAATCGTCAAATTCGGAGTTTAAATGCAAAAGTTATAGCATTTTGAAGTTTAAATAATAAATTAAATAATAATACAGAGGAAAACTTTAGTCCAAAAATTAAATAAAATTCACCATTAGGTAGATGTCAATTTTATACAAATTTAGAAATTTGAATCACTCAAATCGGAGTTGAAACGCAAAAGTTATAAGCGTTTGAAGTTTGAATCAAAATCTGAAATCATTATTTCGAATTAATAAATCATTTTCTTTTTAGGAAATTAATTATTGCGTCAGCAAGGACACGTGTCGGTCTCTGATTGGTCTGCTGACGTCAGCCGGTTCATTGACGTGGTCCATGGTTTGGCTCGGGTCTACCGTGGACCTGGTCCACGGCTCACGTGTGACCGACAGGTGGGACCCACCGGTGACGTCGTGGGCGACGTCACGGTGCGTGTAACACCCCAAAATTTTGCTTTTCTTAAATTCATGTGTGATTTGGCACTTTGGTGAATTTTTGGAATTTTCTGGAATTTATTTGGATTTATTTGGAATTTATTTGAATTTATTCCATTTTGAAATAATTAAAGAATTAAACTTTGCAGATAAAATTTTGTTGGAAATATTTTATTTAAGTCCAAAATGATCCAAAGTATTTTCCAGAATTTTTCTGGAATTTTTCTGAGTCTTTTGCTATTTTTAATGAATTAAATGAATTTCTGGAAATTATTTTAAATATTAAATCGCTGGAAAATCAAGTCGGGTCAAGTACTGTTCATCCGACCGGACCCAAGTCCGAGTCCGACTCGAGTCCGACCCGAGCCACGTGACTTGACCGAACCCCATTCGATCCGAACCGTTGGATCGAGATCCAACGGTCCAAATTGGACCGCACCGGTTCGAGCTGAGTCTGGGTCGGATCCGATCGCACCCACGCGATCGCGGACTGGCCGATCGTGCCACGTGGACGGCCGTGCGTCGTCGTCTCCGCCGAAACCGAGCCGGACTCCGCCGCCGCGTAGATCTAGGGTTCCGCCTCGGGCACGAACACCGAGGCTATTTAAGGCCCGGGTCACACCCCGAGGTCGGCCCTGACCTTGCGCACCCGTAGCCCCTACTCACCAAGGCAGAGCAGCCGCCGTTTAGCCGCGATAGCTCGCCGTAGTTGAGCGCCACTCCGCCACGGTTTTTGCCTCGTCCCGCCGCCGTCCGCCGTCTTCCGCCGAGTTGGAGCCCAGTTCCGGAGTCCTCAAGCCAAGGCGCACCCGTGGGTACCTCTCACTCCGCCGGAGAGACCCGGCGCTGCCGGCTCGCTGCCGCCTCCGTCTCCGGTTGCTGCAGCTCCGCCGCGTCGCCATCGACCTCGCGAGCTCTGAGCGCCGTCCGATCTTGATCGTGCGGTTGAGGTGAGTTCACGTGTTTCCAAACCCGATTAGATCTGGACCGTTGGATCAAGATCCAACGGCCCATGATCACCATGTGCCGTAGTAGTGATATTGTAGGATTAGATCTGGATCGTCCGATCTAGATCGAACGGCCCACGATCATCGAGTAGTGTTCAACGTGTTAACCCTGGATCTAATCACGGCCGTTGATTTTCAAATCAACGGACACGATCGCGCCACGTGTCCAGGGAGCCGAACCGCCGCGCCACGCGGGCGTGCGCGTGGGTCACTGACACGCCGGGCCCGCGTGTCGGGCCGATAAAGACCGTGGACGTCACCCATGACGTCATCGGTGGGTCCCACTGTCAAAGACTGCGTGGCCGAGCCCCGCTGACGTCAGCAATAACGTCACCCCAGTGGTCCCACCTGTCAGCGACGCATGGAGCCGTGGACCGGGTCCACGGTGAACCCGAGCTGAGCGTGGACCGAGTCCATGGACCGACTGACGTCAGCCGACCAATCCAGTGCTGACACGTGTCCTTGCTGACGCAATAATTAATTTTCGAAAAAGAAAATGATTTATTAATTCGAAATAATGATTTCAGATTTTGATTCAAACTTCAAACGCTTATAACTTTTGCGTTTCAACTCCGATTTGAGTGATTCAAATTTCTAAATTTGTATAAAATTGAGATCTACCTAAATATGAATTTTATTTAATTTTTGGACTAAAGTTTTTCTCAGTAAAATTATTTAATTGATTATTTAAACTTTAAATAATCATAACTTTTGCATTTTAACTCCAAATTTGACGATTCCAATTTCTAAAAATTCATAAAATTATGTTCTCTCTGTTTATGGATTTTATTTGGATGTTTGGATACTTTTTGCCTATTGTTTATTCGTGAATTTGCTATTTGCACGCTTTACGAGTAGACGTTGAAGTGCCGGAGGGATTCGAAGAAGAAGTATTGACTCAGGATCCAACTCAAGACCAAGAACAAGTACTTTTTGAAGGCAAGTTGTGCTTTGACCATGTTGATCCTATTTTGAAATCTATTTTGATTTAACCTATTGCATGCTAGTTCAAATAGAAAAATACTTTATTTAAATATGGGGGTTAGATAAATACCAATTTGCTGTATGACACCTTGATTATTTAAATATGTGCCATGACCCTTGTCACCCTAGTGTGGATTACTAGTTGGACATTACTAAATTGCCAACATGGGTTTGTAGATCGTTGTAGTATACTGCTTAGACCTGCTACGTGCTCATGACATGATTTTGGACAATCAAATGTTGATATTGACTTAATGATATATTGAACCTGTTTTGGAAAGGTATCATGTGATGTTGATGGCACGTGGTGCATGGTAATCAACTGGGGTTTGATAAATAGTTTTCGACCGGGGCAAGTGGCAAGAGTAATCAGGTGGGCCAGTTGTGGCAATGGGGATGTTGATTTGGTTCTTCGGGTAGTCTTGCCCTGGTCACCCTAAGGACTTAACCTTGCAAGCCTTTGAACTGGGTCTAACGTGCAACCACATGTCTGTAATGGGACGGACCTAGTTGACTAAGTTGCTAATAACGCACTGTGGGACCTCGGGAGGTCAACTACACCCTTTGTGTAAGTTGTACGGGGAGCGCATCGGCCGAGGCCAGGTACCCATCTAACGGTTGATTGGCCTAAACTTCGCCTTAGCTAAGGAAAGGGTTGGTGCGCAATAACCGGGGAGGACCACTTGTATTGTTAGAAGTTTCCGAAAGACTTTGTTACGGGAACTCGCCTTTGTGGTGTTTGACTGTATCTTGTGGGTAAAGTGCATAACCTCTGCAGAGTGTAGAATCTATTCGAATAGCCGTGTCCGCGGTATTGGACATCGCTCGGGAATTACAGTCAAGGGTTAGATTTTCATAAAAATAACTTGGATTTGAAAGGTTGGGTTGGACTAATAATGATGTTGATGAAAATGTGGATTAGGATGGGAAAGATGTTTATTAAACTCCTTGGAAAGTTAGTTATACTTTACTTTTTTCTACTGCTTTCGAATCTACTTATGCTACTTTTCAAATGTCAAGCATCGCAAATATACCTTGAGCTATTCCTTTGTACCAAGCCATGCATATAGTATATTAGCTTGCATTCTGTGCATGACTTGCTGAGTACCAAGTACTCACCCTTGCCACAATACAACACCAGTTGAAGAGGAAACTACACCAGCTTTGGAGGAGGAGCTCCACGAGGAACCGTCTACTTAGGGAGCGAGCCCAGTCAGTTGCCTGTGGTATACTGGATGGCGCCACGTTGTTATCTTATTTTTCGATGCTATTATTTCTTTCTTAATAAGTTTCGCCCCGCGTGGCGTATATTTGTAACTTGACCATAAGGTCGAGTAACCAGTTTGACTATTTAATTAAAGTACTTTGTTAGTATCGAGTGGTATGATTGTGATATTTACCGATGTTAAGACTGTGTGCACTAGCGCGTTCCTGGACTAGTGCTGAATACACAGAGGGTCCGGATTTGCAAATTCGGGGTCCCGACAGTGCGGTCGCTGACACGCGGGCCCGGCGTGTCGCTGACTCCACGACGCCGCTGCGGGCGCGCGTTCACTCCTGGGCACGTGGCACGATCCGGGCCGTTGATTTGAAAATCAACGGTCCCGATCGGATCTGATGACGCACGTTTGGGGTGAACGTGGTCAATCCGGACCGTTGGATCTAAATCCAACGGTTGAGATTGGATCTGAGAATCGCACGTGGTTCTCACCGTGGGATGACCTGGCGCAATCCGGGACGTCGGATCTTGATCGGACGGTCCACGGAGCTCTCGGGGTCCGGTGATGGCGCGGCGAGGCTTGGGTATCGGAGACGAAGACGGCGACCACCCGCGCGGCGTTTCCGAGGGTCTCCGGCGAGATGAAGTGCGCGCCCAGGTTTGCCTCGTCGCGAGGATCCCAGATCTGGCCACGAGAGCGGCGGAGGACGGCGGACGGCGGTGGAACAAAGCAAAAACCGTGGCGAAGAAGAGAGCTACTACGACGAGCGATTGCGGCTAAGCGGCGGCGGCTAGGGCTCGGCGGGCTAGGGTTTCGGGTGCGCACGGAAAAGGGCAACCTAGGGCGATGTCCCACGCATTAAATAACCCTGGGATGCGCGCACAAATCGAAACCCTAACGGAACACGGCGGCTACGCGGCGGAGGAATCCGGCTCGGATTCGGCGGGGACGACGACGGAGAGCCGTCCACGTGGCGCGATCGACGGTCACGATCACGTGGGCGCGATCGGATCCGGCCCGGTTTCGGCTCGAACCGATGCGGTCCAATCCGGACCGTTGGATCCCGATCCAACGGTCGGGATCGAGTAGGGTTAGGATTGGGTTCGGTCGAGTCAGTTGGCTCGGGTCGGACTCGAGTCCGACTCGGGTTCCGACTCGGTCGGATGAACAGTACTCGACCCGATTGATTTTCCAGCGATTTAATATTCAAAATAATTTCCAAAAATTCATTTAATTCAAGAAAAATAGCAAAATACTCAGAAAAATTCCAGAAAAATTCTGGAAAATATTTTGGGACATTTTGGACTCAAATAAAATATTTCCAACAAATTTTTATTTGCAAAGTTAAATTATTTAATTATTTCACAATGGAATAAATTCAAATAAATTCCAAATAAATCCAAACAAATTCCAGAAAATTCCAAAAATTCACCAAAGTGCCAAATCACACATGAATTTAAGAAAAGCAAAATTTTGGGGTGTTACAGAAGCTCAACATGATGATGAGACAATCCCTAAATTGAGCCATCCTAAAGATGGTACTCGCATCACTGAAGTGAAATATCCTAAAGATAATTACCCTAGCAAATATTTGCACGCACAATTTGACACTAGGAAGTCGGAATACCCAGACACCATCGTTGTGGGAAATCTCAAGGAGCTAGAAGAAGTTAATGAAGACATTTTCACTAATTATTTGAATTTAGGATATTTGTATAGAAGAACAACTACATTTGTCAACATATATGTCACCTCAAAAAATTGCTAAAACACTTGAGCTAGATCTAGAACCAAAGTCCATGCAGCGAGCCAAAAGCACTCAGATTGGGTCAAATGGAAAGAATTAATTGAGGTAGAATTGCGCTCGTTTAATAAAAGGAAACTATTTGGTCCTGTTGATGATAAAAATGGGTTTTCATTCAAAAGAGAAATAAAAATAGCCAAATGGTGAGATACAAAGCGAGGCTTGTAGTATAAGGGTTCATGTAGAGACCCGACTTCGATTACGATGCAGTTGATGGATGTAGTGATCGCATATTTATATGAGTTACCGGATATGGATATTTATATGATAATCCCTAAAGGAGTCAAAATTCTGGACCGCAATAAGGTAATCACAACATGTATAGCGTCAAACTGTAGAGATCGTTATACGGATTAAAACAATTGGGGAGAATGCGGTACAACCGACTTAGTGAGTTCCTCTTGAAGAAGGGATACTCCAATAATGATGATTATCTCTGTGTGTTCATAAAGAAATTCCAAAACGGATTATGTATCATCTCAGTCTATATCGATGATCTCAATATCATCGGAATCACATAGGAGATAAAGGAAGTAAGTTCTTACCTTATCATGGAGTTTGCGATAAAAAGATTTGAGTAAAACCAAATATTGTTTAGGCTTGAACATAAAGCATTTTGTAGAAGGAATTTTTGTACACCAGTCTACCTATACCAAGAAGATATTGGAAAATTTTAATATGGATAAATCTCATCCTTTGAAGACCCTCATGATAGTAAGATCTCTTGAAGTGGATAAAGACCCTTTCAGACCATGGATGAAAAATGAGAAAATCTTAGGACCTAAAGTCCCATACTTAAGCGTCACTTATGTATCTTGTAAATTGCACAAGACCTGATATTGCATTCGTAGTATATTTCCTAGCTATACACAGTGCAGATCCAACCAAAATATATTGGGTTGGTGTGAAGACTTTTCTCAGATACCTCCAAGGTAGTCAAGATCTTGGCTTATTTTACTAGAAGGACCAAGACTCAACCATAGTGGGATATACGGATATTGGCTATCTGTTTGATCCCATAGTGCCAAATCTCTATTTCTTTGCAGTGGTATAGCCATTCTTGGTGGTCTTTTAAACAGATCTTCGTAGCTATTTCTACCAATCACTTAGATATTATAGTATTATATGAAGCGTCACGCGAATGTGTTTGGCTAAGACGTGTGATAAGCCATATCCATAAGTCATGTGGCATTAACACCGTCGATACCCCCACATTTATCTATGAACATAATGATGCTTGTGTTGCACAAATGCAAATGGGTTATATTAAAAGCAATATCACAAATCATATCGCCCCTAAACTTTTTCTATTCTCATGGAGTCCCAAGAATTGTGAGGCAAAAATTTTGCAAACTAAGTCATATGAAAATGTAGCATACATATTCACCAAATCTTTGCCAACATCTAATTTACAAAGATGTGTTTGTGACATTGGAATGAGATAACTTAGAGATATGCAGTGTTCAAGAGAGTAAATATCTGAACTATGACCCATAGTATAATCCTAAAGATACTACTTTAAATCTATAAGTTTATATGTTTCACTCGTTTTCCCTAGGTGAGTTTTCCTGAAGTTTTCTCACATAAAGGTTTTTTATGAGGCAACTAGTGTAACACAATGTGCGAGTGCAATGTACTCTTTTCTCTATCATTATTTCCATTGGGTTTTGGGAGGAATTTTTTATGAGATATATGCATTACACAGTATTCACCCAAGGGGGAGTGTTGAGATATAGTAGGACTCTTAGTCCTGGTTGTTCAAATACGTTTAGATTCTATCTTATTGTGGACGAATCCTAATATATTTCTAATAGGTTTTTACTATAAATTAATTGGCATTGTATTGTACAAGAGAATCAATTTAATAAAGAAAAGAGGGTTTTGCCTCCCTATATTGTGTATGCTCCTTGTAATTGTTCTTGCTATGTAATCGTGCATTGTGTTTGATCTACGATGGTCATCATCATTTTACAACAATTTTAAGATTTCGCACTTCAACCAAAGGGCACGTGTAGAAATAGCCAAATCACTATTCTTTATTAGCTCATCTACTGCTCTTAATGGTGTGTGTTACTCTAATCTACAGTAATAAATAATATTGGAAATAATGAATGGTAGGAGTATGTGAAAGTGCAAGTGACTCTTGCAATGATTTTGGTGATTAATGACAAACGTATTTTGATGACAATCATATTAATATCAGTGAAAGATGTTTTGTGCTTAATTGACATGCATATATTGTTATTGATTATGTTTATGATGCATGGCTTTAGTGTTTAATGACAAGCGCGTATTGATAGCAATCTTGTTAAGGTCATTAGTCTATTAAGTAATTAATTCATGCCAATCCTCTAGGTTGCATGTTAATATGAGACTAAGATGATTATTGTTTAAGATTACTCTAAGTCTCACCTTAATAAGAGGAGTTTGGTATGTCTTTGGTTAAATTCTTTCATCAATTTTAAATTGAGTGCATATTGATAAATTGCATATTCATTTGAATTCATTATGTACTTTGATTTTAGTATGCATGTATTAACTAGAGTTAAACTTCACATTGCTATGGATTGACTTGGTGCATACATGTCTTAGTTTATATCTTCTCATGCACTTCTCTTAGTGAAGTTTAATCTAGAATTGGATCACATATTTACTCTCATTCCAAATATTATTTGCACATGTACAATTCGTGTATATTCTATCATGTGTTTCATTTAAGTAAAGAATGTGATCCTTGCCATAATTTAATTGATTCATCATATTGGCAATTATCTCTCTAGTTCATATAGATCAATTACATATTCATTTTGATATATTTAATAAAAAATCTTTCATATGTCAACTGTTCCTAGTTGTGTCATGTTTATTTACATGGAAAACTTGTGTTTTATTTGCTCACACATATTTAAATCTAATTCATACTTATTGAGCTTTTTGGACTAATATGTTTGCTGAGTGCTTTAGTAAGAATTAGGTCCCAAAGTTGTGTGTATGATGAACAAGAGGTTTGAAGGATGACAAGCGAGTCGAAGTCAATAAGACGGCGGTGTCACCAAAAAGTTGAGGACTAAGTCAAGATCGACTTGGCGTGGAGATCGTTGGAGAGGATGATCAAGTCAAGGTTGATAGGACGAGAGTCTCATGAGGTGAATCGAGTCAAGTTGGACAAGGCGAAGATGTCATCAATTATATGGTGAAGGTCTTCATGCACCGGCATTAAGAAGGAAGACGGCAAGTGACTATTTCTAGACTTGTATTATCTTTGATTTAATTTGAGTCTAAGGATTGCCGTACTATTAAGAGGGATGCGACGTCGAATGACTTTTAGATGTGTCAAGTGCTCAAGTGATACATCCTTGTGAAACTTAGAGAGAGAGTGGTGTTGGTGGTGCCGGGAAGTGAGGGTTGTAGGTCTCTCTTGGATTCTTTGTGAAATCTATTTTTATCCTTTGAGATTTGGGTAGTGAGACCTTGTTAGTTGTGTAGCGTTCGTTCTTAGCTTTCCGTAGAGTTCAAATTCACTGAAATCGGAGTCCGGAGTCAAAAGTTTTGCTCATTTTCATCGGGCTGCTCAGTGCCGATCCGGACTATCCGGGTTGAGTCCGGAGTATCCGGGTTGTCCAGAGTATCCGAGTTCATCCTCTCAGTTTTGACAATCCGGACTATCTGGGGTGAGTCCAGAGTATCCGGGTTGTCCAAAATATTCGGGTCTTTTATCCAGATTATCCGGACTTGGCGCAGTTCCAACGGCTAGTTTTTGGGGATGGCTATTTAAAGCCCCCTCTTGGGTAGCCTTTGGAGAACTGTTGGGAGGCTGGTTTCTTGGTGCTTTGAGGTGTATTCTTAGTGATCTTGAGCTCCCAAAAGCCCCTCTAACCCTAGATCTTAGTGATCCCCTTTTGAGTGAAGGCTTGGGTGTGAGAGTGAGTAGTGCTCGGGTTGAATGTGATTTGAGTTGGTTGAGCACTTGAGTTCATCTCCAAGTTTGTTCTTCATGAGCATTTGTTGCTCTTGGAGGTTAAGGACTCCGAATTTGCAAATCCGGACCCTCTGTGTATTCAGCACTAGTCCAGGAACACGCTAGTGCACACAGTCTTAACATCGGTAAATATCACAATCATACCACTCGATACTAATAAAGTACTTTATTTAAGTAGTCAAACTGGATACTCGACCTTATGGTCAAGTTACAAATATACGCCTCGCATGGCGAATCTTATTAAGAGAGAAATAATAGCAGCGGGAAAATAAGATAACATCGTGGCGCCATCCAGTATACCACAGGCAACTGACTGGGCTCGCTCCCTAAGTAGACGGTTCCTCGTGGAGCTCCTCCTCCAAAGCTGGTGTAGTCTCCTCTTCAACTGGTGTTGTATTGTGGCAAGGGTGAGTACTTGGTACTCAGCAAGTTATGCACAGAATGCAGCTAATAGACTATATGCATGGCTTGATACAAAGGAATAGCTCAGGGTATATTTACAGTAAAACAGCATTTGACAAGTAGCATAAGTAGATTCGAAAGCAGTAGAAACAAGTATAGCATAAATAACTTTTCAAGGAGTTTAATAAACATCTTTTCCATCCTAATCCACCTTTCCATCAACATCATTATTAATCCAACCCAACCTTTCAAATCCAAGTTATTTTCAGAAAATCTAACCCTTGACTGTAATTCCCGAGCGATGTCCAATACCGCGGACACGGCTATTCGAATAGATTCTACACTCTGCAGAGGTTATGCACTTTACCCACAAGATACAGTCAAACACCACAAAGGTGAGTTCCCGTAACAAAGTCTTTCGGAAACTTCTAACAATACAAGTGAGCCTCCCCGGTTATTGCACACTAACCCTTCCCTTAGCTAAGGCGAAGTTTAGGCCAATCAACCGTTAGATGGGTACCTGGCCTCAGCCCCGGTACGCTCCCCCGTACAACATACACAAAGGGTGTAGTTGACCTCCTGAGGTCCCACAGGTACGTTATTAGCAACTTAATCAACTAGGTCCATCCCATTACAGACATGTGGTTGCACGTTAGACCCAGTTCAAAGGCTTGCAAGGTGAAGTCCTTAGGGTGACCAGGGCAAGACTACCCAAAGAACCAAATCAACATCCCCAGTGCCACACTGGCCCACTTGATCATTCTTGCCACATGCCCCGGTCGAAAACTATTTATCAAACCCCAGTTGATTACCATGCACCACGTGCCATCAACATCACATGATACCTTTCCAAAACAGGTTCAATATACCATTAAGTCAATATTAACATTTGATTGTCCAAAATCATGTTATGAGCACGTAGCATGTCTAAGCAGTATACTACCACGGTCTAAAACCCATGTTGGCAATTTAATAATGTCCAACTAGTAATCTACAACTAGGGTGACAAGGGGTCATGGCACATATTTAAGTAATCAAGGTGTCATACAACAAATTGGTATTTATCTAGTTCCCCATATTTAAATAAAGTATTTTCTAATTGAACTTAGCATGCAATAAGTTAAATCAAAATAAGTTTCAAAATAGGTCAACATGGTCAAAGCACAACTTGCCTTCAAAAAGTACTTGTTCTTGGTCTTGAGTTGGATCCTGAGTCAATACTTCTCCTTCGAATCCTTCCGGCACTTCAACGTCTACTCGTAACGCGTGCAAATAGCAATACACGAATAAACAATAGGCAAAAAGTGTCCAAACATCCAAATAAAATCCATAAACAGAGAGAACATAATTTTATGAATTTTTATAAACTGGAATCGTCAAATTTGGAGTTAAAATGCAAAAGTTATGATTATTAAAAGTTTAAATAATCAATTAAATAATATTACAGAGAAAAACTTTAGTCCAAAAATTAAATAAAATTCATAATTAGGTAGATCTGAATTTTCTACAAATTTAGAAATTTGAATCACTCAAATCGGAGTTGAAACGCAAAAGTTATAAGCGTTTGAAGTTTGAAACAAAATCTGAAATCATTATTTCGAATTAATAAATCATTTTCTTTTTCGGAAATTAATTATTGCGTCAGCAAGGACACGTGGCAGCCTCTGATTGGTCTGCTGACGTCAGCCGGTCCATGGACTTGGTCCACGCTCGGCTCGGGTCTACCGTGGACTCGGTCCACGGCTCCTTGTGTCAGCGGCGGTGGGTCCCGCCGGGTGGCGTCGCTGGCGGCGTCGGCGAGGCTCACCCACAACAGCGGCA
This sequence comes from Rhipidocladum racemiflorum, assembly GCA_036346355.1. Classification (NCBI taxonomy): domain Eukaryota; kingdom Viridiplantae; phylum Streptophyta; class Magnoliopsida; order Poales; family Poaceae; genus Rhipidocladum; species Rhipidocladum racemiflorum. Next base: position 75,693,779 of record CM070571.1, read on the forward strand.
GGTGGGACCTGCTGTGGCGTCATTCTTGGCGTCGGCGTTCGGTGGGGCGACCAGCGACATGTGGAGCGCCATGGCGTCGGCGTGGCGTCATGGTGCGATTTAGCGGGCCGTGACATGCGGGCCCAGCGTGTCGGCGTCTGCCGCGCAGCGTGGGCCGGCCCGACGCGGCGGTCAGCCTTCCCGGACACGTGGCGCAATCTCGGCCGTTGATTTGAAATTCAACGGCTCAGATTGGATCTGAGTCTCACGCGTTTGGGTTAACGCGTTTGATCTGGACCGTTGGATCTAGATCGGACGGTCAAGATTGGATCTAGTGGTTTTGGACGGAATCTCACCGTGAGATGACGTGGCGTGATCTGGGACGTTGGATCTTGATCGGACGGCTGAGAAGCTTCGAACGACGGCGATGGCGTGCGGCGGAGCTGGCTGGCCGGAGCTGGGGACGGCGACACGGGCAACGGCGTTTGCGGCCTCCTCCGGCGAGGTGAGAGGTCCCGTCGGGTGCGTCTAGTCGCGGTGAGTCCGGATCTGGGGTCAATGGCGGCGGGGGACGGCGGACGGCGGCGGAATCAAGCAGAACCGCGGCGGAGGAGTGCTACGACTCCGGCGAGCAATTGCGGGCGCGTCAGGGGCACTGCGGTGGCGACGGCTAGGGCAACGGCTGCGCAAGGTCAAGGTGATCCTCGGGGTGTGATCCGGGCATTAAATAGCCTCGGCTTCCGCGCGAAAAACGGAAACCTAATCCCTCACGGCGGCGGCGCGGCGGCGGAGTCCGGCCGGACTTCGGCGGAGACGACGACGGAGAACCGTCCACGTGGCACGATCAACGGCCACGATCGCGCGGGTGCGGTCGGATCCGGCCCGGACTCAGCCCAACCGGTGCGATCTAATCTGGACCGTTGGATCTCGATCCAACGGTCGGGATCGAATAGGGTTCGGTCAAGTCACTTGGCTCGGGTCGGACTCGAGTCGGACTCGGACTCGGGTCTGACTCGGGCTCGGTCGGATGAACAGTACTTGACCCGACTTGATTTTCCAGCAATTTAATATTTAAAATAATTTCCAGTAATTCATTTAATTCATTAAAAATAGCAAAATACTCAGAAAAATTCCAGAAAAATTCTGGAAAATACTTTGGATCATTTTGGACTCAAATAAAATATTTCCAACAAAATTTTATTTGCAAAGTTTAATTCTTTAATTATTCCAAAATGGAATAAATTCAAATAAATTCCAATTAAATCCAAATAAATTCCAAAAAATTCCAGAAATTCACCAAAGTGCCAAATCACACATGAATTTAAGAAAAGCAAAATTTTGGGGTGTTACAAACCTCCCCCCTTAATAGAATCTCGTCCCCGAGATTCAGGGCTTACTACAGAATAGGTTTGGAAACTCTTTCTTCAAATCCTCTTCGCGCTCCCAAGTCGCTTCGCTCTCTGCATGGTTGCTCCACTGAACTCTACAGAAGCGGGTTGACTTATTTCTAGTCTCTCGATCCATGGTGTCTAAAATCTTTACGGGATGCTCCTTGTACGTCAAATCTTCTTGCAACTCAATTGATTCTAGCGGTGTCTGTTCCTCAGGTACTCGGAGACACTTCTTCAACTGGGACACGTGGAACACGTCATGTACTCCTGCCAACGACTGTGGCAACTCTAGCTGGTAAGCAACTTCGCCTCTGCGGCTCAAAATCTTAAATGGTCCAACATAACGGGGTGCAAGTTTCCCTTTGGCATGGAACCTCTTAACTCCCCTGAGAGGCGTAACTCTGAGGTATACATAGTCCTCTGGTTCAAAACTCAAGTCTCGGCGACGGTTGTCAGCGTAACTCTTCTGTCGCGATTGGGCTATCTTCAACCTTTCCCTAATCATGGCAATCTGCTCTTCAGCCTCTTGAAGAATATCAGGCCCGAAGACACGGCGCTCGCCGGTCTCATTCCAATTCAATGGCGTCCGACAGGGTCGACCATACAGTGCCTCAAAAGGTGACATTTGTAAACTAGCCTGGTAACTATTGTTGTAACTGAACTCGGCATACGGCAAACTCTTATCCCAAGAGGTAGCATAAGCCAATGCACACGCTCTTAGCATATCCTCCAGAATTTGATTGACTCTTTCGGTCTGTCCATCCGTCTGTGGATGATAGGTCATCTTGAAGTTCAAACGGGTTCCCATGGCTTCATGCAACTTATTCCAGAACCTTGAGGTAAATTGGGTACCTCTGTCCGATACAATCCTCTTTGGCACTCCATGCAAACAGACGATCCTGGTCATATACAACTCTGCTAACTTATCTCCCGAGTAAGTGGTTTTTACGGGGATAAAATGGGCTACTTTGGTCAAGCGATCCACTATAACCCATATGGAGTCATAACCTCCTTGAGTCTTAGGCAAACCGGTAATGAAATCCATTCCGATTTCCTCCCACTTCCACTAAGGTATTTTCAGCGGCTGCAACAATCCTGCTGGTCTCTGATGCATTGCCTTGACTCTCTGGCGTACGTCGCACAATGCAACATGCTCGGCAACTTCACGCTTCATACTCGGCCACCAGAATCTCTCCTTCAAATCCTGATACATTTTGGCGCTTCCAGGATGAATTGAATACTTGGAATCATGGGCTTCCTCCAAAATCAGCTGTTTTAATTCCTTCTTGCTGGGCACACAAATGCGATCCTTCATCCATAAAGTGCCTTGCTCATCCAACTTGAAATCCTCTGCCTTGCCTTCTTCCTTGATGGACTTAATCCTGCGGATCTTGTCATCATCCTTCTGTCCTTCCCGGATCTGATCCTCTAGGGTAGGCTTTACTTCTAATGCGGCCAAGAATCTGCTAGGTACCACCTCAATCTTTATTCTCTGAAATTCCTGGCATAGCTCATCCTGATTCGTGGCTATCAACATGCTCACAGTATGGCTTTTCCGACTCAAGGCATCGGCAACTACGTTGGCCTTCCCGGGATGGTAGTGGATTCCAACATTGTAGTCCTTGATCAACTCCAACCATCTCCTCTGCCTCATGTTCAAGTCCGATTGGGTGAAGATGTACTTAAGACTCTTATGATCCGTATATACTTCACATCTGTTCCCGATCAGATAGTGACGCCATATCTTCAAGGCATGCACTACGGCAGCTAATTCTAGGTCATGCGTCGGATAATTCTCTTCATGTGGCCTCAACTGCCTTGATGCATAAGCAACGACCTTTCCATTCTGCATCAGCACACATCCAAGTCCTTGACGCGATGCATCACAATAGATATCAAAGCTTTGATTAACATCCGGTAAAACTAACACCGGTGCTGATGTCAATCGCTTCTTCAGCTCCTGAAATCCTTTCTCACATTCTGTCGTCCATGCAAACTTCTTCTCCTTTTTTAGCAATTGCGTAAGAGGTCTCGCAATTGTCGAAAAGCCTTCAACGAAACGGCGATAGTATCCTGCCATTCCAAGGAAACTCCTGATCTGGGTCACGGTCTTCGGCTGCTCCCAATGTAACACAGCTTCTACCTTGCTTGGATCAACGGCGACTCCTTCTGCGGTCATTACATGTCCAAGAAACTCCACCTTGTCCTTCCAAAAATCACACTTGCTGAACTTGGCGAAGAGTTGCTGTTCCCTCAGCTTTTCCAAAACTCGCCTCAAGTGTTCGGCATGTTCTTCCTCTGTCTTGGAGTAGATTAGGATATCATCTATGAACACGACGACAAACTTGTCCAAATATTCCATGAACACCTTATTCATCATATTCATGAAATATGCTAGCGCATTCGTCAGACCAAAGGACATAACTGTAAACTCGTAATGTCCATATCTTGACGAGAATGCGGTCTTTGGGATATCCTCTGATCGAATCTTCAACTGATGGTATCCCGATCTTAGATCAATCTTGGAGAAAACTCCGGCTCCTCTCAGCTGGTCAAACAAATCATCAATCCTGGGTAGCGGATACTTATTCTTCACGGTGACTTCATTGAGTGCACGGTAGTCAATGCACATCCGGAAACTTCCGTCCTTCTTCTTGACGAACAAAACTGGTGCTCCCCACGGCGACGAACTCGGTCTGATAAACCCTTTCTCCATTAACTCCTCTAGTTGCTTCTTCATCTCTACCAACTCCTCGGTGGACATCCGATAGGGTCTCTTTGCTATCAGTGCTGTACCAGGTACAAGCTCTATCACAAACTCTATGTCCCTGTCTGGCGGCATACCAGGTAGATCTTTCGGAAAAACATCTGGGTACTCATTCACCACTGAAACATCCTCTATGCTGATTGTCTTGGTACTGTTAACCATCAACTGTCCATCCCTAACGACAGTAGCTTGAAATTCCACTTTCTTTCCACACGGGCTATCAACTGAGATAGTCCTTCGTCCACAATCCAATACGGCCTTGTGCTTGGATAACCAATCCATTCCCAAAATAACATCTAAGGTCTGGGTCTCCAAAATAATAAGGTTCGCTAGGAACTCTATTCCATCTATTAGTATTCTCACCCCGGAACATCCTACTTTCGTTCGGAGTTTGGAACCAAGGGTTTGAACTATAAGCATGCATTTAAGCCTTGCAATCTCCAAATCATTTTTAACAGCAAAGCCTTGCGAAACAAACGAATGCGAAGCCCCAGAGTCAAACAAAACTGTCGCAGGTACTGAGTTAACAAGTAACTTACCCAGTACGACGTCCGTAGCATTCTGCAGTGCATCCGCGGTGACATGGTTGACTCAGCCTCTCACCATGCAGGGTGTGGCTCCTGATCTTTGGCGTCCTAGCTGGGTGGATCCTAGATTGAAGCGGCCGGGTCACTCCTGCTTGTCTTCTTTGGGCATTTGTTGGCAAAGTGTCTGGCTCGTTGCGATTGTAGCAGCGTCTCAGCATTCCTTCTTTGTTGCTGAAGCGGCGTTTCTAAGCGGGTGGAGTGCAGTAGTTTTGATTGACGGGTTTTGGTCTTGGTGACGGTGTCTGGTTGCGTTCGTGGCTGAAATCTGAAAAATTGATTTGGTGCAACTCTCGACGCTGTTGCATTCCTGGCGTGATCCTGTTTGTTGCATCCTGCGCTTCTGTTCTCATCCAGTTCCTTGCGCTTGTCCTCAAGAATAAGCGCCTTATTCACCAACTCTTGGAAATCTGAAAGGTGTGGGTGATCAATCCCACTGCAATCTGAGTTAAGTCCCTTCATGAAACGAGATCTCGGCTTTATCTGTCGCTACATCCTCAGTGCGTAGCGTGCCAGCTATGTGAACTTGTTCAGGTATTCGGCCACTGGCTGATTACCTTGCTTCAGTGCTCTGAACTCCTCCTTCTTGAGGTCCATGATTCCTTCAGGCACGTGATACTGACGGAATGCAGCTGTGAACTCTTCCCAAGTGATGTCCTGAGGGTTCTCTTGCGTGGCACAGAAGTTCTCCCACCATTCGGCGGCTGTCCCTTCCAACTGATGAGAAGCGTAGAGTACCTTCTCATTTCCCATGCATTGAGCGATGTGTAGCTTCCTCTCAATTGATCTTAACCAATCATCAGCCTCCAACGGATTGGCATTCCCAGAGAAAGTGGGTGGATGAGTCCTCATGAACTCTGACAGCCTTGTATTCTGACGTTGTCCCTGATTGACTTGATTAGCAGTGGCCTATGCAGTGACGTGTTGCATCTGTTGCATCATAGCATGCATCAACTGCGTCTGAGCAGCGAGGAAAGCTCCGAAATTCTGCATATCCAGTGGCGGTGCTGGTGCTCCATCATTGGGGTTTTCTGTTGGGCGAGAACCACTCCCATTGCCTCCAAGGTTTCCGCGGGTGTTCACCATCTGTCGATTTGCTCTAGGTTTTAGAGATGAGAGGGAAACAAGAATAGACAAGTAGTATGGAACTTATGCGGGGCAAAAGGTGTAGTTTTAAGGTCCGACTTTATTAATGATATCAATAACTTGGTATGGCTGCTTACAATGCCTAAGGGCCTTGCAACACATACTGCACACTCAGCAAACAATGAAAATCCAAATCGAACTAACACTGGAGTCTAATGCCTCAAGGGTGACTCTTTATTCTATGACGCGACTCGGCGAAAGAGTCTCACTATAGAACCCACGCTCACTCATCGAGAAAACCTCCACGGCCTGGGTACGAATGCTGCGGCATAGGCGCGAAACGATTGCCATGTCCAGCAACTGTGTCATCTGTGGTAGTCGAAGAAGCAGTGTCCTCATCGAGATCTGACTCCTCTGGATCTGGCTCGTGTAGCTCGAGTACTGGCTCTGGTTTTGGTCCGTACAAATCCATCTCCAACTCGTCAATCCTTCGCAGAAGGTGTGACACATACTCTTGAGCTTCCCGCCATCTGTTCTTCTCTGTCGTGATCTCCTTGCGGGCCTTTTGTAGCTCCTTGCTTGTATCATCGAGTACATCCTCCTGGGCGACAACAAGTCGTGCCAACTGTGTAACCATGGCATCCTCATCCTGAATCGCCTTTGGGTCAAGAAGGTTATCAGTGCGCGGATGATAACGGAACACCGTGCTCTCCAACTCTTTGGCGTAGATGCGGGTAATGTGCCGCATTGCTCTTCGTGACACTTCTTGGATACCCATCTGCATTGTAGACCTCTGGCGGTAAAGGTGTATCGAGCGATTGCACTGGCCCTTCTTCCTAGCAGGTACCACAATCTTCACGTCACAAGCCTTGATCAATCCTGCTTGTCTGATCACTTCCACTTGGTATTGTGGCTTCTCAAAATCTCCGAGAGTCTGTAGCATACGCCAAAGTTCTGCGGCGTGACCAACCTCCAGATCGACGTAGTTGAACTCTCCCTCCATCTGTCACAAGAGTGCTTATGTAAGAACTCGAAGTTTTTTAAATCGTGACAAGGAAAAATTCAGCAAGAGGCAAGAAAAGAAAGAATGGGATAAGTCGAGATGTCATTTCTTATCTTGACAAACTTTTAGCTTTAGAAAATAGGTTTTATCCTCTCTACGACCTTTCTAGCTAGGGTTGAGCCTACAGTCAGTATGGCTCTGATACCACCTCTGTCGGGACCCCGAATTTGCAAATCCGGACCCTCTGTGTATTCAGCACTAGTCCAGGAACGCGCTAGTGCACACAGTCTTAACATCGGTAAATATCACAATCATACCACTCGATACTAATAAAGTACTTTATTTAAGTAGTCAAACTGGATACTCGACCTTATGGTCAAGTTACAAATATACGCCTCGCATGGCGAATCTTATTAAGAGAGAAATAATAGCAGCGGGAAAATAAGATAACATCGTGGCGCCATCCAGTATACCACAGGCAACTGACTGGGCTCCCTCCCTAAGTAGACGGTTCCTCGTGGAGCTCCTCCTCCAAAGCTGGTGTAGTCTCCTCTTCAACTGGTGTTGTATTGTGGCAAGGGTGAGTACTTGGTACTCAGCAAGTTATGCACAGAATGCAACTAATAGACTATATGCATGGCTTGATACAAAGGAATAGCTCAGGGTATATTTGCAGTAAAACAGCATTTGACAAGTAGCATAAGTAGATTCGAAAGCAGTAGAAACAAGTATAGCATAAATAACTTTTCAAGGAGTTTAATAAACATCTTTCCCATCCTAATCCACCTTTCCATCAACATCATTATTAATCCAACCCAACCTTTCAAATCCAAGTTATTTTCAGAAAATCTAACCCTTGACTGTAATTCCCGAGCGATGTCCAATACCGCGGACACGGCTATTCGAATAGATTCTACACTCTGCAGAGGTTATGCACTTTACCCACAAGATACAAATCAAACACCACAAAGGCGAGTTCAGTAACAAAGTCTTTGGAAACTTCTAACAATACAAGTGAGCCTCCCGGTTATTGCACACTAACCCTTCCCTTAGCTAAGGCGAAGTTTAGGCCAATCAACCGTTAGATGGGTACTGGCCTCGGCCGAGACGCTCCCCCGTACAACTTACACAAAGGGTGTAGTTGACCTCCTGAGGTCCCACAGGTACGTTATTAGCAACTTAATCAACTAGGTCCGTCCCATTACAGACATGTGGTTGCACGTTAGACCCAGTTCAAAGGCTTGCAAGGTGAAGTCCTTAGGGTGACCAGGGCAAGACTACCCAAAGAACCAAATCAACATCCCCAGTGCCACACTGGCCCACCTGATCATTCTTGCCACATGCCCCGGTCGAAAACTATTTATCAAACCCCAGTTGATTACCATGCACCACGTGGCATCAACATCACATGATACCTTTCCAAAACAGGTTCAATATACCATTAAGTCAATATTAACATTTGATTGTCCAAAATCATGTTATGAGCACGTAGCATGTCTAAGTAGTATACTACCACGGTCTAAAACCTATGTTGGCAATTTAATAATGTCCAACTAGTAATCTACAACTAGGGTGACAAGGGGTCATGGCACATATTTAAGTAATCAAGGTGTCATACAGCAAATTGGTATTTATCTAGTTCCCCATATTTAAATAAAGTATTTTCTAATTGAACTTAGCATGCAATAAGTTAAATCAAAATAAGTTTCAAAATAGGTCAACATGGTCAAAGCACAACTTGCCTTCAAAAAGTACTTGTTCTTGGTCTTGAGTTGGATCCTGAGTCAATACTTCTCCTTCGAATCCTTCCGGCACTTCAACGTCTACTCGTAACGCGTGCAAATAGCAATACACGAATAAACAATAGGCAAAAAGTGTCCAAACATCCAAATAAAATCCATAAACAGAGAGAACATAATTTTATGAATTTTTAGAAACTGGAATCGTCAAATTTGGAGTTAAAATGCAAAAGTTATGATTATTAAAAGTTTAAATAATCAATTAAATAATATTACAGAGAAAAACTTTAGTCCAAAAATTAAATAAAATTCATAATTAGGTAGATCTAAATTTTCTACAAATTTAGAAATTTGAATCACTCAAATCGGAGTTGAAACGCAAAAGTTATAAGCGTTTGAAGTTTGAAACAAAATCTGAAATCATTATTTCGAATTAATAAATCATTTTCTTTTTCGGAAATTAATTATTGCGTCAGCAAGGACACGTGGTAGCCTCTGATTGGTCTGCTGACGTCAGCCGGTCCATGGACTTGGTCCACGCTCGGCTCGGGTCTACCGTGGACTCGGTCCACAGCTCCTTGTGTCAGCGGCGGTGGGTCCCGCCGGGTGGCGTCGCTGCGGCGTCGGCCGAGGCTCGACCACAGCAGCGGCAGGTGGGACTCTTTGTGGCGTCATTCTTGGCGTCGGCGTGGCCAGGGCGACCAGCGACATCTTGGGCCGCCATGACGTCAACGTGGCGTCATGGTGCGATTGGCCGGCGCGACATGCGGGCCCCGCATGTCGGCGTCCTGCGCACGCAGCGTGCGTGGGCCAGCGCGACGGCGGTCAGCCTTCCCGGACACGTGGCGCAATCTCGGCCGTTGATTTGAAATTCAACGGCTCAGATTGGATCTGAGTCTCACGCGTTTGGGTTAACGCGTTTGATCTGGACCGTTGGATCTAGATCGGACGGTCAAGATTGGATCTAGTGGTTTTGGACGGAATCTCACCGTGAGATGACGTGGCGTGATCTGGGACGTTGGATCTTGATCGGACGGCTGAGAAGCTTCGAACGACGGCGATGGCGCAGCGATAGCGTCGGCCGTGGCCGAGTCGGGACGGCGACACGGGCAACGGCGTTTGCGGCCTCCTCCGGCGAGGTGAGAGGTCCCGTCGGGTGCGTCTAGTCGCGGTGAGTCCGGATCTGGGGTCAATGGCGGCGGGGGACGGCGGACGGCGGCGGAATCAAGCAGAACCGCGGCGGAGGAGTGCTACGACTCCGGCGAGCAATTGCGGGCGCGTCAGGGGCACTGCGGCGGCGACGGCTAGGGCAACGGCTGCGCAAGGTCAAGGTGATCCTCGGGGTGTGATCCGGGCATTAAATAGCCTCGGCTTCCGCGCGGAAAACGGAAACCTAATCCCTCACGGCGGCGGGCGCGGCGGCGGAGTCCGGCTCGGACTCGGGCGGAGGCGACGACGGAGAACCGTCCACGTGGCACGATCAACGGCCACGATCGCGCGGGTGCGGTCGGATCCGGCCCGGACTCAGCCCAACCGGTGCGATCTAATCTGGACCGTTGGATCTCGATCCAACGGTCGGGATCGAATAGGGTTCGGTCAAGTCACTTGGCTCGGGTCGGACTCGAGTCGGACTCGGACTCGGGTCTGACTCGGGCTCAGTCGGATGAACAGTACTTGACCCGACTTGATTTTTCAGCGATTTAATATTTAAAATAATTTCCAGTAATTCATTTAATTCATTAAAAATAGCAAAATACTCAAAAATTCCAGAAAAATTCTGGAAAATACTTTGGATCATTTTGGACTCAAATAAAATATTTCCAACAAAATTTTATTTGCAAAGTTTAATTCTTTAATTATTCCAAAATGGAATAAATTCAAATAAATTCCAATTAAATCCAAATAAATTCCAGAAAATTCCAAAAATTCACCAAAGTGCCAAATCACACATGAATTTAAGAAAAGCAAAATTTTGGGGTGTTACAAACGGCTAGTTTTTGGGGATGGCTATTTAAAGCCCCCTCTTGGGTAGCCTTTGGAGAACTGTTGGGAGGCTGGTTTCTTGGTGCTTTGAGGTGTATTCTTAGTGATCTTGAGCTCCCAAAAGCCCCACTAACCCTAGATCTTAGTGATCCCCTTTTGAGTGAAGGGTTGGGTGTGAGAGTGAGTAGTGCTCGGGTTGAATGTGATTTGAGTTGGTTGAGCACTTGAGTTCATCTCCAATTTTGTTCTTCATGAGCATTTGTTGCTCTTGGAGGTTAAGGACTCCTAGACGGCTAGGAGGTCGCCTACGAGCCACCGGTTCTTTGTGTGGTGTGCCGTAGGAAGTTTGTAAAGGTTGGATTCCGCCTCCGAAAGGAAAGGGGTCAAGAAGTGAAGCCGGCGAGTGCAAGGTACAACACCGGGCGGCTAGCGGGTTGAAAGAGACTCACGTGTCTTGGTTGACCGGGCCATCGGCGAGTGCAAAGTGCAACACCGGGAGGACAAGGGTTGAAAGAGACCCCGGCTTGGTGCCGCCTCAACGGAGACGTAGGATCCCCTCAAGGATCCGAACTTCGGGATAAAATCTTCGTGTCTCCTTCTTTATTTCGGTTTTATCCTCTTTGTTCATCCGCTTAATTTGCTCTCGATTTTTGTGACTAGATTGATTAGATTGCATCTACTGCATCTATTCTTGCTTGTATCCTTACTTTGTTGCAGTAGAGTAATTTGTATATCTAGATTCGAAGAAGTGCCTAATTTTATTGCTCTTACTCTGTTCTGGCCGAACCAGGCAACCCGGAGTATCCGGTACTTTGATCTGGAGTATCCGGATATACCGGAATATCCAAACCAAATATTCGGAGTATCCGAGTTGACTGTCTCGGGCTGAATTGTTTAAATTGCAGAATTTAATTATACCCATTGCTTCCGCATTATCTCTGATAGCTTAGTTTAAATTGGGTATAATTTTGTAATCGTCTATTCACCCCCCCCCTCTAGGCCGACATCTCGATCCTTTCAGTATGAAGAAGAAAAAATGTTAAAAAATTTCTCAAAATTGAAGAATGTCATGTATTTAGTAATAGAATTTGAATGCTAGAATGTCATGTATAAATTTGAATGGTAGGGAGTACTTCGTTCTCGCACTTCCATGAAGATACATCTATAAAAAGATTGTATTATATTTTTTATTATTACTTTGGAGTATGTTCTCTAATTTATATTAGTAAATAACATTAGAAATACCTAAAGGGAAGAGGTATAGAAGAAAAAACAGTAAAAAAATTATCACAAAATTATGGAATGACGTGTATTTAGAAACAAAATTTAATACGATATGTAATCAGGAAGGGAAGAAGCATTGCTTAAGCTTAACCTATGATGATTAACCACCACTAGTAGTAATATGGAATTTTGTTTAAATAATATTATTTTAACAAAAATTTACAAAAAAAATAAACCGGTTAAAAAAATAGCAAAAATACACTTTTGTGGCCATTTGAAATGGCGATAGCCTTTCTATCGTCGTTTGAAATAGCGACAAAGAGTTTGTCGCCATTTCAAATGGTGACAGAGACGAATTTGAATGACCACATCTGAAAACCAAATAGTTGCCTCTCTGTCGCTAATTGAAATGGTAACAGAGACCTAAAAAGCCTTGCCACGCTGTGCAACGGCCATTTCTTCCCAGCAAACCAACTGAGAGAGCGTACAAGAAAAAGAAGAAAGAGAGGAGAAAGAGAGGAGGAAGAGGGGAAGAAGAAGAAGGAGAGGAGGAAGAGGGAAAGAAAATGAAGCGGGAGAGGGGGAGGAGGAGGAGGAGGAGGAGGAGGAGGAAGGGAAGAAGAGGAAGAAGAGGGAGAGGAGGAGGAGGAGGGGAAGAGGAAGAGGAGGGGATGAGGAAGAAAAAGTTGCAATTTTTGTAGGTAATTGTCTGTTCATTTGAATAAAAATTTACTGAGTAGATTAATTATATTGTAAGTAATTAGCTATGTAGAGTAGCATTTGTTATTTAGATAGATGACAATAGCAATAGTATTTAGATACTTGATTTAGCGACCAGATTAATTAGCTATGTAAGTAGTTAGCTGTGTAGAATAGTAATACTTCTTGTAGATGCACGATTTAGCGACCAAATTAATTAGCTATGTAAGTAGTTACTTGTATAGAATAGCAATACTTTTTTAGATTCACGATTTAGTGACCAGATTAATTAGCCGTGTGAGTAGTTAGTTGTGTAGAATAGCAATACTTTTTTATATGCATGATTTAGCGACCAGATTAATTATGTGTAAAGTAGCAATAGTTTTATTACATACATGATCTGGCGACCAGATTAATTAGATTCATGTAATGTAGAGTACATCATCATGGTACAATAAGTACAGTGGTATTAAAAATTTTGTGAAATGCTTGATAGGTATGGATGAACGAGTGTAGTTTAAAATACACTATAGAGAAGGGGTTCCGCACATGGGTGCACAAAGGGTGGAACTAAGTTATTTTCCAAGTGTCATGGCTAGCTTGTCACGTGCAGGGGAGCGTTCATGCAGGATAGTTACAAGATGGTTGTACCAAATGTTCTCGTTGGACCGTAAATTGTTTGACTTGAAGCTGCATGAAGTAGGGTGTCGGAGAAGAGATTGCACATATTGGGAGTTAGTGCAACTGAAGGGGCCAAAGTTGTAGAGTTCATATGTAACAATGGCAATTGTGAAAGGGTGGCCACAATTGTTGTTGGCACAAGCATTTCAGAAAGACAATATCGTCCATGCGACATAGGAGGAGGTTGATGGTGATGAACCAGAGGAAGTTGGGGAGAGCAGCCAAGCTAGAGAATGTTTAGTGAGGTAGGATGTTAGTTTGGGTCAAAAGGAAGTGATAGGCGAGGAAGTTGAAGTTCCAATGCAAGAGGTGCAGGAACCATTGGGTGTGACAGACGAGGGAGAACATATTGAATCGTTGGTGCAATCGATGGACACAGAGAGCCAGGACTACGAGTCTTTAAGTATTGATGTAGAGGATGAAGAGCCTTTCCCTACGGAGTGGGATGAGTGTCAGTTCGATAGACTGATGGTCAACAAGGGTGAGGATGTCACATGGGGGTACGGCCGGAATGAGGTGCGGCAAAGTGCAATTTACAAGAATAAAGGTGAGGTGCAGGAAGTAGTGTCGCTGTGTGGACCCTTTAAGGTTGCGAAGTCAGATCAGCGGGTGTATGATGTTAGATGCCAGATGAAGGGTTGCCCATGGAATGTCCATGCTTACCAACCTATGTGGACACCATTTGGAAGTGTTCTATAGTTGTCCCACACATATGCGTACTGACAGAGTCTACGTAGTTGCATAGAAACATATCTTCATGTTTTGTTGCTAATGCAATGTACGGGGAGATTGTGGGCAACCTAGATTTAGAGCCACGTGCCATCATACTTGCAATAGAGCAGATGTTCCGGTACACCATAAGCTATGCAAGGTATGGAGAGCGAAGTAGAAGGCATTGGAAGCAAGGTTTGGTACGTACGAAGACTCCTATCAGAACTTGCCAGGTATGCTTCAGGTGACCATGGAAAGGAATGCTGGGACTTATCTCGATATTTTTGAACAGCCTTCTCAGTGCTTCCCTAGGAAGATGGTACTTAAGCGTGCATTCTTTGCTTTCAGTGCATGTATCAACGCGTTCAGACATTGCCGTCCATTGTTATGCGTGGACGGGACATTTCTGATTGGGAAGTACAAAGGCCAGATATTGACTGCCATAGGAGTAGATGACAACAATTAGGTTCTTCTCATAGCGCTCGCATTCATGGAAGGTGAGAACATTGATAGCTAGCTCTGGTTCCTATGGAACGTGAAAGCCAGCGTTGTGGATCAGTGGCATGGAGTGTGTGTCATGTGGGGCCTGAGACCCCTTCCCCTGGTTGCTATAGTGAAGGGTGTTCTTCGTGGCATCATGAAGTACTTTGTGGATCGCCATGGTAGAGCCATCGGTCACATTAATGATTCTACTGTGAAGTACTCCGAGATGATTTGTACATACATAGAGGAAAGGGGCAAGAAAAGGGAGATGCATAGAGCATAAAGATGGGCATGAGGGAGCTTTGTTTTGAGATACTATGTAAAGATAAAGTCGGTCGTGGGATGAACCAATGAAAAGTTGCTCATGAATGCATCCTACATAGGCAAACATGTATATGCACCTGCAACAAGTCTCGTCTATTACACAGGCCATGCACACACGCCATGGCTGCCTGTTCAATAATCCGTATGGATTCGGGTATATTCTTGTCACAATTCTTCAATAAGGAAGCAGTGACAACAAACTAGAGCGCACAAATTTATGATTTTCGAGTGGTTGATTTATTCACAGAGCATCGGAGATGGGAGGACACATGGTGGGTTCCGGATATCAGCATGTTGAAGGGCATATAAGGAACGATATGAACGCAGCGGAAAGTGAGCATTGTGTAAAGAAATGTTTATTTTGCAAGGAGACGGGACACACTTTCAAGTATTGCCCA
This sequence comes from Rhipidocladum racemiflorum, assembly GCA_036346355.1. Classification (NCBI taxonomy): domain Eukaryota; kingdom Viridiplantae; phylum Streptophyta; class Magnoliopsida; order Poales; family Poaceae; genus Rhipidocladum; species Rhipidocladum racemiflorum. The sequence continues at coordinate 75,708,831 of CM070571.1, forward strand.
ATGGTTCAGAGGCCATGAAATTGGTGTATCGACTTTGTATATGAAATTATTGTACTTTACTGTAGTTGCATGTCAATTTAGTGTATCGAATTCGTATGTGTAATAAATGTATGGACTTTGTATGTGTAATTATTGCGTTCAATTTGTATGTCTAATTATCGTATTAAAATTTTATATGTACTTATTCCATATAAATTCTATTTGTAATTGTTGTTTTCATCTTGTTTGTATATTTAAATTGTACTAATATTGAACTATTGAATTGCAGGTTTGGCGGGCGTCGAGCAGTACGACTTGCTTGACCCAGTGATAGACGCGACTCACCTGAAGTGCTTAGCCACCTTGAAAGTTGTAACACCCCAAAATTTTGTTTTCATGAATAAAGTCGAATTCTAGAATTTTTGCGAATTTTTGGAATTTTCTGGAATTTATTTGGATTTATTTGGAATTAATTTGAATTTATTCCAGATTGAAATAATTAAAGAAATAAAAATTTCAAATGAAGTTTTGTTGGAAATATTTTATGAGTCCAAAATGTCTCAAAGTATCTTCCATAATTTTTCTGGAATTTTTCTGAGTATTTTGTTATTTTTCTGGATTTATTTGAATGTTCTATGAATTATTTGAATTATTTATTCGCTGGAAAATGCGAATAGGTTTGTACTGTTCATCCGACCGAGCCCGAGTCAGACTCGAGTCCGAGTCCGACCCGGACCCGACCGCGCCGCACGGTTCGGTCGAACCGCGTCCGAACCCTAACCCCCGTGGACCGTTGGATCGAGATCCAACGGCCCACGTTGGCCCACGTAGCTCACGTGCGTAAATCGCACTTGACTCTAACCCGGGATCAATCCGGACCGTTGGATCAAGATCCAACGGTCAGGATCAATCCGCGCGTAACACGGCCGCGCCCGAGCCATCTCCGCCGTTGATCGCGCCACGTGGACGGCCCATGTGCGTCCAAGTCACCTAATCCGAGTCCCCGCCGGACTCCGCCGTCGCCCGCGAGTGGGCCTCGGTTTCCGCGAGATTCACGGAAGCCGAGGCCACTATTTAATGCGACGTCGCCACCGCCGGGTTCCTCTCTTCTGTGCGCACCCGTGCCCCCAAACCATCTCGCCTGAGCCGCCGCCGTTCACTCGTACGAGCTCGCCGTAGTTGCCTCTTCCTTCCGCCACGATTTTTGGCCGCGCCTGCCGCCGTTAACCCCAGATCCGAACTCCCCGCGTCGAGGCGCACCCGTGCGTACCACTCACCTCGTCGGAGGAGCCCCGGAGCGCCGTCGACTTGGTCATCGTCCTCGGCTCCGGCCACCCAGCGCCACCGCGTGCCATCGCCGCCCCCGAGCTATGTGCACCGTCGGATCCAGATCGGACGGCTACGATGAGTTCACGTGTTTCCCGAACCGTAAAACCTAGATTGGATCTGGACCGTTGGATCTAGATCCAACGGCCCACGATCACCGCGTATATTATAACTGCGTTAACCTCGGGTAGATCTAGACCGTTAGATCCGGATCGAACGGCCCAGATCGACCGTGTAGTTTTAAAACGTGTAAACTCTAGATCTAATCGCGGCCGTTGATTTTCAAATCAACGGGCACGATCGTGCCACGCGTGCCCAGCGCTTCACAAGACGCCGCTGGGCCCACGCTGCCACCGCGCCACGCGGCGTGAACGAGCCGCTGACAGGGCGGGCCCGCCTGTCAGCGACACGCTACGCGTGCGTGGACCGGGTCCATGCACCGGAGCCGACGTGGCCGCCCTAGAGAGCGCCACGTGGCATGACGACGTCATGCCGACGTCATCGTGGGGTTCGGCCGGTACTGACGTCAGCAAGGCTGACGTGGACCAATCAGGAGCTGACACGTGTCAATGCTGACGCAATAAATAATTTCTGAAAAAGAAAATGATTTAACAATTCGGTTTATTGATTTTTAAATCTGTTTCAAACTTTGAAATTTCATAACTTTTGCATTTCAACTCCAAATTGAGTGGTTCAAGTTTCTAAAAATCCATAAAAATGAGATCTTCACAATGGTGAATTTTATTTAATTTTTGGACTAAATTTTTTCTCTGTAAAATTATTTAATTCACGATTTAAACTTCAAAATGCCATAACTTTTGCGTTTTAACTCTGATTTCGACGATTCAATTTCCTAAAAATTCATAAAATTATGCTCTCTCTGTTTATGAACTTTATTTGGATGTTTGGATACTTTTTGTCTACTGTTTATTTATTTATTGCTATTTGCACGCTACGAGTAGACGTTGAAGTGCCCGAAGGCTTCGAAGGTGAAGTGTTGACCCAGGAGCCAGCTCAGGACCAAGAACAAGTACTCTTTGAAGGCAAGTTGTGCTTTGACCATGTTGATCCCATTTTGAAATTTATTTTGATTTAAATTATTGCATGCTAGTTTAATTATAAAATGCTTTAACTAATTTTGGGAGATTAGTTAATTACCTAATTGTTGTATGCCACCTTGACATAGATAATTGAATGCCATGAACCCTTTGTCACCCTAGTTGAGGATTAAATAGTTGGACATTATTAAATTGCCAACATGGGAATTTAGATCGTTGTAGTATATTGCTTAGACCTGCTACGTGCTCTTGACAATGATTTTGGACAATCAAATGTTAATATTGACTTAATGATATATTGAACCTGTTTTGTAAAGGTATCATGTGTTGTGATGTTGATGGCACGTGGTGCATGGTAATCAACTGGGGGTTTGATAAATAGATTTTGACCGGGGCATGTGGCAAGAATGATCGGGTGGGCCAGTTGTGGCACCGGGAATGTTGTTTTGGTTCTTCGGGTAATTTTGCCCTGGTCACCCTAAGGACTTAACCTTGCAAGCCTTTGAACTGAGTCAAACGTGCAACCACATGTCTGTAATGGGACGGACCTAGTTGATTAAGTTGCTAATAACATACCTGTGGGACCTCGGGGTGTCAACTATACCCTTCTGTGTAGTTGTACGGGGGAGCGTACTGGGGCTGCGGCCAGGTACCCATCTAACGGTGGATTGGCCTAAACTTCGCCTTCGCTAAGGGAAGGGTTAGTGTGCAATCACCGGGGAGGACCACTTGTGCTGTTAGAAGTTTCGGAAAGACTTTGTTACGGACACTCGCCTTTGTGGTGTTTGGCTGTATCTTGTGGGTAAAGTGCATAACCTCTGCAGAGTGTAAAATCTATTCGAATAGCCGTGTCCGCGGTATTGGACATCGCTCGGGAATTACAGTCAAGGGTTAGACCTTCTTGAAAATAACTTGGACTTAGAGGGTCTGGTTTGGTTTAATAATGATGCTGATGGAAATGTGGATTAGAATTGGGAAAAATGTTTATTTAATTGCTGGAAAAGTTATTACTCTTGAACATGTTTCTATTGCTTTCGAATCTACTTAAGCTACTTGTCAAATGCTGTTTTACTGCAATTATACCCTGAGCTATTCCTTTGTACTAAGCCATGCATGTAGTATATTAGTTGCATTCTGTGCATGACTTGCTGAGTACCAAGTACTCACCCTTGCCACAATAAAACACCAGTTGAGGAAGAGGCTACACCAGCTTTGGAGGAGGAGCTTCCAGAGGAACCGTCTATCTAGGGAGCGAGCCCAGTCAGTTGCCTGTGGTATACTGAATGGCGCCACGAAGTTATCTTATTTTCCGCTGCAGTTATTTCTCTCTTATTGAGTTTTCGCCCTGCGTGGCTTATATTTGTAACTTGACCATAAGGTCGAGCAACCCGTTTGGTTAACTATTTAAGGTACCTTATTATTTCGTTGAGTATGATTGTGATATTTACCAATGTTGAGACTGTGTGCACTAGCGCGTTCCTGGACTAGTGCTGAATACACAGAGGGTCCGGATTTGCAAATTCGGGTCTCGACAAAAGTTCCATTAAGGTTTTGGTGATTGGTTTTACCTTTATATTAATCTTTGTTTAATGACAAACCTATATCTTTTGAAGGCTAACTTGTTTATTGAGCATATTATCAATAGTCGTATATTTGGATGGAAAATGGAAAACCAAGGTATACACTAATATTCATCTCTATTGTATTTCGCATATCTTAGGTTCAAGTTAAAATCTGAATTCTCCATTGCCTTAACCACCAAAGTGCGCATCATGTCCTTCTAATCTATATATCACATGGATGCACATATTTAGGGGGAGTTCAAATGTTAACTTGATGTTTTTCTAATATTGATCTTTCATTCTTTCCACATACAAATGGTCAATATTTTGAAACTCATTTTTGAGTATATGAAAACTTGTTTAGTTAAATATACTCACATCAATTTAAATGAAAATTTTAAATTGAATTCATTTGTTCTATTAATCATTAGAAAACATTTAATCATGAGTTGTTGAATGTTTGCTGATTAATCGAGAACAAATAGATAGTTCTTAAGTATAATGTAGCATGTGTCGCATAATTCTACTTAAGACACAACCAAATTCATTAAAGTGATTGTGGGTTGTGCTCAATCAATCGTGGAAGCATCCATCTTGTGTTCATGGAAGTGCAAGGATGATTAAGACAACCATATGTCTTGGAGTAACTATTTTTCTTGAAGTTGTGAATGAGTTAAGTCCAAGAGATGGAGCCAAGTGATGATCTTGAAGAGAAGAAAGATTGGAGATCATAAAAGACTTCAAGAGAGCTAGAGTGATAATCCCGGGGGAAGTGAAAAGATTGGAAAACTTAAAGCCCCAAAGGGGATTGCTCGCGTGCGGCGCAATGTATATCTAGATAGGATAAGATTGGTTCTAGCTTTGTGTCTAGTATCTCATCGCCATACTATTAAGAGGGGTTGATTAGTTAGCTTGAACTTCATCATTGGTGATAAACTCAATCCATAGTCACTCAAGCTCAATGTTATTCATTTTTCTTATGTGGATTTTCCGCATGGTGCTAACCTTTTGCATGTGTTGCAAATAGGATAACCATATACTTTGGTGTTTCGCATAAAAACTTTGATTTGCATGTGTTGCAAATAGGATGAGCAAATGCGTTAGCTTTTGTGTGAAGTTCATTTTTGCATGTGTTGCAAACTGTTGAGCTTCATGTTTTCTCTTTAAAACAAAATTCTTATTGAGTTTGTTTGGTGTTGCTTGGAGCTAGGTTTTGCTTGTGTTGCAAAACAAGGATGCTCAAGCATATTGAGTTTGCTTTAGTGTTGCATAAGGCTATGGATTTGTATTAGTTGCAAAAAGGGAGATAGCCTATGCATTGAGGTTTAACTGTTATTTGCAAATCCGTTGTGTGAATAAACGGGAGGTCTATAAGTCCGAGATTCTAGAGCATGTGATACTTGCACCTTTTTTTTGCAAGTCCGTTTGGTCAGGGGTTGACCATCACATGGCTAATAGGATCAATCTCATAGACTATGGGATTTATTTGCTTAATACGTGTTTGCAGATATATCTTTGAGTTGGTTTGTGAAACGTATTTTCGCAAAATAGTTGAAATTCTTTGAGCATGGTTTTGAGGTTTTGCAAATGTAATTTGCAACTTAGTGTGATCTTGTGTTGATCACTATTTGGCTCAAAGAATGGTTGTTTTGGAGTTTGCTTAAATTTCCATGCACACCGGACTAGGTTTCTTTTAGTTCGGCGCAAACTGCGTTCAGGCCAGACCAAGTTTTTTAATCCAGCATGCAAAGCATGTGTACGCTGGACCGAGTTGTTTTGGTCCAGCGTTGAAAGCTACACTTTTAGAATCAAACCGAGTGTGTGCCGTGTACGGTGGACCGATTTTTTCAAGTGCACATCGAACCAAGTTTTTCAGTCCGGCGCAAGTGTGATTCTCTTTGGAAAATGTGTTTTTCGCAAAACTGTTAGAGTTTTGGTTAAAATTCTTTGAGTATAGTTCAAATTGGTGAAAATATGTTTTTGCAATTAAGTATGATCTTAATTTGATCATTATATGGCTCAAATAATCCTTGATAAAGTTTTGAAGAAAAAAATTTGATTGAAAATCCTTTTCTTCTTCAGAGGTCGGCAATACCGGGCTGCATGGGTGGTAGTACAGGATGAGAGGTACTACCGGGCCCAAGCCCTGGCACCTTTTTTTCCAGAGAGGGTGCCTTTTGGGGTTTTCTCGCGGCCGGCACTACCGGAGGTCCCGGGCGGTAGTACCGAATTAGAGGTACTACTGGGCCCTGGCCTCCGGCTGCTTTTTTCCAGAGAAGGGTACTTTTTGGTTCTCAATGGCCGGCAGTACCACCCAGAGGGGCCAGTACTGTCACCCAAGTGGCACTACCAAGGTTTTGCCTACGGTAGTGACGGCCAACTAGCTGTTAGCCGACCGTTAACCTGAGGTCGGCACTACCAGGGTTATGAGGCCGGTAGTGTCGGATTTGCTGATTTTTCAGTATTTTATTCCCAACGGCTAGTTTTGGCATGGGGACTATATAAAGACCCCTTAGGGGGACTTTTGCTGGTTGATACTTGCTCCATTGAGTCTATTTGAGCTTGTGTGAGTTCTTGCATGAGTGGCACACTCAAATTTGGTTGTTGAGCTAAGGAGTGAGCCCTAATTCGCATTAGATGCAATTAGGAGTGGGTTGAGCCTCATTGTGCATGTGTTGCACTTGAGGAGGAACCAAGTGCATGAGTTGCACTTAGGTTGATCACCGGAAGCATTTGTTTCATGCTAGGTGAAGTTCAAGCTGGATACTCGACTTGTTGCTCTTGAAGGTTGCCGCCTTCTAGACGGCGTAGAAGCGTCGTGTCGAGAGCTCTCAAAGTGTGTGAGACGTCCCGACAAAGTTTGTGAAGATTGGAGTTTAGCCTACCTCATGAGGTAAAAAGCTACCACTAGTGGATTTGAGGAAAAGTGCTCCGGAGTGGAGCCCGTTCAATGGTTTGGTTGGACTAACCTTAACGTGGACTAGGGAAGACCGGCAAGTCTCCAAACACCACGGTAAAAAGTCGGGTGTCACTTGTCTCTTTACATTCAAGCATTTTCATTATTGTCCTTTTATCTATTGATTGATAGTATCTAGAATTGCTTTGCTTAATTTATTCGATCGACATAGCAATTGTTGTGTAGAGACTTAATTTAATCAGTGCACTTATGAGCCTAGATGATTTAGGTCTTTCTTGTCAAAATCATAGTTTACTTTTTCGCAATTTATTTAGGTCTTGACATAGGTTTGATTAGAGCATAATCGTGATAGAATTTTTGAAATGCCTATTCACCCCCCCTCTAGGCGCCTCCTCGATCATACACACCTTGCCACTGCCGGATGGGGAGCCAGCGTTTGAGCTTAGCATCCTATGCTTGCGCACCCCATGAGAGCATGGCGGATTGATCCATGATGGATTCCAAGGTTAGTGCGCTATTTCTTATAGTTGCGTTATGATGTATTGTATGTGTGTAGCGATCGTACTTACATTGTTTTCATGCAGGCTGAGAGCAGCGGCATTACTTCCCTTAGCCAGGATGGTGGAGGCGACAACCGCAGACGCACAGGATAGACAGGGTGCCTCTAGGAGGTTTCCCTATGACAGGAGCTTACTGACCACTCTGGTGAACCTGCTGGTGACCCGAAACGCACACGTTTCACCTACCGTGTAGTAAGATGGCGCCCACACTAGAGGACGTCAGTTATCTCCTAGGCCTACCTTGCATTGGGGATGCAGTGGTGCCCGGCAATGTCCAATCGGAGTGGCGGACGGAGCTCCTAGATCAGTTCGCGGGTGTGCTACCTAAGGAGGCAGGATACACACCTTTCACTTCTGTGCACAGCCCAACACAGAAGTGGCTGGTGCAGTTCTATGTAAGTGAGGTTTAATTTGTCTTATTTTATATTTTATTTTCCCTTGTAGTTCTAGATCTATGCATTACATTTTGCAGCCCGATAGGATGGCGGACGGAGCAGGGGAGTACGTCATCAGCCGACACTTTGAGGCGTACCTGCTTTGGCTGTTTGGCTGGGTCTTGTTCTGCTCGTCTCACAGGGACAACATCGACAAACACTTGATCCAGTTCGCGAGGACGATCGCAGACGCTGACATGGAGGAGCTCCCATAACTAGCTTAAGGACCAGCTGTACTTGCTGCCACCTACCGGGCCCAGTGCAATGGGTGTCTTCGTGTGGCGGACTCCTCCACTCTCACCAGGTGCCCTTTGCTGCTTCGGATGTGGTTGTTCGAGAGGTTCCAGATTAGACGGATGTAGATGAACTTGCCACCTTATGGCTCATGCTTCTACGGGGCCTCCAGGGATGATGTTGACCATTCTACCATGGGGATGTTGTGGTGTCACCAACGAGTTAGTACAATCAACATTATCATCAATTATATAATAATTTCCCATGTTTCATACCAACGGTCTCCTATTTTGCTTTTGTGCAGCCGACTTTCACCCTAGTTACGTCGCATGCTTCGTACCCCGAGTACATAGTGATGTTTGACCAACTGACAAATGATCACGTCATTTGGCGCCCATACCTCCCAGAGCTCATCAACACGCGAGCACCTTAGGGCCTATCGCTGCAGTGCACCAGTGATGCCGCCTTCTGGCTGACACGGCGTCACCTAGTGTTTGACGTGTTCATGGAGACCTACGCCGCCCATCGTGTGATGAGGCGGTTCGGTCTCTGGCAGGTGTTCCTTGTCCCTACTGGTGACGTCGTCCCACCGAACGTCCACACGTTAGTTCTCTTTTACATCACTTTCAATTGCATCAGTCTTTCAGATGTCCTTGCTAATGAGGTTATGTTGCAAATCTCTTTATGCAGACAGACATGCAAGGGCTTTATTGTTACTGCGAGTTAGGTGGCACACATGTTGCCTCATGCTCAGCAGTGGGCGCAGGCGTTGGCGGACGTGCACGAGGAGGCTACCCCTTACGACCACGGCACGTATGATGACTACATCCGGTGGTTCAGCCCATGCACACGCATTCGAGTTGTTCGTGTCGTGGACTCACCTCTGAGACACGTTCCCTCCACGGCTGACACCTACCCTACGCAGCCGGACTCTGCTTTTCATCAATCGGTTAGTACTTATTTTCACATGTTGTATAATGTAGCATTAATACAATATTAACACCTAACAAACCTTTCAACGCATGTGCAGAGTGACCTTGCAAGGGAGGTTTCGGAGGAGGTCGCTGCACTGATAGTCGGAGTTGGCAGCGGGGACAGATTGGAGGTCACCATGGACCACCTGCGAGGGGCGTTGCAACGTGTTTACTCGAAGGCCTCTCTCATCGTCCAGCTTACGTCCTGCAGGAGGCCTAGGGACAATGATGTGGTACAGGTTCTCGGCCGTTCCTCTGCTGTACGTGGGTGACAAACGACACACATCGCACCCCCCACAGCAGACGCAGACCGCCCCTCCTCCCGATGTCTTGGGGGGATCTAGCTTGCACCGTTTCGTGCCGTTTGTCGACATGACTGCAGGTACACCTTCGTAGCGCTTTGGTCTCCTTTCATCTATTACGTTCTTTATAATATATGTTGTACTAACGTGAAATGTTTGTCAGGAGTCGTCGATGACCAAAGCGTTACCCACTCCGGCGACTCATTCCACTTCGACGACGCCGTTATCGAAGATTGGTTGACGGATCCCCACCAGTAGTCATCGAGTGTCGTCCTTGGTCCGTCTTAGCTCCCCGATGCTCCTGGACTGAGTCAGCCTTCGCAGGCCACATTTGCTACTCCGACAGCACTAGTTCGGCCTGCTAGGAGTACTTGTGGACTGCCCTCGGACCACCTGACGTATTTAGCTAGACATGTTCAGCGTTGTACGTGGTTGGGGACCACACGAGGGATCGCACCGCGCAGGGGCACTAGCTAGTTTTTTTCCTTTCATACCTGATGTACTAATCGGATATGATATGTTACTGAAAATTTAGTTCGATTTCTTTTGTTTTGATGATTCCTTTCCTGTTCGAGTTGTCTATTTTACTGTGATTTGACAACACGCAGATAATGCCTGTGTTCTATCGATTGGACAACATGCACCAGCAGCTTTGCAGAGCGATTTGACAACACGTAAACAATAGCTATGTCCTATTGATTGGACAGCATGCACTAGCAGCTTTACGGAGCGATTTGACAACACACTCCAACTAGCTTTGTCATACCAAGATGACAAGACGTTGCAAGCAATATTTTCAATCAGATTTGACAACACTCTACGCACTATGGAGTGGCAATACAAAATCTATTTCTCTCTCATCCAGAGTGGAGTAACATGGCCTATAAATACAACCAGCCACCCATGCAACACTTCTTCACTACCGCAACCTCCACTACATTACAATGACAGATAGAGGAGGCACCTCAAGACGTGGGAGGTATAGTTGGGGAAGACAAGGCCATACTGCACCTCTAGCCGCTGACCCTTCATGGTTTCGAGGCCTTGACCCTTCAATAAAGGCATGTGAAATCTACGGTCCCCACGACCCCGATCCCCCTAGCACAGATTTTCCCATTCGAACAAGGGAGTACTACAACTCGAAAAATCCAATCCACTTCGGCTGCCCACTTGACCACTTGAACTGGCCAACATGCAAGCATGACCTCAGTGTCGTTGTCCAGGTTTGCGAGCGGCCTGTTTCCAGCCCAGGACGTTTCTACCGATGCCCTCTATTCATGGTAACCGCTATAACTCTTACATACCATTTTATGCATGTCTTTCCATATGATACTTACTTTTACTTACAGACCAAGGATTGCAAATACACTGAATGGCTGGACAAATCATTTCCCCTACCAGCTGAATGTTACATCTCCTAATTGTTTGTACGCCTGGATGACAAGGAAGAGAAACTCACCGAGGTCAAGAATGAGAGCGAACAGCTCTGCAAGCAGAACTTGGATCTCTAGACCTAGAACGATGACCTATGCCGCCAAAGGCTCAGGGAGAGGAATAATGAGGAGGTCGTCCACCTCTGCAACGACTACCACACTTACTGCTACTGCGGCAATGCGAGTTGTGCTTGCCACTACCGTGACCAGCAGCCCCGCCCACGTTGTCCTAACGATCAACACTCCATGTGGGTGCCATATGGTTACTCATTCGAGCCTTCCGAATAGAGTCTACGATAGCCAGCATGACTTCTTTACAATTCTAAAAGGCATGCATGTATCTTAGCTGTAGTTTTTGTTCATGGTTCCTCCATGTTGTCGCGCTATTTCTCTTTGCACATTTTCTATGGCATGTTATGTCCACGATGTCACGCTTTGTACACTATTATTTCTATGTAATGCTATGTAACCTTATATATTTATGCACGTTTTCTGTGTTTTGTACATTATGCTATGCCATTTTTACGAGCCATATACTCCCTACTTTCATTCCATTTATACCAACATTGGACATCATTTCTACGATTTTTTTCTCCTCCTATTCCTTTTCTTTCTTTTCCTTCTTCTCTTCCTCTTCTTTTTCTTCCCCACTTCCTCCTCTCTTTCCCTCTCTTTTTTTCTTCTCCTCATCTTTCCCCTCCCTTTTCTGTTTTCTGCCGGGCAGGGCTCTGTCGCCAATTGAAACGGCGAAAGAGAGTCAGAGAGCACCCATTCGAATTCTCCTTCTATCGCCATTTGAAATGGGGTTAGACTCTCTGTCGCCATTTCAAATGGCGACAGAGAGTAAATTGCCATTTCAAATGGCTACAGAGGGATATTTTTTGCTATTTTTTAGCTGATATATTTTTTCTGACATTTCTATGAAAGTAATATTATTTAAAAAAATTCTAGTAATATGCATGTGATATTGCCCTAAAAAAAAATATGCATGTGATATTGCCCTAAAAAAATATGCATGTGATAGCGAGCAATTAGTCTCTCTACCAGCCAAGCTAGATGTGGATGTGACGGGAGTTCCTTCTCCTATGCATGTGATAGCGAGCAATTAGTCTCTCTCTCTCTCTCTCTCTCTCTCTCTCTCTCTCTCTCTAGCGAGCAATTAGTGTCTTTCTCTCTCTACCGAGCAATTAGTGTCTCTCTCTCTCTCTCGTGTACACGCACGCCAACGAAGTGCCAAACCGTGTTGACCTTTCGGTGCTGGGGCCGGAACAGCCACGGCTAGAAAAGTCGCCCCTCCTCACGTCCGGGGCAAGAGAAGTCCTTGGGTGTACACGGCTACCTTGAAAAGTTACGAATTTTTAAAAATTAAAAGTTTCATATTAATTAGAAAAAAATTCTCCTATTTTAAATATGGACTAAACAAGTAAAAAAACAGTTAACCTCTTTCTTTTAACGGGTAGGTGTTGGTTTTAAGGGAATTTGCCGTGAGTACATGACGTGTGTTTTCATTTCGAAGTCATTTTAGGCTAGCAATGTTTAACCTAGTTTCCACTAGTCACGTCTCTTGGATTTGTTTTGCGCAAAATCTGAAAACCTGACTGTATTAAAGTGTGTACTCAACAAATTGGTCTTGTTGTATTATTCTTTTTAAAATATCTAAGATTTTTCATCAATTTTCCATGGCATGTTTTTCTTTTAGAACATGTGCATCTTCCTTTCTATTTTGATTTTTGTGATAATCAATATGTATATATTAAATAATGAGCTATATGTCTGTGTAGTACATTTACATATCTAGTGCATTTAAAGTATACATATACATATACATATACATATCTAGTGCATTTAAAGTATATAATGCCAAAATTTCCAAAATTCATATCTAACCAAAAAAAAAATCAGAATCCAAGAATTCATCGGCGAAGTAACACGAAAGCAATCAAGTGCACACCAACCAATTTACTAGTGACGATGATAAAACCTTTAGGGCCTATATGATTTGCATGATTCTTAAAACATAAGAATAGGAAAAAGCACAAGATTGAAATGTCATAGCTTGTTGAATCTTGTAGGAAATAAAACTACATTAATTGTTCAAAAGATGTGTTTGTATACCTCACAGGAAAAATACATAAATTTTGAGATTAAATGTTAATGAATTAGAGAAAGAATGGAGAGAGAGAGAGAGAGAAGGTGCATTGGAACTATGAAAGTAATTGTTAACATGAGTCATGAGGTTATGCCTCATGCTAGAATTCCTCCAAACATTGGAGGAAAATTTCCATCCTATGAAATTTCTTTGAATCGATCCTATATACCAAATACCTCTCATAGGAAATCTTGCTTTGGACTGAATTCCTTTGAATCAAAGAAACCCTTAGTCATGACAGAGAAATACAAAGTGGAAAAATCATTCAACAATCAAAGCCAAACAATTTTACACACTACAGTGCATTCCATGAGCATGCATTTTGGGTCCTGAGATTCCAGGCCCACCCGTTGGCTTATGCGGCTTTGTCACTGTAGGCGCTAGGTTCATTCATGCGGGTGGTCCTAGCAATATCTCCCTTTACTTTTCATTGACTCTCCTCCGAAAAGCGCTCATGGAATTCATAGGAATAACCTGATCCGTTTAAAAAAAAAGTTGTGCTTTCTATTTTAATACAATTGTCAAATTTTAACGCAAACGAATGACTAAATAATCATCATTTGCTCTTCATTATACTTTAATATTTATACAACTTTAAAGAAAAAAAGAATTTAAAAGAATAGAAACACCACTTTAAAACAAAACCAAGAAAAACAATAACACTAAAACCCTTGACCTCTTCATCCTCTACAGAAGCCAAAGCGCCAGCACCATTCACACACAACCATACAAAGCAAAGCATCTGAATGGAAAAGAACAATCAAAAGGCAGAACCAAAGACTGGAGATGTACGTAGAGTGCGATCTCAATCCTGTAAACGAAAGTAGAGATTGCCACGGAAATTTTCTCTCTCTCTCTCTCTCTCTCTCTCTCTCTACAAGCTTACACGTAGGTTTCACTTTTTTGTTGAAATTCACTGCTCCGATCTGGAAAAGAATTTCATTTGGTTTATCGCTCAAATTTAAATTCAAATTCAAAATTTTAAAAAAATCATCCAAAAGTTATGTAAAATTAGTAGTAATAGCTTTATGACATCTGGTGTGAATATTTTTTTTAAAAAAAATGAAGTTTGAAATTTACAATATATTTTTTTTGCAATTTTTCAAGATTTTCCCCAAAGTTTTCAACCTGTCACCGATTTTCACCAAAAGTCACTCCAAATTCGCCGCTTTTCAAGTGATTTTTGATCTTTTTGTTCGAATTTTCCTCCGTAGTTTGACCCAATTTAAAATTTATTTGATTTTTAAAACTGTTCGATTTTTTGCGAATTTCGGTACCACTAGCTCATCGAAATCTGAGATCAAAACAGTATTGTTAACCATGCTTACACGGCAACAAGCTACATGCAGAAATAAGTTGTAGCATCACAGGGAAACGAAGAACCAAGAGGAGACACCCGAACACATCACTCTTTTTTTCCCTCTCCTTTTGTGAGTTTATCATCTGCCACTTTCTATATACAAATGTGAAAGTCAGACACCTAAGGGAGAGAGATGCGAAGTCCCAAGCATAACTAACAAAAGAGCTGAAAAAAAAAAGAGAATGCTTTTTTTATCAGTAAGGAACTGGAGGATCGATCAAGCTGTGTACTGGACTACTGGCTACCAATGCTAAAACTAAGTACTACTGGTATGGTGATGCTGCTGATTAAAATGGTGGATCAGATGCCCTCTTCCTCTCTCTTCCCTTCCCTTTCCTCTAAAAGAAGTCAAGAACAGCATGGCAGTCTCTCTGAGTCAACTCCCGGCGCTGGCTGTCCCTGCGGGGGCCTCGCCGGGGGTGGCACTTGCCCAGGGGAAGCCCAAGAACGGCTCGTCGACGACGTCGAAGAGCGAGGACATCGGCGTGGCGCTGCTGCTGCCGTCGGCTAATGCGGCGGCGTCGCTGTCGCCGTTCAGGAACAGGAGTTCGTCCTCGCCGGCGATGTCCATGTCCTCCACGAGCAGCTCGTCCTCCTCCTCCTCGTCCTCCTCCATGGACGGCGTGCGCAGCGGCGTGGTGGGCGAGAGCCCAGCCGACGTCGACGGCGGGCTGAGGTGCTGTGCATCCGCCGCCACCACGACCGACGGCGGCGGCGGCGGCGGCGGGGCCGAGGAGGCAGGGGAGGGGAACTTGTGGCGGGTGGTGCCGGCCAGCGAGTTGCGGTGGGTGGGCGCCTCGTGGTTGTGCTCGCCGGTGTAGGTGAGGATGAAGGTGTTGGGGTCGGCGTGGCTGCGCTCCACCTGCTTCCGCGCCGCGCACCCCTTGGAGCTGCTGCACCGGTAGTATCCCCTGTTCAAGAAACAGAGCAGAGCAGCCGGTGAGGACCGTGAGGTTTGCATCAACGGCGGCCGACGGCCGCGTTCAACTATCATTCTCTTGCTACAAGAGAGATTTGGCTGACCTTGGGTAAGGGGAGCCCTTGATGGGCTTCTGGCCGTACTTGCGCCATGCCCACACGTCGGCCGACACGCCGTCCGCCGGAACGTGGCACACCACCTTCTTCTGCTGGTTCTTCCTGGAGAGTAGCACCGTACAGAAAGCGCGTCGAGCAGCGTTAGCAACTCGCAAATCTTGGCTTACAGATGAAGAATCGCTACCATTTCCGTGCAGAGAAGTAGTCCGTGAAGCTTACCTTCTCTTGGATCTTGGCACGCCGCCGGACACGTGCCGCCCGCTCGATTGCGCCCTCGCCGGAGCAGAAGCTGGAGCTGGAGCAGCCGTCTGTAGGGGCACGTCCGCCGGTGTCATCACCGGCTGCAGCGGCTTCTGCTGCTGCTGCGGCGGCGGCGGCGGCGGCGTCGGTAGAGGCAGGGGAGGAGGGGCGGCGCAGAAGGCCTTGACGAGCTCGTCGGCGTCTCGCCCGAAGCCGGAGGTTTCACCGGTGCAAAGGTCCGGGAAGCACCACCCAGCATCCGCTTCCTGCTCCTCCACAGGCTCCGGCGCCGGCGCCACAGGCGGCTGGGGCGGGAACGAGGCGAAGGGGTCGTGCTGCGGTGGCGGGGTGAGGCGGCGGCCGCAGGCGAAGCGCACGACGGCGTTCAGATCCCAGTTGTTGAGGCAGTGTTCCTCCTCCATTGGCTCCTTCCCCCTTGGCATGCAGCGGCAACCGGGGAAGAGATGCCTAGTGGTTGGGTTCTTCTTGGCTTCGGAGGAGGAGATAAGGGGGAGGCGCTGACTTTGGCTAGTTTATTTTTTGTTTTGGAAGAGAGTGGGGACTAGGGAAAGGGTAAGAGGAGAGAGAGAAGAGGAGAGAGAGAAGAGGAGAGAGGAATGATGTGCAAGCATTGGATCCTGTCCTAAAAAGGGCTGAGGGCTACGGGTCTATGCTGCCAGTTTTTTTTTTTTTTTTTGGCTGGTTTTCTTTTCTTCGTTGGGGGCCTGATGGGGGGGTTTATAGGAGTGCGGGGGCTGTCCTCACTTGACTTTCTACCATGTCAAAGGGGTAGAAAAGGATTGAGAAAAAAAAATTGGAGGGTATAAAGGAGAAACTACTAAATTTTGAGGGCCTTTTTAGCCGAAATACTTTTTATGTTTGGATGCAAATGTGATGGATTTGCGTAAGAATCAGTATGGTTTTTTTACTACAGTTTACGCGTAGGCTGGAATGTATGAAACATTATATTATTTGTTGACGATGAATGGGATGTATATATGTTGACACCTATGCACATCAGCTAGCGCTTTGTTGTAAGCCTCGTAAACGATTGAAATCTTTTCTTAGTTTATGGTAAATGCATTAATGGTGTATTTACAAATGTTTAGTTTGGCTAGATAGGCTGTACACAGCGGATCAAGTTGTACAAGACATCCCTTTCTAGTCGACGATGAACGATATGTATGTATATTAACCCCTTCTCATGTTAGCTAGTATATTTATGTAAAACCATGTCATGGTATATATCTCTTCGTAGTTTATGGTAAATACATGGACGAAAGTTTGTTCTTATCTATTTGATTTGGCCGCCTAGACTTTATAGAATAGGCCAGGTTGTACAAAACATCCTATTTTAGTTTACAACAAATGGGATGTCTTGTAGGTTCACACCGTCGTATGTTAGCTCGGATTTAGCTGAGTCATGTCAAGGTAAATATCTTTTCTTAGTTTGTGGCGAATGCATGATGGAGATAGGTTCGGGTCTATTCAATTCGGTTCGAGTATATAGTAGATCAAATTGTACAAATGCATCCTTTTCTGGGCGACGATGAACGGAATGTCAATAAGTCCACAGCTTCTCATCTTTCTCATCTTAGGCTGGTAAATATTTTTCGTAGTTTATGGTAAATGTAAGGATAAAAGTATATTTGCCTTTGCCCAGCTTAACTAGGCTTTTTATTGTAGGTCAGCTTATATAAACATCTTAGTATGAACAAGATGTGTGTGGTTTGATATCTTTTTCATCTCAGTTGGGACTTTTCTGTGATCCAAGTCATGGTAAACATAATCTTATCCTACTTTATAGTAAAAGTAAGGATGATGGAAGGATTATGGCTATTTGGTCCGGTTAGGTTTTTCATAGTAAGTCGGGTTAATTGTATTTTTGGGAAAAAAATTTGCATGCTATTACAAATCACACAATTCCCAAATATATCATCCCTTGTGTTACTGACATGTGGGATCCAGATTCACATATCAGTGAAAAAAATGAATGAAATGTCTATGATCGTGAAAATTTACAGTGGCAAATAAGGAATTGACTCAATATTTTTTTGGTGAAGTATAAAACATCTTTTTTGTTGTTGATGGTGAATGGCACATATGTTGGTGGACACCTTCTTTTGTTTCAAGGAATAGCCCTTATTTATATTAATAAAGAGAGTAGTATAGAGTTCCCACCAGCTACATAAAAGTCCATCCAAAAGGGAAAATTACACTAGAACCAAATGGGCTAATATGCAAACGTGCAATACACAACATCTTCTCCACAGTTTTTGAGAGCACGCCGGAGGTGTAGGCGAAGGCTGGCGCAAACCGCCTACGGATGAAATCACCGGGGATTTTTATGACGACCGGTGAGAACCTCAATGGATTTCTTATAGGTGGGAGGCATTGCTCTTGATGAGGCTATTGTGGTATTTGTCTGATCAAACTGACATCGATGACTAAGGGCTAGCTTCGAAGGGTGGTTTTGGGCCTAAAACCAGTGTAAAATATTGGCTTGTGATTTTTTCTGGGTCTAGCTCTAAAATTCTGCTTGGGTGGGCTGGTAATCCAGTAATTTACCATTGGTTTGGGCCAACTCGGTCGAAAAGAAAATGTCATGTGAGGATGCCACATTTTTTTCTGACGAATATCAGGGAGCACTCACTCGTGAGTTGCACGACTCGAGTTGCGTCTTCAACTCCCGACAAACCCTAGCGACGACAGTGATCTCGATGGCGACTATGGTTGCAGCTCTCATCGGCGACGATGGCTAGCGCGACGACAAGCTCCTCTACACCATCCCTCTATTTGATCCATACATTAACATCTATCTTGCCTCACCTCTCTCCACTGACCAGGTGGCGGCGGTGCGACCCCAACTTCTTGCCTATCTCTCTTCGACGACAGCTCAGAAGACACATCGGTGACTTCATCAGCCTCACTCTCCTTCCTTCCCAAGAAACTCCACGGTGACCTCCCCAACCCAACCACCCCCCCCCCGCACCGGCGAATCGTGCCGTGTGGCAACCTAATCTCACGGATTCACTGGTTCTTGCGAGGTACTCCGTTGCAACCATCTTTTTGATCCATACATCTACAGCCATCTTGACTCACCTCTCTCCAATTTTGCCATCCGTAGTCACCACTGCCGCCCGTTGACTTGCATTCTTGGAGGTCAGGTTAGGTAACCAAGCTTCCCCAACCTCTTTTCCTGCCTTGTGATGCATACAAACATTTATCTATTCGATTAATGTTCGATCCATTGGATTCTTCTTCTTGATTTGAGCTAGCGTTGGAGTCTGTTCATTTCTCTTTGATTTTATTGCTACCATATTGTTGTGTGACTTAACCTTTGGCTTACTTCTAGTGTGGATCGGTTAGTTTAACTGCAGTTCTGGAGTCTAATGGCAAAGACTCAAGGCCTCCATGTGTGGCCTTCTAATATATAGGTTCCAATCCTATTGGCTGGGTGCTACTTCAGACAAAAATTGTAGAACTTAGCCTCAATAAGGTATTTCAACTATAGAGCATCTAAACACAACTCCAAAGCATAGAGTAGCTAAACTGATGATAATACAAGTGAGGCATCACGGTTTAGCTAGCCTCTTATATTGACAGACTTTTGTTTGTTGGATTACCAGGGAAGAAATTGGTACCTAAATTACACACTTGGGTAATTGCAAGGCTTGGTCAGCTAGCAAATCTTGCCGCACATTAGTTTCAAGTGGGATACTTGATTATGTTTCCATTTCATTATATCATTTGTTTTCCCTGGTCTATTTATCATTTTGATGTTTGGCTAGAATTTTGGTCTAGGACATTTCGTTAGTAAACACCATCATCTTTCCTAGCCTCTTGAGTCTTGACTCGTTTTGCTTCCCACATGGCTTGTGATTAATCTAGAATACAAGTGACAGCAAGTATTTTATCTATTAGAGTACATTAGGTTCCACTGTTATCCTTCATTTTCTCAAATGATCAATTCAGTATTTATTCTTGGTTTGAGGTTCCTGAACTCTCTGAAAGGCTAGCTCTATGCATGTATGTATGCATATCACATAAGGATAATGTTTTATATAGAGATTATGGTTCCCTATTCGTCACTTGCTCTGATCTAATTGCTCATTAGATCCATTGTTTTGTTTTTTGTGGTGATGGGAGTTCAGATGTATTGGATTAGAGGCCTTAGAGCTAGGAGAAAATTTATTTTGATACATAGAAGTACTATTAATTTGGCAATCTCATAATAGTCAAGTGGATTATTTTTTAAAATTGTTTACTGATTGGCAATTTTTTATTTTTAAAATTTAAGATTCTTGAGTGCTAGTTGATATGAAAGACCTTACTCTTACTGAGTCTGAGGAAGAGGAAGATGACAATATGATGCTACTTATTTTTCTGACATTATATGCAACTTCTACCATAACTAAAACTCCATGTCATACATCAAAGCTTAGTGGAGCAGAATATATTACTGAACTTCTTGAAGGTCATTCGAACCGATGTTATGAAAATCTTCGTATGGAACCCCACATTTTCCAAACACTCTTAGACTATCTGAAGCCAAAAAATCTTTTGCATAATACGAGAGGTGTTACTGTGGAAGAGCAATTAGGCATTTTCATGTATATGATTGCATGGAATGCCAGTTTTTGAGCATTGATCGATAGATTTTAGCACAGTCCTAAGACTATACATAGACATATTGGGGCATATTTTTAGGCAATCACTTCACTGACCTATGAATTTATCAAATCTCCATCCACTGAGACTCATTGGAGAATATCATCAACTCCACAATTTTGGCCTTACATTGAGGTACATGTAATCCATGATAGTGTAATTTAGGAATTTCTACCCTCCCATCTTATTTCTCAATTAGTAACAAGGTCTTGTTCTTGCAGAACTGTATAGGGGCAATAGATGGTACTCATGTCCCTATCATAATGACGGATAGTGAGGCTGCTCCGTATCAAAATAGAAAAGGAAG
Source organism: Rhipidocladum racemiflorum (assembly GCA_036346355.1). NCBI lineage: Eukaryota > Viridiplantae > Streptophyta > Magnoliopsida > Poales > Poaceae > Rhipidocladum > Rhipidocladum racemiflorum. The sequence goes on from CM070571.1 coordinate 75,729,372, forward strand.
TCTTTCTCCAAATGTGATGTTTGCTTGTGACTTAGATTTGAATTTTGTTTATGTTTCTACTGGTTGAGAAGGGTTCACGTCAGATGCAGGTGTTACATTCTACCATTAAATCTGGATTTCGAGTACCTAGAGGCAAGTACTATCTGGTTGATGGGGGCTATGCAAACACACCATTTTTCTTGCTCCTTATCGAGGAGTCCGATACCATATTAAAGAACAAAGACAGGGCAATTGTTGACCTAAGGACTATAAGGAGCTGTTCAATCTTCACCATAGCCGCCTACGCAACCATATAGAGCGTGCTATTGGCATCCTAAATATGCGATTTTCTATCTTAAAAGTTGCAATATTTTAGGAACTTAAGTGAAAATTCCAGCAGCAACAGCTACATTGCATAATATAATACGGAGCCATAAAGGTGATGACAAGTGGTTAAGTGATCAAACAATGAACATTTCTTCAGATAAATTTGTGGATCTACCTAGCGGAGATGACCGATACAAAGATGATGTTGTACCATTGAACAATGAAAGGAACATGGGTAATGCTTTGAGTGATGAGATTGCAAAGAAGATGTGGGCAGATTATGAAAGAAGTAGGAGGCGGAGAGTACAAAGGAGAGCTCATTAGCAATTATGTTAAATCTATGTTGTTGTTATTTTATTTTCTTTTGCACTCATTGTAACAAAGCAGAACAATTTTGTGAGTTGTATAAAATTCTCCGATGCCATACCTTATGTTGCTTGTCTAATTGTTAGTTGTCATAAAGCTGAAACTTAGCTTTATTTGCCATTTATTCATACTATTTACGGTTCCTTGTGGTTTATTGTATATCTAAGGCTTTATGGCACATAGAGCAAGGTGGACATCAAAGTATGAAAAAGGATTGGTTGATATACTCCTTGAGTTCAACGTTTCTCACTATCGTGGTCAAAATGGATGGTGTTCAGAAGGTTGGAACAGGATTGTGAAGGATTTTAACAAACTCTTTTCAAAAGCAAGACTTTCTAATGCTCAAATTCAAGATAAAGAGGCTCAATTGCAAAAAGACTACAAAAGCAATTAGATCCATTCGCAATCGTAGTGGTGTCTCATGGAATCAAAATGCATCCATGATTACCACCACATCTGAAAAATGGGATGAGATAATTGAAGTAAGCTTCTAGCTTTTTTAATTGCAAATCTTCTTTGTTCCCAATTAGAATTGTTCTATTTGTACTTGAATTGTCCTATCATTTATGTTTTTTGCTTATATGATCCTTCCATGAATTTTGTAGGAGGACTCTAGGCTAAGGAGATATGAAAATAAGAGTTTTCGTTGTTTGCTTATATCATCCCTCGTGTGAAGGTAGTGACGGCTTCCATTACTACTAGTCTTTTTTTCTCAAATGTTCTATTTTTCTCATGAGCTTCTTCCTTTTCTAAATTCCAGTAACACCAAAGTAAATTTTTTGATGTCTTAATAGGATAATTTGCTGAAGGAAAACATTGCTTCACTTCTAGTCAATAATCTCATATTGTAAATACAAGCTTTGATCTTGGATGCAAGAACAAGAAACTTTCAAGCATCACTAGAAAATACTCATGGGATGCAAGCTTTGATTAAAGAGCTCAACATCCTATTGGCATTGGGGAAAGAAGGGACAACATGCATTCCCCTCCAAGAATGCATGAATTTGAAAAGCAAGGTTTGGAGAATGACATACAAGATCAAGAAGAGAACAATATGTACTTTTGTCAAAGAATGAATGACATTGGAAGGAGTCTAGAGAATGAACTTCTACAAGATCACCATGATGAGCGATTGGATGTTGAAGATAATGAATCAAATCAATAAGGACAAAGAGGTGATAACCATCCAAATTCAAGAACTAGGACTGCTGGATCACAAAGAGGAAGACCTAAGAAACAAAAGGGTACAACATTGGCACCACGCATTGAAGAAACAATGGTAGCTTATTTTGATTTCAGAAAAGAACAAGCTAGCATGAAGGAGCAAGCTTCAAATTGTGAATCATGTGATGAAAAATTGGCTTGATCATGTGATGAAAAATTGGCTTGATAATGTGCTGAAAAATTGATTAGGTTTAATCCTGCAAAATTGCTTGCATAAAGGGCCAAACATTCAAACATCCAAAAACAGAGACTTTGCATTTGCGCCAGACCAAACATCCAAAAAACAGTGAGTTTCGCATGTATGACGGACCAAAGTCTTTGGTCTGTCATAAACGTGATTTTGATGCTTTTACGCTTGTTCAAGAAAATCGCGTTTTTCCCATGCATGACGGACCAAATTTTTTGGTCCGCCATACACATGCGTTTTGGCGATCTCGCTTTTCCCATGCATGACGGACCAAATTTTTTGGTCCGCCATACACATGCGTTTTGGCGATCTCGCTTTTCCCATGCATGACGGACCAAATTTTTTGGTCCGCCATACACATGCTTTTTGGCGATCTCGTTTTTCCCATGCATGACGGACCCAATTTTTTGGTCCGCCATACACATACTTTTGGCGATCTGTCCGGCGTGAATGGCTTTTTGCTCGATTAGGGTTTGTGCAAATTTGGACTTTGAATTTTGATTTGTTTTTTTATGAAATTTGTGAGAATTTCATGATGCTTCTTTTGAAGTGGACTTTATGCAATGCTCATGTGAGTAGTTGCATGGATTGACATTGAGTCAAGTCGTGGACTTGTGCTCGGATTTGTTTTGTGGTTTGTTCATGTGCAGGTATTGCTCGAAGACGAATGTGGTCGATGACGGGACCGGAACTAGGTTCATGGAGGAACTGAGGTTCGGGACTAGGTTCAGGAGGAACTGAGGTCTTGGTGGTCAAGGATGTCATGCGGAACATTCGGGCTAAGAGAATGGTGCACATGAAGAATGGTTAGTCACGTGAGAATGGCAGGAGGTCATTCGCGTGCAAAGTGTTAGTCACGTGAGTATGGCAGGTGGCCATACGCGTGCAAAGTGTTAGTCACATGAGTATGGTAGGGTTGCCATACGCGTGCAAGAGTTGTACTCGGCCAGGTTGGGCCAAGTAGAGTTGTGTTGGATACGGATTCCTTCTAGGGAATAGGAATCGTATTCAGAACTCCTTGTGGGTTGGTGCTTTAAATAGGTGGGGGTCTCCTGTTGAAAGGCACCAAGCAGAGCTAAGCGCATCAAGCCTTGAGCTTGGTTTTAGGGTTTGTACTCTTTTGATGAGAGTACTTTAGACAAAAGAAATAAAGATCAATTCTTCTAGTTCCGCATTGCTTCAACGTTCTCTTTTTGGTTCTTGTTTGCATGCTTGTTCTAGTTCTAGATTGGTTTTTGTTCTTTAAGTTTTATCTTGATTTGATCCATCAAAAACCTCTCTAGGGTATTGATCTAGTGTTTCTCAAAGTCTAGTTGATCAATCTTTTGTCGTTCTTGTTTAATCTTGAAGTTTTGATTAGATTGATTCTCGTCAAGTTCTGGATCAGCAAGCTTGCGAAGCTCATAACTTTTGATCCGTAAGTCCGATCGAGCTGATTCTTTTTGAGTTTGATTCGTATTGGAATCTAGTTTCTTGTGTCCAAATTTCAGATCAATCTAACGGTTGGATATCCGGGAATTTGCGTTTTACCGAACCTCTATTATTCTGTTTTTGTCAAAAACGAGGCAATTATTTGGCTCTGTTTTGGGGTGAACTTTTAATAGATCAAGAATTTGGTTTTAGCTTCCGCACAATCATTCACCCCCCTCTGATTGCTATATTCGTATACTTCGATCCTACAAGTGGTATCAGAGCAAGGTTTCTCTAATCTATCTTAACCGGTGATTAGATCAATGGATCGTTATTCGACAAAACCATGTGTGTTCGATGGTGTTGATTTTCAGTTTTGGAAGGCCAAGATGGAGGCGTTCATCCAAGCACAGGGCTTCACAATTTGGGAGAAGGTCTACAAGCCATATGAAGTCCCTACAAACGACAACGTCAACGACACCAATCGCACACATGTTGAAGCAAATAGCAAGGCGCGCAACTTGATCATCCAAGGCTTGGGACGCAATGACTTTGATCGTGTGGTTCATCTTCGATCCGATATGAGGTATGGAAATCTCTTTGTGATTACCATGAGGGTTCTAACACTGTCAAAAAGGTTCGCCAAGATATTTACAAAAAGGAATACATGCGTTTTGAGATGAAACCTAGTGAATCTGTAGATGACTTCTTTGCACGTTTCAATAAAATTCTTAGCAATCTACGTCTTTGTTGGAGTTAGCTACACTGATGCTGAAAATGCTCGACAATTGCTTAGTGCTTTGGACATGTCAGTGTGGGAGATGAAAGTAACATCTATACAAGAATCTACTACCATGAGCACACTCACATTAGATGTTCTTTACTCTAAGTTGAAAACTCATGAGTTGGATGTTCTTGCCAGGAAGGGTAACATTAAATCAATTGCTTTGATCTCTAACCCTAACATGTCAAATGCAAATTCTTCTTCCAGCTTTGCCTTGTCTTCCATGTCTTCTTTAACAGATGAGCAACTTGAAGAGTTTCCTGAAGAAGATCTGGCACTACTCTCTTCTCGCTTTAACAAAGCTTTGCGGAATGTGAGAATGAGAAAGAGAGGTGGTCCTCCAAGATGCTATGAGTGTGGTGACCTCAACCATATTCGCACAAATTGTCCTAAGCTTGCAGGAAAAACATCAAAGGAGGAGAAGGACAACGACAGAAGGAATGAGAAGAAAAGGTTCTCGTCAAATGATAGGAAGAAGAAGAGCTTCATCAACCGCAAGGTGGTTCACCGAGTTCTTTCCGCTCTTGAACAAGTCAATTTGAGCGATGTGAACTCGGAGAGCAGCGAAGATGATGCAACTCCAACCAAGCATGATTTGATAGGATTATGTCTCATGGCAAGCAGCAAGGATAGCTTCACCGAGGACGACCACGACAGCGACTTCAATGAGGTAGATCCCTCTTATGATGAATTAGCTATTGCTGTTACTCGTCTTGGAAAATTGCTTGACAAACGTGATAAGAAAATTAAGAAACATGATTTCATTATTGAATCATTGAATGCTGAAATTGCTAGACTTAAGACTTTGATTCCTAGTGATGATACTTGCAAATCATGTGACTTAATTTACAATGAGCTCACCTTGCTTAGGAAAGAACATGCTCTTTTGTTGCATCTAAATGAGAAAAATGAGAAACATGTTGTACATGCTAGCTGTTCCAATCGATGATTTGCATAGTTCAACTTCTTGTTCTAAATGCTCAACTCTTGAATTAAAATTGAAAGATGCAAATGCTAGGGTTTCTCAATTAATCGATAATTTGCTTTCACATGAAATTCTCTCATGCTCAACTTGTCGCATAAGCAAAAGGAAAAGTAGATGTTCCCTGCAATAATTGTTTAACTCTTGCTAAGAAAGTTGATTACTTGCAAAATTCTTTGGAACGTTTCACTAATGGCAAGAAAAAGTTGAACATGATTTTGGATCAATCTAAGGTTAGCACAAACAAGAGAGGTTTAGGTTTTGATCCTTATGCCACATATGAAACTAAACCTCGCACTGTTGTTCAGGCTTCTTGCAAAATTGAGTTATCTAATGAGCCTAAGAAAATTGCTTTTCAATCTGCTGGTTTTTTATCTTCTACTATGATGAATGCAAAATGTGCTTCTACTGTTAAAGCCAAACTTCATGCCAAGTACACTTGCACTCATTGTGGTAGAGATGGACATCTAGTAGATTTTTGCTTTAGACTAGCCAGATAGCAAAGGAAAGAAATGACTAAGGCTAGGTCTAACTTCAGAAGAGCACACTTTGCTTCTCACTATGCGCCTAGAGTGTTGAAAACACCTTCTGTTCCTATAAACATGAGAAAAGGAAAAGCTGATTTTGTGCATAAAAATTCTCGTGTTGTGCCTACTGTTGTGCGTCGTGTGTCTCAAGATCTTTGGATTCCCAAAAATCTCATTCCTAACCCGATCTTGAGACCTCGACATGTTTTGTTGCTATGTAGGCTTCTCGCGAGGAAGGAGAACATATGGCTAGTGGATTAGGATGCTCACGCCACATGTCCGGTGATAAGAATTGGTTCTCCTCCTCACTCGTGCATCTCGTCTTTGAAAGTGTTACTTTTGGAGATGCTTCTTCCTCTTTTGTTGTGGCAAAAGGTACAAGAAAGGTAAGTGACAAGTTTATGTTCAAGGATGTGGCTCTTGTTGAAAACTTGAAATATAACTTGCTTTCTGTCTCTCAAATGCTTGATGAAGATCTTAAGATAAGCTTTAAGAAAAATGAATGCAAAGTGCTAGATGCTTCAGGTGATCTTGTGTTCAAAATTTCTGCTTTTGGAAGAGTCTTTAAAGCTGATTTTGATGCATCACCTTCTTCTAAGCATAGGTGTCTAATTGCCAATGTTTCTAAAGACTTATTCTTTTGGCATCGTAGACTTGGTCATGTTGGTTTTGATCATCTTACTCGTGTAAGTGGTTTAGATCTTATACGTGGCTTGCCTAAGCTTAAGGGTGATAGCAATCTAGTATGTTCTTCTTGTAGACATGGTAAGATGATTGCAGGTTCACATCCACCTCTTACCATAGTGATGACAAATGCTCCAGGACAGCTTCTACATCTTGATACAGTTGGACCATCTCAAGTCCAATCCTTTGGAGGCAAATGGTATGTGCTTGTGATTGTTGATGATTTTTCTAGATACTCTTGGGTATACTTTATGGCATCTAAGGATGAGGCTTTTAGTCATTTTAGAAGTCTTGTTCTTAGGCTTTCTATTGATCATCCAGGAGCTCTCAAAGCTATTAGAAGTGATAATGGAACTGAATTCAAAAATGCTTCTTTTGATCACTTTTGTACTGAAAAAGGAATTGATCATCAATTTTCATCTCCTAGAGTGCCTCAACAAAATGGTGTAGTTGAAAGGAAAAATAGAACGTTGGTTGAGATGGCTAGAACCATGTTAGATGAACATCACACTCCTAGAAACTTTTGGGCTGAAGCGATTTCAACTGCATGTTATGTTTCAAACCGTGTGTTTTTGAGATCAAAATTGGGTAAGACTCCATATGAGCTTCGGTTTGGACACAGGCCTACTGTTTCTCACTTTAGGGTTTTTGGATGCAAATGCTTTGTCTTGAAATCTGGAAATCTTGATAAATTTGAAGCTAGATCAATGGATGGCTTTTTCCTTGGATATCCTGCTCATACTTGTGGCTATCGTGTGCTTGTTTTGGAGACTAACAAAATTATGGAAACTTGTGAAGTTACTTTTGATGAGGCTAGTCCAGGCACTAGTCCAAGTAATGCAGGTACAGACGCATATGTTCAGGGGGAGAAAATCTTTGAAGATAATGATGATGTTGAAGATGAGGTCTTGACTATTTCTAATGCACAACAAGCTGTAGCACCTTTGGCACCTACTACTACATCACCTACAGCTAACCATCCTCAAGCTACAACATCATCTGTACATGCTGAAAATGAAGAAGGAGAAGGAGAAGTCTCAAAAGCCAATGCTCCCTTGCACATTCAGAAAATGCATCCATCTGAACAAATGATTGGAGACCTAAATGAGAGAGTCACTTGATCCAGGTTTATTCATTCTGACACTCATGCTCATTCTGCTTTAGTTGCTTCCTTTGAACCCAAAGATATATCTCATGCATTATCTGACGAATCTTGGATCAATGCCATGCATGAAGAATTAGAGAATTTTGAACGAAATAAAGTTTGGAAACTTGTCTCACCACCTCCAGATTTTAATGTTATTGGAACTAGATGGGTTTTCAAAATAAACAAAGTGAGGATGGTGTTGTTGTTAGAAACAAGGCTAGATTGGTTGCTCAAGGTTACACTCAAATTGAAGGCTTAGATTTTGATGAAACCTTTGCTCCTGTTGCTAGAATTGAAGCCATTAGAATCCTTTTAGCTTTTGCTGCATCCAAAGGTTTCAAATTGTATCAAATGGATGTGAAAAGTGCTTTTCTTAATGGCTACATAAATGAGGAAGTTTTTGTCAAGCAACCACCTGGTTTTGAAAATCCAAAGTTTCCAAATCATGTGTTCAAACTATCAAAAGCTTTGTATGGTTTGAAACAAGCCCCTAGAGCATGGTATGATAGGCTAAAAACCTTTTACTTGAAAAGGGCTTTTTAATGGGAAGGGTTGACAAAACTCTCTTTTACTCAAGCAAGGCAATGATCAACTATTCGTTCAGATTTATGTTGATGATATTATCTTTGGTGGTTCATCTCATGTTTTAGTGTCTGAGTTTTCAGAAACAATGAGGAAGGAGTTTGAGATGAGTATGATGGGTGAGTTGACATACTTTTTGGGATTTCAAATCAAGCAAACAAAAGATGGTACTTTTGTGCATCAAAGCAAATATACAAAAGACTTGCTACATCGTTTTGGGATGGAAAACAGCAAGCCGATCATGACACCCATGGAGAGTACTTGCGCACTTGACCCTGATGAAGATGGTGAGCCGGTTGATCAAAAGGAATATAGAAGCATGATAGGTTCACTTTTGTACCTCACTGCATCAAGGCCGGATATACAATTTGCTGTGTGCTTGTGTGCTCGTTTTCAAGCTTCCCCACGTGCTTCACATCGACAAGCTGTCAAAAGGATTTTCAGGTATCTTCATGGAACTCAAGATTTTGGCATTTGGCTTTCTGCTTCCTCATGCATTAGTTTGAGATCTTTTTCTGATGCTGATTTTGGAGGATGTAGAATTGATAGGAAGAGCACTTCTGGTTCATGTCACTTCTTGGGAAATTCTCTCATTGCATGGTCATCTAGAAAACAATCTTACATTTGCACAATCAAGCTGCTGAATCTGAATATGTGGGCTGCTAGTTGTTGTTCTCAAATTCTTTGGATAGTAGCTACAATAAAAGATTATGGGGTTAATTTGGATAGTGTTCCTCTTTTGTGTGATAACACTAGTGCAATTTGCATTGCTAAGAACCCGTGCAACACTCTAGAACAAAACACATTGACATCAGATTTCACTTTCTTAGAGATCATGTTGAAAAAGGCAACATTGTGCTTCATCATGTGGATATTGAACATCAATTGGCAGACATTTTCACAAAACCTTTGTCTTCTTCTCGTTTTGCTTTTATTCGGGGAGAACTTGGGATTGTTCATCCAATGGGTTTGTTTTGAGAGGGAGTTTCTTTGCCAAGTTTTTTCACTTGATGAGCTCACTTTATCATATTTCTTTATATGTTATGTAATTGAGCTAATATATGATAATCTAATTGTCTCACTTGAACTAAAAATGACATTGTGGAATTCCTCGGACTGATTGCCTATAGCTAAATACTCTGTGATATCTTACTCTTCTAGGCTTGTTATTGAATCTTCTTGACAAATTTGGGCTATGAAGCAAGTGTGTTTTCAGCTTTATTCTTTCATAAGACCTCTTAATCACTCTTGCATGTTTTACAATCAAAGAAAAAGAAAAGAAAAGGGAATAAAAGGGGTAGTTAAAAGCTAAAGCTTGAGTTATTTGCTTCAAGCATGCTTCCCTTATAATGGTTAAGATGTATGCTTCAAGCATGCCATTCCCTCAAAAACAAGATTTATGCTTCAAGCATGCCAATCCAAGGTAATAAAAGAAGTATGCTTCAAGCATGCCACATGCGATTCTTGTTTAAAGATTAATTTGGTCTACTAGATTGGAGTTGAAATCACTTGCTCGCCCAGAGTTGTTAGTTGTTTCAATTTTTGAGCTTTTGTTCTTCTACTGAGATCTTGCTTAGTACTTGGCTATAGTTGACTGAATTGAGGTTGAGATGCATGTCATTCCCTAACTTGTTAAAATCACATCAAGATCATGTATTTTACATATTATGTGATATATAAGGTTATATGATCGAATGAGCTCATCTTTTCTATTTTGGCACTCCTTTGTTTCTCATTGTGAAATCATTCCTGCAAAAAGAAAAATTTTGAACAAATTCTCTCTTTTGTACTCTTGATGAATCCATTGTCAAAGGGGGAGAAATTTGGGAATCGTTGAAAAGTTTAAGAAAAAGGGGGAGAAGAAAAAGGGGGATTTGTTTCTGGGATTTGTTTCTGGCATTTTGTGAGAAGTTTGGAGATTTTTAGGAATTTTGGACACATTGCACATTCACACACATTCTCCTTCTCAAGGGGAGATTTTGTTTTGCATTTTGGTCAAAGGGGAATTCTGTGTTTTTCTCTTTTTGGTCCTTGATCTTTTGGATTTCAAAATCTTTTGTAAAGTGAATGCCAAATGTTCAATTCTATTTGGTGTTGCCAATGTTTTCATCAAGGGGGAGATTGTGAATCATGTGATGAAAAATTGGCTTGATCATGTGATGAAAAATTGGCTTGATAATGTGCTGAAAAATTGATTAGGTTTAATCTTGCAAAATTGCTTGCATAAAGGGCCAAACATTCAAACATCCAAAAACAGAGACTTTGCATTTGCGCCAGACCAAACATCCAAAAAACAGTGAGTTTCGCATGTATGACGGACCAAAGTCTTTGGTCTGTCATAAACGTGATTTTGATGCTTTTACGCTTGTTCAAGAAAATCGCGTTTTTCCCATGCATGACGGACCAAATTTTTTGGTCCGCCATACACATGCGTTTTGGCGATCTCGCTTTTCCCATGCATGACGGACCAAATTTTTTGGTCCGCCATACACATGCGTTTTGGCGATCTCGCTTTTCCCATGCATGACGGACCAAATTTTTTGGTCCGCCATACACATGCTTTTTGGCGATCTCGTTTTTTCCATGCATGACGGACCCAATTTTTTGGTCCGCCATACACATACTTTTGGCGATCTGTCCGGCGTGAATGGCTTTTTGCTCGATTAGGGTTTGTGCAAATTTGGACTTTGAATTTTGATTTGTTTTTTTATGAAATTTGTGAGAATTTCATGATGCTTCTTTTGAAGTGGACTTTATGCAATGCTCATGTGAGTAGTTGCATGGATTGACATTGAGTCAAGTCGTGGACTTGTGCTCGGATTTGTTTTGTGGTTTGTTCATGTGCAGGTATTGCTCGAAGACGAATGTGGTCGATGACGGGACCGGAACTAGGTTCATGGAGGAACTGAGGTTCGGGACTAGGTTCAGGAGGAACTGAGGTCTTGGTGGTCAAGGATGTCATGCGGGACGTTCGGGCTAAGAGAATGGTGCACATGAAGAATGGTTAGTCACGTGAGAATGGCAGGAGGTCATTCGCATGCAAAGTGTTAGTCACGTGAGTATGGCGGTGGCCATCTGGCGTGCAAAGTGTTAGTCACGTGAGTATGGTAGGGTTGCCATACGCTGGCGTAAGAGTTGTACTCGGCCAGGTTGGGCCAAGTAGAGTTGTGTTGGATACGGATTCCTTCTAGGAATAGGAATCGTATTCGTAACTCCTTGTGGGTTGGTGCTTTAAATAGGTGGGGGTCTCTGTTGAAAGGCACCAAGCGAGCTAAGCGCATCAAGCCTTGAGCTTGGTTTTAGGGTTTGTACTCTTTTGATGAGAGTACTTTAGACAAAAGAAATAAAGATCAATTCTTCTAGTTCCCGCATTGCTTCAACGTTCTCTTTTTGGTTCTTGTTTGCATGCTTGTTCTAGTTCTAGATTGGTTTTTGTTCTTTAAGTTTTATCTTAATTTGTTCCATCAAAAACCTCTCTAGGGTATTGATCTAGTGTTTCTCAAAGTCTAGTTGATCAATCTTTTGTCGTTCTTGTTTAATCTTGAAGTTTTGATTAGATTGATTCTCGTCAAGTTCTGGATCAGCAAGCTTGCGAAGCTCATAACTTTTGATCCGTAAGTCCGATCGAGCTAATTCTTTTTGAGTTTGATTCGTATTGGAATCTAGTTTCTTGTGTCCAAATTTCAGATCAATCTAACGGTTGGATCTCCGGGAATTTGCGTTTTACCGAACCTCTGTCATTCTGTTTTTGTCGAAAACGAGGCAATTATTTGGTTCTGTTTTGGGGTGAACTTTTAATAGATCAAGAATTTGGTTTTAGCTTCCGCACAATCATTCACCCCCCCTCTGATTGCTATATTCGTATACTTCGATCCTACACAAATCAAGGAAATGAATACTCAATTTCAAGATGCTTTGAAGTGTTACAGGCTATGGATGATGTGCCGATGAGATCAAGATCTTTGCCTCCGATGTTTTCAAGGATGCAATAAACCGTGAGATTTTTCTATGCTATGAGGCAAGACTGCGTGGTTTGTGGTTGAAGAAGGAAGTAAACAAACTTGGAAATTGACTCTTTGTAAGTCCTTCTATTTTGGCCTTCTATTCTGCATTTGTATTGTTATTACATTTTCTTGTACCACTAGTGAATCGGGTACATTTTCCTGTTTCGAATGCTGACACAAATGCTACAAAATGCAATCTCCTAGTGTTAGGAATAGGTATTCCTCATTAGTCCTAAATATTTCTTGCTGGTACTTTGCAGGATGATGATGACTCTGACGATGCAAAGAATAAACTGGATCCTGCTATGTTTTCTTCATCTTGCTGTTGTTTTCTTCCAACTATCTTGAGGTACATTATATCTTGTTTTTTGTCGATGGGTAACTTATGTTTGGCAAATCTGGGACTGGAGATTATTTGTGTATGTCTATTTTGTTTGAACTACTGATGATTTCACTTGGTAAATTGGGTAAGAAACTTGGCTTTGAATTAGTTTTTGCAAAAAAAAGTTAGCTCTGATTTGACTTGTGATTGCGGTGCCTTGGGAACAAAAATGCTTTGTTGGTGTTCGATGTCTGCTCCAATAGCAGTTTTTTAGCGTTAGTTCATGAATTCGCCAAATGGTTTAACTTGGCTCTTGTTACTGTATTATAAATGGGCACATATTAATCTCTGATGCCATGTAATTTAATCAGTAGTTCAGCACTTATGGCAGTGGGAGATGTAACTACAGACAGTAGTTCAGTGCACCCAAACTTGCTAATTCATGCCTTCCTAAATATATGTGGCAAAATTTGATGGTTATGTGCTCATTAGTGTTGATGGTGTGCCATTTTCCATGGTGTTATTTATATAGGTGGCAAAATCTCGATGAGATATCGGAGCCAAGCTTTCGATATGGTTTTATGCTTGCTCATTTTCAACCAAATTGCTAGCGTGTAGTAGGTTGCTTGTAAAAGAGTTACAAAATGTGTTCTCAAATTTCTCAAGTTTTTAGATCTAATATCTTTTTTTGTTAACAGGATTCATCCAAGAATCACCCTTGTCCTTGCACTGTGTTGTAGTCAAGTTGAGTGTTGTTTCCTACCTCAGCTCCATGGTTACAACTAGTTGCTCTAGTTACTAGGAGTAGCAGGAGCTGTCTACAATATTTGCAGTATTGCACTAATTTTTTGTTAGCTTCTGCATTAGAAAGACAAGATTTAATGAGTATGTCTATGTTGGAATTCATGCATTATATTATTGATCTTTCTGATAAACTTATTGCAGGAATTTTTTGTTAGCTTCTGCTTGTTTTGAGTTTTGTTAAGTTCTCTGAGATATGTGGAGTTCATGCATTTTATGCATCATATATATTTGTTCCCTTCAATGTGATTATGCAGCTAAGGGCTGATTGGTTGATGTATGCTTGTTTTGAGTTCTGTTAAGTTCTCTGCAGTGTTTGCGATTATGTCTGTTAAGTTCTCTGCAGTGTTCGAGTGCTCTCTGTCGGCCCTAACAATGGCCCTCTACAGTTTTTACACCCAAACAGAATACCAATGGTTTACAATAGGAAAAAATTGCAACTGTATTTCCATGTGACCGGTAAAATACCGGTGAAACCTTTTACATTTGGAATAAGTTACAAAGCTCCCAAGCATGGCCTAATTGAAGAGTTAAAAACGATGGACCTGGTACATTTTTGGGGAAAAAAAGGGTTAAGTGGGGGGTTATCAACAGCTTAACCTCAGCTTGTTTGTGGCTGCACTTTAAAGAGAGCTTCAACTCATCAAATGAGCCCCTTATATATAAGCCTTAAGCCTCCAGCTCAATCGAGTAAAATGCCCTTCATTTTTGCTGAAGAAATGAAAGGTTCAAAACAGATATATCATTTGGGTCACTGGTGAATATCTTCTATATATTTAGATTTGAAGGCGAACATTATACCCCTATGTTCCGAAATATATGATGCTTTTAGAAAGCGTGCAATCAAACTACTAATATATATAAAAAAACTATTTAGATTGATTATAGATTAGACATGAGCAGTATTTTTCATAATATAATAGTTTCATATCATTTATAACATATTCATATAAAAAGTAATTGTCAAAATTTTCTGTTGGAGGCTCTGTCAATGTCCAGAATGTCGTGCATGCTTGAACAGATGAAGTACTGTTGTGTGCTTGGAAGAAGATTAATAATTTGCACATATATACCTTGTGGTGAGTAAAGCTCCACAGAAGAGTTAAACAAATAGTACTCTAGAATTGCAAGGTTCAAATTCCTTATAATATTTGAAATTAACAAATGTAGTCTGATATGCCCAATATACAGACACTATAAAATATAACAACGTAGAATTTAAATACTGAGACACACGCAACAAGTCCATGAGTGCGCTCGATAATTTCAAATTTATAAGCGCAATTTCACTGGTTTTTATAATAACACGTGATGATTTTATTAGGACCAAGATAATGTAAAAAAAAGGTGTATAACATGTCACGGTTTGAATAAAATTCAACAATGACATGGACTGGGCACAGTATCCTACAATTCAAAACATACTGCATTGCGTCCTGCAGCCGTTTCCTAATCCGTATATGAACGGTGATTAGTCGCAAAGTCAAATCACCCCCTCAGTTCACTCAACCCATGTGCCTCTCTCGAACAATCTCATCGATGGATCTCAGTCGGCTGAGGGCTCGGGCACGGATCTTAAAGACGGCGAAGGAAAAGGTCAGCCGCGGCAAGTACAGGCCGGGCTAGGGGTTTTGACATTTTGATGCGGACACGTGGGATCCGTACGGTGGGTCCCGGTGTCAGTGGGAGGTGTGCGACCTGGGAAGGGATGGGAGACCTCTGGGCACGGGAGTCGCACCCTTTGACTAGGACTCGTTCCGCAGCTCGTCGTCCGCACCGCGCGCCCACTTGCCAGCTGTTGCGTTGCGTTGGATGCGACCCGGGCGGCCCACCGCTCCCAGACGCGTTGAGCCCCCAAGACTGACATGTGGGGCCAGCATGTCGAGTGGGGTGGGTGGCGTCAGCCTGACGTTGGAGAGTACGATAATTTGGAGTGGTTCTGATTTTTTTTTCTCTAATTGTTGGATTGACGATAGAGGTCCAGTGAAGCCTTTGGTTAGAGAAAAAGCGCATACCATCTGATACTTTATGGTGAATCAGTCGCGGATACATATTTTTAAATTAAATAACTAAATTATACCACGTGTTTAAAAAATAAAATTATACTTTTGAGTTGTCATGGAGACAGAGAAATGGGGAATGGCTGAGGAGCGAGTGTTGGTGAAAAGAGAGATATCGTTAGTTTCCTTTTTATTCGCAAGAGGTGGGAGAGCACCCCACGACCGATTTGTCCGCACGCTGTTTTTCTTATAGAGGAGGGGAGGATGGAAGACCACCACCGACTCGTATTTATATATTAGTAAAGACATACGGATTCGATGGTGTCCAATGCCTTGCCCATTATAGGAATACAATCAATTTGTGCCACACATGGTCTATGAAATAGCCCCAAAATTTCAAAACGAATTTATCTGGATTTTATTCGGTTTTATTTGGCTTTTGGGCCTCCTTCCTCCGGCCTGTTTTCCTCTGGCCTAGCCTTCCCCGACTCGCTCCTACCGGCCCACCTCTCTGGCCCACTCTCCTAGCCCAACTCGCCGACCCTGCCCCTCCTCCCCGCCTCTGGCGCTGTGCCGCACGTCGCCTGCGCCGCGCCCGACCTTCCTCTCTCCTCCCCATCGGCTATAAAAGCCGCCCAACCCCTCCGCTTCTCCTCGCCCCTCCCCTTCCCGCACCACGACGAGCTCCCTGGGCCCTTGTTACCCTAAGCACTACGCCACTGCCGCTTCTTCTTCCTCGCCGGCCGAGCCGCTCGTCCTGCCGCCTCGCCGTCCGCCTCCTCGCCCCACCCGGCCTGCTCCTCCCGCCCACCCATCGCCCTCGCTCGCCTGGGCCCCACCTGCGCCCTCACCCTCATGTGGGCTAGCCTAAACCGGCCGCAGTCGCGTTCCTGGGCCGATCGGTTGCACAGTAATCGGCCCAAATTTCTGTTTTCTTTTCTTTTTTTTGAATTTAATTAATCCAAAAATACACATTCTTGATCCGTTCGAGCCGCTGAGTCCAAAAACGACCTCCGCTCCGCCAAACAAAGTCTCCAAAACCTCCAAAATGAGCAAAATGCCCTTCGACCCCTTCTCTGGTCCCTTTTCCAGTTTCTTTTCTGTTTTTCTTTTCTCTTGTTTTTCTTTTATTCGTTTATTTGTCGGTTTTGTATCTTTGCGTTAGATCCGATCGTTGAGCAATACTAGGAGCAGGAGTAGGACCAATCTGGAGCCGATCAAGACTACAACTTCTATGAGTTAGACAACCCCTCGGCCCAGCAAGGCAAACCGCACCCCTTGAATACTTTGAACCCAACTTGTCAATAATATAGTAGTATGTACTTTTTAATGCACTATTTTCCTCGTACTTTAAATACTAAAAAATATAATTTAGAATGGCATAATGCTTAGTTATCACCGATCATTGTTTAGCCTTCCTTCTATTGTTAAGCCCTATTACCCTTTGCATAACCTTAGTTTATATTTATGAACCCCCTTAGATTATTAATTATTTGTTGTTCCACCCTTAATCTTTCAAAATATGGCGAGCTTCTAGCTCTGTGTCTTTTCAACTGTTGCTATGGTCAGGGGGGCAGTGTTGGGCTACCCACAAGGTGGATGCTAGTCCGACTCCCGACCGATGATGGAAGCCATGGTTGGTTTGGTGGTTGGTACAGTGGGTACCAGGTTTGTGGTTGTAATGGCTTGGTCTCTGGCAATTAAGGATAACCTCCTTGAGCAAGTAAATAACTTAAGTTTTCGCTCATCCACAAGTTGGGCCGGTCAACACTGTTGACTCGTTCCAACCTAGCTTAGTACATTGTGCGTCCCCTTGGAATACCTACAGGTTGTAGCTACCATTCTCCTGGCTAGAATGGACAGCGTAGCGAACGGCGTGGAATAGAAATAGGCATAGTGTTGCCATTTGCCGGTTCTCACAATGGTAGGTACCCACAGTATCGGATCACATCTCTCGCCTTGGCCAGTGTGTCCCGAGAGCTATGGGTCCTCGAACCTATCGGGTAGGAGCTACAATGGGGAAGTACAACAAAAGGCTATGATCATCTCGGCTCAGCTGCATGCATTTAAGTTGCATGTAATCGTGTGGTATTAACAATCGCAGATATCTTATGGGTAAAGCTAAGCAGCTCTGTAGAGTGATTATTTAAATGGTATTCGAATACGTTGTGCTTCCGGTTAATGAAGCTATGTTTGAATTGGGGTGACTCCTGAAACCTCGCTAAGTAGTCTTTGGAATGGAGAATTTTGTTGTATTGTGTTAACTTTGTGAAACCCCCCAGCTACTGTTATTTTATGATTTGTGTTTCAAATATAACTGAGTTTGCAAAATAAAACCGCATCCACAATACTTATAACCTTATACCAATCCTTGAAAATCCCTACATACAGTATTCAGTATTCCCGTGCGACTTGTTGAGCACTATTGTGTACTCATTCTTACTTTTCAAACCCAACAGAGTTCCAAGAAGTCAGAGATTACCAGGAGTTCGTAGATGGCGATTTAGTCTGGTTTTAGGTCTTAATCTTTGCTCAGGCCTTGCCTTTGTGTAGGGGTGAAAATGGTACGGATAATTTCCGAGCGACCGACCGACCGACCGAAGCGTCTCAGATAGTGATTCGAATAATTTTTCGGATATCCGGATATTTTGTTCGGATATGGATCGGATACGGATAAAGTGTCATGGATACGGATACGGATATCTCGGATAATATTTGAGCATTTTTTCGGATACTATCCGCTGGATAATATCCGAATTCCCGCCTCTTTAACTTAGCCCGGCTTGGCCCATATGTCACCGACCGGCCCATCTAGACTTGAGTTGAAGTGAAACCCAAGGTCCCTAGCTGACTAGCTGTCACTTTAGTTCCCTCATTCCTTGCCCGGCCCCTACCTATCCAGTTGTAACACCCCAAAATTTTACTTTTCTTAAATTATTGTGTGATTTGGCACTTTGGTGAATTTTTGGAATTTTCTGGAATTTATTTGGATTTATTTGGAATTTATTTGAATTTATTCCATTTTAAAATAATTAAAGAATTTAACTTTGCAAATAAAGTTTTGTTGGAAATATTTTATTTGAGTCCAAAATGATCCAAAATATTTTCCAGAATTTTTCTGGAATTTTTCTGAGTCTTTTGCTATTTTTTAATGAATTAAATGAATTATTGGGAATTATTTTAATTATTAAATCGCTAGAAATTCGAGTTGGGTCGAGTACTATTCATCCGACCGAGTCGGAACCCGAGTCGGACTCGAGTCCGACCCGAACCAGTTGACTCGACCAAACCTGCTCCTAACCCTAATCGATCCCGACCGTTGGATCGGGATCCAACGGTCAAGATCGCCCTGCACGGTTCGAGTTGTAACCGGACCGAATCCGGTTTCGATCGCGGCGGTCGTGGCCGTTGATCGCGCCACGTGGGCCGATCGGCCGTCGTCGCCCCCCGCCGGATCCGGCCGGACTCGCGCCGCGCCCGCCGCCGTGTGGTTCTAGGTTTCCGGATTCCACGCGAAGCCGAGGCTATTTAATGCCCGGTCACACCGAGGACCACCTTGACCTTGCGCAGCCGCTGTTCTAGCCGCCGCCGCGCAGCGTTCTCGACGCGCCGCAATCGCTCGCCGGAGTTGTAGCACTCCTCCGCCGCGGTTTTCCGTCCTCTCCGTCGTCATCCGCCGTCTCCTGTCACCGTTGAGTCTAGATCCGAGAAGCCCAGGCCAAGGCGCACCCGGGAGGCCAACTCACTTCGCCGGAATCGCGTCCAAACGCCGTTCGGGAGGTTGCCGTCTTCGTCTCCGGCCAGGCCAGCGCCGCCGCGTCGCCATCAACCTCGCGAGCTCGGACAGCCGTCCGATCAAGATCGAACGCACACGGTGAGCCCACGTTCTTCCCCGAACCCAAGAACCAGATCAGATCCGGACCGTTGGATCAAGATCCAACGACCCACGATCACCACGTGCCGTAGCAACGTAACTGTAGGGATTGATCTGGACCGTCCGATCTAGATCGAACGGCCCACGATCACCGTGTAGTTTTCAACGTGTTAACCCTGGATCTAATCACGGCCGTTGATTTTCAAATCAACGGACACGATCGCGCCATGTGTCCAGGGAGCCGAACCGCCGCGCCACGCGGGTGTGCGCGTGGGTCACTGACACGCCGGGCCCGCGTGTCAGCGGCGATAAAGACCGTGGACGTCACCCATGACGTCATCGGTGGCCCCACTGTCCAAGATCGCGGATGAGCCACCGACGCCAAGAATGACGTCACTCGAGTGGTCCCACCTGTCAGTCTCACGTGAGCCGTGGACCAGGTCCACGGTAGACCCGAGCCGAGCGTGGACCGAGTCCATGGACCGGCTGACGTCAGCCGCCCAATCAGAGGCTGCCACGTGTCCAGGCTGACGCAATAATTAATTTCCGAAAAAGAAAATGATTTATTAATTCGAAATAATGATTTCAGATTTTGTTTCAAACTTCAAACGCTTATAACTTTTGCGTTTCAACTCCGATTTGAGTGATTCAAATTTCTAAATTTGTATAAAATTGAGATCTACCTAATTATGAATTTTATTTAATTTTTGGACTAAAGTTTTCCTCTTTAATATTATTTAATTGATTATTTAAACTTTAAATAATCATAACTTTTGCATTTTAACTCCGAATTTGACGATTCCAGTTTCTAAAAATTCATAAAATTATGTTCTCTCTGTTTATGGATTTTATTTGGATGTTTGGACACTTTTTGCCTATTGTTTATTCGTGTATTGCTATTTGCACGCATTACGAGTAGACGTTGAAGTGCCGGAAGGATTCGAAGGAGAAGTATTGACTCAGGATCCAACTCAAGACCAAGAACAAGTACTTTTTGAAGGCAAGTTGTGCTTTGACCATGTTGATCCTATTTTGAAACTTATTTTGATTTAACCTATTGCATGCTAGTTCAATTAGGAAATACTTTATTTAAATATGGGGGATTAGATAAATACCAATTTGCTGTATGACACCTTGATTATTTAAATATGTGCCATGACCCTTGTCACCCTAGTTGTGGATTACTAGTTGGACATTACTAAATTGCCAACATGGGTTTTAGACCGTTGTAGTATATTGCTTAGACCTGCTACGTGCTCATAACATGATTTTGGACAATCAAATGTTAATATTGACTTAATGATATATTGAACCTGTTTTGGAAAAGTATCATGTGATGTTGATGGCACGTGGTGCATGGTAATCAACTGGGGTTTGATAAATAGTTTTTCGACCGGGGCATGTGGCAAGAATAATCAGGTGGGCCAGTTGTGGCATTAGGAATGTTGGTTTGGTTCTTCGGGTAGTCTTGCCCTGGTCACCCTAAGGACTTCACCTTGCAAGCCTTTGAACTGGGTCTAACGTGCAACCACATGTCTGTAATGGGACGGACCTAGTTGACTAAGTTGCTAATAACGTACCTGTGGGACCTCAGGAGGTCAACTACACCCTTTGTGTAAGTTGTACGGGGGAGCGTACCGGGGCTGAGGCCAGGTACCCATCTAACGGTTGATTGGCCTAAACTTCACCTTAGCTAAGGGAAGGGTTAGTGTGCAATAACCGGAGAGGCTCACTTGTATTGTTAGAAGTTTCCGAAAGACTTTGTTACGGGAACTCGCCTTTGTGGTGTTTGACTGTATCTTGTGGGTAAAGTGCATAACCTCTGCAGAGTGTAGAATCTATTCGAATAGCCGTGTCCGCGGTATTGGACATCGCTCGGGAATTACAGTCAAGGGTTAGATTTTCTGAAAATAACTTGGACTTGAAAGGTTGGGATGGATTAATAATGATGTTGACGGAAATGTGGATTAGGATGGGAAAGATGTTTATTAAACTCCTTGAAAAGTTATTTATGCTATACTTGTTTCTACTGCTTTCGAATCTACTTATGCTACTTGTCAAATGCTGTTTTACTGCAAATATACCTTGAGCTATTCCTTTGTATCAAGCCATGCATATAGTCTATTAGCCTGCATTCTGTGCATGACTTGCTGAGTACCAAGTACTCACCCTTGCCTCAATACAACACCAGTTGAAGAGGAGACTACACCAGCTTTGGAGGAGGAGCTCCACGAGGAACCGTCTACTTAGGGAGCGAGCCCAGTCAGTTGCCTGTGGTATACTGGATGGCGCCACGTTGTTATCTTATTTTCCGCTGCTATTATTTCTCTCTTAATAAGTTTCGCCCTGCGAGGCGTATATTTGTAACTTGACCATAAGGTCGAGTAACCAGTTTGACTATTTAATTAAAGTACTTTACTAGTATCGAGTGGTATGATTGTGATATTTACCGATGTTAAGACTGTGTGAACTAGCGCGTTCCTGGACTAGTGCTGAATACACAGAGGGTCCGGATTTGCAAATTCGGGGTCCCGACAGAGGTGGTATCAGAGCCATACTGACCGTAGGCTCAACCCTAGCTAGAATGGTCGTAGTGAGGATAAAACCTATTTTCTAAAAGAATAAAATTTGTCAAGATAAGAAATGACATCTCGACTTATCCCGTTCTCTCTTTTCTTGTCTCCTGCTGAATTTCTCCTTACCTTGTCTCGATCTAAAAATTCGGAGTTCTTACGTGAGCACTCTTGTGACAGATGGAGGGAGAGTCCAACTACGTCGACTTGGAGGTTGGTCACGCCGCAGAACTTTGGCGTATGCTACAGACTCTCGGAGATTTTGAGAAGACGCAATACCAAGTGGAAGTAATCAGACAAGCAGGATTGATCAAGGCTTGCGACGTGAAGATTGTGGTACCTGCTAGGAAGAAGGGCCCAGGCAATCGCCCGATACACTGCACTGCCAGGAGGTCTACAATGCACATGGGTATACAAGAAGTTTCACGACGAGCAATGCGGCACATTACCCGTATCTACGCCAGAGAGTTGGAGAGCACGGTGTTCCGTTATCATCCGCGCAGCGATAACCTTCTTGACCCGAAGGCGATTCAGGATGAGGATGCCATGGTTACACAGTTGGCACGACTTGTTGTCGCCCAGGAGGATGTACTCGATGATACAAGCAAGGAGCTACAGAAGGCCCGCAAGGAGATCACGACAGAGAAGAACAGATGGCGGGAAGCTCAAGAGTATGTGTCACACCTTCTGCAAAGGATTGGAGAGTTAGAGACGGCATTGTACGCACTGAGCCGAGCCAATGCTCGAGCCAAGACGAGCTGACCGAGGAGCCGGAACTTGAGGAGGACACTGCTTCTTCGACTACCACAGATGACACAGTTGCTGGACATGGCAATCTGTGAAATCATGTGCTGAAAAATTGGCTTAGAATTGAATTTCCAAAGTGGTTGTTCTCATGGCATGTGTGGTGCATGTGCATGTGCTGTTTCAGATAATTATTTGATATGCTTGTGATAGCATGGTAATTGTTTTGCTTTATGCAATGCTCGTGTGAGTAGTTGCATGGATTGACTTTGAGTCAAGTCGCGAACTTGTGCTCGGAATCGTTTTGTGGTTTGTTCATGTGCAGGTGTTGCTCGAGGGCGAACGTGGTCGATGACGGGACCGGAACTAGGTTCATGGAGGAACTGAGGTTCGGGACTAGGTTCAGGAGGAACTGAGGTCTTGGTGGTCAAGGATGTCATGCGGGACGTTCGGGCTAAGAGAATGGTGCACATGAAGAATGGTTAGTCACGTGAGAATGGCAGGAGGTCATTCGCGTGCAAAGTGTTAGTCACGTGAGTATGGCGGTGGCCATACGGCGTGCAAAGTGTTAGTCACGTGAGTATGGTAGGGTTGCCATACGGCGTGCAAGAGTTGTACTCGGCCAGGTTGGGCCAAGTAGAGTTGTGTTGGATACTGATTCCTTTTAGGGAATAGGAATCGTATTCGTAACTCCTTGTGGGTTGGTCCTTTAAATAGGAGGGGTGTCTCTGTTAAAGGGCATCAATCGAACCAAGTAGCGTAACAGCGCAAGGGAGCTTGAGCTTGGTTTTAGGGTTTGTACTCTTTTGATGGGAGTACTTTAGACAAAAGAAATAAAGATCAATTCTTCTAGTTCCTTGTGTGCTACAATATTCTCTTTTGGTTCTTGTTTGCATACTTGTTCTAGTTCTAGATTAGTTTTTGTTTTTTGAGTTTCATCTTGATTTGATCCATCAAAAACCTCTCTAGGTTATTGATCTAGTGTTCCTCAAAGTTTTGTTGATAAATCTTTTGTTGTTCTTGATCAATCTACAAGTTTCGATTAGATTGATTTTCGTCAAGTTCTGAAACAGCAAGCTTGCGAAGCTTATAACTTTTGATCCGTAAGTCCGATCGAGCTGATTCTTTTTGGGTTCGATTCGTACTGGAATCTAGTTTCTTGTGTCCAAATTTCAGATCGATCCGACGGTTGGATCTCCAGGAATTCGCATTTTAGCGAACCTCTGTTATTCTGTTTTTGTCGAAAATGAGGCAATTATTTGGTTCTGTTTTGGGGTGAACTTTTAATAGATCAAGAATTTGGTTTTAGCTTCCACACAATCATTCACCTCCCCTCTGATTGCTATATTCGTATACTTCGATTCTACAAGTGGTATCAGAGCCAGGTTTTTCTAATCTATCTTAATCGGTGATTAGATCAATGGATCATTATTCGACAAAACCTTGTGTGTTCAATGGTGTTGATTTTCAGTTTTGGAAGGCCAAGATGGAGGCGTTCATCCAAGCTCAGGGCTTCACAATTTGGGAGAAGGTCTACAAGCCATACCAAGTCCCTGCAAACGACAACGTCAACGACACCAATCGCACACATGTTGAAGCAAACAGCAAGGCACGCAACTTGATCATCCAAGGTTTGGGACGCAGCGACTTTGACCGTGTGATCCATCTCAAATCCGCATATGAGGTATGGAAATCTCTTTGTGATTACCATGAGGGTTCTAACACTATTAAAGAGGTTCGTCAAGATCTTTACAAAAAGGAATACATGCGATTTGAGATGAAGCCTGGTGAGTCACTAGATGATTTCTTTGCACGTTTTAATAAAATTCTTAGCAATTTGCGTGCTGTTGGAGTTAGCTTTGATGATGCTGCTAATGCTAGACAATTGCTTGGTGCATTAGACATGTCTATTTGGGAGATGAAAGTTACATCCATTAGAGAATCTACTGTCATGAGTACACTTACATTAGATGTTTTGTATTCTAAGTTGAAAACTCATGAGTTGGATGTTTTTGCTAGAAAGAATGATCATAAATCAATTGCTTTGACATCTCAATCTAGCATATCTAATAATGGTGCTGCTTCAAGTTTTGCTTTATCCTTTTTGTCTTCACTAACCGATGAACAGATTGAGCAATTCCCAGAAGAAGACTTATCACTACTATCTTCTCGCTTTAACAAAGCTTTGCAAAATGTGAGAAAGAAAGAGAGGTGGTGGTGATCCTCCAAGATGCTATGAGTGTGGTGATCTCGACCATATTCGTCCAAACTGTCCTAAACTTGCAGGTAAAACACCATGGGAGGAGAAGGACAACGACAGAAGAAAAGAGAAGAAGAAGTTCCCTTCAAACGACGGGAAAGAAGAGCTTCATCAACCGCAAAGTGGTTCATCGAGTTCTTTCCGCTCTTGAACAAGTCAATTTGAGCGATGTGGACTCGGAGAGCAGCGAGGACGATACAACTCCAAGCAAACATGACTTGACAGGGTTGTGTCTTATGGCAAGCAGCAAGGATAGCTTCACCGAGAACGATCAAGACAGCGACTTCAATGAGGTAGATCCTTCTTATGATGAATTAGCTATTGCTGTTGCTCGTCTTGGAAAATTGCTTGACAAACGTGATAGAAAAATTAAGAAACATGATATTCTTGTGGAGTCATTGAATGCTGAAATTGCTAGACTTAAAACCTTGATTCCTGATGATGATGCTTGCAAATCATGTGACTTAATTTACAATGAGCTTACTTTGCTTAGGAAAGAACATGTTACCTTGTTAGAGCAAATCAATGCTGAAAATGAGAAAAATGAGAAACTTGTTAAACATGCTAGTTGTTCTACCATTGATTTGCATGATACAACTCCATGTTCTAAATGCTCCATACTAGAATTGAAGTTGCATGATGCAAATGCTAGGGTTTCTCAAATGACAGAAGATTTTCTTACACATGAGGTTCTTTCATGCTCAACTTGTCGCAAGCAAAAAGGAAAAGTGGATGTTCCCTGCAATAATTGTTTAATTCTTGCTAATAAAGTTGATTACTTGCAAAACTCTTTGGAACGATTCACTAATGGCAAGAAAAAGTTGAACATGATTTTGGATCAATCTAAGGTTAGCACAAACAAGAGAGGTTTAGGTTTTGATCCTTATGCCACATATGAAACTAAACCTCGCACTGTTGTTCAGGCTCCTTGCAAAATTTAGTTATCTAATGAGCCTAAGAAAATTGCTTTTCAATCTGCTGGTTTTTTATCTTCTACTATGATGAATGCAAAATGTGCTTTTACTGTTAAAGCTAAACATCATGTCAAGTACACTTGCACTCATTGTGGTAGAGATGGACACTTAGTTGATTTTTGCTTTAGACTAGCCAAACAGCAAAAGAAGGAAAGAACTAAGGCTAGGTCAAATTTCAGCAAAGCACATTTTTATGCGGCTAGAGTAATGAAAACACCTTCTGTTCCTAGAAACATGGGAAAAGGCAAATCTGATTTTGTGCATAAAAATTATCGTGTTGTACCTACTGTTGTGCGTCGTGTGTCTCAGTACTGGATTCCTAAACATCTTATTTCTAACCCCAGTACCGAGACCTCGACAATTTCTGCTTCTATGTAGGCTTCTCACGCGAGGAAGGAGAACATGTGGCTAGTGAATTTCGGATGCTGACTTCATATGTTCAGTGATAAGTTTTGGTTCTTCTTCACTCGTGCATCTCATGCTAAAAGTGTTGCTTTTGGAGATACTTCTTCCACTTCTGTTTTCGCAAAAGACACTAGTCCAAATGATGCAGGTACAGGTGCATATGTTCAGGGGGAGAGTGTCTTTGTTCATAAAAGATGATGATGATGCTGTTGAGGATGAGATAATTGGAGGTTTACATGAGAGACTCTTCCCATGTGCTTGTGTGTGCTTGTTTTCAAGCTTCCCACGTGCTTCACATCGACAAGCGTTCAAGTGAACTTTCAGGTATCTCCATGGTACTCAAGATTTTGGCATTTGGCTTTCTGTTTCCTCATGCATTAGTTTGAGATCTTTTTCTGATGCTGATTTTGGAAGATGTAGAATTGATAGGAAAAGCACTTCTGGTTCATGTCACTTCTTGGGAAATTCTCTCATTGCATGGTCATCTAGAAAGCAATCTTCTGTTGCACAATCAACTACTGAATCTGAATATGTGGCTGCTGCTTGTTGTTGTTCTCAAATTCTTTGGATAGTAGCTACACTTAAAGATTATGGGGTTAATTTGGATAGTGTTCCTCTTTTGTGTGATAACACTAATGCAATTTGCATTGCTAAGAACCCCGTGCAACACTCTAGAACAAAACACATTGACATCAGATTTCACTTTCTTAGAGATCATGTTGAAAAAGGCAACATTGTGCTTCATCATGTGGATACTGAACATCAATTGGCAGACATTTTCACAAAACCTTTGTCTTCTTCTCGTTTTGCTTTTATTCGGGGAGAACTTGGGATTGTTCATCCAATGGGTTTGTTTTGAGGGGGAGTTTCTTTGCCAAGTTCTTTCACTTA
Organism: Rhipidocladum racemiflorum; assembly: GCA_036346355.1. Taxonomy (NCBI): domain Eukaryota; kingdom Viridiplantae; phylum Streptophyta; class Magnoliopsida; order Poales; family Poaceae; genus Rhipidocladum; species Rhipidocladum racemiflorum. The sequence goes on from CM070571.1 coordinate 75,756,419, forward strand.
ATGAGCTCACTTTATCATATTTCTTTATATATTATGTAATTGTGCTAATATATGATAATCTAAATTGTTCCACTTGAACTAAAAATGATATTGTGGAATTCCTTGGTTTGATTGCCTATAGCTAAATACTCTGTGATATCTTACTCTTCTAGGCTTGATATTGAATCTTCTTGACAAATTTGGGCTATGAAGCAAGTGTGTTTTAGCTTTACTCTTTCATAAGACCTTTTAATCATTTTTGCATGTTTATAATCAAAGAAAAATGAAAAGAAAAGGGAATCAATAAAAAGGGTTGTTAAAAGCAAAAGCCTCAAGTTATGAGCTTCAGGATGCTTTCCTAAAAGATAAGATGTATGCTTCAAGCATGCCATTCCCTCAAAAGACAAGATGTATGCTTCAAGCATGCCACTCCAAGGAAATAAAAGAAGTATGCTTCAAGCATGCCACATGCGATTTCTTGTTTAAAGATTAAATTGGTCCACTAGATTGGAGTTGAAACTACTTGCTCGCCCTGATTTGTTATTTGCTTCAACTTTGAGCCTTTGTTTTTCTACTAAAGGTTTTGCTTAGTACTTGGCTATAGTTGACTGAATTGAGGTTGAGATGCATGTCATTCCCTAACTTATTAAAATTACATCAAGATCATGTCTTTTGCATATTATGTGATATATAAGGTTATATGATCGAATGAGCTCATCTTTTCCTATCTTGGCACTCCCTTGTTTCTCCTTGTGAAATCTTTGCTACAGGAAAATTTTTGAACCTGTTCTCTCTTTTGTACTCTTGATGAATCCATTGTCAAAGGGGGAGAAATTTGGGAATCGTTGAAATGTTTAAGGAAAAAGGGGGGAGAAGAAAAAGGGGGAGTTGTTTGAGAATTTTGGGAGAAGTTTGGAGAATTTTGAAATTCTTGGGCACATTGCACATTCACACACATTTTCCTTCTCAGGGGGAGATTTTGTTTTGCATTTTGGTTAAAGGGGGAATTCTGTGTTTTCTCTTTTTGGTCCTTGATCCTTTGGATTTCAAAATCTTTTGTAAAGTGAATGCCAAATGTTCATTTCTTAGTGGTGTTGCCAATGTTTTCATCAAGGGGGAGATTGTGAAATCATGTGCTGAAAAATTGGCTTAGAATTGAATTTCCAAAGTGGTTGTTCTCATGGCATGTGTGGTGCATGTGCATGTGCTGTTTCAGATAATTATTTGATATGCTTGTGATAGCATGGTAATTGTTTTGCTTTATGCAATGCTCGTGTGAGTAGTTGCATGGATTGACTTTGAGTCAAGTCGCGAACTTGTGCTCGGAATCGTTTTGTGGTTTGTTCATGTGCAGGTGTTGCTCGAGGGCGAACGTGGTCGATGACGGGACCGGAACTAGGTTCATGGAGGAACTGAGGTTCGGGACTAGGTTCAGGAGGAACTGAGGTCTTGGTGGTCAAGGATGTCATGCGGGACGTTCGGGCTAAGAGAATGGTGCACATGAATAATGGTTAGTCACGTGAGAATGGCAGGAGGTCATTCGCGTGCAAAGTGTTAGTCACGTGAGTATGGCAGGTGGCCATACGCGTGCAAAGTGTTAGTCACGTGAGTATGGTAGGGTTGCCATACGCGTGCAAGAGTTGTACTCGGCCAGGTTGGGCCAAGTAGAGTTGTGTTGGATACAGATTCCTTCTAGGGAATAGGAATCGTATTCAGAACTCCTTGTGGGTTGGTCCTTTAAATAGGAGGGTGTCTCCTGTTAAAGGGCATCAATCGAACCAAGTAGCAGAACAGGCGCAAGGGAGCTTGAGCTTGGTTTTAGGGTTTGTACTCTTTTGATGGGAGTACTTTAGACAAAAGAAATAAAGATCAATTCTTCTAGTTCCTTGTGTGCTACAATATTCTCTTTTGGTTCTTGTTTGCATACTTGTTCTAGTTCTAGATTGGTTTTTGTTTTTTGAGTTTCATCTTGATTTGATCCATCAAAAACCTCTCTAGGGTATTGATCTAGTGTTCCTCAAAGTTTTGTTGATAAATCTTTTGTTGTTCTTGATCAATCTACAAGTTTCGATTAGATTGATTTTCGTCAAGTTCTGGAACAGCAAGCTTGCGAAGCTTATAACTTTTGATCCGTAAGTCCGATCGAGCTGATTCTTTTTGTGTTCGATTCATACTGGAATCTAGTTTCTTGTGTCCAAATTTCAGATCGATACGACGGTTGGATCTCCAGGAATTCACGTTTTACCGAACCTCTGTCATTCTGTTTTTGTCGAAAACGAGGCAATTATTTGGTTCTGTTTTGGGGTGAACTTTTAATAGATCAAGAATTTGGTTTTAGCTTTCGCACAATCATTCACCTCCCCTCTGATTGCTATATTCGTATACTTCGATCCTACACAATCGTTTCGCGCCTATGCCGCAGCATCCATACCCAGGCCGTGGAGGTTTTCTCGATGAGTGAGCGTAGGTTCTATAGTGAGACTCCTTTGTCGAGTCGCATCATAGAATAAAGAGTCACCCTTTAGGCGTTAGACTCCAGTGTTAGTTCGATTTGGGTTTTCATTGCATGCTGAGTGTGCAGTATGTGTTGCAAGGCCCCTAGGCATTGTAAGCAACCATACCAAGTTACTATTGATTAAAATAATAAAGTTGGACCTTAAAGTTACACCTTTCGCCCCGCATAAGTTCCATATCACTTGTCTATTCTTGTTTCCCTCTCATCTCTAAAACCTAGAGCAAATCGACAGATGGTGAACACCCGCGGAAACCTTGGAAGCAATGGAAGTGGTTCTCGCCAAATGTAAAACCCCAATGATGGAGCACCAAAGACCGCCATCGGATATGCAGAATTTCGGAGCATTTCTCGCCGCTCAGACTCGCTTGATGCATGCTATGATGCAACAGATGCAAAACGTCACCGCCAGGCCACGCCTAATCAAGTCAATCGTGACAACGCCCGAGAATACACATCTTGTTAGAGTTCATGAGGACTCATCCACCCACTTTCTCTGGGAATGCCAATCCGTTGGAGGCCGATGATTGGTTAAGATCAATTGAGAGGAAGTTACACATCGCTCAATGCATGGGAAATGAGAAGGTACTCTACGCTTCTCATCAGTTGGAAGGGACAGCCAGAATGGTGGGAGAACTTACATGCCACGCAAGAGAACCCTCAAGATATCACTTGGGAGGAGTTCACGGTGCATTTCACAAGATTATCACGTGCCTGAAGGAATCATGGATCTTAAGAAGGAGGAGTTCGAGCATCAAGCAGGTAATCACCGGTGGCCGAATACTGAACAAGTTCACACAGCTTGCACGCTACGCTTTGAGGATGTAGCGACAGATAAAGCCGCATACCTCGCTTCATGAAGGGACTTAACTCAGGATTGCAGGTGGGATTGATCACCCACACCTTTCCAGATTTCCAAGAGTTGGTGAATAAGGCGCTTATTCTTGAGGACAAGCGCAAGGAACCGGATGAGAACAGAAGCGCAGGATGCAACAAACAGGATCACGCCAGTGGAACGCAATGGCGTCGAGAGTTGCACCACATCAATTTTTCAGATTCCAGCCACGAGAATGCTACAAGGACACCGTCTACCAAAGATCAAGACCGTCAATCGAACTATCGGACCCACCCGGCTAGAAACGCCGCCCAGGCGTGCAAGAAGGAAACGATGAGACGCTACAAGCCGCAACGAGCCAGGACACTTTGCCATGATTGCCCAAAGAAGACAGCGAGAGTGACCCAGTTCGCTTCAATCTAGGATCCACCCAGCTAGGACGCGGCACCGAGTCACACCTGCATCGTGGTGAGAGGCCGAGTCAACTATTTCTCCGCAGATGCACTGCAGAATGCTACGGACGTAAATCTTGTGTAAGTTACTTGTTAACTCAGTACCTGCAACAGTTTTGTTTGATTCTGGAGCTTCGCATTCGTTTGTTTCACAAGGCTTTGCTGCTAGCAATGATTTGGGGATTGCAAGGCTTAAATGCATGCTTTTAGTTCAAACCCCTGGTTCCGAACTCCGAACGAAAGTAGGATGTTCTGGGGTGAGAATACTAATAGATGGGATAGAGTTCCTAGCGAACCTTATTATTTTGGAGACCCAGACCTTAGATGTCATTTTGGGAATGGATTGGTTATCCAAGCACAAGGCCGTATTGGATTGTGGACGAAGAACTATCTCAGTTGAGAGCCCGTGCGGAAAGAAAGTGGAATTTCAAGCCACTGCCGTTAGAGATGGACAGTTGATGGTTAACAGTACCAAGACAATCAGCATAGAGGATGTCTCAGTAGTGAATGAGTACCCAGATGTGTTTCCTGAAGATCTACAGGTATGCCGAGACAGGGACATAGAGTTTGTGATAGAACTTGTACTGCACAAAGACCGATAGCAAAGAGACCTTATCGGATGTCCACCGAGGAGTTGGTAGAGATGAAGAAACAGCTTGAAGAGTTAATGGAGAAAGGATTTATCAGACCGAGTTCGTCGCCGTGGGGAGCGCCAGTTTTGTTTGTCAAGAAGAAGGACGGGAGTTTCAGGATGTGCATTGACTACCGTGCACTCAATGAAGTCACCGTGAAGAATAAGTATCCACTACCCAGGATTGATGATTTGTTTGATCAGCTGAGAGGAGCCGGAGTTTTCTCCAAGATTGACCTAAGATCGGGATACCATCAGTTGAAGATCCGATCAGAAGATATTCCGAAGACTGCATTCTCGTCAAGATACGGACATTACGAGTTTACAGTTATGTCCTTTGGTCTGACGAATGCGCCAGCATATTTCATGAATATGATGAATAAGGTGTTCATGGAATATTTGGACAAGTTTGTTGTTTTGTTCATAGATGATATCCTAATCTACTCCAAGACAGAGGATGAACATGCCGAACACTTGAGGCGAGTTTTGGAAAAGCTGAGGGAACAGCAACTCTTCGCCAAGTTTAGTAAGTGTGATTTTTGGAAGGACAAGGTAGAATTCCTCGGACATGTAATGACCGCAGAGGGAGTCGCTGTAGACCCAAGCAAGGTAGAAGCTGTGTTACATTGGGAACAGCCGAAGACCGTGACCCAGATCAGAAGTTTCCTTGGAATGGCAGGATACTATCGCCGTTTCATCGAAGGCTTTTCGACAATTGCGAGACCTCTTACGCAATTGCTGAAAAAGGAGAAGAAGTTTGCATGGACGCCAGAATGTGAGAAAGGATTTCAGGAGCTGAAGAAGCGATTGACATCAGCGCCGGTGTTTGTTCTACCGGATGTTAATCAAAGCTTTGATATCTATTGTGATGTATCGCGCCAAGGACTTGGATGTGTGCTGATGCAGAACAGAAAGGTTGTTGCCTATGCATCAAGGCAGTTGAGGCCGCATGAGGAGAATTACCCGACGCATGACCAAGAGTTAGCTACCGTAGTGCATGCCTTGAAGATATGGCGTCACTATCTGATCGGGAACAGATGTGAAGTGTACACGGACCATAAGAGTCTTAAGTACATCTTCACCCAATCAGACTTGAACATGAGGTAGAGGAGATGGTCAGAGTTGATCAAGGACTACAATGTTGGAATCCATTACCATCCCGGGAAGGCCAACGTAGTTGCCGATGCCTTGAGTCGGAAAAGCCATACCGTGAGTATGTTGCTAGCCACGAGTCAGGATAAGCTATGTGAGGATTTCCAGAGAATGAAGATTGAGGTGGTACCTAGCGGATTCTTGGCCGCATTGGAAGTGAAGCCTACCCTAGAGGATCAGATCCGGGAAGGACAGAAGGATGATGACAAGATCCGTAGGATTAAGTCCATCAAGGAGGAAGGCAGGGCAGAGGACTTCAAGTTGGATGAGCAAGGCACGTTATGGATGAAGGATCGGATTTGTGTGCCCAACAAGAAGGAATTAAAGCAACTGATTTTAGAAGAAGCCCATGACTCCAAGTATTCAATTCATCCTGAAAGCGCCAAAATGTATCAGGATTTGAAGGAAAGATTCTGGTGGCCGAGCATGAAGCGTGAAGTTGCCGAGCATGTTGCATTGTGCGACGTATGCCAGAGAGTCAAGGCAATGCATCAGAGACCAGCAGGATTGCTACTGGTAGTTGAAGATACCGAGTGGAAGTGGGAGGAAATCGGAATGGATTTCATTACCGGTTTGCCTAAGACTCAAGGAGGTTATGACTCCATATGGGTTATAGTGGATCGCTTGACCAAAGTAGCTCATTGTATCCCTGTGAAGACCACTTACTCAGGAGATAAGTTAGCAGAGTTGTATATGATCAGGATCGTGCCTTGCACGGAGTGCCAAAGAGGATTGTATCGGACAGAGGTACCCAATTTACCTCAAGGTTACGGAATAAGTTGCATGAAGCCATGGGAACCCGTTTGAACTTCAAGATCTGACCTATCATCCACAGACGGATGGACAGACCGAAAGAGTCAACCAGATTCGGAGGATATGTTAAGAGCATGTGCATTGGCTTATGCTACCTCTTGGGATAAGAGTTTGCCGTATGCCGAGTTCGATTACAACAATAGCTACGAGGCTAGTTCTGAGATGTCACCTTTTGAGGCCTTTGTATGGTCGACCCTGTCTGACGCCATTGAATTGGAATGAGACCGACGAGCGCCTTGTCTTCGGGCTGATATTCTTCAAGAAGTCAAGAAGCGATTGCCATGATTAGGGAAAGGTTGAAGATAGCCCAATCACGACAGAAGAGTTATGCTGACAATCGTCGCCGGGACTTGAGTTTTGAACCAGAAGACTTTGTATACCTCAGAGTTACGCCTCTCAGGGGAGTTAAGAGGTTCCATGCTAAAGGGAAACTTGCACCCCGTTATGTTGGACCATTTAAGATTTTGAGCCGCAGAGGCGAGGTTGCTTACTTTGGAGTTGCCACGATCGTTGTGAGTACATGACGTGTTCCACGTGTCCCAGTTGAAGAAGTGTCTCCGAGTACCTGAGGAACAGACACCGCTAGAGTCAATTGAGTTGCAAGAAGATTTGACGTACAAGGAGCATCCTGTGAAGATTTTGGACACTATGGATCGAGAGACCAGAAATAAGTCAACCCACTTCTGTAGAGTTCAGTGGAGCAACCATGCAGAGAGCGAAGCAACTTGGGAGCGCGAAGAGGATTTGAAGAAAGAGTTTCCAAACCTATTCTGTAGTAAGCCCTGAATCTCGGGGACGAGATTCTATTAAGGGGGGAGGTTTGTAACACCCCAAAATTTTGCTTTTCTTAAATTATTGTGTGATTTGGCACTTTGGTGAATTTTTGGAATTTTCTGGAATTTATTTGGATTTATTTGGAATTTATTTGAATTTATTCCATTTTAAAATAATTAAAGAATTTAACTTTGCAAATAAAGTTTTGTTGGAAATATTTTATTTGAGTCCAAAATGATCCAAAATATTTTCCTGAATTTTTCTGGAATTTTTCTGAGTCTTTTGCTATTTTTTAATGAATTAAATGAATTACTGGGAATTATTTTAATTATTAAATCGCTAGAAATTCGAGTTGGGTCGAGTACTATTCATGCGACCGAGTCGGAACCCGAGTCGGACTCGAGTCCGACCCGAACCAGTTGACTCGACCAAACCTGCTCCTAACCCTAATCGATCCCGACCGTTGGATCGGGATCCAACGGTCAAGATCGTCCCGTACCGGTTCGAGTCGAATCGGACCGAATCCGGTTTCGATCGATGCGATCGTGGCCGTTGATCGCACCACGTGACGATCGGCCGTCGTCGCCGCCCGCCGGATCCGAGCCGGACTCCGCCGCGCCGCCGCCGTGTGGTTCTAGGTTTCCGGATTCCACGCGGAAGCCGAGGCTATTTAATGCCCGGGTCACACCCCGAGGACCACCTTGACCTTGCGCAGCCGTTGCCCTAGCCGTCGCCGCCGCAGTGCCCTGATGCGCCCGCAATCACTCGCCGGAGTTGTAGCACTCCTCCGCCGCGGTTTTCCGTCCTCTCCGTCGTCATCCGCCGTCTCCTGTCACCGTTGAGTCCAGATCCGAGAAGCCCAGGCCAAGGCGCACCCGGGAGGCCAACTCACTTCACTGGAATCGCGTCCAAACGCCGTTCGGGAGGTTGCCGTCTTCGTCTCCGGCCAGGCCAGCGCCGCCGCGTCGCCATCAACCTCGCGAGCTCGGACAGCCGTCCGATCAAGATCGAACGCACACGGTGAGCCCACGTTCTTCCCCGAACCCAGGAACCAGATCAGATCCGGACCGTTGGATCAAGATCCAACGGCCCACGATCACCACGTGCCGTAGCAACGTAACTGTAGGGATTGATCTGGACCGTCCGATCTAGATCGAACGGCCCACGATCACCGTGTAGTTTTCAACGTGTTAACCCTGGATCTAATCACGGCCGATGATTTTCAAATCAACGGACACGATCACGCCACGTGTCCAGGGAGCCGAACCGCCGCGCCACGCGGGTGTGCGCGTGGGTCACTGACACGCCGGGCCCGCGTGTCAGCGACAGCACCATGACGTCACCCATGACGTCATCGGTGGGCCCCACCTGTCAGCATCGTGGGCTGAGCCTCGCTGACGTCAGCAATGACGTCACCCGAGTGGTCCCACCTGTTAGTCTCACGTGAGCCGTGGACCGGGTCCACGGTAGACCCGAGCCGAGCGTGGACCGAGTCCAAGGACCGGCTGACGTCAGCCACCCAATCAGAGGCTGCCACGTGTCCAGGCTGACGCAATAATTAATTTCCGAAAAAGAAAATGATTTATTAATTCGAAATAATGATTTTAGATTTTGTTTCAAACTTCAAACGCTTATAACTTTTGCGTTTCAACTCCGATTTGAGTGATTCAAATTTCTAAATTTGTATAAAATTGAGATCTACCTAATTATGAATTTTATTTAATTTTTGGACTAAAGTTTTCCTCTGTAATATTATTTAATTGATTATTTAAACTTTAAATAATCATAACTTTTGCATTTTAACTCCGAATTTGACGATTCCAGTTTCTAAAAATTCATAAAATTATGTTCTCTCTGTTTATGGATTTTATTTGGATGTTTGGACACTTTTTGCCTATTGTTTATTCGTGTATTGCTATTTGCACGCGTTACGAGTAGACGTTGAAGTCTTAGGAAGGATTCGAAGGAGAAGTATTGACTCAGGATCCAACTCAAGACCAAGAACAAGTACTTTTTGAAGGCAAGTTGTGCTTTGACCATGTTGATCCTATTTTGAAACTTATTTTGATTTAACCTATTGCATGCTAGTTCAATTAGAAAATACTTTATTTAAATATGGGGGATTAGATAAATACCAATTTCTTTGTATGACACCTTGATTATTTAAATATGTGCCATGACCCTTGTCACCCTAGTTGTGGATTACTAGTTGGACATTACTAAATTGCCAACATGGGTTTTAGACCGTTGTAGTATATTGCTTAGACCTGCTACGTGCTCATAACATGATTTTGGACAATCAAATGTTAATATTGACTTAATGATATATTGAACCTGTTTTGGAAAAGTATCATGTGATGTTGATGGCACGTGGTGCATGGTAATCAACTGGGGTTTGATAAATAGTTTTTCGACCGGGGCATGTGGCAAGAATAATCAGGTGGGCCAGTTGTGGCATTGGGAATGTTGGTTTGGTTCTTCGGGTAGTCTTGCCCTGGTCACCCTAAGGACTTCACCTTGCATGCCTTTGAACTGGGTCTAACGTGCAACCACATGTCTGTAATGGGACGGACCTAGTTGATTAAGTTGCTAATAACGTACCTGTGGGACCTCAGGAGGTCAACTACACCCTTTGTGTAAGTTGTACGGGGAGGCGTCTGGGAGTGAGGCCAGGTACCCATCTAACGGTTGATTGGCCTAAACTTCGCCTTAGCTAAGGGAAGGGTTAGTGTGCAATAACCGGGGAGGCTCACTTGTATTGTTAGAAGTTTCCGAAAGACTTTGTTACGGGAACTCGCCTTTGTGGTGTTTGACTGTATCTTGTGGGTAAAGTGCATAACCTCTGCAGAGTGTAGAATCTATTCGAATGGCCGTGTCCGCGGTATTGGACATCGCTCGGGAATTACAGTCAAGGGTTAGATTTTCTGAAAATAACTTGGACTTGAAAGGTTGGGATGGATTAATAATGATGTTGACGGAAATGTGGATTAGGATGGGAAAGATGTTTATTAAACTCCTTGAAACGTTATTTATGCTATACTTGTTTCTACTGCTTTCGAATCTACTTATGCTACTTGTCAAATGCTGTTTTACTGCAAATATACCTTGAGCTATTCCTTTGTATCAAGCCATGCATATAGTCTATTAGCCTGCATTCTGTGCATGACTTGCTGAGTACCAAGTACTCACCCTTGCCTCAATACAACACCAGTTGAAGAGGAGACTACACCAGCTTTGGAGGAGGAGCTCCACGAGGAACCGTCTACTTAGAGAGCGAGCCCAGTCAGTTGCCTGTGGTATACTGGATGGCGCCACGAAGTTATCTTATTTTCCGCTGCTATTATTTCTCTCTTAATAAGTTTCACCCTGCGAGGCGTATATTTGTAACTTGACCATAAGGTCGAGTAACCAGTTTGACTATTTAATTAAAGTACTTTACTAGTATCGAGTGGTATGATTGTGATATTTACCGATGTTAAGACTGTGTGCACTAGCGCGTTCCTGGACTAGTGCTGAATACACAGAGGGTCCGGATTTGCAAATTCGGGGTCCCGACACCAGTCCACATCTCCAAGACTCCAACTCTAGGTTGTGGTGGCGTCTAATGGCTTGACTGATGCTTAGTGCCATGCATGTGCTTTGTTACTTTTGTATACTTCTATGAATAGTGTGCAACTTTTATGGATGATGTACAATAGTATAGGTGCAATTATGAGATGTGACTCAGTGTATTACTATAAACTGTATGGTTTTAACGGTTTTGATCTCTCAATGTCCTATACAATTTATGTTGGTTTCCTATCGACAATATTCGTTGTAGCCCATCACTCCGTTTGTATTTAGTGTTTACGCGTATTATTAAAAAAATATCCGTTCCGATGATTATCCGAACTTATTTTATCCGTATTCGTTCGAATATTATCCATATCCGTATCCGGCACTATCTGTGTCCGAATCCGTATCCGAATCCGATTCGATAAAATTATATGGATCAAATACAATATGAGTGGTTTTCGATCCATATCCGATCCATTTCACCCCTACCTGTGTGGTTCATTTGTAATGTAATCTCTATTCCCGTGCGACTTGTTGAGTGCTGTTGTGTACTCATTCTTGCTTTTCAAACCCAGCAGAGTTCCAAGAAGTCAGAGATTACCAGGAGTTCGTAGATGGCGATTTGGTCTGATTTTAGGTCTCAATCTTTGCTTAGGCCTTGCTTGTGTGGTTCATTTGTAATGTAAACTCTATTCGGTGCCGCCGCGCCCTTTTGTAAAAACTTGGCCGTTAAACTTTATATTCTCTAAAAAGAGTTGGTTTTGTCTTTTGCTTGGCAATATACGCTTGATTCCCAACAACTAATCTTCCTGGGAAGCTGTTGAGATATCTAGACGTGCCCCTGAAAAGGAGATTCATCACAGTCTAAATCAGTTGGCTCGAAAAAGATGAGAATGGCTTCCCACATCTATATGGAGCTCCACGCATCATCTACACAATACACACTGCTTTGAGATTGGTGCACACATGTACCCTCCATTTTTCCCTCACAGCTCCGGTGTGGTGATGGGTAGAAGCGGCACGACGCCGATGGAGGCGACGCACCTAGTCATGCTGAGCTCTGTGGCATGGGCGGACGGATGCAAGGGTGGACGAACTGAGGAGTGGACCAATGGCAACAGCGAATGGTTAGACAGACTGGGGGTGAACTAGCGGGGCGATGGGTAGCTCAACACGGTGGCAGGAAGAGAGAGGGTAGGAGAGAGTGAGAGAGAGGGAGAGGAAAAGAAAGGTATGTAACATCCCTATATTCGGTTTTCTTGGAAAAAAATTTAAATTTAAATTAATTAATTTAAAGAATTGGATTTTAAGTGGAGTTCTAATTATTCTAACATCCCTTCTCATCCGAAAATGGAACTTATTCCATTATCATCCGAAAAGTCAAAATCCAAATTCCAAATCTCATTTGAAATTCCTTCCAAATTCCTAAATTCTTCAAAAATCCCGAAACCTATTGCATTAGGTTCCAAATATTATATAATATTTTTGGGAATTTTTCCAAGATTCATAGTCTCTTTGCTATTTTATCTTTCGCGCTCTTCCTCAAAACACTATTTAAATTCAATTTATTGGTTTCGGTGTCATTCAATATTCCAAAGTTTATCCAAAAATCTTGAAATCAATTTTATTTGTTTCCAAATATTCCATAGTATTTTAGAGAATTTTTCTAGGATTTTTAGATCCTTTTTACTATTTTATCTCTCACGCTTTGGTTGTAACACTATTTAAGGGCCAATGAATAGCTGCTACCTGTCATGCAATGTAGCAGCGTCTCCGACCTCCGGCCAAGGCGTCAGGGAAGGCTCCCTCTCTATCCTCCATTGAAGCACTAAACGAAGCTCCATTTCCCTTTCGATTTGTGCACCAAAAATTCCAGAAAAATAATATTTGAGATCCTCGTTGCATTTGTAACATTCAAAAGTTAATTCTCAATTAAATCCCATGTTAATTGCTCTTAAATCACATAAGAACATTTTTTCGTTTCTCCCATGAATGCACCCACTCGGTCCTTCTCTTGCCCTATAATAGGCGGCTCGGGTGCCTCTCTTCGTCGCCAATCCATCCCTCTACTCCTCTTGAGATCTCTCGTCTTCGTTTCGACGAATTTCGCGTTTGTTCGTCGTCAACCAAAGAGTTTGCGACCTCGATTGCTCTCAATCCGGTAATCCCCTTCAAGATCCGACACCACCGTTGGATTCGTGTCATCGAGACCTTTCTGGTGCTCACCTTCCCCAACCCCACCATCCCTTCCACTGCAAAGCCACTTTGTTTAAACCCTAGGACATGTTGTGTTTTGTTCTGGAGGCCATGAGTACTGTAGCTTCGATGTGCACTGTAGCTACAATAGCTTTTTTCTTTTTATGGATTTTCTTTCCAAACCAACTTCGAAATGGTCGTTCTCTTCTGTCGTAACTCCGAATCGAGTGATTCAAATTTCTAAATTCATCTAAAATCACCCTCTATCTGCCAGTACTAATTTTATAATTTTTATATTTTATTTTATTTTTAATTATTTATTTGTGTCTCGTTTTGCGCATAGCCGAAGAATCCATCGAAGCCGCCGACGCCGTTGCTGAGCATCAAGTCTTCGATACCTTAGTTGCTGACGAAGGCAAGTCGTAGTCCTTGAATATGTTGGACCTATGTTTGCAAAAGTATTTTTTCATACAAATGCATGCTATTTGTTTGCATGTATTATTTACGGGAATAGTTAAATACCTGATTGCCATTATGACACCTTGAATCATTGAAATGCCATGTATCCATTGTCACCTAGGTTGGGTCATTTACTAGTTGGACATGATTGTAGTACCAACATTGGGTTACCGTAACTATGCTTAGACATGCTTAGTTGTACGATGGGTTCATGTCGCATGATGAATTAATAATATTGACTTAATGAGATATGGAATCATGGCCGATAGCCACCGTTGTAAAAATGGTTGTACTATGGCGGGGTGTGCTATTGGTATTGGTTATACAAAGTTGTTCTCACTCGGGCAAGTGATCGTGCAGTAAAGGGGTGCTGTTAGCACATTTGGGATGTGGTTGTCTTGCCTGAGTATATTTAACGACTTAATCTTGTGCGCCATTGAACTGGGCCTAACTGTACCACCACAAGTCTGGTATGGGACAGACTTGGCTAATTTATTTGCAATATCTAAAATTTGAGTACTGTCGTGGTTGTGTGGGTTCCAGGATAGACGGGTAGACTCACATGGCGCAAGAGGGGGCCCTGAGGGGTGAAACCTTAGCGGGGCAAGTACTGAATTTAGACAGAGCATTGTAAAGGCCTTGTTATGATCTATCTGCCGACACACCAAAGGAAGTGTGTTAATTACGTATGGCAATAATAGTTGATCATTTCTTGTGGGTAAAGCGATACATCCTCTGCAGAATGTGTTAAACTATTCGAATAGCCGTGTCCGCAGTCAAGGACGTGCCTGGGGATTTCACACAGGGTATAGTATTTTCAGAAAATGTTGAAGGTTGTATTGTTGGAAGTGAACGGGGAGTTCACTATTGTTTTCGATGTCAAATTATTAATACTGTTGAGTTTAATGGTTGATGATGATCTAGTTGGTGATGGGTGATGCCTCACCAATCTTGTGTTGTTGTTTACCATTGATTACCAGTTATTATTATCTTTATCAATTATGCTTTGAATCTATACATTGTATTTACATTCAAGTTATCGCTTTCTGCAAAATAACCATATGGTTATCCTTTGTCAAGCCGTACATTATTTGCATCATTCCCTACGGCTTGCTGAGTACTTTTTGTACTCACGGCTTTATGCCTTTGTTGATCAGTTGATGAAGAATAGGGAAATACCGAGTTCTACGAGGAGTATTATGGAGACTACGTGAACTAGGATGGCGCTTCCCCAGATGATTGCCTGTGGCATATCGTATGGCCCAAGTTATTTTATTTGCTTCTTAAGCTGTTAAGGCATTGTTATTGAAACTTTGACCATAAGGTCCGTTGTGACTATTTGCTACCTTCTTAATTAATTCAATGAATGAAATGATATGTCAATTTTGCTGCCACTGTGTGCACTGGCATGATCCGGAACTAGTACGGTATACACAGAGGGTTTCCCGACAAGGTAGGGATAATTTTTGCAAAATGGGCATGTAACACCCCGGCATTTAATATGCCTGAATGCTACCAAACATAAGCTAAACAACATCTAAATACCACATTTAACATAAAATTCCAGCAAAGGTGCATAGGCTAAAAACCGAGATTTCGGCAGCATCTCCTTTGTTTTAACATGAATTAACACAATATCAATATCATGGCAAGATATGTCATAGCACACGACAACATAAATGGATATATCATCAAATTACGCCAATAAAAGCATGCTCAACCACTTCATAAGCTATAACCAAGCAAATAAGGAATCACAAGCATGCTAAATTAAACCCTACATTAAGCTTATGGCACAACTCTTAATATCATGTCTCCAAGTGATTAATTATGGACTATGATGGTGGAGCTACGTGTAGAAGTGTAGCTAGACCCCTTTTTCCCGCATGCCGATCTCAAAGTACCTAAAAACAACATAAAACACAAGGGTGAGTTCGAAAACTCAGCAAGCATATTGTAATGGACAACAAGATCATTTACAAGACAATAATACCTTACATCACATATAACATCTCATACTTGAGCACATAACAACATCATCATCATTAAATATGTATTGCAATGCAATGCAATGCAATGTTATGCTCATATCTCCTTGGAAACTCATACCGGTATGGTTGAGTACACACCCGTCGGTGTGCACCCTTTTCCCCCCTTCCATCCCGAAGATGGAGGGTGCCTACTCCTCGCTTCCATTCACCACGTGGATGGAATCACGATGTAGGTCTTACTCAATGGCGTTCCGGACTAGTCATAACTTTCTCACCGACCTTGCCGGACTAGTTATGACTTTCTCACCGCCCTCGCCCTATCTCATGACATGCATGCAACTATGCCAATTATCATATCTCATTTGTACATAAACATATGGCATCATGTCATAGTACAGATAAACACATGGCATCGAATTATGATAAGTATAGACACATAGCATCATATCATGATAATCATACTCAATATATCATTGGAAAACAGCAAGCATGGCAAGTGATCATAGCAAGTATTCAATCTTTCATCTAATCTCCACAAGCAACCTACGATTCCGCTATACATTACAACACACTTGCCTCAACCGCGGGCGACGGATTGGCGGGAAGTAGAGGGCACTCCCGGTGTCACACCACCTGCACATAGGCATCACACACTCACAATCATGCCCACAAAACAGTACACAAACCCCCATCTAACCCGACATTGCCCACTACTCGCAAAACCTAAAAACAGAGGTTCTGTCCCGTCGGGACAGCAGCCTTGCAAAAGGCATAACTTGAGTTCTGGGACTCCGAATGAATTAAACGAGTACACCCTCGCATAGCTTAGGAAATTTCCCAACTTTCTCTAGGTATATGGAAAGTCTGATTCGGCCTCTAAAGTTGTTTAATCTACAGATTACCGAGATCTGTTCCAATCGCGCCACAGATTTTAACACGCTCGGTAAAACGGCCATAACTTTCAAACGGCTGATCGTATTTTAACGTGCTTTATGTCCAAGGAAAGATAATTAAATTATCTACAACTTCTTTTAAGTCCGTACGGACATATTCGGATTCTAAATCGACGAAAACTCGAACTCTATCCCGACTGCTCAATCTGCCCGAAAACAGAAACGTGGCAACGTCTAGATCTAACCCAAAGAACTCCAACCCAGCACCACCAATTGATCTAAAAACTTCATAAACACCCTAAGAACAGTACCTAGATCAAACCCAAGGATCCCCATGATCATACATTTGTCCAACGAACGAATCTCCAATAGATCTCCTCGCTCCTCGCTCCTTGCTCCTCGCTCCTCGCTCCTCGTTCCTCGCTCCTCGCTCCTCGCTCCTCGGATGGATCCATGAGGATGCAGGGGTGGGGAGGCCACCCTAGGGCAGCAAGGGGGTGGAGGAGAGGTGGTGTGCATTGGGAAGCAATGGGGGAGGTGGAGGCGCAAGGAAGGGAGAGGGGAAGGTGGGGGTGGCGGCTAGGGCTTGGAGGGAGAGGTGGGGGCGCCCAAGGGCAGGGGGAGCACGCCCAAAAGGCTGGTGGGGAGCCCTTTTACCAGCCCCCACACCCAATCCTAGTCCGTTACGGAGACCTACTCCATCCCACCAAAGCCCACCAAGGCCCAAACTCCCCCGGGAAGGCCCAAAACCCCGGAAACGGCCCGGAAACGCCCCGGAAAAGCTATTAACCTCCATATCCTATAGTTTTAACCTTAATTCCACATCTCATAATGTTATTAACCTTATCATGCACGTTAAATAAGGTTACGACACTCCGTGGTGTCACAACGCTTCAAAAGGCCCAAAAACGCGAGTAAACCTCAAGCCGAAAGGTTTTATTCTCTGATTTCACCTTCTATAACGTCACACCAAACCGTAGTGTCACAAGGCAGTGCAAATCTCAAAGCAATCCAACTGCGCCGTGCGTATATAGAACTCTAAATACATACGGTTTTGCTTTCCCAATAGAAAAAGATATAACTAACATATTGCAGAGAGAAGCCTCTTTTGCGCCATGCATACATGCGTGCGATGTGCAAGACCATGCTAAAGATTTATATGCAAATTGGGGCACGATTTGGTCCTAGCTAGCTTTAGGATAACTCTTTAACTCACTATGCAAGTAGTAAGGTCAACAATTCAACAAGCACTTCAAAATTATCCCCCCTTACCTTCTCATCCGCCATGCACATTAGCACAGTGCACACTACTATACTCTTAGTCTCTCTCAGGGATGAGAATGAAGTGGAAGCGATAAATCAGATCATGACATCGTTTAGAGCGAATAATGAAATGAAAAAGGTTGTTGCCTTGATACATTTATGATGTTTAGATATTCAATTACAAAATCTATAACTGGTTGTGCCTTATAAATGTCGTTGCAGAAATATCTAAACAGAAAAAATTTCGAACAATAGATACTAACACTACTACAAAACTCCACATAGGAGACGCCCTATCAGTGGCGGTTTGTTTGGAACCGCCACTGACAGGAATATCAGTGGCAGTTTTTCAGCTGAAACTAGTGGGAGGATCATCAGTGGCGGTTTTTATTTCGAACCGCCACAGATAATGGACTATCAGTGGTGGTTTGTAGTTAGAACCGCCACAAATACTTCGAGCACTATCAGTGGCGGTTCTAACCACAAACAGCCACGGATAGTCCATTATCTGTGGCGGTTCGGAATAAAAACCGCCATTGATACATAGGGACTATTTGTGGCGGTTCAAAGTAAAAACCGTCACTGATAATGGGTGTATTTGTGGCGGTTTTATGTTAGAACCATCGCAGATACTTTTATTGGTGGTGGTTTTAGTTTAGAACCGCCATAAATAATATTCCATATAAAATCTAGTCGCTACATCACTCTACAGGAGGTCATGGTCATCTTCCTCCCCGAGAAAAAAAGCAAAGTTCCAAGATTTGAGATTTTGTTTGCAAGGAATCTTGAGCTTTTACTTCCTATGATTGTTCCAAGGTGAGTAATTTGTTCTCCTCTCTTCATTTGTGGTGATGTAGTTGCAATTTAATGTTTAGATCTAGTTTATTTAAGATTGTCCTATCTTCAATTGCAAAGCTTAGATTCAATTTTTTGTTATTTACCTAGCATTTTGTATATTAATTTATCTAGATGATGAATTTATTACCTTGCTCAATTAGATTAATTGTTGTCTACCTTTTTTAGATGACAAATTATGGCAAGCATATATTAAATTTATTTAATTAAGATTATTGGATATTAATAAACATTAAATTTAATTAATATGGTAGATAGGTGATCATGAAGTTGCCTTGCATTTTGAGATGATGAATTATCTAGCTCCTTGAAAGGATAATTTTAATTTTGGCTATGCATAGTACTTAAGATTTGTTTCTAATTACCATTAATTTTCTTACCGTTAGTGCGTGCATATACATCTTGCTCTCCATTAGTGGCTATTGTTAGCTCACTTTTATCAGTGATGGTTTAATTAAGGTTCTACTCTCTTCAAATGCAAAGTTAATATTTAATTTGTTTTTATTAATCTAGCATTTTGTAGATTAATTTATATGTAGATGATGAATTTACTATCTTGCTCTATCAGTGGATATTACATATTTATATGTAGGTTATTGGATAGTAACAAATATTAAATTTTAGTTAATATGGTAGATGGGTGATCATTATGGCTTTATCAGTGGATATTGGATTAATGATTTATGTAATTAAGATTATTGCATATTAATAATTGTTACATTAATTAATTGTAGATGGATAGGAGATGGATGTACAATGCGAACCGTTACAGCCGAGAAAACATGGACGGCGTATCTGCTTTTCTAAGAGCAGCTGAGGAGAACAGATTGCAAAAGAAGACGGAGTATATACATTGTCCATGCATTGATTGCAAGACTGAGAAGATGTTTTCGGACAAAGACCAAATCCACTTGCACTTGATTCGGAGGGGCTTTGTACCTAGCTATACATGTTGGACAAGGCACGATGAATAGGAGATCATACTTCAATGTGATAATGTCGACGACGACGGAGCCGACAATATGGCAGCTGACATCGGGTATGGATCCGATGAGGATAGGTTGGTCATTGATGATGACAATAATCTGGCTCAAATGTTGCGCGATGCGTATGAAACTTCTGATGAGTCGAGAGAGTTTAATCAGTTCAAGGGTTTGATGGAGGACTCGGAGAAATCTTTGTTCCCGGGTTGCAAGGAGGAATACACAAAGTTGCATACCGTGCTTTCACTACTAAAATTGAAGGCAAGCAATGGTTGGTCTGACAAGAGTTTCACAGCGTTGCTACGTCTCTTAGTGGACATGCTTCCAGAGGGCAACTTGTTGCGTAAGACCACATATTTTGCCAAGAAGGTTGTATGTCCCTTGGGATTGGAGGTAGAAAGAATACACGCGTGTCCAAACGACTGTATACTCTATCGCAAAGACTATGGAGACACGCATGTATGTTCGGTGTGCAAAGCATCGCGATACAAGCTTAAGGGCGAGGACAGCGAAGGCACAGAGGTGAAGAATGGAGCTCCCGCTAAAGTGGTGTGGTATTTGCTAGTAATATCTCGTCTAAAGTGTTTTTTTGCAAATAAAAAGCATGCCAAGCTGATTCAATGTCACTCAGAAGAGCAAAAGAGGGATGGAAAGCTGAGACACCCTGCTGATTCTGCCTAGTGGAGAACCATCGATAGGTTCTTTAGGGAGAACTTCGGAAATGAGCTGAGGAATATAAGGTTTGGGTTGAGTACGGATGGAATGAATCCTTTCGGTAACATGAGCAGCATTCATAGCACTTGGCCTGTGACTCTCTGTATCTACAACCTTCCTCCTTGGTTGTGTATGAAGCGAAAGTACATTATGATGTCGCTGCTTATCCAAGGGGCGAGACAACCTGGCAACGATATTGATGTATACCTACAACCATTGGTGGAAGATCTTGTGCTACTGTGGAATGAAGGTGTACAGGTATGGGATGAGTACAAACGGGAGTACTTCACTCTACGCTATAAAAGGAGCTAAAGACTGCCCCCCAATGCCTGGATGAAACTAGTAGTGTGTGGCTTAACAACTCGAGGAAAACAGTGTACATGCGTCACCGTCGGCTCCTTCGAAGGAATCACCCGTACCGCAATATGAAAAAACAATTCGACGGTACAAAGGAGGACGGTTCAGCTCCAAGGCCTCTTACTGGGGAAGAGGTATATGATATGGTTAAGGATATCAATGTTGTTCTTGGAAAGGGGGGTACATCGAGGTCCCGTACTGAGAAAACCACGTGGAAGAAGAGATCCATATTTTGAGACTTGCCCTATTGGAAGGACTTAGAGGTTCGACACTGCATCGACGTCATGTATGTAGAGAAGAATGTATGTGACCGCGTGCTTGGTCTTTTACTGAATATTCTTAGCAAAACAAAGGATGGACTGAAGGCCCGTCGGGATCTGGAAGATATGAAGATCAGAGTCGAGCTACATCCTCAAGACACCGGGAAAGGCCGACTTTACCTTCCCCCAGCATGCTACACTCTGTCCAAGAAAGAGAAAACATACCTTTACAAGTGCTTGCATGGTGTGAAAGTTCCGTCCGGTTACTCCGCAAACATCAAGAAACTGGTATCGTTGAAAGATTTGAAGTTAACTGGCATGAAGTCTCATGATTGTCATGTGATGATGACACAAATGCTCCCTATTGCAATTAGAGGTATTTTGCCTGACAATGTTCGAGAGGCAATCATGAGGTTGTGTTTCTTCTTTAACACAATTTCACAGAAGGTCATCGACCCCGTTGGACTTTATGAACTGCAGGTGCTGTGGCATGCGGTGTTGATGGCTTTCACCCAAAAGCTGTCGAAAACCTTGTATTCATCAAGCATTGTCCGCACCATCTCGATGAGGGTTCGATTCTTCCTTTCGGCCACCCCATTTTGTTGAGGGGAGTAGGGGCCGAGAATTCGTGCTTGATTCCTTCTTCATCGAGATACTCCTCAACACCAATATTTTTGAACTCGGTGTCGTTGTCGCTTCGGATTCTCTTGATCTTCACTTCAAACTCATTTTGAGCTCTTCTCATGAACTTCTTTAGAGTCACTTGGATTTCTCCTTTATCATGCAAGAAAAACACCCAAGTGAAGCGAGAAAAGTCATCGACAATAACTAAACAATACTTACTTCCCCCGATGCTTATGTAGGCGACCGGACCGAAAAGATCCATATGAAGCATCTCCAATGGTCTTGAGGTTGTCATCACGTTTTTGGCGAGATGAGGGGCACCGACTTGCTTTCCCGCTTGACAAGCGCTACAAACTCTATCCTTCTCAAAGACAACATTGGTTAGTCTAAGAATGTGGTTACCTTTAACGAGTTTGTGAAGGTTCCTCATACCGACATGGGCTAGTCGGCGATGCCATAGCCAACCCATACTAGATTTAGCCATTAAGCACGTTTCAAGATTAAGTCTATCCGTATTAAAGTCTACGAGATAGAGCTTACCCTTCAAACGCCCTTTAAAGGCTATTGAACCATCAACCCTCTTAATGACCTCCACACCCTTTTCATTAAACAAACAATTGTAGCCCGCTTCACATAATTGTGCAACGGACAACAAATTGTAGCTTAATGATTCAACAAGCAAAACATTATTTAAATGGAACTCATTTGAGATAGAAATTTTACCCAATCCAATTACTTCTCCTTTTTCATTGTCTCCAAAGACAATGCTTTCACTATTTGCTCCATTCACGTCCAAATGTGCGAACATTGCCTTTTCTCCGGTCATATGATGCGTGCAATCGCTATCCAAAATCCAACATGTTCCACCGGAGATATAGGCCTACAAAAAGACATTTAGTTTTTGCTCTTTGGTACCCAAACTTGGTTAGGTCCACGCACGTTAGCGATAAGCGACTTCAGGACCCAAATAGAGCGAACAAAAGAAGCATTTCTTGGCTTACGCCTAATATGATAAGCAACTACACGACTAAGGTTAGTATTTTTAAGAACATAAGAAGCAAAGAACTAGGAATGAGCCTTGTACTTGGATGTTCCTTCACTTCTTACAAAGTGGATAGTCTCGCTTAAAGGAGCAACCACGATGTTGCTCTTTTTGCCCTTGGCGGAATATACTCAAGCCCTTGCCTCTTAGGATTACCTTGGCGCTTGCCGAGAAACTCCTCTAAACCCTTGCTAGCCTTGTAGGACTTTTGAAGTCCATCTTCAAGCATCACCTTAAGCTTCTCATTCTCATGAGCCAAGACTTTCAAAGTCTCACGGTTAGTAGCACAAGTAGCAACATCAATATTATAGCATCTAGCGCATCCGTTGCTTGTTGAAGGTATTGAAATTTTAGAGTTGTCAATTGAGGTAGAAGCATTATTCGAAAGATCAACAAGCTTCACTTCAAGAGCCTTGCAAGCATCCTTCGCTTGAGCAAGTTGCTCTAAGAGTGAAGCATTGGTGATCTCAAGACTAATCACTTCATTCTTGGTCAAATTTGAGCTTTTGACCATGTCCTCATTTTTCTTTCTTTCAAAAGCTAGACTCTTCTCTAGCTCAAGATTTTTCTCCTTTTCAAAAATGAGGAGATCCTCTTGAGCTTCGAGAATAGCCTCCTTTTGTTCGACTACCTCCTCCAATTTTTCAATATCTTTAAGTAGCAAGTCTAATTTCTTAATATCAAAATCATTCATCGACTTAAATGCTACTTCCTCATCATCATCACTAGCGTCATCGCAATCATCCAAACTATAATCAACAATGGAAGGGATATGACTTTTGGATGATACCTTGTGCCCCTTTGCCATAAGGCACATTGGAGCATCTTCATCTCCGTTGCTTAGGTTGTCGAAGAGGCTCTTCGGCTTTGTCGGTGGAGTAGCAATGGCGACGGTGGCAAGTCCTTCTTCATTGTCGGAGTTGGACTCGGAGTCGGAGTCGGAGTCGGAGTTCCACTCCTTACCGATGTAAGTGTGACCCTTGCCCTTGTACTTCTTGCTCTTTTCTTTGTCCTTTTTCCGGAACTTGTCTTTCTTGTAAGGCTTGTCATCCTTCTTCTCTTTGTGCGGGCACTCGGCAATGAAGTGGCCAGGTTCTCCACACTCATAGCATTTTCTTGTCGAGTGTCTTCCTCTTGACTTGTTGCCGAAGCTCTTGGAATGACTCCCTGGCTTGTAGCATTTCTTCTTCAAGAATTTTTGAATCTTCTTACTAGTAGGGCCATGTCTTCATTTGTGAGTGGCCCACTTGACTCTTCTTCATCACTTGAGCTTTCTTCTACTTCTTGTGCTATTTTGACGGCCTTCAAGACAATGCCCTTCTTCTTGCCGGACTTGAGCTCCTCTACCACTTCCGCTTCTTTGACCATCATCTCATCCATCATCAACCGGCCAATCACGTCATGAGGAGTAAGTGTGTCGAAGTTTGGCTGGTCGCGAATGAGTTGAACGAGATTGCGGTTGGTGGGGGTGATCACTCGGAGGATGATCTTGACAATGGCTTTGTCGGTGAGCTCGGTGCTTCCAAGTCCCCTAGCTTGATTTACCAACACCATCAAGCGGTCAAACATCTTCGTGTAGGATTCTCCTTCTTCCAACGTGAATCGACTTAGTTCTCCAATGATGAGCTCGATCTTGGATTCACGGACACTTGACACGCCTTCATATGTTACCATTAGTCTTTCCCATATTGCCTTGGCGTTGTCAAGACCATCAACTCGGTTGAACTCCGAATCGCTCAAGGCATTAAACAAGGCAATGACGGCCAAGTCATTGAAGTGTTGAGCTTTATCTTCTTCAGATGTAAGATTGTTTGGATCGGCGGGCTTGAAACCTATTTCAACAATCTTCCAAATGCAAGGGTGAAGTGATCTCAAATGCATCTTCCTCTTATGTTTCCATGCCGCATAGCGAGTGCCATCGAAATATGGCGCTCGGCCGGAGGAAATGGACACATAAGATGAGGAGTTTGAGACTCCAAAAGAGGAATAATCATAAGGAATTGCAACCCCTTTACCAGAACCCATTGCCTTCTCTTGGTCATGGGTTTCGGTAATCTTTTCTATTTCCGACATCTCAGATTCTCCAAGCGGTTAAGCCAAAACTACGGAGATTTGGCTCTGATACCAATTGAAAGGACCGGAGATGTCGCCTAGAGGGGGGGTGAATAGGCGAATTAAAAATTACGCAGCGGAATTAAACTACCCGAGCAGGTCAACTCGGAGTCTATGGATAATTTGTCCGGATACTCCAGGTTGTTCGGACTATCCGGTATTTTATCCGGATACTCCGGGTTAAGTGGCTCGGGAGCGAAACTATATCTACTCTAACTAGCAACTAGTTACTCGAATAAAGGATGGCAAAAGCTACCTAAAACTTCAAGCAAGTGCGGATCTAGAGCAAAGTAGTAAGACAAGCTAGATCGAATCTCTAAGAGAACAAATCCATAAAAGATAAGAAAGAACCAAGAAAGGAAGTTGGAGACTTGATTTTTCACCGAAGTTCGGATTCTTGAAGGGAATCCTACGTCTCCGTTGAGGTGGCTCGGTCGCACTTGAGCCGGGGTCTCTTTCAACCCGCTTTCCTCCCGGTGTTGCACAAATGCACTCACCGGCTTCACTTCTTGTCTCTTCCCTTTCGGAGGCGAGACTCGCCTTCACAAACGACTGGGGCACACCACACGCTTCGGGTGCTCCCGGTGACTCCTAGCCGTCTAGGAGACCTTCAACCTCCAAGAGTAACAACACCACGAAGAATCGCTTGGAGGATGAACTAGTGCTCAAGAACTTGGAATGAATGCACCTAGCACTTTACTTCTTCCTCCCCTCACCAAGAATGGATCAACAACCAAATCAAGCGGTGGGAGGAAGTGAGTGAAGGGAATATGCCCGAGAGGCAATAATAAATTGTTTATTATCTTATTCCATGTTTATAATAGATGTTTATTTCTCATGCTAAAATTGTATTAACCGGAAATGTTGATACATGTGTGTTTAATAAACAAAAAGGTTCTTAGTAAAGCCTCTCTTTTAAACTAGCTCGTTGATTAACTGATGATCAAGGTTTCCTGATCATGAACATTGGATGTTGTTAATAACGGGGTCACATTATTAGAAGAATGATGTGATGAACACACACCCAAGTTGGTATAGCAAATTCGATCAAGTCATTAAAGTTTGTTGCTGTACTGAACATATACAAAATAGCTCTTTTCCTTAGACCATGAGATGATGTCAATCACTAACTCTGGAAGAGTACTTTGATGACATCAAACGTCACTCCGTAACACGGTGACTATAAAGATGGATTTGGGTACTATGAAAGTATTAGTTGAGGCTCATGCATCAAGAGTGGGATTTGTCCATCCAGATGACGGAGAGATATACTGGGCCTCTCGGTGATATCACATTGACATCGCTTGCAAGCACGTGACTAGGTCACAAGAATGTCATATTACGGAACGAGTAAAGAGTACTTGTCGGTAACGGGATCGAACTAGGTATAGTTGATACCAATGATCGGATCCCGGATCAGTAATATATCACGAGACAAAAGGAATTGGTTATGTTGTTTTTGGTTCACCACGATCACTAGTTCATCGTTGAGTAAGTGGGAGTCATTATGGATCTCGAGATCCATGATGATTATTGATCGGAGAGGTGTCTTGATCATGTCCATTTTATTCACGAACCGTAGGGTGACACACTTAAGGTTCATCGACGCTTTTGAGTTGATACGAACAGGAGAAAAGTTTGGACAGCAGGAATAGTTTCAGGATATCGGAATAGTTCAAGGGGGTATGTGTTAATTTTTGTTAATTAAAAGAATTAACAAATATTAAAATAACAGAAATAAAATTGTTTATTTATTTAATGGAGAGTCCATTCACATGGAGAGAATGGAGAGTCCATTCACATGGAGAGAGTGGAGAGTCCACTCACTCCTATAAAAGGGAGGGTGGAGCTCCTCTCTCATGTACTAATCTCCATAACCCTTTGGTTGGTCCTTTCTCCCTCCTCCTGCTGTTCCACCTTTCAAGCAGTAGCTTAAGCGAAGCGTGTAACACCCCAAAATTTTGCTTTTCCTAAATCTATGTGTGATTTGGCACTTTGGTGAATTTTTGGAATTCTCTGGAATTTATTTGGAATTTATTTGAATTTATTCCATTTTGAAATAATTAAAGAATTTAACTTTGCAAATAAAATTTTGTTGGAAATATTTTATTTGAGTCCAAAATGTTCCAAAGTATTTTCCAGAATTTTTCTGGAATTTTTCTGAGTCTTTTGCTATTTTTAATGAATTAAATGAATTACTGGTAATTATTTTAATTATTAAATCGCTGGAAAAATCAGCCGGGTCGGTTACTGTTCATCCGACCGAGTCGGAACCCGAGTCGGACTCGAGTCCGACCCGAGCCACGTGACTCGACCGAATCAAGTCCAAACCCTAACCCGGTGAACCGTTGGATCAAGATCCAACGGCCGAAATCGAGCCGCACCGATCCGACCGGATCCGATCGCGCCCGAGCCAATCGTGGCCGTTGATCGCGCCACGTGGACGGTCCTCCGTCGTCGTCTCCTCCCGAGTCCGAGCCGGATTCCTCCGCCGCGCCCGCCGCCGTGTGGATCTAGGTTTCCATTTTCTGCGCGGAAGCCGAGGCTATTTAATGCCCGGATCACACCCCGAGGACCACCTTGACCTTGCTGGCCCGTCGCCGCCAGATGCCCTCGACAGCGCCGCATGTCGCTCGCCGGAGTCGTAGCATTCCTCCGCCACGGTTTTGCTTTGTTCCGCCGCCGTCCGCCGTCCCCCGCCGCCGTTGACCCCAGATCCGGACTCACCGCGACGAGACGCACCCGAAGGAAGAACTCACCTCGCCGGAGGAGCCCGCAAACGCTGTTGCCCGTGTCGCCGTCCCCAGCTCCGGCCAGCCAGCTCCGCCGCACGCCATCGCCGTCGCTCGAAGCTTCTCAGTCGTCCGATCAAGATCCAACGTCCCAGATCACGCCACGTCATCTCACGGTGAGATCCCAATCCAAAACCCCAGATCCAATCTCGACCGTAGGATCTAGATCCAACGGTCCAGATCAAACGCGTTAACCCAAACGCGTGAAACCGAATCAACTGGGCCGTTGAAATTCAAATCAACGGCCGAGATTGCGCCACGTGTCAGGAAGCACCGCGCGATCGGCGCCCCGTGCGTGTAACGCCGACACGCCGCGGGCGCGTGTCGGCGGCGTGACTAAGCGGCACCATGACGCCACGCCGACGCGTCATGGCGGGCTCATGTCGGCCGTCCCAATGAGCGCCGACGGCAATGATGTCGCAGTGGGTCCCACTGCCGGCACCATGGGCTGAGCCCACCGACGGCGATGGCGTCATCCGAGGCGGACCCACATGTCAGTCTCACGAGGAGCCGTGGACCGAGTACACGGTAGACCCGAGCCGAGCGTGGACCGAGTCCATGAGCCGGCTGACGTCAGCAGACCAATCAGAGGCTGCCACATGTCCAGGCTGACGCAATAATTAATTTTCGAAAAAGAAAATGATTTATTAATTCGAAATAATGATTTCAGATTTTGATTCAAACTTCAAACGCTTATAACTTTTGCGTTTCAACTCCGATTTGAGTGATTCAAATTTCTAATTTTGTATAAAATTGAGATCTACCTAAATATGAATTTTATTTAATTTTTGAACTATAGTTTTTCTCTGTAAAATTATTTAATTGATTATTTAAACTTCAAAATGCTATAACTTTTGCATTTTAACTCCAAATTTGACGATTTCAGTTTCTAAAAATTCATAAAATTATGTTCTCTCTGTTTATGGATTTTATTTGGATGTTTGGACACTTTTTGCCTATTGTTTATTCGTGTATTGCTATTTGCACGCTTTACGAGTAGACGTTGAAGTGCCGGAAGGATTCGAAGGAGAAGTGTTGACTCAGGATCCAACTCAAGACCAAGAACAAGTACTTTTTGAAGGCAAGTTGTGCTTTGACCATGTTGATCCTATTTTGAAACCTATTTTGATTTAACCTATTGCATGCTAGTTCAATTAGAAAATACTTTATTTAAATATGGGAGAATAGATAAATACCAATTTGCTGTATGACACCTTGATTATTTAAATATGTGCCATGACCCTTGTCACCCTAGTTGTGGATTACTAGTTGGACATTATTAAATTGCCAACATGGGAAATTAGATCGTTGTAGTATGTTGCTTAGAACTGCTACGTGCTCATGACATGATTTTGGACAATCAAATGTTAATATTGACTTAATGATATATTGAACCTGTTTTGGAAAGGTATCATGTGATGTTGATGGCACGTGGTGCATGGTAATCAACTGGGGTTTGATAAATAGTTTTTCGACCGGGGCATGTGGCAAGAATGATCAGGTGGGCCAGTTGTGGCACTGGGGATGTTGATTTGGTTCTTCGGGTAGTTTTGCCCTGGTCACCCTAAGGACTTAACCTTGCAAGCCTTTGAACTGGGTCTAACGTGCAACCACATGTCTGTAATGGGACGGACCTAGTTGATTAAGTTGCTAATAACGTACCTGTGGGACCTCAGGAGGTCAACTACACCCTTTGTGTAAGTTGTACAGGGGAGCGTACCGGGGCTGAGGCCAGGTACCCATCTAACGGTTGATTGGCCTAAACTTCGCCTTAGCTAAGGGAAGGGTTAGTGTGCAATAACCGGGGAGGACCACTTGTATTGTTAGAAGTTTCCGAAAGACTTTGTTACGGGAACTCGCCTTTGTGGTGTTTGACTGTATCTTGTGGGTAAAGTGCATAACCTCTGCAGAGTGTATAATCTATTCGAATAGCCGTATCCGCGGTATTGGATATCGCTCGGGAATTACAGTCAAGGGTTAGATTGTGATATTTACCGATGTTATGATTGTGATATTTACCGATGTTATTAGTATCAAGTGGTATGATTGTGATATTTACCGATGTTAAGACTGTGTGCACTAGCGCGTTCCTGGACTAGTGCTGAATACACAAAGGGTCTGGATTTGCAAATTCGGGGTCCCAACAGAGGTGGTATCAGAGCCATACTGACCGTAGGCTCAACCCTAGCTAGAATGGTCGTAGAGAGGTTAAAACCTATTTTCTAAAGCTAAAAGTTTGTCAAGATAAGAAATGATATCTCGACTTACCCCCTTCTCTCTTTTCTTGTCTCTTGCTGAATTTTTCCTTACCTTGTCACGATTTAAAAATTTCGAGTTCTTACGTAAGCACTCTTGTGACAGATGGAGGGAGAGTTCAACTACGTCGATCTGGAGGTTGGTCACGCCGCAGAACTTTGGCGTATGCTACAGACTCTTCTGATTTTGAGAAGCCGCAATACCAAGTGGAAATAATAAGACAAGCAGGATTGATCAAGGCTTGTGATGTGAAGATTGTGGTACCTGCTAGGAAGAAGGGCCCAGGCAATCGCCCGATACACTGCACTGCCAGGAGGTCCACGATGAAGATGGGCATCCAAGAAGTATCACGACGAGCAATGCGGCACATTACCCGTATCTACGCCAGAGAGTTGGAGAGCACGGTGTTCCGTTATCATCCGCGCAGCAATAACCTTCTTGACCCGAAGGCGATTCAGGATGAGGATGCCATGGTTACACAGTTGGCACGACTTGTTGTCGCCCAGGAGGATGTACTCGATGATACAAGCAAGGAGCTACAGAAGGCCCGCAAGGAGATCACGACAGAGAAGAACAGATGGCGGGAAGCTCAAGAGTATGTGTCACACCTTCTGCGAAGGATTGACGAGTTGGAGATGGCTTTATACGGACCGTAACGAGCGATGCTCGAGCTACACGAGCCAGATCCGGAGGAGTCAGATCTCGATGAGGACACTGCTTCTTCGACTACCACAGATGACACAGTTGCTGGACATGGCAATCGTTTCGCGCCTATGCCGCAGCATCCGTACCCAGGCCGTGGAGGTTTTCTCGATGAGTGAACGTAGGTTCTATAGTAAGACTCCTTCGCCGAGTCGCGTCATAGAATAAAGAGTCACCCTTTAGGCGTTAGACTCCAGTGTTAGTTCGATTTGGATTTTCATTGTTTGTTGAGTGTGCAGTATGTGTTGCAAGGCCCTTAGGCATTGTAAGCAGCCATACCAAGTTATTGATATCATTAATAAAGTTGGACCTTAAAGTTACACCTTTCGCCCCGCATAAGTTCCATATTACTTGTCTATTCTTGTTTCCCTCTCATCTCTAAAAGCTAGAGCAAATCGGCAGATGGTGAACACCCGCGAAAACTTTGGAGGCAATGGAAGTGGTTCTCGCCCAACAGAAAACCCCAATGATGGAGCACCAGCACCGCCACTGGATATGCAGAATTTCGAAGCTTTCCTCGCTGCTCAGACTCAGTTGATGCATGCTATGATGCAACAGACGCAACACGTCACTGCTCAGGCCACTGCTAATCAAGTTAATCAGGGACAACGCCCGAATACAAGACTGTTAGAGTTCATGAGGACTCACCCACCCACTTTCTCTGGGAATGCCAATCCATTGGAGGCCGATGATTGGTTAAGGTCAATTGAGAGGAAGCTACACATTGCTCAATGCATAGGAAATGAGAAGGTACTCTACGCTTCTCATCAGTTGGAAGGAACAACCGAATGGTGGGAGAACCTGCGCCACGCAAGAGAACCCTCAAGATATCACTTGGGAGGAGTTCACGATATGCGTTTCGTGATATCATGTGCTGAAGGAATCATGGATCTTAAGAAGGAGGAGTTGAGCATCAAGCAAGGTAATCAGCCAATGGCCGACTACGAACAAGTTCACACACCGGTGGCACGCTACGCTTTGAGGATGTAACCTTGAGATAAAGCCAGGCAGTCTCGCTTCATGAAGGTACTTAACTCGGGACTACAAGTAGGGTGATCACCCACACCTTTCCAGATTTCCAAGAGTTGGTGAATAAGGCGCTTATTCTTGAGGACAAAGCGCAAGGAACCGGATGAGAACAGAAGCGCAGAATGCAACAGCGAGGATCACGCCAGGAATGCAACGGCGTCGAGAGTTGCACCAAATCAGTTTTGATTCCAGCCACGAATGCTACAAGGACACCGTCACCAAAGACCAAGAACCGTCAATCAAAACTACTGCACCCAGCCCCGCTAGAAACGCCGCTCGGCAACAAGAAGGAACAGTGAGACGCTGCTACAAGCGCAACGAGCCAGGACACTTTGCCAACGATTGTCCAAAGAAGACAGCAGGAGTGACCCGATTCGCTTCAATCCAGAACCACCCAGGCTAGGGCGCCCGGCGGGAACCACACCCTGCATCGTGGGTGAGAGGCCGAGTCAACCATGTCACCGCAGATGCACTGCAGAATGCTACGGACGTCGTACTGGGTAAGTTACTTGTTAAATCAGTACCTGCAACAGTTTTGTTTGACTCTGGAGCTTCGCATTCGTTTTTTTCGCAAGGCTTTGCTGCTAGAAACGATTTGTGGATTGCGAGACTTAAGTGCATGCTTTTAGTTCAAACCCCTGGTTCCGAACTCCGAACGAAAGTAGGATGTTCCGGGGTGAGAATACTAATAGATGGAATAGAGTTCCTAGCGAACCTTATTATTTTGGAGACCCAGACCTTAGATGTTATTTTGGGAATGGATTGGTTATCCAAGCACAAGGCCATATTGGATTGTGGACGAAGGACTATCTCAGTTGAGAGCCCGTGTGGAAAGAAAGTGGAATTTCAAGCCACTGCAGTTAGAGATGGACAGATGATGGTTAACAGTACCAAGACAATCAGCATAGAGGATGTCTCAGTAGTGAATGAGTACCCAGATGTTTTTCCCGAAGATCTACCTGGTATGCCGCCAGACAGGGACATAGAGTTTGTAATAGAGCTTGTACTGCACAAAGACCGATAGCAAAGAGACCTTATCGGATGTCCACCGAGGAGTTGGTAGAGATGAAGAAACAGCTATAAGAGTTAATGGAGAAAGGATTTATCAGACCGAGTTCGTCGCCGTGGGGAGCACCAGTTTTGTTTGTCAAGAAGAAGGACGGGAGTTTCAAGATGTGCATTGACTACCGTGCACTCAATGAAGTCACCGTGAAGAATAAGTACCCGCTACCCAGGATTGATGATTTGTTTGATCAGCTGAGAGGAGCCGGAGTTTTCTCCAAGATTGATCTAAGATCAGGATACCATCAGTTGAAGATCCGATCAGAGGATATTCCGAAGACTGCATTCTCTTCAAGATATGGACATTACGAGTTTACGGTTATGTCCTTTGGACTGACGAATGCGCCAGCATATTTCATGAATATGATGAATAAGGTGTTCATGGAATATTTGGACAAGTTGGTTGTCGTGTTCATAGATGATATCCTAATCTACTCCAAGACAGAGGATGAGCATGCCGAACACTTGAGGCGAGTTTTGGAAAAGCTGAGGGAACAGCAACTCTTCGCCAAGTTCAGCAAGTGTGATTTTTGGAAGGACAAGGTAGAATTCCTCGGACATGTAATGACCGCAGAAGGAGTCGCCGTAGATCCAAGCAAGGTAGAAGCTGTGTTACATTGGGAGCAGCCAAAGACCGTGACCCAGATTTGAAGTTTCCTTGGAATGGCAGGATACTATCGCCGTTTCATTGAAGGCTTTTCGACAATTGCGAAACCTCTCACGCAATTGCTGAAAAAGGAGAAGAAGTTTGCATGGACGTCAGAATGTGAGAAAGGTTTTCAGGAGCTGAAGAAGCGATTGACATCAGCGCCGGTGTTAGTCCTACCGGACGTCAATCAAAGCTTTGATATTTATTGTGATGCATCACGTCAAGGACTTTGATGTGTGCTGATGCAGAATGGAAAGGTCGTCGCTTATGCATCAAGGCAGTTGAGGCCGCATGAGGAAAATTATCCGACGCATGACCTAGAGTTAGCTGCCGTAGTGCATGCCTTGAAGATATGGCGTCACTATCTGATCGGGAACAGATGTGAAGTGTACACGGATCATAAGAGCCTTAAATACATATTCACCCAGTCCGATCTGAATATGAGGCAGAGGAGATGGTTAGAGTTGATCAAGGACTATAATGTTGGAATCCATTACCATCCCGGGAAGGCCAACGTAGTTGCCGATGCCTTGAGTCGGAAATGCTATACCGTGAATATGTTGATAGCCACGAATCAGGATGAGCTATGCCAGGAATTTCAGAGAATGAAGATTGAAGTGGTACCTAGCGGATTCTTGGCCGCATTAGAAGTAAAGCCTACCCTAGAAGATCAGATCTGAGAAGGACAGAAGGATGATGACAAGATTCGCAGGATTAAGTCCATCAAGGAGGAGGGCAAGGCAGAGGACTTCAAGTTGGATGAGCAAGGCACGTTATGGATGAAGGATCACATTTGTGTGCCCAACAAGAAGGAATTAAAGCAACTAATTTTGGAGGAAGCCCATGACTCCAAGTATTCAATTCATCCTGGAAGCGCCAAAATGTATCAGGATTTGAAGGAAAGATTCTGGTGGCCGAGCATGAAGCGTGAAGTTGCCGAGCATGTTGCATTGTGCGACGTATGCCAGAGAGTCAAGGCAATGCATCAGAGACCAGCAGGATTGCTACAGCCGCTGAAAATACCTGAGTGGAAGTGGGAGGAAATCGGAATGGATTTCATTACCGGTTTGCCTAAGACTCAAGGAGGTTACGACTCCATATGGGTTATAGTGGATCGCTTGACCAAAGTAGCCCATTTCATCCCCGTGAAGACCACTTACTCGGGAGATAAGTTAGCAGAGTTGTACATGATCAGGATCGTCTGTTTGCACGGAGTACCAAAGAGGATTGTATCGGACAGAGGTACCCAATTTACCTCAAGGTTCTGGAATAAGTTGCATGAATCCATGGGAACCCGTTTAAACTTCAGTACAGCCTATCATCCACAGACGGATGGACAGACCGAAAGAGTCAACCAGATTCTGGAGGATATGTTAAGAGCATGTGCATTGGCTTATGCTACCTCTTGGGATAAAAGTTTGCCGTATGCCGAGTTCAGTTACAACAATAGTTACCAGGCTAGTTTACAGATGTCACCTTTTGAGGCACTGTATGGTCGACCCTGTCGGACGCCATTGAATTGGAATGAGGCCGTGAACGCCCGTGTCTTGAGCCGATATTCTTCAAGAAGTGAAGAACAGATTGCCATGATCGAGGAAAGGTTGAAGGTAGCCCAATCACGACGAGAAGAGTTATCTTGACAATCGTCGCCGGGACTTGAGTTTTGAACCGTAAGACTTTGTATACCTCGAGTTACGCCTCTCGGGAGTTAAGAGGTTCCATGCTAAAGGGAAACTTCGCACCCGTTATGTTGGACCATTTAAGATTTTGAGCCGCATGAGGCGAAGTTGCTTATCACCGGAGTTGCCACGATCGTTAAGCGAGGACTACATGACGTATTCCATGTGTCCCAGTTGAAGAAGTGTTTCCGAGTACCTAAGGAACATACACCGCTAGAGTCAATTGAGTTGCAAGAAGATTTGACTTACAAGGAGCATCCCGTGAAGATTTTGGACACTATGGATCGAGAGACCAGAAATAAGTCAACCCGTTTCTGTAGAGTTCAGTGGAGCAATCATGAAGAAAGCGAAGCGACTTGGGAGCGCGAAGAGGATTTGAGGAAAGAGTTTCCGAACCTATTCCTTAGTTAGCCCTGAATCTCGGGGACGAGATTCTATTAAGGGGGGAGGTTTGTAACACCCCAAAATTTTGCTTTTCCTAAATCTATGTGTGATTTGGCACTTTGGTGAATTTTTGGAATTCTCTGGAATTTATTTGGAATTTATTTGAATTTATTCCATTTTGAAATAATTAAAGAATTTAACTTTGCAAATAAAATTTTGTTGGAAATATTTTATTTGAGTCCAAAATGTTCCAAAGTATTTTCCAGAATTTTTCTGGAATTTTTCTGAGTTTTTGCTATTTTTAATGAATTAAATGAATTACTGAGAATTATTTTAATTATTAAATCGCTGGAAAAATCAGCCGGGTCGGTTACTGTTCATCCGACCGAGTCGGAACCCGAGTCGGACTCGAGTCCGACCCGAGCCACGTGACTCGACCGAATCAAGTCCAAACCCTAACCCGGTGAACCGTTGATCAAGATCCAACGGCCGAAATCGAGCCGCACCGATCCGACCGGATCCGATCGCGCCCAAGCCAATCGTGGCCGTTGATCACGCCACGTGGATGGTCCTCCATCGTCGTCTTCGCCCGAGTCCGAGCCGGATTCCTCCGCCGCACCCGCCGCCGTGTGGATCTAGGTTTCCGTTTTCCGCGCGGAAGCCGAGGCTATTTAATGCCCGGATCACACCCCGAGGACCACCTTGACCTTGCGCAGCCGTTGCCCTAGCCGTCGCCGCCGCAGTGCCCCTGATGCGCCCGCAATCGCTCGCTGAAGTCGTAGCATTCCTCCGCCGTGGTTTTGCTTTGTTCCGCCGCCGTCCGCCGTCCCCCGCCGCCGTTGACCCCAGATCCGGACTCACCGCGACGAAACGCACCCGAAGGAAGAACTCACCTCGCCGGAGGAGCCGCAAACGCCGTTGCCCGTGTCGCCGCCCCGGCTCGGCCACCAGCTCCGGCCGACGCCATCGCCGTCGCTCGAAGCTTCTCGGGCCGTCCGATCAAGATCCAACGTCCCGAGATCACGCCACGTCATCTCACGGTGAGATCCCAATCCAAAACCAGATCCAATCTCGGCCGTAGGATCTAGATCCAACGGTCCAGATCAAACGTTAACCCAAACGCGTGAAACCAGATCCAATCTGGGCGTTGAAATTCAAATCAACGGCCGAGATTACGCCACGTGTCGGGAAGCGACCGCCGCGATGCCCGTCGTGTGACGCCGACACGCCGCCCGCGTGTCGGCGGCGTGATTAAACGGCACCATGACGCCACGCCGACGTCATGGCGGGCCAAGATGTCGGGCCGTCCCAGCCGTAGCGCCGACGCCAAGAATGACGTCGCGATGGAGTCCTACATGTCGGCACCATGGGCCGAGCCCGCCGACGCCGATGACGTCATCCGAGGCGGACCCACATGTCAGTCTCACGAGGAGCCGTGGACCGAGTCCACGGTAGACGCGAGCCGAGCGTGGACCGAGTCCATGAGCCGGCTGACGTCAGCAGACCAATCAGAGGCTGCCACGTGTCCAGGCTGACGCAATAATTAATTTTCGAAAAACAAAATGATTTATTAATTCGAAATAATGATTTCAAATTTTGATTCAAACTTCAAACGCTTATAACTTTTGCGTTTCAACTCCGATTTGAGTGATTCAAATTTCTAAATTTGTATAAAATTGAGATCTACCTAAATATGAATATTATTTAATTTTTGAACTATAGTTTTTCTCTGTAAAATTATTTAATTGATTATTTAAACTTCAAAATGCTATAACTTTTGCATTTTAACTCCAAATTTGACGATTTCAGTTTCTAAAAATTCATAAAATTATGTTCTTTCTGTTTATGGATTTTATTTGGATGTTTGGACACTTTTTGCCTATTGTTTATTCGTGTATTGCTATTTGCACGCTTTACGAGTAGACGTTGAAGTGCCGGAAGGATTCGAAGGAGAAGTGTTGACTCAGGATCCAACTCAAGACCAAGAACAAGTACTTTTTGAATGCAAGTTGTGCTTTGACCATGTTGATCCTATTTTGAAACCTATTTTGATTTAACCTATTGCATGCTAGTTCAATTAGAAAATACTTTATTTAAATATGGGAGATTAGATAAATACCAATTTGCTGTATGACACCTTGATTATTTAAATATGTGCCATGACCCTTGTCACCCTAGTTGTGGATTACTAGTTGGACATTATTAAATTGCCAACATGGGAAATTAGATCGTTGTAGTATGTTGCTTAGACCTGCTACGTGCTCATGACATGATTTTGGACAATCAAATGTTAATATTGACTTAATGATATATTGAACCTGTTTTGGAAAGGTATCATGTGATGTTGATGGCACGTGGTGCATGGTAATCAAGCGGGGTTTGATAAATAGTTTTTCGACCGGGCATGTGGCAAGAATGATCAGGTGGGCGGTTGTGGCCTTTGGGGATGTTGATTTGGTTCTTCGGGTAGTTTTGCCCTGGTCACCCTAAGGACTTAACCTTGCAAGCCTTTGAACTGGGTCTAACGTGCAACCACATGTCTATAATGGGACGGACCTAGTTGATTAAGTTGCTAATAACGTACCTGTGGGACCTCAGGAGGTCAACTACACCCTTTGTGTAAGTTGTACGGGGGAGCGTACCGGGGCTGAGGCCAGGTATCCATCTAACGGTTGATTGGCCTAAACTTCGCCTTAGCTAAGGGAAGGGTTAGTGTGCAATAACCGGGGAGGACCACTTGTATTGTTAGAAGTTTCTGAAAGACTTTGTGGTGTTTGACTGTATCTTGTGGGTAAAGTGCATTACCTCTGCAGAGTGTATAATCTATTCGAATAGCCGTGTCCGCGGTATTGGACATCGCTCGGGAATTACAGTCAAGGGTTAGATTTTCTCAAAAATAACTTGGATCTGAAAGGTTGGGTTGGATTAGTAATGATGTTGATGAAAATGTGGATTAGGATGGGAAAGATGTTTATTAAACTCCTTGGAAAGTTAGTTATACTTTACTTGTTTCTACTGCTTTCGAATCTACTTATGCTACTTGTCAAATGCTGTTTGCTGCAAATATACCATGAGTTATTCCTTTGTACCAAGCCATGCATATAGTATATTAGCTTGCATTCTGTGCATGACTTGCTGAGTACCAAGTACTCACCCTTGCCACAATACAACACCAGTTGAAGAGGAGACTACACCAGCTTTGGAGGAGGAGCTCCACGAGGAACCATCTACTTAGGAAGCGAGCCCGATCGGTTGCTCGTGGTATCTTGGATGGCGCCAATGGTTATTTGATTTTCATTGCTACTATTTCTCTCTTAATAAGTTTCGCCTGCCAAATCATACATTTGTAACTTGACCATAAGGTCGAGTAACCAGTTTGACCATTTAAATAAAGTACTTTATTAGTATCAAGTGGTATGATTGTGATATTTACCGATGTTAAGACTGTGTGCACTAGCGCGTTCCTGGACTAGTGCTGAATACACAGAGGGTCCGGATTTGCAAATTCGGGGTCAAACACCACAAAGGCGAGTTCCCATAACAAAGTCTTTCGGAAACTTCTAACAATACAAGTAGTCCTCCCCGGTTGTTGTACACTAACCCTTCCCTTAGCTAAGGCGAAGTTTAGGCCAACCAACTGTTAGATGGGTACCTGGCCGCAGCCCCGGTACGCTCCCCCGTACAACTTACACAAAGGGTGTAGTTGACCTCCTGAGGTCCCACAGGTACGTTATTAGCAACTTAATCAACTAGGTCCGTCCCATTACAGACATGTGGTTGCAAGATTGACTCAGTTCAAAGGCTTGCAAGGTTAAGTCCTTAAAGTGACCAGGGCAAGACTACCCGAAGAACCAAACCAACATTCCCCAATGCCACAACTGGCCCACCTGATCATTCTTGCCACATGCCCCGGTCAAAAGCTATTTATCAAACCCCAGTTGATTACCATGCATCATGTGCCATCAACATCACATGATACCTTTCCAAAACAGGTTCAATATATCATTAAGTCAATATTCGCATTTGATTGTCCAAAAATCATGTCAAGAGCACGTAGCAGGTCTAAGCCATATACTACAACGGTCTAAATTCCCATGTTGGCAATTTAATAATGTCCAACTAGTAATCCACAACTAGGGTGACAAGGGGTCATGGCACATATTTAATTAATCAAGGTGTCATACAGCGAATTGGCATTTATCTAATTTCCCATATTTAAATAAAGTATTTTCTAATTGAATTAGCATGCAATAGATTAAATCAAAATAGATTTCAAAATAGGATCAATATGGTCAAAGCATAACTTGCCTTCAAAAAGCACTTGTTCTTGGTCTTGAGTTGGATCCTGAGTCAATACTTCTCCTTCGAATCCTTCCGGCACTTCAACGTCTACTTGTAAAGCGTGCAAATAGCAATACACGAATAAACCATAGGCAAAAAGTGTCCAAACATCCAAATAAAATCCATAAATAGAGAGAACATAATTTTATGAATTTTTAGGAACTGGAATCGTCAAATTCGGAGTTTAAATGCAAAAGTTATAGTATTTTAAAGTTTAAATAATCAATTAAATAATATTACAGAGGAGAACTTTAGTCCAAAAATTAAATAAAATTCATAATTAGGTACATCTCAATTTTATACAAATTTAGAAATTTGAATCACTCAAATCGGAGTTGAAACGCAAAAGTTATAAGCGTTTGAAGTTTGAATCAAAATCTGAAATCATTATTTCGAATTAATAAATCATTTTCTTTTTCGGAAATTCTTTTATTGCGTCAGCAAGACACGTGTCGGCTCCTGATTGGGTGGCTGACGTCAGCCGGTCCACGGGCTCAGCCCACGGCGTCTGACAGTTGGGACCCACCGATGACGTCATGGGTGACGTCATGGTGCGGTCGCTGACACGCGGGCCCGGCGTGTCAGTGACCCACCCGCACGCCCGCGTGGCACGGCGGTTCGGCTCCCTGGACACGTGGCACGATCATGGCCGTTGGTTTGAAATCCGACGGCTAGGATTGGATTTGGGCCTCATGTGCTTGGGGCGCACGTGGTTAATCTGGGCCGTTGGATCTTGATCTAACGGTCCAGATCCAATCTAGCCTGGTGCAGTTCTTGCTACGTGGCACAACCTAAGCCATTGGATCTAGATCCAACGGTTGGGATTAGATCTAGGATTTTCAACGGGGAAACTCACCGAGGGTGACGTGGCGCGATCTGGGCCCTTGGATCTTGATCGGACGGTTGGTGGAGCTCGGGGTCGGCGATGGCTTCACGGCGGAGTTGCGGCTGCCGGCGCTGAGGACGGCGACCACACGAACGGCGTTTGGGGCGTGCTCCGGCGAGGTGAAAGGTCCTCACCGACGCGGCTTGACCTGGCTGTTCCGGAACTGGGCTCAACGGCGGCGGAGAACGGCGGACGGCGGCGGAATCGGCGTTTAACCGCGGCGGAACGGGATTCCAACTCCGGCGAGCTCGTACGGGCAAACGGCGACGGCTCAGGCGAGATGGCTTGGGGGCACGGGTGCGCACGGAAGAGAGGAACCCGGCGGTGGCGGCGGCGCATTAAATAGTGCCCTCGGCTTCCGTGAATCTCGCGGAAACCAAGGCCCTCACACGGGCGGCGGCGGACTCCGACGGCGACACGGACAAGGGTGACGTGGCACGCGCACAGCCGTTGGATCGAGATCCAACGGTGTGTGGGTTTGGGTTGGTCGGACTTCGGCGGTGGCTGGCTCGGTCGGGCTCGGGTCCGGCGACGTGGCTCAATCGTGGCCGTTGGATCTTGATCCAACGGTCACACGCGTAGGGTTCGGCCGAGTGGGTTCGGCTCAACCACGGGCTCGGGTCGGACTCGAACTCGAGTCTGACTCGGGCTCGGTCGGAGGAACAGTAACCGACCCGATTCGATTTTCCAGCGATTTAATATTTAAAATAATTCCCAATAATTCATTTAATTCAAGAAAAATAGCAAAATACTCAGAAAAATTCCAGAAAATTTCTGGAAAATATTTTAGGGCATTTGGGACTCAAATAAAATATTTCCAACAAAATTTTATTTGCAAAGTTAAATTCTTTAATTATTTCAAAATGGAATCACATCAAATAAATTCCAAATAAATCCAAATAAATTCCAGAAAATTCCAAAAATTCACAAATGTGCAAAATAATATTTAGTTTCATGAAAAGCAAAAATTGGGGCGTTACAAACCTCCCCCCCTTAACAGAATCTCGTCCCCGAGATTCAGGGCTCTCTACGGAATAGGTTTGGAAACTCTTTCTTCAAATCCTCTTCGCGCTCCCAAGTTGCTTCACTCTCCGCGTGGTTGCTCCATTGAACTCTGCAGAAACGGGTTGACTTGTTCTTCGTTTCTCGATCCATGGTGTCAAGAATCTTCACGGGATGCTCCTTGTACGTCAAATCTTCTTGCAACTCAGTTGACTCTAGCGGTGTCTGTTCCTCAGGTACTCGGAGACACTTCTTCAACTGGGACACGTGGAACACGTCATGCACTCCTGCTAACGACTGCGGTAACTCCAGCTGGTAAGCAACTTCGCCTCTGCGGCTCAAAATCTTAAATGGTCCAACATAACGGGGTGCAAGTTTTCCTTTGGCATGGAACCTCTTAACTCCTCTGAGCGGCGTAACTCTGAGGTATACAAAGTCTTCTGGTTCAAAACTCAAATCCCGGCGACGATTGTCAGCATAACTCTTCTGTCGTGATTGGGCTATCTTCAACCTTTCCCTAATCATGGCAATCTGCTCTTCAACTTCTTGAAGAATATCAGGCCCGAAGATACGGCGTTCACCTGTCTCATTCCAGTTCAATGGCATCCGACAGGGTCGTCCATATAGTGCTTCAAATGGTGACATCTGTAAACTAGCCTAGTAACTATTATTGTAACTGAACTCGGCATACGGCAAGCTCTTATCCCAAGAGGTAGCATAAGCCAATGCACACGCTCTTAGCATATCCTCCAGAATCTGATTGACTCTTTCGGTCTGTCCATCCGTCTGTGGATGATAGGCTGTACTGAAGTTCAAACGGGTTCCCATAGCTTCATGCAGTTTATTCCAGAATCTTGAGGTAAATTGGGTACCTATGTCCGATACAATCCTCTTTGGCACTCCGTGCAAACAGACAATCCTGGTCATATACAACTCTGCTAACTTATCTCCCGAGTAAGTGGTCTTCACGGGGATAAAGTGGGCCACTTTAGTCAAGCGATCCACTATAACCCATATGGAGTCATAACCTCCTTGAGTTTTCGGCAAACCGGTAATGAAATCCATTCCGATTTCCTCCCATTTCCACTCAGGTATTTTCAAAGGCTGCAACAATCCTGCTGGTCTCTGATGCATTGCCTTGACTCTCTGGCATACGTCGCACAGTGCAACATGCTCGGCAACTTCACGTTTCATGTTCGGCCACCAGAATCTTTCCTTCAAGTCTTGATACATCTTGGCACTTCCTGGGTGAATTGAATACTTGGAGTCATGGGCTTCCTCCAAAATCAGTTGATTTAATTCTTCTTGTTGGGCACGCAAATCCGATCCTTCATCCATAACGTGCCTTGCTCATTTAGCTGGAAGTCCTCTGCCTTGCCTTCCTTCATGATGGACTTAATCCTGCGGATCTTGTCATCATCCTTCTGTCCTTCTCGGATCTGATCCTCTAGGGTGGGCTTCACTTCCAATGCTGCCATGAATCCTTCTGGTACGACTTCAATCTGCATTCTCTGGAAATCCTCGCATAGCTCATCCTGACTTGTGGCTAGCAACATACTCACGGTATGGATTTTCCGACTCAAGGCATCGGCAACTACGTTGGCCTTCCCGGGATGGTAATGGATTCCAACATTGTAGTCCTTGATCAACTCTAACCATCTTCTCTGCCTCATGTTCAGGTCTGATTGGGTGAAGATGTAATTAAGGCTCTTATGATCCGTGTACACTTCACATCTGTTTCCAATCAAATAGTGACGCCATAATTTCAAAGCATGCACTACGGCAGCTAGCTCTAGGTCATGCGTCGGATAATTCTCCTCATGCGGCCTCAACTGCCTTGATGCATAAGCGACGACCTTTCCATTCTGCATCAGCACACATCCAAGTCCTTGGCGCGATGCGTCACAATAAATATCAAAGCTTTGATTAACATCCGGTAGGACTAACACCGGCGCTGATGTCAATCGCTTCTTCAGTTCTTGAAAACCTTTCTCGCACTCTGGCGTCCATGCAAACTTCTTCTCCTTTTTCAGCAATTGCGTAAGAGGTTTCGCAATTGTCGAAAAGCCTTCAATGAAACGGCGATAGTATCCTGCCATTCCAAGGAAACTCCGGATCTGGGTCACAGTCTTCGGCTGCTCCCAATGTAACACAGCTTCTACCTTGCTTGGATCTACGGCGACTCCTTCTGCGGTCATTACATGTCCGAGGAATTCCACCTTGTCCTTCCAAAAATCATACTTACTGAACTTGGCGAAGAGTTGTTGTTCCCTCAGCTTTTCCAAAACTCGCCTCAAGTGTTCGGCATGTTCATCCTCTGTCTTAGAGTAGATTAGGATATCATCTATGAACACAACAACAAACTTGTCCAAATATTCCATGAACACCTTATTCATCATATTCATAAAATATGCTGGCGCATTCGTCAGACCAAAGGACATAACTGTAAACTCGTAATGTCCATATCTTGACGAGAATGCGGTCTTCGGAATATCCTCTGATCGGATCTTCAACTGATGGTATCCCGATCTCAGATCAATCTTGGAGAAAACTCCGGCTCCTCTCAACTGATCAAACAGGTCATCGATCCTCGGTAGCGGGTACTTATTCTTCACAGTGACTTCATTGAGTGCACGGTAGTCAATGCACATCCTGAAACTCCCGTCCTTCTTCTTGACAAACAAAACTGGCGCTCCCCACGGCGACGAACTTGGTCTGATAAATCCTTTCTCCATCAACTCCTCAAGTTGCTTCTTCATTTCTACCAATTCTTCGGTGGACATCCGATAAGGTCTCTTTGCTATTGGCGCTTGTGCAGTACAAGCTCTATCACAAACTCTATGTCTCTCGTCGCGGCATACTGGTAGATCTTCAGGAAAAACATCTGGGTACTCATTCACTACTGAGACG
The DNA here is from genome assembly GCA_036346355.1 of Rhipidocladum racemiflorum. NCBI lineage: Eukaryota > Viridiplantae > Streptophyta > Magnoliopsida > Poales > Poaceae > Rhipidocladum > Rhipidocladum racemiflorum. Next base: position 75,800,563 of record CM070571.1, read on the forward strand.
TCTTCTATGCTGATTGCCTTGGTGCTGTTAACCATCAACTGTCCATCTCTAACGGCAGTAGCTTGAAATTCCACTTTCTTTCCATACGGGCTCTCAACTGAGATAGTCCTCCGTCCACAATCCAATACGGCCTTGTGCTTGGATAACCAATCCATTCCCAAAATAACATCTAAGGTCTGGGTCTCCAAAATAATAAGGTTCGCTAGGAACTCTATCCCATCTATTAGTATTCTCACCCCAGAACATCCTACTTTCGTTCGGAGTTCGAAACCAGGGGTTTTAACTAAAAGCATGCATTTAAGTCTTGCAATCTCCAAATCATTTTTAGCAGCAAAACCTTGTGAAACAAACGAATGCGAAGCTCCAGAATCAAACAAAGCTGCAGTAATCGAAAGTTGACTAGTAACTTACCCGATCACGATGTCCGTAGCATTCTGCAGTGCATCCGCGGTGACATGGTTGACTCGGCCTCTCAACACGCGATGCAGGGTGTGGCTCTGGTCTTTGGCGTCCTAGCTGGTGTGGATCTCAGGTTGAAGCGGATCGGGTCACTCCTGCTTGTCTTCTTTGGGCAGCTGTTGGCAAAGTGTCCTGGCTTGTTGCGATTGTAGCGGCGTCTCATCGTTCCTTCTTTGTTGCACGGAGCGGCGTTCGGGGCTGGGTCCGATAGTTACGATTGACGGGTCTTGGTGCCGTGACGGTGTCCTGGTTGCATACGTGGCTGAAATCTGAAAAATTGATTTGGTGCAACTCTCCAGGCGTTGTTGCGTTCCCTGGCGTGATCCTGTTTGTTGCATCCTGCGCTTCTGTTCTCATCCGGTTCCTTGCGCTTGTCCTCAAGAATAAGCGCCTTATTCACCAACTCTTGGAAATCTGGAAAGGTGTGGGTGATCAATCCCACTGTAGTCTGAGTTAAGTCCCTTCATGAAGCGAGACTGCCTGGCTTTATCTGTCGCTACATCTTCGCGTAGGCGTGCAAGCTGTGTGAACTTGTTCGGTGTATTCGACCACCGGTGATTACCTGCTTGATGCTCTGAACTCCTCCTTCTTGAGGTCCATGATTCCTTCGGCACATGATCTTGACGAAATGCGGTTGTGAACTCTTCCCAAGTGATGTCCCGAGGTTCTCTTTCGTGGCACGAAGTTCTCCCACCATTCAATTTGTTCCTTCCAACTGATGAGAAGCGTAGAGTACCTTCTCATTTCCTATGCATTGAGCAATGTGTAGCTTCCTCTCGATTGACCTTAACCAGTCATCGGCTTCCAACGGGTTAGCATTCCCGGAGAAAGTGCGTGGATGAGTCCTCATGAACTCTGACAGTCTGGTATTCTGGCGTTGTCCCTGATTAATTTGATTAGCAGTGGCCTAAGTAGTGACGTGTTGCATCTGTTGCATCATAGCATGCATCAACTGAGTCTGAGCAGCAAGAAATGCTCCAAAATTCTGCATGTCCAGTGGCGGTGCTAGTGCTCCATCATTGGGGTTTTCTGTTGGGCGAGAACCACTCCCATTGCCTCCAAGGTTTCCACGAGTGTTCACCATCTGTGGTTCGCTCTAGGTTTTAGAGATGAGAGGGAAACAAGAATAGACAAGTAATATGGAACTTATGCGGGGCGAAAGGTGTAACTTTAAGGTCCAACTTTATTATTTTAATCATTAGTAACTTGGTATGGTTGCTTACAATGCCTAGGGGCCCTGCAACACATACTGCACACTTAGCAAGCAATGAAAATCCAAATCGAACTAATACTGGAGTCTAACGCCTAAAGGGTGACTCTTTATTCTATGACACGACTCGGCGAAGGAGTCTCACTATAGAACCTACGCTCACTCATCGAGAAAACCTCCACGGCCTGGGTACGGATGCTGCGGCATAGGCGCGAAACGATTGCCATGTCCAGCAACTGTGTCATCTATGGTAGTCGAAGAAGCAGTGTCCTCCTCAAGCTCCGGCTCCTCCGGGTCTGGCTCGTGCATTTCGAGCATTGGCTCCGGCTCTGGTGCGTACAATGCCGTCTCTAACTCTCCAATCCTTTGCAGAAGGTGTGACACATACTCTTGAGCTTCCCGTCATCTGTTCTTCTCTATCGTGATCTCCTTGCGGGCCTTCTGTAGCTCCTTGCTTGTATCATCGAGTACATCCTCCTGGGCGACAACAAGTCGTGCCAACTGTGTAACCATGGCATTCTCATCCTGAATCGCCTTCGGGTCAAGAAGGTTATTGTCGGGACCCCGAATTTGCAAATCCGGACCCTCTGTGTATTCAGCACTAGTCCAGGAACGCGCTAGTGCACACAGTCTTAACATCGGTATATATCACAATCATACCAAACGATACTATCAAAGTACTTTATTTAAATAATCAAAGGGTTACTCGACCTTATGGCCAAGTTACAAATATATGCCTTGCAAGGCGAAACTTTAAAAAGAGAAATAACAAAGAATGAAAATCAAATAAACCCGTGGCGCCATCCAGTATACCACGAGCAATCGATCGGGCTCGCATCCCTAAGTAGACGGGTCTTCTTGGAAATCCTCCTCCTAAACATGGCGTAGTCTCCTCTTCAACTGGTATTGTGTTGAGGCAAGGGTGAGTACTTGGTACTCGCAAGTCATGCACTGAGAATGCAAGCTAATATACTATATGCATGGCTTGGTACAAAGGAATAGCTCAAGGTATATTTGCGATGTGACTTTTGACAAGTAATAAATGTAGATTCGAAAGCGAGAAATAAGTAAAGCATAAATAACTTTTCAAGAAGTTTAACAAACATTTTTCCCATCCTAAACCATATTTCCATCATCTTCATTGTTAAACTAACCCAACTTTTCAAATCCAAGTTATTTTCGTAAAGTCTAACCCTTATTGTAATTCAGAGCATTGTCGATCCGTGGACTCGGCTATTCAAATAGATTCTACACTCTGCAGAGGTTATGCACTTTACCCACAAGATACAGTCAAACACCACAAAGGCGAGTTCAGTAACAAAGCCTTTGGAAGCCTCAACCACCACATGTGGTCCTCTCAGGTTCGTGCTCTACACCATCCCTTCCCTTAGCCAAGGCGAAGTATGGGACCAACACACCGTTAGATGGGTATCTGGCCACAGCCACGATACGCTCCCCCGTACAATCACACAAAAGGTGTAACTGACACCCTGAGGCTCCACAAGTGAGTCCTTAGCGACTTAGTCAACTAGGGCCGTCCCATTCCGACCATGTGGTTGCAAGTATGACCCAGTTCAAAGGCTTGCAAGGTTAAGTCCTTAGAGTGACCAGGGCAAGACTACCCGAAAAACCAAATCATCATCCCCAGTGCCACACTGGCCCACCTGATTACTCTTGCCACATGCCCAATAAAATCGTTTATCAAACCCCGAGTTGATTACCATGCACCACGTGCCATCAACTTCACATGATACTTTTCCAAAACAGGTTCAATATATCATTAAGTCCATATTAGCATTTGATTATCCAAAATCATGTTATGAGCACGTGAGGTCTAAGCGACATACTACAACGATCTAAACCCATGTTGGCAATTTAATAATGTCCAACTAGTAAACCACAACTAGGGTGACAAAGGGTCATGGCACATACTTAAGTAATCAAGGTGTCATATAGCAAATTGGTATTTATCTAACCCCATGTTTAAACAAAGTATCTTTCTAATTGAACTAGCATGCAATAGTTTAAATCAAAATAGATTTGAAATGGGATCAATATGGTCAAAGCACAACTTGCCTTCAAAAAGTACTTGCTCTTGGTCTTGAGTTGGATCTGAGTCAACACTTCTCCCTCGAATCCTTCCTAGGCACTTCAACGTCTACTCGTAAAGCGTGCAAATAGCAAATACACAAATAAACACTAGGCAAAAACATCCCAAAACTCCAAATAAAATCCATAAACAGAGAGAACATAATTTTCTGGATTTTTAGAAACTGGAATAAATCAAATTTGGAGTTAAAGCATAAAAGTTATGATTATTTAAAGTTTAAATAATCAATTAAATAATTTTACAGAGAAAAACTTTAGTCCAAAAATTAAATAAAATTCATATTTAGGTAGATCTTAATTTTATACAAATTTAGAAATTTGAATCACTCAAATCGGAGTTGAAACGCATAAAAGTTATAAGCGTTTGAAGTTTGAATCTAAATTTGAAATCATTATTCGAATTAATAAATCATTTTCTTTTGGAAATTAATTATTGCGTCGGCATGGACACGTGGCAGCTCCTCGATTGGCTGTGGCGTCGGCCGATCCATGGGCTCGGTCCACGCTCGGCCGGGTCCACGGTGGACTCGGTCCACGGCTCACGTGGATCGACATGTGGGCTCACTCGGGTGGCGTCATCGGCGTCGGCGCTTGGCTGGGTTAGCCAGCGACATGCGGGGCCCTCGACACGCGGGCCTCGCGTGTCGGCGTCTACACGCACGCGTGGGCGGCGCCGACCGCGCGTCGGTCCAACTTCCCGACACGTGGCGCAATCACAAATCGTTGGTTTGAAAATCAGCGGCGCGGATTGAATCCAGGAGTTTAACACGTTGAAACTACTCGATGCTCGTGGGCGTTCGATCTAGATCGGACGGTCGGATCTAATCCTATAATCGCCTTTGCTACGACGCGTGGCGATTGTGGAACCGTTGGATCTTGATCCAGCGGCCCGCATCTAATCGGGTTTGGAACACGTGAACTCACCTCAACCGTCCGTCTGGATCCGACGGTGCCTGAGCTCGCGAGGGCTGATGGCCGTGGTGGCGCACGGCTGCCGGAGTTGAAGACGACGACGAGCCCAACGGGCGTTCCGGGTTGCTCGGCGAGATGAAGGGTCCTTCGGTGCGTCTCGTCGCGGTGAGTCGGACCGAGGTCAACGGCGGGCAGGGACGGCGACGGCGGGCGAACGAAGCAAAGACCGTGGCGAGCGGCCAGCGCAGCTTCTGGCGAGCTCGCCGCGGCTAAACGGCGGCGACTTAGCCTCGGTGAAGTAGAGAAGGGAGGCGCGGAATCACGGCGGTCTCGGGTATGCCGGGCATTAAATAGCCTCGTCCTGCGTAAAAACGGAAACCTAACTTGCTACGGCGCGCGGGCGGCGGAGTCCAGTTCGGACTCGGTGAAGACGACGAATCGTGGCCGTCCCACGTGGCACATCCAACGCCACGATCGCGCGGCGCGACCGGTCCGGCCCGGACACGGCTCGGTCGAGGTCGGCGGATCTCGGCCGTTGGATCTTGATCCAACGGTTGGGATTGATTAGGGTTAGGAGTGGGTTCGGCCGAGTCAATCCGGCTCGGTCGGACTCGAGTCCGACTTCGGTCGGTTGAACAAGATTTCTTGACCCGAGTTGGATTTTCCAGTAATTAATATTTAAAATAATTCCTAGTAATTCATTTAATTCATTAAAAATAGCAAATGACTCAGAAAAATTCCAGAAAAATTCTGGAAAATATTTTGGATCATTTTGGACTCAAATAAAATATTTCCAACAAAAATTTATTTGCAAAATTAAATTCTTTAATTATTTCAAAATGGAATAAATTCAAATAAATTCCAAATAATTCCAAATAAATTCCAGAAAATTCCAAAAATTCACCAAAGTGCCACATCACACATGAATTTAAGGAAAGCAAAATTTTGGGGTGTTACAAACCTCCCCCCCTTAATAGAATCTCGTCCCCGATAACTAGCCTGATAACTATTGTTGTAACTAAACTCGGCATACGGCAAACTCTTATCCCAAGAGGTAGCATAAGCCAATGCACAAGCTCTCAACATATCCTCCAGAATCTGGTTGACTCTTTCGGTCTGTCCATCCGTCTGTGGATGATAAGGCAGATCTTGAAGTTTAAACGGGTTCCCATGGCTTCATGCAACTTATTCCAGAACCTTGAGGTAAATTGGGTACCTCTGTCAGATACAATCCTCTTTGGCACTCCGTGCAAGCAGACAATCTGATCATGTACAATTACGCTAATTTATCTCCGAGTAGGTGGTCTTCACGAGGGATAAAATGGGCTACTTTGGTCAAGCGATCCACTATAACCCATATGGAGTCATAACCTCCTTGAGTCTTGACAAACCGGTAATGAAATCCATTAGATTTCCTCCCACTTCCACTCGAGGTATCTTCAAATTTGTAGCAATCCTCGCTGGTCTCGATGCATTGCCTTGACTCTCGGCATACGTCGCACAATGCAACATGCTCGGCAACTTCACGTTTCATACTCGGCCACCGTAATCTCTCCTTGAGATCTGATACATCTTGGCGCTTCCAGGATGGATTGAGTACTTGGAGTCATGGGCTTCTTCCAAAATCAGTTGCTTTAACTCCTTTTTGTTAGGCACACAAATGCGATCCTTCATCCACAACGTGCCTTGCTCATCCAACTTGAAGTCCTCTGCCTTGCCTTCCTCCTTGATGGACTTAATCCTGCGGATCTTGTCATCATCCTTCTGTCCTTCTCGGATCTGGTCCTCTAAAGTAGGCTTTACTTCCAATGCGGCCAAGAATCCGCTAGGTACAACCTCAATCCTCATTTTCTGAAAATCCTTACATAACTCATCCTGACTTATGGCTAGCAACGCACTCACGGTATGGCTTTTCCGACTCAGAGCATCGGCTACTACGTTGGCCTTCAGGGATGGTAATGGATTCCAACATTATAGTCCTTGATTAACTCCAACCATCTCCTCCGCCTCATATTCAGATCATTTGGGTGAATATGTACTTAAGGCTATTATGATCCGTATATACTTCACATCTGTTTCCAATCAGATAGTGACGCCATATCTTCAAGGCATGCACTACGGCGGCTAACTCTAGGTCATGTGTCGGATAATTTTCCTCATGCGGTCTCAACTGCCTTGATGCATAAGCGACGACCTTTCCATTTTGCATCAGCACACATCCAAGTCCTTGGCGCGATGCGTCACAATAAATATCGAAGCTTTGAGCAACATCCGGTAGAACTAACACGGTCTTGATGTCAATCGCTTCTTGACTCTGAAATCCTTTCTCACATTCTCAAGGCGTCCATGCAAACTTCTTCTCCTTCTTCAGCAATTGCGTAAGGGGTTTCGCAATCGTCGAAAAGCCTTCGATGAAACGGCGGTAGTATCCTGCCATTCCAAGGAAACTCCGAATCTGGGTCACCGTCTTTGGTTGTTCCCAATGTAACACCGCTTCTACTTTGCTTGGATCCACGGCGACTCCTTCTGCGGTCATTACATGTCCAAGAAACTCCACTTTGTCCTTCCAAAAGTCACACTTGCTGAACTTGGCGAAAAGTTCTTTGTTCCTCGGCTTTTCCAAAACTTCGCCTCAAGTGTTCGGCATGTTCATCCTCTGTCTTGGAGTAGACCAGGATATCGTCTATGAACACGACGACAAACTTGTCCAAATATTCCATGAACACCTTATTCATCATATTCATGAAATATCTTTGGCGCATTAAATCGACCCAAAGGACATAGCTGTAAACTCGTAATGTCCATATCTTGGCGAGAATGCGGTCTTGAATATCTTACGATCGGATCTTCAGCGATGGTACCCGATCTCGAGATCAATCTTGGAGAAAACTCCGGCTCCTCTTAAGCGATCAAACAAATCATCAATCACGGGTAGCGGATACTTATTCTTCACGGTGACTTCATTGAGTGCACGGTAGTCAATGCACATCCTGAAACTCCGTCCTTCTTCTTGACAAACAAAGCGGTGCTCCCCACGGTGACGAACTTGGTCGATAAATCCTTTCTCCATTAACTCCTCTAGCTGTTTCTTCATTTCTACCAACTCCTCGGTAGACATCCGATAAGGTCTCTTTGCTATCGGTCTTTGTGCAGTACAAGCTCTATCACAAACTCTATGTCCTGTGCAGCGGCATACGGGTAGATCCTCGGGAAAAAACGTCTGTGGTACTCATTCACTACAGGAACATCCTCTATGCTGATTGCCTTGGCATGCTGTTAACCATCAGCTGTCCATCTCTAACCGCGGTGGCTTGAAATTCCACTTTCTTCCCACACGGGCTCTCAATCGAGATAGTCCTTCGTCCACAATCCAATCTGACCTTGTGCTTGGATAACCAATCCATTCCCAATATAACATCTAAGGTGCGAGTCTCCAAAATTATAAGGTTTGCTAGGAACTCTATTCCATCTATTAGTATTATCAACCCGGAACATCCTACTTCCGTTCGGATTTCGTAACCAGGGGATTGAACTAAAAGCATGCACTTAATTCTTGAAATCCTTAAATCATTTCTAGTAGCAAAGCCTAGCGAAACAAACGAATCTGAAGCTCGAGTCAAACAAAGCGTTGCAGTCTTGAGTTAACCATTAACTTACCCGATCTGACGTCAGTAGCATTCTGCGGTGCATCTGCGGTGACATGGTTGACTCGGCCTCTCACCACGATGCAGGGTGTGGCTCTGGTCTTTGGCGTCCTAGCGGGGTGGTTCCTAGGTTGAAGCGAACCGGGTCGCTCCTGCTGTCTTCTTTGGACAAGCGTTGGCAAAGTGTCACTGGCTCGTTGCGATTATAACAGCGTCTCTTTGTTCCTTCTTTATTTGCCTGGAGTAAGCGTTTCTAGCGAGGAAGTGCAGTAGTTACGATTGGCGGGTCTTGGTGCTTGGGGATGGTGTCCTTGTCGCACTCTGCGGTTGGAATGAAGAATTGATTTGGTGCAACTCTCAAGCGCGTTGTTGCGTTCACTGACGTGATCCTTCTTTGTTGCATCCTGCGCTTCTGTTCTCATCAGTTCCTTGCGCTTGTCCTCAAGAATAAGCGCCTTATTCACCAATTCTTGGAAATGCGGAAAGGTGTGGGTGATCAACCCTACTTGCAATCTGAGTTAAGTCCCTTCATAAGCGAGGTATGCCTGGATTTATCTGTCGCTACATCCTCGGTGCGTAGCGTGCTAGGCTGGGTGAACTTGTTCGGTAGTCGACCCGCGGTGATTACCTTGCTTGATGCTCTGAACTCCTCCTTCTTAAGGTCCATGATTCCTTCAGGCACGTGATCTTGTCGAATGCGGTGTGAACTCTTCCCAAGTGATATCTTGAGGTTCTCTGCGTGTACGAAGTTCTCCCACCATTCGGTAATTTGTTCCTTCGGTGATGAGAAGCGTAAAGTACCTTCTCATTCCCTATGCATTGAGCTATGTGTAGCTTTCTCTCAACTGATCTTAACCAATCATCGGCCTCCAATGGATTGGCATTCCCGGAAGAAAGTGGGTGGGTGAGTCCTCATGAACTCGACAGCCTTGTATTACGGCGTGGTCACTGATTAACTTGATTAGCGGTGGCTTTGGCAGTGACGTGCTGCATTTGTTGCATCATAGCATGCATCAAGCGAGTGCAGGCAGCAAGAAACGCTCCAAAATTCTGCATATCTGAGTGGCGGTGCTGGTGCTCCATCATTGGGGTTTTACATTGGCGAGATCCACTCCCATTGCTTCCAAAGTTCCCACGGGTGTTCACCATCTGTTGATTTGCTCTAGGTTTAGAGATGAGAGGGAAACAAGAATAGACAAGTAATATGGAACTTATGCGGGCGAAAGGGGTAACTTTAAGGTCCAACTTTATTATTAATAACTTGGTATGGCTGCTTACAATGCCTAAGGGCCTTGCAACACATCTTGCACACTCGACAAACAAAGCAAATCCAAATCGAACTAACTCTGGAGTCCTAACGCCTAAAGGGTGACTCTTTATTCTATGACGCGACTCGGCGAAGGAGTCTCACTATAGAACCTATGCTCACTCATCGAGAAAACCTCCACGGCCTGGTGCGGGTCTTTGTGGCATAGGCGCGAAACGATCGCCATGTCCGGCAAGCTGTGTCCTCTGTGGTAGTCGAAGAAGCGATGTCCTCATCGAGATCGACTCCTCTGGATCGGCTCGTGTGGCTCAAATCTTGGCTCGGGTGCAGTCCGTACAAAGTCATCTCCAACTCGTCAATCCTTCGTAGAAGGTGTGCCACATACTCTTGAGCTTCCCGCCATCTGTTCTTTTCTGTCGTGATCTCCTTGCGGGCCTTCTGTAGCTCCTTGCTTGTATTATCTAGTACATCCTCTGGCGGCGACAAATCGTGCCAAGCCCCGTATGTAACCGTGGCATCCTCATCACGAATCTCCTCGGTCCGAGAAGGTTATCGCTGCTTAGCGGATGATAACGGAACACCGTACTCTCCAATTCTCTGGCGTGAATACGGGTAATGTGCGCGTGCGGCGTCGTGATACTTCTTGGATACCCATCTGCATTGTAGATCTCTGGCGGTCTGATGTATCGGGCGATTGCCTGGGCCCTTTTTCCTAGCGGGTACCTCAATCCTCACATCACAAGCCTTGATCAATCCCGCTTGTCTGATCACTTCCACTTGGTATTGGGGCTTCTCAAAATCTCCGAGAGTCTGTAGCATATGCCAAAGTTCCGCGGCGTGACCAACTCCCAGATCAACGTAGTTGAACTCTTCCTCCATCTGTCACAAGAGTGCTTTACATAAGAACTCGGAATTTTTAAATTGTGACAAGGTAAGGGAAAATTTCAGCAAGAGACAAGAAAAGAGAGAAGGGGATAAGTCGAGATGTCATTTCTTGTCTTCACAAATTTTTAGCTTTTAGAAAATAGGTTTTATCCTCACTACGACCATTCTAGCTTAGGGTTGAGCCTACAGTCAAGTATGGCTCTGATACCACCTCTGTCGGGACCCGAATTTGCAAATCAGGACCCTCTGTGTATTCAGCACTAGTCGAGAACGCAGCTAGTGCACACGATCTTAACATCGGTATATATCACAATCATACCAAACGATACTATCAAAGTACTTTATTTAAATAATCAAAGGGTTACTCGACCTTATGGCCAAGTTACAAATATATGCCTTGCAAGGCGAAACTTTAAAAGAGAAATAACGGCGGAAAATCAAATAAACTTAGTGGCGCCATCCAAGATACCACAGTAACTGGCCCGGGCTCGCATCCCCTAAGTAGACGGGTCTTCTTGAAATCCTCCTCAGCCGGCGTAGTCTCCTCTTCAACTGGTATTGTGTTGAGGCAAGGGTGAGTACTTGGTACTCGACAAGTCATGCCTGAGAATGCAAGCTAATATACTATATGCATGGCTTGGTACAAAGGAATAGCTCAAGGTATATTTGCGATGCTTGACTTTTGACAAGTAATAAATGTAGATTCGAGCGGTAGAAATAAGTAAAGCATAAATAACTTTTCAAGAAGTTTAACAAACATTTTTCCCATCCTAAACCATATTTCCATCATCTTCATTGTTAAACTAACCCAACTTTTCAAATCCAAGTTATTTTGAGAAAAGTCTAACCCTTATTGTAATTCAGAGCATTGTCGATCACAGTGGACTCGGCTATTCAAATAGATTCTACACTCTGCAGAGGTTATGCACTTTACCCACAAGATACAGTCAAACACCACAAAGGCGAGTTCAGTAACAAAGCCTTTGGAAGCCTCAAACAACACAGGTGGTCCTCTCAGGTTCGTGCTCTACACCATCCCTTCCCTTAGCCAAGGCGAAGTATGGGACCAACACACCGATTAGATGGGTATCGGCCACAGCCACGATCGCTCCCCGCACAATCACACAAAAGGTGTAGCGACACCCTGAGGCTCCACAAGTGAGTCCTTAGCGACTTAGTCAACTAGGGCCGTCCCATTCGACCATGTGGTTGCAAGTATGACCAGTTCAAAGGCTTGCAAGGTTAAGTCCTTAGAGTGACCAGGGCAAGACTACGAAAAACCAAATCATCATCCCGATTGCCACAGCCCACCTGATTACTCTTGCCACATGCCCCGATCAGCGTTTATCAAACCCAGTTGATTACCATGCACCACGTGCCATCAACTTCACATGATACTTTTCCAAAACAGGTTCAATATATCATTAAGTCCATATTAGCATTTGATTATCCAAAATCATGTTATGAGCACGTAGTGAGTCTAAGCGACATACTACAACGATCTAAACCCATGTTGGCAATTTAATAATGTCCAACTAGTAAACCACAACTAGGGTGACAAAGGGTCATGGCACATACTTAAGTAATCAAGGTGTCATATAGCAAATTGGTATTTATCTAACCCCCATGTTTAAACAAAGTATCTTTCTAATTGAACTAGCATGCAATAGTTTAAATCAAAATAGATTTGAAATGGGATCAATATGGTCAAAGCACAACTTGCCTTCAAAAAGTACTTGCTCTTGGTCTTGAGTTGGATCTGAGTCAACACTTCTCCCTCGAATCCTTAGGCACTTCAACGTCTACTCGTAAAGCGTGCAAATAGCAAATACACAAATAAACACTAGGCAAAAACATCCCAAAACTCCAAATAAAATCCATAAACAGAGAGAACATAATTTTCTGGATTTTTAGAAACTGGAATAAATCAAATTTGGAGTTAAAGCATAAAAGTTATGATTATTTAAAGTTTAAATAATCAATTAAATAATTTTACAGAGAAAAACTTTAGTCCAAAAATTAAATAAAATTCATATTTAGGTAGATCTTAATTTTATACAAATTTAGAAATTTGAATCACTCAAATCGGAGTTGAAACGCATAAAAGTTATAAGCGTTTGAAGTTTGAATCTAAATTTGAAATCATTATTCGAATTAATAAATCATTTTCTTTTGGAAATTAATTATTGCGTCGGCATGGACACGTGGCAGCTCTGATTGGCCTTGCGGCGTCGGCCGATCCATGGGCTCGGTCCACGCTCGGCTCGGGTCCACGGTGGACTCGGTCCACGGCTCACGTGGTGACATGTGGGCCCACTCGGGTGGCGTCATCGGCCGGCGTCGGCGCTTGGCTGGTTAGCCAGCGACATGCGGGCCCTCGACACGCGGGCCCAGCGTGTCGGCGTCCTGCCTGCCAGGCGTGGGCGGCGCTGACAGCGTCGGTCCAACTTCCCGACCGCGTGGCGCAATCTCGTCCGTTGGTTTGAAAATCAGCGGCGCGGATTGGATCCAGGGTTTAACACGTTGAAACTACTCGATGCTCGTGGGCCGTTCGATCTAGATCGGACGGTCGGATCTAATCCTATAATCGCCTTTGCTACGGCGCGTGGCGATTGTGAACCGTTGGATCTTGATCCAGCGGCCCGAATCTAATCGGGTTTGGAACACGTGAACTCACCTCAACCGTCCGTCTGGATCCGGCGGTGCACGAGCTCGCGGTGATGGCCGTGGTGGCGCCGCAGTGCCGGAGTTGAAAACGACAGCGAGCCCAACGGCGTTCGGGGTTGCTCGGCGAGATGAAGGGTCGCCGGGTGCGTCTCGTCGCGGTGAGTCGGATCTGAGGTCAACGGCGAGGGCGGCGGCGGCGAGCGAAGCAAAGACCGTGGCGGAAGCGGCCAGCGCAACTCTGGCGAGCTCGCCGCGGCTAAGCAGCGGCGACTTAGCCTCGGTGAAGTAGAAGGAGAGCGCGGAATCACGGCGGTCCTCGGGTATGCCGGGCATTAAATAACCTCGGCGTCCGTGCGGCGGAAACCTAACTTGCTGGCGGCGGCGCGGCGGCGAGTCGGCTTCGGACTCGGTGAAAACGGCGAAATCGTGGCCGTCCACGTGGCACATCCAACGCCCGCGATCGCGGCGCGGCCGGTCGGTCGGACACGGCTTCGGCTCAGTCAGGCGGATCTCGGCCGTTGGATCTTGATCCAGCGGTTGGGATTGATTAGGGTTAGGAGTGGGTTCGGTCGAGTCAAGCGGCTCGGGTCGGACTCGAGTCCGACTCGATCGATTGAAACGATACTTGACCGAGTTGGATTTTCCGGTAATTAATATTTAAAATAATTCCTAGTAATTCATTTAATTCATTAAAAATAGCAAATGACTCAGAAAAATTCCAGAAAAATTCTGGAAAATATTTTGGATCATTTTGGACTCAAATAAAATATTTCCAACAAAAATTTATTTGCAAAATTAAATTCTTTAATTATTTCAAAATGGAATAAATTCAAATAAATTCCAAATAATTCCAAATAAATTCCAGAAAATTCCAAAAATTCACCAAAGTGCCACATCATACCCATCTGCATTGTAGACCTCCTGGCAGTGCAGTGTATCGGGCGATTGCCTGGGCCCTTCTTCCTAGCAGGTACCACAATCTTCACGTCACAAGCCTTGATCAATCACAGCATGCGATCACGTCCACTTGGTATTGTGGCTTCTCAAAATCTCCGAGAGTCTGTAGCATACGCCAAAGTTCCGCGGCGTGACCAACCTCCAGATCGGCGTAGTTGAACTCTCCCTCCATCTGTCACAAGAGTGCTCACGTAAGAATTCGAAAATTTTAAATCATGACAAGGTAAGGAAAAATTCAGCAAGAGACAAGAAAAGGGAGAAGGGAATAAGTCGAGATGTCATTTCTTATCTTGACAAATTTTTATCTTTTTAGAAAATAGGTTTTATCCTCACTACGACCATTCTAACTATGGGTGAGCCTACAGTCAGTATGGCTCTGATACCACCTCTGTCGGGACCCGAATTTGCAAATCCGGACCCTCTGTGTATTCAGCACTAGTCCAGGAACGCGCTAGTGCACACAGTCTTAACATCGGTAAATATCACAATCATACCACTCGATACTAATAAGGTACTTTATTTAAGTAGTCAAACTGGTTGCTCGACCTTATGGTCAAGTTACAAATATACGACTCGCAGGGCAAAACTTAATAAAAGAGAGATAATAGCAGCGGAAAATAAGATAACTTCGTGGCGCCATCCAGTATACCACAGGCAACTGACTGGGCTCGCTCCCTAAGTAGACGGTTCCTCTCGAAGCTCCTCCTCCAAAGCTGGTGTAGATTCTTCCTCAACTGGTGTTGTATTGTGGCAAGGGTGAGTACTTGGTACTCAGCAAGTCATGCACAGAATGCAAGCTAATAGACTATATGCATGGCTTGATACAAAGGAATAGCTCGAGGTATAATTGCAGTAAGAGCATTTCACAAGTATCATAAGTAGATTCGAAAGCAGTAGAAACTAGTAAAGCATAAATAACTTTTCAAGGAGTTTAGTAAACATCTTTCCCATCCTAATCCATATTTCCATCAACATCATTATTAATCCAACCCAACCTTTCAAGTCCAAGTTATTTTTGAGAAAGTCTAACCCTTGACTGTAATTCTCGAGCGATGTCCAATACCGCGGACACGGCTATTCGAATAGATTATACACTCTGCAGAGGTTATGCACTTTACCCACAAGATACAGTCAAACACCACAAAGGCGAGTTCCCGTAACAAAGTCTTTCGGAAACTTCTAACAATACAAGTAGTCCTCCCCGGTTGTTGCACACTAACCCTTCCCTTAGCTAAGGCGAAGTTTAGGCCAACCAACCGTTAGATGGGTACCTGGCCGCAGCCCCCAGATGCGCTCCCCGTACAACTTACACAAAGGGTGTAGTTGACCTCACGAGGTCCCACAGTGCGTTATTAGCATCTTAATCAACTAGGTCCGTCCCATTCTGGACATGTGGTTGCAAGATTGACTCAGTTCAAAGGCTTGCAAGGTTAAGTCCTTAAAGTGACCAGGGCAAGACTACCCGAAGAACCAAACCAACATTCCCCAATGCCACAACTGGCCCACCTGATCATTCTTGCCACATGCCCCGGTCAAAAGCTATTTATCAAACCCCAGTTGATTACCATGCATCACGTGCCATCAACATCACATGATACCTTTCCAAAACAGGTTCAATATATCATTAAGTCAATATTCGCATTTGATTGTCCAAAAATCATGTCAAGAGCACGTAGCAGGTCTAAGCCATACACTATAACGGTCTAAATTCCCATGTTGGCAATTTAATAATGTCCAACTAGTAATCCACAACTAGGGTGACAGGGGGTCATGGCACATATTTAATTAATCAAGGTGTCATACAGCGAATTGGCATTTATCTAATTTCCCATATTTAAATAAAGTATTTTCTAATTGAATTAGCATGCAATAGATTAAATCAAAATAGATTTCAAAATAGGATCAATATGGTCAAAGCATAACTTGCCTTCAAAAAGCACTTGTTCTTGGTCTTGAGTTGGATCCTAAGTCAATACTTCTCCTTCGAATCCTTCCGGCACTTCAACGTCTACTCGTAAAGCGTGCAAATAGCAATACACGAATAAACCATAGGCAAAAGGTGTCTAAACATCCAAATAAAATCCATAAACAGAGAGAACATAATTTTATGAATTTTTAGGAACTGGAATCGTCAAATTCGGAGTTTAAATGCAAAAGTTATAGTATTTTAAAGTTTAAATAATCAATTAAATAATATTACAGAGGAGAAATTTAGTCCAAAAATTAAATAAAATTCATAATTAGGTAGATCTCAATTTTATACAAATTTAGAAATTTGAATCACTCAAATCGGAGTTGAAACGCAAAAGTTATAAGCGTTTGAAGTTTGAATCAAAATCTGAAATCATTATTTCGAATTAATAAATCATTTTCTTTTTCGGAAATTCTTTTATTGCGTCAGCAAGACACGTGTCAGCTCCTGATTGGGTGGTGGCGTCGGCGATCCACGGGCTCGACCACGGCGTCGGACAGTGGGACCAGAAGGCGTCATGGGTGGCGTCCGCGGTGCGATCGGCCCGACAGCGGGCGGCGTGTCGACCCACGCCTGCGCCGCGTGGCGTGGCGGTTCGGCTCCCTGGACACGTGGCACGATCGTGGCCATTGGTTTGAAATCCGGCGGCTAGGATTGGATTTGGGCCTCATGTGCTTGGGCGCGACGTGGTTGTCTGGCCGTTGGATCTTGATCTAACGGTCGAGATCCAATCTAGCCTGGTGCGATTCTTGCTACGTGGCACAACCTAAGCCGTTGGATCTAGATCCAGCGGTTGGTATTAGATCTAGGATTTTCAGCGGGAAACTCACCGAGGTGGCGTGGCGCGATCTAGGCCCTTGGATCTTGATCGGACGGTTGAGTGGAGCTCGGGAGTCGGCGATGGCTTCACGGCGGAGTTGCGGTGCCGTGGCGAGGCAGCGACCACACGAACGGCATTTGGGGCGTGCTCGGCGAGGTGAAAGGTCCTCACAGACGCAGCTTGACCTGGCTATTCGGAAGCCCAGGCTCAACGGCGGAGAAACGGCGACGGCAGCGGAATCGGCGTTGCCGCATGGCGAGCAGGATTCCAACTCCGGCGAGCTCGTACGGGCAAACGGCGACGGCTCAGGCGAGATGGCTTGGGGGCACAGGTGCACTCGGAAGAGAGGAACCCGGCGGTGGCGGCGGCGCATTAAATAGTGCCCTCGGCTTCCGTGAATCTCGCGGACACCGAGGCCCACACGCGGGCGGCGGCGGACTCCGACGGCGACACGGACAAGGGTGACGTGGCACGCGCACAGCCGTTGGATCTAGATCCAACGGTGCGTGGGTTTGGGTTCGGGTCGGTTCGAGGCGGCATTTGGCTCGGTCGGGCTCGGGTCCGGCGACGTGGCTCAATCGTGGCCGTTGGATCTTTGATCCAACGGTCACACGCGTAGGGTTCGGCTCAACCACGGGCTCGGGTCGGGTTCGGGTCGGACTCGAACTCGAGTCTGACTCGGGCTCGGTCGGAGGAACAGTAACCGACCCGGTTCGATTTCCCAGCGATTTAATATTTAATATAATTCCCAATAATTCATTTAATTCAAGAAAAATAGCAAAATACTCAGAAAAATTCCAGAAAAATTCTGGAAAATATTTTAGGGCATTTGGGACTCAAATAAAATATTTCCAACAAAATTTTATTTGCAAAGTTAAATTCTTTAATTATTTCAAAATGGAATCAATTCAAATAAATTCCAAATAAATCCAAATAAATTCCAAAAAATTCCAAAAATTCACAAATGTGCAAAATAATATTTAGTTTCATGAAAAGCAAAAATTGGGGTGTTACACATTCGTAGGAAAAATTTTGTTTTCCATGCTTAGAACCCATCAGTGGTATCAGAGCCAGGTTTATGCGTAGATGTTATGTACGGTTAAAACACATATGGATGTGGGCGATGATGATCATGTTATTGCATACTTTCGTGTTTTTTGGATCATGGTGGCATAGTGGGATTTGAAGCGGTCCGGACTAACCTTACATGTCCTCGCACATGAGACTTGTTCCACGCTCGACATGCAACTTGCTTTGCATAAGTGGCTTTGCGGGTGTCAGTTTCTCCTACTATAGTCATGATCTAATTTACAACGGTTTGCTAATAATGTTTTTATCACCGTTGTGGTTCTTGTTCGTAGGTAAGAACGGTTCTTTCCTAGAAAGCCCAAAACCGCGTAAAATATGAAAAAAATAAATTAGAGGCGTCTAACTTTTTTTGCAGGGCATGTGATGTGATATGGTCATTGATACAAAGATTGTTGTATGAAATAAGATTTATTGTAAATTTAAACAACGGCGAGCCATTTGGTTGTCTTTTCTTTTATGGCCTGCGTGCTAAGTATATGTCCATGTGATATATTGTAATGGAGGAAGACAATCAAGATGGAAGCACCATGGACCTTGGTGCCACGCCGGTGGAATGATGGAGATCATACCATGACGCACAAGATGGAGATCAAGTGCTAGAAGGACCATATCATATCACATTATTCATGCATGTGATGTTAATCCTTTTTATGCATCTTATTTTACTTGGATGTGATCGCGTCGTTAGCACTATAAGATGATCCCTTCAACTTAATATCAAGATAATAATGTGTTCTTCCATAGTATGCACCGTTAAGAAAGTTTGTCGTTTCGAAGCACCACGTGATGATCGGGTGTGATAGACTCTACGTTCGCATACAACGGGTGTAAGCCAGATTTACACAAGCAAATACTTTGGTTCTACTTGGCGAGCCTAGCATGTCTGAGACATGGCCTCGGAACACGAACCGAAAGGTAAAGCATGAGTCATATGGATGATATGATGAACATATTGATGTTCGCCTTTGAAACTATGCCGTCTCACGTGATGATCGGTTTCGGTATAGTTAATTTGGTTCGTGTAATCACTAAAGATGACTAGAGGGATGTTGTTTTTGAGTGGGAGTTCTCGTAGTAATTTTGAATTAAACTTGAACTTAATCTATTATGAACTTAGTCTAAGTAACTTTGCAAATATGTTGTAGATGGCACCATCTACTTTCAATTTCAATCTGTTCATGGAGAAAGAGAAACTAGCCACCAACGGTAGCAACTTTACCAACTGGGCCCTTAACCTGAGGATTCTCCTCATTTGCTCAAAGGAACTATGTGCTTGATGCGCTGGCCCAGGTGCCCTTGTGATGATGCCCGAGGAGGAGAAAAATGTTTTCTTGACTACGCAAGGAGGACCATAGTTTAGTTCACTCACGGTATTTTGTATGGCCTTGAGCACGAGCTGCAAAAGCGTTTGAGCACGACAATGCTTTTGATACAATGGGAGAGTTGAAAATGATTTTCGACACCCATGCATGATGAGAGTTATGAAGCTTGAGAATAGTTCTTTAGCTGCATGATGGAGGAAAACAGCTCCGTTAGTGAGCACGTACTCAAAATGTGCAGATGCCAGATAAACTCACGGCTTTGGGAATAACGATCCCCATTGAGCTAGGAATTCATCGTGTTCTCAGTCTACGCCACCAAGCTACAAGAGCTTTGTGATGAACTACAACATGCGAGGGCATGAAGAAGTCTCTCCCGAGCTTACATCAATCTGAAAAGCTGTTGAAGTACAGATCAAGAAGGAACATCAAGTGTTGATGGTCCATAAGACCACGATTTCAAGAAGAATGGCAAGAAAGGCAAGGCTAAGGGTAACTTCAAGAAAAAGGGCAAGTCTGTTGCCACATCGAGAAGAAGACCAAGGCTGGCCCTAAGTCGAGCATCTTGAATGTTTTTTTGCAAGGGCACTGGGCACTAGAAGCGCAAGCGCCCAAAATATCTGGTGATAAGAAGGGCGGGAATGTGAACAAAGGTATATATGATATACATGTTATTGATGTGTACCTTACTAGTACTCGCATGATGGCGCTGGGTATTTGATACCGGTTCGGTTGTTAACATATGTAACTCGAAAGCAGGAGCTAAGGAACGGCGACAACTAGCAAGGGATGAGGTGATGATGCGCGTCGGCAATGGATCAAAGGTTGATGTGATCGCCGTCGGGACGCTACCTATCCAATTACCATCAGGATTAGTTATGAACCTAAATAATTGTTATTTGGTGCCTGCGTTGAGCATGAACATCATATCTAGATCTTGTTTAATGCGAGACGGTTATTCATTCAAGTCTGAGAACAATGGTTGTTCAATTTATATGAATAATATCTTTTATGGTCATGCACCTGAGAAGAATGGTTTATTTATTTTGAATCTTGATAAAAATAGTACACATGTTCATAATGTGAATGCCAAAAGAATTAAGTTGAATGATGATATTGCTGCATATATGTGGCATTGCCGCTTATGTCATATTGGTGTTAAACGCATGAAGAAGCTCCATTCTGATGGACTACTAGAATCACTTGATTATGAATCATTTGAGACATGTGAACCATGCCTCATGGGAAAGATGACTAGAACCCCGTTTTTCGGTACAATGGAGCGGGCAACCGACTTATTGGAAATCATACATACCGATGTGTGTGGTCCAATGAGTGTGTCAGCGCGTGGTGGATATCATTACTTTCACGGATGATTTGAGTGGATATGGATATATTTACTTAATGAAACACAAGTCTGAAACATTTGAAAAGTTCAAAGAATTTCAGAGTGAAGTAGAAAATCATCGTAATAGAAAGATCAAATTTCTACGATCCGATCGTGGAGGAGAGTATCTTAGTTACAAGTTTGGCACACACATGAGACATTGTGGTTTAGTTTCTCATCTCACTCCTATTTGGAACACCACAGCGTAATGGTGTATCCGAGTGTAAATGTCGTACTTTATTGGATATGGTTCGATCTATGATGTCCCTTCTGATTTGCCACTATCATTTTGGGGTCATGCACTAGAAACAGCTGCATTCACTTTAAATAGGGCACCATCTAAATCCGTTGAAAGCGACACCGTATGAATTATGGTTTGGCAACAAACCTAAGTATCATTTCTAAAAGTTTGGGGATGCGATGTGTATGTGAAGAAACTTCAACTTTGATAAACTCGAACCCAAAGCGGAAAAATCGTACACCTTCTATCACAGATCCGAGGCAAGGTTTTAGTTGCCAAGAATGGATCCTTTTGGAGAAAGAGTTTCTCTCGAAAGGTGTGAGTAGTAGGAAGGTAGAACTCAACGAGGTTTTGAACCTTCTCTTCATAGAATGGCAAGTGCTTGATGGCGCTGAAGTTGTTTGAGTTGACTTCACGGATGAAGAGGGAACTAATGATGAGGATCATGAAACTCCAAAAGAGAACACTACCACACCTCGCAGTCAACAAGAGCGCGTAATGCTCCTGATTTTTATGTTTCTACTATGAATGTCATGGTAATTGAGAATGATGACCACTGCGACGTATGATGAAGCGATGATGAGCCCAGATCGACAAATGGCTAGAAGCCATGAAATCCAAAATGGGATCCATGTATGAAAACCAAGTATGGACTTTGGTGGACCTACCCAATGACCGTAAGGCCGTTGAGAACAAATGGATTTTCAAAAGAAAATAGACGCGATGGTAATGTGACCGTCTATAAAGCTCGACTTGTTGCAAAGGGTTTCGACAAATTCAAGGAGTTGACTACGATGAGACTTTCTCACCGTAGCGATGCTAAAGTCTGTTAGGATTATGTTAGCAATTCTGCATTTTTCGATTATGAAATCTGGCGGATGGATGTAAAAACCGCGTTCCTTAATGGAAACATTGAGGAAGAGTGGTATATGATACAACCCAAAGGTTTTGTTGATCCTAAGGATCTTGATAAGGTATGCAAACTTGATCCATTTATGGTGAAGCAAGCATCACGAAGTTGGAATCTTCGTTTTGATGAGGTAATCAAAGGTTTTGGATTTGTCCAAACTTACGGAGAAGCTTGTATTTACAAGAAAGTGAGTGGGAGCTCTATAGCATTTACGATATTATATGTGGATGACATATTGTTGATTGGAAATGATATAGAACTTTTGAAAAGCGTAAAGATTACTTAAGCAGTAAGTTTTCAATGAAGGACCTTGGTGAAGCGGCGTATATTTTAGGCATCAAAATCTATAGAGATAGATCGAGGCGCTTGATTGGGTTATCGCAAAGTACATACCTTGACAAGATTCTAAAGAAGTTTAGAATGAGCGAAAGTAAGAAAGGGTTCTTACCTATGTTGTAAGGCAAGGCGTTGACTCGAGTCCAGCTATAGCGAGAAGATAGAGAAGTAATGAATAAGATTCCCTATGCTTGAGCCATAGGCTCTATCATGTATGCTATGTTGTGTACAAGACCGGATGTGGTACATGCTATTAGTTTGACTAGCGGTACCAATCTGATCCAGTTTGGAACAACTGGACAGCGGTCAAGAATATCTTTAAGTACTTAAGAAGAACTAAGGATATGTTTCTCATATATGGTGGTGAAGAAGAGCTCGTCGCAAAGGTTACGTCGACGCTAGTTTCGACTGATCCGGATGACTCTAAGTCACAAACCGGGTATATTTTTGAAATGAATGGAGGAAGCGGTGAGCTGGAGGAGTTCCAAGCAATCTGTGGTGGCGGGATCTTCAACAGAGGCGGAATATGTTCTTTGCTTGAAGCGTAGCAGGAAGCGATTTGGATGAAGATGTTCATATCCGAACTGGGTGTGGTTCCGAGTGCGTTGGACCCAATGGTTATCTATTGTGACAACAATGGTGCCATAGCCAATGCTAAAGAACCAAGGTCACACAAGAATTCCAAGCATATTAAGCGTGGTTTCACTCCATCCGTGAACATGTCAAGGATGGCGATGTAAAGATTTGCAAAGTGCACACGGATCTGAATGTGGCGAGGCAGCGTTGACTAAAGCTCTCCCAAGGGCAAAACATGATCGGCACGAGAACTCAATGGGTGTTAGATTCATCACAATGTAATCTAGATTATTGACTCTAGTGCAAGTGGGAGACTGAAAGGAATATGCCGAGAGGCAATAATAAATTGTTTATTATCTTATTCCATGTTTATAATAGATGTTTATTTCTCATGCTAAAATTGTATTAGCAGGAAGCGTTGATACATGTGTGTTTAATAAACAAAAGGTTCTTAGTAAAGCCTCTCTTTTAAACTAGCTCGTTGATTAGCGATGATCAAGGTTTCTGATCATGAACATTGGATGTTGTTAATAACGGGGTCACATTATTAGAAGAATGATGTGATGAACACACACCCAAGTTGGTATAGCAAATTCGATCAAGTCATTAAAGTTTGTTCTTGTCTTGAACATATACAAAATAGCTCTTTTCCTTAGACCATGAGATGATGTCAATCACTAACTCCGGAAGAGTACTTTGATGACATCAAACGTCACTCCGTAACACGGTGACTATAAAGATGGATTTGGGTACTATGAAAGTATTAGTTGAGGCTCATGCATCAAGAGCGGGATTTGTCCATCTAGATGACGGAGAGATATACTCTGGGCCCTCTCGGTGATATCACATTGACATCGCTTGCAAGCACGTGACTAGGTCACAAGAATGTCATATCACGGAATGAGTAAAGAGTACTTGTCGATGCAGGATCGAACTAGGTATAGTTGATACCAATGATCGGATCCCGGATAAGTAATATATCGCGAGACAAAAGGAATTGGTTATGTTGTTTTTGGTTCACACGATCACTAGTTCATCGTTAAGTAAGTGGGAGTCATTATGGATCTCCAGATCCCGCTGATGATTATTGATCAGAGAGGTGTCTTAATCATGTCCATTTTATTCACGAACCGTAGGGTGACACACTTAAGGTTCATCGACGCTTTTGAGTTGATATGGAACACCGGAGAAAAGTTTGGACAGCACCGGAATAGTTTCGGGATATCGGAATAGTTCAAGGGGGTATGTGTTAATTTTTGTTAATTAAAAGAATTAACAAATATTAAAATAACAGAAATAAAATTGTTTATTTATTTAATGGAGAGTCCATTCACATGGAGAGAATGGAGAGTCCATTCACATGGAGAGAGTGGAGAGTCCACTCACTCCTATAAAAGGGAGGGTGGAGCTCCTCTCTCATGTACTAATCTCCATAACCCTTTGGTTGGTCCTTTCTCCCTCCTCCTGCTGTTCCACCTTTCAAGCAGTAGCTTAAGCGGCTATCTTGAAATAGTTTCTCCACCACCACCACTAAGTAGTAGTGTTGTTGGAGTTTCCCGTGGATCCTCTACTTCCGCTGCCCCGCTGGATCGAGGGATTGGAGGTCGTCGTTGTTCCGTACGTGTGACCAAGTACGGAGGCGTTGCCGTTTGTGGCGCTCATCTTCGCGACTTTGAAGTCGGGCGTGTACCTCTACTTCAACCACGTTTGTTTGCGGGAACGTTATTCCCACTTTCGGTCTACGAGGGTGAGTCCTTCTGAAACCGTTTGCATGCATCTCCTAGATATGATCTTGGTGTTTGGTTGCATTCGTAGGAAAAATTTTGTTTTCCATACTTAGAACCCATCAGTGAGGGCTATATTGAATGCTTGGAGTGTGTTAGGAATGGCTTGAATGCTGCTATGAATGAGCTCAATAGAGATTCTAACCGTTGGGGGAGAGTAGAGGCTTTAAATACTCTTTTGGAAAACTAGCCGTTACCCTCAAATTCGAACTGTCCGGACACTCCAGACAATTAACCCGAACACTCCGGATAATCCGGACTATCCGGACAAAATGTCCGGATACTCCGGATAGGCTGGAATGCGTCTTTTGGCCGAATGGGTTAACCCGGACACTCTGGACAAATTATCCGGATACTCCGGACTGAGTCCGGATACTCCGGGTTGGATGGCTCGGTTGGAAAATGCTATTTTTGGGAAATGCAATAGTTTGAGTTCTAGTTTAGATGCAAGACTTGACTTTGAGCACATGCACATCCTAAAAGCGATTTTCTGTCGTATCCTCTTAATAGTACGGCTATCCTTAAGACTCAAATAAAATGGAAATTACAAATCTCGTCTTGATGCCGTCTTTTTGAATTTTAATGTACGTAGAGGCGTCCAATCTCATTTCAATCTTGATATGTTCTCAAGATCTGCATTATTCTTAGTTAAAACATTAGATCTCTTTAATTGTGTCATCATTAATCACCAAAATAAATTGAGGGGCCTAGATGCACTTTCACTTCTGCGTCGATTATATGGACGAGGTTGAACCGGTAGGAGTGCCTGTATCACACCATGAGGGGAGGCTAGCTGGGAAAGGAGTAATAGGAAAGAAATCCACAAATTCTTACGATCATTTTTTGTTCGAACAAGCTCATTTCACAGTCTTGCAATAGTCAATCGAGGTGTCCTCGTATATGGACATGCACAAGGATAAGCTACGGAGGGAAAATCATGGACGATCAGAGGTTTGGATAACAAAAGAGCACAATCGTGTGTTCAATCATTGGTTCAAGGAGCACATCTTTGGTGAAGAAATGAGTGTTACGTTGAGGTGGTTGGCAAAAAGGCAATCAGGTACAATCGTGACATGGCAAGGATACGACATAAATGGATATACATTTTACACGAGAGCTCAGGATAGCAAAAGTACTTACCAAAACAGTGGTGTTCGTATAGATGCCTACGACAACACAGGCAGCAAGAAGAGCAGCTTATATGGGGTTATAGAGGAGATTTGGGAGCTCGACTACTGCATTTTCAAGATCCCGGTGTTTAGGTGTCGTTGGGTCCAACTCCCAAAGGATGTCAAGGTGGACAAATACGGCTTCACTACTGTGGACATCGAGCAAGTCGGATATAGAGACGAACCATTCGTTCTTGCGAAGCAAGTAGCACAAGTCTTCTATGTAATCGACCCAGTAGATAAGAAGCGTCATGTAGTTCTTCAAGGAAAACGAAGGATCGTTAGAGTTGAGAATGTAATGGATGAGGAAGAGTACAACCAGTTTGATGAGTTGCCTCCTTTCGTATATGGCAGCATCAGGCTCGACGAAGAAACCACTCAGGAAGTCACCTATCATCGCGATGATCATGAAGAAGGCCAAATTGTGAAACAAAAAAATTAGCTAGGAGTAATGGCAAAATATGTGTATTTATGTGGGGTAATAGAAATGTAATGTCAAAAATATGTATTATGTGGAGTAATGGCAATTTTTTTGTAAAAAAATACTCTTTTATTTTCACATGTGAAATAAGTAAACACATACATCCATTAGCAATTAGTAAATTTAGTAAGAATATATATTTATTCATCATAGATAAATTAATTATGAATAATTAGTAGTTAATATATATGATAGGTACATTAATACATCTAGTCATAGCTTCATATTAAAAGGAAATCTTAAAAATAGTATCTATGGCGGTTGTTAATAAAAACCGTCACTAATTGCTACAGGGATAGCTTATTGACGAATACCCATACCATGGGTACCTCCATCAGCCCGAGACCGCGAGCGGGCTGACATCCTTCAAAAGCCTAGCTCTGGCAAGGGCTCGTGGGCCGCAAAGCTTTGGCCTGCCGCCGATCAGAGCCCGCTCCAGGCGGTCGGCCGACCCCGACCTTCCAAGTCAAGGCGCATGGTCGGCCGGCCCCACTAACACTCGAAGGGCCAACCGCTCTGTATACATGACGACCTCTGATATCCCACTAGGCGGCTCCTTCCCGAGGGTGTCAGAGAGTTCGCCAAGAAGCCAAGTCCCAGTCCCACCACCGCTAACACGCCGCAGAGAAGCGTCCCTTCCCGAGACCAAGCCGAGGTCAAATACCATTAAATGCCGGGCTGACGTCCGCACGGAGTGGTGCGTCACCTCGTCTGCACGGTTGAAGACTTCCCGCCACAGGGCTACTGACCCGGCGTAGCGACTAGTCGGGGCAGGTTGGGCGACAAGACAGAAGGCCAGACTCCGAGACGTACAGTACCCCCTCCTCTCTTTCTCCAACTCCCATTTGTAACCTGCTGCCTCCAGATATATAAGGAGATGCAGGACCCGGGGGGATCAAAAAAAGGGAAGCAAAAAACCCATCGATACATTCATCCCCGTCGAGACCAGCTCTCCTTGTATTCCCACGGTGACTGTTCGACGCTAAGAGCAATACACCTTGACCAAGAGAACTGGAGTAGGGACGTTCAGCCCGAACCAGTATAAACACCTGGCTTCCTGAGTCGACCATTCGGGGAGAGGGAGCGCGCGACCCCCTTCGACCATAAATTCGTATTGCCGGTGCACGAAACACCGACACTTATCCATACCAAGAAGGGGATGTTTTGCACAACTCTCCGATAGCTCCGGGTTATGCAAAGGTCCAGGTGGACACGATGCTTCCACAGTTTGCTGACATCGGGCTGGAAATGCCCTGTAATGACGAGGTTACAACTCTAGGAAGTGCCGTTCACACATTCATCCAGTGGCGTAAGCGTGACATCATCTTGGACCATGTAGTGCCAGACTCTCATGCAGTAGAACTCGCCCATTTCAATGGAGCCTATTCTAGGAGCCCATTCATCACCAACACTTGAGCGTCAAATGGCTAGTGCGCCCACTTCAATGGAGCCTATTCTAGGAGCCCATTCGTCACCAGCACCTCAACATGAAATGCTTAGTGTGACCACTTCAAAGGATGAACTTACAACACCTGATCCAAAGAAATGACACATTAGACAAGCCATATCAGTTAGATCAGGGGAAGCCAAAACAGAGTATGATGTTATCGTAGGAAAAAGAAAGGGCAAGGCGAAATCTATAGTACCAGATAATCAAGAAAGGCTGAGATTCGAGATCGGGAAGCCATTAGTCACCGAATCAAAGTTTAATAGCCTAACACTCATGATGCAGTGATTACATAACAGGTACATGGAGCAATCCAACCAAGATGTACTCCCGAGGAACATTTTCCAGGAGGAACATTTTCACCATGAGGACGTTGGCTACTTCCTGATAGAATTCGATAACTTGCACAACTTGTTCTATCACAACGCCGATGTGTGTTTTTTGAGATGTTGGGTACTGTAAGTGGCTAATATATAATCATGGTTTACATTCATGTAATACCGATAAATATCATGTCTAATTTTTTCCTTATCTAGATACGAGATGATTGAACTGAGAAGAACCAAGGGGCCAGTGGGATTCCTCGACCCGAGAACGGTCTGCCAGACCGAAATCACAAGAGCACCAAAGGAGGTCGAGGAATACGTATACAGGGCGTTGCTAAAACTACAAGACAAGGAGTTCACACTTCTTCCATACAATTTTAAGTAAGTTTCTCGCTAGCTAGTTAAATTATTCGTTGAATTCGTTCATTACTCTTATCCTAGGAGTAATGACTATAGCATCATACATGCGTATGTAGGTTCCACTGGATTCTCGTAGTAATTACTCCAGAAAAGAGCAAGATGCTGATCATGGACCCACTGGACAAAGATAAAAAAGACTACGAAGAGCTGTTAAGTCTAATGAATGAGGCGTCCCATTCCAGAAATCCCTTTCAGTCTGTACTAAATTTCCGGTACGCACGCAAGCAATATTCTTATATCGCATTTCATAGTAAATAATTCCTTCCATGACATCTTAGTTTATTCAATTTTTGCAGTGCCACAAGCAGCCGCGAGGCACAAATTTGTGTGGGTACTTCGTGTGCCAATACATGTGCGAAATCTTAGGTTCTACAATAATAGACAATGACGTAGAGGTTTGTCATGTTAACTTTACACATTTATTCGCACCATTCAATTTCTATATATAAACTCTGAGATTTATTTTTTCTACTTGTAGCGCCTCAAATTGCCTACGGCAGGACTGCTTCCTCTTGAAATCCAAGCCATTTAGGGACAGCTCGCCTACTCCATCATGAAGGAAGTCATCAACAAAAAGGGCGAGTTTTATGATGAAGACAACAACGATCCAGTGATCCATACTCTTCTTACACGTCCTCCGCCTCCAAACAACTCTGAAGGCTCGTAGGCTTGTAGCTTAGGAAGTAATTGGTTCGTTAGTAGATCTGAAGTCTGTAAATGTGGTTAGGATGTAGTGATGATGGTGCTCATCTTTGTATTCCCCGAAGATGACCATCATTGTTGGTTTATCATTTGTAATGTGTTGAATGGGTTGCCACTTATAGTTCACTTCGAAAACTGTCAAAAATGGATATGAGAGCATTATGTGGGTGGCCATGGCTAGCAATTCCTGTTTGCATTATGTTGCTACAAAAGTTTTAGTATGTTTGAATTTTGGGCCCCACATCTTCACCATTGTTTTGGTATGTAATGTGTCTTTTCCAGATCTGCCACCACGTCGGGAAATTGGGATGCCATCGCTATATCCTACAATGACTGAGGTATTTGTTACCCAAAAATTAGTATGAAACTATTATGAGTAGAATAATAGCTGAATTGACATCAGGATTTCATGTTATCTGTATTCCTTAAATTGCATATATGACATTTGGATCTTTTTTCAGGTGCTGTATAACATTCTTCATTGGCCCACCAAGCCAATTCGAACCTAGTTGTGATAGGTACCTATTCTTTAGTTTTGACTTGTGATTTTAATCTATTCTTGTACTTATCTGTTGGCTATTTTGTTATTGAATACAGGTATAGCAAACACAATGGATCTTTCGGAAAAGTTATTGCCTTGTATTTGAAGAGCCTTTGAAGAGCAAACTATTGAATTTGCTTCAAGAAAGGTTTGGATCGCAATACCATATGAATATATATGCTACTATACACTCATATCTTTTCATCCATGATTGTTGCTTTGTCCATCTAATCTAAGTTTTGTCTAGAGATGATTTTAAACCATAGGTCTTTTACTTGAAGGTTATTATCTCCTAACTGTATATAGATCCTCCATGACAAAGCTACCTTTTGCATCCATTTGTTTCAAACAAAACTTAAGTTTGTCCGAGTTCCACATCAAACCAGTAGAATGAATGGTATATGAACGCATTTCCCTTTTTCAATAATTTGGTACAAAGCACCTAATAATCTGTTTGGCCACCAGTTGTTTGTTTCAACTGCATAGGATGCTTAGTTTTGGCTGAAGATACATATCATTCACTGTTAGTAAGCAAGTTATTTGACATTGATGGAAGTCAATGGAATAAACGGATTTGTAGCAATGCAGTGTAGTGACATTGACTATTATTTGCCAATTATTATTGCATTAAATATGGACATTGCTTATATCACTGAGTTTCATCATTTCATAGTGTAGGAAAACATGGTTGATCTCTGGAGCAAACCGAATAAGGAAAAAAATGCTGTTTATCCATATCTCACTTCTAATTAACTTTTCTATTCCGTATTAAATAGTCTGGACAGACATTTTCTTCTACGAATAGAGGTACCATCCATATATGTGTTGTAATTGTATTCACCTATTCACTAAAACATTGTACTTTGGGTTTATTATATCTTTATGCTTATATTCGACTTGACTATTAGTACCAATTTGCCATGTACTTTGGTTGTAAAATTTTACCCCTCCATTTGTTTAAACTCGATCCAAAATTCTATATAGCCCATTAAACTTTGATCCAATATTTGTAGGAAATGGTGTTATTTGCATGGGTGATATAGAAGCTGCTATTCTAGAAGTCTTTCAGGCACCACATATTCAAGTAAGTGGATAATGATTGCCTCTTATCTGAACCAATACTTGTTGGCTTTGCTATCTAGTATACGGTTTGCTCAGTTACGATAACCACATGTACTTGACTTGCCTAACCAGTTCAATTACTAATGTTAGTTGACAATCCAACCTTACATCACCTTTAACTTTTTGTCTGTTACAGGTAACTCTTTGTGTATGTGTATGTTGTTGTTCTTTGTGTATGTTGTTCTTTGTCTATGTGTGCGCAATCGTTAATTCACTATGCTGTTGTTCTTTGTGTATGTTGTTTCAGAGGGCATGGCTAGCAATTCCTGAGGTTAGCCAGAAATACGGATTTTTTATATTGTGGGAGCGGATTATCAGTGGCGGTTCTAACCACAAATCGCCACTGATAATGGCAATACCAGTGGCGGTTTTACCCACAAACCGCCACTGATAATTCCAATACCAGTGGCAGTTTTACCCACAAACCGCCACTGATAATGGCAATACCAGTGGCGGTTTCTGGGTAAAACCATTACTGGTAATATTATCTGTGGCGGTTTTAAAACCACCACTGATAATCGCCGATTATCAGTGGCGCTTAAACTGTGGTGGTTCAAAAACCGCCACTGTTGTGAGTTTAGAACCGCCGCTGATGTGCTTCTCTATAGTAGTGTAATGATGAAAGTTCTGCTAAGGGTGTAGAGGAAAAAAGGGATCACAGATGGTTCTAGATAAAAACCGTCTGTGATATACAACATCACAGACGGTTCTAGTTAGAAACTGTCTATGATGTTATAGTATCATAGATGTTTCTAACCATAACCGTCTATGATATGTTGTTATATCACTGACATATTGTCGGTGTTTCGTGCACCGGCAATACGAATTTTCGGTTAGTGGGGGTCGCGCGCTCCCTCTCCTCGAATGGTTGACTCAGGAAGTTAGCGATTTATACTGGTTCGGGCCGAATGTCCCTACTCCAGTTCGGGCCGTTGTGGTGTATTGTATTTGAGAGACGAACCGAGGGTTACAAGCGAGACAGGGGTTCGAAAGGATCGAACTCCCTTGTGCTCGATTAGGATTCGCTAGTTTGCTTGCTTGCTTGTTCGTTTGTTCGCCTCCCCGTTCGCCCGTTCTCCCCGGAGCCCTGCTTCTCCTTATATACCCGGAGGCAGCAAGTTACATGGGAATTTGGAGAGAAAAAGGAGGGGGTACTGTATGCCTTGGAGTCTGGTCTTCTATCTTGTTGTCCGACCGTCCTCCGCCCACCCCCATGCTGGGTTGGTAGTCCTGCGGCGAGCGGTCTTCGGCCGGGCTGATAGAGTGACGCACTGCTCCGTACAAACGTCAGCTTCGGCAGTTAATGGTGTTTGACCTCAGCTTGGCCTCGGGAGGGAGTGCTCTCCTCCGTGGTGTGTCAGTGATGATGGGACCGGGGCTTGACTCCCCTGCACATCCTCTGACACTCTCGGGAAGGGATCGCCTACCCCGGTACGGACGTTAGGAGACGTCGCATGCATAGGGCAGTTGGCCTGACACCAGCGCGGGTCCTGTCGCCTCAAGTGCTGGTGGAGCTGGCCGACCGCGCGCTCCGACCTGAGAGGTCGGACTCTGCGGGTCACCAGGGGCTGGTTCTGAACAAGTGCAGGCCCACTCTTTACGGCCTACGGGCCTTTCGCCAGAACTGGGCCTTCGAGGAGATCAGCCCGTTCGTTGTCCCGGGCTGATGGGGGTACCCATGGTATGTGCACTCGTCAGTAGCCCCCGAGCCCCCGTTCGGGTCGGAGAGCCGGTCGAGGGTTTGACGAGGTCGGCGCAGAGTCGGGGTCGATCGATGAGATCCGGTTGGGGCAGCCTGCCGGAGGCTGTTTCGTCCGAAGGGACCGGGTGCGCGCGAGCGCACCTGGTGGGTGTAGCCCCTGAGCCCCCGAGTGGGTTGAAGAGCCGGTTGGGGGTTAGCCCGGTCGCAGGTGGCCCGCCGTGCGGGAGGTCGGCGAGATCGGGCGGGCGCAGCCTGCCTGTACGTTGCGTCCGCCGGAAAGCTCGGGTGCGCGCGAGCGCACCCGGTGGGTGTAGCCCCCGAGCCCCCGAGCGGGTCGGAGAACCGGTCGAGGGTTTACCCGGTCGGAGCGGCTGGCCTACCCGGAAGTCGGCGGAGCTCGATCGGCGCGGCCGGCCTGTCGTCCGCGCCGGCCGAAGGGCCCGGGTGCGCGCGAGCGCATCCGGTGGGTATAGCCCCCGAGCCCCCGAGCGGGTCGGATTCCCGGGGGTTTACACGGTCGGACTCTGGTCGGCCACGGTCGTGGGACCTAGAGCCGGGTGAGCGAACGCGCATTTACCTACGTCGGTTTAAACGCCGTGCTCGTGCGAGCTGCTAACGGGTGATCCGAGTGGGACCTTGATGATCTCCCACGGGGAGGATCATTTCCAAGCGGACGTGGAGCCCGGCGTGGGCGTCCGACCCGCTGTGGGGCATCCCATGAGAACCTTTCCTTACTCGATCCCGTATCAGGCTACCGGGTCGTCCGTCGACTCGGAGCGCGGCTGGCCGCCACTCATCGATGAGCTCCGCGGGAGAGTGTGAGGTATGGTCTCGGATGCGGGTCAGGGTGATTGGGTCATCCGCCGACCCAACTGGAGGCCCTCTGGGAGCTCACCCTGGTCCGCCCCTCGCTCTGGTTTTACGTGCTGGGGCGGCTTTAGTTCCACTTGACTGGACTTTGCCTTCATAACCCTCAACACGGTGTCGGGCCTTGGGTGCGAGCCCGGAGGCAATCCGCGGCCCCAAGGCCGGGCGGCCCAATGGGCCGTTTTTACCTTTTTTCGAGGCGCCTTGGCCCGTTACGCCCGGCGGAGTCCGCGGAGCTGCGTGGCGTGTGGCGCGAGGCGGCTGTCCTGTCAGAGCATTTTGTGCTCAGTGGGATTTTAATGAATTGCGGCATGTTATCGGGGTAGTGGCCGAGGTGGCAGGCGAACGGTCGGTGGACGCGCCGGTTCGCGTGAAGGGGTGCCAGTTCGCGCGAAGAGGCGTCCGTTCCCGCCCAGTGCCTATAAAAGGGAGCAAGGGAAGCGCGAGGAGGGAGACACTTGCTTGCGCTTTCTGCTAAAAAGAGGAAACCGTAAGGAAAAAGCTCCCTGCTTCCTTGCGTCTCGCTTTGCCTCCTCGTCGGTTTCGGAGATGTCATGGCCTCCGTGCTCGCCGGTGGCCGTCCGCTTCATTGGGTTGGAGAGGAAGGGGTTCCTTCCTCCGCAGGATGAGTCGGGGTGGAGGGTGCTGGTGGGGGCCGCAACCCCTGCGCCGGGCGCCGGGGGGATCGTCGCACTCGCCTCCTTCTACGAGCGCGGGTTCGGGCTCCCCCTCCACCCATTCGTCCGCGGGCTATTGTACTTCTACCGGAGGGAAGTGCACCACTTGAACCCGAACGGCGTCCTCCACATCGAGATCTTCATCACGCTGTGCGAGGCCTTCTTGTGGATCGAACCCCACTGGGGGCTCTGGAGGCACTTCTTCTTCGCGCGGTCGCCGTGTGACGCGGCCGCTCCCCTGGGCGGCCTTGCCATCCAACTGCGCGGTGGTCGCAAGGCGGGCTACATCGATGTGAAGCTACCGACGTCGAACCGGGGGTGGCATACCGAGTGGTTCTTTGTTCAGAACCTTGGCAACAGCGCCCCAGCCTTCACCGGCAGACTGCCAGAGCCGGGACCCCACTGGATTTGGGGTCCCAATGCGAAAGACAAAAGGAAGGTGGAGGCAATCCTCGAGCGGCTCGAGGGTCTGAAGGCGCGGGGCTTGACGGGCTAGGTGGTTGTCTGCGCGTTCATGGAGAGGCGCGTCCAACCCTTCAAGGATCGGGTGCACCCCATGTTCGGGTACACCGGAGTGTCCGACCCCATGAGGTCGTCCGAGGCGGAGCTCCCGGGGTTGGAGCTCTTTGCCCGTGTGTCAGCGGTTGTCCTCGTGGGCGACACCGAGGCGATGGGCGAGGTCCCCACGCCGTACTCGGGGCAGAATCCGCCGAACCTGGTAGGTCGGGCGGTTTCTACCTTTCTGGCTCTTTTTCCCTTGCTCGTCCCTCCGCTTATCCGAGTATGCTTTCGCAGGGACTCGGCGGCATGATCTCCCGGGCCCTTCTGCCGGGAGAAAAAGAGGCGAGAGCCGCGGCTCGCACCATCGCGGAGCAGCGCGACGCCGCCCGCCGAGCGCGGAGGGAGGAGAGGAAAGCCGCAGCGGCGCGAAAGAAGGAGGAGCGCGCGGCCCGGGCTGCGTGAGGCGAGGAGGTCTCCGACACGACCCTGGAAGATAGCGACGAGGAGTCGACCTCGAGCGAGGGTAGCGAGAGCGCCGGAGGTGACTCGGGCGGCTCTGATGCAGGTTCCGACCAAGGGGTCGGCGGGCTCGAGCCTCAGGAGGACGCCCCAAGCTCGGGGTTCCTTTTGAGAAGACGGAGAGCCCCTACGCCCCCACGCAGGGGTCCGGCAAAAAGGGCGCGTAAGGCACTGCACATTCGCTCGACGCCGTAAGTGTCTCGTTCGCCCTTCGACCGGTCTGTCGGCGTATTCTACACCAGGGTACCCACTCCCCCGCAATAAACATGGTCGCCGGGCGGGTAGGGCGCATCTGGGCCCACCACCGCGATGAGCAGTAGGGCCACCAGGTGGTCGCCCAGTGGACGGGTGGCGATCAGGCCAGGCCACTGGGCGCTTAGTAAGGTGGTCGCCCAGTGGACAGGTGGCGATCAGGCCACGTCACTGGTCGCTCAGTAAGGTGGTCGCCCAGTGGACAGGTGGCGATCAGGTCACGCCACTGGGCGCTCAGTAAGGTGGTCGCCCCATGGGCGATGATGGCGTCGAGTCACGCCACTGGCGCGCCAAGAAGGTGGTCGCCCGTGGCGGTGGCGTCGAGCCACGCCACTAGGCGCTCAGTAAGGTGGTCGCCTAGTGGATAGGTGGCGTCCAGGCCACGCCACTGGGCGCTCAGTAAGGTGGTCGCCCAGTGGACAGGTGGCATACGGGCCACTCCACTGGCGCACCACTCCCGAGGCTGCAGTGCCAGGGTCAAGGACATTTAATGCGAATCGTGCGCATTAAATGCAAAGCGTGGAGGCTACAGTATGGCGGCGCGCCTTCCCCAGGTGTGTATTAATTGCGGGTGACGTCATGGCAGCACCCCTCCCCCTGACGGAACGGGCGGCGTTGGTGGGCGTGGGGCCCTAGGTAGGGGGTGACGGCTGCGGCAGGCATTGAATGGGGTGTAAGGACAGTGACGGGCGCATTAAATGCGCCCGTGGCAGTGTAATGAGTATAGCTTGCTGTGTAAGCCTCCCATGCGCCCCGCTAGCCCAAGTATAAAAGGGAGCCGGGGTGCATGAGAGAGAGGGTCAATCCTTTCATGTTAGGTTCCATTCTCGCAAGTTAGGATTCCATTTTTCATACCACACAACACATGCAATCACAAGAAAAGCAGGACTAGGGCTGTTACTCTTCGAAGGGCCCGAACCTAGGTAAACCCTAGCGTCCCCATTCTTCCCTTCCCCGGCACTCCGGTCTTTCTTCCTCCGGTGATTGCCCCGAAAGCCCCCCCCGTCTGAACGTTACAAGCACCCGATCCGGAGGTGCCTGTTGGCTAGAACGCCGACAGTGGCACGCCAGGTAGGGGCTCTTGGTGGTTAGATTGCCCTCTTCCTTCCGTTTCCCATTCGAAGCTTAGAAGAAGTAGGGACGATTGTCTGCATGGCAGAGTCGCACTCCAAGCGCAGCAATCTACCCGAGGAGAGCAGCGCCCGTAGCCGGTCCCGGTGCCCAGGAAAGGGGCCAACCCAGCCGGGTCCCTCCGTCTTGGGAGGGGCACGTGCGGCTCCCACGCCAAGGGGCCAGCACGTCCAACGGCGTTTGATGCTGGGGGACGATACTCCCGCGCGGAGCCTTCATGCAGCTCGGCTACTCCTCGACCATCCCCTAGTTTCGCTAGGGGGTGACACCCCAGCCACTCTGTGGCTGCGAGACATCACCCGCCTAGTCGATGCCGCTCAACAGGAGGTTGAGGCGGCAACCCAGCCGGGGGCTTCCGGCACAGGGCGGCAAGGGACGCGTGCGACTGATGCGCGGGGTTCCAACCGCCACACAGTGTGAAATCATGTGCTGAAAAATTGGCTTAGAATTGAATTTGCAAATGTGTTTGTTCATGTGTTTTGTCAATTTGACAAGAAACAGTAAGTTTCGCTTTGGCGCCGGACCAAACTTAAAGAAAACAGTAAGTTTCCCATCTACGACGGACAAAGTTTGTTGGTCTGTCGTAAACATGCTTTGGCAACCTCATTTTCCCATGTACGACGGACAAAGTTTTTGGGTCTGTCGTGAATGTGTTTTTGAGCTCATGAGTCGAACTCAATCTTCCAAGAAACCAGTAAGTTTTGCATGTACGGCGGACAAACTTCTTTGATCAGTCGTGAATGGCTTTTTGAGGTTTGATTTCGCATGTACGACGGACCGATTTTGTTTGTCCGTCGTGAATGTGTTTTCGCCGGAATGATTTCTTCTTGGAACTGAAACTTTCACTTGTACAACGGACCGATTTTGTTTGTCCGTTGTGAATGGTTTATTGAGTGCTTTTTCATGTGTACGCCGGACCATATTTCCTTGTCCGTTGTGAATGCGTTTTTGCTCGATTAGGGTTTTGAGCAAAATTGGAATTGTGTTTGATTCATTTTTGGGATTATGAAATTTGTGAGAATTTCATGATGCTTCTTTTGAAGTGGACTTTATGCAATGCTCGTGTGAGTATTTGCATGGATTGATGTGAGTCAAGTCATGGACTTGTGCTCGGAATTGTTTTGTGGTTTGTTCATGTGCAGGTATTGCTCGAAGACGAACGTGGTCGATGACGGGACCGGAACTAGGTTCATGGAGGAACTGAGGTTCGGGACTAGGTTCAGGGAGGAACTGAGGTCTTGGTGGTCAAGGATGTCATGCGGGACGTTCGGGCTAAGAGAATGGTGCACATGAAGAATGGTTAGTCACGTGAGAATGGCAGGAGGTCATTCGCGTGCAAAGTGTTAGTCACGTGAGTATGGCAGGTGGCCATACGCGTGCAAAGTGTTAGTCACGTGAGTATGGTAGGGTTGCCATACGCGTGCAAGAGTTGTACTCGGCCAGGTTGGGCCAAGTAGAGTTGTGTTGGATACAGATTCCTTCTAGGGAATAGGAATCGTATTCAGAACTCCTTGTGGGTTGGTGCTTTAAATAGGAGGGGTTGTCTCCTGTTGAAGAGTATCGAATTGAGGAGAGCTAGGCGCATAGAGCCTTGGGCTTAAAGTTTAGGGTTTGTACTCTTTTGATGGGAGTACTTTAGACAAAAGAAATAAAGATCAATTCTTCTAGTTCCCGCATTGCTTCAACGTTCTCTTTTTGGTTCTTGTTTGCATGCTTGTTCTAGTTCTAGATTGGTTTTTGTTCTTTAAGTTTTATCTTGATTTGATCTATCAAAAACCTCTCTAGGGTATTGATCTAGTGTTTCTCAAAGTCTAGTTGATCAATCTTTTGTCGTTCTTGTTTAATCTTGAAGTTTTGATTAGATTGATTCTCGTCAAGTTCTGGATCAGCAAGCTTGCGAAGCCCATAACTTTTGATCCGTAAGTCCGATCGAGCTGATTCTTTTTGGGTTCGATTCATATTGGAATCTAGTTTCTTGCGTCCAAATTTCAGATCAATCTAACGGTTGGATCTCTGGGAATTCTCATTTTACCGAACCTCTATCATTCTGTTTTTGTCGAAAACGAGGCAATTATTTGGTTCTGTTTTGGGGTGAACTTTTAGTAGATCAAGAATTTGGTTTTAGCTTCCGCACAATCATTCACCCCCCCTCTGATTGCTATATTCGTATACTTCGATCCTACAAGTGGTATCAGAGCAAGGTTTCTCTAATCTATCTTAACCGGTGATTAGATCAATGGATCGTTATTCGACAAAACCATGTGTGTTCGATGGTGTTGATTTTCAGTTTTGGAAGGCCAAGATGGAGGCGTTCATCCAAGCACAGGGCTTCACAATTTGGGAGAAGGTCTACAAGCCATATGAAGTCCCTGCAAACGACAACGTCAACGACACCAATCGCACACATGTTGAAGCAAATAGCAAGGCGCGCAACTTGATCATCCAAGGCTTAGGATGCAGCGACTTTGATCGTGTGGTTTATCTTCGATCCGCATATGAGGTATGGAAATCTCTTTGTGATTACCATGAGGGTTCTAACACTGTCAAAGAGGTTCGCCAAGATATTTACAAAAAAGAATACATGCGTTTTGAGATGAAACCTAGTGAATCTGTAGATGACTTCTTTGCACGTTTCAATAAAATCCTTAGCAATCTACGTGCTGTTGGAGTTAGCTACACTGATGCTGAAAATGCTCGATAATTGCTTAGTGCTTTGGACATGTCAGTATGGGAGATGAAAGTAACATCTATACAAGAATCTACTACCATGAGCACACTCACATTAGATGTTCTTTACTCTAAGTTGAAAACTCATGAGTTGGATGTTCTTGCCAGGAAGGGTAACATTAAATCAATTGCTTTGATCTCTAACCCTAACATGTCAAATGCAAATTCTTCTTCTAGATTTGCCTTGTCTTCCATGTCTTCTTTAACAGATGAGCAACTTGAAGAGTTTCCCGAAGAAGATCTGGCACTACTCTCTTCTCGCTTTAACAAAGCTTTGCAGAATGTGAGAATGAGAAAGAGAGGTGGTCCTCCAAGATGCTATGAGTGTGGTGACCTCAACCATATTCGCACAAATTGTCCTAAGCTTGCAGGAAAAACATCAAAGGAGGAGAAGGACAACGACAGAAGGAATGAGAAGAAAAGGTTCTCTTCAAGTGATAGAAAGAAGAAAAGCTTCATCAACCGCAAAGTGGTCCACCGAGTTCTTTCCGCTCTTGAACAAGTAAATTTGAGCGATGTGGATTCGGAGAGCAGCGAGGATGATGCAACTCCAAGCAAACATGATTTGGTGGGATTGTGTCTCATGGCAAGCAGCAAGGATAGCTTCACCGAGGACGACCACGACAGCGACTTCAATGAGGTAGATCCCTCTTATGATGAATTAGCTATTGCTGTTGCTCGTCTTGGAAAATTGCTTGACAAACGTGATAAGAAAATTAAGAAACATGATTTCATTATTGAATCATTGAATGCTGAAATTGCTAGACTTAAGACTTTGATTCCTAGTGATGATACTTGCAAATCATGTGACTTAATTTACAATGAGCTCACCTTGCTTAGGAAAGAACATGCTCTTTTGTTGCATCTAAATGAGAAAAATGAGAAACATGTTGTACATGCTAGCTGTTCCACTGATGATTTGCATAGTTCAACTTCTTGTTCTAAATGCTCAACTCTTGAATTAAAATTGAAAGATGCAAATGCTAGGGTTTCTCAATTAATTGATAATTTGCTTTCACATGAAATTCTCTCATGCTCAACTTGTCGCAAGCAAAAAGGAAAAGTAGATGTTCCCTGCAATAATTGTTTAACTCTTGCTAAGAAAGTTGATTACTTGCAAAATTCTTTGGAACGTTTCACTAATGGCAAGAAGAAGTTGAACATGATTTTGGATCAATCTAAGGTTAGCACAAACAAGAGAGGTTTAGGTTTTGATCCTTATGCCACATATGAAACTAAACCTCGCACTGTTGTTCAGGCTCCTTGCAAAATTGAGTTATCTAATGAGCCTAAGAAAATTGCTTTTCAATCTGCTGGTTTTTTATCCTCTACTATGATGAATGCAAAATGTGCTTTTACTGTTAAAGCTAAACATCATGACAAGTACAATTGCACTCATTGTGGTAGAGATGGACACTTAGTAGATTTTTGCTTTAGACTAGCCAAACAGCAAAAGAAGGAAAGAACTGAGGCTAGGTCAAATTTCAGCAAAGCACATTTGTATGCGCCTAGAGTGATGAAAACACCTTCTGTTCCTACAAACATGGGAAAAGGCAAATCTGATTTTGTGCATAAAAATTATCGTGTTGTGCCTACTGTTGTGCGTCGTGTGTTTCAAAGATCGATTCCCAAAAATCTCATTCCTAACCCGATCGAGACCTCGACATGTTTTGTTGCTATGTAGGCTTCTCGCGCGAGGAAGGAGAACATATGGCTAGTGGATTCCGGATGCTCACGCCACATGTCCGGTGATAAGAATTGGTTCTCCTCCCTCACTCGTGCATCTCGTGCTGAAAGTGTTACTTTTGGAGATGCTTCTTCCTCTTCTGTTGTGGCAAAAGGTACAGTAAAGGTAAGTGACAAGTTTATGTTCAAGGATGTGGCTCTTGTTGAAAATTTGAAATATAACTTGCTTTCTATCTCACAAATGCTTGATGAAGATCTTGAGATAAGCTTTAAGAAAAATGAATGCAAAGTGCTAGATGCTTCAGGTGATCTTGTGTTCAAAATTTCTCGTTTTGGAAGAGTCTTTAAAGCTGATTTTGATGCATCACCTTCTTTTAAGCATAGGTGTCTAATTGCCAATGCTTCTAAAGATTTATTCTTTTGGCATCGTAGACTTGGTCATGTTGGTTTTGATCATCTTACTCGTGTAAGCAGTTTAGATCTCATACGTGGCTTGCCTAAGCTTAAGGGTGATAGCAATTTAGTATGTTCTTCTTGTAGACATGGTAAGATGATTGCAGGTTCACATCCACCTCTTACCATGATGATGACAAACGCTCCAGGACAGCTTCTACATCTTGATACAGTTGGACCATCTCGAGTTCAATCCTTTGGAGGCAAACGGTATGTGCTTGTGATTGTTGATGATTTTTCTAGATACTCTTGGGTGTATTTTATGGCATCTAAGGATGAGGCTTTTAGTCATTTTAGAAGTCTTGTTCTTAGGCTTTCTGTTGACCTTCCAGGAGCTCTCAAAGCTATTAGAAGTGATAATGGAACTGAATTCAAAAATGCTTCGTTTGATCTCTTTTGTGCTGAAAAAGGAATTGATCATCAATTTTCATCTCCTAGAGTGCCTCAACAGAATGGTGTAGTTGAAAGGAAAAACAGAACATTGGTTGAGATGGCTAGAACCATGTTAGATGAACATCACACTCCTAGAAACTTTTGGGCTGAAGCGATTTCAACTGCATGTTATGTTTCAAACCGTGTGTTTTTGAGATCAAAATTGGGAAAGACTCCATATGAGCTTCGGTTTGGACACAGGCCATCAAGCTTTCTCACTTTAGGGTTTTTGGATGCAAATGTTTTGTCTTAAAATCTGGAAATCTTGATAAATTTGAAGCTAGATCAACTGATGGCATTTTTCTTGGATATCCTGCTCATACTCGTGGCTATCGTGTGCTTGTTTTGGAGACTAACAAAATTGTGGAATCTTGTGAAGTTACTTTTGATGAGGCTAGTCCAGGCACTAGTCCAAGTGATGCAGGTACAGACGTATATGTTCAGGGGGAGAAAATCTTTGAAGATAATGATGATGTTGAAGATGAGGTCTTGACTCTTTCTAATGCACAACAAGCTGTAGCACCTTTGGCACCTACTACTACATCACCTACAGCTAACCATCCTCAAGCTACAACATCATCTGTACATGCTAAAAATGAAGAAGGAGAAGGAGAAGTCTCAAAAGCCAATGCTCCCTTGTACATTCAAAAAATGCATCCATCTGAACAAATTATTGGAGACCTAAATGAGAGAGTCACTCGATCCAGGTTTATTCATTCTGACACTCATGCTCATTCTGCTTTAGTTGCCTCTTTTGAACCCAAAGATATATCTCATGCATTATCTGACGAATCTTGGATCAATGCCATGCATGAAGAAATAGAGAATTTTGAACGAAATAAAGTTTGGAAACTTGTCTCACCTCCTCCAGATTTTAATGTTATTGGAACTAGATGGGTTTTCAAAAATAAACAAAGTGAGGATGGTGTTGTTGTTAGAAACAAGGCTAGATTGGTTGCTCAAGGTTACACTCAAATTGAAGGCTTAGATTTTGATGAAACCTTTGCTCCTGTTGCTAGAATTGAAGCCATTAGAATCCTTTTAGCTTTTGCTGCATCCAAAGGTTTCAAATTGTATCAAATGGATGTGAAAAGTGCTTTTCTTAATGGCTACATAAATGAGGAGGTTTATGTCAAGCAACCACCTGGTTTTGAAAATCCAAAGTTTCCAAATCATGTGTTCAAACTAACAAAAGCTTTGTATGGTTTGAAACAAGCCCCTAGAGCATGGTATGATAGGCTAAAAACCTTTTACTTGAAAAGGGCTTTTAATGGGAAAGGTTGACAAAACTCTCTTTTACTCAAGCAAGGCAATGATCAACTATTCGTTCAGATTTATGTTGATGATATTATCTTTGGTGGTTCATCTCATGTTTTAGTGTGCGAGTTTTCGAAACAATGAGGAAGGAGTTTGAGATGAGTATGATGGGTGAGTTGACATACTTTTTGGGATTTCAAATCAAGCAAACGAAGGATGGTACTTTTGTGCATCAAAGCAAATATACAAGAGACTTGCTACATCGTTTTGGGATGGAAAGCGACAAGCCGATCATGACACCTATGGAGAGCACTTGCGCACTTGACCCTGATGAAGATGGTGAGCGGTTGATCAAAAGGAATATAGAAGCATGATAGGTTCACTTTTGTACCTCACTGCATCAAGGCCGGATATACAATTTGCTGTGTGCTTGTGTGCTCGTTTTCAAGCTTCCCCACGTGCTTCACATCGACAAGCCGTCAAAAGGATTTTCAGGTATCTTCATGGAACTCAAGATTTTGGCATTTGGCTTTCTGCTTCCTCATGCATTAGTTTGAGATCTTTTACGATGCTGATTTTGGAGGATGTAGAATTGATAGGAAAAGCACTTCTGGTTCATGTCACTTCTTGGGAAATTCTCTCATTGCATGGTCATCTAGAAAGCAATCTTACATTTGCACAATCAAGCTCGAATCTGAATATGTGGTCAGCGCTAGTTGTTGTTCTCAAATTCTTTGGATAGTAGCTACACTTAAAGATTATGGGGTTATTTTGGATAGTGTTCCTCTTCTGTGTGATAACACTAGTGCAATTTACATTGCTAAGAACCCTGTGCAACATTCAAGAACAAAACACATTGACATCAGATTTCACTTTCTTAGAGATCATGTTGAAAAAGGCAACATTGTGCTTCATCATGTGGATACTGAACATCAATTGGCAGACATTTTCACAAAACCTTTGTCTTCTTCTCGTTTTGCTTTTATTCGGGGAGAACTTGGAATTGTTCATCCAATGGGATTGTTTTGAGGGGGAGTTTCTTTGCCAAGTTCTTTCACTTGATGAGCTCACTTTATCATATTTCTTTATATACTTTGTAATTGAGCTAATATATGATAATCTAAATTGTCTCACTTGAACTAAAAATGACATTGCGGAAATTCCCTGATCTGATTGCCTATAGCTAAATACTCTGTGATATCTCATTCTTCTAGGCTTGATATTGAATCCTCTTGACAAATTTGGGATATGAAGCAAGTGTGTTTTCAGCTTTACTCTTTCATAAGACCTTTTAATCATTTTTTGCATGTTTATAATCAAAGAAAAAAAAAGGGAATAAAAAAAGGGGTGTTAAAAGCAAAAGCTTCAAGTTGTATGCTTCAGGCATGCTTTCCTTAAAAAATAAGATGTATGCTTCAAGCATGCCATTCCCTCAAAGATAAGATGTATGCTTCAAGCATGCCACTCCTAGAAAATAAAAGAAGTATGCTTCAAGCATGCCACATGCGATTTATTGTTTAAAGATTA
This sequence comes from Rhipidocladum racemiflorum, assembly GCA_036346355.1. Lineage (NCBI taxonomy): Eukaryota > Viridiplantae > Streptophyta > Magnoliopsida > Poales > Poaceae > Rhipidocladum > Rhipidocladum racemiflorum. Next base: position 75,845,046 of record CM070571.1, read on the forward strand.
AATTGGTCTACTAGATTGGAGTTGAAACTACTTGCTCGCCCTAAGTTGTTAGTTGCTTCAATTTTTAAAGCCTTGCTTTTACGCTAAGATCTTGCTTAGTACTTGGCTATAGTTGACTAAATTGAGGTTGAGATGCATGTCATTCCCTAACTTGTTAAAATTACATCAAGATCATGTCTTTTGCATATTATGTGATATATAAGGTTATATGATCGAATGAGCTCATCTTTTCCTATCTTGGCACTACCTTGTTTCTCCTTGTGAAATCTTTGCTACAGGAAAAATTTTGAACCTGTTCTCTCTTTTGTACTCTTGATGAATCCATTGTCAAAGGGGGAGAAATTTGGGAATCGTTGAAAAGTTTAAGGAAAAAGGGGGGAGAAGAAAAAGGGGGAGTTGTTTGAGAATTTTGGGAGAAGTTTGGAGAATTTTGAAATTTTTGGGCACATTGCACATTCACACACATTTTCCTTCTCAGGGGGAGATTTTGTTTTGCTTTTTGGTCAAAGGGGGAATTCTGTGTTTTCTTACTTTGGTCTTTGATCCTTTGGATTTCAAAATCTTTTGTAAAGTGAATGCCAAATGTTCAATTCTAAGTGGTGTTGCCAATGTTTTCATCAAGGGGGAGATTGTGAAATCATGTGCTGAAAAATTGGCTTAGAATTGAATTTGCAAATGTGTTTGTTCATGTGTTTTGTCAATTTGACAAGAAACAATAAGTTTCGCTTTGGCGCCGACCAAACTTAAAGAAAGCAAGAAGTTTCCCATCTACGACGGACAAAGTTTGTTGGTCCTGTCGTAAACATGCTTTGGCAACCTCATTTTCCCATGTACGACGGACAAAGTTTTTGGGTGCTGTCGTGAATGTGTTTTTGAGCTCATGAGTCGAACTCAATCTTCCAAGAAACCAAGTAAGTTTTGCATGTACGGGCGGACAAACTTCTTTGATCGATCGTGAATGGCTTTTTGAGGTTTGATTTCGCATGTCTGACGGACCGATTTTGTTTGTCCGTCGTGAATGTGTTTTCGCGGAATGATTTCTTCTTGAACTGAAACTTTCACTTGTACAACGGACCGATTTTGTTTGTCCGTTGTGAATGGTTTATTGAGTGCTTTTTCATGTGTACGCGGACCATATTTCCTTGTCCGTTGTGAATGCGTTTTTGCTCGATTAGGGTTTTGAGCAAAATTGGAATTGTGTTTGATTCATTTTTGGGATTATGAAATTTGTGAGAATTTCATGATGCTTCTTTGAAGTGGACTTTATGCAATGCTCGTGTGAGTATTTGCATGGATTGATGTGAGTCAAGTCGTGGACTTGTGCTCGGAATTGTTTGTGGTTTGTTCATGTGCAGTATTGCTCGAAGACGAACGTGGTTGATGACGGGACCGAACTAGGTTCATGGAGGAACCGAGGTTCGGGACTAGGTTCAGGGAGGAACCGAGGTCTTGGTGGTCAAGGATGTCATGCGGACGTTCGGGCTAAGAGAATGGTGCACATGAAGAATGGTTAGTCACGTGAGAATGGCAGGAGGTCATTCGCGTGCAAAGTGTTAGTCACGTGAGTATGGCGGTGGCCATACTGGCGTGCAAAGTGTTAGTCACGTGAGTATGGTAGGGTTGCCATACGCGTGCAAGAGTTGTACTCGGCCAGGTTGGGCCAAGTAGAGTTGTGTTGGATCTGATTCCTTCTAGGAATAGGAATCGTATTCGTAACTCCTTGTGGGTTGGTGCTTTAAATAGGAGGGTTGTCTCCTGTTGAAGAGCATCGAATTGAGGAGAGCTAGGCGCATAGAGCCTTGGGCTCAAAGTTTAGGGTTTGTACTCTTTTGATGGGAGTACTTTAGACAAAAGAAATAAAGATCAATTCTTCTAGTTCCGCATTGCTTCAACGTTCTCTTTTTGGTTCTTGTTTGCATGCTTGTTCTAGTTCTAGATTGGTTTTTGTTCTTTAAGTTTTATCTTGATTTGATCTATCAAAAACCTCTCTAGGGTATTGATCTAGTGTTTCTCAAAGTCTAGTTGATCAATCTTTGTCGTTCTTGTTTAATCTTGAAGTTTTGATTAGATTGATTCTCGTCAAGTTCTGGATCAGCAAGCTTATGAAGCCCATAACTTTTGATCCGTAAGTCCGATCGAGCTGATTCTTTTTGGGTTCGATTCATATTGGAATCTAGTTTCTTGCGTCCAAATTTCAGATCAATCTAACGGTTGGATCTCTAGGAATTCTCATTTTACCGAACCTCTATCATTCTGTTTTTGTCGAAAACGAGGCAATTATTTGGTTCTGTTTTGGGGTGAACTTTTAGTAGATCAAGAATTTGGTTTTAGCTTCCGCACAATCATTCACCCCCCCTCTGATTGCTATATTCGTATACTTCGATCCTACAAGTGGTATCAGAGCAAGGTTTCTCTAATCTATCTTAACAGGTGATTAGATCAATGGATCGTTATTCGACAAAACCATGTGTGTTCGATGGTGTTGATTTTCAGTTTTGGAAGGCCAAGATGGAGGCGTTCATCCAAGCACAGGGCTTCACAATTTGGGAGAAGGTCTACAAGCCATATGAAGTCCCTGCAAACGACAACGTCAACGACACCAATCGCACACATGTTGAAGCAAATAGCAAGGCGCGCAACTTGATCATCCAAGGCTTAGGACGCAAATGACTTTGATCGTGTGGTTTATCTTCGATCCAAGATATGAGGTATGGAAATCTCTTTGTGATTACCATGAGGGTTCTAACATCACAAAGAGGTTCGCCAAGATATTTACAAAAAAGAATACATGCGTTTTGAGATGAAACCTAGTGAATCAGTAGATGACTTCTTTGCACGTTTCAATAAAATCCTTAGCAATCTACGTCTTTGTTGGAGTTAGCTACACCGATGCTGAAAATGCTCGACAATTGCTTAGTGCTTTGGACATGTCAAGATGGGAGATGAAAGTAACATCTATACAAGAATCTACTACCATGAGCACACTCACATTAGATGTTCTTTACTCTAAGTTGAAAACTCATGAGTTGGATGTTCTTGCCAGAAGGGTAACATTAAATCAATTGCTTTGATCTCTAACCCTAACATGTCAAATGCAAATTCTTCTTCTAGCTTTGCCTTGTCTTCCATGTCTTCTTTAACAGATGAGCAACTTGAAGAGTTTCCCGAAGAAGATCTGGCACTACTCTCTTCTCGCTTTAACAAAGCTTTGCAGAATGTGAGAATGAGAAAGAGAGGTGGTCCTCCAAGATGCTATGAGTGTGGTGACCTCAACCATATTCGCACAAATTGTCCTAAGCTTGCAGGAAAAACATCAAAGGAGGAGAAGGACAACGACAGAAGGAATGAGAAGAAAAGGTTCTCTTCAAGTGATAGAAAGAAGAAAAGCTTCATCAACCGCAAAGTGGTCCACCGAGTTCTTTCCGCTCTTGAACAAGTAAATTTGAGCGATGTGGATTCGGAGAGCAGCGAGGATGATGCAACTCCAAGCAAACATGATTTGGTGGGATTGTGTCTCATGGCAAGCAGCAAGGATAGCTTCACCGAGGATGACCACGACAAATGACTTCAATGAGGTAGATCCCTCTTATGATGAATTAGCTATTGCTGTTGCTCGTCTTGGAAAATTGCTTGACAAACGTGATAAGAAAATTAAGAAACATGATTTCATTATTGAATCATTGAATGCTGAAATTGCTAGACTTAAGACTTTGATTCCTAGTGATGATACTTGCAAATCATGTGACTTAATTTACAATGAGCTCACCTTGCTTAGGAAAGAACATGCTCTTTTGTTGCATCTAAATGAGAAAAATGAGAAACATGTTGTACATGCTAGCTGTTCCAATCGATGATTTGCATAGTTCAACTTCTTGTTCTAAATGCTCAACTCTTGAATTAAAATTGAAAGATGCAAATGCTAGGGTTTCTCAATTAATCGATAATTTGCTTTCACATGAAATTCTCTCATGCTCAACTTGTCGCAAGCAAAAGGAAAAGTAGATGTTCCTGCAATAATTGTTTAACTCTTGCTAAGAAAGTTGATTACTTGCAAAATTCTTTGGAACGTTTCACTAATGGCAAGAAGAAGTTGAACATGATTTTGGATCAATCTAAGGTTAGCACAAACAAGAGAGGTTTAGGTTTTGATCCTTATGCCACATATGAAACTAAACCTCAGATTTGTTGTTCGGGCTCCTTGCAAAATTGAGTTATCTAATGAGCCTAAGAAAATTGCTTTTCAATCTGCCGTTTTTTATCCTCTACTTTGATGAATGCAAAATGTGCTTTTACTGTTAAAACTAAACATCATGTCAAGTACACTTGCACTCATTGTGGTAGAGATGGACACTTAGTAGATTTTTGCTTTAGACTAGCCAAACAAAGAAAAGAAGGAAAGAACTGAGGCTAGGTCAAATTTCAGCAAAGCACATTTGTATGCGCCTAGAGTGATGAAAACACCTTCTGTTCCTACAAACATGGGAAAAGGCAAATCTGATTTTGTGCATAAAAATTATCGTGTTGTGCCTACTGTTGTGCGTCGTGTGTTTCAGTACTGGATTCCCAAAAATCTCATTCCTAACCCCAGTACTGAGACCTCGACATGTTTTGTTGCTATGTAGGCTTCTCGCGCGAGGAAGGAGAACATATGGCTAGTGGATTCCGGATGCTCATGCCACATGTCCGGTGATAGGAATTGGTTCTCCTCCCTCACTCGTGCATCTCGTGCTGAAAGTGTTACTTTTGGAGATGCTTCTTCCTCTTCTGTTGTGGCAAAAGGTACAGTAAAGGTAAGTGACAAGTTTATGTTCAAGGATGTGGCTCTTGTTGAAAATTTGAAATATAACTTGCTTTCTATCTCACAAATGCTTGATGAAGATCTTGAGATAAGCTTTAAGAAAAATGAATGCAAAGTGCTAGATGCTTCAGTGATCTTGTGTTCAAAATTTCTCGTTTTGGAAGAGTCTTTAAAGCTGATTTTGATGCATCACCTTCTTTTAAGCATAGGTGTCTAATTGCCAATGCTTCTAAAGATTTATTCTTTTGGCATCGTAGACTTGGTCATGTTGGTTTTGATCATCTTACTCGTGTAAGCAGTTTAGATCTCATACGTGGCTTGCCTAAGCTTAAGGGTGATAGCAATTTAGTATGTTCTTCTTGTAGACATGGTAAGATGATTGCAGGTTCACATCCACCTCTTACCATGATGATGACAAATGCTCCAGGACAGCTTCTACATCTTGATGTGATTGGACCATCTCGAGTTCAATCCTTTGGAGGCAAACGGTATGTGCTTGTGATTGTTGATGATTTTTCTAGATACTCTTGGGTGTATTTTATGGCATCTAAGGATGAGGCTTTTAGTCATTTTAGAAGTCTTGTTCTTAGGCTTTCTGTTGACCTTCCAGGAGCTCTCAAAGCTATTAGAAGTGATAATGGAACTGAATTCAAAAATGCTTCGTTTGATCTCTTTTGTCTTTGAAAAGGAATTGATCATCAATTTTCATCTCCTAGAGTGCCTCAACAGAATGGTGTAGTTGAAAGGAAAAACAGAACATTGGTTGAGATGGCTAGAACCATGTTAGATGAACATCACACTCCTAGAAACTTTTGGGCTGAAGCGATTTCAACTGCATGTTATGTTTCAAACCGTGTGTTTTTGAGATCAAAATTGGGAAAGACTCCATATGAGCTTCGGTTTGGACACAGGCCTACTGTTTCTCACTTTAGGGTTTTTGGATGCAAATGTTTTGTCTTAAAATCTGGAAATCTTGATAAATTTGAAGCTAGATCAACTGATGGCATTTTTCTTGGATATCCTGCTCATACTCGTGGCTATCGTGTGCTTGTTTTGGAGACTAACAAAATTGTGGAATCTTGTGAAGTTACTTTTGATGAGGCTAGTCCAGGCACTAGTCCAAGTGATGCAGTCTGACGTATATGTTCAGGGGGAGAAAATCTTTGAAGATAATGATGATGTTGAAGATGAGGTCTTGACTCTTTCTAATGCACAACAAGCTGTAGCACCTTTGGCACCTACTACTACATCACCTACAGCTAACCATCCTCAAGCTACAACATCATCTGTACATGCTAAAAATGAAGAAGGAGAAGGAGAAGTCTCAAAAGCCAATGCTCCCTTGTACATTCAAAAAATGCATCCATCTGAACAAATTATTGGAGACCTAAATGAGAGAGTCACTCGATCCAGGTTTATTCATTCTGACACTCATGCTCATTCTGCTTTAGTTGCCTCTTTTGAACCCAAAGATATATCTCATGCATTATCTCGACTAATCTTGGATCAATGCCATGCATGAAGAAATAGAGAATTTTGAACGAAATAAAGTTTGGAAACTTGTCTCACCTCCTCCAGATTTTAATGTTATTGGAACTAGATGGGTTTTCAAAAATAAACAAAGTGAGGATGGTGTTGTTGTTAGAAACAAGGCTAGATTGGTTGCTCAAGGTTACACTCAAATTGAAGGCTTAGATTTTGATGAAACCTTTGCTCTGTTGCTAGAATTGAAGCCATTAGAATCCTTTTAGCTTTTGCTGCATCCAAAGGTTTCAAATTGTATCAAATGGATGTGAAAAGTGCTTTTCTTAATGGCTACATAAATGAGGAGGTTTATGTCAAGCAACCACCTGGTTTTGAAAATCCAAAGTTTCCAAATCATGTGTTCAAACTAACAAAAGCTTTGTATGGTTTGAAACAAGCCCCTAGAGCATGGTATGATAGGCTAAAAACCTTTTACTTGAAAAGGGCTTTTAATGGGAAAGGTTGACAAAACTCTCTTTTTACTCAAGCAAGGCAATGATCAACTATTCGCTCAGATTTATGTTGATGATATTATCTTTGGTGGTTCATCTCATGTTTTAGTGTCTGAGTTTTGAAACAATGAGGAAGGAGTTTGAGATGAGTATGATGGGTGAGTTGACATACTTTTTGGGATTTCAAATCAAGCAAACGAAGGATGGTACTTTTGTGCATCAAAGCAAATATACAAGAGACTTGCTACATCGCTTTGGGATGGAAAGCGACAAGCCGATCATGACACCTATGGAGAGCACTTGCGCACTTGACCCCGATGAAGATGGTGAGCCGGTTGATCAAAAGGAATATAGAAGCATGATAGGTTCACTTTTGTACCTCAATGCATCAAGGCCGGATATACAATTTGCTGTGTGCTTGTGTGCTCGCTTTCAAGCTTCCCACGTGCTTCACATCGACAAGCCGTCAAAAGGATTTTCAGGTATCTTCATGGAACTCAAGATTTTGGCATTTGGCTTTACTGCTTCCTCATGCATTAGTTTGAGATCTTTTCTCGATGCTGATTTTGGAGGATGTAGAATTGATAGGAAAAGCACTTCGGTTCATGTCACTTGGGAAATTCTCTCATTGCATGGTCATCTAGAAAGCAATCTTACATTGCACAATCAACTGTTGAATCTGAATATGTGGCTGCTGCTAGTTGTTGTTCTCAAATTCTTTGGATAGTAGCTACACTTAAAGATTATGGGGTTATTTTGGATAGTGTTCCTCTTCTGTGTGATAACACTAGTGCAATTTACATTGCTAAGAACCCTGTGCAACATTCAAGAACAAAACACATTGACATCAGATTTCACTTTCTTAGAGATCATGTTGAAAAAGGCAACATTGTGCTTCATCATGTGGATACTGAACATCAATTGGCAGACATTTTCACAAAACCTTTGTCTTCTTCTCGTTTTGCTTTTATTCGGGGAGAACTTGGAATTGTTCATCCAATGGGATTGTTTTGAGGGGGAGTTTCTTTGCCAAGTTCTTTCACTTGATGAGCTCACTTTATCATATTTCTTTATATACTTTGTAATTGAGCTAATATATGATAATCTAAATTGTCTCACTTGAACTAAAAATGACATTGCGGAAATTCCCTGATCTGATTGCCTATAGCTAAATACTCTGTGATATCTCATTCTTCTAGGCTTGATATTGAATCCTCTTGACAAATTTGGGATATGAAGCAAGTGTGTTTTCAGCTTTACTCTTTCATAAGACCTTTTAATCATTTTTTGCATGTTTATAATCAAAGAAAAAAAAAGGGAATAAAAAAAGGGGTGTTAAAAGCAAAAGCTTCAAGTTGTATGCTTCAGGCATGCTTTCCTTAAAAAATAAGATGTATGCTTCAAGCATGCCATTCCCTCAAAGATAAGATGTATGCTTCAAGCATGCCACTCCTAGAAAATAAAAGAAGTATGCTTCAAGCATGCCACATGCGATTTATTGTTTAAAGATTAAATTGGTCTACTAGATTGGAGTTGAAACTACTTGCTCGCCCTAAGTTGTTAGTTGCTTCAATTTTTTAAAGCCTTGCTTTTTCTGCTAAGATCTTGCTTAGTACTTGGCTATAGTTGACTAAATTGAGGTTGAGATGCATGTCATTCCCTAACTTGTTAAAATTACATCAAGATCATGTCTTTTGCATATTATGTGATATATAAGGTTATATGATCGAATGAGCTCATCTTTTCCTATCTTGGCACTACCTTGTTTCTCCTTGTGAAATCTTTGCTACAGGAAAAATTTTGAACCTGTTCTCTCTTTTGTACTCTTGATGAATCCATTGTCAAAGGGGGAGAAATTTGGGAATCGTTGAAAAGTTTAAGGAAAAAGGGGGGAGAAGAAAAAGGGGGAGTTGTTTGAGAATTTTGGGAGAAGTTTGGAGAATTTTGAAATTTTTGGGCACATTGCACATTCACACACATTTTCCTTCTCAGGGGGAGATTTTGTTTTGCTTTTTGGTCAAAGGGGGAATTCTGTGTTTTCTTACTTTGGTCTTTGATCCTTTGGATTTCAAAATCTTTTGTAAAGTGAATGCCAAATGTTCAATTCTAAGTGGTGTTGCCAATGTTTTCATCAAGGGGGAGATTGTGAAATCATGTGCTGAAAAATTGGCTTAGAATTGAATTTGCAAATGTGTTTGTTCATGTGTTTTGTCAATTTGACAAGAAACAGTAAGTTTCGCTTTGGCGTCGGACCAAACTTAAAGAAAACAGTAAGTTTCCCATCTACGACGGACAAAGTTTGTTGGTCTATCGTAAACATGCTTTGACAACCTCATTTTCCCATGTACGACGGACAAAGTTTTTGGGTCTGTCGTGAATGTGTTTTTGAGCTCATGAGTCGAACTCAATCTTCCAAGAAACCCATAAGTTTTGCATGTACGGCGGACAAACTTCTTTGGTCAGTCGTGAATGGCTTTTTGAGGTTTGATTTCGCATGTACGACGGACCGATTTTGTTTGTCCGTCGTGAACGTGTTTTCACTGAATGATTTCTTCTTGGAACTGAAACTTTCACTTGTACAACGGACCGATTTTGTTTGTCCGTTGTGAATGGTTTATTGAGTGCTTTTTCATGTGTACTGGGACCATATTTCCTTGTCCGTTGTGAATGCGTTTTGCTCGATTAGGGTTTTGAGCAAAATTGGAATTGTGTTTGATTCATTTTTGGGATTATGAAATTTGTGAGAATTTCATGATGCTTCTTTGAAGTGGACTTTATGCAATGCTCGTGTGAGTATTTGCATGGATTGATGTGAGTCAAGTCGTGGACTTGTGCTCGGAATTGTTTTAGGTTTGTTCATGTGCGGTATTGCTCGAAGACGAACGTGGTTGATGACGGACCGGAACTAGGTTCATGGAGGAACCGAGGTTCGGGACTAGGTTCAGGAGGAACCGAGGTCTTGGTGGTCAAGGATGTCATGCGGGACGCTCGGGCTAAGAGAATGGTGCACATGAAGAATGGTTAGTCACGTGAGAATGGCAGGAGGTCATTCGGCGTGCAAAGTGTTAGTCACGTGAGTATGGCGGTGGCCATACGCGTGCAAAGTGTTAGTCACGTGAGTATGGTAGGGTTGCCATACGCGTGCAAAGAGTTGTACTCGGCCAGGTTGGGCCAAGTAGAGTTGTGTTGGAATCTGATTCCTTCTAGGGAATAGGAATCGTATCTTAACTCCTTGTGGGTTGGTGCTTTAAATAGGAGGGGTTGTCTCTGTTGAAGAGCATCGAATTGAGGAGAGCTAGGCGCATAGAGCCTTGGGCTCAAAGTTTAGGGTTTGTACTCTTTTGATGGGAGTACTTTAGACAAAAGAAATAAAGATCAATTCTTCTAGTTCCCGCATTGCTTCAACGTTCTCTTTTTGGTTCTTGTTTGCATGCTTGTTCTAGTTCTAGATTGGTTTTTGTTCTTTAAGTTTTATCTTGATTTGATCTATCAAAAACCTCTCTAGGGTATTGATCTAGTGTTTCTCAAAGTCTAGTTGATCAATCTTTTGTCGTTCTTGTTTAATCTTGAAGTTTTGATTAGATTGATTCTCGTCAAGTTCTGGATCAGCAAGCTTGCGAAGCCCATAACTTTTGATCCGTAAGTCCGATCGAGCTGATTCTTTTTGGGTTCGATTCATATTGGAATCTAGTTTCTTGCGTCCAAATTTCAGATCAATCTAACGGTTGGATCTCTAGGAATTCTCATTTTACCGAACCTCTATCATTCTGTTTTTGTCGAAAACGAGGCAATTATTTGGTTCTGTTTTGGGGTGAACTTTTAGTAGATCAAGAATTTGGTTTTAGCTTCCGCACAATCATTCACCCCCCCTCTGATTGCTATATTCGTATACTTCGATCCTACACACAGCAACCTCTCCCAGTGTCAAGGGCCGGGAAAAAGGAAAAGGAGTCCTGGTTGCAGCCCCCTCCGACATAGGGGGACATGCACGTGATTTCGCTTCCTCTCGCGGTCCCCCCGAGTCAAGGGGAGATCGCGAGGATCTGAGAGCACGCCTGGACGAGAGGCAGCTCCAGCGTGACGGCGACCTACGCCACGTTCTTAGGAGGCGTCGAGACCGCACACAGCGGCGCCCCAACCCCCGATTACCAAGTGATCGACAGGGGGCTCCCCCCTCTGGCTCCGGGGAGAGCGCAGACTCACATTCCTCGACCTCGTCCCAAGGTCAAGGGGCTAGCGAACGGCGCTCCTCCCCGTACAACATTGGATTCTAGGCATTTTCCCTCCGTCTGCGACAAGCTGCGTGGCCGGAGAGATTCCGCCCCGCCTCCATCGAGAAGTACGATGGTACTACTAGCCCGGAGGAGTTCCTGCAAATCTATACCACGGTGGTTCGTGCTGCGGGAGGGTCCGAGAAGATTATGGCCAACTACCTCCCGACATCGCTGACGGGCTCCGCCCGATCTTGGTTACTTAACCTCCCGTGAAGCTCTGTGCATTCTTGGGAGGAGCTGTGCGACATTTTTGTCGCCAACTTCCAGGGCTCCTACACTCATCCAGGCGTGGAGGATGACCTCCATGCTCTGGAACAGACAAAGGGGGAGTCCCTGAGGGAGTTCATCCGGCGGTTCAGCCACTGCCGCAACACGATCCCCCGGATCTCCGAGCAATCAGTAATCATTGCGTTCCGGAGGGGGGTTCGGGACCAGAAGATGCGGGACAAGATGGCTACCCGCACCATCACAACCACTTCCGAGTTGTTCTCCCTGGCGCACAAGTGCGCCAGGGCGGCGGAAGCCCGGGAGTGCGCGACGGGGCCTTCCGGCCCTAGTGACGCCGGTACCTCAAAGTCCTCCGACCGCAAAAAGAAGAAGAAGCGGAAGGAGATTGCCGCTAGGGAAGTCCTGGTTGCCGAGGCGGAAGCCAAGTCCCGGCGTCGCGACGGTCAGGACCGAAGGGGTGAGCGCTGGGACCAGCGCGGCGATCGCAAGGACCGCCGCTCACCCCGTCGAGAAGACGACGGGGGCAAACCGTATTGCCCCATCCATCGAACAAGTGGGCACGACTTGGAGGACTGCCAAGTTGTGTCCAAATTGGTAGATAGGTGGCTCAAGAAACGCCGCGAGGAAGACCATGGAGACGACGACGACGAAGACACAGCTCCGCTGGCTTTCCAGCAGGCGGAGCATACGGTGGCGTTCATTCACGGTGGCTCGGCTACCTACTCATCGAACTCGCAATACAAGCGGGATCTGAGGCAGGTTTGTGCCACCGTACCGGCCTCCGGGGCGGGCAGGCCGTTGAAGTGGTCGGAGCAACCGATCACTTTCAGCCGGGTCGACCACCCGGAGAATGTTTTCGGCCCAAGCCATCTCCCGATCGTGGTTTCTCCCACGGTTCGCAACGCGAAGCTCGGGCGGGTTCTTGTTGATGGAGGTAGCGCCATCAACCTGTTGTCTGTCGGGGCGTACCAGGCGCTCCAGATACCGTATGAGGAGCTGCGCCCGGCCCCACTTTTCTACGGAGTTGCCCCCGGGGTGGGCCTCCTGCCCCTGGGCAAGTCCAGCTGCCTGTTACATTCGGGAGTGCGGAGAACTTCCGGACGGAGCTTGTCAACTTCGAGGTCGCCGACTTCGACCTCCCCTATAACGCCCTGCTTGGCCGTCCAGCTCTGGTCGAATTTATGGCGGTCGCTCACTACGCCTACATGCTAGTAAAAATCCCTGGGCCTGGGGGCCCGATCACGGTGAAGGTGGATAGACTGGAAGCTCTGCGCCTCAGCAAACAGCTGCAGGACCTGGTCGGCACCACCGCTGGCGATAGGGGCGACAGCCGGGCGCCCCTCGGTCGTGGCCAGACTTCGCCCGGACCTACGGGCGAGGTGAAGACGGTCCCCGTGGGCGAGGACGGCTCGGGCAAGGTCGTGAAGATCGGCATCGACCTCAGCGCCAAATAGGAAGGCGCGCTCGTCACCTTCCTCCGGTCAAATCTAGATGTGTTCGCCTGGGAACCATCGGAGATGACTGGGGTCCCTAGGGAGGTGATCGAGCACCGATTGGCAACGCTCCCTGGAGCGCACCCGGTCCGACAGAAGGTCCAGCGGCAGGCGCCGGAGCGGCAGGATGCCATTCGGGACGAGGTGGAGAAGCTTTTGCGTGCTGAGATTGTGCGGGAGGCCACCTACCCCGAGTGGTTGGCCAACCCCGTGCTCGTGAGGAAGTCCAATGGAAAGTGGCGGATGTGCATCGACTTCACCGACCTCAACAAAGCCTGCCCCAAGGACCCGTACCCCCTACCATGGATAGACATTGTCGTCGACTCCACGGCAGGGTGCGAAGCTCTGTGCTTCCTCGACGCCTACTCCGGTTATCATCAGATCAGTATGGCGCGGGAAGACGAAGAGAAGACTGCTTTTGTGACTCCTCTTGGTGTATATTACTATGTCCGGATGCCCTTCGGGCTGAAGAATGCTGGCTCTATTTATCAGCGGGCCATGCACATTGTGTTCCGGTCTCAAGTGGGGAAGAACCTTGAAGTATATGTTGATGATTTGGTAGTAAAGACGAAGAGGGTTGACGGGCTTATCCAGGATCTGGAGGAGACCTTCTCCCATCTCAGGAAGTATTTTGTGAAGCTGAATCCGGAAAAGTGTGTGTTTGGCGTCTCATCTGGAAAGTTACTCGGATTCCTAGTCTCCAACCGTGGAATCGAAGTCAACCCCGAAAAGATTGAAGCGATTGAGCGCATGTAGCCACCTACTCGGCTCAAGCAACTGCAATGCCTAACTGGTCGCCTGGCCTCCCTTGGCCGGTTCATAGCTCGGCTAGGGGAGAAAAGCCTTCCCTTGTTCAAGCTGTTAAAAAAGACCAACTCATTTGAGTGGACCCCGGAAGCCCAGCAGGCGTTCGAAGACTTGAAGAAGTACCTCTCCTCCCCTCCGATGCTGGTCGCCCTGAGCCGGGCGAGTCGCTGCTGCTGTATGTGGCGGCTAGCCCTTCCGTGGTGAGTGCGGCGCTGGTCGCGGAACGAGAAAGTGTCCAGCGGCCAGTCTACTGCATCAGCAAGGTGCTGCATGATGCGGAAACAATGTACCCGTAGGATCAGAAGATGGTGTATGCCGTGCTAGTGGCGTCAAGGAAGCTGCGACACTATTTCCAAGGAAGGGAGATCACGGTGGTCTCCTCCTACCCCCTGCGCGAGATTCTCCACAATCGTGAGGCTGAAGGCCGCATTGCAAAGTGGTCCGTCGAGCTGGGGGAGTTCGGCGTCAAGTTCGCTCCTCGTACCACCATAAAAAGTCAGAGGCTGGCAGACTTCGTCGTCGAGTGGACTCCGGCTGAGTCCGAACCAGAAGAGGTCCCCGCACCCTCCCCCTGGACACTTTTCTTCGATGGATCCTACAGGCTCGAAGGCGCGGGGGCTGGGGTCCTCTTGGTCTCTCCGACCGGGGACCTCCTCAAGTACGTGGTCACCCTCAACTTCAAGGCCACTAACAACGTCACCGAGTACGAGGGCTTGCTGGCGGGGCTTCGGGCCGTCGCAGCCATCGGTGTTCGGCGCCTACAAGTGAAAGGCGACTCCCTGCTGGTCGTCAATCAAGCAAGAAAAGACTTCTCCTGTCCTGACCCTATCATGGCAGCATACCTGGCGGAGGTCAGGAAATTGGAGCGACACTTTGAAGGGTTGGGGTATACCCATATCCCCTGGCGCGACAACTACTTGGCGGATGAGCTCGCTCAGCTCGCTTCAACGAGATCTCCTGTTCCGGTCGGGGTCTTTGAAGAAAGGCTTTCGCGACCGTCCATCGCAGCCCTTGTCTCCGGTGGGGACGATGGTGATGCCGCTCGAGCCCTCGCTCCTGGAGGGAAAGTGGTTCCGGCGGAAACGCCCGGCCAGGCGGAGTACCTGGGCGGCCACCTTGTGGTCGCCGCACTTGACCGGGAAGGCACCTGGATGGATCCGATCCTGGCCGACCTGCGGGATCAAGTGTGCCCCAACGATGATGCGTCAGCAGAGAAGGTAGCACGAAAGGCCAAGTGCTATACCCTGGTGGGCGGGGACCTGTACCGCCGGGGTAGAAATGGAATTCTTCTGAAGTGCATCACTCGGGAAGAGGGGAGCACTTTGCTCTCTGATATCCATGGAGGCGTGTGCGGGAGCCATGTGTCCGGTCGAACGATGGCGGGAAAGGCCTTCCGCCAAGGGTTCTATTGGCCAACCGCCCTCCAGGATGCTTGTGAGCTGGTGAGGAGGTGCGAGGCGTGCCAGTTCCACGCCAAGCAAATCCACCAACCAGCCCAGGCCCTGCAAACTATCCCGCTCTCGTGGCCCTTCGCGGTCTGGGGGCTGGATATCCTGGGCTCGTTCCTGCTGGCTACAGGGGGCTACACCCATCTGTTCATCGCCATCGACAAATTCACTAAGTGGGTGGAAGCCGAGGCGATGAGATCCATCACCGCCGCAGCTGCGGTCAAGTTTATGCGAGGGATCTTCGCCCGCTTCGGGGTCGCCAACCGTATCATCACCGACAACAGCGCGCAGTTCACCAGCGTGGCTTTCCTCGACTTCTGCAAAGAAATGGGCACCAAGGTCTGTTTTGCCTTAGTTGCCCATCCAAGGAGCAATGGCCAAGTCGAGCGAGCCAACGCGCTGGTGCTGAAGGGCCTCAAAACCCGGGCGTTCGATCGACTCCACAAGCGTGGGACCCGGTGGACCGAAGGACTCCCGGCGGTGTTGTGGTCGCTTCGCACCACCCCTAGCCGGGCCACCGGGGAGACCCCTTTCTTCTTGGTCTACGGCACGGAAGCTGTTCTCCCTTCGGAGCTAGAACTGGGATCACCACGCGTCGCGGCGTTCGCGGAAGAAGGTCAGGAGGATCTGCGCCGGGGCAACGTCAATCTCTTGGAAGAAGCGCGGGACCGGGCGTCCCTACGCGCCGTGCGGTACCAGCAAAGTCTCAGGCGGTACCACGCCTCCCGGGTTAGTAAGAGAACACTGGCAGTGGGCGACCTGGTCTTGCGAAGAATCCAGTCGCATGCCGGGTCGCATAAACTGTCTCCCCAGTGGGAGGGCCCCTTCAAGGTGGTCTCAGTCTCTCGTCCCGGGGCGGTCAGGCTGGCCACTGAAGATGGTGAAGAACTGGTGAACTCACAGAACATAGAGAATCTGCGCAAGTTCTATCCCTGATCGGTTGGAAGTCTCAGGCTCTGCTCCCCGACCAGCCGGA
Source organism: Rhipidocladum racemiflorum (assembly GCA_036346355.1). Lineage (NCBI taxonomy): Eukaryota > Viridiplantae > Streptophyta > Magnoliopsida > Poales > Poaceae > Rhipidocladum > Rhipidocladum racemiflorum. The sequence goes on from CM070571.1 coordinate 75,861,046, forward strand.
GTGTGCCTTCCTCTCCCTCGCTGGTCGGGAAAGGCCTCTTGTTTGAAATCAAGTACTCACTTTTCCAAAGTAATTGTTCTCCCTACTCTCTTTCCGGTCTCTTGCCCACGGTTGGGCAGTGCCAGGGCACTTGCCCTTGGTACCCTATGGCCTTGCAAGAGCCCGGTGGCAAAGGCGAAACCACTAAGTGAGAGCGGCGTGCAGGGGTGGGCTTTCGGACGGCTAGTTCAGCACGATTCCCGGCACAATCATGACACTTCGGGTGTCCTCGTGGGGATCGGCGACTTGAACACCGTTGTCGAAAACCTAAGGCCCTGCCATGACTCACCAAGTGTTCGTTCCCTGGAGGTCACCTGGGTGGCAAAATTTTGCTAAGTCAAAGGGTTCAAGGGAAGTGACTCCCTGGCACAAGGCCTTAAGTCATGCTCCCCTTCCGAGTCCTTAAGCGATCATGCGCTTGTTCGTGCGGAACCAGTGGAGTAGAAGTAAAAATAGACACTGGGTGATATAATGGGAAGCTTGTGCTTCCGTTTCATTTAAGTTAATTTGCATCAAGGATCTTTACAGGTGGAAGCAAAAAGAAAAAGAGAAGAACTACGCTAAAGGAGCCCCCTCCTCGTCCTCCGCTGCTGCCTCTGTGGCCGACACGTCCTCCTCAGCCGGGTTGACGTCCAGTCTCAGTGCCATGTCTTCTGCTGTCGCCTCCAGCTGGGGATTCTCCATCTCCAGTTGTGCGGCAACCTGCTCGGAGGCGTCGTGGACCCGCCCCTCCGCCTGCGCCCAGTCCCTTCAATCCCCTAGATAGTGGCCATGGGATCGAAGTTGGCATCGCGGCTAGCACAGCAAGCCAGCACGTAATTCGCCGTGGCCGCCGCGACTGCACACCCCTCCTGGGCAGACCGGGCGGGCAGGGCGGCGGGCAGGTGCGTGAGGAAGTCCGCAATCTGGCCGAGGCAGAACGCGTAGTGCTGCGGCCTCTACTCCAGCAGAGGTGGCTACACCAACCCCAGTGGGGTGAGGCTGGCCACCATCCGGTCGAAAGCAGGACGCAGCATCTCTGTGGTGTCCGCCTCCGACCGAAGCCTCTTGCCCTTCTCCGCGATGCGGCGGGCGCTCTGCTCCCGCTGCTCTCGCTCCCTCAGCAACTGCAGCTCCAGCCCCGCCTCCTGTTCACGTGAGTCCTCCACCTCCTTGCGAAGGTGGTTGATCTGGACTCCCGCCTCCGTCAGCCGCTCCTTGCTCGTCGCCAGATGGTTGTTCGTGCTGGAGTAGAGCTCGCTAAGAGCCGCCAGCAGAGCATCCTCGTCTGCCGAAGGAATGGAGGTGGTGGGGGGCTCCGGGGTGGGCAAAGGGTCCAGCGGGCCCGGGGCCTGAGCGGCGGCGGCTGGCGGGATGACCACTTGGGGGTTGACCCCCTCAACCTGCCCACCGTGGGGCTCGGCTGCCCCAGGTGGCACGGCCCCTGCAGCCGTGGCGCCCTGATCGTCCACGGCCTGGGCGGCAAGGACATCCGGAGCAGGCACCCTGAGAAAGAGAAAAAACGATGGTAAGATGCAATTTGGAGGGATTTGACTGTATTTTGTGTGTGCGTTTTTGAATAAGTACCTAGGTGGCGGCCTCTGGAAGCGGGGCACACCCGGGGCAAGGACCAGCCCCCCACGCGGTGCTGGCGGTGCCGGTCCTGGCGGCCTAAGGACCGGCACCGGTGGCGGAGGAGGAAGAAACGCCGCCACTGGCGGTGGCGACGGTGGCGGCGGCGGCGGCGGCCGTAGCGTCGTCGTTGGAGCCGGCGGCGGAAGGAGAGTCGGCGCCGGAGGGTCTAACATCACCACCTCAATGGGGGCGAGGGAGGACGAGGTCGCGCCGCCCGTCGAACTCCCCGCCGCCATTGAGGAGCCCGCCGCAGCAGCAGAAGAGCTCCCCCGCGGCTCCTGTGAAGGACCCCGCCCTGGTCGAGCCCAGCAGCACAGGCGAAGGCGCAGTACTGCCCGCCGAGAGGCGGGGTCTTTGGGAAGGCCCGCCGGCGGTATCTTCGTCGGCTAGGTGCCTACGCCTCCCTTGGTCGCCCCTCCCCTGGTCGTTGGCGGGAGGGGGGTCTCGGATCGTTAGGGGCGCCTGGTGTGTTGTATCAGGCGTCCCCATGGCGTCCATCTTCATAGCCCAGACAATCGCCGCACGCTCCCTGGGCTCTAGCCAGCAGAGTGGGAGCGCGCCCGCCGGGAATGGCGGGACGGAGCTGGACACGCCCAGCTGCCCCATCCACACATCGATCAGGGTGGAAGACAAGTTCCCGGCGGCTGGCAAAAACAAAAGAAGAGAAATGCCGTCAGAACCTGTGATGGCCAAAAGGAAAAAAGAACAAAGGGGAAGGCGATCCAAGTGTAGCAATCTACCTCCGGGGATCGTCTGGGTCCCATCATCCTGGCCCATGTACTGCCAGGCCGAGCGGACGCGGCGGCGCAGGGGGCTAATCCTCCGGGAAATGAAGTCCCGGACAACCATGACCCCCCGTTAGGCCCGCCATCCGCAACTGGTCGACACGAGCCAGCATCGTCTGAAGCTCGGGCGTCTCGCTGACGTGAGCCCCCCAGTTGGGGTTGCTGACCGCTGGCCCGGTTGGAAGCTCTAGCACTTCAATGCCGCTGTCGTCCTCCACGTACATCCACTCATCGCGCCACATCCTCCAGTTGGATCGGCAGTCCAGTGGGATGTAGCGCGACATGGTCCCGTCTCGGAGCCGCATGTGACAGCTCCCAAAGACAGGAGAGTTGGCGCCGGCGGGGCGAAGGGCGTAAAAGAAGCGAAAAAGGAGGAGATTGGGCAGCACTCCTACGAACATTTCGCAGAAGTGGGCGAAGACAGCAAGAAGGATGATGGAGTTAGGAGGGAGATGGATGTGGTGAATGGTGTAAAAGTTGAGGACGGAGAGATAGAAGTCAGAAACCAGCGGCAGCAGGCCGGCTACAAGCTGCCACCCGAAGAAGACCACCTCCCCGGGCCGACAGCGGGGCACGACGATCCCGGGGCGAATGTGGAGGGCGCCCGCGGAAACGTGCCTGGAAACCCTGGCGGCGCCCTCCTCCTCGACAGACGAAGGGGGCAGAATCGTGGCGGAGGGAGTCGGAGGAGCCATCGAATGCAGAAGAGCGCCGAAGCACGTCGGGAAAGAAGAAGCAAGGGACTCTAAGGTGACGAGAAAAGACAGGGCGAAGGGAGTTTGAAAGAAAAAGAACCGCTCCCCCTCATGGCCAGCCTTTTTATAAGGTTGCGAGGGAAGGCATAGCGGGAAAATCGAAAAGACACGGCGGCTCGCAAATGGGAAGTTCAAAAACCCCCATAAAGGGGGCGCATCCCAAGGGTCGTGCGACGGTTACGAGGCGGGAATAACTGCGCAAACCGCCTTGGGAACCGGAGAAGCCGGAGGATCTATAAAGTTGCGGGGCGCGTGGGCATTTAAGGGACCCCACCCGGGAGACTGAACGGTTCCCCAAAGGTCAGTTAAAGAGGAGAGAGAAGAAAAAAGAAAGGCGAAAAACCAAAAGGCGCTCCTGGGTGGGCCCGGGGGCTACTGTCGGCGTATTCTACACTAGGGTACCCACTCCCCCGCAATAAACACGGTCGCCGGGCGGGCAGGGCGCGTCTGGGCCCCACCGCCGCGACGAGCAGTAGGGCCACCAGGTGGTCGCCCAGTGGACGAATGGCGATCAGGCCAGGCCACTGGGCGCTTAGTAAGGTGGTCGCCCAGTGGACAGGTGGCGATCAGGCCACGCCACTGGGCGCTCAGTAAGGTGGTCGCCCAGTGGACAGGTGGCGATCAGGTCACGCCACTTGGCGCTCAGTAAGGTGGTCGCCCCGTGGGCGGTGGCGTCGAGCCACGCCATCGGCGCCAAGAAGGTGGTCGCCAATGGATAGGTGGCGTTGAGCCACGCCACTGGCGCCAAGAAGGTGGTCGCCAGCGACAGTGGCGTACGAGCCACTCCACTGGCGCACCACTCCCGAGGCTGCACTGCCAGGGTCAAGGACATTTAATGCAAATCGTGCGCATTAAATGCAAAGTGTGGAGGCTACAGTATGGCGGCGCGCCTTCCCCAGGCGTGTATTAATTGCGGGTGACATCATGGCAGCACCCCTCCTCCTGATGGAACGGGCGGCGTTGGTGGGCGTGGGGCCCTAGGCAGGGGTGTGACGGCTGCAGCAGGCATTGAATGGGGTGTAAGGACAGTGACGGGCGCATTAAATGCGCCCGTGGCAATGTAATGAGTATAGCTTGCTGTGTAAGCCTCCCATGCGCCACCGCCAGCCCAAGTATAAAAGGGAGCCGGGGTGCATGAGAGAGATGGTCGATCCTTTCATGTTAGGTTCCATTCTCGCAAGTTAGGATTCCATTTTTCATACCACACAACACATGCAATCACAAGAAAAGCAGGACTAGGGCTGTTACTCTTCGGAGGGCCCGAACCTGGGTAAACCCTAGTGTCCCCATTCTTCCAAGCTTCCCCGGCACTCCAATCTTTCTTCCTCCGGCGATTGCCCCGAAAGCCCCCTCGTCTGAACCTTACAAGCACCCGATCCGGAGGTGCCTGTTGGCTAGAACGCCGACACGGTCCTTTGCTTAGGTTTCCTTGCGCGGTTCCCGACCGGTTATCGCGTGCAGGGGCCGCTCGAGCACGGGGGTGGTGCTGAGCCCCACCTCAGGAGCGAGGAGCCGCGTTTCTTCGCCTCCGCCGGCGGTGCTGGCGCCAATGACTGTCCGGAGTGGGGCCCCCGCGGGTACGGTCGCCGCGGCGGGGGTTGCGGGAGAGGAGGTGGTGCCGCCGGCGGGGGACCCGCTGGGTCCGACGCTTATGGTGACGCCGGTCGAGGGAGTCCCACTGGGTCTGTTCCCCATCCTGACGCCGGCCGAGGGAGCTCCGCTGGGTTTGCTACCCTTCGCGACACCGGTCGAGGGGGTCGAGGAGGGCCTGCCGCCTCCACCGCCGGTTGGGGCAGGTCGACCGTTGCAAGAGGCCCCGCGATGGGTCGTCGGGGATGCTCCGGAAGGGCAGGATGCCAGGACAGGGCGGGGGGAGCTCGCCGTGCTGACCTGGCCGGGCAGCGACCCGTCCGGAAAGCCGTCGTTCGTCTTGGACGATGAGGCGGAGCGCCGCGACTGGAATGCTCTGGAGGAGAGCGAGAGGAAGGTCGAGAATGAGATCGGTCGGATCCACAAGGATCTCCTCCTTTCTCTCGAGTCTTCCTCCCGGGCAATGAATTATATCATCCAGGAGACCCACCCGGCCGGATCGGTAAGGCTAAAAGAGGCTTGTCCTTGGTACTTCTTGAGCGGAGCTGTGGATCGAGGCGGCAGTAATTTTTTGCAACATCTCGCAATCTGGCGCCGAAAGTCAGGCTTCCTCCGACGTCTACCTGATCGAGGGGATGCCGTGGAGGAAGAGCGCGCGACGCCAGGGGCGCTGCCGCCGAAGCGAGAAGGCCACCGCCGTCGGCCGGCCATTGGGGAAGTCACCGGGCCTCGCGAGAGGCTCAGTGGCTAGCAGAGTCGTTGACCGGCGAGGTGGAGGAGGCCAGTCATCTCGGCGGCCGAGAGAGCCAAGGCTTCAAGAAGCTAGCGAGGAGTCCGCCGGCGAGGCCGCCCGCTCGGATGCATGTGAGTCAGCTCGGAGGGAGGATGACCAACTGCGTGCCGAGCGAGACCTCGCTCAGGGGGAGCTTGTGTCGGCGAGGGCACTCGCCGATCGTGCAGCTTCCGACCGGGAGGTGCGCGCTAAGGCTGAAGAGGATCTCCGTGCCAGGGAGGCTTCCTTGGCTGGTGAGTTGGCCAATCCTTTCGTGGACATTGGGGGAGGCGTCCTCTGACGTGGTTCTTTCCTTGCAGAGCTGCGGGGGAACCTCGACGGCGTCCTGGAGTTGAAGCGGCAGGCGTCAGAGCAGCGGGACGAGGCGCTCACGTCACCGGACTTCGCCTTGTCGGCCCAACAGAGAGCGGAGAGGGAGACGGCCGACGCAACGGCCGAGCTGTCGACCCTTCGGAGGGCCGGCCAGGCTATCTGCGAACGGCTGCTGGGGCTTTTCCCGGGCCCAAGTCCCCTCTCCGCCCTGCTGGAGGGGGTTCCGGAGCACGTCGAAACCTCGGTGCGGGAGGCGGCGATGCTCGGCGCTTCCTCGGCTCTGGTTAATGCCGTCTCCTATTACGACGGCATCGACCTCGAGATGGTCGGGAGCGGCGTTGCCACAAACCGGAGCGACGAAGAAGTTGACGCGTTTGTGGCCCAGGTCGACCCGTACGCCCGGGAGATTGCCGATCGGATCTCGCCGCAGAATATCCTCCGCCGAGAAGAAGGAGATGATTAGTTTTTTGTTTTTGTTTGAAGTAGATGAAATGAACGATGCGTCGTTAATGAATCTGGCCTGCTGGACCGCTTTAAGTTTCCGTTCGCTCATCTCGTGTTCCTTTTATGCGATGGACATTTTTACGACCGTGGCCACAGGACCCGCAGGGGCATCCCGAGAGCGTAGGTGTTGTGTCGATCACATCTGAGGGAAACGCGGGATGAGACTAGGACTTAGAGTGCTCACTTCGCAGAGAAGGGGTGCTTCCGACCGGCATCGGTCTACCTGGTTCGGGTTACCACTTCCCTCCGCGAAGTGCCCGTTCGTTCGGTCGGATTGCTGACCTAAGTCGAAAAGCTCCCGACCGGCCTTGGCCTTCCTCGCTCGGGTAGTTTCCTTCTTCCGCAAAGTGCTACTTCGAAACCTTAGCCGCAGGGGCGTAGGCCGCAGCACTTGGGTTGAAGAGGTTACCGCGAGGGAGACCATTCGGTCGGTCGGGTTGCTGACCTAAGTCGAAATGCCTTAGGTCGGCCTCAGCCTTCCTTGCTGGGTAATTTCTCTCTTCCGCGGAGTGCTGCTTGCCGTGAGTCGCAGGGCGAGGGGCCGCAAAGACTTGCGTTGAAGAGTTTACCGCGAGGAAGGCCGTTTGGTCGGTCGGATTATTGACCTAGGTCGCCGACCAGTGTGGTCATAAGTAGCCCCCGAGTGGTGCGCGGGGACTGGAGGTGCAGTCGCTGCGTACCACTTTGAGCTCGGGGTGAGGAAACGTGTGAAATAAAGAGTTTTCGGGATAAGGCCGTCTTAACTCTCTTGGAGGGCCACGCCATGGTTGGAACTGGTGCCGGACGCTTCGGCTCCCACTCCCCGCCATTACTTGACGCGCTTCGCCTTCCGTGCCGTGGGGTATAAGAAGGGATGCACCGGCGTCTTCGTAAGCTTTCACCAGAACTTGTTTTTCTTTTACCAAGCTCCTCTTGCGCCACAATGTCGGATCGCCTTGCTCAGCTCCTTAGGCAATCCTCTTGTGCTGAGGAGGCTTGGCAGAGGATGGTGGCGGAAGTCGAGGCCGACGCCGTTGCTAGGGACGCGGGGTGGGTCGATGTCCTCATCGCGGGTGTCCCTCGCCTTCGAGAGGTGAGGACGCCACTGATCGAGGCGCTGACCGAGCGGCGCCACGCGTCGTTCGGCTGGATCGGCACACACCTGGAGGAGTACCACCGCGGCTGACGGGAGACTCCGACCTGGGTGGGCGGTTTCCGCTGGTGGGGCTGGCGCCCTTCCATGTAAATGAATAAAAAGTTTGTCTCCTTCTGTTTGCCAATTCCGCCTTTCTTCCACGAAGTTGCTTTCGGGAAAACATGATCTGTCGACCGTAGCCTTTAGGGACCGCAATGGGTCAAGCGTAGGTCTAGGACGGTGTTTGACATGAGTTCGCGCGGGAGAGTAGTTACTCCAACCAACTGTTGGTCGTTTCTGCGCGCATAGGCTCTGCGTCCCATGGGGCACTATTTCGGGACCCTCGCCGCTGGGGCGTAGGTCGTAGTTCTCTGGGTCAACAAGAGAAAAGGGGACAAAAAGGAGAGAAGGCAGACACTCGATCGGATGACTGACCGTAGTGATTTCTTGGTTCAGAGATTTCTTGAACGGTACAAGGAGAAGGGAGGTCTGCTAAGGATAGAACCTTGTCAGCTTCTCTATGTTCCACGCGTTTGCAATGAGGTTGCCTTCGGCGTCCTTGAGACGAAAGGTGCCGGGTCGGAGGACCTCTGCGACGGTGAAAGGGCCCTCCCAGGGCGGGGAGAGCTTATGCCTGTCCTTCGCGGACAGGACACGGCGCAGCACTAAGTCGCCGACCTCGAACGACCGGCCGCGAACCAGTCGTCTGTGGTATCGGCGTAATGTCTGCTGGTACTTGGCCGACCGCAGGACTACGACACCTCGTGCTTTGTCGAGTTGGTCAAGGTCGTCCTGTTGCGCCTCCGACCCTCGCGCGCTGTCGTAGTTTTGTACTCTTGGGGCGCCGTACTCGAGGTCGGTCGGGAGGACAGCCTCCGCTCTGAACACCAGGAAAAAAGGCGTGAATCCGATCGACCGCGTTGGCGTGGTCCGTAGGCTCCAGAGAACGGGGGGCAGCTCGGCCGCCCACCGTTCCGCGAATTTCTTCAGTCGACTGAAGATTCGCGGCTTGAGCCCTTGGAGAATCATGCTGTTGGCCCGCTCGGCCTGACCGTTGGCACGGGGATGTGCAACCGCTGCCCAGTCGACCCGGATGTTGAAGTCGTCGCAGAATTCAAGGAACTCCTTCCCCGTGAACTGCATTCCGTTGTCGGTGATGATGGAGTTCGGAACTCCGAAGCGGTAGACAATGTCGCGGAAGAAGTTTGCCGCCTGCGCGGAAGTGATGGTCGCCAGTGGCTTGGCTTCTATCCACTTCGTGAACTTGTCCACGGCGACGAGCAAATGAGTGAAGCCTCCGGGCGCCTTTCTGAAGGGTCCAACCAGATTGAGCCCCCAGACCGCAAAGGGCCACGTGATGGGGATCGTCTGCAGGACTTGTGCCGAGAGGTGCGTTTGCCTGGCGAAGAATTGGCATCCTTCGCAAGTGCGGACCATTTGCGTTGCGTCCGCCACGGCGGTCGGCCAGTAGAAGCCTTGTCGGAAGGCTTTCCCCACCAGGGACCGCGGCGCGGCATGATGTCCGCAAACCCCGCCGTGGATATCAACCAGTAGGTGTCTTCCTTGGTCAGCCGGGATACACTTCTGTAGGATCCCGGAGGGGCTCCTCTTGTAGAGGGCGTTGTCGACCAGGACAAAGGACTTGGCCCGCCGAGCGAGGCGTCGAGCCTCGGTGGAGTCGGCGGGGAGCGAACCGTCTGTCAACCAGTCGATGAAGGGTTGCCTCCAGTTGGACTCGACGTTCAGCACACTAGGGTCGGACCCAGGCGGGTGCGCGTCCGACCGAAGGTCGGTCGGAGCATCCGCTTTTAGGGGGTCGGCCGTGTCCTCAGCGGTCGAATCCAACCAGATGGATGGCTTGTGGAGGTCGGAGACGAAGACTCCGGGAGGGACCGGCCCTTTGCTGGAGGCGAGGTTGGCGAGGGAGTCAGCTTCTCCATTGTAGCGTCGATAGCTATGGTGAAGCTCGAATCCTTTGAACCTTTCCTCGAGCTTGCGGACCTCCAAGCAGTAGGCTGCCATACGAGCGTCACGAGGCTCCGTGGCCTTCATAACTTGGTCAACGACCAGCTTGGAGTCGCCGTGGACGTAGAGCCGCCGAGCACCGAGGTCGGCGGCAATCTAAAGGCCGTTGACGAGGGCCTCGTACTCGGCGACATTATTGGTGGCGTCGAAAAGCAGTCGGATGGCGTACAGAAGCTTGTTGCCGAGAGGGGAGACGATGACGACCCCTGTACCAGCCCTGTTTTTGGTGTTGGAACCGTCGATGTACATTGTCCAGTACTCGGGGTCCTCGACCATCGGCGGGACTTGCGCTTCGGTCCACTTAGCGACGAAGTCAGCCAAGACCTGCGACTTGATCGATGTCCTAGGGACGTACGATATGTCGAGGCCATTGAGCTCGAGAGCCCACTTGGCGATCCTCCCGGTGGCGTCGCGGTTGTGGACAATTTCTCCGAGAGGTGAGGAGGTCACTACAGAGATGGGATGCCGGTCGAAGTAGTGGACCAGCTTCCTTTTGGTGATGAGCACCGAATACAACAGCTTCTGTACCTGAGGGTACCAAACCTTTGTCTCGGAGAGTACTTCGCTGACGAAGTAGACCGGCCTCTGCACCTTGAAGACGCGGACTTCTTCCGCTCGCTCCACGACAAGCGCCGCGCTGACGACCTGGGTCGTGGTGTCAATGTAGAGGAGCAACGACTCTTGCGGTTCTGGGGCGACCAATACCGGAGGCGAAGTCAGGAACGCCTTCAGTCGACTGAGGGCTTCCTGAGCTTCTTGGGTCCAGCAGAAGCGGTCGAATTTCTTCATCAGCTTGTAGAGTGGCATCCCGCGCTCGCCGAGGTGGGACACAAAGCGGCTTAGAGCCGCGAGACACCCCATCAGCCTCTGAACCCCCTTCAGATCGTTGATTGGCCCCATCCTCATGATGGCAGAGATCTTATCGCGGTTGGCTTCGATGCCACGCTCGGAGACGATGAAGCCGAGCAACTTTCCCTTCAGGACCCCGAAGACGCACTTCTCAGGGTTGAGCTTTATGCGAAACCGCCGAAGGTTCACAAAAGTTTCCTCCAGGTCGGTGATGAGATCGTCGGCCTTCCTGGTCTTGACAACGATGTCGTCGACGTAGGCCTCGATGTTACGGCCTATTTGGTCGGAAAAACACGCTTGCATACATCGCTGGTATGTTGCGCCCGCGTTCTTCAGACCAAAGGGCATCGTGACGTAACAGTACGAGCCATACGGAGTGATGAAGGAGGTCACGAGCTGGTCGGACTCCTTCATCGCGATCTGGTGGTAGCCTGAGTAGGCGTCCAGAAAGGAAAGGGATTCACACCCGGCGGTGGAATCCACGACTTGGTCGATGCGAGGCAATGGGAATGGGTCTTTTGGACAGGCCTTGTTGAGGCTCGTATAGTCAACACACATTCTCCATTGCCCTGACTTTTTCTTTACAAGAACGGGATTGGCGAGCCACTCGGGGTGACGTACCTCCCTTACAAAGCCAATGGCCAAAAGTTTAGCGATCTCTTCCCCAATGGCCCGGCGTTTTTCTTCGTCGAAGCGGCGCAGGCGTTGGGCGACCGGTCTGGAACCCGGTCGGATATTGAGGGAGTGCTCAGCGGCTTCCTTCGGAACTCCCGGCATGTCCGAGGGTCTCCAGGCGAAGACGTCTCGGTTTGCTCGGAGGAAGTCGACGAGCGCGCTTTCCTATTTGGCAGGGAGGGCGGCCCCGATCCGTACGGTCCTGGCGGGATCTTCGAGATCGACCACGACCTCCTTCGCGTCCTCCGCGGACTTGAAGGAACTCGGCCCCGACTTGCCGGAGTCGGGGGCGAACTCGGGGGCCCTTTCCTAGAGACGGGCGAGCTCGGTGGAAGCGACGACCGCCGAGGCTAGCTCACAACTGCTCTGCTCGCAGTTGTAAGCGAGCTGAAAGGACGCGGCCACGGTGATGACGCCCTGTGGCCCCGGCATCTTCAGCTTGAGGTAGGTGTAGTTGGGGACCGCCATGAACTTCACGTAGCACGGCCTCCCCAAAATGGCGTGGTAGGAGCCGGGAAAATCCACGACCTCGAAAGTGAGGCTTTCGGTGCGGAAGTTGTCCGGGCTCCCAAAGGTGATGGGTAGGTCGACCTGCCCGAGCGGATGGGCCTGCTGGCCGGGAACGATGCCGTGGAAAGGCGCCTTGCTCGGCCGGAGGGCGGAGCGAGGGACCCCCAGGGTGTCGAGGGTCTCAACATACATGATGTTGAGACCGCTGCCGCCATTCATGAGCACCTTAGTCAGGAGCTTTGTCCCCACGATGGGGTCAACGACGAGCGGGTAGTGTCCCGGGTGCGGGACGTGGTCGGGGTGGTCGGTCCGGTCGAAGGCGATCGGGCACTCCGACCACCTTAGGTAGCTGGGCACGGCGAGGGTCATCGTGTGGACTTCACGGTGGGCGAGCTTCAACCGACGCTTGTCAGCGTAGCACTCCGCCCCACCGAAGATCATGAGGCAATCGTCGAGTTGCGGAAACTCGTCAGTCGTCTCATCACCCTTCGCCCCGGCGTCGGATGCCGAGTCGCGCTTCTTCCCCTTGCCCCGCGACGTCGTGGGGTTCCCGGAGAGAAACCGCTTCAGGACTTCGCAGTCCCGGTACTTGTGTTTGACGGGATAGTCGTGGTTCGGGTACGGACTATCCATCAACCTCTCGAAACGGTCGGGCGTCTGCCGAGCCTACTGCTTGGCAGGGCGGTCGGCAACGGCGACCATACAACCTTCGCGGCCTTGCTTCCCCTTCCGTTTCTTCTTGTCGGAGCGGTCGGAAGGGGTGCCGACCTCAGAGCCGGACGCTTTGTGGGCCACCTTCCTTTCGAAGATGGCCCCCACGGCCTCCTCACCGGAGGCGTGGTTGGTGGCGATGTCGAGGAGCTCCTTGGTGGTCCGGGGCTTTGCGCAGCCCAACTTGTGGACCAGAGCCTCGCAGGTGGTGCCGTAGATGAATGCCCCGACGACATTGGCGTCACGGATGTCGGGGAGCTCGTTGCACTGCTGGGAGAAGCGGCGAATGTAGTCCCGGAGGGTCTTCCCCGGTTGCTGCTTGCAGCTCTTCAAATCCCAGGAGTTGCCAGGGCGTTTATACGTGCCCTGGAAGTTCCCGACGAAGAGGTTCGTCAGGTCGGCCCAGTTCCCGATGGTGTCGGCGGGCAGGTACTCGAGCCAGGCCCGGGCGGAATCCGCGAGGTAAATGGGGAGGTATTGGATGACGAAGGAGTCATCTGTTGCTCCCCCCGCCCGGCAGGCGAGCCGGTAGTCCTCCAGCCAAACACTCGGGTTGGTCGCCCCTGTGTATTTGGCTATGTTGGTCAGAGCCCGGAATCTGGCCGGGAATCAGCATTGCGAATGGCGCGGGTGAACGCCCGCGGTCCGGGGCCGTCGGGGCCCGGGTCGGGGTGGTTGCGCCGCCCGCTATTCGCAACTTGAGATGACGCCGCCGCGTCGGCAACTCTCCTCCGTGCCTCGAGGGTGGCGCGAAGGTCACGGTTGTCCCCCAGGTGGTGGTGCACCAGGGTGCGCGATGCCTAGGGAAGCTCGTGATGCGGGGTCGTCGCGGCCGGAGTCTGATTACCCCGCGAGGGGGAGTGGCCCGGGTGACCCGAGGCCGTACCTAAGCGTCGGGAGCCGGAACCCTGGGCGTGCTGGACGACAGCACGTTCTACCAGCCCCCGGAGGTTATGGTACGTGGCCTTGGCGTCCAGGTCCGTCGGCTCAGGTAGCCCGCGGAGCAGCATTGCTGCCACGGCGATGTTTTGGTTGGCGTGGGGGAAGAACGGGAGATCGTCCGTCCCCTCGACCAGCTGGTGATGGACCTGACGCGCGCGCTAGAGGCCAGCGGTGGCTCAGGCTGACGTCGCTCCAGGTCGGCCTGGAGTTTGTCAAGCTCGGCTTTGCGGGCGTCCAGCTCCTCGCGCTGACGCTGGAGGTCGGCAAGGTGAGTCTGGAGGCCCGTGTCATCCTCCCGCCGGGACCCATCCCCCCGCACTTCACCGCGCGGGAGGAGGGTTCCGGGAGTTGCGGGGGTGGCGGATGGCTCCGTCGCGCCCACCATATTGCACTCGCGGGAGAATGTCCTGCGCGGGGGATACTCCCTGTCGGAACTAGAGTCGTGGCTAGAGGAATCCCCCAGCAGGTCATGCAGGGAAGTCGGCATGTAGCCGGTCATGGCCACGAGCCGGGAGCCCGTGGATGATGAGACCGTCATCGGTCGTGACTCGTACGCAGCATCACCCGAGGCGACGCCGGTACGTGGTAAGTCCGCCACCGAGGCCCGCACCGGGGCCTCGAGGCGGAGGTTGCCGAGGATATCGGCAACTGCGCTCAGGCTCCCGGAGAAGACCTGGTCGCGAACTGCGGCGGGGACGAGCACGAGCTCTCCTGCCGCCGTAGCGATAAAGCCGAGGGTGCCGAAGCGGATCCAGCCCCTCGGCGCCGGTGCGTCATCGATGCGCGAGGGAGAAGCCCTCGAGGATGAAAGTGGTGGCAATCCAAAGATGGATGCGACGATGACGCGCGAAGCCCCTACCTGGCGCGCCAACTGTCGGTGTTTCGTGCACCGGCAATACGAATTTTCGGTTAGTGGGGGTCACGCGCTCCCTCTCCTCGAATGGTTGACTCAGAAAGTCAGCGATTTATACTGGTTCGGGCCGAATGTCCCTACTCCAGTTCGGGCCGTTGGGGTGTATTGTATTTGAGAGACGAACCGAGGGTTACAAGCGAGACAGGGGTTCGAAAGGATCGAACTCCCTTGTGCTCGATTAGGTTTCGCTGGGTTGCTTGCTTGCTTGTTCGTTTGTTCGCCTCCCCGTTCGCCGTTCTCCCCAGAGCCCTGCTTCTCCTTATATACCTGGAGGCAGCAGGTTACATGGGAATTTGGAGAGAAAAAGGAGGGGGTACTGTATGCCTTGGAGTCTGGTCTTCTGTCTTGTCGTCCGATCGTCCTCCGCCCACCCCCATGCTGGGTTGGTAGTCCTGCGGCTGGCGATCTTGGCCGGTGATAGAGTGGCACGCACTTTCCATCTGACGTCAGCTCCGGCAGTTAATGGTGTTTGACCTCAGTTGGCCTCGGGAGGGAGCGCTCTCCTCCGTGGTGTGTCAGTGACGATGGGACCGGGGCTTGACTCCCCTGCACATCCTCTGACACTCTCGGGAAGGGACCGCCTACCCCGGTACGGACGTCAGGAGACGTCGCGTGCCTGAAGCGATTGGCCTGACACCAACGCGGGTCCTGTCGCCTCGAGCGCTGGTGGAGCTGGCCGACCGCGCGCTCCGACCTGAGAGGTCGGACTCTGCCGGTCACCAGGGCTTGGTTCTGAACAGGGGCCATGCCCACTCTTTACGGCCTACGGGCCTTTCGCCAGAACTGGGCCTTCGAGAAGATCAGCCCGTTCGTGATCCCGGGCTGATGGGGGTACCCTTGGTATGTGCACTCGTCACATATGGTTACAAATAGTTCAAAAAAAACTATTTGTAATGACAGTTCTGAACCATCATTGATGTTATAATCTGTAGCAGTGAATGCTCCTAAAGTGTAACCCAACTGTCCGAGATAAGATATTGCTCGATGGAAGACGGCTAGCAAGCAAGCCACATCTTTGTTCTTTAGGACCTCTTGTCTATCTTCCTCCAAAGACAAGTCACAACACATTTGCGTCATTGATAATCATCCAAATTAACCTTCAAATCCAACACAGTTGATGGGAGGCCAGCCTATGGGTGCAAGTTGCGGATGCATGCAACCGGCATGATGTAAGCTCCCCACTAGCGCTACATACTGATGGCTGGTTTTAATATCGGTAGGACGCATCGGGTCGAAATGGGTGTGGATTTTCAGGCAGAATTAATCGAGATATATATTTATACGTGCACTAAGTGAAGACTCAGTCTCATGCATCCTATTTGTGTTCAAGTCCAAGGAACTTTTTTTTTTGGAAACATCAAATCGAAGCAACTTACACTACTATAAAAAATGGAATCACAGTCGGTTCGAAACCGTCATCATAGACAGTTTTTGTAACTAAGTGGCAGTGATAATAACAACACATCACAAACGATTTTTGAACTGTCTATGAAAAACCTATTGCAGACAATCCTAGCCACTAACCATGACGGTTCTTGGCTAGAACTGTATATGATAATCTGTTTTATTAATCAACTTTGAATTTGCATGTACTTTCCTGCTGCACTTTATGCTGAATTATTTGGAGATCTACTCCTCCGTCTATGTAAACTGGTAATAAACATGAAATCAAATGTAGTTCGAACACATAGCACATGTACGTCGGCAAAAGTTTGCAACAGAATGGACAGGCAAGCCATGCAAACATGCATTGGCCTTTATCACTACTCAGAGAAATGTCAATATGGAGACTTATGTGCATGAGTACTATTCAGTTCAGGGGTTTAGGGCTGCATATCACATTTGTCAGTGGCCCAAGCAGTGGTGAAACTAAAAAAATTTTAATAGGGGTATACATTTTATGCATACAACTCTATAGTCCTGTACAATGATTTTATAACATCATAAATTCAACGCATATATTTAAAACACACTAAAAGCACAATACAAATAGTTCTAATGTCTTAAAAAAAATCAGAAAACACCATAATAAAAAACAATTCAATCGACGTATTTAGACTATTGAAGAGGTGAATATGTAGAATTTCTCAAATTTTTAGAGGTGCCGGCAGGGTTCACAAAACCGACGAAAACCGCTCGAAAACCGTGGTTTTCGACCGTATCAAGCCGGTTCGAAATCCTAAACCGGTCGGTAAACCGGTTCAATTAAAAAAATAATTCAAAAAATTTGAAAAAATTGAAAAAATTTATGCGATGTAAACCGATCGAAAACCGGTGAAAACCGAGCGGTTTTTCGAAAAAACCGACGAAAACCGCTAAAAAAACCGATCGCCCAAAATGTTCAACTCGCCGATCGGTTTTTCGAGGAAACCGAATGGTTTTCGTTTTTTTTAAATTTGTTTTGAATGTTTTTTTGTTCAAATGCTCGGTTTTAAAACTCTTCGGTTTCTAACGATTTTCCAGTGATTTTTGGCTCGATATTTTCGAATTTCCAATTTCGGTTTTCCATCAGTTTTTTCAGTTTCGGTTTGGTTAACCCTGGGTGCCGGGGCATGCCCCTGATCCGCCTCTGGTAACTAACGGTGATTTTTTTTTTTATGGGACGTGTGGACAAATCCCTAATTACTCTTGCAGCCAATTCATCCATGCTATGCACTGCGGAGGCCGGGGCGATCTACAGCGCAAAGGAAGATGATCGATACTTTCATCTCGCGGCACCGTAGTGGGCAGAAACCCGAATCTTAATTCGCATACTTGCACCAATCGTACCGATCTTATCTTTCAAGTCAAATGTTAAGACATCAATTACTGGATTTTATCTCCACTTCTTTTGCTCTGGACCCTTCCTGGATTAGTTTATGCCGCCGGCAAGCAACCAGGGGAAATCGCCGCGCAGCGCATGAATTCACAACCAACGACGCTCAAATTTTTGGGCGGGCCGGGGCATATCCGGCACTGTCAGAACCAAGAAACACCGACAGAAATCTGAGAGGAATAATTGCGGAAATTGCAAAACAAATGGAAGATAGCAATGCGAAGGTAGAAGAGGAAAGTAAGAACACAGTTTGCATTTGATTTTTCTTCTTCTGATCGGATTACAGGAAGAGTACTTATACTCTGTTTCTCAGCTCTTTCACCTCAGTCAAAAGATGTCGAGTAAATAGCAAACAGTAAATGTGAAAAGAAACAAAACAGTGAATAGCAATTAGTGTAAGGATTCCTAGCCCTTGGATCTAAATGAAACACCACTAACTCATCTCAACCAACGGATTCACTTAATGCCGCCTTGCACCTCCCTAACCGTAGGATTGAACTTAACCAAAAGGTATCTGGAGATCTCAGCCGTTCAATCATTGAAATGTTTCTTTAGACTTGGATTCAGACTACAGTTTTTCTGCAGCCTGATAGGCACTCCATGGTTCCGTCCATGGCCCAAGGTTGATGTAGGGTTTTACTTGCTACCACCCCTTGCAAAAAGATCTACTGCTTGAGCAAGAAAATTGAGGATTAGGAACTAGCTTGAGAAGGCATCCATCATTAAAAGGCAAATCAAATGCAAGCTATGTGGGGAACTATGTCATAGGACAAATGGATGTCATTTTAATGGGAAAAAGAAAATGTACCTTCTTTTGTCAAATTTTTATTGGCTCATTCTTTTCACAACTCAACTCAACATAGGAAACGAAAGAACAAAGGGAAAGGCAATTAGAACCAGCAAGAAGGCAAAGCCATCTGGTCCTAGCATAGTTCAACTAGATACACCACCAAGAGCAAGGATCACCCTACCTCACAAATGGAGCATAGCAACACTAATTTTCTGAAGTACTTTAGATGCCAAGCAATTTTTTAACACATGAACTGAAATATCATACAATAAAATACTTGATAAAAGTATAAGAAATGAGTACATTTTGGAGAAGCCACCTGAGAGAGGCCTGATACTTCGATGTTCTGCTAAAGCAAGCAGGATTGCATCCTCTACCTTCAAAAGGAATATTAGATTATTGATAATGCAATTCAAATTAGAAACAGAAATAGAATTTTCTTCCTTTTTGAAGAATATGTGAAATAATTTCCATTGACGCATATTGCATCTACTATAAACTTCACAATGACACAAACTAGTCACTACTCACCATAAACTTCAGAGGTCGAAGTCAACAAAATTCTACAATTGAACATATAACCTCCATTTAATATATCTCATGAGATGTATTGAAAGAATCGATCGGTGGATCCCAATAATATTTGTCTTTGTTATACAGGCAGTCGGCTACGATCGCGTATACCTACGGAGACAAGGTAAAGCCACGGCGGACAGAGCGGCGCAAGGAGCGAGATCGGACGGAACACGTACAAAAGTCACGTCCAGCCACGATGCATGAAACCAGCAAGGAGAAGCGGAGGCATGCAGCAAGCAGAGAATAGATAGGAATAGAATTGGAGTAGGAGTTTATTTCTATGAATAAGAGTACGAGTTGGTCACGGTAGCGTGGCCAACGGGTCAAGTCATATGATTATACGGGTGTGGTTGTACCCAGGTTATAAATAAAGGGAATAATAAGGAGAAAAGGGCAAGCTAGTTTTGTTGCCGCAATTCTATTCCAAGGCGGTGGCTCCGACAACAGCCAAACTACGTAAGACGCAAGCTGCAACGACGAGTTCCTCGTCGAGTAGCTTGCGTTCCGGGCTTCGACCGGGAACTCGAGCATACGAACGAGTTCATTCGGCTTCGGATCGTATCAATTTGGTATCAGAGCCAAACGATTCGGGGAAGATGGCAACTCCAGTTGAGGGCCGAGTTACGGCCCTAGAGACGGAAGTGAAGGAAATGAAGACCATGATGACGGAGATGATGAAGCTGCTAAAGGGGAAGAACGGGAGCGCCACCGAGCAGGAGACACACGGGGGGCTAACACCTCTGACCGCAGCTAGCATCGATGAGGGATCGGCCAGGAAAGATGGCCGGAGGCCAATTCAAGATCGTCATATGAGAGCAGGCGAGAAGCATGGCACCGGCCGGCGAAGGGAACATGACCGTGAAGAGGAAGATGGACATCGGAGGTGGACACCACGTCCACCACGGTTCGATCTTCCTGACTATGATGGTCAGGATGATCCGCTGAGATGGCTCAGGCGTTGCGAGAGATTTTTCCGGGTACACCGCATCCCCGAAGAGGATTTTGTAGAAATCGCCAGCCTTCATCTAACGGGAGAGGCACAGGAAGTGCTGGACAACTGGCAGCAGGACGAACTGTGGATTGCTTGGGAAGACTTCGCAGAAGCTTTTGCCCAACGATTCACTCGGCATTCCACGATCGGGCCGTTGGGAGACCTAGTGAATCTCAAGCAAGGCAGTAGCCCGGTGGATGAGTACGCACGAGAATTCCAAAGGCTTTTGGCTCGTGCCCCACGTATGAAACGCACCGATCAAATCAACATGTTCATTGCCGGGTTGTCGGTGGCATTGGGCACAGATGTTCGACGGGAAAGACCCCGGGATCTAGCCGAGGCCATTGCATTTGCACGGGAGGCGGATGCACGAAAAGCGGCTTGGATCGCGGAAGCTATTGAGGGCCTCGCCGGCTCGGGCCGCGGTCGAGGAAACATGAACCGCAATTTCCCGGCTGTCAGCGCAGACGTTCCGTCCCTCCGAGCGACCGACCTAGTCAAGACGTCGAACTCCAGCGCGGACGGCATTTCAACGTGGCGCAGTACAAATAACACCTCCATGCATAACAAGAGCACGCCAATGACTAGCGTTCCAGGATCGGCAAATAGCCGACCACCAGCACCGACGGCTAGCACACAAAGCAGTAACACGTTGGGCCCAAGCCGATTGCGCCTCACTGCCGACCAACTCGCAGAGCGTCGAGCAAAAGGCCTTTGCTACAACTGCGACGAGACTTATACCCAGGGTCATCGTTGCAAACGCCTGTTCCACTTGGAGGTGGTCGAGTCCGAGGACGAACAGGAAGAATCACTCGAGGAAACAAATGATGAAGCTTCGTTATCGATGCTTGCGGTTATGGGACCAAAGCATGGCAGTACCATGCAGCTGAAGGTATGCGTCGCAGGGCGAAGTTGGTTGGGACTCATCGACAGTGGAAGTACTCACAATGTCGTGAGTACGTACGCCGCACAGCATAGCGGTTGGAAGTCCGTCGCCGACGCACAACAACAAGTACGGGTTGCCGGCGGTTCCTACCTGCCATGTTTGGGAACCGTAATGGCAGACTTTGAGATCCAAGGACAACACTTCACAGCTAAATTCCTCATTCTTCCCATTGTCACATTTGATATCATATTAGGGGTTCAGTGGCTCAGTACCCTCGGCGACATCAACTGGAACTTTTCAGCCCTCTCCATGGAATTTAACCAGGATGGTACGGCGATCAGGCTCCAGGGCATGCAGCGAGCTCCCACAAACGCTACAATGCAACTAGCAGTACAAAACCAAACAGCAATTCCGAGCCTGTTGGAGGCATTCCAAGACGTCTTCGACGAGCCCAGAGGACTACCTCCGTCCCGACAGTGTGATCATCGCATAGCTTTGATGGGGAACACTGATCCAGTGGTCGTCAGACCATATTGGTACCCCTACCATAAAAAAGATGAAATCGAACGGCAATGCAACGAGATGCTGCAACAAGGTATTATCAGACCCAGTCGTTCACCCTTCTCCTCACCTGTTCTGTTGGTCAAAAAGGCGGATGGAACGTGGAGGTTCTGTGTGGATTATCGTGAGCTTAACACAAGGACGATCAAGGATAAGTTCCCCATTCCTGTAGTGGAGGAACTCTTCGATGAGTTGGGAGGAGCGCGCTTCTTCACATAATTGGATCTTCGCTCCGGTTACCACCAAGTACAGATGTGGCCCGACGACATCAGCAAAACGGCCTTCCGGACACACCATGGGCACTATGAGTTTCTTGTGATGCCTTTCGGCCTATCCAATGCACCGTCCACCTTTCAAGCACTAATGAATGAAGTTCTACAAGATTTTCTCCGCAAATTTGTCCTTGTTTTTTTTGATGACATACTGATCTACAGTACCACGGAAGAAGAGCACCTTGAGCACCTCCGCCTCATGCTCGATCACCTTCGCCGCCATCATCTCTACCTCAAGAAATCCAAGTGTACATTCGCCCAAGGACGTGTGAGGTATTTGGGCCATATCATCTCACCAAACGGTGTGTCAGCAGATCCAAAGAAGCTCCACGCCGTAACACAGTGGGCCCGACCTTCTTCGGTATCTGCATTGCGAGGGTTCCTCGGCCTCACGGGCTATTATCGCCGTTTTGTTAGAGATTATGCCAGCATCGCAGATCCCCTTACGGCACTGCTCCGCCGCAACAGCTTCGCTTGGTCTGACTTAGCAGAGACCACCTTCCAGCGTCTCAAGGAAGTCTTGGTGGCGGCACCGGTGCTCCAGATGCCTGACTTCACGGTTCCATTCATTGTGGAATGCGATGCATCGGGTACTGGCATTGGGGCAGTGTTGCAACAAAACGGCCATCGCATTGCTTATTTTAGCCACAAGCTAGCCGACCGGCATACGAAATTAGCAGCTTATGAGCGTGAGCTCATTGGGTTGTCTAAGGCAGTACGCCATTGGAGGCCGTATCTTTGGGGGCACCCCTTTGTGGTGCGCACGGATCATGGCAGTCTCAAGTTCCTCCTCGATCAAGCGCTTGTCACACCACCCCAGTAGCACTGGCTCAGTAAGCTAATGGGGTTTGATTTCCGTGTCGAATACAAACCGAGACGTCACAATGCTGCGGCCGATGCACTTTCCCGTCAGTTCCAAGAACAGGATGACGAGGCCCATTGCGCTACCATTTCCCAGCTCCAGGAGGTGACCAGGGCGCAGTGGATAGAGTTGTTACGAGTTGACCCCGAAGTCCAGCAATTGGCAGCAACACACTCTGGGGCAAGTCAACCAGGAACTGATTCACCTTCCAGAGACACTACGAGCCCCACCAAACCTCGGGTGGCATGGTGTGTGCAGGACGGATTGGTCTACAAGGACGGGAAGCTGTTCGTGCCAAGCAACTCCCCATTGGTGGATAAAATAATTGCTTCAATACATGATCTCACACATGAAGGTATCCAGAAAACGTTGATGCGTTTGCAGAGTTCTTATTATTGGGAACATCAACGCACCACAGTGGAAGCCTATGTAGGGCGTTGTACCATCTGCCAGCGAAACAAGACCAGCACCGCATCACCTGCAGGTCTTCTCCAA
Source organism: Rhipidocladum racemiflorum (assembly GCA_036346355.1). NCBI lineage: Eukaryota > Viridiplantae > Streptophyta > Magnoliopsida > Poales > Poaceae > Rhipidocladum > Rhipidocladum racemiflorum. Next base: position 75,883,425 of record CM070571.1, read on the forward strand.
CCACTTCCGGCGCCACAACAGATCTGGGCAGACATATCAATGGACTTCATCACCGACTTACCGAAATCCCACGGCAAATCAGCTCTCTTGGTCGTGGTGGATCGTTTATCCAAATATGCACACTTTATCCCAATGTCCCGACCAGCTACTGCACCAACAGTTGCCAAACTCTTTTTCGACCATGTGGTGCGCCTACATGGCATACCTGAGTCCATCGTCTCAGACCGCGATCCTATTTTTCTTAGTGCTTTTTGGCAGGATTTGCTAAAGAGGAGCGGCACCACCTTGTTACTGTCAACGGCTTACCACCCCCAGACGGACGGTCAAACAGAGGTCGTAAATCACACCATTGAGATGTACCTACGATGTCTCACTGGAGCCAATGCCGTGAGTTGGGCTCAATGGATCCCATGGGCGGAGTTTTGTTACAACACATCATTCCATTCGGCCCTTCGCATGACACCTTTCGAGCTAGTATATGGGCGTTCCCCTCCGGCCCTAACGCCCTACCAGCAAGGCTCTACCGTCATCAATCTCGTAGACTGCACTCTGGTGGATTGCAATAACTTGTTGGCGCAGGCCCGAGAAAATCTTCTCCAAGCTCAAAACCGCATGAAACAACGCTATGATAGTCGGCATCGCGAAGTGGAATTTACAGTGGGATCTTGGGTTTTGCTGAAACTCCAGAAGCATAGTCAGGTCTCCCTGAGATCTGGCTCGTCCGCAAAATTGGGGCCTCGTTTCTTTGGTCCTTTCCAAGTGGAACAACGAATTGGCGCAGTCGCGTACCGGCTACAACTACCGTCATCAGCACGTCTGCACAATGTCTTTCACGTCTCCCTATTGAAGGCTTTTAAAGGGGATCCGCCGACTCAGCCGGGCACTTTACCAACCGATGTCACCCTCACAGTAGCACCAGCACAACCGGAGCCCTATCAAATATTGGCTCAACGGTTCGTGCAGGGCGCACGTCAGTTATTGGTGCATTGGTCAGGTGAGTCAGCAGATGAAGTAACATGGATGGACGCCATCCTTTTACGACGTTCTTTTCCCGACTGTCAGCTTAAGGACAAGCTGGCTTTTCAGGAGGGGAGTAATGTTATACCGGCAGTCGGCTACGATCGCGTATACCTACGGAGACGAGGTAAATCCACGGCGGACAGAGCGGCGCAAGGAGTGAGATCGGACGGAACACATACAAAAGTCACGTCCAGCCACGATGCATGAAACCAGCAAGGAGAAGCGGAGGCATGCAGCAAGCAGAGAATAGATAGGAATAGAATTGGAGTAGGAGTTTATTTCTATGAATAAGAGTACGAGTTGGTCACGGTAGCGTGGCCAACGGGTCGAGTCATATGATTATACGGGTGGTTGTACCCAGGTTATAAATAAAGGGAATAATAAGGAGAAAAGGGCAAGCTAGTTTTGTTGCCGCAATTCTATTCCAAGGCGGTGGCTCCGACAACAGCGAAACTACGTAAGGCGCAAGCTGCAACGACGAGTTCCTCGTCGAGTAGCTTGCGTTCCGGGCTTCGACCGGGAACTCGAGCATACGAACGAATTCATTCGGCTTCGGATCGTATCAGTCTTGATGGTTTGTGAATAATCATGACAAAGATAAAAAGAAATGACAAAACAATATTTGAAACGGTTATACTAAACATATGTTAGAATAAGAATAATCGCAAAATCGGAGAGCATGCACACCTTGACAGGGTTGTGCTTGTAGAAAATTGGTGAAGCAGGGCAAGCAATGTGATAGATTTGATCAACCTCCACAAGCAGCGGTTGGGTGACATGTTAAATGAAGCAAAAATAAAATTATAGCATAATTCATGAGCAAGAATATACCTTCGAAAATGGAACATCAAAGGAACTGATTTGAAACAAAGGTTATTCCGCAACTACATTATACAATTAAGATGAGCACAACAACTGTCCTATTGGCATGTTTATATGGTTGGCCTAAACACTTGGTCACACAATATTGACATGCATGGACGTACTTTTGTTTAGAACATTAGTTGCCAGTATAAAGTCACATACACATAGCCACAGTCAAACAATATACTAATATGTATTGACTACAAAGGCTTCAATGAGACCAGATCAAAAAAATTTTATATCCATTTAACAGAGAACTCAGAAATGTTTTTGGGCAAGCATTGAGTATATGCCAAGATAACCTTATGGTACTTTGTTTGTCATTGACAACACTACACGATAGAGCTCTCAACCCTTACCATGGCAGCCTGCATAATTCAAAAACTTTCTCAGCTACCTGATAGCACAAAGTACTTGCAGCAAGATCTCTAAAGCATTGCTATTGGATCTCTGTGATCTCTCACACTCCCAAAGTAACAGATACAAATTAAGCTCAAGATTCTAAATGAAGTAACCGCAGCGAGGTTTCTAAAGCATTGCCGCTGGATCTCTGATCCCTCCCATTCCCAAAGATTCTCAGGTCCTCGAAGACTAGCAAAGCTGCCAGCTTAAGCTGTAGACAGCAATGCCCCACACCATGAAAGACTTAACAAAGAAGCTTGCACCCTAGACATCTGGCGGAAAGCAGCTCCACTCACAACGGCCGTTTCGCACAGATCTAGGACCCCTAACTGTATCACTCAGATCTAGCTACTTTCCCTCTGACGGGACCATGGAGTTAACCTCGCTCACCAACACAGATAAAATATCGCGAACCGCAACAAGAAAGCAACGCAATGATCCATGCCACGGGATCTCGTCCATGCCTCGTGCTTCTCATTTTCCATGAGCTTGTCGATGAGGTGCGAGACGATGAATCCAGCTCAGCCGGTGACCAGGATCCGCAGATCTGAGCATCCCAGATCAGACACGAGGAAGCGACGTGTTTGAATCGGATGAGACCGGGGGCGGACAAGGAGGAAACCTCCCAGATCTAAGCCATGCTTACGGATGCGGTGGTGGTGCGGCACTAGGGCAGTGTAACGGATGCTGGCCAAACATCGGGAGGAATGGAGAATACTGAAGGTGCAGAGTGTTAGACAACCTCGCTATCGAATAGTCCGGGGTTGCCTAATAGATCTAAAGTGGAGAACAGAGAGAGAGGGCGAGAGACACAATATGAGGAGGAACGGGTCTGCTTTATTATTCTCAGATGTCATTTACAAAGGGGTAGCCCCTGCCTCCTATATATAGCGGTTCTGCTAGAGATAAGGAAGAGTCCATATAGGATACGAAACCAGTTTCCTAACACTCCCCCTTGGACTCTTCACTGCGAGATGCATATGCCTCATTAAAACTCCATAAAAACCCAGTGGGAAAAATAATTGGAGAAAGAGTACATAGCACACGCTTGCTGTGTTGCACGGATTGCCTCATCAAAAACCTTATGTAAGAAAACTTCAATGAAAAACTTACTTAAGGAAAAGAGTACAATCCACCCAAACTTCAATGTTAATCTTCAAGATTCACGTTGGGTACTCAAACTTCATGTTCGAGATTTATGTAGGAGTATGTGAAAAATCTCCCCCTAAAATCTGCACTTCTATAAGCCTCATCATCCCGATTCCTCTTAACACATCTTTCGAAGGAAGATGCCGGGAGTGACTTAGTGAATAAATCTGCGAGATTTCCACACGACTTAGTATGCAGTATCTTTATCTCGTTCATCTTATGCATTTCATGGGCATAAGAGAACTTGGGGTTGATGTGCTTCGTAAGATTGCTTTTCACATATCCCATTTGCACTTGAGCAACACAATTGCATTATCTTCATAGATAATGGTGGGGTTTTGTTCCATGTTCAAACCACAAGACTTACGGATGTGGTGAACCATTCTTCAAGCCATGCACATTCGAGAGGCTTCATACAAGGTAATTATTTACGAGTGGTTTGTCGACGCCGAGACAAGAGTGCCTTATACGACTTCCACGAAATTGCTGTTCCACCGCAAAGGAAAACATATCCAGTTTGTGACTTGCCAGTATGCGGGTCCGATAGGTATCCGGCATCGGCATAGCCAACCAAATTCAATTCATTGTTCCTTCTATAGAACAAGCCGAGGTCTTTGCTTCCTTGAAGGTAACGGAAGATGTCCTTCACCCGTTTCCAATGCCTTTTGGTGGGTTCTGCACTGTACCGTGCTAGCAAATTCACGGCGAACGCAATGACCGGCCTAATGCTATTCGCAAGGTACATGAGTGCTCTAATTGCACACAAATATGGGAATTCCGCTCCCAGGACTTCCTCCCCCTCTTCTCTAGGCCTGTATGGGTCTAGGTCTGCTTGGAGTGACCTTCCGACCATTGGGGTTTTTGCGGGGTATGCCTTCTCAAAACCAAATCTCTCCAACACTTTCTGCGTGTAGGAAGATTGGTGTACCAAGATTCCGCCTTGGACATGTTCAAGCTGCAAGCCTAAACAGAACTTGGTTTTACCCAAGTCTTTCATTTCAAATTCAGACTTCAAGTATGTGCATGCTTCTTCAATTTCTTCATCCATCCCAATGATGTTCAAGTCATCTACATAGACGGAGATTATACAAAATCCATTCGTGGATCGTTGTATAAATACACATGGACAATCTTCGCTGTTCGTGTAGCCTTTCTTGCAAAGAAAGTCACTCAAGCGATTGTACCACATTTTTCCTGACTGCTTCAGCCCATACAGTGATTTCTCCGATTTCACACTGTATAGGTTTCTGTTTGCTTTGTCTTGGTTCGGGATAGGGATACCTTTCCGGTACTTTCATGTATATCTCCGAATCCAAGTTTCCATACAAATATGTTGTGACAACATCCATTAGCTTCATTCTCAACTTCAAGTTGACTGCCATTGAGATCAAGTATCTAAAGGTAATTCCACCCATGACCGGAGAATAGGTTTCTTCATAATCAACCCTAGGACGTTGAGTGAAACCTTGAACAACAAGCCTTGCAATGGTTGTTGCTCTTTTCATAGATTCTCCTATTGTTACAAAATTTATGGCCATTTCGTCATGGGGTGCTTCATGCACTTCTACTTGCTCTTCATTACTATTTCCCATTCTAGAAGCAAGTTCCTTTAGTTTTTCTCCGCCAATGTGTGCGCACACATTATTTTCATGGCTTCTTCCAATGGAAGATTCTAATCTGGAATTGCCTTTTCACGAGGCTTCTTTCCAAAGGCTGTGTCTCAACTGGCTCCCCTTCTTGCTTTGGGACACTTTTGTGATTGGCTATGGTAAGTCCTCTTGCCCGATTTTCCCAGACGTCTCCGGGTACTTTGGGTTTGAGAAGCCAGATTTCCTGTTCTTTTTCTATGAGGCCTCTGAACAGGACGAGGGATACCTTCTGCTTTCTTTGGTATTTCCACCCTCTCTGGTGCATTTCGTGCTGGTATATGCGACTTAACCACGCTCTTCAGATCACAGAAATGATCAGGCAGTTCATTTGCTAAATTCTGCAAATCGATTGTCTTCTTGACTTCATGATTTGCTTCATTAGTGCGAGGGTCATGCACGGGGATCCCAATGGAATGCCATATGATTTCCCGGCATTTTCATTCAATGGTTCATTTCCTCCCCCTAATGACGGGAAAGCGATCCTCGTCAAAAAAAAATGCAATTAGCGAATCGGGCTGTATGCAAATTTCCAGTCGTGGGTTCCAAATACCTGATTATGGATGCATTCTCATAACCAACGTATATCCCAGACTTGCGGAGAGGGCCCATTGTCGTTCGCTGTGGGGGTGGTATAGGTACATATACCATACATTCAATTTTTCAGGATGACCCAATGCACTAGTTTGCATGGTTGAATGGATGTTGTAGGCCGATGGTCTATAATTGATGAGTGCTGCTGCGTGCAGGACTGCATGTCCCCAACAATTGTTGGGCAAGTTACAACTCTGCAAGAGCTGATGCGGCAATGAACTTAATCCTCTTTATTAGTGCTTCAGCTAGTCCATTTTGCGTATGGACATGCGTTACAGAGTGCTCAATAGTTATTCCAGTTGCTGTGCAATAATCATCAAATGCCTTGGAAGTAAATTCGCTGGCATTGTCCATTCGAATGGACTTCACGCGATGATCAGGAAAAACATTCTTAATTCTGATGATCTGCGAGATCAACTTTGTGAATGTATGATTCCTTGTTGACAGCAAACATGTATGCGACCATTTCGAGGAAGCATCAATGAGCACCATAAAGTACCGAAAACGGCCCCGATAATGGCTGAATCGGGCCGCAAATATCCCCCTGAATGCGTTCCAGGAATGCGGGGATTTCATGTTGCACTTTCATAATAGAGGGCCTAGTTATTAATTTCCCGGTGGCACATGCATGGCACACAAAATCTTCGTGATTTGGGAAAAAAAATTTAACATTAATGCCATGATCTTGTGAGTTGTTAACTATATTTCTCATAATTCTAAGACCAAGATGACCTAAATATACAATGCCATAAAGAAAATAATCCAGAGCTTCTAAAGAAGTATACACTGCGTGTGCATTGATTCTCGTGTAGTCTGACCCAGATTCATACGAGGGATATTTTTCTAATACCATTTTTCATACTCTGCGTGCTTCATAATGCACAAATGCTATTTGCCATTTTCTTCATTGGTTTCTACGTGAAACTCATTGGCGCGGATATCTGTTAAAACTTAAGAGAGTGCGTGTTGATTCAGGGTACAAGGAGGCTTCATCAATTACCAAAATTGTACCCATTGGCAATATAATTGTGGCTCTTCCTGAGCCTAATATATGCGACGCTTCTTGCGATTTTCATAATCTTTCCAGCGTTCTTCGTGATCGTCTGGAAGTATTTCGACTCTCTTAAGATGGTATTTGCTGTGCCACTATCAACAATACATATCACCTCCATTGGGCTACACAATATCTTAAATGATAAGAAATATAATTCTAATCATATGATGGCAAAGTAATTCAAACATTGCTTGTAAATAAAGAATACTGGAATAAAGAATAAATTGCAATTCTATTCATGAGAAAAGAAAATGTATGCTCTTTGAGAACTTACAATTCATTATTCAAAATTCATTAACAACCACTGTTCTGTAGCGTGCAAACTTCAGGCGAACCCAATCTTGCTGTGCTTAGAGCAAGATGGTGGACTTGAGCTTCTCGAACCGCTTCTGAAGTGCAGTCCATAACTCAAGCGCACTCACCTCAGCCATGTATTCATTCTTCAGAGTGGCTGAAAAGTGATGCCTGAGAAAGGGCAAAGTTTGATCGTTTTGCTCGGCAATAGGTTGCGTGTCCTTCGAGGACCCTAAGCCGGTGGTAGCTTGGAGCTTCTTGCTCGCAAGTATGATCTTCAAACCTGATGCCCATGTGAGATAATTTTGACCATTCGGGGTCAGTTCTTCAAACTCACATTTGATAATGCCAGGTATTTGCATATTCAAAAGATTCTTTCATTAGATTACTTCGTGTAATCTAATAGAGAGTGGTTGTAAGATTCATAATTGCATAATTAAATTCTCATGAATTTCTAGTACACTAAAAGAAAGCAATGGCTGTAAGATTCATAAATACAAGATTCATAAGTACGGAATTCATAAATACAAGGTAAATGCAAGATTCATAAGTGCGAGATTCATAAATATTCAGAACTACAGCTTCGTGCATGTAGGTGATCAGCTTCATGCAAGCGATCAGATTCATATGCGATCGGCCGTGCGATCGGTTTAAGCGGCTTCATGCACGCGCGCATTGATTCCATGCGCGTCGGCCTTCCTGGCGCGACGGTGGCCGCTTCGTGCGGCATGCTTGAATTTCCAATGAATTATATTAAAACAATAAATACAATGCATGGAACAGAACAATAATTACACAATTCATGAATTCATAAATACGAAAAGTAAATTCTCAGGAATTTCCAATATTCTAAACAAGGCAATTATTGCAAAAATTCATAAATGCAGAAAATAAGGCTAAGATACATTACAAGCAGAGCCATAAAATTTTCTGGAATTTTCTAGCTATTTTTCATATTTTTCTAGTAATTTTCAGAGTTTCTGGAATTTTTAATGAAATTTCTGAATTTCTAATCATTTTCGGGGAAAAGAAAAAGGAAAACAGAAAACGAAAAGGATCAAACCAAGGGGGCAAAGAGGTCTTTTCCCCTTCCCACGTTGCCCCAAACGTGATTAACTGGATTGAATCCAGAAGTATTGGACTTCAAGTCCATGGGCATGCATGTGGAGCTTGCTCGTGTTTGCGACGGGCAACATGCGTAACGGTGGCGGGCGGCACCGGCGAGCGGCAGCGGGCGTTGACGACGCCCGCGCGGGCAATGGCGGCAGGTCGCGCGGCAGAAGTGGCGCTGGCGGCAACCAGTGCCCACGCAGCAAAGCGCGACGGCCTGGCACTGCCAGCGGCGGCGGCGGCCTGGCTTGTTTTTTTTTTTTTCTCTGCTCACGTGAATTGGCTCCTCCCGATTGCCTGAGATGAAGAGATCCCCTTTTATTTTTATTTTCTCTCTCCTTTGAATCGGTCGAGGTTCACAAGAGCTTCACAAATCACAAGGCATAAGGCGTGCCTTATCCTTGGCCTTTGGACGAAGAAGTCCTTTACGTGAATCGTTCTTCAATTTGGAGAGTTGAGCGGAGACAGCGGCGGCTGTCCTTCTTGCTTTTTCCACGGAAGCTCTCGGATGCATGCGGGCAGAGGCCGGGTGCTAGAGGAGACGTCGGCTCGGCGGTAGCGCTCGATCTTTGCGGCTTTGCAAGGTAAATCACGCAGGCGGCGGCACGTCTGGCCGGCGACCGCTCGCGCATTGAGGCGGCTGGGATTCGGTCGGCTACTGCTTCCAAACGGCGGCGGTGGGACCACGCGCGGTAGTGCTGGCTCAGGAGCATCGCGGGTGCGACACGCAGGCCCGACGGCAGTTCGGCTGCAGCGGTGGACGCCGGCAGGCTGGCTTCTTAACCGTCACGACGGCTTCGTCCTGGGCCCGACAACGACCGGAGCGGCGTGTTTCAATCGGGCCAGCTGCGCTTCAAGTGCGGTGGACCGCCGGGTATAGTGCGCGCAGCCGGTGGGGGCGCAGCCGGCGACTGCACTTCGGGTGGAGCCGGACCGGGTGCGGCGGCGGCGCATTGGTGGCTTCATGCCGGTGAGTGCGGTGCTTCATGGGATTTGTACTGGCTTCATGCCCTGTAGATCCTTATACTGTAGATCGGCAATGGCTTCGTGCCTTGGTGGCGCTTCCTGGCCGGCAGCCGGCGGCTTCGAGCCTGGCCAGCAACAGCGGCCAATGCCGACGGCTTCGAATCGATTCATAGCTTCATGCTACGGATCTGTAATAGATGTTGTGTATTGTAGATGCATTCATACGGTGTATTGGAGATTCATGTAATTGCGGGTAGCTTCGTGCCACGTATAGATGCCTGCACAGATTCAAACAAGCGATTAGATTCAATTCCTTGAATTTCATCTTTTCTCACCTTTCAATCTGTTCGCCGGGTAGAGCTTCGTGCTGATAACGTGTTAGACAACCTCGCTATCGAATAGTCCGGGGTTGCCTAATAGATCTAAAGTGGAGAACAGAGAGAGAGGGCGAGAGACACAATATGAGGAGGAACGGGTCTGCTTTATTATTCTGTATGCTTCTGTCTACAAAGGGGTAGCCCCTGCCTCCTATATATAGCGGTTCTGCTAGAGATAAGGAAGAGTCCATATAGGATACGAAACCAGTTTCCTAACACAGAGGACGGGCGCTGAAGCAGGGAACCAGAAGGCTGTAGTATTTCTGTGTTGAGCGTTGTCGACATTAACATTACGGTGAACAGAGATTTTATTAAATAGGAACTAAACATTGTGTGATTACAGAGAGTTGTTGACGCGGGGCCATGGGGTCAGCTTACCCATGCTCTATATGTTGGAAATATGCGCAATATTTTAATTCCAGATTTTACCAGGAGACAAATATCACAGATAAATAGTGATGCACACAGTAAATCTAACAGCATGCTACACATTGTACTTCCAAACATATATACTCATGAAACAGAATATGATCAAGTTGAATGAACACTAACGACTTACAGTCGAGTTTGATGAAGAACTAAACGATGCGCAGAAGATGTCGTGGAAGAAGTTGAGGAAGCAGTGCAGGAGTGGTCGCGCAGATGCGCTGCCCCGAAACCTTATTGCCGCCCCGTGCAGGAGAACTCTACGGCAAAGGCTCGGAGATACCGCTCACCCTCCTTCACAGTGCACGCTGAGGAGGAAGGCTGGCGAGGTTCTACAGCTCAACACAACAGTATAGCTTTTGCAGAGAGGAGCAGGAGGAATGGAGGAATTCAGTGTATCAAGCCTGGACGTCTCCAGGTGTTTATATACACGCACACTAGTAACTGACGGAGTAATGTGACAGTTACTAGTAACTGACCGCATAATGTCGACAGTTACTAGTAACTGACCACATAATGTCGACAGTTACTATTCTGTTTAAATCGCATTAAAACAGAATGAATTGAGAGATAATTGCAAGATTCAGCAAAATAAAAGGTGAATTCAAAGTGTCAGGAGACATACTACGACGCGTCGCTGGTCGCTCGTCACAAGTCACAAGTCACGCGGATTTTCACGCGAAAATACGCGAATACGCGCGCGCGTGCGTGTGTGTGTTTAGCCAGTATTCACCCTATGCCATCCCCATGCCAAGTGTCACATTAATCAAGAGGTGGGAAAGACTCCACCTTTTAAATTGCCCTTCCTCCACTTGGTTAGGCAATATGGTACTAAATCATGCATACTATGGAATTAAAGGAAATGGGCCATGGGCCAATTTCTAACAATCCCCCACCAATTCCATAGCAAACAGCAGAAAAGATAACAAAGATTGCTGTACTGAAGCGTTGTTAATATACCAGTCTTTTGGTGAAAGTCCCGTACGGGTTGAACTTGCACCTAGATTAGCAAGGTTCATCCTCTCACAGCTAGTGAATGGACTATGCCTTGAATTCATATCTTTTTGTGATCAGACTTTACTTGAAAATCACAACTGATACTAGGCTGCAAATAAACCACGCCTACACGGAGCGTTATATGGTCATGCTCCCGTATCTGCTCATGAGCTTTCTAGAGAATGCCCCATTCTCGTGAACTACGACCTCACAGTTATGCTCAAGTAGGTGTATTCATTATAGGTATCCTGTAGGCCAATACCTGTTTCTCTCATTTTGACATTAGAATACATTAAGGCTTTAAGCCAACCTTCCATACAGTTGAGAGTACTTTGTCTATTAGGACACAGGTACAATTTAATAATATGTACTCTCTAGTTACAACATCAACTTGTTTTTCCCATTACCTAATTCACGGGATCTCCGATCAGGAAGGTATGGGTTACCGTTGTGTTGTAACTCAAATGGGCCTCATACCCATGTCCATAGACGCAACGGAAATCGTTTTCCTCGCAAGTCCTTTTGTAAAAGGATCTGCCAGATTTTTTCAGTGCGAATATAATTTACAGCAATTACTCCGGAGTTTCTTAATTTTCTGACAGATTTAAGCCTGCGCTTCACATGTCTAGAGGACTTCATATTATCCTTAGTACTCATAACCTTAGTCAACACTATTTGGTTATCGCAGTACATTAGGATCGGCGGTATTGGTTTCTCAACCAATGGCAAGTCTAACAGTAGCTCTCTAAGCCATTCAGCCTCAACAGTGGCTGTATCAAGTGCTACAAGTTCAGCTTCCATGGTTGACCTCGTTAATATGGTCTGTTTGCAAGACCTCCGTGAAACTGCAGCACCAGCTAAGGTAAAAACATAACCACTTGTAACTTTGATCTCATCCGCATCAAAGATCCAATTGGAATCACTATATCCTTCTAATACAGATGGATATCCAGTGTAGTGAATTCCGTAAGATGTTGTGCCTCTCAAGTAGCGCAACACTCTTTCAAGTGCCTCCCAATGATCATCTCCCGGATTAGATGTAAACTGGCTTAATTTGCTCACAGCAAATGAGATATCAGGTCTTGTGGCACCAGCTAGATATATAAGGGACCCAATAATTTGTGAATATCTCAATTGATCTTTCCCTAACCCTTGATTTTTCCGAAGTTTAACACTCGGATCATATGATGTTGGGGAAATTTTGCAATTTTCAAAGCCGTACAGGCTCAAAATTTTCTCAGCATAATGGGATTGATGCAAAATGATTCCATCCTCATTCTTGATCAATTTAATATTCAGAATAACATCTGCCTCACCCAAGTCTTTCATATCAAAGTGTAGGATCGAAGTATACGAATATAGCAATCAGAGGGGGGGTGAATGATTGTGCGGAAGCTAAAACCAAATCCTTGATCTATTAAAAGTTCACCCCAAAACAGAACCAAATAATTGCCTCGTTTTCGACAAAAACAGAATGACAGAGGTTCGGTAAAACAAGAATTCCCGAAAATCCAACCGTTAGATTGATCTGAAATTTGGACACGATAAACTAGATTCCAATACGAATCGAACCCAAAAAGAATTAGCTCGACCGGACTTACGGATCAAAAGTTATGAACCTCGTAAGCTTGCTGTGACAGAAGATGACGAGAATTAATCTAACCAAAACTTCAAGATTAATCAAGAACGACAAAAGTTTAATCAACTAAACTTAGAGAAACCATAAACCAATTCTCTAGAAGGGTTTTGATGGATCAAATCAAGATGAACCTCAAAGAACAAAAACCAATCTAGAACCAGAACAAGCATGCAACCAAAAACCAAAACAGAGACATCAGAGCAACGCGCGATCTGTGAGCACGCGAGGATCCGGAAGAATTGATCTTTATTTCTTTTGTCTAAAGTACTCTCATCAAAAGAGTACAAACCCTAAAAACTGAGCTCAAGCTCTCAATGCGCCACCGCTTGATGCGATTTCAACAGGAGACACCCCTCCTATTTAAAGGAGCAAAACACAAGGAGTTCTGAATACAATTCCTAATCTAGAAAGAGTATGTATACAACTCCTCTTGGCCAACCTGGCCGAGTACAACTCTTGCACGCGTATGGCAACCCTACCATACTCACGTGACTAACACTTTGCACGCGTATGGCCACCTGCCATACTCACATGACTAACACTTTGCACGCGAATGACCTCCTGCCATTCTCACGTGACTAACCATTCTTCATGTGCACCATTCTCTTAGCCCGAACGTCCCGCATGACATCCTTGACCACCAAGACCTCAGTTCCTCCCTGAACCTAGTCCCGAACCTCATCTCCTCCATGAACCTAGTTCCGGTCCCGTCATCGACTACGTTCGTCTTCGAGCAATACCTGCACATGAACAAACCACAAAACAAATCCGAGCACAAGTCCGCGACTTGACTCAACATTAGTTCATGCAAATACTCACATGAGCATTGCATAACGTCCACTTCAAAACAAGCATCATGAAATTCTCACCAAATTCATTATCTCAAGGTCAAACCAAAAACTTAATTCCAAGTTTGCTCAAAACCCTAATCGAGCAAGAACGCATTCACGACGGACCAAAAAATTTGGTCCGGCGTACATGTAAAACTTACTATTTTTAAGAACTTGGTCCCGCGCAAAAACCTTCAGAAGCACATTTACGACATACCAAAAAATTTGGTGCATCGTGCATATGGAAAAACGAGGTTGCCAATAGCATGTGTATGACAGACCAAAAAATTTGGTTTGTCATACATGGGAAAAACGAGGTCGCCAAAAGCATGTGTATGACAGACCAAAAAATTTGGTTTGTCATACATGGGAAAAACGAGGTCGCCAAAAGCATGTGTATGACAGACCAAAAAATTTGGTTTGTCATACATGGGAAAAACGAGGTCGCCAAAAGAATGTGTATGACAGACCAAAAAATTTGGTTTGTCATACATGGGAAAAACGCGATTTCTTGAACAAGCGTAAAAGCATCAAAATCACGTTTATGACAGACCAAAAAGTTTGGTCCGTCATACAGGCGAAACTCACTGTTTTTGGATGTTTGGTCTGTTTTTGGATGTTTGAAAGTTTGGACCTTCATGCAAGCAATTTTGCAAGATTAATCCTAACCAATTTTTCAGCACAAAATCAAGCCAATTTTTCATCACATGATTCACAATCTCCCCCTTGATGAAAACATTGGCAACACCAAATAGAATTGAACATTTGGCATTCACTTTACAAAAGATTTTGAAATCCAAAGGATCAAAAACCAAAAAGAGAAAACACAGAATTACCCCTTTGACCAAAATGCAAAACAAAATCTCCCCCTGAGAAGGAAAATGTGTGTGAATGTGCAATGTGCCCAAAAATTTCCAAAAACAACTCCCCATTTTTCTTCTCCCCCTTTTTCCTTAAACTTTTCAACGATTCCCAAATTTCTCCCCCTTTGACAATGGATTCATCAAGAGTACAACAGAGAATTTGTTCAAAATTTTTCCTGCAGCAATGATTTCACAAAGAGAAACTAGGGAGTGCCAAGATAGGAAAAGATGAGCTCATTCGATCATATAACCTTATATATCACATAACATGCAAAATACATGATCTTGATGTGATTTTAACAAGTTAGGGAATAACATGCATCTCAACCTCAATTCAGTCAACTATAGCCAAGTACTAAGCAAAACCTTTAGTAGAAAAACAAAGGCTCAAAGTTGAAGCAAATAACAAATCAGGGCGAGCAAGTAGTTTCAACTCCAATCTAGTGGACCAATTTAATCTTTAAACAGTAAACTGCATGTGGCATGCTTGAAGCATACTTCTTTTATTTCCTTGGAGTGGCATGCTTGAAGCATATATCTTGTCTTTTGAGGGAATGGCATGCTTGAAGCATACATCTTATCTTTTAGGGAAAGCATCCTGAAGCACATAACTTGAGGTTTTTTTTAAACAATCCCTTTTTTTTAAACTGATTCCCTTTTCCTTTACTTTTTCTTTGATTGTAAACATGCAAAAGTGAGTAAAAGGTCTTTTGAAAGAGTAAAGCTGAAAACACACTTGCTTCATAGCCCAAATTTGTCAAGAAGATTCAATATCAAGCCTAGAAGAGTGAGATATCACAGAGTATTTAACTATAGGCAATCAAACCAAGGAATTCCGCAAAGTCATTTTTAGTTCAAGTGGAACAATTTAGATTATCATATATTAGCAAAATTACATAATATATAAAGAAATAAGATAAAGTGAGCTCATTAAGTGAAAGAACTTGGCAAGGAAACTCCCCCTCAAAACAAACCCATTGGATGAACAATCCCAAGTTCTCCCCGAATAAAAGCAAAACGAGAAGAAGACAAAGGTTTTGTGAAAATGTCTGCCAATTGATGTTCAGTATCCACATGATGAAGCACAATGTTGCCTTTTTCAACATGATCTCTAAGAAAGTGAAATCTGATGTCAATGTGTTTTGTTCTAGAGTGTTGCACGGGGTTCTTAGCAATGCAAATTGCACTAGTGTTATCACACAAAAGAGGAACACTATCCAAATTAACCCAATAATCTTTAAGTGTAGCTACTATCCAAAGAATTTGAGAACAACAACTAGCAGCTGACCACATATTCAGATTCATGATTGATTGTGCCACAGAAGATTGTTTTCTAGATGACCATGCAATAAGAGAATTGCCCAAGAAATGACATGTACCAGATGTACTTTTTCTATCAATTCTACATCCTCCAAAATCAGCATCAGAAAAGGCTCTTAAACTAATGCATGAGGAAGCAGAAAGCCAAATGCCAAAATCTTGAGTTCCATGAAGACACGAAAATTCGCTTGACTTGTCGATGTGAAGCACGTGGGGAAGCTTGAAAATGAGCACATAAGCACACAGCAAATTGTATATCCGGCCTTGATGCAGTGAGGTACAAAAGTGAACCTATCATGCTTCTATATTCCTTTTGATCAACCGGCTCACCATCTTCATCCGGATCAAGTGTGCAAGCGCTCTCCATGGGTGTCATGATCGGTTTGCTGTTTTCCATCCCAATTCTATGCAACAAGTCTTTTGTGTATTTGCTTTGATGCACAAAAGTGCCATCCTTTGTTTGCTTGATTTGAAATCCCAAAAAGTATGTCAACTCACCCATCATACTCATCTCAAACTCCTTCCTCATTGTTTCTGAAAACTCAGACACTAAAACATGAGAGGAACCACCAAAGATAATATCATCAACATAAATCTGAACGAATAGTTGATCATTGCCTTGCTTGAGTAAAAAGAGAGTTTTGTCAACCTTTCCCATTGAAAACCCCCTTTCAAGTAAAAAGGATTTTAGCCTATCATACCATGCTCTAGGGGCTTGTTTCAAACCATACAAAGCTTTTGATAGTTTGAACACATGATTTGGAAACTTTGGATTTTCAAAACCAGGTGGTTGCTTGACATAAACCTTCTCATTTATGTAGCCATTAAGAAAAGCACTTTTCACATCCATTTGATACAATTTGAAACCTTTGGATGTAGCAAAAGCTAAAAGGATTCTAATGGCTTCAATTCTAGCAACAGGAGCAAAGGTTTCATCAAAATCTAAGCCTTCAATTTGAGTGTAACCTTGAGCAACCAATCTAGCCTTGTTTCTAACAACAACACCATCCTCACTTTGTTTATTTTTGAAAACCCATCTAGTTCCAATAACATTAAAATCTGGAGGTGGTGAGACAAGTTTCCAAACTTTATTTCGTTCAAAATTCTCTAATTCTTCATGCATGGCATTGATCCAAGATTCGTCAGATAATGCATGAGATATATCTTTGGGTTCAAAAGAAGCAACTAAAGCAGAATGAGCATGAGTGTCAGAATGAATAAACCTGGATCGAGTGACTCTCTCATTTAGGTCTCCAATCATTTGTTTAGATGGATGCATTTTTTGAATGTGCAAGGGAGCATTGGCTTTTGAGACTTCTCCTTCTCCTTCTTCATTTTCAGCATGTACAGATGATGTTGTAGCTTGAGGATGGTTAGCTGTAGGTGATGTAGTAGTAGGTGCCAAAGGTGCTACAACTTGTTGTGCATTAGGAAGAGTCAAGACCTCATCTTCAACATCATCATTATCTTCAAAGATTTTCTCCCCTGAATGTATGCGCCTGTACCTGCATCACTTGGACTAGTGCCTGGACTAGCCTCATCAAAAGTAACTTCACAAGTTTCCACAATTTTGTTAGTCTCCAAAACAAGCACACGATAGCCACGAGTATGAGCAGGATATCCAAGAAAAATGCCATCAGTTGATCTAGCTTCAAATTTATCAAGATTTCCAGATTTCAAGACAAAACATTTGCATCCAAAAACTCGAAAGTGAGAAACAGAAGGTCTATGTCCAAACCGAAGCTCATATGGAGTCTTACCCAATTTTGATCTCAAAAACACACGGTTTGAAACATAACAAGCAGTTGAAATAGCTTCAGCCCAAAAATTTCAAGGAGAGTGATGTTCATCTAACATGGTTCTAGCCATCTCAACCAACGCTCGCTGTTTTCCTTTCGACTACACCGCTTTTGTTGAGGCACTCTAGGTGATGAAAATTGATGATCAATTCCTTTTTCAGCACAAAAGAGATCAAAAGAAGAATTTTTAAACTCAGTTCCATTATCACTTCTAATCGCTCTAAGAGCTCCTGGATGATCAACAGAAAGCCTAAGAACAAGACTTCTAAAATGACTAAAAGCCTCATCCTTAGATGCCATAAAGTATACCCAAGAGTATCTAGAAAAATCATCAACAATCACAAGCACATACCACTTGCCTCCAAAAGATTGAACTCGAGATGGTCCAACAGTGTCAAGATGTAGTAGCTGTCCTGGAGCGTTTGTCATCACCATGGTAAGAGGTGGATGTGAACCTGCAATCATCTTACTATGACTACAAGAAGAACATACTAGATTGCTATCACCCTTAAGATTAGGCAAGCCACGTATGAGATCTAAACCACTTACACGAGTAAGATGATCAAAACCAACATGACCAAGTCTACGATGCCAAAAGAATAAATCTTTAGAAACATTGGCAATTAGACACCTATGCTTAGAAGAAGGTGATGCATCAAAATCAGCTTTAAATACTCTTCCAAAACGAGAAATTTTGAACACAAGATCACCTGAAGCATCTAGCACTTTGCATTCATTTTTCTTAAAGCTTATCTCAAGATCTTCATCAAGCATTTGTGAGACAGAAAGCAAGTTATATTTCAAATTTTCAACAAGAGCTACATCTTTGAACATAAACTTGTCACTTACCTTTATTGTACCTTTTGCCACAACAGAAGAGGAAGAAGCATCTCCAAAAGTAACACTTTCAGCACGAGATGCACGAGTGAGGGAGGAGAACCAATTCTTATCACCGGACATGTGGCGTGAGCATCCAGAATCCACTAGCCATATGTTCTCCTTCCTTGCGCGAGAAGCCTACATAGCAAAACATGTCGAGGTCTCAGTACTTGGGTTAGGATTGAGATTTTTGGGAATCCAGTACTGAGACACACGACGCACAACAGTAGGTACAACACGATAATTTTTATGCACAAAATCAGATTTGCCTTTTCCCATGTTTCTAGGAACAGAAGGTGTTTTCATCACTCTAGCCGCATAAAAATGTGCTTTGCTGAAATTTGACCTAGCCTTAGTTCTTTCCTTCTTTTGCTGTTTGGCTAGTCTAAAGCAAAAATCTACTAAGTGTCCATCTCTACCACAATGAGTGCAAGTGTACTTGACATGATGTTTGGCTTTAATAGTAAAAGCACATTTTGCATTCATCATAGTAGAAGATAAAAAACCAGCAGATTGAAAAGCAATTTTCTTAGGCTCATTAGATAACTCAATTTTGCAAGGAGCCTGAACAACAGTGCGAGGTTTAGTTTCATATGTGGCATAAGGATCAAAACCTAAACCTCTCTTGTTTGTGCTAACCTTAGATTGATCTAAAATCATGTTCAACTTTTTCTTGCCATTAGTGAAACATTCCAAAGAATTTTGCAAGTAATCAACTTTTTTAGCAAGAGTTAAACAATTATTGCAAGGAATATTGACCTTCCCTTTCTGTTTACGACAAGTAGAACATGAAAGAACCTCATGAGTAAGCAGATTATCAGTCAATTGAGAAACCCTAGCATTTGCATCTTTTAATTTTAATTCAAGAGTTGAGCATTTAGAACAAGAAGTTGAACCATGCAAATCATCAGTGGAACAGCTAGCATGTTTAACATGTTTCTCATTTTTCTCATTTAGATGCAACAGAAGAGCGTGTTCTTTCCTAAGCAAGGTGAGCTCATTGTAAATTAAGTCACATGATTTACAAGTATCATCATCAGGAATCAATGTCTTAAGTCTAGCAATTTCAGCATTCAATGACTCCACAAGAATATCATGTTTCTTAATTTTTCTATCACGTTTGTCAAGTAATTTTCCAAGACGGGCAATAGCATTGGCTAATTCATCATAAGAAGGATCTACCTCATTGAAGTCGCTGTCATTGCCGTCCTCGGTGAAGCTATCCTTGCTGCTTGCCATGAGACACAATCCCATCAAATCATGCTTGCTTGGAGTTGCATCATCTTCGTTGCTCTCCGAGTCCACATCGCTCAAATTGACTTGTTCAAGAGCGG
Source organism: Rhipidocladum racemiflorum (assembly GCA_036346355.1). Taxonomy (NCBI): domain Eukaryota; kingdom Viridiplantae; phylum Streptophyta; class Magnoliopsida; order Poales; family Poaceae; genus Rhipidocladum; species Rhipidocladum racemiflorum. The sequence continues at coordinate 75,902,987 of CM070571.1, forward strand.
AAAGAACTCGGTGAACCACCTTGCGGTTGATGAAGCTCTTCTTCTTCCTATCATTTGACGAGAACCTTTTCTTCTCATTCCTTCTGTCGTTGTCCTTCTCCTCCTTTGATGTTTATCCTGCAAGCTTAGGACAATTTGTGCGAATATGGTTGAGGTCACCACACTCATAGCATCTTGGAGGACCACCTCTCTTTCTCATTCTCACATTCTGCAAAGCTTTGTTAAAGCAAGAAGAGAGTAGTGCCAGATCTTCTTCAGGAAACTCTTCAAGTTGCTCATCTGTTAAAGAAGACATGGAAGACAAGGCAAAGCTAGAAGAAGAATTTGCATTTGACATGTTAGGGTTAGAGATCAAAGCAATTGATTTAATATTACCTTTCCTTGCAAGAACATCCAACTCATGAGTTTTCAATTTAGAATACAGAACATCTAATGTAAGTGTACTCATGATAGTAGATTCTCTAATGGATGTAACTTTCATCTCCCAAATAGACATGTCTAAAGCACCAAGCAATTGTCTAGCATTAGCAGCATCATCCAAGCTAACTCCAACAACACGAAGATTACTAAGAATTTTATTGAAACGTGCAAAGAAGTCATCTAGCGACTCACCGGGTTTCATCTCAAATCGCATGTATTCTTTTTTGTAAAGATCTTGACGAACCTCTTTAATAGTGTTAGAACCCTCATGGTAATCACAAAGAGATTTCCATACCTCATATGCGGACTTGAGATGGATCACACGGTCAAAGTCGCTGCGTCCCAAACCTTGGATGATCAAGTTGCGCGCTTTGCTGTTTGCTTCAACATGTGTGCGATTGGTGTCGTTGACGTTGTCGTTTGCAGGGACTTCATATGGCTTGTAGACCTTCTCCCAAATTGTGAAGCCTTGTGCTTGGATGAACGCCTCCATCTTGGCCTTCCAAAACTGAAAATCAACACCATCGAACACACACAGTTTTGTCGAATAACGATCCATTAATCTAATAACCGGTTAAGATAGATTAGAAAGACCTCGCTCTGATACCACTTGTAGGATCGAAGTATACGAATATAGCAATCAGAGGGGGGGTGAATGATTGTGCGGAAGCTAAAACCAAATCCTTGATCTATTAAAAGTTCACCCCAAAACAGAACCAAATAATTGCCTCATTTTCGACAAAAATAGAATGATAGAGGTTCGGTAAAACAAGAATTCCCGAAAATCCAACCGTTAGATTGATCTGAAATTTGGACACGAGAAACTATATTCCAATGCGAATCGAACCCAAAAAGAATCAGCTCGATCGGACGTACGGATCAAAAGTTATGAACCTCGTAAGCTTGCTGTGACAGAAGATGACGAGAATTAATCTAACCAAAACTTCAAGATTAATCAAGAACGACAAAAGTTTAATCAACTAAACTTAGAGAAACCATAAACCAATTCTCTAGAAGGGTTTTGATGGATCAAATCAAGATGAACCTCAAAGAACAAAAACCAATCTAGAACCAGAACAAGCATGCAACCAAAAACCAAAACAGAGACACTGTAGCAACGCGGTTACTGTAGCACGCGAGGATCTGGAAGAATTGATCTTTATTTCTTTTGTCTAAAGTACTCTCATCAAAAGAGTACAAACCCTAAAAACTGAGCTCAAGCTCTCAATGCGCTCAGCTCTGCTTGATGCGATTTCAACAGGAGACACCCCTCCTATTTAAAGGAGCAAAACACAAGGAGTTCTGAATACAATTCCTAATCTAGAAAGAGTATGTATACAACTCCTCTTGGCCCAACCTGGCCGAGTACAACTCTTGCACACATATGGCAACCCTACCATACTCACGTGACTAACACTTTGCACGCGTATGGCCACCTGCCATACTCACGTGACTAACACTTTGCACGCGAATGACCTCCTGCCATTCTCACGTGACTAACCATTCTTCATGTGCACCATTCTCTTAGCCCGAACGTCCCGCATGACATCCTTGACCACCAAGACCTCAGTTCCTCCCTGAACCTAGTCCCGAACCTCAGCTCCTCTATGAACCTAGTTCCGGTCCCGTCATCGACTAAGTTCGTCTTCGAGCAATACCTGCACATGAACAAACCACAAAACAAATCCGAGCATAAGTCCGCGACTTGACTCAACATTAGTTCATGCAAATACTCACACGAGCATTGCATAAAGTCCACTTCAAAACAAGCATCATGAAATTCTCACCAAATTCATTATCTCAAGGTCAAACCAAAAACTTAATTCCAAGTTTGCTCAAAACCCTAATCGAGCAAAAACGCATTCACGACGGACCAAAAAATTTGGTCCGGCGTACATGTAAAACTTACTGTTTTTAAGAACTTGGTCCCGCGCAAAAACCTTCAGAAGCACATTTACGACATACCAAAAAATTTGGTTTGTCGTACATGGAAAAAACGAGGTTGCCAAAAGCATGTGTATGACAGACCAAAAAATTTGGTTTGTCATACATGGGAAAAACGAGGTCGCCAAAAGCATGTGTATGATGCATCAAAAATTTGGTTTGTCATACATGGGAAAAACGAGGTCGCCAAAGAATGTGTATGATGAGACCAAAAATTTGGTTTGTCATACATGGGAAAACAAGGTGGCCAAAAGCATGTGTATAATGAGACCAAAAATTTGGTTTGTCATACATGGAAAACGAGGTCGCCAAAAGCATGTGTATGATGGACCAAAAATTTGGTTTGTCATACATGGGAAAAACGCGATTTCTTGAACAAGCGTAAAAGCATCAAAATCACGTTTATGACAGACCAAAAAGTTTGGTCCGTCATACATGCGAAACTCACTGTTTTTGGATGTTTGGTCTGTTTTTGGATGTTTGAAAGTTTGGTCCTTCATGCAAGCAATTTTGCAAGATTAATCCTAACCAATTTTTCAGCACAAAATCAAGCCAATTTTTCATCACATGATTCACACAAAGCATCGAGAGAAGAAAGTTTTGACCTCGTCAATTACAGCAGTGTTAGTCCCATATATAAGTATGTCATCAACATACAAACACAAAATCACACCTTGACCCCCACCATAACGATAATATACACACTTATCTGCCTCATTAACAGCAAAACCAGCAGATGTCAAAGTTTTATCAAACTTTTCGTGCCATTGCTTAGGTGCTTGCTTTAGTCCATATAAGGATTTTAATAATTTGCACACTTTATTTTCCTGTCCAGTAATCACATAACCATCTGGTTGCTCCATATAGATTTCTTCCTCCAACTCTCCATTAAGGAAAGCTGTCTTTACATCCATTTGATGGACGTGTAGACCATGGGAAGCAGCTAAAGCAATGAGCACTCTAATGGTGGTTAATCTGGCAACAGGAGAATAAGTATCAAAATAATCCTCTCCTTTTTTCTGAGTATAACCCTTGGCTACAAGTCTTGCCTTGTACTTATCAACAGTACCATCAGGCCTCATTTTATTTTTGAAAACCCACTTGCATCCAACAGGTTTGCACCCAGTAGGACGATCAGTTATCTCCCAAGTCCCATTAGCCATGATGGAATCCATCTCACTACGGACTGCCTCTTTCCAATACTCAGCATCAGGTAATGCATAAGCCTCTCAAAGAGTTTTTGACACATCATCTACGAGGTATACAATGAAGTCATCGCCAAATGTTTTCTCAACCCTTTGTCTCTTGCTCCTACGAGGAGCCTTTGCGACTAAATTGTTATCCTCCTCAGTAATATCTTCTACTGGTAGTGTATCACTCATTGGTTCAAAAATAGTGGTAGGTTCAACATTAATATTTTCAGTTTGTGAGGTACTACCTGCTGGTCTCATAGGATAAACATCCTCAAAGAATGAATCATCTTTGGACTCCATTATTGTGTTAGCAACAATCTCAGGAGTTTCTGATTTTACTACTAAAAATCTATAGGCCGTACTGTTATGTGCATATCCCAGAAAAATGCAATCGACTGTTTTAGATCCAAGCTTTCTCTTTTTCTGCAATGGTATATTGACTTTTGCCAAACACCCCCATGTTCGCAGAAAATTGACATTGGGCTTTCTCCTCTTCCATCCCTCATATGGAGTAATCTCATGCTTTTTAGTGATTACTCTATTTAAGACAAAAGTTGCTGTCAATATAGCTTCCCCCCACCACATCTTAGGCATACCGGCACTCTCTAACATGGCATTCACCAAGTCTGTGAGTGTTCGGTTTTTCCTCTCAGCTACCCCATTTGATTGGGGAGAATATGGTGGTGTAACTTCATGGATTATACCATGCTCGTAGCAGTGGAGAATTCATGAGAGATATACTCTCCCCCACGATCAGACCTTAGTCTTTTAATTTTCTTTTCTAGTTGGTTCTCAACCTCGGCCTTATAGATTTTGTAGTTTAAAACTTCATCCTTTGTTTTCAGCAAACACACATAACAATAACGTGTTGCATCATCTATAAGAGTTAGAAACTATCTTTTGCCTCCTTTTGTCAACAATCCATTCATCTCACAAAGGTCAGAATGGACAAGATCTAATGGTGCCAAGTTCTTTTCTTCCTCTAATCCTTTAAAGGGTTTTCTAGGCTGTTTTGCTTGCACACAATATTGGCACTTTGATCCTTTAACAATATCACATTTTGGAATTAACTCTAATCTGGACATTCGAGCAATGCTATCAAAACCAATATGACAGAATCAAGAATGCCAAATATCAGCATCACATTTATTCAAACCAGTTGCAATATTCATATTATAGCAAGACTCTAGAGTACTTAAGCGGAACAAGCCTCCGCTCTCATAGCCTTTACCAACAAAGTTCCCAAACTTAGACAATACAACTTTATTTGACTCAAATACTAGCTTGTAACCATCCCTGCATAGGAGAGAACCACTAACGAGGTTCTTTTTTATTGTTGGCGCATGCTGCACGTTCTTCAAGTGGACAATCTTCCCTGAAGTAAGCTTCAGATCCACCGTACCAACACCAAGAACAGAAGCATGCGACCCGTTCCCCATTAGGACGGAGGAAGCCCCGGCTGCCTGGTAAGTAGAAAACAAGGAAACATCAGAACACACGTGAACATTAGCACCAGTATCAACCCACCAATTAGTGGTTTGATATGCTGAAAAAACAACAGGAGAATTACCATACCCTCCTGAAGTCAAGGCCTCGCCTATGGTCACGTTGGCATTTTTCTTGCCTTGTTCATTCATCCTGTTTTTGCGATAGCGATAGTCTTTTGCCATATGATCGTCCTTTCCGCACACGAAACAGGTGATGTTCTTCATGTCCTTTTTCTCAATTTTCTTCTTTTTAAAGCTAGTTGTCTTGTTTGGTTTAGAAACTTTGAAGTTCTTGCCATATGATTTCTTCTCGACGATATTGGCATTGTTCTGATTAGTTATGCTTGGTGCATCTTTTGCTCTTGCCTTTTCTTCCACATCGAGGGCTGCAATGAGATCCTCAACAGAAATCTCTTCCCTTTTGTGCTTTAAGCTAGTGGCAAAATCCCGTCAAGATGAGGGGAGTTTGGCAACAATGCCCGCTGCCACAAACTTAGGAGGCAATGCACAACCCAAGTGCGCAATCTCGCCAGTGTGCTTGTGCAACAATCAACTTAGCGTCATCCATGCTAAAATCAAAGAATTGCTCGCACACGTACAGCCAGCGACCGGCTTCAGCCTCTGCGTACTTTTGGTCAAGTGCATCCCACAACTCAGTGGCAGATGTGTAGTTCATATACACATCATAGAGCTGATCTGCCAAAATGGTCAGAAGGCAGCCTAGTGCAGTGTTGTTCGCACTATCAAATTGCATGTACTGCTCAACCGTAAATGGATACTGCGGGTGGATCACCCACCACAGCCCCAATGACATGAGCCAAAACTTAGCTCTTGTCTGCCATATACGGAAATTTGCACCAGAAAACCTCTCAGGTTTCATAGCATCCGAAGGATTAGCCATTGCTGAATCACAAAAATATCGCAAATAAGGTTTCTGGATTGTTGGAAATATGCGCAATATTTTAATTCCAGATTTTACCAGGAGACAAATATCATAGATAAATAGTGATGCACACAGTAAATCTAACAGCAGGCTACACATTGTACTTCGAAACATATATATACTCATGAAACAGAATATGATCAAGTTGAATGAACACTAACGACTTACAGTCGAGCTTGATGAAGAACTGAACGATGCGCAGAAGAAGTCGTGGAAGAAGTTGAGGAAGCAGCGCAGGAGCGGTCACGCAGATGCGCTGCCCAGAAACCTTATTGCCGCCCTGTGCAGGAGAACTCTGTGGCAAAGGCTCGGAGATACCGCTCACCCTCCTTCACGGTGCACGCCGAGGAGGAAGGCCGGTGTAACATCCTCAGTTTCGCTTTCTGGGGAAAATTAATTAAAATGAAAAAGTGGAGTTTCCTTGGTGTTTATATTAACCTGGCATCCTTTTCCATCCAAAATCGGGATTCAATTCCCTTCCGTTCAAAAAGTCGAATTTCCAAATTCCCGCCGGTACCCGAAATTTCACCCGAGTCCAAAAATGCTCCAAAAATCCCAAAATCACTTCAATTAGGTCCCAAATATTCCAAAATGATTTTTGGAACGATTCCCCAGATTTTTGGACCTTCGCTCCTATTTTAGCTCGCACGGCTTTTGTTTAATACCCGCTATTCGCGCCTGAATATTCAAATCCACAAATTTCATCCAAATTCCGCGAAACCAATTTTAGTGGGTTCCAAATATTCCAAAATGGTGCTCGGAATTTTTAGACCATTTTTCCTAATTTTTCCCTAGGGCGGTTCATTTACGTAACTCCTGGCCAATCTCGCGCTGCCACGTGGTGCTACAGTGCCTTCTTCAACCTTGGGCTGTCAAGTTTCCAGAGAAGAGCTCAAGCTCCATTCATGGCTACCTCTCTCTTTAATCCACCATAACTCCTCCATCACACCTCCAAATCGCTAACCGCCGGGTCCATTGAATCCGTATCGACGTCCTCTCTCCATTCTCCACCATCAATAGCTCGGGATCTCGCCGGAATTGAAACCGTCGGCAAAAAACCAAAATGCACTTTAATGTCATTTACTCGGCCGTTTCAACTCCAAACGACGTGCTTCCACTTCTCATATCTCAGTGTGGATGTCCTCTTCCTAGTGGTAGCCCTCACTCCTTGCCTCTCCAACTTGTTCATCCGCTAGATCGAGAAAACCGGCGTCGGGTCGCCATTTTCGGAGTTCTTCGTGTTCATCCTTATTCCTCCCTCTCCGGTGGGTCATTCTCAACTCCGGTTGGTTCCTTGTGACCATGGGGGAGTCTAGTATCTAATATTTTAATCAATTTTAGGATCCGTCAAGATTTGGAGACGAATTTCACGTTTTTGTCATTTCGGCCGGAACTCCGTTCATCGTCGAATTCGTCGTCTCCGGTGAGTTTGGATCCAATTCCTTGCTCCTATAGGTCCCTTAGGTTGTCCTCTAGATGATCCATGGATTTATTTGGCTTAGTTTCACGCAAATTTGATGAAAAATCCGGATTTTTGGAAGAAAAAAAAACCGAGCCCCTGTTTTTTTTTTTGCTCTTTGTGCGCGGCGCCTGCGTTCGAAGCCCACGCCGGCCGCTTGCCGCCGCCCATGCGCTCGCCAGCCGCCGCCGCCACGCCACCGCCACAAGACGCCTCTCCGCGGCCCCACTCGCGCCGCCGCCGGCCGCCGCCCCCACGCGCCGCCGCAGCCCCTCCCCCTCCAAGCTCCACTCCTCCAAGGCCATGGCTTGAGCCCAAGCTTGAAGAAGCATTCACCCAATGACATGGGGGCCCCACATGCAAGAGACTCACTCCCATGCCAAAAATTCAGAAAAATAGAAAAGGAATATTCTGTGGAATATTCCCTCGTTTTCCAATTTTCCAATTTTTGAACTTCGGAAGCTCATATCTTTTCCGTCTGAACTTCGATTGACTCCGTTCAAATTCCTAAATTCATCTAAAATCAATACCTACCTGCCAGTACTACTTTTATAATTTTTGGATTTTATTTATTTTCTTGTATTTATTTGTTGTCTCGTTTTGCGCATAGCCGAGGACCCCGCCGAGACCGCCGACCCCACCGTCGGACTTCCATCGTTCGACGATCTCACTGCGAACGAAGGCAAGTCTCCTTGACGCATGTTGAATCGATGTTTATAAATGTGTTTTAAATGTTTTATAAACTTGCATGCTATGTTTATCATCGTATGTCAAATATAAGGGAATAGTTAATCCGATTTGTGAATACCTCCTTTGTTATTGACATCCATGTTACTTGTAACCCTAGGACATTTGCTATGCCATGTTTACACTTATATGGTACCCTTTGTGAAATAGTACGGTAGAATTGCTTAGGACCAACATTGATGGAAACAACCCATGGGTGGGATTATTCAAAAATCATGATTTCAAGTATGATTCGGAAATGGTTATATGATTTTGGTACTATTTTTCTAAAATAAAAAGAAAGGGGAAAATGGTTTGGACTTGGGCGGAATGGAATGTCGGGTGGGTGCGGATGGAGCACTAGTTGCATTGTGCAAGTGCCGCCCCAAGTCAATTCAGGACCGACGCTTGTGATTGTCCATTCTAAGCATAACCGTACCACCACATGTCTATAATGGTACGACCTGGCTAACTAATTTGTAGAAACCTAACTTAGACTCACCACACGGTGGAATGTGAGTGCCGTATAGAGGCAAGGTTGTTTTTCTTACACGGCGCAAGAGGGGGCTTCTGTACTGGGTGGCTAGAACCCTAACAGCGGTGAAACCTCAGCGGGTGGGTCGGGTTAGGCGTATACATTGTAAAGGTCTTGTCATGATCTCTCTGCCGACACACCAAAGGAAGTGTGTTAATAGCTTGGCATCAAGAGATGATCATGTCTTGTGGGTAAAGTTGTACACCTCTGCAGAGTTAAATCTATTCGAATAGCTGTGCCTACGGTCAAAGGCAAAGCAAAGAATGCTTTTATATTGGTAGACTTTGGTTTTGGTTTTAAAATTAAATGGGGTTGGTTTTGGGGTTCGAGAGTGGCTAGAACTCTCGAATGTGTAACAGCGGATTGAGCCATCCAGGTAGAAATAACCTGTTTTATGCCTTGACGGAAGGAGTCATTGTGATTAAACTTAATCTTTTAAAAAGTTGGCGGTTAGAGCCTTTATATTGGTGATGGTGGATAGAACCTTCACTGCAATGTTAAATAATTCAATTGCTAAAATAATTGTGAAAATGTGCTTTATGACAATTATACTTGAGTATGGTTTATGAAATTTGGCTTGGTGCAAAAGAACCCTGTTAAGCTTCCTTTGGAAAGCCCCACATACACATACTTTTCCCGACTTGCTGAGTACTTTTGTACTCACGTGCCACACAATCTTGTCATCATCAGAGAACTACCAGGACGCAGCCGAAGATGGTGAGTTCTACACTGAAGACTTCGATGAAGAGTGCCAGGATAGCTAGTCGCGCTTCTTGTCGTCGCCTGTGGCGTTTTTGGTGTTCGCTTGTGGTCGCTTTTGTTTCCGCTGTCGTGTCTCCGGTCTCGTGACCGAGTATTGTAATAAGTGGCCATGTGGCCCGTACTTTATGAATTATGTTACAATTTTGCTTTGTTCGGCAATAACGTATCACAGTTGACTGTGTGTACTAGCTACTGATCTGGGACTAGTACGGAAATACACAGGAGATTTCGGATAGCTGATCCGGGGTCTCACAGCGGTGGTATCAGAGCCTGGACGACTGTAGGACGTGACCTAGTTATCATGGCAAAGCCTTAAGGACTAATAATTTTTTATAAAAACGTACTTACAAAAGTTTAAGTTCCTTTGCTTCTATCTCCCCTCTCTTAGTGTCTTGTGCTTATCCTATCCTTTATTTAAAATTTGTTTTTACTAATCCCAACTTATTTCAAAATTTGTAGATGCCGACTGTCACCACTTTTGCTGCTCAGGCTGGAGGTTTCTGTGAGGAGCTATCATTGATGCTGCAGGAGTTGGGGTTTCCCCATCGTCCTAAGTATCGCTACCAGTTTGTTCCCGGTCTTGGCCAGGACTTGTGGCATGTCCGGTTGCTTGTCTTCGCGAGGAGCCGAGTCCGCGCAGAGGACCGACGTTCTACTTTACGGCGGAGAGGTGGAATCTGGCGCATGCGCTTCAGGATGCTGCCAGAAAGGTTATCCTCCAGTTGGGGGAAAGCTACCACGATCGGCTTGAGGACTCCCCGTACCGCCTTTTTCCCCGCTTCCAGGTCGGGATGGTGTGCAGCCAGTTCAGGAGTTTGGAGCAGGAGGCCGACCCGACAGTGGTGCACATGGGGTCTCTCATCTGGGCTCAGGATGAGGCCTATGTGCGGATCACCAGCGAGCTCCAGGATTTGCGTCGGGCTTTGACTGCCGCGAGAGAGGAGAACCGTTGGCTCCTGGAGGAGAGGAGGGACGCCCGTTCACTTCCATCACCGGCGCCTGTGCAAGTGGCACAGCCCGTAGCACCACCACCACTAGTGCCTGTCCCAGAGGACCCGCCTACCCACGACATGCTGATCGACGCTCCGCCAGCCAAGCGTCATTAAGGCCTAAGGCTTCGTACCACCGCGCGCAAGTTAGTTCGGCGTCAGTCACCGTTGGGAGTGTCTCTGAGCTTCTTGGCCGCCCCTGGAGGTGCAGGACCTTCTTCTTCATCTTCACCTTCCCGCAGCAGGAGCGAGGAGGAGGAGGAGGACCCGTCCCCGCGTGTCTATGAGAGTGACGCGAGCGTCTAGTTGTTCTAGTCTGGAGGGCCCTAATTTTGTTTCGAATAGAACGTTGAATAAGTGCTTGTTGGATTGTATCGTGCCCTTAGGCATTTGTGATACAGCCATCCCCAAAACTATTTTGTTTAATTGGAGTTTAGTTGGTTTCCCCTTCTGTTATGTGCTTTCGTCATTGTGGATGTTGTTTAGTCCCCTGACTCTTACCTGTGCTTTTCCCTCTTTCCTTGTGCTTGACCGCCCTTGTTGCAGATGGAGAACCTTGGCCGTGGTCGTGGCCGCGGGAGAGCAAGAGGCCACGGTAGAGGCCGTGGACGTGCCCGTGGACCCGTGCACTTCCAAGATGAGGAGTATTTGGAGCCGCAGCAGCAGCAGGACGCCGTCGGACAATTACCGCCACCCGCTCACCAAGGACCGCCACCTGCCCCTCAACATGATCCGCCGCCGCCCCCACCCCCACCTCTAGTTCAACCGCCCAACCTCGAGCAGATGATGGCAATGCAGATTCAGCTGTTGCAAGCCCTAGCTTAGAATGTGTTGAATCCCCCTCAAGCTACACCAGCCCCAGCCGCTGCCGAACCACCTCAGTCCAAGTTCGGAGAATTTATGAGGACAAGACCTCCCACCTTTGCGGGAGCAGTGGATCCGCTAGAAGCGGATGATTGGCTGAAAGAGGTGGAGAGGAAGCTCCACCTGGCTCAGTGTGATGACCTGGAGAGTGTGCGATTTGCTTCGCACCAGTTGAAGGGTACCGCGGCTAACTAGTGGGAAAATTATTGTGCTGCCCATGCTGACCCTCAGAATATTGCTTGGGATAAGTTCGTGGAAGCTTTCCGAGCCACCCATATCCCGAAGGGCATCATGGAGATGAAACGACGGGAGTTTCACAAGCTTCAACAGGGGAACTTGTCAGTGTCAGAATACCTGAACCGGTTTGCCCAGCTTTCCCGCTATGCGGCTGCTGATGTCGCAACTGATGAGGCCAAGATTTGGCGTTTTATGGAGGGCCTTGACCCTAACCTGAAGATCCAGCTGGTCTCGAACGACTTTCCGTCGTTCCAACATATGGTGAACAAGGTGCTGATTCAGGAGGATGCTCAGCGTCAGCTGTTTGAGTTGCGCAAGCGCAAGATGATGTTCCAGAGCCAGCGAGGTACTAGCAGCTCTAGGCCCCGCACGTTCCAGCAGCAGCCCAGCCGGCCCGCGACCTCCAATGCACCAAGGACCCCAATGTCCACCCCTCACCCAGTTGGTCAGCCCCCTGCCGGCAGTGCAGGCAATCAAGCTCAGAAGAGTGGAACGTCGATGGCAGGAGTTCAATGCTTCAACTGCAGGGAGATGGGACACTACGCCAACAATTGCCCGCAGAAGCGTCAGCCCATCACCCCAGTGAGGTTTAACCTCAGATCAACACCGGCCCGTGCTCCAGCGCCGGCTCAAGGAAGAGGTACCCCGCAGACCCCGCGTACGCCAAGGACGGCTGGAAGAGGGCGCGTGAATCACATCACTGCTGAGGAGGCTCAGGATGCGCCAGACGTGGTCTATGGTAAGTTCCATGTCAACTCAGTACCTGCTTCAGTTCTGTTTGATGCTTGTGCAACACATTCTTTCATATCAGAATACTTGGTTAAAAAGCATGATTGGGATACAATACAGTTAAGAAACCCTTTGTTAGTTCAATCCCCTGGTAAAGAATTAAGAACAACTGCTGTTTGCCCGAAAATGGATATAGAAATAAAAGGGGTAAAGTTCCTAGCGAACTTAATACTATTGGATACTAAGGGTATAGAAGTAATCCTTGGAATGGATTGGTTAACCAAGTACAAGGGTCAGATAGATTGTGCTAGTAGAGCTATTTGTCTTACCAGCCCTGAGGGGATTAGAGTGGAGTTCTTGTCTAATCTTTCCTCTAAGGGGGGTAGTACCCTGAACCGTCTGAAAGATACATCGTTGGAAAATGTGCTGATAGTCAATGAGTACCCAGATGTATTTCCAGAGGAGTTGCCTGGTATGCCACCAGACTGAGATGTCGAGTTTGTGATTGAGCTTGTACCTGGTACGGCTCCAATCTCGAAGAGGCCTTACCGGCTACCTTCCAATGAATTAGTCGAGATGAAGAAGCAGATTGAAGAATTACAGGAAAAAGGATTCATCAGACCCAGTTCGTCACCTTGGGGATCACCCGTGATCTTCGTCACGAAAAAGGATGGTAGTCTGAGGATGTGCATAGACTACAGGTCTTTGAATGAGGTCACAATCAAGAACAAGTATCCGCTGCCTCGGATTGATGATCTGTTTGATCAGTTGAAGGGAGCTCAAGTCTTCTCCAAGATAGATTTGAGACCGGGATATCATCAGCTGAAAATAAGGAAAGAAGATATTCCGAAGACAGCCTTCACTACCAGATATGGACTGTACGAGTTTACATTAATGTCTTTTAGATTAACAAATGCTCCTTCCTATTTCATGAACCTGATAAATAAGGTGTTTATGGAGTATTTAGACAAGTTTGTTGTAGTCTTCATTGACGACATTCTTGTCTATTCCAAGAGCAGAAAAGAACATGAAGACCATCTGAGGATAGTCTTGGAAACGTTAAGAGAGCATCAGTTGTATGCTAAGTTCAGTAAGTGTGACTTTTGGTTGAAGGAAGTTTCTTTCCTGGGTCATATCATTTCTGCTGAAGGAGTAGCAGTGGATCCTGCTAAAGTGAGGGATGTTTTAGATTGGACGCAGCCCAAGTCAGTCCCAGACATCAGAAGTTTCCTTGGATTAGCTGGTTATTATCGAAGATTCATTGAAGGTTTCTCGAAAATAGCCAGACCTCTTACTCAGCTTCTAAAGAAAGAGAAGAAGTTTGAATGGACTAAATCTTGTGAGCAGAGTTTTCAGGAGTTGAAGAAGAGATTAACTTCAGCCCCAGTGCTTGTTCTGCCTGATATCCATAAGGATTTCGAGGTTTACTGTGATGCTTCAAAACAAGGTCTTGGATGTGTTTTGATGCAAGAAGGAAAAGTTATAGCTTATGCTTCAAGACAACTGCGACCTCATGAAGAAAACTACCCCACTCATGACTTGGAGTTAGCCGCAGTGGTGCATGCACTCAAGATTTAGAGGCATTACCTGATCGGCAATAGGTGTGAGATCTATACGGATCACAAGAGTTTGAAATATATCTTCACCCAGTCCGATCTCAACCTGAGGCAGAGAAGATGGTTGGAACTGGTAAAAGATTATAATGTGGGAATCCATTATCACCCTGGGAAAGCGAATGTCGTTGCGGATGCATTAAGCAGGAAGAGCTACTGCAATAATGTTATGGTACAGGAAATCCAGCCAGCTCTTCATGAAGAGTTCCGGCGTCTTAACTTGGAATTGGTGAATGAAGGCTGCATTTTCAATGTTGAGGTAAAATCGACCTTGGAAGACCAGATCCGAGAGGCTCAAAAGAATGATAAGGGTATTGCAGATCTAAAAGATGGTCTGAAGAAAGGGAAACACCTCGGATTTTCGGAAGATGAAAAAGGTATTGTTTGGTTCGGGAAAAGGATAGTAGTCCCTAATCAAGAGGAAATCAAGGATATAGTGTTGAACGAGGCTCATGATTCAGTATATTCTATTCACCCGGGAGGTACCAAGATGTATGCGGAATTGAAAGAAAAGTATTGGTGGTCCAATATGAAGAGAGAAGCTGCTGACTTCGTGGCATGTTGTGATGTTTGCCAGTTGGTGAAAGCAGAGCATCAAAGGCCAGCCGGTCTATTGCAGCCTTTGCAGGTTCCTGTTTGGAAATGGGAAGAAATTGGAATGGATTTTATAACTGGACTACCCAAGACCAAATCCGGTTATGATTCCATTTGGGTCATTGTGGACAGATTAACCAAAGTGGCGCATTTCATTCCTGTAAAGACGACTTATTCTGGTGATAAGCTTGCAGAACTTTACATGGCTAAGATAGTATGTTTGCATGGTGTGCCAAAGAAGATCGTGTCCGATCGGGGATCTCAGTTCACCTCGAGGTTTTGGCAGAAGTTGCATGAGGTATTGGGCACAAATCTGAATTTCAGTACTGCTTATCATCCCCAGACAGATGGACAGACGGAAAGAATAAATCAAATCCTAGAAGACATGTTGAGAGCCTGTGCTCTAACATATAAAGGTTCGTGGGATCAGAATTTGCCCTATGCTGAGTTTTCATATCGTTCTCATCAGAAGACTAGGAACCCCCGTGTGCGCATCATAAAACCAGAGAAAGAAGCGACGAGTTGAGCTCTCACCGATCGCCGGAGATGTAGAAGATAAGGTTCATCGCAGCGGAGCTACAATGAGTGATGGTTAAAT
This sequence comes from Rhipidocladum racemiflorum, assembly GCA_036346355.1. Lineage (NCBI taxonomy): Eukaryota > Viridiplantae > Streptophyta > Magnoliopsida > Poales > Poaceae > Rhipidocladum > Rhipidocladum racemiflorum. The sequence goes on from CM070571.1 coordinate 75,918,080, forward strand.
TGAGTGGGGTCTTTGCTTCATGAGGTTGTTGAGTAGCTTCGGTTGCGAACAATTGGAGAATGGGGTTGTGTCGAAGGAATTGAGTCGAAGCTCTATTGCGGCGGAGTTGTGACTAGCGAGGAGGAAGAAAGGAAATTGTGAGGCTTTGTTCAGTGGTGAGGTTTCCAGGGATGTAATGAAGTGTCGAGGGAGCTCATGCCATGCTTAAATAGACCGTAGAGACGGTGAGAGCAGGGTATGGACAAAAGGATTAGGTGCCAGTAGGTCAAGACGACTTCGAGTTTTCTCGACCGTGATACAGTACAAGGCATGGGGCAAACCAACCGGAGTGGCCATGACATGTCAGGGCAATAGACGTGGCCTCTGGCGGCGTGAGATGGTAGTGAGAAACAACAATTCTTCGAGGTAGTAGCGAGCTTGTTCGGTCGAAGAGAGAAAAAGAGAGGAGAGGTGAGGAGGGAGACAATGCTGACATGTGGGTCCATGGGCCCACATGTTAGTGGCTTAAGAGAGAGAAGAGGGAATAGGAGTATGGGCAATGGGATCGAGTGAGACGATGGGGCCACCTGGCAGCCAGAGAGAGGAAAGTGAGAGAGCTGGCCGGCTGGGTTCATTCAATGGAGGGGCCCCACATGTTGGTCAGAGAAAGGAGCAAACTAGGTTCTTCCTCTCTGATAGCTGACAAGAACCAAATTAAATGAGGGGTCAAATCGTAATTAAATTTTTTAAAAAATTTTCTCAATTGTCCTCGATAAGTATTATACTCTTAGTAAAATTTCTTGGATAAAAATTCCTTGTATATTAATTCTTAAAATTCTAACAATGTTGACTATTCAATCTTTTATTTTCTGTAATTGTAGGATCGAAGTATACGAATATAGCAATCAGAGGGGGGGTGAATGATTGTGCGGAAGCTAAAACCAAATTCTTGATCTACTAAAAGTTCACCCCAAAACAGAACCAAATAATTGCCTCGTATTCGACAAAAATAGAATGACAAAGGTTTGGTAAAATGCGAATTTCTGGAGATCCAACTGTCGGAACGATCTGAAATTTGTACACAAGAAACTAGATTCCAATACGAATCGAACCCAAAAAGAATCAGCTCGATCGGACTTACGGATCAAAAGTTATGAACCTCGCAAGCTTGCTGTGACCGAAGATGACGAGAATAGATCTAACTAGAATTGTAGCTCGCCGAAAGATTTGAAGAATTTGATCTTTATTTCTCCTTTCTTTTGTCTAAAGTACTCCAAACAAAAGAGTACAACCCTAAAGCTTGCTCAAAGCTTGATGCCCTTCAACAGGAGACAACCCCTCCTATTTAAAGGAGCAAAACACAAGGAATCATGAATACAATTCCTACTCCTAATCCTAGAAGGAGTCCCACTCCTAATCCTAGAAAGAGTATGTATTCAACACAACTCCTCTTGGCCCAACCTAGCCGAGTACAACTCTTGCACGCGTATGGTAACCCTACCATACTCACGTGACTAACACTTTGCACGCGAATGACCTCCTGCCATTCTCACGTAACTAACCATTCTTCATGTGCACCATTCTCTTAGCCCGAACGTCCCGCATGACATCCTTGACCACCAAGACCTCAGTTCCCCCTGAACCTAGTCCCGAACCTCAGTTCCTCCATGAACCTAGTTCCGGTCCCGTCATCGACCACATTCGCCCTCGAGCAATACCTGCACATGAACAAACCACAAAACAATTCCGAGCACAAGTCCGCGACTTGACTCAACATCAGTCCATGCAAATACTCACATGAGCATTGCATAAAGTCCGCTTGAAAACAAGCATCATGAAATTCTCACAAATTTCATAATCTCAAATTCAAACCAGAATTCAATTCCAAAATTGCTCAAAACCCTAATCGAGCAAAAAACCATTCACGTCGGACCAAAAACCCTGTCCGGCGCAAACGTGAAAACAGCCGTAAAAAATCCACCTTACTTGTGGAGGGGAGAGTCCGTCGTACACGCGAAACTTACTGGTTTTGGAAGTTTCAGTCCGGCTCAAAAACGTTTGAAAACACGTTCACGGCGGACCAAAGAAAAGCGGTCGCTGCATAAGGGAAACTTCTTGCTTTCTTGAAAGTTTGGTCCGGCACAAAAGAGAACTTCACTGTTTCTTGTCAAATTGTCGAACTCATGCACAAAACACATTTTCCAAGTTTAAATCCTAGCCAAATTTTCAACACATGATTTCACAGTAATTGATTTAATTGAGGGTTTAAATTGAAAAAAATTTGGAAATTTTTTAAAAGAATTTAAATGATTTAGTTAAACTTAAATAAAAATTTCTGATTTAAAACTTAAGTATTTATTTTCTAATAAATCATTATAGCGAAATTGTAGAATTTCAATTTTTTAGATTTTAACTTGGAAAAAGCATTAAATTTAATTATTAATTTTTAATACTTTTATTAAAGGTAAATATTGGTATGAAGAGTGTGTGGTAAAATTTATATTCGAGATAAGCTTCACAGAAATTTATTAAAATCTGACAATGTACTATTTTTAGTCAATATTCATTAATTAATGCCTCTTGTCATTAATTAATGTACTCAAATTCTTGGACAGCATTAAATGATATCTGGACCCTTTCAACATTTTAATATAGTTTTTGTGTATTTTTACTGAATTTTATTGAATTTTTACTTTTACCACTTTACTAATTTAATTTAAATGGCTCTTTATTGGGGAAATTCATCAAAAGACTTAAAAATCAGAAAATTTAAGAGTAAGCAAATACACATTTTAGAACTTTACTTTCTTTTTTATTTAGAATTTAGGATGTTGCATTAAACGATGTTAAATTCAGATTCTTGTGTGTTTTTCACGCGGGTCATGTCGGCAACTTGTCTAGTTCGATAGGTTCTTGTACGTTTTCTATTTTTGCCACAAAAGGATTTGTAATCCGATACTGGTTTGAAGCTTTTTGGATTTTTCATGCCCAGTCCAACTTGCCGATAGTTGGTGTTGCCACAAAGGGTTAAGAGATCCTCTGTTCAAACTTATAAAGCATATTTTTTAAATAGTATTATTCAGAGATATGAAACGTATTTTATATTTCAATATAAAATTTATGTGATGTTTTCTCTATGTACCTAATAAATATTTATTTTTATTTTATATTCTTTACATACATTGAGTATAATGTTTATTGATAATAACTAGGGATAATTTAGTTATTTTTAATATCTTTTTATGTATATGTCATAACTAAATTTGAAGGTAGGAAGTACTTCGGTGAGCGCCCTCTTGATCTCGCCACAAATTGAATGCCGTGTACCTAGTTTCCATCCGTGATGCGGCTTCCTGTTGCCCATGCTTGCAATGATTTCCCCGTCGCTCCTATCATGAAAACGCAAGCAGCAGTATTGTTCGGCCCGTGTGCACGAACCATGAATCGTGTGGAGGCGGCTGCCAACCCACAACTTGTGCAGCACTGTGGCTGTACATTTGTTCCTAAACCACAACTTCATGTGGTTTTGGCCGACGGATAGCTAGCTCCTAAACCAGGCACACGTTGATTGTCATACGATGTAGCCTGCTTGGAGCATAGAAATTTTGCAGGATTTCTTCGTTTAGAATAGGACCTGATCAGCATTGCTTTTTTTAGATAATAGGAGATTTATTCTCCCGATCTCTGCATCATGAGATGCATACAGCCAACCTGATAAGCATTGCTAAAAGAGATTGTGCCACATCCTAATGCTTCTCCATCTCTCGAAATGTGCGTCGTATTCATACAGAACCTGTCAAAACAAGATCACCTCACGGTACATTTGTTCCATTGTCCATTCAGGAATTAACATGCCAACCTCCCATGTGATCGGCCCTCGAAAAAGGGCATAATTTTGCACCTTCCTGAATCGTCCGTCGTTTTCCATCCGGACGCAACGAGTGGATATATGTGTTAGGAAACCGGATTCGTATCCGATATGGACTCTTCCTTATCTCTAAGCAGAACCGCTATATATAGGAGGCAGGGGGTCACCCCATTGTACACAAGCATACAGAATAATAAAGCAGACCCGTTCCTCCTCATATTGTGTCTCTCGCCCTCTCTCTCTGTTCTCCACTTGAGATCTATTAGGCAACCCCGGACTATTCGATAGCGAGGTTGTCTAACACGTTATCAGCACGAAGCTCTACCGGAGAAAGATTGAAAGGTGAGAAAAGACAAGAAGCGAAGGATCATCGACGACGACGAACGTCTACTACCGGCGATTGATCGCCTGATCCGATCTGCAATCAACTCGCCATCAAGCCGGCATCCACTCGGATTGCCGAAATAAAAAGTCCTACGCGACTCTATCCTACGCGATAGTCTACCGGAGAATATATTGAAAAGGTGAGAACGAGGATTGAATCTAATCGCTCGTTTGTATTATGTATGCACCTGATCTGCGTAGCAGGAAGCTAGTGTTTTCTTTACGGATGGTAGCATGAAGCTCCAGTACAAAGAATCGGCATGAAGCCGTCGCTACAGTACATGATTGTTCGGCACGAAGCCTACATCGAAGCCACGGCACGAAGCACGAATACCTCAAAGCAGCCGCGCGTGCACGAAGCACCGCGTGCCTGCCCGCGGCACCGCGCCCGCACCGTGCGACGCTCCCGCGCAAGCTGTCATCGCCGCACAAATTCCCGGCACGAAGCCGGCCTCTGCAGCGCCGCCGCCGCTAGGCTCCTCGCGGCACGAAGCCGCTGAACCTTGGCCACGAAGCACCGCGCCCAACCGACGGCGCCCCGGTCGGTTCCGCCCGCACTGGCTGACGGCTCGAAGCCGCGCCACATGAATCCGTCGTGCGCTGCCGATCCCAACCAAAGTCGCACCCGCCTGCTGGCTTCGCCACCGCTGACCGTGCCCGGCCGACCTCGCCGGCGAATCGCCCGAAAGAATTGCATTGGCCCGCGCTCGTCCCTGATCTTTGCCGACGGTGTCCGCACGATGCGCGGTTGCCGGCCGACCCCACCCGTGCGGCACGCAGCCGTTTCCTGTAGCTTGAAGCACCACCGACGGCCGGCTCGAGCTCGCTGCCGACGATCGCCGCGCCTCGCTTGAAGACGATTTGGCGGCCGCCAAAATCGCCGGCTTTGCCGGCCTTTCGCCTCAGCGCCATGAAGCCTCGCGAGCCGCCGCTGAAGCCGAGCGCGCGCGACCGGCCTCCAGCGCCCATCCGCAGGCTCGCAGCCGCCTGCGACTTTGCACGCCGAAGCCGCCTGGCCCGCCACCGCTGCGCCTTACGCGCCGAGCGCCCATGATGGGCTGGCTCTGCCCCTCCCCTACGCACGTTGACCAGCCCCTGGCATCGGCCCGATGAAGTCCAAGAAATCGGACATGGAGTCCAGAACTTGAAGTTCACGTAATACAGGACATGAAGTCCATTCAAAGGCATATTGAATATGGCTTTGTAGTGCACGGGGAAAGGCATATTGAATACAGGACATGAAGTCCATTCAAAGGCATATTGAATATGGCTTTGGAGTTTTTTTTTTCTCTGAAAATTGATTAGAAATTCAGAAAAACTGATTAAATATATATATATATATAGCAGAAAAATTCTGAAAATTGCCAGAAAAATATGAAAATTTCTAGAAATTGCAGAAAATTTTATGGCTCTGTTTTTAATTTGTACTTAGCCTTATTTTCTGCATTTATGAATTTTTGCAATAATTGCCCTGTTTAGATTGCCGAAAATTCATGAGAATTTATTTTTCGCATTTATGAATTTATGAATTGGGCAATTATTGTTTATTCTGAATTTATGAACTGTGCAATTATTGTTCTGTTCCATGCATTGTATTTATTGATTTAATATAATTCATTGGAATTTCAAGCACGCCGCACGAAGCGGCCACCGTCGCGCCAGGAAGGCCGACGTGCATGGAACTGATTGCGCCGCGTGCATGAAGCCGCGCTAAACCGATCGCACGAAGCTGATCGCGCACATAAAGCAGATCGCACGAAGTCGATCATGTATATGAATCCAATCGCCTGCACGAAGCTGTATTTATGAGTATTTATGAATTTTTGTACTTATGAATCTTGCATTTATGAATCTTGTATTTATGAATCTTGAAATTATTGCTTTCTTTTAGTTTGCTGGAAATTCATGAGAATTTAATTATGCATTTATGAATCTTGCAACCACTCTCTATTAGATTACACGAAGTAATCTAATGAAAAAATCCTATGAATACGTAAATACCTGGCATTGTCATATGTGAGTTTTGAAAAACTGGCCCGAATGGTCAGAACTATCTCATATGGGCATCAAATATGAAGATCGTGTTTATGAGAAGAAGCTGTGAATTGCCATCGGTTTAGGGTCCTCGAGGGACAAGTAACCTACTGCCGAGCAAAACGATCAAATTTTGTATTCCCCAGGTATCACTTTTCAGCTACTATGAATAATGAATACATGGCTGAGGTGAGTACACTTGAGTTACGGACTGCACTTCAGAAGCAGTTCGAGAAACTCAAGTCCACCATCTTGCTCCAAGCACAGCAAGATTGGGTTCGCCTGAAGTTTGCAGGCTATAGAATATTGGTTGTTAATGAATTTTGAATAATGAATAGTAAGCTCTCGAAGAGCATACTTTTTCTCATGAATAGAATTGCAATTTATTCTTTATTCCAGTATTCTTTCTTTACAAGCAATTTTTTAATTACTCGACCCTTTGTATGATTAGAATTATTTTTCTTTTCATCTAGAAACCGTAGCGCCCAATGGAGGAAATATGCATTGTTGATAGTGGCACAACAAATACCATCTTAAGAGAGTCAAATACTTCCGGACAATCACGAAGAACGCATTGGAAGGATTACGACTATCGCAGAAGCGACACGCATATAATAGGCTCGGGAAGAGCCACAATTATATTGCCAATGGGTACAACTTTGGTAATTGAAGAAGCCCTCTTGTACCTCGAATCAACCCGCACTCTCTTAAGTTTCAAGGATATCCGCGCCAATGGGTTTCACGTAGAAACCAATGAAGAAAATGGCAAAGAACACTTGTGCATTGTGAAGCACGCGGAATATGGAAAGATGGTACTAGAAAAATGTCCTCATATGAATCTGGGTTGTACTACACGAAAATCAATGCACACGCAAAGGTATACTTCTTTGAAGACCTGTCTTTAGAAGCTCTGAATTATTTGCTTTATGGCATTGTAGATTAGGTCATCCTGGTCTGAGATTGATGAGAAATATAGTTAACAACTCACAAGGTCATGGCATTAATGTTAAGATTTTCCCGAATCACGAAGATTTTGTGTGCCATGCATGTGCCACCGGGAAATTAATAACTAGACCCTCTGTTATGAAAGTGCAACATGAAATCCTGCATTCTGGAACGCATTCAGGGGATATTTGCGGTCCGATTCAGCCCTTGTCGTGGCCGCTTCGATACTTTATGGTGCTCATTGATGCTTCCTCGAAATGGTCGCATACATGTTTGCCGTCAACAAGGAATCATGCATTCGCAAAACCGATCTCGCAGATCATCGAATTAAGAATGCTTTTCACGATCATCGCGTGAAGTCCATTCGAATGGACAATGCCGGTGAATTCACTTCCAAGGCATTTGATGATTATTGCACAAAGAACGGAATAACTGTTGAGCACTCTGTACCGCACGTCCATACGCAAAATGGGCTAGCTGAAGCACTAATAAAAAGGATTAAGTTCATTGCCAGACCGCTCTTGCAGAGTTGTAACTTGCCCAACACTTGTTGGGGACACGTGATCCTGCACGCAAAGAAGACTCATCAATTATAGACCATCGGCCTACAACATCTATTCACCTATGCAACTAGTGCAAGGGGTCATCCCGAAGATTTCCCATCTTAGAAATTTTGGTTGTATGGTATATGTACCTATACCACCCCACAATGACTGCAATGGGCCCTCTCCGCAAGTGCAGGATATACGTTGGTTATGAGAGTGCATCCATAATCAGGTATTTGGAACCCATGATTGGAGACTTGCACACACCGATTCGGCCGATTGCATCTTTGGCGAGGACCATTTCCCGTCATTAGGGGAGAGAATCAACCATTGGATGAAAAATGCCGGAAATAGTATGGCATTCCACTGGGATCCCAGCGCATGACCCTCGCACTAATGAAGCAAATCAAGAAGTCAGAAGATAATTGATTTGCGAGAATTTAGCAAATGAACCGCCTGATCATTTTTGTGATCTCAAGAGCGTGGTTAAGTCGCATGTACCAGCAAGAAATGCACCAGAGAGGGTGGAAATACCAAAGAAAGCGAAGGTATCCTCATCCTGCTCAGAGGCCTCAAAGAAAAGAACAGGAGATCCGGCTTCTCAAACCCAAAGTACCCGGAGACGCCTGGGAAAATCAAGCGAGGACTTACCACACCAATCACAAAAGTGCCCCAAAGCAAGAAGGAGCCAGTTGAGACACAGCCTTTGGAAAGAAGCCTGTAGAAAAGGTAATTCCAGATCTGAATCTTCCATTGGAAGAAGCCGCCGGAAATAATGTGTGCGCACACATTGGCGGAGAAAAACTAAAGGAACTTGCTTCTGGAATGGGAAATAGCAATGAAGAGCAAGTAGAAGTGCACGAAGCACCCCATGATGAAATGGCCATAAACTTTGTAATAACGGGAGAATCAATGAATAGAGCAACAGCCAATGTCGATGCATACTTTGCAAAGAAGATTGCCACGATCATTAATCATGATCCCGAGCCCGCATCTCTCGCAGAGTGCAAGAAAAGGCTCGATTGGGAAGATTGGAAGAAGGCAATCACCGCAGAGTTAGTCTCTCTGAACAAAAGAGAGGTGTTTGGGCCTGTGTGCCGCACGCCTCCCCATATAAACCCCGTAGGTCACAAATGGGTTTTTGTTCGCAAGAGAAACGAAAACAATGAAGTTGTAAGGTACAAGGCAAGGCTTGTCGCTCAAGGCTTCACTCAATGTCCTGGGGTTGATTATGAAGAAACCTATTCTCCGGTCATGGGCGGAATTACCTTTAGATACTTGATCTCAATGGCAGTCAACTTGAAGTTGAAAATGAAGCTAATGGATGTTGTCACATCATATTTGTATGGAAACTTGGATTCGGAGATTTATATGAAAGTACCGGAAGGTATCCCTATCCCGAACCAAGACAGAGCAAACAGAAACCTATACTGGTGTGAAATTGGAGAAATCACCGTATGGGCTAAAACAAATCGGAAGAATGTGGTACAATCGTTTGAGTGACTTTCTCTGCAAGAAAGGCTACACGAACAGCGAAGATTGTCCATGTGTATTTATACAACGATCCACGAATGGATTTTGTATAATCTCCGTCTATGTAGATGACTTGAACATCATTGGGACAGATGAGGAAATTGAAGAAGCATGCACATACTTGAAATCTGAGTTTGAAATGAAAGACTTGGGTAAAACCAAGTTCTGTTTAGGCTTGCAGCTTGAACATGTCCAAGGCGGAATCTTGGTACACCAAGCATCCTACACGCAGAAAGTGTTGGAGAGATTTGGCTTTGAAATGGCATACCCCGCAAAGACCCCAATGGTCGGAAGGTCACTCCAAGCAGACCTAGACCCGTACAGGCCTAAAGAAGAGGGGGAGGAAGTCCTGGGAGCGGAATTCCCATACTTGAGTGCAATTGGAGCGCTCATGTACCTTGCGAATAGCACTAGGCCGGACATTGCGTTCGCCAGTGAATTTGCTAGCGCTAAGACAAAGGCGTAACCCACCAAAAGGCATTGGAAAGGGGTGAAGGACATCTTCCGTTACCTTCAAGGAAGCAAAGACCTTGGCTTGTTTTACAGAAGAAACAATGAATTGAATTTGGTTGGCTATGCCGATGCTGGGTACCTATCAGACCCACATACTGGCAAGTCACAAACTGGGTATGTTTTCCTTTGCGGTGGAACAGCAATTTCGTGGAAGTCATCTAAGCAGACTCTTGTCTCAACGTCGACAAACCACTCAGAAATAATTGCATTGTATGAAGCCTCTCGGGAATGTGCATGGCTTCGAAGAATGGTTCACCACATCCAGAAGTCATGTGGTCTGAACATGGAACAAACCCCCACTATTATCTATGAAGATAATGCAGCTTGTGTTGCACAAGTACAAATGGGATATGTGAAGAGTAACCTTACAAAGCATATCAACCCCAAGTTCTTTTATGCTCATGAAATGCATAAGATGAACGAGATAAAGATACTGCATACTAAGTCGTGTGAAAATCTCGCAGATTTATTCACTAAGTCACTCCGGCATCTTCCTTTGAAAGATGTATTAGAGGAATCGGGATGATGAGGCTTAGAGAAGTGCAGATTTCAGGGGGAGATTTTTCACATACTCCTACATAAATCTCAAACATGAAGTTTGAGTACCCAACGTAAATCTTGAAGATTAACATTGAAGTTTGGGTGGATTGTACTCTTTTCCTTAAGTAAGTTTTTCATTGAAGTTTTCTTACATAAGGTTTTTGATGAGGCAATCCGTGCAACACAGCGAGCGTGTGCTATGTACTCTTTCTCCAATTATTTTTCCCACTGGGTTTTTATGGAGTTTTAATGAGGCATATGCATCTCGCAGTGAAGAGTCCAAGGGGGAGTGTTAGGAAACCGGATTCGTATCCGATATGGACTCTTCCTTATCTCTAAGCAGAACCGCTATATATAGGAGGCAGGGGGTCACCCCATTGTACACAAGCATACAGAATAATAAAGCAGACCCGTTCCTCCTCATATTGTGTCTCTCGCCCTCTCTCTCTGTTCTCCACTTGAGATCTATTAGGCAACCCCGGACTATTCGATAGCGAGGTTGTCTAACAATATGTACGGCCAACAAAAATCCCAACAGCCTGCACTGTGTGCGCGCGCACACCATGTAGTAGTGCACCACTCCATGGGTGATTATTATTGGGCTCGCGTGATCGATACGGATCAACTAGTGGGCGAGCTGACGCGCATGGGTAGCCTGATCTCCACGATACAAATGGCAACGAATTCCCTTCTCCTCCTTGCAGACAACAATGAATTTAGGGTTTGGCTTGATTGCAAAACCCCTATAATAGCAGCATGTGTCTTATCAAGCTCCTCTCTAGCTCACGGGCTGTTCACGCCAAAAAACGTGAAGCAGGGTTTCTAGCCTCGAACACAGAAGACAAACACCGAGTTTACGAGGCGTGCCAGTCAATTTGACCTGGAATTGACAAGGTAGAGATAGTAAGCAATCAAAGCCGATAAAAACGAAGGTTATCGGCTTGACACTAGTCGGCTAAAAGCCGATCAGGGACATAACTAGATTAACCTGGCGGTTAATCCGGATACAAGGCAGAATCGGCTTTGAGAAGGCTATGCGCAACAAAACAAAGCAGATCGAACCTGGGGTGAAATCGGCCAAAACCAACAATCTGCGATGCGCAACTCTGTTGATTCCGTCGACTTGCGAGAAGGCTTGTAAATCTAAAACGATGTAAAAGGGCTTGTAAAAAGTAGATATGTTGTGTCGAGATTGATCCCGCTGCCTTCATGATTTGTCCCTTTTATAAGGCTCCAACCGATCCGAGTCACGTATGGATACGGCGTCTTTACCCGTATTGGCTTCTGATCCGATTTTTTTTCTCTTATTCGAAACGGATTCTCATTCCGATTTGTTCGATGCCGTTTTATCCTTTCCAAAATATCATTTTATCCGATCTTATAGGGGACGCCGGATTTCGGTGCAAACATATGCCCCCCGTTTTTTGGAAGATAAACTCGTTATTTTCCAAAAAAACTTATCGGCTTTGTGCCCATATCGGCTTACAGAGGCATCTATCTCGGGAAACACCCCATTAACTGCGCCATAATAATCTCGGTGCATTTTAAATGCACAACTGCTCCCGCCCGTTCGCCTTTTTTTTCACCGCAGTATAAATATGGGGGTCCCCCCACGGTCATTTGCACACTTTCAAGCTCTCGAATCATGAATCATCGGCTTCCTTCGTCTCTCTTTTGCCTTCTTTGAAATCGGCCGAAATGGACCCTTCGCAGGTATTCATCCCGATTCCTCAAAGTTCAGATCAATTCTACCTAGGACTGATAGGTTTTACCATGCAGGGCGACACAATTATTAATGACGAGATTCCTAGACTTCCACTGTCGGCTGCTGGGTATAATATTTCTGAGTGGGGAAAGAGTTTTAGGGCTTGGCCCACGAGTCTGAAGGGGTGGAGGTCTTGGTTCATTAGGGTGTCGGCTCAAAAGAGGGTAGAATGGGAGAGAATAGGTATAGCCGAATCCCTGTCTTTGAGTCTAGCCGACCCTGAGGCCAACGAACCCCTGGTAGCTGCGGCCTGTTACTTTTGGTCGGATTCTTTTAATGCTTTTCTATTCCCGTCTGGCCCAATAGGCCCTACTTTGCTCGATGTGGCCCAATTGTGCTCCCTTAGGCCAGATGGGGATCAGTTATCGGCTTTTAGCGGAAAACCTATTTTCAAGTTAATCCGAAAGAAAGGTGAGGGCTGGTACAAATACATTCAGAATAACAATAGGGTCAATGGTCCGGTATCGGCTGAAGAGCATGCTGCTTTTCTTAACCTTTGGTTAGACCGATACCTATTCTGTGGTGTTTCCCTTGGCCCCACCCAATCTTTTCAGTTAATAGCGGAACGCTTAGTAGAAGGGCATCGGCTTGCTCTTGGCAAGATGTTTTTAGGGGCGGTATATCAGATGATGTACGTGATTCGTAGCCGACTCTTTTCCGGCTTTGCCAAATTCGTTGTTGGCAATATAGGAGGTCCCTTGTGGTTTATCCAGACGTGGTTTCATTGCATGTTTAGCCGATCCATTCTGTCTGAACCCTCGGGGAGTTCAACCTTCCCTAGGGAAGATTACTTAGAACATGTGGTCCCCCAGTATAGAGCTAGCCGATCTTATGGGGAGAGATTCATCATGTCCTCCGCTGGTGAGCTGAAGATGGATCCAGCCGGCTTGCACAAATACCTCAGCTTCTTCCTTACTCTAGATAGAGCCTCTTTTGGTCAACAAGACTTTTTCCGCTACACTGATGTAGCCGATTGTCCATATCCATCATTCCTTCACTTAGATGCCGATAGCTCTTTGATGCCTCAGTCCACTTTAGACTTGTATAAAATCATCCTTTCCCCTTGCATTATTCATGTCAGCTTGAATACACACAATCGGACATTTCAGCCATCTTATGAATTTTATCACCCTTCGGTTTACGCCCGCCAATTGGGTTTTGGGCAAACCATCCCTTCTTTTCCTTTGTTGTCTTGTGTCGAACCCCGATCCCGAGTGACCAACAGCGTTGCTGCGGAGGTTGTACTCGAAGTAGCCGACGGGTTACAAATTCTTTCAATGCCACGCTTTATTCTTAATTCCCGTCGGTCGGCCGCATTCTCGCAATGGTGGACTAGGGTATCGGAAGCTTTACTTATGGACAGAACTCCGTCGGCTATAATCCTCTCATTTTTGTCTGATTTCCATGAGCCGACGGTGGCTTCTGGCCCCAGCGAGAGTTCCGGTTATACCGACTCCTCAATAGCTGTAGAGGTACCGGTGTTTATTTTTCTCTTAAGTTTATGCTGGTAATCGGCTTTTGCTCACAAATGTTTTATTTTCGATCTTCCCAGGGTGGAACTACAGCTGCTGGTGAGCAAACGGCTGACCCTCATGCTTCCGCTGGCAGTGGCCGACAAAGACGACCAGGTCAATCGGTCGGTACCACAGGGTACACTTCGGGCAACTTGGGTATCCAGGGTCCGTCCTTATCGGACTTGGCTCGTCAGCATCCTCAGAGTAAGTTGCTTTCTTACATCGGCTTTCATTTTCCTTATCTTGTCAATGTTAAACTGAGTTCATCGCAGAGAGGAGGAAGAAATCTGCCAGGCGTTCGCCAAGACCTGTGAGGCGCCAAACCGATGGTTCCCCGGAGCACTCGGCTACTGATGTAAGCCTTTTTTTCGTTGATTTGAGTAGAATATCAATTTATATTGCTAAACGCTGTAAGCCTTGTCTTTTCCAGCAATCCCCGTCGGTACAAGTAGCGGGGGTTGTAGCCGATCTCCAAGGTGCTTCATCGGCTATCCCTCCATCGCCACCGGCAGTACCGCCTCCGACGATCGATGTTTCTGATCCCCCAGTCCTGCCAACGGATCCAGCCGATCTCCTGGGTTTTACTCTGGATGAGCTTGATGACCCAGAGGTTCTAGCTACTGACGACTACCCAGCCGACATCCAACGCATAATAGCTGCCTCCACGCTAGCGTCGGCTGTTGTAACTGCCGAGCCGGGTATGCAAGAACGCCTTAATCGCCTCTTCAACGAAGTAATGCAGCTGAAGGCAGCTCTTCTAGCAGACACCCAGCCTCTAAGGAATGCCATGGCAGCTGTACAAGTCGATCTTCCTCCTGCTGCCATGAATGCACTGCTGGACGTCTGCCATTTAGACGCTCGTCGGCTGGATGTGGAATCAGCCAAATTAAGGGTTGGACAGAGGAAGGCCCAGCAAGCCAACCAACAAATTTTGGACAAGCTCATAGCGGACGCCAAACTCCAGAAGAATGCATTCGACCAGGGTGTTGCTGCCCTCAAGTCGGCTAAAGGCAAAGCTCAAGAGCTGGAGTCGGCCAAGAAGAAACTTGAAGAGCAGTTGGCCTTGGTTACAAAAGAGCTTGCAGAATGTCAGATCGATATTACTGACTCGACGTCTTCGCTGGCGATTCAACGGCGGCAAATTGGTGAGGTCTTTGCCCAAGTCAAGAACCAATCGGCCAAGATAGTCCCAGTTCCTGGTGATGCAGTGGCCGATCAACAGTTGATAGATAGTGTTCAAGCCACCATTGGCAGGGCAGCAGTGGCACTATCGGCTTTCGGAGCCCATTTGCCTGGGTCTGGACTGCACTGACTGTTTTTTTCTTTTGGTGAACTGATTGATAGTACCGGCCGTGTAGCCGATCTTTTGTAAACAATATTTCAACCCCTAGGATGAAAACGGTTGTTTTGGATGATTGACTCGATCGGCTGTGTAACCGATCTTATATGCATGTGCTTTTGTAACTGATTCCTCATCGGTTTTATTCTTATGC
This sequence comes from Rhipidocladum racemiflorum, assembly GCA_036346355.1. Classification (NCBI taxonomy): domain Eukaryota; kingdom Viridiplantae; phylum Streptophyta; class Magnoliopsida; order Poales; family Poaceae; genus Rhipidocladum; species Rhipidocladum racemiflorum. Next base: position 75,933,193 of record CM070571.1, read on the forward strand.
TCAGGATCCAACCCATACGCTAGGGTAGTATGCTTTCAAATATTTTCCATTTATTGCTTTAGGTAGGACGAACCCTTCTAATGTCTCCAGAATATATGCGTTCCCATCGATTAACCGGTTTATTTTATAAGGCCCTTCCCACGTTGGAGACCACTTGCCGAATCGATTATCTTTAGAACCGATTGGTAACACAGTTTTCCATACTAAATCGGCTTGGTTAAAAGATTTCGGTACCACTTTTTTATTATATGACCTGGCGACCCTTTCTTTGTTCTTTTTAAGCCGATCTAATGTAATCAGCCTTAGCTTGGCTAAGTCATCTAAGTTGTCTAGCATTGCCTGTTTGTATTCATCGATTGGCAATTCATCTTGCTCAGATAGCCTTACTGAGCTGATATTGACTTCCACGGGCAAAACGGCTTCTTGCCCATATACTAACTGAAAGGGTGACAATTTAGTCGACCCATGGTAAGATAGCCGATAAGCCCATAAAGCTTCTGATAGTGTTGAATGCCATTTTCTTGGTTCTTCCTCGATTTTTCTTTTCATTAGTTTTATCAATGTCTTGTTTGATGGCCTGAGCATAATAAGGGGAGGAGTTGAGTAGTTTTATCCCAAGACTTTCTGCGAAATCCTTGAATTCCTTAGACATGAATACAGTCCCTTGATCAGTAGTAATCGTCTGTGGAATCCCAAACCGATGGATGGCATGTTCATTTACAAAGTCGATCAGCTCTTCGCTAGTAACTCTCCTGAGTGGTATAGCCTCAACCCATTTTGAGAAATAATATGTAGCTGCGAGGATGAACTTATGACCTTTACTAGACGCTGGAAAATATCTGGCCGATGATATCCATACCCTATCCTCTAAACGGCCATGGTTTGATAATCGGATATAAAGCCGATGCCGACACTGTTTTTACGTTGCCAAACTTTTGACAAGTTTGGCATCCCTTGTAGTATTTGAAACAGTCTTCCAACATCGTCGGCCAAAAATATCCTGTGCGTCTCAGCATCCATTTCATTTTGTGAGCCGACTGGTGTGATCCACAGATTCCTTCGTGGACTTCTCCCATTGCCACTTTGGCTTCTTCTACTCCCAAGCATTTTAATAACAAACCTTCCATGGTTCGAAAATATAATATATTATCCAAAAGCACATACTTGAGTGCCCTATGTTTTATTTTTCGCTCGGTCGGCTTAGAAGGATTGAGCAAATACTCCCTTATATCGGTTCTCCAGTCGATAGGATGAACACACATAATCGGCCATTCACCCAGCTCGATTATTTCCTGTCGGCTTTTATTCTTATAGCCCGATGCACAATGTGCTAGTAAGTTTGCCTTGTCATTGGCTACTCTAGGGATATGTTTTATGGAAAACGTTGTAAACGCCTCAATAATTTGAAGGCATTGATGCAAGTATTGAGCTAACGTATCGTCATTGCATCGGTACTCCCCCTTGACTTGTTGCACAACCAACAGTGAATCTCCGAAGGCTTCGATGTCTTTCACCCCGATGCTGTCTAGCAATTGCAGCCCTTTTAACAGCGCTTCATATTCTGCTTGGTTATTAGAGCATCGGCCATTTAGCCGATACATAAATTCAAAGCTTCGTTTCTTTGGTGAAATCAAAATTACGCCGATGCCTTCTCCCTCCTGACAAACAGATCCGTCAAAGTATAATTGCCAAGGAGTCACATCAACTGTTCCGGCTAATGTAACGTTCCCTGTAATGAAATCGGCTATGACTTGTCCTTTCACAGATTTAGCCGATTCGTATGCCAAGTCGAACTCGGTTAAAGCATACGCCCATTTACCAAGTCGACCTCGTAAAATTGGTGCAGATAAAATGTACTTGACTACGTCGGTTTTGCAGACTATAATGCATCTTGATGCCAAAATGTAATGTCTCAACTTAGTGCAAGCAAAATATAAAGACAAACATAATTTTTCTACCTGGGGATACCTGGTTTCTGCGTCTAAGAGACGTCGGCTCAAATAGAATATAGCTCGTTCCTTCCCATCGGCTTCTTGTGTTAGAACCGCCCCAACTGTATCTCCTTCAGTTGATATGTATAATTTAAAAGGTATACCATGCTTAGGCGCGGCTAACACTGGCGGACTTATCAGATAATTTTTTACACCATCGAAGGCCTTCTGTTGATCGACTCCCCATTTGAATTCTTGGTCATTTTTAATTTTCAATGGTGGTGTGAAGGCCCGAATCTGCCCGGACAAATTTGAAATGAAACGTCGCAAGTAATTGATTTTTCCTATCAATACTTGCAGCTCCTTCTTGTTTGTCGGCGGCCTGGTATTGGCTATAGCTTTCACTTTGGCTTGATTTACTTCAATCCCCTTTTCATGTACTGTAAACCCAAGGAACTGTCCAGCTGACACTCCAAAAGCGCATTTGAGCGGGTTCATTTTCAATCCGTGCGCTCGTGTATTCTCAAACATCTTTTCCAAATCGGCTAAATGTTGCCAATCTTCTTTAGATTTTTACTACTACATCGTCAATGTATATTTCCACGGTATTGCCGATTAAATTATGGAAAATATGGTTCATAGCACGCTGATAAGTGGCGCCGGCATTTTTTAAACCGAATATCATCACAGTCCATTCGTATAGCCCCAAGGCCCATGGGCATCTGAAGGCTGTTTTGGGTATATCGGCTTCTGCCATGAATATCTGATTGTATCCAGCATTTCCATCCAAAAAACTTATGATTTTATTCCCAGATGCAGCATCGATAAGCATATCGGCTATAGGCATCGGGTATTCGTCTTTTGGTGTGGCTTTATTTAAATCTCTAAAATCGACACATACCCTAAGTTTGCCGTTTTTCTTTCTTACAGGGACGATATTCGAGACTCACTCAGCATATCGGCAAGGCCGGATAAACTTGGCCTCTAGTAATCGTCCGACCTCTTCTTTTATAGCGTCATACAACGTAGGATTAAATCGTCTAGGATACTGTTTAAATGGTCAATACCCAGGTTTTATGGGTAGTCGATGTTCAACTAACTGTCGGCTTAAACCTGGCATTTCATAATATTCCCATGCAAAGCAATCTCTATATTTTTTTAGTATTTCGACCAACTTTGCTTTATAATTGGGTTCTAATTTAGCACTTACAAATGTTGGTCTTTTTCTGTTGTCTTCTCCAATGTTGATTTCCTTAAGCAAATCGGCAGAGGTAAATCCCAACCCTTTCCTTTCTTCTTCAAAGTCCTCGACAACTTCCTCGTATTCTTCTTGCCGATAGCTTCTTACCCTTTCTTGTAACCTTGCTATTGTCTTGGACTCCATCTTCTTACCACTTCGTTTATCCGATCAAATGTATTAGGTCTAACGCTGATCGGCTTGAATCCTATCTTCTCGATGCAGATGAAATCGCAATCGTCCAAGACTTTTCCTGATATACATTCGGCTTCTTCATGTGGCCAATTGGTATCAGGGCTGGCCATGGCGATATGAGCCAATGTATCGGCAGGCACAACTTCAACTGCATCATCGTTCCACTGTACCAACTTCTGATGCATAGTTGATGGTATGCAGCAATTAGCGTGGATCTAGTCCCGCCCAAGGAGCACACTATAATTGCCCTTGGCTTCTATCACGAAAAATGCAGTCGGCAAGGTTTTACTACCGACTGTTAATTCCGACATCATCACGCCTTTAGCTTCAGTAGGATCTCCCGTGAAGTTATTTAACACCATATTCGTTTTGATCAAGTCTTCGTCGGCTTTACCCAATTTTTTAAAAGTACTTAGCGGCATCAGATTAACTGTTGCCCTACCATCGACCAACATTCGAGATATTGGTCGGCCATTAATATACCCTTTTAGGTATAGTGGTTTTAGATGCCGATGCATGTCTTGTGGTTTTTCAAACACGGCATCTGGTGCACCGAGGCATAGTTGGGCAAACACTTCTTCAGCCGATTCCTCGGTTTTGAACTCAGCGGGTAGAGTGAATACCATGTTTATGTCCATCGGCGGTGTATCATCTCGGATCATTGGAGACCCGGATTCGACCGATTGATCCGAGTCACTATCGGTCTGTTCCTTCTTTCTCCATTCCCTTTTTAAAACTTGTATAGGCCTTAGCTTATTGAATACCCGATCCCTTTCTTTCTCCTTTTCGGCTTCCCATTCTTCTTGTGTCTTTAGTCGCTGAAGCTGCCTGCGCTGTGACTTGCTAAGACCTGAGGGGCACCACCTAGGTTTAGGTTCTATCGGCTTTCTGATTTTCCCAGCTAAGTCGCCCATTTCTCCGCCAGATCCCATTCTGATCACGTTATGAGAAGCCGATATTTCTTGAGTTCGGGAGGACTCGCCTTGTTCTGGCGTCGACAATCTTTCATGGATCGGCCTCCTGTTTCTTATTTCTAGTCGACCATGTACTAGTCTGGACAACCTGTCTTTTACCGATTGGTTTAGCCGATACATAGACGAGTGTTGCATAGGACATGATAGCACTGTTGGTAGGATCATCCCCTTCTCCCAGCAAAATTGCCAAAAGGGACATTGTCGGTGTTTCTCTTCTTCAGTAGTTGGCCGATGTGGCACATCTGGCTGCCAATATTCGTCTGTCTTTTGATCCGGCCGATGGAAACTTTGGGATTGTCGGGTATTGCGTCTTTGACTTATCCTTTCATACTTCCCCAGGAGTTGCGAGAAAGTTGGTCTCGGCTTGAAGTCGGCTTTTCTTGGAGCCCTCTCTGCCCTATACCATTTCCCGACTTCCAAATCTCCTCTTAGTTTCACTGTTCTCGAGTTCTGCCCGTTCTTATCGGCCTCTATTTGTATAGAGCCGATAGTAATCTGCACTGTTTCGTCTCCTTTTGACCGTACTTCAACCTTTTCAGTCGGCTTGATATCTTCTTCCGTAGGTCCCTTTCCTTTTCGTGAGCATTGAACCATGTTGATTTGAAAAGGATTCACATCTATCTGCATAGCCGATTCTTCCGCAAACTTTAATCTACCATCGGCGATAGCTGATTGAATCTGTTGTCGAAAAATATTGCAATCGTTAGTATTATGTGAAAACGAATGGTGCCATTTACAGTACCTTCGCTTTTTAATTTCTTCGGCCGATGGGATGACGTGTCCTTCTGGTAACCTTATGAGTTTTTCTTGCAGCAACAAATCAAATATCTTGTCACATTTTGACACGTCATATGAATACTTGACTTCTGCCTTATTTTTTGTTGGCTTGAGTAAAGTGAAGGGAATATGCCCTAGATCAATCATGGTGATGATTGTAATACGTCTTTGTTCATGTAATAATGATAACTTTGTTTATCGGTTCCCTGAATATATGTTACGACTTTGTTCATTGGATACGATCTGATTGTGAAACACATTGTCAAGTGACATTATTCTAAACGGGTCCCTGATCCATATCATTACGAGGAGCGGTGATGATTTGATCAGCACATGTATTGGTTGATGGTAATGTTTCGCATACCATAGATATGGAGATATCAAACCAATAATGTGGACACATGTTGGAGAACATGGGTAGTCGGACAAGACCCACTCCGAGACGCTGTGAGGTGTTATCTCTTATAGTGCCATCAGCGTATAGTCTCGAGTGGTACGCCTATATGGTCCTTAGACCTGAGATTGTCATGGATGCCTAGCATGTAGACTTGTATGCTTTGGTATCATCAAACGCTACACCGTAACAGGGTAGTCATAAAGATGAAATACTGGGTATGCCACGATACATTGCCAAGGGTGTGATGATCAAGATGGGATTTGCCCCTCCTAGATAACGGGAGAGATACCTCTGGGCCCCTCGAGTGGATGGATAAGGAAAACGCACGGCCGTGCTAATATGACTAAAGAGTTGGTCATGGTTTGTATCCATCACACCGCCGAGTGAAGTGGTCGAGCTATCAACAAGGGTGGCACGCATCTCGCCTTGAGCTTGACTGGTATCGTGTGGTGAAGGGATCGGTATGTGAGTGTATCAAGGTTCACCGAATATTGATTACGTGCATCCGGGGTCAATACGCATCGCTAGGTGCCGCTGTTGATCAATGAATTGGAAACGGGTTCGAATTCATAACCGACTTGCAATCGAACCTAACGGGTCACACACTTAACGAGTTGGAATAGTTTACGGGTTTGTGCATGGATAGGATCCGCATTGGAGATGGAAACCTAGCGGGCTTCGCCCACTAGCGTGTCTATAAAAGGGGAGGCCAGGAGCAGTGCATGGCACGGATTAGAACCCTCACCACGCTCACCGCGCCGTGCATCCCTCCCCGCTCCCGTAAATCTAAGTCGTGGCGGCGAGGTGCTAGCACACCCGCACGGCGTTCTGCCGCAGACGTGTGGATCTTGTTAGAGGCGCTGCCATCCGTGGGCCAGCGCTTTCGGTTGGATCTCGAAGCGACTTTCATCGGCGACCACGCGGACGAGGTCGGCGACCACGCGGACGAGATCGGCGACCACTCGGACGAGGTCGGCGACCACTCGGACGAGATCGGTGACCACTCGGACGAGGACGGCAACAACTCGGTGGAGATCGGTGCCGATCGGGAGGTGATCAACTACTTCCTCAACGCGCGTGAATCTGCTTCCGCTGCATCTGCGCGACAAGGGTAACGATCTGTGATCCTTTACTTCCATGTGATCTTGGGTGTTCGTGGTAGAAATTTTGATTTTATGCTCGCGTAGCCTACCCATAACCCAACATAAAGAGCATACGAGTGGCCTTTTGGAACCCTTGGTCCACTCGGCTATGTTTATTCCTGCTTCTTCGTCCTCAGAAGTGTCGCTCTAATTATGCTCTACCATGTTTATCTTGGCTTTTTCATTACCGCTTGACCTAAATCTATCTTTAAACCCTTTGTTTTCTGCATATCGGCTTTCATGTGCCGATACGCGATGAAGTAGGTGGCCTAAATCGGGGAATTCTTGACCGGATAATTTCTCTTTTAATGGTGGGATTAATCCTTGAAATGCTAGGTCGGCCAATTGATCATCGGGTAATGTTACACTGAAACATCTATTTCGCACGCCTCTAAACCTCCTGATGTAGTCGGAAACCGATTCGCCGTACTTCTGTCGGACTGAGCTAAGATCAGAAATTCTAAGCTCCATAGTTCCCGAAAAGAAGTATTCATGAAATCGGCTTTCCAAATCGTTCCACACATGAACTGAATTTGGAGGCAAATTGGTAAACCAAGTGAACGCTGCACCGGACAATGATAAAGGAAATAGCCTAATTTTTAATCCATCGGATTGTGCAGCTTCCCCACATTGAGCCATAAATCGCCCGATATGTTCAATGGTAGTAACAGAATTATCACCCGAAAATTTAGCGAACTCTGGTATTCTAAAGTTGTGTGGGTACGGCATACGATCTATGTAATCGGGGTACGGCTTCCTGTAGCCGATTACCCTTCCTTTAGGCTGTAAGCCGAACTGTTCTCTTAAAACATTAGCAATTTGTTCCGCCCAATTGACATTATCGGCTTATGGTACAACCGGACATTGCCAATTTTCATTGTTTACGCCCTGCCCGCCGAGTGTGAACTCGGGTCTTTGCCCAAATCGCGCCACAGGGGGTCTTGGCACTTGATCATAATCATGGCTTCTAAAAACCAACGTATCGGGTACAGGTGCGAGAGGTTCAACGTATGGCATTATCCTATATGGTGCTTGGTTCATAGCTGCGGATCACTGTGATTGTGGAACCTGATCTGTTTCAATCGGCTGAGAAGCCGATAAACCGACGCCACTAGAGGGTCCGTTCGATGGGCTCGGTATGCTCATCTTTGCCCCATCCGTGTGCCCATGGTAGTGTGTAAATCCACCATTTTGTGAACTAGGTTTCAAAACAGTAGGCTGAATCGGCATCATGATAGGTGTTTGAGCCGACACGTTTACTGTATTGGTGTTAGGCGTTATGGAGTACACTGGGTATGTAGGGAGGGTTTGTAATGGATCTAGGAGGCTCCCGGATACAGCCAATTCCTGAGCAATTATTTTCACACTATTCTCTATCATCGGCTTCAACGTAGATACTAGAGCCGATGACTGGTTAATTAGTGCGTGATGTACAGATTGCTCGATCATATTTGATAAATCGATTTGAGCAGGTGCGTATCGGCTTACCAGTTCAGATGATGAATCGCTGATATGATTGATACTTGGGAGTGCGGTCTTTTAAGTAACGCCACGGTGTGTTTTCTGGAAGCACCGTAGTATTATTTCTTCCAAAGCCGCCTTTCGATCTTCGATCTCTTTCCGCTGCTCGGGGGTCAAATTGGCCATTTGAGGCGCGATTATAGCATCCGTATTGATATCGGCGGTAATCGCAGGCTTATCGGTTGATGACATTTTGATTTTCTCGGTCCCACCGGGCGTGCCAAAAACGTGAAGCAGGGTTTCTAGCCTCGAACACACAAGACAAACACCGAGTTTGCGAGGCGTGCCAGTCAATTTGACCTGGAATTGACAAGGTAGAGATAGTAAGCAATCAAAGCCGATAAAAACGAAGGTTATCGGCTTGACACTAGTCGGCTAAAAGTCGATCAGGGAGATAACTAGATTAACCTGGCGGTTAATCCGGATACAAGGCAGAATCAGCTTTGAGAAGGCGATGCGCAACAAAACAAAGCAAATCGAACCTGGGGTGAAATCGGCCAAAACCAACAATCGGCGATGCGCAACTCTGTTGATTCCATCGACTTGCGAGAAGGCTTGTAAATCTAAAACGATGTAAAAGGGCTTGTAAAAAGTAGATGTGTTGTGTCGAGATTGATCCCGCTGCCTTCATGATTTGTCCCTTTTATAAGGCTCCAACCGATCCGAGTCACGTATGGATACGGCGTCTTTACCCGTATTGGCTTCTGATCCGATTTCTTTCTCTTATTCAAAACGGATTCTCATTTTGATTTGTTCGATGCTGTTTTATCCTTTCCAAAATATCCTTTTATCCGATCTTATAGGGGATGCCGTATTTCGGTGCAAACACGGGCCAAAGAAGAAAAGCAGCAATCGTAGGTAACTTGGCGGCCCTGAGGGGCTGTTTGGTTCGTAGCCAAATATTACCATAATTTACCACACATTAAGTTAGGCAAATTTGGCTAAATTAGGCATATGCTTGATTCATAGCCATACTTGTGACAAGATTCTTTTTTTGCCATTCTGGTTCCACGCGTCATTGGCTCAAAAAAATGTGGTAAACTTTATTTTCCTAGCCAAAGTGTGGCTTCAATTTTGATGACCTAATCTTAGGCAAGTTTGGCAAAAAAAACTATAGCAAAACATAGTAAACTTAGTATATGAACCAAACATGCCCTCAATTCCGTTCAGCAGCTCCGCCAAATTAACCGAGCCGCACCAAAAAAAAAAGAGAGCACAAATTGGAGTGATGAATCGAGTAGATTCGGTGGTTAACCTCAAGAACAGTGTTTTTATCTTTCACCAGCCTCACACAAATCCTAGAAAGGAAAATCTTGCACACACTCAATCATGACCATCAAATACGTGGTGATTTTCTAGTATTTTATTCAATGCATCAACTCTAATATCTCCGTATGGGTACACCCCTTAGCTTTACATTGGTGATCATGCACAGCCAAACACAGTGAAACCAACTCAAACTCAGCTCCTAAACGTTTACAACTAGGACCCTAAGAGACAAAAGAGATTACAACTTAAAACTTAAATTTGGCCAACTAGTAAGATGAAAGTTGTTGGCCAGATTAAAGATAGAAGGAAGCAAAATTTGAACTTTGACGTAATGAAGAGATATGAAGATAGCCTTCTAAACATTCCAAACTGTTCAAGAATATCACAATCAGAACCAGAACGTGAGAATTATGGACGTTTCAATTTGGCCTGTGCATCCGAGTTGATTTCTTTCTCTTTCCAATTCGAATTGGACTCTTTCTGATACGTTCCTAATTACCAACACTACTTTAGATTGTGTTCCTAATGTGCAAATCAAGACACTACTTTAGATTGTGTTCCTAATGTGCAAATCAAGATGAACACCAAAGTGGTGCTATTTTGAGCAAAGAAACAAAGTGCAAACATGCGGCCGAGGAGGGTGAAGGAGGAAGGCCAAGGGAGGATGGTTGGAACCCTAGCTAAAATATAAAGAGTATATTGTGTCGGCAATGCGTAAATCATATTAAGGCAACACATGTGCTAGTTATAACTACATGGGCCAGCCAAGGGCATGGCCTCATGGGCCAATGAGCTATGGCCGCATGAGGCAACTAAGGGCATGTCACATGGGCCAAGGCCGTATGGGCCATATGGATGGAGGTAATGTGGGCTTGCACATGATTTGAGAAGAGAAAAGGAGAGCCCAAGTCATGGGAGAGAACCAAGGAAAGAGTCAAACTTAGTTTAGAAAGAAATAAAGAAATTGTGAAATCATGTGCTGAAAAATTGGCTAAGATTTGAACTTGAAAAATGTGTTTTGTGCATGAGTCCGACAATTTGACAAGAAACAGTGAAGTTCTCCTTTGTGCCGGACCAAATTCTCAAGAAACAGTAAGTTTCCCTTGAGCGCCGGACCAGTTTTCGCTACTACTCCGGACTAAACTTTTAGTCTGGCGTGAACATGCTTTTGAGGTTTCAAGTTCTCTTTAGAAATCGCGTTTTTAGTATGTACGCCAGACCAAATTTTTGGTCCGCCATAAACGTGCTTTTGACATTCGAAAACCTCGTTTTTCCCATGCACGCCGGACCAAATATTTGGTCCGTCGTGGATGTGCGGTTGATGCATTTGAGCTAGACCATATTCACAATGAAAACAGTAAGATTTCCATATACACCGGACCAAATCCTTTTTGATCTGCCGTGAATGAGGTTTTAAACGTCTTTGCGTTGACTTGAAACCGAGCGTGGCGCGTGTTCGCCGGACCAAATTTTTGGTCCGGCGTAAACTGTTTTTTAAGGTTTCGTTTGGACCAAGTTGGTTTTGAAACCGAGCATGGCACATTTGCGCCGGACCAAGTTTCTTTTGGTCCGCCGTGAACATGTTTTCAAACGTTTTTGAGCTGGACTGAAACTTCCAAAACCAGTAAGTTTCGCGTGTACGCCGGACCAAATTTTTTATCCGTCGTGAACTGGATTTTTGACGGCTGTTTTCACGTTTGCGCCGGACCGGATTTTTGGTCCGGCGTGAATGGTTTTTGCTCGATTAGGGTTTTGAGCAAATTTGGAATTGAATTTTGGTTTGAATTTGAGATTATAAAATTTGTGAGAATTTCATGATGCTTGTTTTGAAGTGGACTTTATGCAATGCTCGTGTGAGTATTTGCATGGACTAACGTTGAGTCAAGTCGTGGACTTGTGCTCGGAATTGTTTTGTGGTTTGTTCATGTGCAGGTATTGCTCGAGGACGAATGTGGTCGATGACGGGACCGGAACTAGGTTCATGGAGGAACTGAGGTTTAGGACTAGGTTCAGGAGGAACTGAGGTCTTGGTGGTCAAGGATGTCATGCGGGACGTTCGAGCTAAGAGAATGGTGCACATGAAGAATGGTTAGTCACGTGAGGATGGCAGGTGGCCATACGCGTGCAAAGTGTTAGTCACGTGAGTATAGTGGGGTTGCCATACGCGTGCAAGAGTTGTACTTGGCCAGATTGGGCCAAGTGGAGTTGTGTTGAATACATACTCTTTCTAGGATTGGGAGTGGGACTCCTACTAGGATTAGGAATTGTATTCAGGACTTCTTGTGTTTTGCTCCTTTAAATAGGAGGGGTGTCTCCTGTTGAAGGGCATCAATTTGAGCTGAACGCATTAGGAGCCTCAAGCTCAGTTTTAGGGTTTGTACTTTTTTTGATGGGAGTACTTTAGACAAAAGAAATAAAGATCAATTCTTCCAAGATTCTTGCGTGCTACAGTAACCGCGTTGCTACAGTATTTTCTGTTTTGGTTCTTGTTTGCATGCTTGTTCTTGTTCTAGATTGGTTCTTGTTCTTTGAGTTTCATCTTGATTTGATCCATCAAAACCTTTCTAGGGTATTGATATAGAGTTCCTCAAAGTTTAGTTGATTAATCTTTTGAAGATCTTGTTTAATCTTGAAGTTTTGATTAGATCAATTCTCGTCAAGTTCTGGAACAGCAAACTTGTGAAGCTCATAACTTTTGATCCGTAAGTCTGATCGAGCTGATTCTTTTTGGGTTCGATTCGTATTGGAATATAGTTTATTGTGTCCAAATTTCAGATCAATCTAATGGTTGTATATCTGGAAATTGGCATTTTACCGAACCTCTGTCATTTTGTTTTTGTCGAATACGAGGCAATTATTTGGTTCTATTTTAGGGTGAACTTTTAGTAGATCAAGAATTTGGTTTTAGCTTCCGCACAATCATTCAGCCCCCCTCTGATTGATATATTCGTTTACTTCGATCCTACAGAAATCAACTTGGATTGACAGCACATGCCAAATTAAAAAACTATAATTTTCATGTCCAAGCTTGTATTGATGTTCTTGTATTTTCCTAAAAGCTTAGGAGATTATCTTCATATCTTTCCATAGTGAGACCTTCCGATTGTGCTTCCTTATGTTCTAATCTAATCGATAAGTTTCAGCCTATTGATTGTTCGAATTTAAGTTTTAAAGTTGTAATATAGTTATATCTCTTAGAGTCCAAGTTGTGTACGTTTAGGAAGCAGATTTGAGTTGGTTTATATGTCTTTTGGCCGCACATTGTGCACTAATATAACGCCTAGGGGCATACCCTAATGTGAAGATTAGAGTTGATGTATTGAATAAAATTCCGAAAAATCGTCATAGCATTTGGCGACCATGATTGAGGTGCGTGCTTGAGTCGAGTTGATTGTTGCGAGTTGAGAGAGAGAGGAGGGGGGGTTGATTTTGATTACATAAGTTGAAGACTCGTCGTTTTCATATATGGCGAAGAAAGACTTTTCAATTATATCTTTTTAGATTGGTTTGCATGTTATCATGTATGGTACCATAAAAGATTGGACATCTCACACATCAATTAGCAATTCCTGCTAATTAATTCGTATCACTTTTCTTCCGTCTCACCCATGACTTGAGCTCTCCTTCTCTTTCCAAACCACATTCCAGCTCACACACCCTCCATCCATGCGACCCATGCGATCTTGGCCTATGTGGCCATGCCCACGCGGCCCTTGCCTATACAGCTATGTCCTTGGTTGGCCTATACAGCCATAGCTAGCGCATGTGTTAATTCTATATAGTTTACACAGTGCCGGTATATTATACTTCTCATACTTTTAGTTCCAACCATTCTTTCTTGTCCTTCCACTCCTCCCCCTTGTTGCAAAATATCACTAACTTAGCTTTACATTTCGATTGCATGTGAGGAGCAGCAAAGTAGGGGTGGTGAAGTAGGCTGCACCAATGATCCTTTCTTTCCATTCTGGATTCACAGCGAAGACTAAGGGGGTGTTTGGATTAGGGGTATTTCATTGGAATGTTTTAGGATTTAGTTCAAATTTAAACTAAATCCCAAAACCTTCCAAGAAATTACCACTCATCCAAGCAGGGCCTAAAAAGATGTTAATCCGGGAGGAAAATATCATCTTGAATTGGACGAGTGAAGCACATAGACCAGATTGTGTTCAGCAAGTAACTGTCGTACGAAAGCTACTCTGAGATCCGTTTAGAAAACGCATTTTTTCTTTTCGTATTTTTTCTAAAATAAATTGTTTTTTTTAAATTCCTACTTTTCAAATCGAACAAAATTTGTATATTTTTTCCTCCAAACTTAGAAGAACCTCTTCTATTCTCTAATTTGCACGTGTACGTCATCAGTCAGAATGTTGGCGTTGGCATGTAACATGGACTGTGGGCACAACTCCCGAGTTGGAGGCGTGTTCTTAGTAACAGGACCCGCCGCGGTCCTTGACCTGGTCAAGGGACAAAGGTTATGGGTCGGACCATATGTTTTTTTCAAAATATTTATATATTAATACAGGTTTAATTACATACAAAATGGTTAATTGCATACAGGTGTTTCATCAAAATATCTTTCACTTCACAAAATAGCACAACCAGACGCCAGGTGCAGCTGTCTATGACTTGTAGCATTCTTGCCACTTCAGCCCTCAGGTTGCACGTTTGATCCCTGGTGGTAGCTAGTTTTTGTCCAGTTTCCACGAGTGATTTAGTTGAGTCGAACCGGATCAACACAGTCCGTTCAGAGCAAACTCCAGACCGGACAAGGCCCTGGAACCGCTGGTGCGAACGGGGTCTGATAACACTGGGTATGTCTTGACGGGCCGGTGCTCGGCCCATGAGTAGACGTGTGCTCCAGGCCCGCAATTGGCCCATGAATCCCTCGTCTATGGTCCAGCTTTTACATCTTGATTGATTTGTGTTGGGCATTTCGGTGTTAGATGTAAGCGCCTGATTGAATGAATGGACGCACGCTCCAATTTATCCTTCGAAATGGCTATAGGATTAGGGGTTATACGCATCTTATTTGAATGCTGACAAGTTTGCATGCATGATTAGGAGGGGATAAATGCTTGTACTAGTTTGGCATGCCCTTGTTTCAGAGACTCTGCCATTCCTGGGGTATGATATTGTATTTTTTTTTGGGTGGGTGGTGGGTTCGTGTATCAAATTGATCAACTGTTATAGTGCCAGTTTTTGATACATTTAGTCGGGAGAATCATGCTTGCGCCGAACGTTTCGTGCTAAGTGTTATTTCTTGGGGGTTACAACCTTGTTTCCGTAATACACGACTAGACTGATGGGGCTGATGATACGATCTTACGAAGTTTTTACCGAGACGTACACGTTGTTGTAAAACGTAGTGGTTTATTTGTACCAATCAATAGTACGTAAGTGCAATCACATGAATAAAAACACACACAATGTAGGGAACAAATTACTCTCTCTCTATATATATATTAGATTAATTTTTCTATGCAAGACAATGCCTAATATATAGAATAAATATCACGTGAATTCGGATTTGCCCATTAATAAATAGAGTACTTTCAAATATGGACCAGGATTCTATCTGTTTCATAACAGTCATCTGATCGAATACCGTGTAATGCATATGTTTCATTAAAAACTCCTTCCAAACACCCAATAGAAAAAAAGGAATAGAGAAAAGAGTACATTGCATTCGCACTCTGTTGCACTAGTTGCCTCTTTAAAAACCTTCATGTGAAAAACTTCAGAAAAACTCACTAAAGGGAAAAGAGCACAACTTATAATCTTCAGGATCATACAAAGGGATCATGGTTTAGGGATTTACCACACCCCCGGCTCCCTCCGAACTTTGTAAATCTCTACGTCGTCTCATTCCAATGCCATTAATGTACATTTCGAAAGTAGACTTTGACAAAGATTTTGTGAATAAATCTGCTATATTTTTACATGACTTAGTTAGCATTATTTTTACCTCACCATTCTTCTAGAGTCCGTGAGGATAGAAAAATTTAGGGGCAATATGCTTCGTGATATTGCTATTTTCATATCTCATTTGTATTTGTGTAACACAAGCAATATTATCTTCGTAGATAATGGTAGAGGTATCGACGGTATTAAGACCACATGACTTCTGCATATGATTAATTACACATCTTGACCAAATACACTCACGTGAGGCTTCATACAAAGCTATAATCTCTGAGTGGTTGGTAGAAGTAGCTACCAATGTCTGTTTTTTAAAAGACAACTAAGAAATGGCTGAACCAACGTGGAGAAACATGAAATCAGTCAGAGATCTAACACTATGGGGATCAGACAAATAGCCAGCATCTGTATATCCCCCATGGTTAATTCTTGTTCTTCGGGTAAAACAAACAAAGATCTTGGGTATCTTGGAGGTATCTAAATACATTCTTAACATCGGCCCAATATCTTCTAGTTGGGGCTACATTGTGTCTTGTTAGCAAATTTACCGCGAATGCAATATTAGGCATTGTGCAATTCACAAGATACATGAGTACACCAATAACACTTAAATATGTGTAACATCCTCATTTCGGTCTTCAGCCAAAAATTTAATTTAAATTAATTAAATTCAAAAGTTAGATTTTCCTTTGTGTTTAATTTAACCTGGCATTCCTATCCATCCAAAATCGGAATTCAATTCCCCTCCGTTCGAAAAATCAAATTTCCAGATTCCCGTCAGTACTCGAAATCTTGCCCGAGTTCAAAAATGCTCCAAAAATCCCGGAACCTATTGCATTAGGTCCCAAATATTCTAAAAGCATTTTGGGAATTTTCTCAAGATTTTTGGAGGCTCTCTGGTATTTTATCTCGCGTGGCTTTTGTTTAATGCCCGCTATTGGCCCCAGAATATTCTGAACTCCAAATTTCATCCAAATTCAGCGAAACCAATTTTATTGGGTTCCAAATATTCCCTAATGGTTCTAGGAATTTTTTTGGAATTTTTAGACTATTTTTGCTAATTTTTCTCTCGCGCTAAAACCTTCACTTAACCTCGGCCAATGGGAGGCTGCCACCTAGCGTGCACTGTAGCTCCTTCCCCATCGTGTTTTCTTCCCGGGAAAGAACAGAGGCTTTCCATTCAAGCCTTCATCCATTCAAATCACCATATCTTCCTCATGGAACCTTCAAATCCATCATGGCTGGATCCGTTGCGAAGAGAGAGACGAGGAGTTTCCATTCTCGGGGTTCATTTGCCCTTAATCTCGCCGGAAACGGTCGCATTAACCAAAAACCAAAAATTGCATTGATGGCCATAACTCAGCCGTTTCTTCACCAAATCGCGCACCACCACCTCTCAAATCTCCATATTAGAATCCTCTTCCCGGTGGTAGCACCCATCCTTTGCATCTCTAACTCATTTGTCCGCTAGATCGAGAAAACCGACGAGGAAGCCACATTTTCGTGTTCTTCGTGCTCATCCTCATATCTTCCTCTCCGGTGAGCCAAATCCGATTCCGTTCATTCCCTTGTGTTCGTATGGGTGTCTAGATTCTAACCCATCAATCAATTTTAGGTTCCATCAAGTTTGGGCGACGAATATTGGTGTTGAATCATTTGAAAAGGTTAGAAGATTGCCTAGAGGGGGGGGGTGAATAGGCTAATTTTAATTTAAAACAATTTAATGCAGCGGAAAAGGGTCGGATATTCCGAATTAATATCGGAACTTCCGAAAACTTCGGAACTTCCGTAATTACTTCGGACTATCCGAACAGCACTTGACTTAAAGGGTCAAGTAGAAAGAGCTAGACGACAACTAGCTCTAGACAACTAAAATTGCACTAACAAAGATCAATAAGATTAAACAAGCAGCTAGAGACAAGAGAGAACACAATGGTTTGATTTCCGGAGTTCGGATCCTTGAGGGGATCTTACGTCTCCGTTGAGGAGGCTCCAAAGAGCCCGGGTCTTTTCCAACCCTTTCCTCCCAAACCTCGGTCACGCTTGAGGCTTGGTTCCACTATTGGTTCCTTTCCTTTCGGAGGCGGAGCTGGCCTTCACAAACTTCTCACGGCTTCCCACAATCGTTGGGGGCTCATGAGCGACGCCTAGCCGTCTAGGAGTC
Organism: Rhipidocladum racemiflorum; assembly: GCA_036346355.1. Lineage (NCBI taxonomy): Eukaryota > Viridiplantae > Streptophyta > Magnoliopsida > Poales > Poaceae > Rhipidocladum > Rhipidocladum racemiflorum. The sequence goes on from CM070571.1 coordinate 75,950,719, forward strand.
CTTCAACCTCCAAGAGAAATAAATGCACTCGAATCTCGATCTTGGAGAGGTTCTCTACTTTCTCAAGATGAATACCAACTTAACCCTTGACTTTCAATCACACTTGACAAACTCTCACTCACTAAATGATCCCTAAGATCAAGGAGGAGAGAAAGCTCAAAGGATGCTCTAGAGAATACTCAAGAAGCTCAAGTGAATAGCCCAAGCAAGTGTGTAACCAAAGAAAAGGAGTGGGAGAGGGGTATTTATAGTTTTGGATCAAAACTAGCCGTTACCCTCAGCACTTTCGACCTCACATCGGAATGTCCGATAAGAACTTTGGAACATCCGATGTGTGCAAACTACCAGACTTGGAAAGCTTCCAACGGTCGAAAACAACACGCATCGGAAAGTCCGATAACAACATCGGAACATCCGATAACTCCCGGAGAGGGAACCCAACTAACAAGCTAAGTCCACATCGGAATGTCCGATATAAGATATCGGAACATCCGAACAAAACAGTGGGCTCCCAAACAGGAAAACAACCACTTCGGAACTTCCGAAGATGCAACTTCGGACAGTCCGAACTAGACAGAGAGCACCTTTACACAAGACAGCACACATCGGACCTTTCGATACTCAATATCGGAACATCCGAACCAAACAGAGAGCTCCCAATCTAAAACACAACAGGTATCGGAACATCCGAAACAGTACATCGGAATGTCCGACCCTAACAGAACACAACGGACTAAAGCACAACTACACTTCGGAACTTCTGAAACATCGGAATGTCCGATACAACATCGGAACATCCGACTAGAATTTTAACACAAGCTCATTCCGAAGCTAGAGAGAACACTTCTAACCCTTGAGAGACTCGGCTAAATTCATCTTGAGTGAGGAGAACATCTCTAAGTCAATTTCAAAGCATCCCTCTTAATAGTACGATAATCCTATGACTCAAAGGATTAAAATAACAAGCTTTAAATACCGTTTTTCTTACTCAACACTACTAGGGGACACTTCACGTACATAGACGATCTCTTCTTGAAGCATTTGCCTGTTCATAAACTAGTTGAACACATTAGTTTCTTTAATCGTTTGTCATTAATCACCCAAAACAAATTTAGGGGGCCTAGATGCACTTTCAATCTCCCCCTTTTTGGTGATTGATGACAACACGATTAATGAAAAAATTTAAAAAGCATTATGAGAGAATAAATATAGACGGAACTCCCCCTCAAAATGTGCATTGAGAATGTATCTTGAAAACAAATGCACTTTTCGAGAGAAATATGAGGGAGCTCCCCCTATATCCTTGCATAGGAGATTTAACACAAGATTGACAGGATAAACAGTATGGATAATTAATAACTATCAAGTCAGCAAAAGATCTCCATGCAAAAACAATAAAGAGTTTAAAACGATAATAACATTCAACAACGAAGTTTTAAACCAAATAAACTAAGTTCCAAGTTCACGGACTCAACGACTTTGAACCAGGGATAGATAGATAAATTTGTCATCTCTCCCCCTTTGGCATCAAGCACCACAAAGGATAGATAGAGAGAGAGATGGAGAAACTAATCAGACTCCTCTGATGCAGCTTCATCTGACCCAGATTCTTCGTCGTCATCCTCGGACTCTGACGCATCAGGAGCTGGAGCAAAAGGATCCTCGATCTCTTCTTCACTTTCCTCGTCCTCTGAGCACTCCAGATTCAGATGCCTTTGGATATCCTTGAGTCGCTTGGCATTCTTCTTCTGCTTTTCGGAGTTGCTCTTGCAAAGAACAAAAATTGACTTCAGAGCTCGTAGAATAGGTGAAGAAGATCCGCTGGGAGCAGAAGCTGAAGGAGTAGCAGCAGAAGAGGTAGTCCCCCTGGTGGAAGCCCTGGTGGCTCGCTGAGATGGGGCCTTGATTGCCCTGACTTGAAGCGCCGCATGCTTTCCATCACACTCAAACTGCTGTCCAGTCACTTGTTCAATCAAATGCATGATAAATGGAGCATACCCACAGCTCCTTCTGGGCTCCTGTCCAATGAGTATGATCTCATTCCAGATGAAGTCAAAGACATCGAAGGGTCTCTGACCATCTTGCATTCTGCTTCAGAGATTTCTGGTGAAAGAAAGGACATGAGAAGCATCACCTTCTTTAGGAGCCAAAGACTTCCTGAAGAGTCTGTTCAGGATGGCAAAGAAAGGCTTCATCCCCTTGGTGTCACCTGGCTCGAACTCTGCATTCTCCTGATACAAGAAATTTAGATTCGATGCACCAAGAGAGACCTCATTGTGGATCTGGTCTTTGTCCCTGGAGTCTGCCTCTGTGAAATCAAGTAATCTGGCAAACTGAACATATGTAGTTTCATACCAAGTTCCTTCAGTCATCCAGTGAAGAGTAGAGACTCGATCCCTGGAGACATACATTGTAGCAAAGAACTGAGCTATGATCTCTACATTCCAATCGTGCTGAAAAGCCATGATCCTCTTTGTGTTAGTTCTTTCACAAGCTGCAATAACTTCATTGAATATGGCATCATCTGCTGCGGCCATATACTCCCAATCAATCCATTGCATTTGGATTACAGGATTCTTCCTAGGATAAATGACTGAAGCGTAAAAGTCTTGCTGAAAGAATGTCCAGAAACGTGAGTCAGAGGAAAACTTGTCATTCCGCTTTGGATTTTCTTCACGAGCTCTTCTCACTTGTGCTGCCTTTCCTTTGTAGCTCACTGGCTTCCTCTGCAGTCTAGGGTTCCTCTCAGGCGGTCTCAATCTCGGCATGTCTCTAGCCTGAGATCCTGAGGCACCTGCAATACCCTTGCCTTTCCTAGAGGGTAGCGGTGCTCCACGAGGCACATTTACTGTCTGAGCGGCCTGAGCAGCAGGTTCACTGATTGTAATGCCTGGTTGAGGTCCTCGAGCTGAGGCTCGCTTTGTTCTTGCCCCAGTTGGTGTCTTGCGTTTGCGGCTGGCAATGACCTTAGCCGGATCCTGAGGAGGCTGATCGCCTTGACTTGGATCCATCTGATATCAGCTGATAAGAGAGTAGCAAGATATGATAGATGAAACTAGAGAGAGAGCTGGCTTTAGTGTTGTACTGTCAACATCGGAAGTTCCGACATAATATCGGAAGTTCCGACTTACATCGGAAGTTCCGACATCGAATTTCGGAAGTTCCGATATATTCGGTACAACCCTAAAACTAGGATTCCAACCAGATTAACCGAAGGAATTCGATAAAACTTGAGATCTAGGCGGGGATACACTAGAGCAACAAGTCTATCGAAAGATATGATCAGGAATTTCATAAAGAGGAATAATCTCGAGATTGGGGATCTAGGTTTACCTGAGAATACGAAAATCAAGATTAACACGAGAAGAGATCCTCCAAGCCGAAGTAAAATCTTCCTTGGAGAGAGATCGGAGTTTCCGTAGGCTCGGAGACTCCGAAGACGACAAGAGATGAAAAGAGGAGAACCGTACGGAGGCTAAGGAATAAACAAATGAGGAGGAGGGGCCAACCGAGCGGTCCCTTTCAAGCGTTTACACACACTTCGAAGTTCCGAATCAAGTTCGGAAGTTCGAACGATTTGATTTTCGGAAAGTCGGAATGTCCGATATAGGATATCGGATGTTCGAAGAGTTCAAGTTTCAAATAACGGAAGTTGAGCAGGATTCGGATATTCGATAAAAATATCGGATGTTAGAAGAGTTAAAAACACAGAGTCGGATATTCCGATGACACGATCGGAAATTCGAAGAGTTGATTTTTCCAAATTGATAAGGAGAAAAGATAGGATTTACGAGATGGAAGAAATTTAGACTTTGAGACAGTTGAACTCGGCGGTCATCCTACTTGTGATCGAGACCAAAACAACGACCGAAGCTATGAACACAGGTGGAATGACTAAAGATGCAATTGACAACTCAACTCTTTCAAAAGGCAGATAATTAATTTTTGCAATCCTTTTATTTTGAAATTACCAAGAATAGTAACTATATATGCGAGCAAGATGTCAAGTCACATTCCGATAGTCTAGGATGTTTAGCTCACTTCTCAATTCGCAAAATCGTTTCTCATCAAGAGGTTTGGTGAAGATATCGGCCAATTGTTTCTCGGTTCTCACATAGGTAATATCTATGTCTCCCTTAAGAGAGTGATCTCTAAGGAAGTGGTGTCGGATGTCTATATGCTTGGTCCGAGAGTGTTGAACAGGATTGTTGGCTATTTTGATTGCACTCTCATTGTCACATAAGAGTGGTACCTTCTCTATGTTAAATCCAAAATCCTTTAAGGTTTGCCTCATCCATAATAATTGTGCACAACAACTTCCTGCGGCAATGTATTCGGCTTCCGCAGTGGATAGAGCCACTGAATTTTGTTTCTTTGAGGACCAAGACACTAGTGATCTACCTAGAAATTGACAAGTCCCCGAAGTGCTTTTTCTATCCACTTTGCAACCCGCATAATCAGCATCCGAATAACCAATTAAATCGAATTTTGATCCTTTAGGATACCAAAGCCCTAAACTAGGTGTGTGAACTAAATATCTAAGAATTCTTTTCACGGCTACTAGGTGGCACTCTCTAGGAGCGGCTTGAAATCTTGCACACATACACACACTAAGCATAATATCAGGCCTAGATGCACAAAGATAAAGCAATGAACCTATCATGGATCGATATACCTTTTGATCCACGGGATTACCTTCTTCATTTAGGCCGAGGTGTCCGTTTGTTGTCATGGGTGTATGGATTGACTTGGCGTTCTCCATGTCAAACTTCTTGAGCATGTCCTTGATGTACTTTGTTTGACACAAGAATGTCCCTTCCTTGAGTTGTTTGATTTGAAATCCGAGGAAGAACTTTAACTCACCCATCATTGACATCTCAAACCTTTTTGTCATTAACCTACTGAATTCCTCACAAAAACTTTTATTAGTAGAACCAAATATAATGTCATCGACATATATTTGGCACACAAATAGATCATTATCAACATATTTTGTGAAGAGAGTAGGATCGACTTTACCAATTTCGAAACCCTTTTTAATAAGAAAATCCTTAAGACATTCATACCATGCTCTAGGTGCTTGCTTAAGCCCATAGAGCGCCTTATGGAGTTTGTAGACATGAGTGGGGTTCTTGTGGTCCTCCATTCCCGGCGGTTGCTCAACATAGACCAATTCGGCGATTGGACCATTTAAGAAAGCACTCTTGACGTCCATTTGATAAAGCTTGAAATCATGGTGAGTAGCAAATGCAACTAATATACGAATTGATTCTAATCTAGCAACGGGAGCATAAGTCTCACCAAAATCCAAACCTTCAATTTGAGTGAATCCTTGAGCTACCAACCGAGCTTTATTTCTTGTGACAACTCCGTTCTCGTCTTGTTTGTTGCGGAAGACCCATTTGGTTCCAATCACGTTTTGATTTGGTCTTTCCACCAACGACCACACTTTGTTTCTAACAAAGTTGTTGAGCTCTTCATGCATTGCCATTACCCAATTCGGATCTTTTAGTGCATCTTCCACCTTCAATGGTTCCAAAGTAGACACAAAAGAGTAATATTCACAAAAATTAGCTACTCTTGAGCGTGTAGTTACCCCCTTTTGAATGTCGCCTAGAATGTTGTCGACGGGGTGATCTCTTTGGATGCTTTGATGCACTCTTGGATGTGGTACTTGAGATGTTTGTTGAATTGACTCATTATCTTCAACTTGATCATCCTCCAAGAGTTTGCTTGAACTATCTTGAGGAATGTTTTGATTTTGATTTGAGGTAGGAGGCTCAACTTGCATAGAGGAATTGTCTTGATGCTCCTTTTCTTGCGGCCTCACTTCACCTATAGCCATCTTCTTGATTGCAATGCTTGGCTCTTCCTCATTTTCTAACATATTTAAATCAACTTGCTCTTCTTGAGAGCCGTTAGATTCATCAAATGTCACGTCTCTCGCTATTTCAACGCAACCCGAGGTTTTGTTGAAAACGCGATAGGCATAGGCATTTGATCCATATCCTAGCAAGAAACCTTCATCGATCTTAGGAGCAAATTTAGAGTTCTTGGGTTTCTTGTTAAGAATGAAACATTTACTACCGAAAACTCTAAAATATGAAACATTTGGTTTGTTACCGGTGAGGAGTTCGTAAGCCGTTTTCTTCAATATTTTGTGGAGATATAAACGGTTGATAGCATGGCCCGCGGTGTTGACGGCTTCCGCCCAAAAGTGATCGGAGATCTTGTACTCGTCAAGCATTGTCCTTGCCATCTCAATCAACGTCCGATTCTTCCTTTCTACCACTCCATTTTGTTGAGGAGAATATGGAGCGGAGAACTCGTGCTTGATCCCTTCTTCATCAAGAAATTCTTCGACTTGAATGTTCTTGAATTCGCTTCCATTATCACTTCGAATCTTCTTGATCTTCAACTCGAATTCGTTTTGGGCTCTTCTTGCAAATTTCTTAATTATCCCCTGTGTCTCACTTTTCTCTTGCAAAAAGAACACCCACGTGAAGCGTGAAAAGTCATCAACAATGACTAAAGCATACTTGTTACCTCCGATGCTTATATAAGCAATGGGTCCGAAGAGGTCCATGTGTAGAAGCTCCAATGGTCTTGTCGTTGTCATGATGTTCTTTGCGGGATGACGCGCTCCAACTTGTTTTCCGGCTTGACAAGCGCTACAAATCCTATTTTTCTCAAACTCAACATTCGTTAGTCCAATGATGTGATCACCCTTTAGAAGCTTGTCGAGATTCCTCATGCCAACATGAGCTAGCCGGCGATGCCACAACCAACCCATGCTAGACTTTGCCATCAAGCATGTTTGAAGTTTAGCGCTATTTGAATTGAAATCAACCAAATAGAGCTTACCCTTCAAATATCCTTTAAAAGCAATTGAGGAGTCGTCTCTTCTAAAGACGGTCACATCCAAGTTAGTAAATAGACAATTATAACCCATCTCGCAAAGTTGCGACACGGATAACAAATTGTAATTTAAGGACTTAACTAGCAAGACATTTGATATTGAATGATCATTAGAAATAGCAATTTTACCTAATCCCATTACCTCACCTTTACCATTATCGCCAAACACAATATTTTCATATTGTGACCCTTTCTCATCAAAAGATGAAAACATTTTCTTTTCTCCGGTCATGTGGTTTGTGCAACCACTATCAAGCACCCAACTTGATCCCCCGGAGGTATAATCCTACGAAAAACGCATCAAGTCTTGTTTTTAGGTACCCAAATTCTTTTGGGTCCTTGCATGTTAGTAATCAATACTTTCGGTACCCACACCTTCTTTTTGCTCACTTCATTAGAGTGGTGGGCACTAACATAATGAGCAACCACTTTACCACGGTGGTTCCTCTTCAACATATAAGATGCATAGTGAATAGATTTTGATGTATGACATTGAGGATGCCCTTTTGATTCTTGCCCGGTCTTGATGACATGTGTGGTGGTCAATGGTTGTTTGTCATTTCCTTTGACAAACTTGATGCATTCCTTACCTTTTACCACCACACGGTCATTTCTTTTGCATTCATACTTATCATATCCTAGCCTTTCTTTGTTTTTGTTGCCTTGACCATTTATGGTCTTATATAGGGCATCCTTGGATTGATAAGTTTTCATGTAACCGTATCTTACCAAGGCACTTAGTCTCTCGTTTTCGCTTTTTAGTACTTGCACGAATTGAGAGTTAGTAGTACAAGCATTAACGTCAACATTGTAGCAACGAGAGCAACTATTGCTAGTGGAAGGAATAGATGCCAAAAATGAATCAACAATTGGAGTATTTAGGTCGTTAAGAGATTCAATTTGCACTTCAAGAGCTTGAAGATTGTTTTCTAGTCTAATAGCATTCTCTTGAAGTGACTCATTTGAACTCTTAAGCATTACAATTGAGTTATTAGCCAAATCAAGCTTTTTGGTTAACAACTCAATTGTCTCCTTTTCTTTAGTAAGAACCTTCTCGAGAGCAAGATTTTTCTTTTTCTCACAAACCAGCAACTCTTCTTGCTTCTCGAGAGTTTCCTCTTGGCTATCTATTCTTTTCAGTAGCTTATGGATTTTATCAATAGCCGATTTGCTTAAATCACAAAATAGACCATCATCATTATCATCATCACTATCTAATTCACTACTACTACTTGAAGGTTTCGACTTAGTCATTACCTTCCGCCCTTTTGCCATGAGACAAACGGGTGTGTCGTCGTTGTCGGTGTCGCTCATGTCGCCGAAGAGTGATTTTGTTGGAGGAGCGGCTTCAATGGCGACGGTGGCGACTCCTTCATCATCGGTATCGGAGTCGGAGTCGTTTGAATCCCATTCTTCACCAATATGGGCTCGCCCCGAGTACTTCTTCTTGTAGCCTTTATTTTTCTTGCTTGGCTCACTCTTCTTTTGCTCATTTGAGGAGGTCTTCTTCTTTGGACAATCGGCGATGAAGTGTCCCACTTCACCGCACTCATAGCAAGCCCTCTTTGTGTTTGTTCTTCTTCTTGATTTGTCGTTGTAGTTCTTCTTGTACTTGCTTGACCCATCATACTTGAGGAACTTTTTGAACTTTCTCACAAACAACGCCAAGTCTTCCTCATCATCGCTTTCATCTTCCTCATCATCACTTGATGTTGATTCTTCCTTCTTGCTTGCCTTCAAAGCTATTTGCTTCGGTCTTGAGCTCGAGCTTTGCTTGGCAAGATTCTTCACTTCTTTTGCTTCTTCCTCCATGAGTTCATGTGAAAGAATTCTTCCGAGCACGTCATTTGGAGTGAGCCTTTTGAAATCCTTTCGCTCTCGTATAAGAGTTACGAGAGTCGAGTTCCTTGGAGCAAAGGCTCTCAACATTCTTTTTACCACGACGTGGTCCGTCATATCCTTGCTTCCAAGCCCTCTTATCTTGTTTACGAGGATCATCAAGCGGTCATACATTTGTTGCGGAGTCTCATCATCATTCATGACAAATCTCCCCAACTTGCCTTCTAGCAATTCAATCTTTGATTCCCTTACACTTGATGTACCCTCATGTGCTACTTGGAGTGTGTCCCATATCCCTTTGGCTTCTTCCAAGCCGTCCACTTTGTTGAATTCCTCGGGACTCAACGCTCCAAGCAACACGCTTGTGGCTTGAGCATTACGGTGGATGTTTTGCTCTTGTTCCGGCATGAGCTCCATATCGTCTTCCGGCATATCTAAACCTGTGCAAACAATCTTCCAAACACTAGGATGGAGTGACATCAAATGCATTTTCATCTTGTGCCTCCAAGCGGAATAGTACATGCCATCAAAGAAAGGAGCACGCCCAGAGGGCACAGTGATATACGAATGCAAAGAGGAAGTATTTAATTTTTCATAATTGAAAGGAATTTGAGCTCCCTGAGTAGATGTAGAGGTAGCTTCCTCTTTGCTCTTGCCGGGAGTTCCATCTCCGGCTCTCGGACTATTTTGCTCGTCCGTCACGACAACCTTCAATCCGGTGTTGGCCATCACGTTCCTTCAAGCGGTTAAGCCTTCTAGAAGGTTCGGCTCTGATACCAATTGAAAAGGTTAGAAGATTGCCTAGAGGGGGGGGCGAATAGGCTAATTTTAATTTAAAACAATTTAATGCAGCGGAAAAGGGTCGGATATTCCGAATTAATATCGGAACTTCCGAAAACTTCGGAACTTCCGTAATTACTTCGGACTATCCGAACAGCACTTGACTTAAAGGGTCAAGTAGAAAGAGCTAGACGACAACTAGCTCTAGACAACTAAAATTGCACTAACAAAGATCAATAAGATTAAACAAGCAGCTAGAGACAAGAGAGAACACAATGGTTTGATTTCCGGAGTTCGGATCCTTGAGGGGATCTTACGTCTCCGTTGAGGAGGCTCCAAAGAGCCCGGGTCTTTTCCAACACTTTCCTCCCAAACCTCGGTCACGCTTGAGGCTTGGTTCCACTATTGGTTCCTTTCCTTTCGGAGGCGGAGCCGGCCTTCACAAACTTCTCACGGCTTCCCACAATCGTTGGGGGCTCGTGAGCGACGCCTAGCCGTCTAGGAGTCCTTCAACCTCCAAGAGAAATAAATGCACTCGAATCTCGATCTTGGAGAGGTTCTCTACTTTCTCAAGATGAATACCAACTTAACCCTTGACTTTCAATCACACTTGACAAACTCTCACTCACTAAATGATCCCTAAGATCAAGGAGGAGAGAAAGCTCAAAGGATGCTCTAGAGAATACTCAAGAAGCTCAAGTGAATAGCCCAAGCAAGTGTGTAACCAGCAAAAGGAGTGGGAGAGGGGTATTTATAGTTTTGGATCAAAACTAGCCGTTACCCTCGCACTCAGCTTCACATCGGAATGTCCGATAAGAACTTCGGAACATCCGATGTGTGCAAACTACCAGACTTGGAAAGCTTCCAACGGTCGAAAACAACACGCATCGGAAAGTCCGATAACAACATCGGAACATCCGATAACTCCCGGAGAGGGAACCCAACTAACAAGCTAAGTCCACATCGGAATGTCCGATATAAGATATCGGAACATCCGAACAAAACAGTGGGCTCCCAAACAGGAAAACAACCACTTCGGAACTTCCGAAGACGCAACTTCGGACAGTCCGAACTAGACAGAGAGCACCTTTACACAAGACAGCACACATCGAACCTTTCGATACTCAATATCGGAACATCCGAACCAAACAGAGAGCTCCCAATCTAAAACACAACAGGTATCGGAACATCAGAACAAGACATCGGAATGTCCGACCCTAACAGAACACAACGGACTAAAGCACAACTACACTTCGGAACTTCTGAAACATCGGAATGTCCGATACAACATCGGAACATCCGACTAGAATTTTAACACAAGCTCATTCCGAAGCTAGAGAGAACACTTCTAACCCTTGAGAGACTCGGCTAAATTCATCTTGAGTGAGGAGAACATCTCTAAGTCAATTTCAAAGCATCCCTCTTAATAGTACGGCAATCCTATGACTCAAAGGATTAAAATAACAAGCTTTAAATACCGTTTTTCTTACTCAACACTACTAGGGGACACTTCACGTACATAGACGATCTCTTCTTGAAGCATTTGCCTGTTCATAAACTAGTTGAACACATTAGTTTCTTTAATCGTTTGTCATTAATCACCCAAAACAAATTTAGGGGGCCTAGATGCACTTTCATCATTTCGGCCGAACCCGGGTTTTTCATCGAATTCATCTTTCCCGGTGAGTTTTGGTTCAATTCCTTGCACTCCTAAGAGCATCTCCAAGAGAGAGCCCTAAAAATGAGCCTTAACCTTTAATTTAGGACCTCAACTAATTAGATTTAGGGCTCCAACGAAATATTCACTCCAGCAATTAGGCCCTAAAACCCAACAAAGATAGGGCTCAATCACAGAGTTGCTAAATATAGCTACTCTCCTAGGGGCCCTAAAACAATTTGCTAAATTTTAACAATTTAGGGCTCTTCCTGGAGTTAATCTTTTCCCCAAAAGCCCTATAATTCAAGTTAGGACCATATTTAGGGCCCCTATTGGAGATGCTCTAAGTCCATCTAGATGTTCTCTAGATCATCCATCATTCATTTGGCCTCGTCATGTTCAAATTTGTTGCAAATTTCGCAATTTTTGTGAAAAATGGAGCTCTCTATTTTTTGGGCGTTGCCCGTGCGTGCCACCGTCGCCGCCCCTCCGGCCAGTCGGCGACCGCCGCCGCCGCCCATCGCCGGAGCCGCCTTGTGCGCGCCCGCGCCTCCCCGCCGCCTCGCTGCCGCCCTGGCCCGGCCGCCGCCTCCGCCGGCCTCCCGCCGCCCGCTTGCCCCGCCATGCCCGCCGCCAGCCGGCCCGCCATGTGCCCCCACCTCGCCGGCGCCACCACCTCCCATGGCTTCCTCTGTTATTTGGCCATGAGCTCAATGGGGATGAAGGCATGAGTCAATGACACCATGGACCCACATGCAAGTGACTAAAGCAAATCAGAAAAAAAAAAGATTCCGAGGAATATTCCTCAATTTTCTATTTTCTAGCATTTTCCAACTTCGGAGGCTCATAACTTTTCTGTCCGAACTCCGATTAACTCCGTTCAAATTCCTAAATTCATTTAAAATCAAGATCTACCTGCCAGTACTAGTTTTATAATTTTATAATTTTACTTATTTTATGGTTATTTATTTGTTGTGCCGTTTTGCGCGTAGCCGAGGATCCCGCCGAGTCCGCCGACCCCGTCGCCGGACTTCCATAGTTCGACTTCCTCGCTGCGACTAAAGGCAAGTCCCTTGACGCATTTTGATCCCATGTTTGCAAATGTGTTTACAATGCTTTATAAACATGCATCGCTATCTTTATAATCATATGTCAAATTTAGTTGATTAGTTAATCCGAATTGCCATCCACTCCTTGATTATTGTTATCCATGTTTATTTGTAACCCTAGGACACTTTGTTACGTCATACCTATTCAATATTGTGACATTCGTTGAATAGAACGGTAGAAATGCTTAGTATGCGAATTGATGAAAATGACCCATGGGTGGGATTATATCAAAGATGTGATTTAAGAAATATGGTAAAGTTTTTGGTACTGTTTTTATAAAATAAAAATAAATTGGAAAAAGATTTGGACTTGGGCGGATTGGAATGTCGGGTGGGTGCGGATTGAGCACTAGTTTCCAATGTGCAAGTACCGCCCCAAGTCAATTAAGGACCGACGCTTATGACTTTCCATTCTAAGCATAATCGTATTACCACATGTCTAACATGGTACGACCTGGCTAAATAATTTGTCGAAACCTAACTTAGGCTCACCATATGGTGGAATGTGAGTGCCGGATAGAGGCAATACTGTTTTTCTCACACGGCGCAAGAGGGGGCTTCTGTACTGGGTAGATAGAAGCCTAACAGCGGTGAAACCTCAGCGGGTGGGTCGGGTTAGGCGTATACATAGTAAAGGCCTTGTCATGATATCCCTGCCGGCACACCCACGGAAGTGTGTTAATTGTACATGGCACTAAGGGAATATCATGTCTTGTGGGTAAAGCTGTACACCTCTGTAGAGTTAAAACTATTCGAATAGCCGTGCCTACGGTCAAGGGCAAAGCAAAGAATGCTTTTATACTGGTAGACTTTGGTTTTGGTTTTGATTTCGAAAATAACTGATGTTTTGGGATTCGGGAGTGGTTAGAACTCTCGGATGTTTCATTGGCGGAATGAGCCAACCAGGTAGATGGAACCTGTTTTATGTCATGACGGATAGAGTCATGTGTGGATAACCTTGATCTTTTAAACTGTGGCGGATAGAGCTTTATACTAGTGATGGTGGATAGAACCCTTACTGAAATATTACATAATTCAATCATTAAAAAGAATTGCTAAAATATGCTTTATGAAACTTATTAACAAGTATAGTCTGATGAAACTTGGCTTTATGCAAAAGAACCATATTAAGCTTTCCTTGGAAAGACCCACATGTGCATAATTTTTCCTAGACTTGCTGAGTACTTTTGTACTCACGTGCTACATAAACTGTTGTTATCAGAGAACTATCAGGACGCCGTTGAAGACGGTGAGTTCTACGTCGAGGAGTTCGCGGAAGATCGCCAGGAGAATAGTCACGTGTCTTGTCGTCGCCTGTGGTGTGCGTTGGGTTTCGCTTCTTGTCGTTTTTGTTTCCGCTGCTGTGACTTGGTCGTGTGACCGAGTGTTGTAATAAGTAGCCATGTGGCTAATACTTTATAATTATGTTACAATTTTGTTATGTTCGGCAATGACGTATCACTGTATACTGTGTGTGCTCGCTACTGATCTAGGACTAGTACAGAAATACACAGGAGATTTCGGATAGCCGATCCGGGGTCTCACACTTAAATATGGGACTTCACGTCTTAAGACATCCTCATTTTCCATCCTTGGTTTAAATGGTTCTTTATCCACTTAAAGGGATCTTATAATCATGGGATTTATTAAAGGATGTGTTTTATCCATATTAAATCTTTCCAACATCTTCTTGATATAGCAGGGCACACAAAATTTTTAGGAAAGTTTGTAATTTTATGCTATGGCCTATAGAATTATTAATTATTCTTCTCATCATATTCAACCCATGATGACCCAATCTATCATACTAAATTTTAAATATTTTTGGGTCTTTAATGATGGTTTCATCGTAATATAAACTTCAGATTTTATATATGTATAATATAGCCTAGAGGAGAAGGAATGAAGGTTTTCAACTACACGTTTATTGTACCCATTTAAATTTAGTCATGAGAAGGTATTTAGCCTCATTGTTAGTCTCAATGTGGAAACCATTAAGACGAATGTCTTTAAAAATTAACAAAGTACGACTTGAGTCAAGTTATAATATGACATTCTCAATTATTATACAAGTACCCATATGGAGAACTATAATGGTTCTTCTAGTGCCAATAATGAGTGCATCGCTTCCGGCGATGGTCATAATATTTTCAATTTTTTAGTCAAAGTCTAAAATTATTTAGTCTCTCTAAGATCAGTATTTGTGGTGTATTTGTCTACAAAACAGATTTCCTCCTCCGCCATTGAATTATACGATTGTTCTATATTAAAAAAATAAATTTAATTAATTCAATTATTGCAACAGGAATATATTAAAAATATAGAACAAACATAGCATAAATGAGTAAATATTCTGGAAAATAATATTTTATTGAGTTATAACTGATGATCACTTAAAAAGAGCATAGACCGAATTGATCGACTGTTATAGTGCTAGTTTTTGATACATTTAGTCAAGAGAATCATCCTTGCACCGAACGTTTCATGCTAAGTGTTATTTCTTGGCGTTACAACCTTGTTTCCATAATACACGACTAGACTGATTAGGCCGTTGATAAATCCACGATCTTACGAAATTTTTACCAAGATGTACTCGTGAGTCGTGACTCACCAGTTTTCGTGTTCATGCTGGCATTTAGTTGGCGGTGAAATTAGAAAAAATTTGATGGAGATGCACATTTTATACGTACAATTCTATATATTGTACAATAATTTCGTATCGTAATAAATCCAACATATATATTTGAAATTTGTTAAATTATAATGCAAATAGTTCTAAGGTCTTTAAATCTCAAACCACCAAAATCAAAACTAATCCAGTAAGAAAAATTAGCCTACTGAAAAAAAATTATGTTTCTCAAAATTTTGGATGTGCCGTGGCATACCCGGCACCCCACCTAGTTCCGCTTATGCATCTGGTTGGAATCCAGAGCAAGTGAAAACAAGGAGTGAAAAAAGTTGAATTTTTTTTTATTGTTGATTTTTTCCTATGTAAAATAGCATCATATTTAATTTTCTGTTGAGCTGATCATGTCTTGTCTCTAACATCATCAATTGGAAAGATCAGGCAAGGTAAGTCTTGAGACATGCATGATGCTTCAGAGATGGCAAACTTACACTAGACGGTGTAGAACAGCTACGTTGGCTACACACGCCACGCGGAGAGCCCGCCTACATCACCGTTAAGAGCATGTACGATAAGTTGACATCAGCTGTCTATAAAAGATGTCATATCATCTATTTGCTGATGTGGATGAAAGAGAAAGAGGAACAAGTTGTCTATACATTTGTAGTTGACTGTAGCACGGAAACCAAGCTGATTCTGTGTAGAGATGAGTTGTCTATAAAGAAATTGATTGTCGATACCATTGTATATGTCGGGACCCCGAATTTGCAAATCCGGACCCTCTGTGTATTCAGCACTAGTCCAGGAACGCGCTAGTGCACACAGTCTTAACATCGGTAAATATCACAATCATATCATTCGATGCTAATAAAGTACTTTTATTTAAATAACCAAACTGGTTACTCGACCTTATGGTCAAGTCACAAATGTACGCCTCGCAGGGCGATACTTATTAAAAGAGAAATAGTAGCAGCGGAAAATCAAATAAGGTAACATCGTGGCGCCATCCAGTATACCACAGGCAACTGACTGGGCTCGCTCCCTACGTAGACGGATCCTCTTGGAGCTCCTCCTCCAAAGCTGGCGTAGTCTCCTCTTCAACTGGTGTTGTGTTGAGGCAAGGGTGAGTACTTGGTACTCAGCAAGTCATGCACAGAATGCAAGCTAATATACTATATGCATGGCTTGGTACAAAGGAATAACTCAAGGTATATTTGCAGTAAATAGCATTGGACAAGTAATATAAGTAGATTCGAAAGCAGTAGAAATAAGTAAAGCATAAATAACTTTTCAAGAAGTTTGGTAAACATCTTTCCCATCCTAAACCACATTTCCATCAACTTCATTATTAATCCAAATTTCAACCTTTCAAACCAAAGTTATTTTTGAGAAAATCTAACCCTTGACTGTAATTCCCGAGCAATGTCCAATACCATGACACGGCTATTCGAATAGATTCTAAACTCTGCAGAGGTTATGCACTTTACCCACAAGATAGTCAAACACCACAAAGGCGAGTTCCCGTAACAAAGTCTTTCTGAGACTTCTAACAATACAAGTGGTCCTCCCGGTTATTAAGACTAACCCTTCCCTTCGCTAAGGCGAAGTCTAGGCCAATCAACGTTAGATGGGTACTGGCCTCACCCGAGACGCTCCCCGTACAACTTACACAAAGGGTGTAGTTGACCTCCTGAGGTCCCACAGGTACGTTATTAGCAACTTAGTCAACTAGGTCCGTCCCATTACAGACATGTGGTTGCACGTTAGACCCAGTTCAAAGGCTTGCAAGGTTAAGTCCTTAGGGTGACCAGGGCAAGACTACCCGAAGAACCAAATCAACACTCCCAATGCCACAACTGGCCCACCTGATTACTCTTGCCACATGCCCGGCCGAAATCGTTTATCAAACCCCAGTTGATTACCATGCACCACGTGCCATCAACATCACATGATACCTTTCCAAAACAGGTTCAATATATCATTAAGTCAATATTAACACTTGATTATCCAAAATCATGTCATGAGCACGTAGCAGGTCTAAGCAGTATACTACAACGATCTAAACCCATGTTGGCAATTTAATAATGTCCAACTAGTAATCCACAACTAGGGTGACAAGGGGTCATGGCACATACTTAAATAATCAAGGTGTCATACAGCAAATTGGTACTTATCTAATCCCCATGTTTAAATAAAGTATTTTCTATTTGAACTTAGCATGCAATAGGTTAAATCAAAATAGATTTCAAAATAGGATCAACATGGTCAAAGCACAACTTGCCTTCAAAAAGTACTTGTTCTTGGTCTTGAGTTGGATCCTGAGTCAATACTTCTCCTTCGAATCCTTCCGGCACTTCAACGTCTACTCAGCAAGCGTGCAAATAGCAAATACACAAATAAACAATAGGCAAAAAGTGTCCAAACATCCAAATAAAATCCATAAACAGAGAGAACATAATTTTATGAATTTTTAGAAACTGGAATCGTTAAATTTGGAGTTAAAACGCAAAAGTTATGATTATTTAAAGTTTAAATAATCAATTAAATAATTTTGCAGAGAAAAAATTTAGTCCAAAAATTAAATAAAATTCATATTTAGGTAGATCTCAATTTTATACAAATTTAGAAATTTGAATCACTCAAATCGGAGTTGAAACGCAAAAGTTATAAGGGTTTGAAGTTTGAATCAAAATCTGAAATCATTATTTCGAATTAATAAATCATTTTCTTTTTCGGAAATTAATTATTGCGTCAGCCTGGACACGTGTCATCCTGTGATTGGTCCACAGTGACCTGCTGATGTCAGCACCGAACGGCCTCCATGATGACGTCAGCATGACGTCATCATGCCACGTTGCACCACTCGAGTCGCCACGTGTCCGGCCCATGGATCGGGTCCACAGGCGCACGGTCCACGGTGGATCGGCGCGACGGCTTGCGCGGCCGACATGCGGGCCCGCATGTCGGCCGCCCACGGCGCTTACGCCGCGCGCGCCTAGGCTTACGTGGCAAGATCGTGTCCGTTGATTTGGAAATCAGCGGCCGCGATTAGATCCGTGGTTAACACGTTGAAAACTACTCGATGATCGTGGGCCGTTCGATCTAGATCGGACAGCCCAGATCTAACCCTACGATAACACCGCTACGGCCTGAGGTGATCGTGGGCGTTGGATCTTGATCCAACGGTCGAGATCCAATCGGGTTTGGAAGCACGTGACTCACCGCTACCGCTCGATCGGACCGGACGGCCCGTAAGCTTCAGACCGGTGATGGCGGCGCGGCGGCTCTGCCATCTGGAGACGAGGACGGCGACCTTCCGGCGGGCGCTTTCAGGGTCTCCGGCGAGGTGGATGGTGCGGTCCGATGCGCCTTGCTCTTGCGGTTCCAGATCTGGCTTCAACACGGCGGAGACGGCTTGGCGGCGGCGGCGACATTTAACCCGGCGAAGCCCTAACCCTACTACGGCGAGCAATTCCTCGGCCAAGACGGCGACTCGGGTGGTGTGGCTTGGGGAAAAAGGGGCGGCGTCGAACGACGATTCTCGGGGACGGGTCCACGCTTTAAATATCGCCGACGCGGCGCGCAAATCGGAACCCTAACCGTGTCCCGCTTGGTCACGGCGGAGCTCTCCTGGGATTCGAACGGAGGCGATGGTCGGGGACCGTCCACGTGTCGCGATGAGCGGCTACGATTGCTCACGCTGAACGGATCCGACCGACTCGGGCTCGAGCGGTCGCGGTCCAATTCGGACCGTTGGATCCCGATCTAACAGTCGGGATCGATTGGGTTAGGAGTGGGTTTGGTCGAGTCGATCGCTCGGTCGGACTCGAGTCCGACTTCGGGTTCGACTTCGATCGGATGAACAAGATTTCGACCGAGTTGAATTTCCAGCGATTTAATATTTAAAATAATTCCCAAGAATTCATTTAATTCATTAAAAATAGCAAAAGACTCGTAAAAATTCCAAAAATTCTGGAAAATATTTTAGGGTATTTGGGACTCAAATAAAATATTTCCAACAAAATTTTATTTGCAAAGTTTAATTCTTTAATTATTTCAAAATGGAATAAATTCAAATAAATTCCAAATAAATCCAAATAAATTCCAGAAAATTCCAAAAATTCACCAAAGTGCCAAATCACACATGAATTTAAGAAAAGCAAAATTTTGGGGTGTTACAAACCTCCCCCCCTTAATAGAATCTCGTCCCGAGATTCAGTGGCTTACTCTGAGAATAGGTTTGGAAACTCTTTCTTCAAATCCTCTTCAAGCGCTCCTAAGTCGCTTCGCTCTCTGCATGGTTGCTGCACTGCACTCTACAGAAACGGGTTGACTTGTTTCTAGTTTCTCGATCCATTGTGTCTAAAATCTTCACGGGATGCTCCTTATAAGTCAAATCCTCTTGCAACTCAATTGACTCTAGCGATGTCTGTTCCTCAGGTACTCGGAGACACTTCTTCAACTTGGACACATGGAATACGTCATGTACTCCTGCTAACGATCGTGGGCAACTCGGTGATAGGCAACTTCGCCTCTACGGCTCAAAATCTTAAATGGTCCAACATAACGGGGTGCGAGTTTCCCTTTGGCATGGAACCTCTTAACTCCCCTAAGAGGCGTAACTCTGAGGTATACAAAATCTTCCGGTTCAAAACTCAAGTCTCGGCGACGGTTGTCAAGATAACTCTTACGCCGTGATTGGGCTATCTTCAACCTTTCCCTAATCACGGCAATCGCTTCTTCACCTTTTGAAGAATATCTCGCCCAAAGACACATCGTTCAATTGTCTCATTCCAATTCAATGGTGTCCGACAGGTCGACCATACAAAGGCCTCAAAAGGTGACATCTCAGAACTAGCCTGGTAACTATTGTTGTAACTAAACTCGGCATACGGCAAACTCTTATCCCAAGAGGTAGCATAAGCCAATGCACAAGCTCTTAACATATCCTCCGAATCTGGTTGACTCTTTCGGCCTGTCCATCCCATTGTGGATGATAGGTATCTTGAAGTTCAAACGGGTTCCCATGGCTTCATGCAACTTATTCCGTAACCTTGAGGTAAATTGGGTACCTCTGTCTGATACAATCCTCTTTGGCACTCCGTGCAAACAGACAATCTCGATCATGTACAATTCTGCTAATTTATCTCCCGAGTAAGTGGTCTTCACGGGGATAAAATGGGCTACTTTAGTGAAGCGATCCACTATAACCCATATGGAGTCATAACCTCCTTGAGTCTTAGGCAAACCGGTAATGAAATCCATTCCGATTTCCTCCCACTTCCACTCAGGTATTTTCAATTTGTAGCAATCCTGCTGGTCTCTCGATGCATTGCCTTGACTCTCCGGGCATACGTCGCACAATGCAACATATTCGGCAACTTCACGTTTCATACTCGGCCACGAATCTCTCCTTCAAATCTGATACATCTTGGCGCTTCAGGATGAATTCAAGACTTGGAGTCATGGGCTTCTTCCAAAATCGCTTGCTTTAACTCCTTTTTGTTAGGCACACAAATGCGATCCTTCATCCACAACGTGCCTTGCTCATCCAACTTGAAGTCCTCTGCCTTGCCTTCCTCCTTGATGGACTTAATCCTGCGGATCTTGTCATCATCCTTCTGCCCTTCTCGGATCTGGTCCTCTAGAGTAGGCTTTACTTCTAATGCGGCCAAGAATCCGCTAGGTACCACCTCAATCTTCATTTTCTGAAAATCCTCACATAACTCATCCCGACTTGTGGCTAGCATCGTACTCACGGTATGGCTTTTCCGACTCGAGCATCGGCTACTACGTTGGCCTTCCCGGATGGTAATGGATTCCAACATTGTAGTCCTTGATCAACTCTAACCATCTCCTTTGCCTCATATTCAGATCCGATTGGGTGAATATGTACTTAAGGCTCTTATGATCCGTATATACTTCACATCTGTTTCCAATCAGATAGTGACGCCATATCTTCAAGGCATGCACTACGGCAAATAACTCTAGGTCATGTGTCGGATAATTTTCCTCATGCGGCCTCAATCGCCTTGATGCATAAGTTTACGACCTTTCCGCTTCTGCAAAGACACATCCAAGTCCTTGGCGCGATCGTCACAATAAATATCGAAGCTTTGAGCAACATCAGGTAGAACTAACACCTGCCGATGTCAATCGCTTCTTCAGCTCTGAAATCCTTTTTCACATTCTGGCGTCCATGCAAACTTCTTGTCCTTCTTCAGCAATTGCGTAAGAGGTTTCGCAATTGTCGAGAAGCCTTCGATGAAACGGGCGTAGTATCCTGCCATTCCAAGGAAACTCAACTGGGTCACGCCTTCTACGCTCCCAATGTAACACAGCCTTCTACTTTGCTTGGGTCTACGGCGACTCCTTCGCGGTCATTACATGTCCAAGAAACTCCACCTTGTCCTTCCAAAAATCACACTTGCTGAACTTGGCGAAAAGTTGCTGTTCCTCGCCTTTTCCAAAACTCGCCTTAAGTGTCGGCATGTTCATCCTCCGCTTTGGAGTAGATTAGAATATCATCTATGAACACGACGACAAACTTGTCCAAATATTCCATGAACACCTTATTCATCATATTCATGAAATAATTTGGCGCATTAAATCGATCCAAAGGACATAATCAGAAACTCGTAATGTCCATATCTTGACGAGAATGCGATTTTGGAATATCTTACGATCGGATCTTCAATCGATGGTATCCCGATCTCGAGATCAATCTTGGAGAAAACTCCGGCTCCTCTCACCTGATCAAACAAATCATCAATCCTGGGTAGCGGATACTTATTCTTCACGGTGACTTCATTGAGTGCACGGTAGTCAATGCACATCCCGAAACTCCCGCCCTTTTTCTTGACAAACAAAGCGGTGCTCCCCACGGCGACGAGCCTGGTCTGATAAATCCTTTCTCCATTAACTCTTCTATTTGTTTCTTCACCTCAACCAACTCCTCGGTGGACATCCGATAGGGTCTCTTTGCTATTGGTGCTGTACTGTACAAGCTCTATCACAAACTCTATGTCCTGTCTGGCGGCATACCGGTAGATCTTCAGAAAACATCCGGGTACTCGCTCACTACGGAGACATCCTCTATGCCGATTGCCTTGGTACTGTTAACCATCAATCGTCCATCTCCAAGCTGCAGTGGCTTGAAATTCCACTTTCTTCCCACACTGCTCTCAATCGAGATAGTCCTTCGTCCACAATCCAATACGGCCTTGTGCTTGGATAACCAATCCATTCCCAATATAACGTCTAAGGTCCGGGTTTCTAGAATAATAAGGTTTGCTAGGAACTCTATTCCATCTATTAGTATTCTCACCGGAACATCCTACTTTCGCTCGGAGTTCGGAACTGTGGGTTTGAACTAAAAGCATGCATCTAAGTCTTGCAATCCTCAAATCATTTCTAGTAGCAAAGCCTTGCGAAACAAACGAATGCGAAGCTCGAGTCAAACAAAGCTGCAGGTGTATCGAGTTAACAAGTAACTTACCCAAGACGACGTCCGTAGCATTCTGCAGTGCATCTGCGGTGACATGGTTGACTCGGCCTCTCACCACGGCCTGGTTGTGGCTCTGGTGCCGGGCGTCCTAGCTGGGTGGTTCCTAGATTGAAGCGAATCGAGTCACTCCTGCTGTCTTCTTGGACAAGCTGTTGGCAAAGTGTCCTGGCTCGTTGCGCTTGTAGCAAAGATCTCACTGTTCCTTTGCCGATCGCTCGAGTAGTGTTTCTAGTGGGGCTGGGTGCAGTAGTTACGATTGATGTGTCTTGGTGCCGGGATGGTGTCCTTGTTGCATTCGTGGTTGGAATCAAGAATTGATTTGGTGCAACTCTCGGGCGTTGTTGCGCTCCTGGCGTGATCCTTGCTTGTTGCATCCTGCGCTTCCTGTTCTCATCCAGTTCCTTGCGCTTGTCCTCAAGAATAAGTGTCTTATTCACCACTCTTGGAAATCTGGAAAGGTGTGGGTGATCAATCCTACTTGCAATCCCGAGTTAAGTCCCTTCATAAAACGAGACTGCCTGGATTTATCTGTTGCTACATCCTCAAAGCGTAGCGTGCTAGCTGTGTGAACTTGTTCAGTAGTCGGCCACCGGCTGATTACCTTGCTTCAGTGCTCTGAACTCCTCTTTCTTAAGGTCCATGATTCCTTCAGCACGTGATCTCGGGCGGAATGCACTGTGAACTCTTCCCAAGTGATATCTTGAGGGTTCTCTTGCGTGGCACGAAGTTCTCCCACCATTCGTAATGTTCCTTCCACCGATGAGAAGCGTAGAGTACCTTCTCATTTCCTATGCATTGAGCTATGTGTAGCTTCCTCTCGATTGATCTTAACCAATCATCGGCCTCCAATGGATTGGCATTCCCAGAGAAAGTGGGTGGGTGAGTCCTCATGAACTCGGCAGTCTTGTATTCGGCGTGGTCCCCGATTAACTTGATTAGCGTGGCCTGAGCGGTGACGTGTTGCATTTGTTGCATCATAGCATGCATCAACCGAGTGCAGGCAGCGAAAAGCTCCAAATTCTGCACATCCCGGTGGCGGTGCTGGTGCTCCATCATTGGTGTTTTCTGTGGCGAGAACCACTCCCATTGCTTCCAAAGTTTCCGCGGGTGTTCACCATCTGTCGATTTGCTCTAAGTTTTAGAGATGAGAGGGAAACAAGAATAGACAAGTAATATGGAACTTATGCGGGGCGAAAGGTGTAACTTTAAGGTCCAACTTTATTATTAATAACTTGGTATGGCTGCTTACAATGCCTAAGGGCCTTGCAACACATACTGCACACTCAGCAAACAATGAAAATCCAAATCGAACTAACTCTGGAGTCTAACGCCTAAAGGGTGACTCTTTATTCTATGACGCGACTCGGCGAAGGAGTCTCACTATAGAACCTATGCTCACTCATCGAGAAAACCTCCACGGCCTGGGTACGGGTTCTGCGGCATAGGCGCGAAACGATTGCCATGTCCAAAGAATCGTGTCTTCGTGGTAGTCGAAGAAGCGGTGTCCTCATCGAGATCCGACTCCTCTGGATCCGCTCGTAGCTCGAGTAATCGCTCGGTCCGGTCCGTACAAAGTCATCTCCAACTCGTCAATCCTTCGCAGAAGGTGTGCCACATACTCTTGAGCTTCCCGCCATCTCGTTCTTCTCTCGCCGTGATCTCCTTGCGGGCCTTCGTAGCTCCTTGCTTGTATCAACTAGTACATCCTCCTGGCGACAACAAATCGTGCCAATCGTGTAACCGTGGCATCCTCATCTGAATTGCCTTCGGGTCAAGAAGGTTATCGCTGCTGGATGATAACGGAACACCGTGTTCTCCAACTCTGGCGTAGATACGGGTAACGCGTCGCATTGCTCGTCGTGATACCTCTTGGATACCCATCTGCATTGTAGATCTCTGGCGGTCTGGTTGTATCGAGCGATTGCCTGGCCCTTCTTCCTAGCAGTACCTCAATCTTTACGTCACAAGCCTTGATCAATCCCGCTTGTCCGATCACTTCTACTTGGTATTGCGGCTTCTCAAAATCTCCGAGAGTTTGTAGCATATGCCAAAGTTCATGGCGTGACCAACTCCCAGATCAACGTAGTTGAACTCTTCCTCCATCTGTCACAAGAGTGCTTTACGTAAGAACTCGGAATTTTTAAATTGTGACAAGGTAAGGAAAAATTTCAGCAAGAGACAAGATAAGAGAGAAGGGGATAAGTCGAGATGTCATTTCTTATCTTGACAAATTTTTAGCTTTTAGAAAATAGGTTTTATCCTCACTACGACCATTCTAGCTTAGGGTTGAGCCTACAGTCAAGTATGGCTCTGATACCACCTCTGTCGGGACCCCGAATTTGCAAATCCGGACCCTCTGTGTATTCAACACTAGTCCAGAACGCAGCTTAGTGCACACAGTCTTAACATCGGTAAATATCACAATCATACCATTCGATGCTAATAAAGTACTTTTATTTAAATAACTAAATCAAGTTACTCGACCTTATGGTCAAGTCACAAATGTACGCCTCGCAGACGATACTTATTAAAAGAGAAATAGTAGCAAATGAAAATCAAATAAGGTAACATCGTGGCGCCATCCAAAGATACCATAGGCAATCGACCGGGCTCGCTCCTACGTGACGGATCCTCTTGGAGCTCCTCCTCCAAAGCTGGCGTAGTCTCCTCTTCAACTGGTGTTGTGTTGAGGCAAGGGTGAGTACTTGGTACTCAGCAAGTCATGCACAGAATGCAGGCTAATATACTATATGCATGGCTTGGTACAAAGGAATAACTCAAGGTATATTTGCAGTAAATAGCATTGTACAGGTAATATAAGTAGATTCGAAAGCAGTAGAAATAAGTAAAGCATAAATAACTTTTCAAGAAGTTTGGTAAACATCTTTCTCATCCTAAACCACATTTCCATCAACTTCATTATTACTCCAGCCCAACCTTTCAAACCAAAGTTATTTTCGAGAAAATCTAACCCTTGACTGTAATTCCCGAGCAATGTCCAATACCGCGGACACGGCTATTCGAATAGATTCTAAACTCTGCAGAGGTTATGCACTTTACCCACAAGATACAGTCAAACACCACAAAGGCGAGTTCCCGTAACAAAGTCTTTCGGAGACTTCTAACAATACAAGTGGTCCTCCCCGGTTATTGCGCACTAACCCTTCCCTTCGCTAAGGCGAAGTCTAGGCCAATCAACCGTTAGATGGGTACCTGGCCTCAGCCCAGACGCTCCCCGTACAACTTACACAAAGGGTGTAGTTGACCTCCCGAGGTCCCACAGTGCGTTATTAGCAACTTAGTCAACTAGGTCCGTCCCATTCTGGACATGTGGTTGCACGTTAGACCCAGTTCAAAGGCTTGCAAGGTTAAGTCCTTAGGGTGACCAGGCAAGACTACCCGAAGAACCAAATTAACACTCCCAATGCCACAACCGCCCAATTGATTACTCTTGCCACATGCCCCTGGCCGAAAACTGTTTATCAAACCCCAGTTGATTACCATGCACCACGTGCCATCAACATCACATGATACCTTTCCAAAACAGGTTCAATATATCATTAAGTCAATATTAACACTTGATTATCCAAAATCATGTCATGAGCACGTAGCGTGTCTTAGCAAGTAGTATACTACAACGATCTAAACCCATGTTGGCAATTTAATAATGTCCAACTAGTAATCCACAATTAGGGTGACAAGGGTCATGGCACATACTTAAATAATCAAGGTGTCATACAAAGAAATTGGTACTTATCTAATCCCCATGTTTAAATAAAGTATTTTCTATTTGAACTTAGCATGCAATAGGTTAAATCAAAATAGATTTCAAAATAGGATCAACATGGTCAAAGCACAACTTGCATTCAAAAAGTACTTGTTCTTGGTCTTGAGTTGGATCCTGAGTCAATACTTCTCCTTCGAATCCTTCCGGCACTTCAACGTCTACTCGTAAAGCGTGCAAATAGCAAATACACAAATAAACAATAGGCAAAAAGTGTCCAAACATCCAAATAAAATCCATAAACAGAGAGAACATAATTTTATTAATTTTTAGAAACTGGAATCGTCAAATTTGGAGTTAAAACGCAAAAGTTATGATTATTTAAAGTTTAAATAATCAATTAAATAATTTTGCAGAGAAAAAATTTAGTCCAAAAATTAAATAAAATTCATATTTAGGTATATCTCAATTTTATACAAATTTAGAAATTTGAATCACTCAAATCGGAGTTGAAACGCAAAAGTTATAAGCGTTTGAAGTTTGAATCAAAATCTGAAATCATTATTTCGAATTAATAAAATCATTTTCTTTTTCGGAAATTAATTATTGCGTCAGCCTGGACACGTGTCATCCTGTGATTGGTCCACAGTGACTGGCCGACGCCAAGATCGAACGGCCTCCATGATGACGCCAAAGATGACGTCATCATGCCACGTGGCACCACTCAGTCTTTGCCACGTGTCCGGCCCATGGACCGGGTCCACGCGGCACGGTCCACGGTGGATCGGGCGACGCTTGGTGCGCGGTGACATGCGGGCCCGCATGTCGGCGCCCACGCGGCGCTTGCACGCCGCGGGCGCCGCTTAGGCTACGTGGCAAGCGCGTGTCCGATGATTCGGAACGCACCGGCCACGATTAGATCCAGGGTTAACACGTTGAACACTCCTCGAGGATCGTGGGCCGTTCGATCTAGATCGGACGGTCCAGATCTAACCCTACGATAACACTACTACGGCCTGAGGTGATCGTGGGCCGTTGGATCTTGATCCAACGGTCCAGATCCAATCGTGTTTGGAAGCACGTGACTTCACCGCTACCGCTCGATCGAATCGGACGGTCCGTAAGCTTTCAGATCGGTGATGGCGGCGCGGGCGGGCTCGGGCTCACGGAGACGAGGACGGCGACCTTCCGCGCGGCGTTCCGAGGGTCTCCGGCGAGGTGGATGGTGCGGTCCGATGCGCCTTGCTCTTGCGGTTCCAGATCTGGCTTCAACACGGCGGAGACGGCTTGACGGGCGCGGCGCGACGAACTCCGGCGAAGCCCTAACCCTACTACGGCGAGCAATTCCTCGGCCAAGACGGCGACTCGGGCGGTGTGGCTTGGGGAAAAGGGGCGGCGTCGAACGGCGATTCTCGGGACGGGTCCACGCCTTAAAATCGCCTCGGCGCGGCGCAAATCGGAACCCTAACCGTGTCCCGCTTGGTCACGGCGGAGCTCTCCTACCGGGATTCGAACGGAGACGATGGTCGGGATCGCCCACGTGTCGCGATGAGCGGCTACGATTGCTCACGCGCTGACGGATCCGACCGACTCGGGCTCGAGCCGGCGGTCCAATCCGGACCGTTGGATCCGATCCAACTGGCCGGATCGATGGGTTAGGAGTGGGTTTGGTCGAGTCGATCGCTCGGTCGACTCGAGTCCGACTTCGGGTTCCGACTCGATCGGATGAACGATACTCGACCGAGTTGAATTTCCAGCGATTTAATATTTAAAATAATTTGATAATTCATTTAATTCATTAAAAATAGCAAAAGACTCGTAAAAATTCCGAAAAAATTCTGGAAAATATTTTAGGGTATTTGGGACTCAAATAAAATATTTCCAACAAAATTTTATTTGCAAAGTTTAATTCTTTAATTATTTCAAAATGGAATAAATTCAAATAAATTCCAAATAAATCCAAATAAATTCCAGAAAATTCCAAAAATTCACCAAAGTGCCAAATCACACATGAATTTAAGAAAAGCAAAATTTTGGGGTGTTACAGTATAGTTGTCTTTTAAGATTGTCCATAGGTGACATGGCAACTTGCTATAGACAGCAGCTGTTTAGGCTCATGAATCAGGTCACGGGTCCACGTGTCAGCAGCGGCAAGGACCAACACTGCACGACGCCACGTGTGGGCTCAAGCCAGAGCATTTATAGTGAGAAAAAGCTACCGTTCACTCCATCTGAATAGGTATTATTTTTATAATTTAAATTTTATTTCTATACATATATTATTCTAGATTTAAATTTTGGAAATCATCTATTATCTAGCTCCATCATCCTTATTTTTTGCAAAACTAACTCTATCCCATACCCATTTGCAAATCTATGTCTCCTGTTAGCACAGAAGGCGCTTCGGTGGCCAGGGAGCGCAGCGCAAGGGCTCTCGTATCCGGGTAGCACGGCATCGGCGCTCCTGCGCATGGGGAGTGCGGCAGCTGATGAGTGTGGCAGCAGCGACGACGGGCGCGGGACCAGGCGTGTGAGCACCCAAAAACGTGGATCGGATCTCATTCATGCGTTTGGACTAGAAGTGACACTCATACTCCACTTAAGTGTATGCTCACTTCCACTAATAGTTTCGTGCACAAAAGTTAATCAGATACAAAAGTTAATTAGATGGTTCTCACCCAAACAAATATGAACCACCTGATTATCATTATACACACTTATGTATCTGTTGACTCCAGAATTTGGCATATGGCTGATTTGATAAAAATCAGTTTGATAGTTGGTTTATTAAAGAAAGTATCGGGTTTGGAAAGTTATAAGCCAATACGGGTTTATCGGATTGTAGCCGATGTTGATTTCAAATGAAAAATATCATGGGAAAGTTTGAATCCGATACGGACAATCGTGAAGAGACCAAGGAGGATACGATCACTACTACAGATCCGTACATCACAATCGGTTCTTTTTGGTCATCACAGTCGGTTTTGGTGGCGATACAAAGTCCAACGACAGTGATAAGGTAGATATATCACAGTCGATTTTTAACCGACACTAATAATACATTATCACTGTCGGTTCTTTTTAGGAACCGACTGTGATATTACACTTATCACAATCGGTTTTCTCTTAGAACCGATTGCGATAAGTATAATATCACAATCGGTTCTTTTTTAGAACCGATACAAATGATTACATTATCACAATCGGTTCATTTGTAGAACCGATGGGGATAAGAATAATATCACAATCGGTTCATTTGTAGAACCGATTCAAATTATTACATTATCACAATCGGTTCATTTGTAGAACCGATGGGGATAAGAATAATATCACAATCGGTTCATTTGTAGAACCGATTCAAATTATTACATTATCACAATCGGTTTTTATTGAAACCGATGGGGATAAGAATATTATCAAAATCGGTTCTTTATGCAAACCGATTGCGATACGAAACATATCCCAATCGGTTCCAAAGAAGAACCGATTGTGATGATGTTCTCGCCCATCGTCCGAAAATGGCCTCGCATTGACAATATGACACATTCATCACAATCCACAAAATCACAGAACATATACATCACAATCTACACACATTACATTCAAATTAATATTGTTTACAATCTGTAACAGATCACATTCACATTCAGATAAATTTTGTTTACACTTTATGGACTAGTATTTGCTTGAATTGTCTCTATATCTACCATCATCTGTTATAACTTCTGTCCAGTACCACTGGCATAAATGGTCTCGTAATTTCTTGAGATCAGTGTTGGTTAGGCTCTTCCGGATGATATCAAGGTCCAGCAAAATAGATAGTAGTGCACTAATATATTTAAGGCTTAAATTGGTATTGTAACATGCTGATAGTATTATGCTTGTAAACAAATATCACATAGACAGTAGTGCAAATAATCTGCTTTATACCTTAGGGAAAACATGTGAGCGACCAACCAAATTCAGCATGTGATGCATCACGTAAAAGCCACACAGATCATCGCACCCTTGTTGATGACAACGTGAACAAAGAAACTTAAATTAGGAGACGAATTAAAAATAGGTGTAAGAAAAATCCTATGATAGACACTTGTACCTTGAAGCGCTTCCACTCGAGTTTGGTGCCTTGTTTATCATTGTGTCGGCCACGTTCAGCAACGTAAGACATGAAAGCACTATACATTGGAGAGATGCCATGCATTGAGGTTAAAAATACCTAACGTAGTTCAATATGTAAAGTGTTAGGTCAGAGGAATGTACTTACTTCTGCAAAACAGGCTCGATCGCATAGTCCATCGGTCTATTTTCGAGTGAGTTCAACGTGTAGACCTTGTTTTGACTCGGAACAACCACAAGTAGAACCCAATGGTTGCTTATTAAACGGTACACAATGCAAGAGAATAAGTTAATACAAGGTTGAAGTGTGTACATGTAATTGAATTGTATAGTAGTACATACTCCTGGTGGTATGGGAAGAGAATGAAGTCCTTTTTTGCCTCCTCATGCAATGCCTGCTTGATGTATCCTGCAAGGAACTCCGATTGATACTTAGCCATGGTCGCAGACACCATCTCGGGGTCGACAAACCCGACAGGGTGTCGACCCATCACGGCTCGCTGCCTCATGATCCTGCAATTCATGTTAATTGTTAAAAAATATAATACAAAATCAGTAAATAGTCATCTGATTGAGTATGGTGCGAGACTCACAGCGTCCAGGATCGTATGGTAGAAATATCGACGGCTTTCAAGCTGTACATAAAGTACAGATCCTCAAAACTGACTGGAAAGGTCCCATCCTCGTTGCGGTGGAATTGGCCCGCTCGATACTTCACTATGAAATCGTGGCGAGGCTCGGCCTCATGTGACCTATCGATGTACCATCCATGTAGGTGACGAGTGAACAAGCCCAAAGAATTCAATTCTTGGCTTGGGAGAAAGGGCTTTCCATGTATGTACCGCTTGTGATCATCAGGGTGCTCTGTGCCCTCTGACAACTTTGCCTTCTTCACGGAGGGACTCTCTGAACTCTACTTTGTATCTTTCGTCATCGTGGTAGAAGTCCTTTTGCGCCCCACCTGCGCACCAGCATTTGTAGCTGCAGGCGTAGATGCGGGAGGTGCAATGCAGCGAGGTGCGAGTTGTGTAGCAAAGGTGGAGCATGTGCAGCAGGAGCAGGAGCAGCAGTAGTAGGAGGAGCAGGAGCAGCAGCAGCAGGAGTAGTACCAGAGCAGCAAGAAGAGCAGAATGTGAGCAAGCGGCAGAGTAATGAGGAGCAAGAATAGAGCAGACCACGATGCGTGAATAGGAGGAGCGGCGGTAGTAGGAGGAGCAAGCGAATGTGAGCAGCACCAAGAGCGATGCAGTACTAGCAAAGAGTGAGTAGTAGCAGCAAGAGCGTGAGCAGCAATAGCAGCATCAGAGTAGCAAGAGCAGCAGAGTACCAACAAGAGCGTAGTAGTAGCAAGAGTACCAAAGCAAGAGTGCAGCAGGAGGAGGTGCTTGCACTATGTGAAATCATGTGCTGAAAAATTGGCTTATAATTGAATTTGCAAAATGTGCATGTGCTTGACAATTTGACAAGAAGCAGTAAGTTTCGCTTTTGCACCGGACCAAGATCTCAAGAAACAGTAAGTCTCCCATGTACGACGGACAAAGTTTTTGGGTCTGTCGTGAACGTGTTTTTGAGCTCATGAGTCGAACTCAATCTTCCAAGAAACCAGTAAGTTTTGCATGTACGGCGGACAAACTTCTTTGGTCAGTCGTGAATGCATTTTTTAGGGTTTCGTTCGGACCATGTTGTTTTTGAAACCGAAGGCAGACGCTTTTGCGGACAAGATTTTTTGTCCGCTAGAACATGAATTTGAAAGCGTTTTGAACCGAGACTTTTGCATGTACGACGGACCGATTTTGGTTGTCCGTCAGAAACATGTTTTGGCCGGAATGTTTTCTTTTGGAACCGAGAGTTTCCCTTGTACAACGGATGGACTTTGTTGGTCCGTTGTGAATCGCTTAGGGTTTCACTTGGCATTTGCGCCGGACTGGGTTTGATTCTCCGTCGTGAATGCGATTTTGCTGAATTAGGGTTTTGAGCGATTTTGAGATTGAAATTTGAATTTGATTTTGAGATTATGAAATTTGTGATAATTTCATGATACTTCTTTTGAAGTGGACTTTATGCAATGCTCATGTGAGTAGTTGCATGGATTGACATTGAGTCAAGTCGTGGACTTGTGCTCGGATTTGTTTTGTGGTTTGTTCATGTCCAGGTATTGCTCGAAGACGAATGTGGTCGATGACGGACCGAACTAGGTTCATGGAGGAACCGAGGTTCGGGACTAGGTTCAGGAGGAACCGAGGTCTTGGTGGTCAAGGATGTCATGCGGGACGCTCGGGCTAAGAGAATGGTGCACATGAAGAATGGTTAGTCACGTGAGAATGGCAGGAGGTCATTCGCGTGCAAAGTGTTATTCACGTGAGTATGGCAGGTGGCCATACGCGTGCAAAGTGTTAGTCACGTGAGTATGGTAGGGTTGCCATACGCGTGCAAGAGTTGTACTCGGCCAGGTTGGGCCAAGTAGAGTTGTGTTGGATACGGATTCCTTCTAGGAATAGGAATCGTATTCGTAACTCCTTGTGGGTTGGTGCTTTAAATAGGTGGGGGTCTCTGCTGAAAGGCACCAAGTAGAGCTGAGCGCATCAAGCTTTGAGCTTGGTTTTAGGGTTTGTCCTCTTTTGATGAGAGTATTTTAGACAAGAAATAAAGATCAATTTTTCCAAGATTTTTATGCTACAAGAACCACGTCGCTACAGTGTTTTCTGTTTTGGTTCTTGTTTGCATGCTTGTTCTAATTCTAGATTGGTTTTTGATCGTTGAGTTTCATCTTGATTTGATCCATCAAAAACCGTTCTAGGGTATTGATTTAGTGTTTCTCAAAGTCTAGTTGATCAATCTTTTGTCGTTCTTGTTTAATCTTGAAGTTTTGATTAGATTAGTTTTCGTCAAGTTCTGGAACAGCAAGCTTGCGAAGCTCATAACTTTTTATCCGTAAGTCCGATCGAGCTGATTCTTTTTGGGTTCGATTCGTATTGGAATCTAGTTTCTTGTGTCCAAATTTCAGATCGTTTCGACGGTTGGATCTCCGGGAATTCTCGTTTTACCAAACCTCTGTCATTCTGTTTTTGTCGAAAACGAGGCAATTATTTGGTTCTGTTTTGGGGTGAACTTTTAGTAGATCAAGAATTTGGTTTTAGCTTCCACACAATCATTCACCCCCCCTCTGATTGCTATATTCGTATACTTCGATCCTACAAGTCGCGGGCCACTTGATGAACGACATCCGTGCTTGCCCGAGGGTGGTGATATCTTCGTTCGGGGGGAACTCCAGGGCATGAGACATGTAAACATCGTGGACATAGTCCACCTGCACCCTCATGTAGCCCATCCCCAAAGGTATACCATGCACCGTGTCATCCTCCTTGCTTGGAAATGCAACCCCGCGCGCAGCCTCAATCTGTATTCCGTCGTCGATCAGGACTAGCCGGCACTTGGCAGGACCCTGCAAGAAGTGATCAGCATCTTCATCATAAT
This sequence comes from Rhipidocladum racemiflorum, assembly GCA_036346355.1. Lineage (NCBI taxonomy): Eukaryota > Viridiplantae > Streptophyta > Magnoliopsida > Poales > Poaceae > Rhipidocladum > Rhipidocladum racemiflorum. Next base: position 75,984,469 of record CM070571.1, read on the forward strand.
CTGTGTTAAGCTTACTCATGTACCTTTTGGTCTGAAACAGTTATTACCTTGAGGTGTGGAATGCCTGATTCCTTATTGGAAGCGCAGCTGCTAGGGCGTAGCATAGGCGATGGTTGAGGAATCTGATTCTGGGAGAACATCGCCATCATCTCAGCCTTTAACTCCTCCTTCATCTGCAAACGGATCCGCGCCTCACGTGCTTCCCATGATCTTGCCCTGGCACTGGACGCGCTCTCCTCTACAAAGAAGGACCTCTTCGTATACCCCGCACCTGCGGCAAGCACCCGCCCCTTATGATCGGGCTTCCCGATTGCCGAACACAGGATGTCCCTTGACCCTTGGCTTTCAAATGCTCCTTGCTCTTTCTGCAGGCTTACCTCCTCCTGCAGGTCGCAAATATAAATTATTACTAAAATACAATGGGAATATAATATGCAATGTACTATGTTAGATATCTTACGATGGTCGTGGACGACCGCGTGCGATCGCGGGTTTGGAATGACAATCGACCAGCCGAGGTTTTCTTCGTCCTCGCTAATACCCAGTCGCGTGCCCGCTCCTCGCATATGTGGGAGTAAGGCATCGTTGTCCCAGAGGTTGCACACTCAGAGGCTAGTCGCACCCACTCTGCCTTCTTCCCTACGTACCCACCGGAACCGAGGTGGTGCGCGTGTGTGTTACGCCTCTGTATAGCGATATTCTTCTCTCTCAGCTCCTCCGCCTCAGGCGTATTCCTCATCCTTGCGAACTCCTCCCAAACCTCGGGTGTAACAAATGGATACCTTTGGAAGGGAGTACGGTCTTTCAACACGAACTCGGCATGCATGGTCACCCTGAAATGCCTCAAAGCCACACCCATTCTCTTCAAGGCGTACCGTCTTGTAGGATCGAAGTATACGAATATAGCAATCAGAGGGGGGTGAATGATTGAGCGGAAGCTAAAACCAAAATTTTGATCTATTAAAAACTTCACCCCAAAAGAAACCAAAAGATTGCCTTGGATTTGACAAAAATAGATTGACAGAGGCTTGATAAAATGAGAATTCCCGGAGATCCAACCGTCTAAATGATCTGAAATTTGGACACAAGAAACTAGATTTCAATACGAATCAAACCCAAAAAGAATCAGCTAGATCGGACTTATGGATCAAAAGTTATGAGCTTCTCAAGCTTGCTGATCCAGAACTTGACGAGAATTGATCTAACGTAAACTTGAAAGTTTTAACAGAACCGATAAAAGTTTAATCAACTAGACTTTGAGGAACTAAAAAACAATACCCTAGAACGGTTTTTGATGGATCAAATCAAGATGAAACTCAACGATCAAAAACCAATCTAGAATTAGAACAAGCATGCAAAAAAAAAACAGAAAACACTGTAGCGACGTGGTTACTGTAGCACGCAAAAATCTTGGAAGAATTGATCTTTATTTCTTGTCTAAAATACTCTCATCAAAAGAGTACAAACCCTAAAACCAAGCTCAAGGCTTGATGCGCTCAGCTCTCCTTGGTGCACTTTCAACAGGAGACAACCCCTCATATTTAAAGGACCAACCCAGAATACGATTCCTATTCCCTAGAAGGAATCCGTATCCAACACAACTCTACTTGGCCCAACCTGGCCGAGTACAACTCTTGCACGCATATGGTAACCCTACCATACTCACGTGACTAACACCTTGCACGCGTATGGCCACCTGCCATACTCACGTGACTAACACTTTGCACGCGAATGACCTCCTGCCATTCTCACGTGACTAACCATTCTTCATGTGCACCACTCTCTTAGCCCGAACGTCCCGCATGACATCCTTGACCACCAAGACCTCAGTTCCTCCTGAACCTAGTCCCGAACCTCAGTTCCTCCATGAACCTAGTTCGATCCCCATCGACCACATTCGTCTTCGAGCAATACACCGCACATGAACAAACCACAAAACAAATCCGAGCACAAGTCCACGACTTGACTCAAGGTCAATCCATGCAACTACTCACATGAGCATTGCATAAAGTCCACTTCAAAACACGCATCATGAAATCATCTCAAATTTCATAATTTCAAATTCAAACCATTTCAATTTTGCTCAAAACCGCCAAAAGCATGTGTATGACAGACCAAAGTCTTTGGTGCATCATACATGGGAAAATTGAGTTCGCTATCAACATGTGTATGATGACCAAAGAGTTTGGTCTCACATACATGGGCAAATGAGTTCACTGAAAACATGTGTATGACAGACCAAAGAGTTTGGTCTCATCATACATGGGTAAAATGAAATCGCCCAAAGCATGTGTATGATGTATCAAAATCTTTGGTCTGTCATACATTGAAAAAACGAAGTCACCAAAAGCCTGTGTATGACAGACCAAAAACTTTGGTCTGTCATACATGGGAAAAACGAGTTCGCCAAAAGCCTGTGTATGACAGACCAAAAACTTTGGTCTGTCATACATGGGAAAAAACGAGTTCGCCAAAAGCCTGTGTATGACAGACCAAAAACTTTGGTCTGTCATACATGGGAAAAATGCGATTTGTTTGGTTCGGCGCAAAAGCAAGGTTTCTTTTTTTAATGTTCGGATGTTTGGTCCAACACACAAACAACTTTGCAAGATTAATCCTAATCTTAACCAATTTCAGCACAAGATCAAACCAATTTTTCATCACATGATTCACACGTCTCGCATTGATTTCATCTTCCTCTGGTATAATCCATTTTCCCTTAACTTCGTCCCACAGTCGGTTCTTCTGCTCGTCGCTTACTTCCTTCCTCCAGTCCTTAATTGTGATCGGCACTCGCTCCCTCACCAATTGGCCGATAAAAGAGGAGTAGCGCCCCTTAAACGGGCCAGGACCCATGCAAACCCCCCTGGCATTGAAGTGGAGCACTTGCGGCGTTCTCCCTGTGGCTCCTTTATTCGGTCCTCTGGCCTTTCTAACCTTCCTCGATGGGGTAGCAGGACCTTCTTCTCTCTCTGGCGTTGAGCCGGTGCTCTCTCTTTGCGACATTTCGAAGTAAGTACGTATATGTCAAACCTAAACTTCATGAGAGGAAGCAATTCAAATTTCACATAATAGAAAGAAATTCACATGTCTATCTGTAGACCGACTAAGTAATGCACGTACCAACGATGACTCCTAATCTCTAATTAGGTTAGGTCCTAATCCCATTCGAGGATATGTGGTTCGAGCAAGTTCCTAAGCTATTGTACAACTCTAGAGAAATTTGCAACATCTTCATTTGTTCTCCAAATACACGCCTCGACAACAGGTCAAGAGGGTGTGTATTCGAAGAACACCAGGAGATGCTACCAAACTTTCTCTAGAGTTTGTACAACAGCCTTAGAACTTTCCCGAGCCACATATCCTCGAACTAATCAAAAACGTGGACACTTGAGATCGCTTATTTATAAATATGCCATTTTAGCATACTTATAAACAAGCACCCTCGAATGGGAGACGCATAGGTTACGCAACTAAACTCGATAATAAAGTGCGATAATATAGCATGTGTTACAAGTTTCAAATTGCAATGATGGATTGCTCTCAGATTGCTATAGAAGGGTTGCTAAATTAATTAGCCGTCCAACTTCTATATGGCCAATATATCACCGGCTATTACATCTAAAAATTTCAGGATTACAACCCTAGAACAGCACTGCTCTAGCACAGAAAACAACAAGTACATCATAGCACAGAATGAATATAGCACTAATCTAACCCTACCACAATGCATTAAGAGCAAGTGCCAACAAATTGTCATATAAGAGGATAAAGGAATAAGCACAAGATCAAGCTCGACCCTAGAACAATGCATTAAGAGCAAGTGGCACCAAATTGTCACTAAGAGCGGTGTTGTTCTAGGTCTAGCAAGTTCCTTTAATGATCGATTAATCAAGCCTCATTCAAAAGCAATCATCATCGAGCTATTTACAACCAATTACAGCCCACGATCCAAATGCATCTTACAAGGTCGCCGAACCGAGTCGGCAATGGGGAGGAGCCGACGGGGGACGCGCCGATGGGGAAGGCGCCGGGGAGGGGCCGGGGAGGACCCAGGGGGAGGCGCTGGGGAGGCGCCACGGGTACCCGCCAATGGGGAGGAGCCGAGGGGGAGGCACCGGGGAGGACCCAGAGGGAGGCGCCGGGGAGGCGCCACTGGTACCCGCCAATGGGGAGGAGCCGGGGTGTGGGAGGAGCCGAGGGGGAGGCGCCGGTGGGGAGGTGGTCGAGCTAGGGTGTGGGAGGAGCCGAGGGGGAGGCGCCAGGGTACCCACCGATGGGGAGGCGCAGGGGAGGAGGCGGAGGGGATCTTGCGCCGGTGGGGAGGTGGTGGAGCTAGGGTTGTGGAATGAATTGAAACGAAATCGGTCTTGGTGAAATGAACTGAGTGTGCGCGCCGAAATGAAAATGCTCTGGGTTTTATCACGGTCGGTTCTATAGAAAAACCGATCGCAATATGTGGAGTATCTGTGTCGGTTCTATAGAAAAACCGATCGCAATATGTGCAGTATCTGTGTCGGTTCTATATAAAAACCGATCGCAATATGTGGAGTATCTGTGTCGGTTCTATATAAAAACCGATCGCAATATGTGGAGTATCTATGTCGGTTCTATATAAAAACCGATCGCAATATGTGGAGTATCTGTGTCGGTTCTTTAAAAGAACCGATCGCAATTATACTATCTGTGTCGGTTTCCTAAAGAACCGATTGTGATAACTATGATCCAATTTCTAATTTTTTTTAAAACAGAATCTTCATTCAAAAGAGTCGAAAAGTCAAATCTTTTTCAAATTTGCTATACTATAAGATCCATTTGACATATATATTCTACAAAATGCTACATTATACAGGGAATTCTTACAACTTAATTTATTTAAAATACAACCCTTCTTGATGATCTACACGCATGTAATGTGTTCCATGTGTGCCGTCGTCACCGCTAAGACATGCCCCATCTGCAAACGGAGGTGTTTCATCAAATTGGTTGTACTCTTCTTCATCTACGACATTTTCAACTTCAACAATCCTCCTCTTGCCATGAAGTACAACGTGCAACCTCGGATTGGCCGGATCACGCACGTAGAAAACTTGAGTTGCTTGCTTTTGTAACACCCCAAAATTTTGCTTCTCTTAAATTCATGTGTAATTTGGCACTTTGGTGAATTTTTGGAATTTTCTGGAATTTATTTGGATTTATTTGGAATTTATTTGAATTTATTCCATTTTGAAATAATTAAAGAATTTAATTTTGCAAATAAAATTTTGTTGGAAATATTTTATTTGAGTCCAAAATGATCCAAAATATTTTCGAATTTTTAGAATTTTTACGAGTCATTTGCTATTTTTAATGAATTAAATGAATTATTGGGAATTATTTTAAATATTAAATCGCTGGAAATCCAACTCGGGTCGAGTACTGTTCATCCGACCGAGTCGGAACCCGAGTCGGACTCGAGTCCGACCCGAGCCAGTTGACTCGATCAAACCAGCTCAAAACCCTAATCAATCCCAACCGTTGGATCAAGATCCAACGGCTGAGATCCGCCCGTACCGGTTCGAGCCGTATCCGGCCCGGATCCGATCGCGCCCGTGCAATCGTGGCCGTTGATCGTGCCACGTGGACGGCTGAGCGTCATCGTCTCCGCCGAGTCCGAGCCGGACTCCGCCGCCGCGCCCGCCGCCGTGTAGAATTAGGTTTCCGTCTCGGGCACGAACGCCGAGGCTATTTAAAGCCCTGGTCACGCCCCGAGGTTGCCCTCATCCTTGCGCACCCGTTCCCCCGAGCCATCTCGCCTGAGCTGCCGCCGTTTGCCCGTGCGAGCTCGCCGTAGTTGAGCGCCACTCCGCCGCGGTTTTTGCTCGATTCCGCCGCCGTCCGTCGTCTTCCGCCGAGAAGGAGCCCAGATCTGGAATCCCCGTGACGAGACGCACCGAAGGAGGACTCATCTCGCCGAGCAACCCGAACGCCATCGCCGGGCTCGTCGTCGTTCGTCTCCGGTGGCTGCGCACCGCCGCGTCGCCATCACCTGGCGAGCTCAGGACTTGTCCGATCTTGATCGTGCGGTTGAGGTGAGTTCACGTGTTCCAAACCGGTTAGATTCGGACCGTTGGATCAAGATCCAACGGTTCACAATCGCCACGCGTCGTAGTAGTGATTATTATAGGATTAGATGCGGACCGTCCGATCTAGATCGAACGGCCCACGATCATCGAGTAGATTCAACGCGTTAACCCTGGATCTAATCGCGACCGTTGAATTTCAAATCAGCGGCGGGATTGCGCCACGTGTCGGGAAGCCCGACCGTCGCGGTCGGCGCCCATCACGCAGCGTGCGTGTAGACGCCGACACGCGGGGCCGCGTGTCGAGGGCCGCATGTCGCTGGCTAATCCAGCCAGCGGCGTCACCCATGACGTCACGGTGGGTCCCACATGTCGGCCAGTGGTGAGTCCCGTGACGTCGGCGATGACGTCACCCGAGTGGGCCCACATGTCGGGCCGACACGTAGAGTCGTGGGCCGAGTCCACGATAGACCCGAGCCGGCGTGGACCAAGTCCATGGACCGGTGGCGTCGACCAACCAATCGAGAGGCTGCCACGTGTCCATGCCGGCGCAATAATTAATTTTCGAAAAAGAAAATGATTTATTAATTCGAAATAATGATTTGATTTTGTTTCAAACTTCAAACGCTTATAACTTTTGCGTTTCAACTCCGATTTGAGTGATTCAAATTTCTAAATTTGTATAAAATTAAGATCTACTTAAATATAAATTTTATTTAATTTTTGGACTAAAGTTTTTCTCTGTAAAATTATTTAATTGATTATTTAAACTTTAAATAATCATAACTTTTATGCTTTTAACTCCGAATTTGACGATTCCAGTTTCTAAAAACTCATAAAATTATGTTCTCTCTGTTTATGGATTTTATTTGGATGTTTGGACACTTTTTGCCTATTGTTTATTCGTGTATTTGCTATTTGCACGCTTTTACGAGTAGACGTTGAAGTGGGAAGGATTCGAAGGAGAAGTATTGACTCAGGATCCAACTCAAGACCAAGAGCAAGTACTTTTTGAAGGCAAGTTGTGCTTTGACCATGTTGATCCTATTTGAAATCTATTTTGATTTAAACTATTGCATGCTAGTTCGATTAGAAAAATACTTTGTTTAAACATGGGGTTAGATAAGTACCAATTTCTTTGTATGACACCTTGATTATTTAAGTATGTGCCATGACCCTTGTCACCCTAGTTGTGGATTACTAGTTGGACATTATTAGATTGCCAACATGGGTTTTAGACCGTTGTAGTATCTTTGCTTAGACACGCTTTCGTGCTCATGACATGGTTTTGGACAATCAAATGTTAATATTGACTTAATGATATATTGAACCTGTTTTGGAAAAGTATCATGTGATGTTGATGGCACGTGGTGCATGGTAATCAAGCGGGGTTTGATAAACGATTTCGACCAGGGCATGTGGCAAGAGTAATCAGTGGGCGATTGTGGCGTTGGGAATGTTGATTTGGTTCTTGGGTAGTCTTGCCCTGGTCACCCTAAGGACTTAACCTTGCAAGCCTTTGAACTGGGTCTAACGTGCAACCACATGTCCGTAATGGGACGGACCTAGTTGACTAAGTTGCTAATAACGCACTGTGGGACCTCGGAGGTCAACTACACCCTTTGTGTAAGTTATGCGGGGAGCGTCTGGGTGAGGCCAGGTACCCATCTAACGGTTGATTGGCCTAGACTTCGCCTTAGCGAAGGGAAGGGTTAGTCTTAATAACCGGGGAGGACCACTTGTATTGTTAGAGGTTTCCGAAAGACTTTGTTACGGGAACTTCGCCTTTGTGGTGTTTGATTTGTATCTTGTGGGTAAAGTGCATAACCTCTGCAGAGTGTAGAATCTATTTAAATAGCCGAGTCCACTGATCGGACAATGCTCGGGATTACAGTCAAGGGTTAGACTTTACGAAAATAACTTGGATTTGAAAGGTTGGTTTGGTTTAATAATGAAGATGATGGAAATGTGGTTTAGGATGGGGAAAAATGTTTATTAAACTTCTTGAAAAGTTATTTACGCTTTACTTATTTCTACCGCTTTGAATCTACTTATATTACTTGTCAAAAGTCAAGCATCGCAAATATACCTTGAGCTATTCCTTTGTACCAAGCCATGCATATAGTATATTAGCTTTGCATTCATGCATGACTTCTTTGAGTACCAAGTACTCACCCTTGCCTCAACACAATACCAGTTGAAGAGGAGACTACGCCCGGCCGGAGGAGGAATTCCAAGAGGATCCGTCTACTTAGGGATGCGAGCCCGATCGATTGCTGTGGTATCTTGGATGGCGCCACGGTTATTTGATTTTCATGCTATATTATTTCTCTTTTAATAAGTTTCGCCTTGCAGGCATACATTTGTAACTTGACCATAAGGTCGAGTAACTTGATTTGGTCATTTAAATAAAGTACTTTGATAATATCGATTGGTATGATTGTGATATTTACCAATGTTAAGACTGTGTGCACTAAGCTGCGTTCTGGACTAGTGCTGAATACACAGAGGGTCGGATTTGCAAATTCGGGGTCCCGACAGAGGTGGTATCGAGCCATACTTGATATGTAGGCTCAACCCTAGCTAGAATGGTCGTAGTGAGGATAAAACCTATTTTCTAAAGCTAAAAAGTTGTCAAGATAAGAAATGACCTCTCAACTTATCCCCTTCTCTCTTTTCTTGTCTCTTGCTGAAATTTTTCTTACCTTGTCACAATTCAAAAATTCCGAGTTCTTACGTAAAGCACTCTTGTGACAGATGGAGGAAGAGTTCAACTATGTTGATCTGGGAGTTGGTCACGCCGCGGAACTTTGGCATATGCTACAGACTCTCGGAGATTTTGAGAAGCCCCAATACCAAGTGGAAGTGATCAGACAAGCAGGATTGATCAAGGCTTGTGACGTGAGGATTGAGGTACCTGCTAGGAAAAAGGGCCCAGGCAATCGCCCGATACACTGCACTGCCAGGAGATCTACGATGCAGATGGGTATCCAAGAAGTATCACGACGAGCAATGCGGCACATTACCCGTATCTACGCCAGAGAATTGGAGAGTACGGTGTTCCGTTACCATCCGCGCAGCGATAACCTTCTTGACCCGAAGGCGATTCAGGATGAGGATGCCACGGTTACACAGTTGGCACGATTTGTCGTCGCCCAGGAGGATGTACTAGATAATACAAGCAAGGAGCTACAGAAGGCCCGCAAGGAAATCACGACAGAGAAGAACAGATGGCGGGAAGCTCAAGAGTATGTGGCACACCTTCTGCGAAGGATTGACGAGTTGGAGATGACTTTATGCGGACTGCACCCGAGCCAAGATCGAGCTACACGAGCCGAGATCCAGGAGGAGTCGATCTCGATGAGGACCTTTGCTTCTTCGACTACCACGAAGGACACGATTCTTTGGACATGGCGATGTTTCGCCTATGCCACAAAGACCCGCACCCGTGCCGTGGAGGTTTTCTCGATGAGTGAGCATAGGTTCTATAGTGAGACTCCTTCGCCGAGTCGCGTCATAGAATAAAGAGTCACCCTTTAGGCGTTAGACTCGAGAGTTAGTTCGATTTGGAATTGCTTTGTTTCTTTGAGTGTGCGGTATGTGTTGCAAGGCCCTTAGGCATTGTAAGCACCATACCAATTTACTAATAATAAAGTTGTACCTTAAGTCTACACCTATCGACCCGCATAAGTTCAATATTACTTGTCTATTCTTGTTTCCCTCTCATCTATAAACATATAGCAAATCGAAATAATGTGAATACCCCTGGAAACTTTGGAAGCAATGGGAGTGGTTCTCGTGAGAAAACCCCAATGATGGAGCACCAGCACCACTTTGGATATGCAGAATTTGGAGCTTTTCTTGCTGCCCAGACTCGATTGATGCATGCTATGATGCAACAAATGCAGCACGTCCTTGCTCAGGCCACCGCTAATCAAGTTAATCGGGGACCACGCTTGAGAATACAAGGCTGTCAGAGTTCATGAGAACTCACCCACCCACTTTCTCTGGGAATGCCAATCCATTGGAGGCCGATGATTGGTTAAGATCAATCGAGAGGAAGCTACACATAGCTCAATGCATAGGAAATGAGAAGGTACTCTACGCTTCTCATCAGTTGGAAGGGACAGCCGCCGAATGGTGGGAGAACTTCTGTGCCACGCAGGAGAACCCTCAAGATATCACTTGGGAAGAATTCACAGCTGCATTCCGACAGTATCACGTACCTGAGGGAATCATGGACCTTAAGAAGGAGGAGTTCAGAGCACTGAAGCAAGGTAATCAGCCAGTGGCCGATTACCTGAACAAGTTCACACAGCTAGCACGCTACGCACCTGAGGATGTAGCGACAGATAAATCCAGACAGTCTCGTTTTATGAAGGGACTTAACTCAGGATTGCAAGTAGGGTTGATCACCCACACCTTTCCAGATTTCCAAGAGTTGGTGAATAAGGCACTTATTCTTGAGGACAAGCGCAAGGAACTGGATGAGAACAGGAAGCGCAGGATGCAACAGCAAGGATCACGCCAGGGAACGCAACAGCGCCTGAGAGTTGCACCAAATCAATTCTTCAGATTCCAACCACAGAATGCAACAAGGACACCATCCCCAGCACCAAGACCTGCCAATCAGAACTACTGCACCCAGCCCCGCTAGAAACGCTACCCTGTGCCAAAGAAGGAACAGTGAGACGCTGCTACAATCGCAACGAGCCAGACACTTTGCCAACATTGTCCAAGGAAGACAGCGAGAGTGACCCGATTCGCTTCAATCTAGGAACCACCCAGCTAGGACGCCAAAGACCAGGAGCCACACCCTGCACCGTGGTGAGAGGCCGAGTCAACCATGTCACCGCGAGATGCAACTGCGAGAATGCTACTGACGTCGTCTTGGGTAAGTTCTTGGTTAACTTCGATACACCTTGATTTTGTTTGACTCAGAGCTTCGCATTCGTTTGTTTCGCAAGGCTTTGCTACTAGGAATGATTTGAGGATTGCAAGGCTTAAGTGCATGCTTTTAGTTCAAACCCACAGTTAGAACTCCGAACGAAAGTAGGATGTTCCGGGGTGAGAATACTAATAGATGGAATAGAGTTCCTAGCAAACCTTATAATTTTGGAAACCCAGACCCTAGACGTTATATTGGGAATGGATTGGTTATCCAAGCACAAGGCCGTATTGGATTGTGGACGAAGGACTATCTCAGTTGAGAGCCCGTGTGGGAAGAAAGTGGAATTTCAAGCCACTGCAGTTAGAGATGGACAGTTGATGGTTAACAGTACCAAGGCAATCAGCATAGAGGATGTCTCAGTAGTGAATGAGTACCCAGATGTTTTTCCCGAAGATCTACCTGGTATGCCGCCAGACAGGGACATAGAGTTTGTGATAGAGCTTGTACCGGGTACAGCACCGATAGCAAAGAGACCCTATCGGATGTCCACCGAGGAGTTGGTAGAGATGAAGAAACAGCTAGAAGAGTTAATGGAGAAAGGATTTATCAGACCGAGTTCGTCGCCGTGGGGAGCACCAGTTTTATTTGTCAAGAAGAAGGACGGGAGTTTCAGGATGTGCATTGACTACCGTGCACTCAACGAAGTCACCGTGAAGAATAAGTATCCGCTACCCAGGATTGATGATTTGTTTGATCAGTTAAGAGGAGCCGGAGTTTTCTCCAAGATTGATCTGAGATCGAGGATACCATCGATTGAAGATCCGATCAGAAGATATTCAAGGCGCATTCTCGTCAAGATATGGACATTACGAGTTCTGATTATGTCCTTTGGACTAACGATTTAATGCGCGGCTTATTTCATGAATATGATGAATAAGGTGTTCATGGAATATTTGGACAAGTTTGTCGTCGTGTTCATAGACGATATCCTAATCTACTCCAAGGCAGAGAGTGAACATCTTAGAACACTTAAGGCGAGTTTTGGAAAAGGCGAGGAACAGCAACTTTTCGCCAAGTTCAGCAAGTGTGATTTTTGGAAGGACAAGGTGGAGTTTCTTGGACATGTAATGACCGCTTGAAGAGTCGCCAGTAGATCCAAGCAAAGTAGAAGTCGTGTTACATTGGGAGGCCAAGACTGTGACCAGATTCGGAGTTTCCTTGGAATGGCAGGATACTACCGCCGTTTCATCGGAGGCTTTTCGGCAATTGCGAAACCTCTTACGCATAGCTCTTTGAAGAAGGAAAAGAAGTTTGCATGGACGCTTGAGAATGTGAGAAAGGATTTCAGAGCTGAAGAAGCGATTGGCGTCGGCTGCCGGTGTTAGTTCTACCGGATGTTGCTCAAAGCTTCGATATTTATTGTGACGATCGCGCCAAGGACTTGGATGTGTCTTGCACGAAACGGAAAGGTCGCCGCTATGCATCAAGGCGATTGAGGCCGCATGAGGAAAATTATCCGACACATGACCTAGAGTTAGGCCGTAGTGCATGCCTTGAAGATATGGTGTCACTATCGATTGGAAACAGATGTGAAGTGTATACGGATCATAAGAGCCTTAAGTACATATTCACCCAGTCGGATCTGAATATGAGGCAGAGGAGATGGTTAGAGTTAATCAAGGACTACAATGTTGGAATCCATTACCATCCCGGGAAGGCCAACGTAGTAGCCGATGCTCTGAGTCGGAAAAGCCATACCGTGAGTACGTTGCTAGCCACAAGTCAGGATGAGTTATGTGAGGACTTTCAGAAAATGAAGATTGAGGTTGTACCTAGCGGATTCTTGGCCGCATTAGAAGTAAAGCCTACCCTAGAGGATCAGATCCGAGAAGGACAGAAGGATGATGACAAGATCCGCAGGATTAAGTCCATCAAGAAGGAAGGCAAGGCAGAGGACTTCAAGTTGGATGAGCAAGGCACGTTGTGGATGAAGGATCGCATTTGTGTGCCTAACAAAAAGGAGTTAAAGCAACTGATTTTGGAAGAAGCCCATGACTCCAAGTACTCAATTCATCCCGGAAGCGCCAAGATGTATCAGGATCTGAAGGAGAGATGCAGTGGCCGAGTATGAAGCGTGAAGTTGCCGAGCATGTTGCATTGTGCGACATATGCCGAGAGTCAAGGCAATGCATCGAGACCAGCAGGATTGCTACAACCGCTGAAAATACGAGTGGAAGTGGGAGGAAATCGGAATGGATTTCATTACCGGTTTGCCGAAGACTCAAGGAGGTTATGACTCCATATGGGTTATAGTGGATCGCTTGACTAAAGTAGCCCATTTTATCCCCGTGAAGACCACTTACTCGGGAGATAAATTAGCAGAATTATACATGATCAGGATTGTCTGCTTTGCACGGAGTGCCAAAGAGGATTGTATCGGACAGAGGTACCCAATTTACCTCAAGGTTACGGAATAAGTTGCATGAAGCCATGGGAACCCGTTTGAACTTCAAGTACAACTTATCATCCATGACGGATGGACCAGACCGAAAGAGTCAACCAGATTCTGGAGGATATGTTGAGAGCTTGTGCATTGGCTTATGCTACCTCTTGGGATAAGAGTTTGCCGTATGCCGAGTTTAGTTACAACAATAGTTATCAAGCTAGTTTACAGATGTCACCTTTTGAGGCACTGTATGGTCGACCCTGTCGGACGCCATTGAATTGGAATGAGACCGCGGCGCCGTGTGTTTGGGCCTGATATTCTTCAAGAGGTGAAGAGCGGTCGCCATGATTAGGGAAAGGTTGAAGATAGCTCAATCACGACAGAAGAGTTATGCTGACAATCGTCGCCGAGACTTGAGTTTTGAACCAGAAGACTTTGTATACCTCAGAGTTACGCCTCTCAGGGGAGTTAAGAGGTTCCATGCCAAAGGGAAACTTGCACCCCGTTATGTTGGACCATTTAAGATTTTGAGCCGCAGAGGCGAAGTTGCTTATCAGCTGGAGTTGCCACAATCGTTAACAGGAGTGCATGACGTGTTCCACGTGTCCCACTAAAGAAGTGTCTTCGAGTGCCAGAGGAGCAAACGCCCTTGGAGTCAATCGAGCTGCAAGAAGATCTGACTTACAAGGAGCATCCCGTGAGGATTTTGGACACTATGGATCGAGAAACTAGAAACAAGTCAACCCATTTCTGTAGAGTTCAGTGGAGCAACCATGAAGAAAGCGAAGCGACTTGGGAGCGCGAAGAGGATTTGAAGAAAGAGTTTCCAAACCTATTCCTTTAGTAAGCCCTGAATCTCGGGGACGAGATTCTATTAAGGGAGGTTTGTAACACCCCAAAATTTTGCTTCTCTTAAATTCATGTGTGATTTGGCACTTTGGTGAATTTTTGGAATTTTCTGGAATTTATTTGGATTTATTTGGAATTTATTTGAATTTATTCCATTTTGAAATAATTAAAGAATTTAATTTTGCAAATAAAATTTTGTTGGAAATATTTTATTTGAGTCCAAAATGATCCAAAATATTTTCGAATTTTTCTCGAATTTTTCGAGTCATTTGCTATTTTTAATGAATTAAATGAATTATCGGGAATTATTTTAAATATTAAATCATTGGAAATCCAACTCGGTCGAATCTTGTTCATCCGATCGAAGTCGGAACCCGAGTCGGACTCGAGTCCGACCGAGCGATTGACTCGATCAAACCAGCTCAAAACCCTAATCAATCCCAACCGTTGGATCAAGATCCAACGGTGAGATCCGCCTGCACGGTTCGAGCCGTATCCGCCCGGATCCGATCGCGCCGTCTGCAATCGTGGCGTTGATCGTGCCACGTGGGCGGTAGCGTCATCGTCTCCGCCGTCCGAGCCGGACTCACGCCGCCCGCCGCCGTGTAGAATTAGGTTTCCGTCTCGGGCACGAACGCCGAGGCTATTTAAAGCCCTGGTCACGCCCCGAGGTTGCCCTCATCCTTGCGCACCCGTTTCCCCGAGCCATCTCGCCTGAGCTGCCGCCGTTTGCCCGTGCGAGCTCGCCGTAGTTGAGCGCCACTCCGCCGCAGTTTTTGCTCGATTCCGCCGCCGTCCGTCATCTTCCGCCGAGAAGGAGCCCAGATCCGGAATCCCCGTGACGAGACGCACCCGAAGGGAGGACTCATCTCGCCGGAGCAACCCTGAAACGCCATCGGGCTCGTCGTCGTTCTCGTCTCCGGTGGCTGCAGCACCGCCGCGTCGCCATCACCCTCGCGAGCTCTGTGGACTGTCCGATCTTGATCGTGCGGTTGAGGTGAGTTCACGTGTTCCAAACCCGGTTAGATCTGGACCGTTGGATCAAGATCCAACGGTTCACAATCGCCACGTGCCGTAGTAGTGATTATTATAGGATTAGATCTGGACCGTCCGATCTAGATCGAACGGCCCACGATCATCGAGTAGATTCAACGCGTTAACCCTGGATCTAATCGCGACCGTTGAATTTCAAATCAACGGCCGGGATTGCGCCACATGTCGGGAAGCCTGACCGTCGCGGTCAGCGCCGTCCACGCGCGCGTGCGTGTGACGCTGACGCGAGGCCCGCGTGTCGAGAGGGCCGCATGTCGATGGCTAATCCAGCCAAGCGACGTCACCCATGACGTCACGCAAGGTCCCACATGTCGGCACTGCGGCCGAGTCCTCGACGTCGGCCGATGACGCTACCCGAGTGGGCCCACATGTCGGCGACACGTGAGTCGTGGGCCGAGTCCACGATAGACCCGAGCCGGCGTGGACCAAGTCCATGGACCGGTGGCGTCGACCAACCAATCAGAGGCTGCCACGTGTCCATGCTGACGCAATAATTAATTTCCGAAAAAGAAAATGATTTATTAATTTGAAATAATGATTTCAGATTTTGTTTCAAACTTCAAACGCTTATAACTTTTGCGTTTCAACTCCGATTTGAGTGATTCAAATTTCTAAATTTGTATAAAATTAAGATCTACTTAAATATAAATTTTATTTAATTTTTGGACTAAAGTTTTTCTCTGTAAAATTATTTAATTGATTATTTAAACTTTAAATAATCATAACTTTTGCGTTTTAACTCCGAATTTGACGATTCCAGTTTCTAAAAACTCATAAAATTATGTTCTCTCTGTTTATGGATTTTATTTGGATGTTTGGACACTTTTTGCCTATTGTTTATTCGTGTATTTGCTATTTGCACGCTTTACGAGTAGACGTTGAAGTGCCGGAAGGATTCGAAGGAGAAGTATTGACTCAGGATCCAACTCAAGACCAAGAGCAAGTACTTTTTGAAGGCAAGTTGTGCTTTGACCATGTTGATCCTATTTCGAAATCTATTTTGATTTAAACTATTGCATGCTAGTTCAGTTAGAAAAATACTTTGTTTAAACATGGGGGTTAGATAAGTACCAATTTCTTTGTATGACACCTTGATTATTTAAGTATGTGCCATGACCCTTGTCACCCTAGTTGTGGATTACTAGTTGGACATTATTAGATTGCCAACATGGGTTTTAGACCGTTGTAGTATAACGCTTAGACACACTTACGTGCTCATGACATGGTTTTGGACAATCAAATGTTAATATTGACTTAATGATATATTGAACCTGTTTTGGAAAAGTATCATGTGATGTTGATGGCACGTGGTGCATGGTAATCAACTGGGGTTTGATAAACGATTTCGGCCAGGGCATGTGGCAAGAGTAATCAGGTGGGCGATTGTGGCGTTGGGAATGTTGATTTGGTTCTTCGGGTAGTCTTGCCCTGGTCACCCTAAGGACTTAACCTTGCAAGCCTTTGAACTGGGTCTAACGTGCAACCACATGTCTGTAATGGGACGGACCTAGTTGACTAAGTTGCTAATAACGCACTGTGGGACCTCGGGAGGTCAACTACACCCTTTGTGTAAGTTGTGCGGGGAGGCGTCGGGCTGAGGCCAGGTACCCATCTAACGGTTGATTGGCCTAGACTTCGCCTTAGCGAAGGGAAGGGTTAGTCTTAATAACCGGGGAGGACCACTTGTATTGTTAGAGGTTTAGAAAGACTTTGTTACTGGGAACTCGCCTTTGTGGTGTTTGATTGTATCTTGTGGGTAAAGTGCATAACCTCTGCAGAGTGTAGAATCTATTTAAATAGCCGAGTCCACTGTGATTGGACAATGCTCGGGGATTACAATCAAGGGTTATACTTTACGAAAATAACTTGGATTTGAAAGGTTGGTTTGGTTTAATAATGAAGATGATGGAAATGTGGTTTAGGATGGGGAAAAATGTTTATTAAACTTCTTGAAAAGTTATTTACGCTTTACTTATTTCTCTGCTGAATCTACTTATATTACTTGTCAAAACATTTCTTTGCAAATATACCTTGAGCTATTCCTTTGTACCAAGCCATGCATATAGTATATTAGCCTGCATTCTGTGCATGACTTGCTGAGTACCCAAGTACTCACCCTTGCCTCAACACAATACAGTTGAAAGAGAGACTACGCCAGCTTCGGAGGAGGAATTCCAAGAGGATCCGTCTACTTAGGGATGCGAGCCCGGTCGGTTACTGTGGTATCTTTGGATGGCGCCACGAAGTTATTTGATTTTCCGCTGCTATATTATTTCTCTTTTAATAAGTTTCGCCTTGCGAGGCATACATTTGTAACTTGACCATAAGGTCGAGTAACCAGTTTGGTCATTTAAATAAAGTACTTTGATAATATCGATTGGTATGATTGTGATATTTACCAATGTTAAGACTGTGTGCACTAGCGCGTTCCTGGACTAGTGCTGAATACACAGAGGGTCCGGATTTGCAAATTCGGGGTCCCGACAGCTTTGCGAGGATGAACGGTTCATCTCTCTAGGCCAGTCTATTCAGATGAACAAGTGTAAAACCTGTCTTGTCGACCTTAACTCCGTGAGGAAGTCTCACCCACTTACATCGGAACAATGGAACTTGATATATTCCGTAGTCGAGCTCCCATATTTCTTCGATCATCCCGTAGTAACAGTTCATTGCAGTTGACGATCCTCTAATTGAGTGATCATCGGACAAAGCATCTATGCTCACACCACTGTTTTGCACTGTACTCTTTGCATCTTGACTTTCAGTATAAAATGTGTAGCCATTAATATCGTAACCTTGCCATGTCTGTATATTAAATCTTGGTCCGTCAGCCAACCATTTGACATCCTCGGTACTAACGGAGACCTTCACCTTTTCTTTGAACCATGTGAGGAACCGATCGTTGTGTTCTCGTGTGATGGAAAGCTCATCCATAAGTGGATTCTCTTCCCGTAATATCAACTTGTCCGTTGGATGTATGGATGAACCTGCACTGTGTGTTGCAAGACTGTGAAATGCGCTTTACAGTACATATCAA
Source organism: Rhipidocladum racemiflorum (assembly GCA_036346355.1). Lineage (NCBI taxonomy): Eukaryota > Viridiplantae > Streptophyta > Magnoliopsida > Poales > Poaceae > Rhipidocladum > Rhipidocladum racemiflorum. Next base: position 76,002,807 of record CM070571.1, read on the forward strand.
ATTGTGGGCTCATTAGATTTGACCCAATGGTTCCTTTGCCACCAAGTCTGCCCTCATGACGAGATATAGGAACACCAATCGGTTGTCTTTTACCTAGGTAGTCCACACAGAACTCAATAACCTCTTCAGTCCCATAACCTTCAATAATACTACCCTCAGGCTTCGACTTATTCCTCACGTATGACTTTAATATACCCATGTACCTCTCGAACGGATACATGTAACGCAGGAATGCGGGTCCACAAATCTTAATCTCTCTAACAAGGTGAACAACGAGGTGGACCATGACGTCGAAGAACGACGGGGGGAAATGCATCTCAAGTCGACAAAGAGTGCGCACCACCTCACTCTGTAAGTTGTCCAAAGTATATCGGGATCAATAACCTTGCATGAAATCGCATTGAAGAAATAGCATAACCGTGATTGCCAACCTGACGTCATCTGGTAGGATATTTACTGATTGCAACGGTGAGCATTTGGGTCATCAAGACATGATCGTGGGACTTCATACCGATCAACTTCAAATCATCCATAGACACAAGCTTCTTAATGTTTGCGGAGTAGCCCGATGGAACTTTAATATCGTGGAGACACTTGCAGAGGTCTTCTTTCTCTTTCTTGGATAAGGTGTAGCATGCGGCGAGGATGTACGGCCCTTTTCCATCCTCCTCCATCACTGCAAGCTTGGGCCTGATCCCCATGTAGGTCATATCGTAGCGAGCATTCACACCATCCTTGGTCTTCACAGGTATGTTCAGCAGGATGCCTACCAAATTATCACAAACATTTTTCTCAACGTGCATGACATCAATACATTGACGGACATCTAACTCCTTCCAATATGGTAAGTCCCAAAATATCGACCTCTTTTTCCAAATGGTCCTAGGACGAACAGATTTATGGCTCTTACCATACTGAACATCGATATCCTCTACGCGTGAATATACTTGCCTTCAAGTAATAGGCTGCGGTGCTGCACGAACTTCCCTCTTTCCATCAAATTTGTCATCCATCTTACGATATCGATGACTTCGGGGTAGAAACCAACGGTGACCCATGTACACCGTTTTCCTCGAATCGCGACCACAAGCTATCGGTGTCCTCTTCACAAATTGGACAAGCTTTGGCTCCCTTCGTGCTATAGCCCGCCAAATTACCAAAGGTTGGAAAATCATTTATGGTGCAAAATATCATAGCCCGTAGGGTGAAGTTCTCTCTTTTGTATGCATCCCACACCTCAACCCCCACATTCCACAATTTTACCAAATCCTCAATTAGTGGTGATAGGTACACATCAATATCATTACCCGGCTGTTTGGGTCCTGAGATTAGCAACGACATCATGATATACTTCCGCTTCATGCATAACCAAGGAGGCAAATTGTAGATACACAACAAAAGCGGCCAGAAATCTTGTGTCGACTGCTCATATTACCAAACGGATTCATACCATCCGTACTCAATCCAAATCTTATGTTCCTCATCTCGGCACCAAACTCCTCATGTTGCCAATTAATGTTTCTCCATTGAGCCGAATCAGCGGGATGTCTCAACTTGCCATCTTCCTTTCGAGATTCATAATGCCAACGCAACAATTTTGCCTCTTTAGGATTTGTAAATAAAGCGCTCTAAACGGGAATGATGGGCAAATACCACAACACCTTGGTGGTGCCCCTTTTTCACATCTTCACCGTGGTCAATTCGGTTCTTACGCTTCTTGTCATTACGCTTCTCATTTTGTTTGTATCGGGTACACCACAAGCAGGACAAATCTGTGATTCCTTATGGACGTTGCGGTATAGTATGCAATCATTTGGACATGCATGTATCCTTTCTATTTCCATTCCCATGGGACATAATAGCTTCTTCGCTTCATAAATACTTGTTAGCAACTCGTTTCCCTCTGGAAGCATATCCGATAGAAGTATTAAAAGTGCATTGAAACTTGTATCTGTCCAACGGTGTTTTGCCTTCAGTTCAAACAATGCAAGGACCGAACCCAACTTGGTGTATTCCCCTTTGCAACCTGAAAACAATGGTTTGGCATCGTCATCCATCAAGCTTTTAAATTTTTCGAACTCTCTTTCCGTGTAATTTCCCTCCACATCCCGCAACATTTGATCTAAATTATCCTCATCAAACATATCACTCTCCAACTCCTGATCGGCTTCCAGCATATCTTCGTTGCATATCACAGGGGTACTACCTATCTCCCCATGATGGATCCAACACGTGTAATTCCTCACGAAGCCACGTCGAATCAAATGGCCTTCAATTTGAGATGAGTTATTAAATCTCCTGAGATTAGTGCAATCAATACAAGGACAATATATGAACTTTACACCCCTCATAACCATATCTACTTCTGCAATTCTTATGAACTCCTTAACTCCCCTCTGAAATTCAGCACTCACACGTCTTTTTTGATACATCCATTCTTCACGGTCCATCTACAATTAAACCACAAAAAATAAATTAATAATGCCCTAATCAATGAAATAAAAGAAGGGTTGAAGCATTAACAAAGTTGAGAGATTGAATGATCTTAAGTACGTACATACGTACCAACGATACTCCTAATCGCTAATTAGGCCAGGTCCTAATCCCATTCGAGGATATGTGGTTCAAGCAAGTTCCTAAGCTGTTGTACAACTCTAGAGAAAATTTCGGCAGCATCTCCCCGCTGTTCTCCAAATACACGTCAAGAGGGTGTGTATTCGGAGAACAACGGCTGCCGAAACCTTCTCTAGAGTTTGTACAACAGCTTAAGAACTTGCTCGAGCCACATATCCTCGAACTGTCCAAAAAACGTGGACAATTTGAGACTGCTTATTTATAAATATGCTATTTTAGCATACTTATAAACAAGCACCCTCAAACGGGAGACACATAGGTTAAGCAGCCTAGCTAATTAACTAGCTACTATATCATTGATCATATTAATTATATTGAAACAATTATGACATGTAATGTACACATTCACAATAAAAAAATTAATTTAAGTCCTACTGCAATATTGAAGGAAGGGATTTCTAAGAATTAATGCTGATCTAGCTCCTGAGATCAAGCTAGCTAGGGTTTCAATTAACTTTAACCTTCAACCCGGCCACTGATCTCCTCCACGATTTAATTAATTTCTCAACCATACACTCCGCTAATAACACCAAATCAAAATCGAATAATGTACATTAATACAAAATTGAAGGGATTTGAAGGAATGGCGCCCACCTTTTGAATAAAGCCACAAATAAGCTAGGCAGGAAAATAGAGAAATCTCCTCAATGTATCAATTAATTACCCCTCTTCTCATCCAAATATAAGTTTAAACCGGAGTATTCGTTTTTTGAGGCAACGGCGGATTTATTTGGCTCCAGAACACCAACTCGACGAGAGTTAATAAGTTCATCCCGAGTCCAGACGACACACATATAAAACCTACCGAACCTCATCACAATCGGTTCTATACAAGAACCGTTTGTGATTAAATAGTTATCACCGTCGCTTGTATGTAAACCCGACTGTGATAATTTGGATCCTCAACACTGTCGGTTTCTTTATAGAACCGACACAGATAATATATCAGTGTCGGTTCTCAAAAGGAACCGACTGTAAAGCAAGTCAACATCACAGTCGGTTCTTGATAAGAACCGACACGGATATCCATTCGCCCCCTCGTCTTCCCCGCCATTTTGACGTTCAAACAATACTAGCATTGATCACACCATCGATCGCAGTGCAGTGCCCTTCCATATAACTCCTTTCTTTCACTGCCTCCTGGTCACATCAGTACAAGTCTTCCATATAGCTCCTTTCGTTCTCTGCATCTTCGACCGGCAATGGCAGCGCCACCACCATCTCCGGCAAGTTCTGACGACTCCGTGGAGTCGCCTATCTTCCATCCTCCACCGTCCTCACCGCCGCCGGTAGCGCCTCCTCAGCCTCCGGCGCCTCACTCCGGCGTGGCGCCGGCGCCCCACCTGTCTCCCTGCGTCGTCCCTCCCAGCGCCTCACCGCAGCCGGGCGCCTCCAACGCCAGCAAGAAACGCCCCAGAGTGGACGACGAGGACGAGGACGAGGACGAGGACGACGACGAGGACGAGGACGATGACGAGGACGAGGATGACGACGAGGAGGAGGCCAAGTCGGAGTCGTCGTCGGAGGAGGAGTGGGTCAGCATTACCCCTTTGGGGACCGGCGCCTCGTCAAGATCTGGTTCATCATCGGAGGATGAACCACCACTCCGCCTAGCCTCCTCCTCCGACGACTCCAGCGACAGCGATGACTCTGGCGACTCTTTATCCTCGGGCGAGAGCCGCGACTGGTAGAAGCTAGACATATATTATCTGTAGCGCAAACCGTTAATATGTTTATGTAATTATAAACAATGGATGTCATTATATATTATAATGTTATATATAAGTTTCATCACTACATTGCAATATGTATTGTCTGAGAGTTGAACTGCGATTTGGGATTCTAGCAGAGCGACTGTTCATCATCCGAAAAAACAAAAAAGTTGCACAAAAATTAAAGCATGAATGAAGGGTAGATGAGGATTACTTACCCCTTTGTTTGCTTCAAGATTTGTGCAACTTGTATTAGGAGGGAAAGCATAGAAGCACCTCTCAAAAAACAATCCTTACACATTTTGACAAATATTAAACACAGAACATTGACAAAACAAATAACATTACATTAGATACATCACTATCGGTTCATCAAAGGACTGATATAGATAATAATATTATCTGTGTCGGTTCAGTATAAAAACCGATTGTGAAGATTGTACCATTATCACAGTCGATCTTCATCCCCAACCGATGCAAATAATGTTGCATTATCTGTGTCGGTTCTACATGTAAACCGATAGTGATTATATCGCAGTCGGTTCGGAATTGGAACCGATGCAGATAATGTTGTATCATCTGTGTCGGTTCTACATGTAAACCGATAGTGATTATATCACAGTCGGTTCTAGTCAGAACCGACTGTGATAAAGTTTTCATCACAATCGGTTCGCTCGTGGAACCGATTGTGATAACTTTGTCAAGCTTATTTGTGACATAGCACGATCGGTGTTTTCGTAAAAGTTAGAAACCGACACAGATGAAGCGATAGTGATGTCCTATTCTGTAGTAGTGGATTGAACCAAATGCTATAAAAGGGGGCCGATAGGCGGCATTGGGAGGAAGCCAACAAAAAATCAAACAACTTGTTCTACTTTTTATTTTACTTTTCATCGATTAGGAGTAGCTTTTAGCTTTGTAATCTTTCCTCTGTAATTCGCTCAATCAATAAAATTGTGCATCATCGATTATTGATTCCATCGACTTAAACCGATTTAGGTTCGTTTTTTCTCTGATTTTGTTGCGTATCGCCTTCTTTGGGAAAAATGGTATTTACCCCCATCTAATCAACTTAATCAGGTTGATTAGATCTATCAGTCACTTTTGTCTAAATCGGCTCAAACAAGCCAATTGGACTAGATCGCTGTTAAGATATTAGATCGGTTTGATAGCTAATTGAATTACATACTATCCTCTTGCCGGTTGCAGGATCAAATCGGCTAGCACACCCGCACCCAAAATTAAACCCAGCGTTTGTGTGTGTTGACTGCCGATCAACCCTTCGTCATGTTTTTTGACGTCAACACACTTTTGGTACACCTGGTGGGACTCGATCGGATCACAATGTCTTCTACTAGAAAATCAATCTCTTCATTTGACATCAACCCCGAGGCAATAATCGTCCCAACATTGAACGATTTGACACTAGAGCAGTGGAAGGAAATTGAAGATCAAAAAGCTACGTTTGAGCAGATGATGCTCAATTACTATAAGAAGACCCGAAGCAGCGTTATGTAGAAGGCCGTGTTGCCGACGGTCAGCTTTGGCAGTAAGGAGGCTCCAGATGCTGCTGAAAGAGTACAGGTAAGCTGATATATACCCATTCAGGCAGAGTAATCGGATATGATTAATCAATCTATACATTATGCTCTCGTTAACCAATCATCAACTTGAGTAACCACTCTTAGGACGATGATAGCTAACAGTGTCAAGGAAATTGCACAATAACTTGTGTCGGCTGGTACTCTGCTTGACCCCGTGCAAGTTTTGCTCACATATCCAGTCTACTCTGCAGCCCAGAGCACTCAAAATGTCAAGCCAGCGGTTAACCCAAAGCCGTCGGCAACTATCCCTACTATTGCACCAGCGCAACCAACCGTGGTCTTGTCATGAGATCCTAGTACAAACGGGATTACTCATTACCAAGCTTACACAAATTACTCCAAATTAGGCAACCAGCCTAGTTTACCACTGTTAGCTCCGTTTTATGTCAATCCTAAATCGGTTACTCAGCCGATTGAGACCCGTGTACATCCTCAATACGTTGAGCCGATTCCTTCAAGGGATTCGCCCCCTTATAGGGTTGTATCATACTTGGAGCCATTTATTCCACTACTTGAATCGACATTTGCTCAGCAGAATATAGGCTACGAGCTACCATGCGCGTCGATACGACCTTCGATAGAACGCCAGCCCGAGTTTGCACTCGGGGGTAGCATAGATAATTCGCCCCAAGTGGGCAAGCGCCTTAGGCACAAGTAGCATCGGCCAAAGAAACTGATTGGGCTGAAGCTATTAGTGTTGTGTTGAGGGATCAATTTGGCATTCAGCCAAAGGGGTGGACTATCAGCTATAGAAAGTCTTTTGGGGGTGGACTATCAACTATAGAAAGTCATATACTGATTATATTGATAGGATCACATATACTAATGGCTATAGGCTTCCCGATTTTTCTAAATTTTCAGGGGATGACTCCACGACAATGTTAGAGGACATCGGACGCTTTGTGGCACAATGTGGAGAGGCTATGCAATCCAACGGGCTGAGGGTGAAATTATTCCCTTTATCTTTGTCTGGAGCAGCTTTCACTTGGTTCACAACGTTGCCGGTACTAACTCAATTACAAACTCGATATCTCTGTCCGGTGGCATACCAGGTAGATCTTCAGGAAATACATCTGGGTACTCACTAACCACTGGTACATCCTCAATGCTGATGGCTTCCACGCTGTTGACCATCAATTGTCCATCACTAACGGCGGTCGCTTGAAACTCCACTTTTCACCCACAAGGGCTCTCAACTGTTATGACTCTTCATCCACAGTCTAATACGGTCTTGTGCCTGGATAACCAATCCATTCCCAAAATAACATCTATGGTCTGGATTTCTAATACTATTAAGTTTGCTAGGAGCTTCGTTCCATCTATAAGTATCCTTACCCCAGAACATCCTACATTAGATCGGAGTTCTGATCCCGAGGATTTGACTAACAGTACATGGCTAAGGTTCACCATTTTCAATCCATTGTTCACAGCAAAAATTCGGGAAATAAACGAATGCGAAGCTCCAGAATCAAACAAAACTATTACAGGTACTGAGTTAACAAGTAACTTACCTAGTACGACGTCTGTAGAATTCTGCAGTGCATTGGTGGTGACATGGTTAACACGGCCTCTCACCACAGTCTGAGATGCAGTTCCTATTGGTGCAGCTCCACGGCCTGCTCCTGGTGCGGCCGTCCTCGCTGGGGTCGTCCCAAGGTTGAAGCGAACTGGCGTCACTCCTGCTGCCTTCTTGGGACAAACGTTGGCGAAGTGTCCTGGCTCGTTGCAATGGTAGCAGCGTCTCACTGTACCCGGCTGACTCCCTATGGCTGCGTTTCCTGCTGGTCTTTGGAGTGGAAATTCGATTTGCAGGCCTTAGTCTTTGGCGACGGTGTCCTTGCCGCATTCCTCGGCTGAAACCTAAAGAACTGGCTCGGTGCAACCCTCAAACGCTGCGCTCCCTGGCGTGCTCCCTGCTGTGCCATCCTACGCTTCCTGTTGTCTTCTAGCTCCTTGCGCTTGTCCTCTAGGATAAGTGCCTTGTTCACCAATTCTTGGAAATCAGGAAATGTGTGGGTAATTAGCCCCACCAGCAGTCCTAAGTTCAGTCGCTTCATGAAGTGAGACTGTCTAGCCTTATCTGTCGCCACATCTTCAGGTGCGTAGCGAGCAAGCTGGGTGAACTTATTGAGATAATCAGCCTCTTACTGGTGTAACACCTCAATTTTTGCTTTTATTATATTTAAAGTGTATTTGTGAATTTTTGGAATTTTCTGGAATTTATTTGGATTTAATTTGAAATTATTCCCTTTTGAGATAATTAAATAATTAAAAATTTTAAAGAAAGTTTTGTTGGAAATATTTTATCTGAGTCCAAAATGTCTCAAAGTATTTTCCAGAATTTTTCTAGAATTTGTTTGATTATTTTGCTAGTTTTCTTGAATTATTTGAATTTCTAGAAATTATTTTAAATATTAAATTGCTGGAAATTCAACTCGGGTCAAGTACTGTTCAACCGACCCGAGTCAGACTCGAGTTCAACCCAAGTCGGTCCAGCCGAACCCTAACCCTAACTTGCGCGACCATTCGATCTTGATCCAACGGCCACGCAGCCACCGCGTCGCGCGCGTGTGGGCCGCCCGATCTGGCCACGTGGACGCTGGCGATCAAGCCGCGTCACCCTCTCCGAGTCGACACCGGAATCCGCCACTGTAACGACCGTCCCGCAAATTCTGTGCCAAATCCGGACGCCAAGGCCCGTATTTAATGCCCAGCTTAGCGCACCGTGTAAAGCTTTTCAAGACACACATTAGCCCTAAAGCGCCGTCGTCGGACTCACCGTTGTCTAGCCAGGAGAGCTCGCCGTAGTTGATGTTGTGCGCGGCCGAGCTATTTGCTCGATTCCGCCGTCGATTGCCCTTCTCTGCCGCTGCCGCAGCCAGATCTGGAATCCCCGCGTTGAGACGCACCTGACCGTGCACTTCTTCTCGTCGGATCTACGCTGCAGCGCCGTGGCCGTGGTCTTCATTCTGGGCACCGGTGACCTAGCTCCACCGCGCCGCCATCATCGCTCGCGAGCTCCCTTGGCCATCCGATCGGGATCCTACCGCCACGGTGAGTCCACGTCGCCCTAATTCCTGTAGAGCTCCAGATGCATTGTAGACCGTTGGATATAGATCCGTCGGCTTAGGCCTCGCCACGTAGCACGTAACCGAGGTGAGTTGGGTTAGATCCGAACCGTAGGATTTTTTGAGAATGGCCGAGATTGATCCACGTAGATATGAAGTGTGGCGTATTAGATTGGATCTTGTCCGTAGGATTCGATTTAGACGGTTTGGATTGAATCATATAGATCTGTTGAGACCCGTTCTTAGCCGTTAGATCGAAATCCGAGGGTCGAGAGTGTGCCACACGGCGTCCTCCGGGTCATGCCACGTCGCCCTGTGACGCGGTAAACCCGACCCAGTCCTAGCCGTCCGATTTGAACCAAACGGACCAGATTGATCTGCATAAATCCGATACGGGAGAGGCTAAATCCAATCTGGACCGTCAGATTTCAAACCGATGGCCCAGATCGTGCCACGTCGCCGGGAACCGAAGCAGCGCGGGTCAACCCTGATCGTCGCTGACGTCAAGTGTGACACCAGCATGGGACCCGCGTGTCAGCGACCGCGAACCGTAGACCGAGTCCACGGTGAACCGAGCCGGTTCGGTGCACCGAGTCTGAAAGTGCATCTAGGCCCCTAAATGTTGTTTTGGTTGATTAACGTCAAGTTCAACTAGCTTATGAACAGGTGAATGTTTTGAATAGAGATCATCTACGATCATCGGGCATCCTCAGACGTCATTGAGTAAGAAAAATGGCAACTGCGGATGTAATTTTCATCTGTTGAGTCATAGGTTTGCCGTACTATTAAGAGGAGTGCGTTAAAATTGGTCTAGAGATGGTCTATATGCTCAGATGAATGATTTTAGTCTCTTGAGAGCGTTTAAATAGTCTCCCATGCATTGGAATTTGGTAGTTGCAAATTTCTTGTCGGATATTCCGATGTTAGATCGGAAGTTTCGAAGATTCAGACATTCCGATGTGTGGTTGCACTTCAGTCCGTAGTTCGTTGTTAGGGTCGGACATTCCGATATTCTGTATCAGATATTCCGATGCCTGTTTGATCTCGAAAAGGGTTCTCTCTGTTTAGTTCGGACAGTCCGAAGTTTAACTTCGGAAGTTTCAAAGTGGCTGTTTCTCAGTTTGGGAACTTTCTATTTGGTTCGGATGTTCCGATATTCACATCGGACATTCCGATTTGGACTTAGAAAGTTTTGTTGAGCTCTCTTTCTGAGTGTCATCGGAAGTTCCGAAGTGGTATTCGGATATTTCGATGCTTGTGGTTTTCGACCGTTGGAAGCTGTTCCAATTCTGGTTGTTTGCACTCATCGAACATTCCGATGTTGGGATCGGACAGTCCGATGTGTGGCTGAGTGCGGGGGTAACGGCTAGTTTTGAACCAAAACTATAAATACCCCCCTCCTCTCCCTTTAGAGGGTTACTCAATTCAGTTTGGCTGAACACTTGAGCACCTTGAGCACACCCTAGAGCCTTCTTGTGCCCTCCTCCTTGATCTTAGTGATCATCTAGTGTGTGAGGAAATCTAGTGTGGTTGTGAGCTAAAGAAAAAGAAAGATTCATTCATCTTGAGCACCAAAGAGCATCTCCAAGATCAAGAGTCAAACACACTCATTTCTCTTGGAGGTTGAAGGACTCCTAGACGGCTAGGCGTCGCTCACAAGCTCCCGACGTTTGTGGGAAGCCGTGGGAAGTTTGTGAAGGTCGGCTCCGCCTCCGAAAGGAAAGGAACCAATAGTGAAACCAAACCTCAAGTGCGACCGAGGTTTGGGAGGAAAGGGTTGGAAAAGACCCGGCTCTTTGGAGCTTCCTCAACGAAGACGTAGGATTTTCCTCAAGAATCCGAACTCCAGGAACAAATCCTGCTTTCCTACTTGTCGTATTGTTTATCATTGCTTCTTAGATTGTTCCTAAAGCTTATTTCTTCAAGTAGTTTATTCTCTAAGTTAAAGTCTATCGGACATTCCGAACATATACCGGAAGTTCCGATATAGTCAGAAGTTCCGATACAATACCGGAAGTTCCGATACTCTTTCCACTGCGACGAATTTAGTTTTAAATTTAAATTGCCTATTCACCCCTCCCCTTTAGGCAACTTTCTCATCTTTTCAATTGGTATCAGAGCTAGACCTTCTCGAAGGCTTAACCGCTTGAAGGGAACGTGATGGCCAACACCGGATTCAAGGTTGTCGTGTCGGGGGAAGAAGAGTGTCCAAAGGCCGGACATGGAACTCCCGGGAAGACCAAAGAAGGTGACACTTCAACGTCTTCGCAGGGAGTACAAATTCCTTTTAACTATGAAAAATCTAATAATGCCTCATCTCATTCCTACATTACCTGCCCTTCGGGCGTGTACCTTTCTTTGATGGCACGTACTATTCCGCTTAGAGGCACAAGATGAAAATGCATTTAATGTCTCTCCATCCTAGTGTTTGGAAGATTGTTTGCACAGGTCTAGACATGCCGGAAGATGACATGGAGCTCACACCGGAGCAAGAGCAAAATATTCACCGCAACGCTGAAGCCGCAAGTGTTTTGCTTGGAGCTTTGAGTCCCGAAGAATTCAACAAAGTGGATGGCCTAGAAGAAGCCAAAGAGATATGGGACACACTCCAAGTAGCTCATGAAGGAACATCTAGTGTGAGGGAATCAAGGATCGAGTTGCTTGAAGGAAATTTGGGGAGGTTTGTGATGAATGATGATGACCCCGCAACAAATGTATGATCGCTTGATGATTCTCGTCAACAAAATTCGAGGGCTTGGAAGCAAGGAAATGACGGATCATGTTGTGTTGAAAAGGATGTTGAGAGCCTTCGATCCAAGGAACTCGACTCTCGTGACACTTATACGAGAGCGAAAAGATTTCAAAAGGCTCACTCCAAATGACGTTCTTGAAGGATTCTTTCACATGAGCTTATGGAGGAAGAGGCAAAAGAAGTAAATAATCTTGCCAAACAAAGTTCAAGCTCAAGATCGAAGGGGATAGCTTTGAAGGCAAGTAAGAAGGAAGAATCAACCTCAAGTGATGAAGAGGAAGATGAAAGCGAAGATGAAGAAGATATGGCTTTGTTTGTGAGAAAATTCAAGAAGTTCCTCAAGTATGATGGGTCAAGCAAGTACAAAAAGAACTACAATGACAAATCAAGAAGAAGAAGAAACACAAAGAGGGCTTGCTTTGAGTGCGGTGAAGTTGGACACTTCATCGCCGATTGTCCGAAGAAGAAGAACAACTCAAATGAGAACAAGAAGAATGAGTCGCTTAAGAAGAACAAGACTTACAAGAAGAAGTACTCGGGGCGAGCTCATATTGGAGAGGAGTGGGATTCAAATGACTCCGATTCCGACACCGATGATGAAGGAGTTGCCACAGTCGCCATAGAAGCCGCTCCTCCAACAAAATCACTCTTCGGCGATGTGAGCGACACCGACATCGACGATGACACACCCGTATGTCTTATGGCAAAAGGGCGAAAGGTAATGACTAAGTCAAAACCTCCAAGTAGTGATAGTGAATTAGATAGTGACGATAATGATGATGATGATGCTCTATTTTGTGATTTGAGCAAATCGGCTATTGCTAAAATCCATAAGCTATTGAAAAGAATAGATAGCCAAGAGGAGACTCTTGAGAAGCAAGAAGAGTTACTAATTTGTGAAAAGAAGAAAACTCTTGCTCTCAAGAAGATCCTCACTAAAGAAAAGGAGACTATTGAATTGTTAACCAAAAAGCTTGATTTGGCTAATAATTCAATTGCAATGCTTAAGGGTTCAAATGAGTCACTTCAAGAGAATGTTATAAGTCTAGAAAACAATCTTCAAGCTCTTGAAGTGCAAATTGAATCTCTTAATGATCTTAATTCTCCAATTGTTGATTCATCATTGGCGTCTATTCCTTCCACTAGCAATGGTTTCTCTCGTTGCTACAATATTGATGTTAATGCTTGTACTACTAACTCTCAATTTGTGCAAGTATTAAAAGGCGAGAATGAGAGACTTAGTGCCTTGGTAAGGTACGGTTGCATAAAGACTTATCAATCCAAGGATGCCCTATATAAGACCATTAATGGTCGAGGCAACAAAAACAAAGAAGGGCTAGGATATGATAAGTACGAATGCAAAGGAAATGATCGTGTGGTGGTGAAAGGTAAAGAGTGCATTAAGTTTGTCAAAGGAAATAACAAACAACCATTGACCGCCACACATGTCATCATGACCGAGCAAAAACCGAAGAAGCATCCTCAACATTATGCATCACGTACAATTCATTATGCTTCATATGTTTTGAAAAAGAACCACCATGGTAAAGTGGTTGCTTACTTTGTCGGTGCCCACAATTCTAGTGAAATGAGCAAGAAGAAGGTGTGGGTACCGAAGGTTTTAATCACTAACATGCAAGGACCCAAAAGGATTTGGGTACCTAAGAACAAGACCTAATGTGCTTTTGTAGGCTTATACCTCTGGGGGATCAAGTTGGGTGCTTGATAGTGGTTGCACAAACCACATGACCGGAGAGAAAGGAATGTTTTCATCTTTTGATGAAAAAGGGTCACAATATGAAAATATTGTGTTTGGTGATAATGGTAAAGGTGAGGTAATGGGATTAGGTAAAATCGCAATTTCTAATGATCATTCTATATATATCAAATGTCTTGCTAGTTAAATCCTTAAATTACAACTTGTTGTCCGTATCACAACTTTGTGAAATGGGCTACAATTGTTCATTTACTAATGAAGATGTGACCATCTTTAGAAGAGATGATTCCTCAATTGCCTTTAAAGGATATTTGAAGGGTAAGCTCTATTTGGTTGATTTCAATGCAAATAGCGCTAAACTTCAAACATGCTTAATGGCAAAGTCGAGCATGGGTTGGTTGTGGCATCGCCGACTAGCCCATGTTGGCATGAGAAATCTCGACAAACTTCTCAAAGGGGATCACATCATTGGACCAAAGGGGATCACATCATTGGACTAACGAATGTTGAGTTTGAGAAAAATAGGATTTGTAGCGCTTGTCAAGCTGGAAAGCAAGTTGGAGCGCGTCATCCCGCAAAGAACATCATGACAACGACAAAACCATTGGAGCTTCTACACATGGACCTCTTCGGACCCGTCGCTTATATAAGCATCGGAGGTAACAAGTATGGTCTAGTCATTGTTGATGATTTTTCCCGCTTCACTTGGGTTTTCTTTTTGCTAGAGAAGAGTGAAACTCAAGGCATATTCAAGAAGTTCGCAAGAAGAGCCCAAAACGAATTCGAGTTGAAGATCAAGAAGATTCAAAGTGACAATGGAAGCGAATTTAAGAACACTCAAGTCAAAGAACACTCAACAAAATGGCGTTGTAGAAAGGAAGAATCGGACATTGATTGAGATGGCAAGAACAATGCTTGATGAATACAAGGTCTCTGATCATTTTTGGGTGGAAGCCGTAAACACCGCTTGTCATGCAATCAATCGATTATATCTCCACAAGATTTTGAAGAAGACTGCATACGAACTTCTCACAAGTAACAAACCAAATATTTCATACTTTAGAGTTTTTGGTAGCAAGTTGTCGGCGTACTAGCCAACAGGCACCTCCGAGACGAGTGCTTATGAGGTTCTGACAGGGGGCTTTCGGGGCAATCGCCTGAGAATGGAAGACGGAGGTGATCGGAATACCGAGAGGCTCAGGCCAACAGGGGGGGACGCAAGAAGTTTTTACCCAGGTTCAGGCCCTCCGGAGAGTAATAGCCCTAGTCCTGCTTTCCTTGGTATTGCTTGTGTTCTTGCTTGGAGGAACCAAAACCTACTGCCAAAGGATCGAACCCCTTCTCCCATGCACCCCGGCTCCCTTTTATACTCGGGCTGACGGGGGCGCATGGGAGGCTTACACTGCAAGCCATAATCATTACACTGGCATGGGCTCATTTAATGCGCACGTCACTGTTCTTACATCCCATTAATGACTGCCGCAGTCGTCACAATCCTGCCTCGGGCCCCATGTCCACCAACGCCGCCCGTTCCGTCATGGGGTGAGGTGTAATCGTGACGTCTCCCGCAATTAATGCACACCTGGGGAAAGCGCGTCGTCATACTGCAGCCTTCACGCCTTCACGCTTTGCATTTAATGCGCACTACCCGCATTAAATGTCCTTGACCCGGGCGTGGCCGGGGGTGAGCGCCAGGGGAGTGGCCTGCACGCCACGCGTCCACTGGGCGACCACCTTGCTGGGCACCCAGTGGTGCGGCCTGATTGCCACCTGTCCGCTGGGCGACCACCTTACTGGGTGCCCAGTGGTGCGGCCTGATCGCCACCTGTCTACTGGGCGACCACCTGGCGGCGCCAGTGCGGCTCGATCGCCACTGTCATTGGCGACCACCTTCTTTGGGCGCCAGTGGTGCGGCTGATCGCCACCTGTCCCTTTGGGCGCCGGGCGAGTCTCTGCTCTCCGTGGCGGTGGGCCCGGACGTGCCCTGCCCGCCTGGCGACCGTATTGGTTCATTGCGGGGGAGTGGGTACCCTGGTGTAAAATACGCCGACAAGTAGCCGGGCCCACCAGAGGCGCTTTTGGTCTTCCACTCCTTTTTTAAACGTCCTGAGTGGGACCATAAAAAGCCCACACGCCCCGCAGCCTTCAAGAGGTTTTTTGTCTTCTCCGGTTTCCAAGGCGGTTTGTGCAGTTATTCCCGCTTTTGAAACCGTCGTACGACCCTCGGGGTGCGCCCTTTCTATGGGGCTCTTGAACTCCCTTTGCTCGAACCGCCGCGCCCTTTCGATTTTCCCGCCGAGCCTTCCTTTGTTGCCCTATAAGAGGCTGACCGAGGGGGAGCGGTTCTTCCACCTCCCGATTGCTTCTTCCTGTTCCTTCTTCGACGCGCTTCCAATACTCGGCTGTGCTTGATGGCTCCGATCCTCCCTTCCTCGTCCGTCGAGGAGGAGCTTGCCTCCAGTCTCTCCCGGAACATTACTGCAGGTGCCCTCCGCGTCCGCCCGGGGACTGTCGAGCCCCATTGCCGGCGCGGGGAGGTGATCTTCTTTGGATGGCAGCTTCTCGCCGGCCTGTTGCCGCCAGTTTCTGATTTTTATCTTTCTGTTCTTAATTTTTACATCCTTCACCACATCCACCTTCCTCCCAATTCCGTCATTCTTCTTTCTGCCTTCGCTCACTTCTGCGAGATGTTCGTAGGAGTGCTCCCTAACCTCCTTCTGTTTTGTTTCTTCTACACTCTTCGTGCCGCGGGCGGCAACTCGCCCGTCACCGGGAGCTGCCACCTACGGCTCCGAGACGGGACTGTATCGCGCTACATTCCACTGGATTGCCGATCCAGCTGGAGGAATTGGCGCGAAGAGTGGCTGTACGTTGAGGACGACAGCGGCATTGAGGTGCTGGACCTCCCGTCCGGCCCGGCGGTTAGCAACCCCGACTGGGGGGCCCAAGTGACCGAGACGCCGGAGCTCCTGGCAATGCTAGCCCGCGTCGACCATCTGCGGACGGCGGGCCTGACGGGGCCTATGGTTATCCGGGACTTCATCTCCCGGAGGCTGTGCCCTCTGCGTCGCCGTGTTCGCCCGGCCTGGCAGTACATGGGTCAGGATGATGGGACCCGGAGCATTACTGGAGGTGACCATCCCCTTCCTTCCTTTCCTTCTCTCCTTTTTTTTGCTTAACTGGACTTGGTCCTGACCGCGTTCCTGCTTCCCAGGGGTTTCTTTTCCCTTTGGTGCTGCCAGCCGCCGGGAACTTGGCTGCTGACAGGATAGACAGGTGGATGGCGCAACTGGGTTTCCTTGGTCCCGTCCCCCCGTTCCCGGAGGGCGCGGTCCCACTGTGCCGGTTGTCACCACGGGATCGCGCGGCGATAATCCGCGCCATGCCGTCGATGGACGCCATGGGCACACCTGATGTGATCTGGCCGGACGAAGTCGAGGAGGCGTAAGCGCCAGGCGATAGCGATGGCACCGGCGGGCCTTCCCAGAGGCCTCGCCTCCTAGGGCCGGCCGGGGCGGGATTTTCCACGGCGGCCGGGGGGTCTTCTTCGGTTGCGACGGTAGGCTCCGCAATGGCGGCGGGAGGTTCATCGACCGGCAGGACCTCGTCCTCCCTCGCTCCTATTGTGGTGGCGACAGAGGACCTTCCGGCGCCGACTCTTCCTCGCCTCGCCGCTCGATGGCAGAACGCGGCAACGCGCCGCCACGGTTTTGGCGACAATCTTTGCGGCCGCCGCCTCCACCTCCTCGCCACCGCCGCTTAGCGTGGCGGTTTCTTCCTCGGCTTTCCGATGGTGGGGCAACGGCCGCCGCCGCCGGCTCCTCTGCCACCGCCGCCCGGCCGGCGGTTCTTCCTCCACCGCTTGGCGCGGTCCGCGAGCCGCGGGCGGTTCTTGCTCAGTGTGCCCCGATTCCCGAGGCCATCACCTAGGTATTCATCTGGAAACGCACATGCGATATGAAAGTTAGTCTCTTGGTAGTGTCTTACCTTCGTTCCTTTCCTACCCCGGGACTTTCGCCGGATGCCCCCACCGCCCAAGCGGGGTGACCAGCGCTGCGATACGGAGGTTGTGCCGGCCGGGTCGCCGAGCCCTGGTCGAGCAAGGAAGCGGCGACCCTCAAGCGGTCGATCTTTGCGATCGTCGTTCAGGACCTAGGCCCGCTCGGCCCCGTGCCCACCCCAGAGCCCCCCACCGCCGCTGGTCCTTCAGCCCACGCCGATGCTCTGCTGGCGGCGCTCGGCGAGCTCTACTCCAATGCGAGCGGCCGCCTGGCGACAAGCGAGGAAGCGGTGGCGAAGCGGCGATCGAAGTCAACCGCCTCCGCAAGGAGGTGGAGGACTTGCGCGAGCGGGGGACGGGGCTGGAGCTGGAACTGCGGCGGGAGCGAGAGCAGCGGGAGCAAAGCGCCCGCCGCGCCGACGAGCTCTCCGCGGAGTTGGAGGCGGAGAGGGTGGATCGGGGCGGTCGGAGGAGGACACCTTGGGGATCTGCACGCCAATGGACGGTGGCGCCTTGCTCACTGGGCTGGAGCACGACCCACGGGAGGAAAGGCCGCGGCATTACGCCGTCTCTGCCGAACGCGGACTTCCTCACGCACTGCCGCCCTCACCGCCCGTCCGTCAAGAGGCGCCACGATGGCGGCCACGGCGTGCACGTCTGGCACGCTACGCGGCCGTGACGCCAACCGACCCTGATCGCCGTCTAGGGGGCTGAGGGCGACTGGGCACAGGCGGAGGAGCGGGTCCACGACGCCTCCGAGCAGGTTGCCGCACAGTTGGCGATGGAGAACCCCCAGGTGGAGGCGGCAGCAGAAGACGTGGCGATGCAGCTGGACGTTGGCCCGGTCGAGGAGGACGTGGCGGCTGCGGTGGTGGCAGCGAAAGATGAGGAAGATCCCCCAGCTCCGCCAGTAGTGTAGTTTTTTTTTCTTTTTTGGCCTTTGTCTGCAAAACTTTAGACATTTATCATTTCGAATGGAGCAGAAGTGTAAGCTCCCTGCTAAGTTGCTTCAAAAGTTCGCTTTCGCCGTAGTCTTTTCCGGTTCTGCACGAACAAGCACATAATCGCTTAAAGACTTAAAGTCTTGCGCCGCGGGACCTCGGCCCTCAAACCCCTCGCCTTAGCAAAATTTGCCTCCCAGATAGCCTCTAGGGAACGAACACTTAGTGAGTCGTGGCAGGACCTTGGGTTTTTGGCAATGGTGCTCAAGTCACCGACCCCCACGGGGACACCCGAAGTGTCATGGCCGTCTTTGAGGTCGTCTTTGGCTGGCCGTCCAACCGCCCACCCCTGCACGCCGCTCTCACTTAGCGATTCCGCCTTTGCTACTGGGCTTTTGCAAGGCGGCAGGGTACTAGGGGCAAGTGTCATGGTGCTGCCCAGCAGTGGGCAAAAGACCGAAAAGAGGGTAGAAAGAACAAATATTTCGGATAAAGAAAGTGAATATTTAATTTCAAACATAAGGCCTCCCAGGCCATTTGTGGAGAGGAAGACACACTCCGGCCGGTCGGGAACAGAGCACAGGACTTA
Source organism: Rhipidocladum racemiflorum (assembly GCA_036346355.1). NCBI lineage: Eukaryota > Viridiplantae > Streptophyta > Magnoliopsida > Poales > Poaceae > Rhipidocladum > Rhipidocladum racemiflorum. Next base: position 76,021,824 of record CM070571.1, read on the forward strand.
CAACCGATCAAGGGTAGAACTTGCCTTGATTTTCTATATTAGGGAGTTCGCTAGCTCCTCGCCGTCTTGATGGCCACTGACCGCCGGGGACGAAGGCGAGACCACTTTGAAGGGTCCCTCCCGGGAGAGCAGTTTATGCGACCCGGCATGCTGGATTCTTCGCAAGACCAGGTCGCCCTCGCCGATGTTCTCTCATTGACCGGAGGCGTGGTACCGCTGAGACTTTCTTGGTACTTGCGAAGACGCAAAGCCGCTCGATCCCGCGCCTCTTCCAAGAGGTTAACGTCGTCTTGGCGCAGCTCCTCCTGGTTTTCTTCCATAAATGCAGTAATGCGGGGTGACCCCAGTTCCAGCTCCGAAGGGAGAACAGCTTCCGCGCCGTAGACCAGGAAGAAAGGGGTTTCCCCGGTAGCCCGGCTAGGGGTGGTCCGAAGTGACCACAACACAGCCGGGAGCTCTTCGGTCCACCGGACGCCGCGCTTATGGAGTCGGTCAAACGCCCGGGTCTTTAGGCCCTTCAGCACCAGCGCGTTGGCCCGTTCGACCTGGCCGTTACTCTTGGGATGGGCGACCGAGGCAAAGCAGACCTTGGTGCCCATCTCTTCGCAGAAGTCCAAGAAGGCCGCGCTGGTGAACTGCGTGCTGTTGTCGGTGATGACGCGGTTGGCGACCCCAAAGCGGGCGAAAATCCCTTGCATGAACTTGACTGCAGCTGCGGCGGTGATGGATCTTACTGCCTCGGCTTCCACCCACTTGGTGAACTTGTCGATGGCGACGAACAGGTGGGTGTAGCCCCCTGTGGCCCGCGGGAACGGGCCCAGGATATCCAGCCCCCAGACTGCGAAGGGCCAAGAGAGCGGGATGGTTTGCAGGGCCTGGGCTGGTTGGTGGATCTGCTTGGCGTGGAACTGGCATGCTTCACATCTCCTCACCAGCTCGCAAGCATCCTGGAGGGCGGTTGGCCAATAGAACCGTTGACAGAAAGCTTTTCCCGCCATCGTTCGTCCGGACACATGGCTCCCGCACACACCTCCATGGATATCCGAGAGCAAACTGCTCCCCTCTTCCCGAGTGATGCACTTCAGAAGAATTCCGTTCTTACCCCGTGATGCAGTCCCCGCCCACCAGGGTATAGCACTTGGCCTTCGTGCTACCTTCTCTGGCGGCGCATCATCGTCGGGGCACACTTGATCCCGTAGGTAGGCCAGGATCGGATCCATCCATGTGCCTTCCGGTCAAGTCTGGCGACCACGAAGTGGTCTTAGGAGTTCTCACTTTGTGGGCGTTTCTACCGGAACCACTTTCCCTCCAGAGGCGAGGGCTGGAGCGGCATCACCATCGTCCCCACCAGAAACGGGGGTTGCGATGGACGGTCGCGGAAGCCTTTCTTCAAAGACCCCGACCGGTACAGGAGATTTGGTTGAGGTGAGCTGGGCGAGCTCGTCTGCCAGATGGTTGTCGCGCCGTGGGATGTGAGTATATCCCAATCCTTCGAAGTGCCGCTCCAATTTCCTAACCTCCGCCAGGTACGCCGCCATGATGGGGTCAGGACAGGAGAAATCCTTCCTTGCTTGATTGACGACCAGTAGGGAATCGCCCTTTACTTGTAGGCGCCGGACACCGATGGCTACGGCGGCCCGGAGCCCAGCCAGCAAGCCCTCGTATTCGGCGACATTGTTGGTAGCCTTGAAGTCGAGGACGACCACGTACTTGAGGAGGTCCCCGGTCGGGGAGACCAGGAGGACCCCAGCCCCCGCGCCTTCCAGCCTGAATGATCTGTCGAAGAAAAGCGTCCAGGGGGAGGGCGCGGGAGCTGCGGCGACTCGGACTCGGCCGGGAGTCCACTCGGCAGCGAAGTCCGCGACCTTTGACTCTTTACTGCGATGCACGAGGCGAACTTGACCCCGAACTCCCCCAGCTCGACGGACCATTTTGCGATGCGGCCCTCTGCTTCTCGGTTGTGGAGGATTTCACGCAGGGGATATGAGGAGACCACCGTGATCTCCCTCCCTTGAAAATAGTGCCGCAACTTTCTCGATGCTACCACCACAGCATAGACCATCTTCTGAGCCTGAGGGTACCTTGTCTCTGCGTCGTGGAGCATTTTGCTGATGTAGTAGACCGGCCGTTGGACACCTTCCCGTTCCGCTACCAGCGCCGCGCTCACTACAGAGGGGCTAGCCGCCACGCGTCTGGCGATAACGGCTCGCCCGGCTCAGGGGCGACCAGCACTGGGGGGGAAGAGAGGTACTTCTTCAGATCTTCAAATGCTTGCTGGGCTTCTGGGGTCCATTCAAATGAGTTGGTCTTCTTCAACAGCTTGAACAGCGGCAGACTTTTCTCCCCGAGCCGGGATATGAACCGGCCCAGGGAGGCTAGCCGGCCAGTCAAGCATTGCAGTTGTTTGAGCCGGGTAGGCGGTTGCATCCGCTCGATTGCTTCTATTTTCTCTGGGTTGACTTCGATTCCACGGCTGGAGACTAGGAAACCGAGCAGCTTTCCGGATGAGACACCAAACACGCACTTCTCGGGATTCAACTTCAGACAGTAGTTTCTGAGGCGAGAGAAGGTCTCTTCAAGGTCCTGTACAAGCTCATCGGCCTTCTTTGTTTTTACGACCAGATCATCAACATATACTTCGAGGTTCCTCCCTATTTGGGGCCGAAACACAATGTGCATGGCCCGCTGATAGGTGGCACCAGCGTTTTTCAGCCCGAAGGGCATCTTGACGTAGCAATATATACCGAGGGGAGTCACAAAGGCGGTCTTCTCTTCGTCTTCCTGCGCCATACTGATCTGGTGATAACCGGAGTAGGCGTCGAGGAAGCACAGAGCTTCGCACCCCGCCGTGGAGTCGACGACGATGTCTATCCGCGGCAAGGGGTACGGGTCCTTGGGGCAGGCTTTGTTGAGGTCGGTGAAGTCGATGCACATTCGCCACTTTCCGTTGGACTTCCTCACGAGCACGGGGTTGGCCATCCACTTCGGATAGGTGGCCTCCCGCACAATCTTGGCAGACAAGAGCTTCCCCACCTCGTCCCGAATGGTATCCTGTCGCTCTGGCGCCTGCCGTCGGATCTTTTGCCGAACCGGGTGCGCTCTAGGGAGCGTTGCCAATCGGTGCTCGATCACCTCCCTAGGGACCCCGGTCATTTCTGATGGTTCCCAGGTGAACACATCCAGGTTAGACCGGAGGAAGGTGACGAGCGCGTCTTCCTATTTGGCGCTGAGGTCGGTGCCGATCTTGACGACCTTGCCCGAGCCATCCTCGCCCACGGGGACCGCCTTTGCCTCACCCAAGGGCCTGGGCGGAGCGCGGGTCTTGGCCGAGGGGGAGCCCGGGTTGTCGTCCTTGTCGCGCGCCGAGCAGGTGGTGCCGGCCAGATCCTGCAGCTGCTTGCTGAGGCGCAGGGCTTTCAGTCTATCCACCTTCACCGTAATTGGACCCCCCAGGCCCTGGGATTTTCACCAGCATGTAGGCGTAATGGGCCACTGCCATGAACTTGACCAGGGCCGGGCGGCCGAGCAAGGCATTGTAGGGGAGGTCGAAATCGGCGACCTCGAAATCTACCAGCTCCGTTCAGAAGTTCTTCGAACTTCCGAATGTTACCGGCAACCGGACTTGTCCCAGGGGTAAGAGGCCCACCCCAGGGGCAACTCCGTAAAAGAGCGGGGCCGGACGCAGTTCCTCGTACGGGATTTGGAGCGCCTGGTACGCCCCAACAGACAGCAGGTTGATGGCACTGCCTCCATCAACCAGGACACGCCCCAGCTTCGCATTGCGGACCGTGGGAGACACCACGATCGGGAGATGGCCAGGGCCGGAGGTGTTCTCCGGGTGGTCGGCCCGACTGAAAGTGATCGGCTGCTCCGACCACTTCAGCGGCCGGCCCGCCCAGGAGGATGACGTGGTGGCACACACCTGCCTCAGATCCCGCTTGTACTGCGAGTTCGATGAGTAGGTGGCGGAGCCACCGTGTATGAACGCCACCGTACGCTCCGCCTGCTGGAAGGCTAGCGGAGCCGCATCTTCATCATCTTCGTCTTCGTGATCCTTCTCGCGGCGCTTCTTGAGCCGCCTGTCGACCAGTTTGGACACAACTTGGCAGTCCTCCAAGTCGTGTCCACTCGTTCGATGGATGGGGCAATAGGGCTTGCCGCCATCGTTTTCACGGCGGGGCGAGCGACGGTCCCTGCGGTCGCCGCGCCTATCCCAGCGCTCGTCCCGTCGGTCCTGATCGTCATGACACCGGGATTTGGGTTCCGGCTCGGCGACCAGGACCTCCCTAGCAGCTGCCTCCCTCCGCTTTTTCTTTTTCTTCTTGCGGTCGGAGGACTTCGAGGTGCCAGCATCGCCAGAGTCAGAAGGTCTCGTCGCGCACTTCCGAGCTTCGGCCGCCCTGGCGCACTTGTGCGCCAGGGAGAACAACTCAGACGTGGTTGAGATGACGCGCGTAGCCATCTTTTCCCGCATCTTCCGGTCTCGGACCCCCCTCCGGAAAGCAATAATCACCGACTGTTCAGAGATCCGGGGGATGGTGTTGCGGCAGTGACTGAACCGCCGAATGAACTCTCTCAGGGACTCCTCCTCTGCCTGCTCCAGAGCGTGGAGGTCGTCCTCCACGCTTGGTTGAGCGTAGGAGCCCTGGAAGTTGGCAACAAAAATGTCGCACAGCTCCTCCCACGAGCGCACGGAGCCTCACGGGAGGTTAAGTAGCCAAGACCGGGCAGAGCCCGTCAGTGACGTCGGGAGGTAGTTGGCCATGACCTTTTCGGACCCTCCCGCTGCACGTACCACCGTGGTGTAGATTTGCAGGAACTCCTCCGGGTTGGTGGTACCGTCATACTTCTCGATGGAGGCGGGGCGGAATCTCTCCGGCCATGTAGCTTGCCGAAGGCGGAGAGAGAACGCCTGGCATCCAACATTGTAGGGGGAGCAGCGTCGTTCGCCAGCCCCTCGATCCTGAGGAGAGGATGAGGAGTGCGACCCTGCGCTCTCCCCAGAGTCCGAGGGAGGAGCCCCCTGTCTTGCGCCCTCGCGACGTTCGCGGAGGACACGACGCAGGTCACCGTCGCGCTGACGCCGCCTCTCGTCAAGGCGCGATCGAAGGTCTTCGCGGTTCCCCCTTGATTCGGGGGGACCACGGGAAGAAGCGGAGTCACGCGCCCGTCCCCCTGTTACAGAGGGGGTTGCAACCAGGACTCCCTTCCCCTTGTCCCAACCCTTGATACTGGGAGGGGTCGTCGTGTGGCGGCTGGAACCTGGCACGTCAGGCGCGCGCGTACCCTGCCGCCACGCGCCGGAAGCCCCCGGCTGGGTCGCCGCTTCAACTTGCTGCTGTGCGACGTCCACAAGGTGGACAATATCCCGCAGCCACGGAGTGGCTGGGGTGTTGCCCCCCAGTGCTACTGGGGGATGATCGAGAAGAAGCCGAGCCGCATGAAGGCTTCGCGCGGGAGTGTCATCCCCCAGCGCCAAGTGTCGCTGGACAGGCTGACCCCCAGGCATGGGAGTCACGCGTGCCTCTCCTGCGGCGGAGGGACCCGGGATAGCTGGCTCCCTCCCCGAATGCCTGGACCGGCTACGGGCGCCGCTTTCTTCGGGCGGACTGCTACGCTTGGAGTGCGAATTCGCCATGAAGACAGACGCCCGTACTTCTGCTGAGCCTCCCACCTGAAACGGAAGAAAGGGGGCGATCTAACCACCAATAGCCCCTACCTGGCGCGCCACTGTCGGCGTACTAGCCAACAGGCACCTCCGAGACGAGTGCTTATGAGGTTCTGACAGGGGGCTTTCGGGGCAATCGCCTGAGAATGAAAGATGGAGGTGATCGGAATACCGAGAGGCTCAGGCCAACAGGGGGGACGCAAGAAGTTTTTACCCAGGTTCAGGCCCTCCGGAGAGTAATAGCCCTAGTCCTGCTTTCCTTGGTATTGCTTGTGTTCTTGCTTGGAGGAACCAAAACCTACTGCCAAAGGATCGAACCCCTTCTCCCATGCACCCCGGCTCCCTTTTATACTCGGGCTGACGGGGGCGCATGGGAGGCTTACACTGCAAGCCATAATCATTACACTGGCATGGGCTCATTTAATGCGCACGTCACTGTTCTTACATCCCATTAATGACTGCCGCAGTCGTCACAATCCTGCCTCGGGCCCCATGTCCACCAACGCCGCCCGTTCCGTCATGGGGTGAGGTGTAATCGTGACGTCTCCCGCAATTAATGCACACCTGGGGAAAGCGCGTCGTCATACTGCAGCCTTCACGCCTTCACGCTTTGCATTTAATGCGCACTACCCGCATTAAATGTCCTTGACCCGGGCGTGGCCGGGGGTGAGCGCCAGGGGAGTGGCTCAGACGCTTACGCGCCCATCGGGCGACCACCTTGCGGGTGCCCGGTGGTGCGGCTGATTGCCACTGTCATTTGGCGACCACCTTCTTGGGTGCCCGGTGGTGCGGCGATCGCCACTGTCTCTTGGCGACCACCTGGCGGCGCCAAAGAAGGCGGCTTTGATCGCCACTGTCCATTGGCGACCACCTTCTTGGCGCCCGGTGGTGCGGCTGATCGCCACTGTCGCTGGGCGACCACCTTCTTTGGGCCTTTCGGTGGTGCGGCTGATCGCCACACATCCCTTTGGCGCCGGGCGGTCTCTTGCTCGCCGTGGCGGTGGGCCCGGACGTGCCCTGCCCGCCTGGCGACCGTATTTGTTCATTGCGGGGGAGTGGGTACCCTGGTGTAAAATACGCCGACACAAGTGTTTTATCCTAAACAAAAGGCCTAAGAATTCTAAATTTGCACCCAACATCGATGAAGGCTTTTTGCTAGGATATGGATCAATTGCCTACGCGTATCGCGTTTTCAACAAAACCTCGGGTTGTGTTGAAATAGCGAGAGACGTGATATTTGATGAATCTAACGGCTCTCAAGTAGAGCAAGTTGATTTAAATGTGTTAGAAAATGAGGAAGAGCCAAGCATTGCGATGAAGAAGATGGCAATAGGTGAAGTGAGGCCGCAAGAAAAGAAGCCCCAAGACAATTCATCTACTCAAGTAGAGCCTCCCACCTCAAATCAAAGCCAAGATATTCCTCAAGATAGTCCAAGCAAACTATTGGAAGATGATCAAATTGAAGACAATGAGCCAATTCAACAAACATCTCAAATGCCGCATCCAAGAGTGCATCAAAGCATCCAAAGAGATCACCCTGTCGACAATATTCTTGGTGATATCCAAAAGGGGGTAATTACACGCTCTAGAGTATCAAATTTTTGCGAATTTTACTCTTTCGTGTCTACTTTGGAACCTTTAAAGGTAGAAGATGCATTAAGGGATCCGGATTGGGTAATGGCAATGCATGAAGAGATCAACAACTTCGTTAGGAACAAAGTTTGGTCGTTGGTGGAAAGACCAAATCAAAATGTGATTGGAACCAAATGGGTCTTCCGCAACAAATAAGACGAAAACGGAGTTGTTACAAGAAATAAAGCTCGGTTGGTAGCTCAAGGATACACTCAAATTGAAGGTTTGGATTTTGGTGAGACTTATGCTCCCGTTGCTAGACTAGAGTCAATTCGTATTTTAGTTGCATTTGCTACTCACCATGATTTCAAGCTTTATCAAATGGACGTCAAGAGTGTTTTCCTAAATGGTCCAATTGCCGAACTAGTTTATGTCGAGCAACCGCCAGGGATGGAAGATTACAAGAACCCTACACATGTGTACAAACTCCATAAGGCGCTCTACGGGCTTAAGCAAGCACCTAGAGCATGGTATGAATGCCTTAAGGATTTTCTCATTAAAAAGGGGTTTGAAATTGGTAAAGTCGATCCTACTCTCTTCACAAAATATGTTGGTAATGACTTATTTGTATGCCAAATATATGTTAATGACATTATATTTGGGTCTACTAATAAAAACTTTTGTGAGGAATTTAGTAGGTTAGTGACAAAGAGGTTTGAAATGTCTATGATGGGCGAGCTAAAGTTCTTCCTCGGATTTCAAATCAAACAACTCAAGGAAGGTACATTCTTATGCCAAAGAAAATACATCAAGGATATGCTCAAGAAGTTTGACATGGAGAACGCCAAGCCAATTCATACACCTATGATAACCAACGGACATCTTGGTCTAAATGAGGAAGGTAACCCTGTGAATAAAAAGGTATATCAATCTATGATAGGTTCATTGCTTTATCTTTGTGCATCTAGGCCAGATATTATGCTTAGTGTTTGTATGTGTGCAAGATTTCAAGCCGCCCCGAGAGAGTGTCACTTAGTAGCCGTGAAAAGAATTCTTAGATATCTAGTTCACACACCAAATCTAGGTCTTTGGTATCCTAAAGGATCAAAATTCGATTTGATTGGATATTCGGATGCTGATTATGCGGGTTGCAAAGTGGATAGAAAAAGTACTTCGGGGACTTACCAATTTCTAGGTAGATCACTAGTTTCTTGGTCCTCAAAGAAACAAAACTCGGTAGCTCTATCCACCGCCGAAGCCGAATATATTGCCGCGGGAAGTTGTTGTGCACAATTGCTTTGGATGAGGCAAACTTTGAGGGATTTTGGACTAAGGCTGGATAGAGTACCACTCTTATGTGACAATGAGAGTGCCATTAAAATAGCCAATAATCCCGTCCAACACTCTCGGACCAAGCATATAGATATCCGCCACCATTTTCTTAGGGATCACTCACTAAAAGGAGACATTGATATTACCTATGTGATAACCGAGAAACAATTGGCCGATATATTCACCATACCTCTACATGAGAGACGCTTTTGCGAGTTAAGAAGCGAGCTAAATGTCCTAGACTATCGGAATGTGACTTGACATCTTGCTCGCATTTGATTGTTACTTCTCATTTCAATTTCGAAATAAAATGATTACAAAATTAGTTACCCGTCTTTGAAAATGGTTTATTGTTGATTGTATTTTTGGTCATTCCACTTGAGATCATTGCTTTGATTGTTGTAATGCTCTCTGATCACAAGTAGGATGACTTCCAAGTTCACTGACTTAAAGTCTCATTTCATCCTGTCTCTGAAATCCTATCTTTTCCTTCTTTCGGCTCAAAAATTAAACTCTTCAGAACTTCCGATCTAGGCATCGGAACTTCCGAATTTCTGTGAATTCAGCTTCTTCGGAACATCCGAAGTTTTGTATCAGAACATCCGAAGCTTGCTCAGCTGGAGTTTCGCTGGAAACCTCAACTCTTCGGAACATCCGAACCGCAGTTCGGAACATCCGAAGTGTGTGTAAACGCTTGAAAAGGACCGTTCGGTTGGCCCCTCAACTCATTTCCTTTTTTCCTCCAAAACCTCCGTACGGCTCTACCTTTTCACTTCTTGTCGTCTTCGGAGTCTCCGACCCTACGGAAACTCCGATACTTCCCCAAAGAAGGTTGTGCTTCGGATTAAAGAGTTCCTCATCCTTTCAATCTCGTTTTTCGCATTCTCAAGGTAACCCTAGTTCCCTATCTTTGAGATCTCTCACTCCTTGGATCCCTTGGTCATTATCTGTTGGTAAACTTGTTGATCTAGTCCTCCGTTGCTTAGATATCAAGTTTCATCAAATTCCTTCGTCGATCTTGTCAAATCGCTAGTTTTAGGGTTGTACCGTGCTTTTCGGAACTTCCGATATTTTGTGTCGGAACTTCCGATATCAAGTCGGAACTTCCGAACTGAAATCGGAACTTTCGATGATAACAGTACAGCACTAAAACCAGTTTTCTCTCGAGTTTCTTTCGTCTTATCGAGCTGCTCCTTTCTCAGTTGATTTCGATGGATCCTGGTCAAGGTGATCAGCCCCCTGCCGGCTCAGCTAAAGTCTCTTTTAGTTGGAAACGCAAGACTCCAACCGGAACCAGAACGAAGCGAGTTGCCACCAGGGGATACCAGCCAGGCATTTCAATCAATGAACCCTCGCAGGCTGCTCAAACCGTGAATGTGCCTCGTGGAGCACCGTTACCCTCCAGGAAAGGCAAGGGCATTGCTGGTGCGTCAGGCTCTCAGGCTAGAGACATGCCGCGTCTAAAGAAGCCTGAAAGAAATCCTAGGCTCCAAAGAAAACCGGTAAACTACAAAGGGAAAGCTGCTCAAGTCCGAAAGGCACGAGAGGAAAACCCCAAGAGGACAGACCAGTTCTCCACTAATCCCGCTTCTGGACTTTCTTTCAGTAGGACTTCTATGAGTCAGTCATTCTACCAAGAAAGAATCCAATTATTCTGATGCAGTGTGTTGACTGGGAGTATATGGCAGCGGCAGATGACGCTATCTTCAATGAGATCATTGCTGCTTGTGAAAGAACTGGGATCAAGAGAATCATGAGCTTTCAGCATGAATGGAATGTGGAGATCATCGCTCAGTTCTATGCAACAATGTATGTCTCCAGGGATCGAGTTTCCACTCTCCACTGGATGACAGAAGGGACCTGGTATGAGACCACTTATGCTCAGTTTGCAAGATTGCTTGAATTTACAGAAGCAGACTCTAGAGACAGAGATCAGATTCACAATGAGAATCCGCTAGGAGCATCCAGTCTGGGTTTCCTATATGAAGAAAATGCCGATTATGAGGAAGGAAACACCAAAGGCATGAAACCATTCTTTGCTATCCTGAATAGACTTTTCAGGAAAACTTTGGCTCCTAAGGAAGGTGATGCTTCTCATGTCCTCTCTTGCACAAGGAACCTCCTGAGCAGGATGCAGGATGGCCAGAGGCCCTTTGATGTTTTTGATTTTATCTGGAATGAGATCAGACTCACTAGTCAGGAGCCCAGAAGGAGTTGTGGCTATGCTCCTTTCATTATGCATTTGATTGAACAAGTGTCGAGGCCTTGATTTGAGTTTGATGTCAAGCACACTGCTCTTCAGGTTCGGGCTGTAAAAGCCCCCTCACAGAGAGCTACCAGGGCTTCTACCAGAGGAACCACCTCAGCTACCACACCTGCAGTCTCAGCTCCCAGTGGTTCATCATCACCAATTTTGCGTGCTTTGAAGTCCATCTTTGTCCTTTCCAAGGGCAACGCAGCAGCGCATAAGAAGAACACCAAACGACTCAAGGATATTCAGAGGCACTTGAATCTGGAGTGTTCGGATGATGAGGAGAGCGAAGAAGAGATCAAGGATCCATTTTCTCCAGCACCTGACTCTTCAGATGAGTCTGAGGACGATGCCGAAGAATCTGGCTCAGATGATGCTGGATCCGAGGAGTCCGACTAGTCCTCTCTATCTCTCCTGTCCTCCTTTGTGGTGCTTGATGCCAAAGGGGGAGATGAAGACTAAAGACAAAGACAATTTCTGTTATCTCGTCGTGTCCTATCCTGAGTCCTCAAGTCTAAGTGAACTTGGTCGTGTTATTACTTTATGTCATGCTTCTGTGGTTGATTGTTGAATATTTGTTGCTTTCAAAACCTTTTACCTTTGTTGACTTGTTGAATGTTTTAAATGTTGAACATGCTTATGTTGTTACTTTCATTTGCTAAATCTCCTATGCAAGGATATAGGGGGAGCTCTCTATCAACTCTTTTAACTTCCAAAATGTGCATTTGTTCTCAAGTTCTTTCTTAAATGCACATATCTAGGGGGAGTTCATCCTATATTTCTTCTATTCATTTGCTTTACAAATTTGTCTTTAATCGGGTTGTCATCAATCACCAAAAAGGGGGAGATTAAAAGTGCATCTAGGCCCCCTAAATGTTGTTTTGGTTGATTAATCACAAATGATTAAAGAATCTAACAAGTTCAACTAGCTTATGACCAGGTGAATGTTTTGAATAGAGATCATCTACGATCATCGGGCATCCTCAGACGTCATTGAGTAAGAAAAACGGCAACTGCGGATGTAATTTTCATCTGTTGAGTCATAGGTTTGCCGTACTATTAAGAGGGGTGCGTTAAAATTGGTCTAGAGATGGTCTATATGCTCAGATGAATGATTTTAATCTCTTGAGAGCGTTTAAATAGTCTCCCATGCATTGGAATTTGGTAGTTGCAAATTTCTTGTCGGATATTCCGATGTTAGATCGGAAGTTCCGAAGATTCAGACATTCTGATGTGTGGTTGCACTTCAGTCCGTAGTTCGTTGTTAGGGTCGGACATTCCGATATTCTGTATCGGATATTCCGATGCCTATTGGATCTCGAAAAGGGTTCTCTTTGTTTAGTTCGGACAGTCCGAAATTTAACTTCAGAAGTTCCGAAGTGGTTGTTTCTCAGTTTGGGAACTCTCTGTTTGGTTCGGATGTTCCGATATTCACATCGGACATTCCGATTTGGACTTGGAAAGTTTTGTTGAGCTCTCTTTCTGAGTGTCATCGGAAGTTCCGAAGTGGTATTCGGATATTCCGATGCTTGTGGTTTTCGGCCGTTGGAAGTTGTTCCAATTCTGGTTGTTTGCACTCATCGGACATTCCGATGTTGGGATCGGACAGTCCGATGTGTGGCTGAGTGCAGGGGTAACGGCTAGTTTTGAACCAAAACTATAAATACCCCCTCCTCTCCCTTTAGAGGGTTACTCAATTCAGTTTGGCTGAACACTTGAGCACCTTGAGCACACCCTAGAGCCTTCTTGAGCCCTCCTCCTTGATCTTAGTGATCATCTAGTGTGGTTGTGAGCTAAAGAAAAAGAAAGATTCATTCATCTTGAGCACCAAAGAGCATCTCCAAGATCAAGAGTCAAACGCACTCATTTCTCTTGGAGGTTGAAGGACTCCTAGACGGCTAGGCGTCGCTCATGAGCTCCCAACATTTGTGGGAAGCCGTGGGAAGTTTGTGAAGGCCGGCTCCGCCTCCGAAAGGAAAGGAACCAATAGTGAAACCAAACCTCAAGTGCGACCGAGGTTTGGGAGGAAAGGGTTGGAAAAGACCTGGCTCTTTGGAGCTTCCTCAACGGAGACGTAGGATTTTCTTAAGAATCCGAACTCCGGGAACAAATCCTGCTTTCCTACTTGTCGTATTGTTTATCATTGCTTCTTAGATTGTTCCTAAAACTTATTTCTTCAAGTAGTTTATTCTATAAGTTAAAGTCTATCGGACATTCCGAACATATACCGGAAGTTCCGATATAGTCGGAAGTTTCGATACAATACCGGAAGTTCCGATACTCTTTCCGCTGCGACAAATTTAGTTTTAAATTTAAATTGCCTATTCACCCCTCCCCTCTAGGCAACTTTCTCATCTTTTCAGAGTCCACAGCACAGTGCTGGGACACGTGTCACATCGTGATTGGGCCACGTATCGGCTGACGTTATCAGGGAGGACGGCCGTGGTTGACGTCAGCATGGGACACGTGTCGCTCCACGATTGGTCCAAGTGTCATGCTGACGGCATAATTAATTTCAGAAAAAGAAAATGTTTACTTAATTCGGTTTATTCTTTTTAAATATATTTTCAAACTTCAAACGCTTATAACTTTTTCGTTTTAACTCCGATTGAGTCGATTCCAGTTCCTAAATTTTTGTAAAATTGAGCTCTACTTAATGTTGAATTTTATTTAATTTTTGGACAGTAGTTTTCCTCTGTTTATATTTATTTAATTAATTTGTCAAACTTTAAACGGTTATAACTTTTGCGTTTTAACTCCGATTTGGACGAGTCAAATTTCTAAAATTTTATAAAATTGTGCTCTTTCTGTTTATGAATTTTATTAGAATTTTTGGATGCTTTTTGTCTACTACTTAATTAATTATTACTATTTGCACGCGTTAAGAGTAGACGTGGAAGTACCCGAAGGCTTCGAAGGTGAAGTTTTGACCCAGGAGCCAGCTCAAGACCAAGAACAAGTACTTTTTGAAGGCAAGTTATGCTTTAATCATATTGTTCCCACTTTCAAAAATTATTTTGATTCAATGTATTGCATGCTAATTTATTTAGAAAATGCTTTAATCATTTCTGGGAATTAGTTAAATGCCAATTTTGTTGTATGCTAACTTGACATAAATAATTGTATGCCATGGACCCTTTGTCACCCTAGTTGTGGATTATTTAGTTGGACATTATTAAATTGCCAACATGAGTAATTAGACCGCTGTAGAATAATGCTTAGCCCTGCCACGTAGTCAAAACATGATTTGGATAATCAAATATTAATGTTGACTTAATTAGGTATGGAACATGATTTGGAAAAGTGTCATGTGTCATTAATGATGACGTTGATGGCACGTGGTGCATGGTAATCAACGGGGGTTTGATAAAATGCTTTAGGCTGGGGCAAGTGGCAAGTTGATCAGGTGGACCAGGATTGGTATCGGGAAAGTCATTTTGGTTCTTCGGGTAGTCTTGCCCTAGTCAATTAAGGACTTAACCTTGCAAGCCTTTGAACTGAGCCATTAATACAACCACAAGTCTGGGATGGGGCAGACCTGGCTGATTAATTTGTTGATTCTAAACATTAGTACTATTGTGGTGGTGTGAGGCTCGGGTAGTGGTAACCAGTCCTCGCATGGGTGGCTCACATGGCGCAAGAGGGGGGCCCTGGATGTGGTAACCAGTCCCACCAGTGTTGAAACCTTAGCGAGTAGTACTGGGTTTAGATAGGGCATTGGAAAGGCTTTGTTACGGACACTCGCCTTTGTGGTGTTTGACTGTATCTTGTGGGTAAAGTGTATAACATCTGCAGAGTGTAAAATCTATTCGAATAGCCGTGTCCGCGGCATTGGACATTGCTCAGGAATTACAGTCAAGGGGTAGACTTTCATGAAAATAACTTGGTCTGGAAAATGGAGTTGGGATGAAACTGGAAATTGGACTTAGGATTGGGAAATAATCTACTTGTGCAATCATTGTGAAAATTATTACCCTTATTATTGTTTTACTGCTTTGCAATCTATTACTGTATTTACATTTGCTGCTTTACTGCAAATAAACCTGTTAGCCATCCTTTGTAACAAGCCATGCATGTAGAATATTAGACTTGCATTCTGTGCATGACTTGCTGAGTACCAAGTACTCACCCCTTGCAACAATACAACATCAGTTGAAGAAGAAGCGACGCCAGCTTTGGAGGAAGAACTTCAGGAGGAGCCGTCTACCTAGGGAGCGAGCCCAGTCAGTTGCCTGTGGTAAACTGAGTGGCGCCACGATAATCCTTTTCCGCTGCAATCGTTTATTTCAATAAGACTCCGCCCTGCGAGGCGTACTTTTGTAACTTGACCATAAGGTCAAGCAACCAGTTTGACTATTTAAATAAAGTACTCCACTATTTCATTGAGTATGATTGTGATATTTACCAATGTTGAGACTGTGTGCACTAGCGTGATCTTGGACTAGTGCTGAATACACATAGGGTCCGGATTTGCAAATTCGGGTCCCGACAACTTGCTGCCTTGCTTTAAAGCTCTGAACTCTTCCTTCTTGAGGTCCATGATTCCTTCTGGTACGTGATACTGGTGAAATGCAGCTGTAAACTCCTCCCAGGCGATCTCCTGTGGGTTCTCCTGCGTAGCACAGTAATTCTCCCACCATTCAGCTGTAGTTCCTTCTAGCTGATGAGATGCGTAAAGCACTCTCTCATTCGCCGCACACTGGGTGATGTGCAGCTTCCTCTCAATTGACCTTAACCAGTCATCTGCCTCCAATGGATTGGCATTTCCAGAGAAAGTGGGCGGATGAGTCCTCATAAATTCTGACAACCTTGAGTTCTGACGCTGCCTCTGATTTTCTTGGTTAGCAGCAGCCTAAGCAGTGACTTGCTGCATCTTTTGCATCATAGCATGCATCAGCTGGGTCTGTGCAGCAAGGAAGGCTCCAAAGTTCTGCATGTAAACTGGCGGTGCTGGCTGGGGTGCAGGTGCTCCATCATTGGGGTTTCCTGCGGGGTGAGAACCACTTCCATTGCCTTCGAGACTTCCGCGAGTGTTCGCCATCTGTCGATTGCTCCAAGTTTTAGGGACGAGAGGGAAACAAGAATAGACAAGTAGTAGAGAAACTTATGCGGGGTGGAAGGTGTAACTCAAATTCCAACTTTATTAATTATTTAATAACTTGATATGGTTGCTCACAATGCCTAAGGGCCTTGCAACACATACTGCACACTCAGTAATCAATGAAAATCCAAATTAAACTAACACACCGAAGTCTAACGCCTCTAAGGGTGACTCTTTATTCTTAGACGCGACTCGACGAAGGAGTCTCACTACTAATCCTGAACGCTTATTCCTCGAGCCAACCCCCACGGGAACTCCCCGGTGGGTACACTGGTGGGTGAGACGGCATAGGTGCAAAGCGATCACCTTGCCCTACTACAACTGTGGTTGACGACGCGACGTCCTCCTCTGGCTCTGGCTCTGGCTGCTGCTGTGGTGCAGGTGGTGCCTCCTCTGGTTCTGGGTCGTGCAGCTCCAACACCGGCTCTGGTTCAGGTCCGTACAACGCCATCTCTATCTCACAACCCCTCTGAATTGAGTGGGCTAGATACTCTCGAGCTTCTTGCAGTTGCTTCTTGACTTCCTTGACTTCATCGCGAGACTTCTGTAATTCCTGAATCGTATCGTCGATCACATCCTCCTGAGCGACGACAAACCTCGCCAGATGGGTGATCGTGGCATCCTCGTCTTCTACCGGCTCCCGATCAATGCGGTTGTCTCTGCGTGGGTGGTGACGGAATGTTGTGCCCTCTAGCTCTGCGGAGTAGATGCGAGTGATCTGCCGATTGCTCGACGTGACACTTCCTGGATCCCAATCTGGAATGTAGACCTTCTGGCGATGAAGTGAAAAGGACGACTGAACTTTGTCTTCTCTCGAGCATACACCGTGATCTTAATGTCCCATCCAATGACCAGTCCTGCCTTTATTATGGTGGTTCCTCAGTAGAGCGGTCTCTCAAAGCCTCCAAGTACCTGTAGCATACGCCACAATTCAGCGGCGTAGCCACCCTCACACTCGGCGTAGTTGTTGCTCATCTTCATCTGCCAAGGACACTCACGTGAGAACTCAAAAATTTTAAAACCAAGTGAGAACAAGAGAAATTCAGCAAAGGGGTATGAAAAGAGAGAAGGGGATAAGGCGAGATTTCGTTCATCATCTTGGCAAATTTTAACTTCATAGAAAATAATTTTATCCTCACTACGACCATTCTAACTATGGGTGAGCCTACAATCAGTATGGCTCTGATACCACCTCTGTAAGGACCCGAATTTGCAAATCCGGACCCTCTGTGTATTCAGCACTAGTCTAGGATCACGCTAGTGCACACAGTCTCAACATCGATATATATCACAATCAAACTAAATGAAATTATAAAGTATTTTATTTAATTAAGCCAAACTGGTTGCTTGACCTTATGGTCAAGTTACAAAAGTACGCCTCGCAGGGCAAAGTCTTATTGAAAGAAATAACTGCAGCGGAAATAAAAAGATCATCGTGGCACCACTCAGTATACCACAGGCAACTGACTGGGCTTGCTCCCTAAGTAGACGGCTCCTCTTGAAACTCCTCTTCCGTAGCAGGCGTCGCCTCTTCTTTGACTGGTGTTGTATATTTGCAAGGGGGTGAGTACTTGGTACTCAGCAAGTCATGCACAGAATGTAAAGGTAATATTCTACATGCATGGCTTATTACAAAGGATGGCTAACAGGTTTATTTGCAGTAAAGCAACAAAAGTAAATATAGTAATAGATTGCAAAGCAGTAAAAACAATAATAAGAAGAGTACTTTCACAATGATTCCACAAGTAAAGCATTTTCCAGTCCTAAGTCCAATTCATCATTTCAACCCAAACATTTTCCAAAGCCAAGTTTTTTTCATGAAAGTCTAACCCTTGACTGTAATTCCCGAGCATTATCCAATGCCGCGGACTCGGCTATGCGAATAGATTTTACACTCTGCAGAGGTTATACACTTTACCCACAAGATACAATCAAACACCACAAAGGCAAGTGTCTGTAACAAAGCCTTTCCAATGCCTATCTAAACCCAGTACTACTCGCTGAGGTTTCAACACTGGTGGGACTGGTTACCACATCTAGGGCCCCCCTCTTGCGCCATGTGAGCCAACCCGTGCGAGGACTGGTTACCACTACCCGGGTCTCACACCACCACAATAGTACTAAAGTCTAGAATCAACAAATTAATCAGCTAGGTCTGTCCCACTCCAGACTTGTGGTTGTATGAATGACTCAGTTCAAAGGCTTGCAAGGTTAAGTCCTTAACTGACTAGGGCAAGACTACCCGAAGAACCAAAACGACTTTCCCGATACCATTCTTGGTCCACCTGATCAAACTTGCCACTTGCCCCAGTCTAAAACATTTTATCAAACCCCAGTTTATTACCATGCACCATGTGCCATCAACGTCACCATTAATAACACATGACACTTTTCCAAATCATGTTCCATATCTCATTAATTCAACATTAATATTTGATTATCCAATTCATCTCATGACTACGTGGAAGGGCTAAGCATTGTACTACTTCGGTCTAAATTTCCATGTTGGCAATTAAATAATGTCCAACTAAATAATCCACAACTAGGGTGACAAGGGGCTATGGCATACAATTATTTATGTCAAGGTGGCATACAGCAATTTGGCATTTAGCTAATTCCCAGAGTTAATCCAATCATTTTCTAATTAAATTAACATGCAATAATTTGAATCAAAATAATTTCCAAAGTGTGAACAATATGGTCAAAGCATAACTTGCCTTCAAAAAGTACTTGTTCTTGGTCTTGAGCTGGCTCCTGGGTCAAAACTTCACCTTCGAAGCATTTGGGCACCTCGACGTCTACTCATAACAGGTAAATAAACACCAAATAAATAAAAACATAGAAAAACTCATGTCCAAAAATTAAATAAGATTCACCATTAAATAGAGCTCAATTTTATAAAAATTGAGAGACTGGAATCGCCTCAATCGGAGTTAAAACGTAAAAGTTATAGCCGTTTAACGTTTGAAAAATCAATTAAATAAATATAAACAAAGAAAAATCATGTCCAAAAATTACATAAAATTCACTAGGTAGATCTCAATTTTATAAAAATTTAGAAATTGGAATCAACCAAATCGGAGTTAAAACGCAAAAATTATAAGCGTTTGAAGTTTGAAAAATCAAATAAAAGAATAAACTGAATTAATTTATTTATTTTTCTATTGAAAAATCCGATTATGATGTCAGCTGACGTCAGCGTGGAAATTGAATTTCCACAGAATTATTTTTCTATTTAAAAATCGAATTATGACGTCATGCTTGCGTCATCCAGTCCACAGACCCGGTCCACGGTTCGGTCTCGGTCCACCGTGGAACCGGTCCACGGGTACACATGTCGCTGACACGTGGGACCCACTCGGATGACGTCATTGTGCTCGGCTGAACAGCCCTGACAGCTGGGGCCCACCATGACGTCACGGATGACGTCATGGTGCGGCTTGGCCAGACGCTGACACGCGGGCCCATGCTGACGTCATGTGTGACGTCAGCGACGACCGGGCGCTCCCGCGTGGACCGCGTCGGTTCATTTACTGTACACGTGGCACGATTTGGGCCGTTTGATTTGAAAATCAACGGTCCAGATTGGATCTGGATCTTGCACGTTTGGGGTTAACGTGGTTGATCTGGACCGTTCGATTTGGATCGGACGGCTAGGATCCGATCGAGTTTAGCCGCATCAAGGGCGATGTGGCATGACCCGAGTGGCGACGCGTGGCACGCTATACGCCGTTCGATCTCGATCGGACGGCTACGAACGCATCTAGCACAGCGCGGTTACGGCTACATGGCTCAATCTCGTGCGTTGGATTTAGATCCAACGGTTAGGATCTATCCTAAGTCATCTCAGTTAAAGGCTACGTGGCGTGATCTAAACCGTTAGATCAAGATCTAACGGTCCACAACGCATATGGGCTCTATGGGGTTTAGGGCGTTGTGGACTCACTGTGGCCGTTGGATCTCGATCGGACGGTGGAGAAGCTTCGCGGGGTCGACGATGTCCACGGCGGAGCTGGTTGGCCGGAGCTGGGGATGACGACACGTGGGACGACGTTTGGAGGGTGCTCCAGTGAGGTGAGTGGTGCACACAGGTTCGCCTTAACGCAGGGGTCACGGATCTGGGCAGCACGGCGGCGGAACGTCCTCGTCGGCATCAGAAATGAAGAAAACCCGGGGCGGCGCTTCGCGAGCTTCGGTGAGGAATTAGGAGCGGACGACGGCGGCTAGGGCATGGAAGGTTGGGGTGAATGATGCGCAAGCGGCAGGCGAACCTCGAGCACGTGTCCGGGCTTTAAATACCGGCCCCAACGCCGAGGTGGATGCAGAAATCGCGGCCGGGCCGGTACGGGCGGTGGAGTCCGTCGACGACACGGATTGAGTGATGTGGCATGATCCTGGGCGTCCACACGACTCGATCCGATAGTCCGCGTCACGCGCACACGCAGCCTCAAACACGGCCATTGGATCTTGATCGAACGGTTCCCCGTGCGTGCACACGTGGCGCAATCGTGGCCGTATCCAACGGCACGCGCATAAGGGGTTTGGCTCGGTCGAGTGGGCTCGGTCGGACTCGAGTCTGACTCGGGTCCGGCTCGGTCGGATGAACAGTGAAACCCGTTAGGGTTTTCCAGCGATTTAATATTTAAAATTATTCTACTAATTCAAATAATTCAAGAAAAAAAAAAGCAAATTAATCAGAAAAATTCTGGAAAATACTTTGAGACATTTTGGACTCAAATAAAATATTTCTAATAAAATTTTATTTATAAATTTTAATTATTTAATTATCTCAAAAGGGAATAAATTCAAATTAAATCCAAATAAATCCCAGAAAATTCCAACAATTCTCAAAAGTGCAAAATTTCATTTAAATTCATGAAAAACAAAAATTGGAGTGTTACAATGATGCATGCAAAGTTAGTCCAAAAGAATTAAGCTTCTATACTAAGGTTATTTCTAGCATAAGGTAGATTTTATTAGCAAGCGAACGGTTTGTCAAACGGTAACGGAATTGTAAAGAGTACTTGATATGAAACTAATAATAGTAAATAAAGTTTAATTTCAACATTTTGTGACCCTCCATGTCCACGAACAGTGAGTACTTCACAGCCAACCAAGGCATTAAGAAGAATCCAACCTGTTATAACATGTTTTCCAAAATCTTCGCAAAACCAAAACTATGCTTGACATTACTTTCCCAAGTTGCCCATGATCGTGAGCACGACTAATTAATTAGATGTAAATCTCTGCAGAGAGTGTACACTTTACTCACATGACACATTATAGCAATCATGTCAACCATGTCATGCGATACTTACCATACTCGTTTTGCTAGATTGTGATGAAACCGTTCAACTAGCTATAGGCTAGACTTACACCAGTTCTGGTTATATTTAACCCTTGTTATGGCAGTGGAAACCCTGACTTGTACACATAATATTAATGATGGTTTATGCCCCATCGTGTCCTTTGGAAATCCAGACCCGTACACACAGTACTAACGATGGTATACGCCCCATCGCATCCTTTACTCTGTAGCAAGGCATACACCGTTGTATTGGAATGCTTTGGTTCTAACGCCTCGGTGAAGGGAGCACCTACGGACGACACCATACACCCAGTTCGTCCTTACTATTTTGGCCTACCAAAATGCATGGCTAAACTTCAACTAATTTACTAAGTTAAGGCTATCCCACACTAGCACATGTGGTTGCACAAATTGATCCAGGTGATAGCATCAAGTTTGGTCCTTAGGTTGACTCAGACGAGAATCTCCCCTATCTACATGCAAGTCCATCCCTCGCATAGTGCAAGTCCATCCCTTGCACAACCAGTTATAAATATATATCGCCCGTGTCTAAATCATAAGTTTTATTTTTTTTTTACCAAAATATCAATAACCTTTAATCATGTCAACATATTTCAAATTTGATCAACTAGCATACACATCCTTTCAACTTCTAGAGCATGACTAAGCATATGCAATTAATACTTGATTATACCCATTTTACATTTCATGGACCTTAATTTTGTGATTTTCATGGGTTCAAGCATAAAGGAAAAATGTTAAGGTAGATATAATTTTTAAGCTACTATTATAGGACCTTAATTTTGTGATTTTCATTAAACTAAGCTTCATTTTAAAGGTTTTAAGGTCTATTTGGATTAATGGCTCATATTTCACATTTTTCAATGTTGCTTGAATCTTTCCAAGTTTTAAACATGTACACACAGAGAATAAGATCAGATTATTTTTTCATACATAATAAGATCAACATTTTTAAAGTCCCTAGGAATTGGTTTCAATGCATTTGAATCATTTAGCACAAGTTATAAATATTTTGGTTTATGTGTGTATTGAAATTCAACTATTTTAGCACTTGATACAAACTAAGTCCAAATCTAAATATTTTTACATATTTGGAGAACTTATGACCATAGGAGTACGATAAAATTTATTTCATCCATTTTGGAGCTATTTTGTGAAAATTTTATATAGAGTGTACTTTCGACCTAACTTAATCTTGAGCTCATTTTATGTGAAATGATCAAAATTAAAATATTTTAGCATGTTTAGATTCCTTGTGATTTTATACAAATTTATAAAATTTTCTTACTGAATTTGGAGTTTTCCAGCGAAAGTTATGCAAGTTTGAATGATCTCAGTTTGGAAGATCCAGAAAAATGGAAAATACGTCTTCCGACTTTGAAAGCGCCTTTTACATTTTCTGTGGATTTTTGAATTTTCCTGTGCCGGCTAACAACACGGCCCCACATGTTAGTGGGAGCGTGGGTGTGACCACTGATAGGCTGGGTCCGCGTGTCAACGACAAGTAGTAGAGGGGCTCGGAGGTGGGCTCGCTAGCGGCAGAGGATGGTCGGAATTTGTTGGTCGACGGTCAGTGGCGGAGCCAGGAAAAAAATATAGCCTGGGCAGGTTATGAATTGATCGATATGTGAACTAAAAGCAGTCTTGAACGCTAATACACATATGATCATGTAAACGTAAACTAAAAGCATAAAACAATGGTAATACCTCTGTAAAGAAGCATATGTTGCTATTTGCGTTGCAAAAGTACAGTGTACACCAAAATACCAATCTGTAAGAAAATAAATGATCAGTACAACAATCATATGACATGGTTATTATTGACATTGAAAAGGATTCAAACATACCATTGAGGTGGTAATGTACGATTACGAGGCAAATTCATCCTTCGAGTTTTGAAGCTTTGAAACCGTCGAGTAATGATGTTATCATCCAATGTTTGAAATATGCCCCGTTCGGTATAACATACCATTAAGTCATTCAACCAATCATCAGTAATCTTGTTGCGCAACTCAGTCTTTATAATATTCATTGCTGAAAAAGCTCTCTCAACGGTTGCTGTTGACACTGGCAATATCAAGGCCAACTCAATGAGTTTATAAACCAATGGAAAAACTATGTTTTTTTGGGTTTCAACCATCTTTGTAGCCAACGATGCAAGATCTTGACAATTAGCAAATGCAGTATGCCTTCTGACATGAAGAATGTAAGTCTCAAGTTGATCACTTATAATTGCACGATCGCCTATTGAGAAATCTTCATCATAAATTTGAGCAAGACGAGTAAGTTTGTTGGCATCAAACTTGGAGAAAGAGTTCTTTGGATCAAGGCAAGAGAAGCATGTTAGTATCTCTGAAGAAACTTCGTTGAACCGATGCTCCATCTCCGCTTTGATTCTATCAACAACAACAAAGTAAATCTCTGCACGATAATAATGTAGGTTAGTGACAGTGAACCCATCACGCCTCGAACGTCCTCTAATTGGTATTTCTTCATCCATATCTGGCACTGGAATAGCTTTGTCAGCACAAAAGTTTGCTACTTGAGCAAATAAGGTCTCCCAAGCACTATCTGTCCTCATACTGGATAAACGTTCTTTCACATCATCAATTAATTCCATGGCATGAATAATGTTCAGATCCTTCCTTTGCAAGATAAGTGAAAGCTCATTTGTGTAATATCCCGAGTATTTCTATACTCGAGTCACTGTACATTTGTACTCATGTACTGTTCAATAATACACTGTTCTTGTGTGTTTCTGTATTTTGAGCTGAGTAGACTCGACTGGGATCCAAAAGAACCCTTTAACTTAATTAAACTCACTCAAAATCAAATCGAGTTCAATTGCGGTTCGTAATTGTCCTTTTGGACAAATTGGAAATTTAGGAAATTAAATGTCTAAAAGTCCTCAAAAACTATCCAAAATATCTTAGAAGTATTCAAAATCAGCTTTAGATGTTTGAATCTTCAAGTTTTGGCATTGGACCAAAATGCCCTCCATAAGTGCATAGTGCCCACATGTGTTTTAAGCCACTCCAAGCCTCCAACCAGCCATTTCCTTATTTCCCCACCTCCTCCCACACGTCTTGAGCAAGGAGAAGGAGAAAGAGAAGAAGAAGGCCACCCAAATCCGCTGGATTAGGCGATTCAACCGATTTAAAATCAAATCGGAGGTCGGATTTGGCGTCCTCATCGCGTTCCCCATCTTCTCAACCCCTTCAAGTGAGTATTCCATCGAGATTCATCGATGTCTCTTGGAGTTCCCGTGGTGCTTTTGGCGATCGACCTGATTTCTTGACTCCGGTCGATCCTCTTGCCGTAGCTACGACTCTTTTCTCCTGTAGCTTCGCATTTCATCAAGTTTTCCCAAACTCCTAGCCTAGGCCATGTCTAGGTACCATGTGTTAGGAACATCGCATGGCAATTGTGCTTGAAACAAGACTCAGGTCATCGTTAGGTCCATTTAACTCTACTATCGACCTAGCATTTGACCACCTTCGAAATCTAGCAACCTAATGCTAGGTTTTCGATTTGTCGGAGTTCTAGTGGAGCAAAGCATGGATAGTAATTTTTGTGGGCACTTGTAGCTAGAGCCGCTATCGGAAGAATCGAATTCAATTACGATAAGCCGGATTTTATTTTATTTAATTAGGTGTTAAGTGTTTTCACAAAATACTAGGAGTCCGTAGCTTGAATCGACGATTCTATTAGCTCCTCCGATAGCCGTAGTCGCGATCGTAAGAGTCGAATTCAATTTGTCGCATCCTACACAAAGTTGTCACTCTAGGTCACTCTATTTGCGAAAAATCCTAGAGGTCCGATGACCAAATGGATAACCCCTATAGCTTTCTAGCTAGTAGAAACCCCGATAAAAATACGGAGTTTAGTTTTGACCATTTTGCAAGATACTTTGTCGCTTCTAGGTCTCAATTGGTTGAATAAAATCCTAGAGCTCCTGAGCACGAATCGACTTCACCATTAGTCTTCTTAGAGGCTAAAGCATTGGCTAAAAATGCTAGATTTGCATTTTAGCACTTCGCATTTTATTTTAATAATTAGAGGGCCCAAAGCCGTTCTTGGCTTTTCGCTCAGTTCGCCTCGTTTAAGGTCCCTAAGGTTGAAAGCATGCTTCACGTGTGCTTTAGATCCCATTTTGGCCCTTTTCCGACTTTTGTCGTACTTCGGTAAATACCGAGTTACGGACGCTTGATCAAAAGTCCGAGTAGGTTAAGTCAATTTTGGCGGTGATTGGCTCCGATAAGTCATTATTACCTCCAAGTGTCTAGCTGCGGTCCAGAACGAAGTTTCACGACATTCTTGATCAAAACGACCTTTTGACGGTTTTGATCGTTTTTGGTCGTTAACGGTCGTTTTGATCGTTTTGGCCGTTTTTGCGAATTCGATGCAAATTGCTAATCTACCGAGCGGTTTAGTTAGGTGTTGAGTGTTCGAACCCGGATCGGGAACCCACACGCGGATTCGATCGCGTTTGGACTCAATACGGACTCAAAACGGTTTTGTCGGAAATTACTCCGCGGTTTTTCATTTTGATTCAATTTTGGTCAATTTCATTAGGAATTGCTTTGCAACCGATCCAACTAAGTCCTAAATATCTTGCTTTAGCTTGTTGCGTTGTCGGAAACCTGTTTTGCGCAAAAATCCGCAAAATTGGCCGTTTAACGGATTTCCGACAAAACGATCGCTTTCTACTGCTTCGCAAATTTGTCGCTTTTAGGGCCGAAAGGTTTTTCTTCGATCTTTCGAGCGCTTTTAGCACCTAGTTATGTACCTGAGGCCATATTGAGGCTCCACATGCAAATTTAATTGCATTTGTCTTCAATTTACGTATTTTTATTCACGTAGGTAAAGAATACGCCTTTTTCGCTGCTTTAGCTCGGTTGATCATTTCAACTTCAAACAAGTTCCAATAAGTCCCATTAGGTATGTTATACCTATTTTTAGGTATTTCACTAAGTTTAGTTGGGTTTTACTTCATTTTGCACGCTTTTAATCCATTTTGGCACTTGTTCGGCCGAAATGGACATAATAGGTCATAGTTTCACATTTTCTTCGTTTTCTTCATTTCTTTCTCCTTTAAATATTTAAGTGGGTCTTATTTGATGTTTAGTTGGCATTTGTGCATTTAAATCTTGATTTTGCTAAGTTGTATTTCTTTTGTCGCTTTTGTTGCTTTGACCGATTAGAGGCTAGCGAGTCGGGGCCGCCTCGAACGACCCGAACATCATCTCGGACATCACCGAAGTGCAACAACAAGGCAAGCACCTCCTTTGACCATCTTGAAACCTATATTTCACGATGTTTACTTTGATTTCTCAAACTATATGCATTGTTTATATTCAAGAAAGTGCTAGTTTGTGGGAATGGTAGATATACCCTGATTTGGTGGTTTTTCCTCAATTAAATTCCCAGAGTTCATTGATAGCCTTAGTAGGGTTGGACAATTAATAAAATGTCACTTGGGTATAAACGACTTAGTAAATGCATATGCTTAGACACTGCAATAGAGATGAGTAAAGTCAGTCATTTACCAAATGCTCAAAACTTATGATAATTGTAATGGCGGTTTTGGAAATGTTTTGGAAATGTGACTTGTAAAGGTAATTTGATAAAAATGTGCAAGTGTCTAGTTGGTAATTAGACTTGGCGGGAGGTATAATATGTGCTAGTTAAACATGGTGGCGATTGGTTGGCGAGTTAAGTGGAGTTCCCCGCTTGAGTCACTAGGCAAAAATATAAGGACCGAACTTGTGACGGTTTTTGAATGAACACCGTGCAACCGCGCAATGCTGGGATGGGGCAGCCTGTTTTAGTACCTGAAGTGTGAGGGGATAGCCATGCCGTTGGTAGGCCGAAGTGTGGACCTTTTCCCCATGTTGAGCAGTCAAGAGCGGTGTGTGTGTCCTCACGACCCGCCGTATGCACCTTCGTGAGTGCGCTTGTACTTATGCAGCAGGGAATCGCTCCAGTTCATGTTTGATTGATACAACGGTGTACGCCTTGCTATGGGATAATGCCGCGGCAAAAACTCGCCGTCGTCACGATGGATATTCCGTGGCCGCCTGAGTGGTGGTTGGCCTCTTATCGCCATAGTAGTGGGTTTATCGTCGCCGGTGCTGGGGTGTGGCTATAACCTCAACGATGGGAAAGAATAGATCATTCTTGTATATCGGATACCTCGTGTATCGCGTGTACCCTGGATGACAGGGATGCAAGTCTGAGTTGTGTTTGGGTAAAGTGCGCAAACTCTGCAGAGTATCAAATAATTCTAATCGATTAGCCGTGCTCACGGTTATGAGCAAATCTTCTTTAATCATATCAAGTATAGAAATTTGGTTTGGTTTTGAAAATGAAAATCTATTTCGGAGTCTATCTAAAGTATGTGGATCGATATGGTACTTGATGGATTTATGAATGAGTGAATATGGTATTTGGAGGATTTATGAATATATGGATGTCAATTCGTATCTCCAACTGCGATCATGGATGGTGGCGGTTGAGAGACTCAAATGTTACATATATTGTAAATATGTTTTATTCAAAATCTTGTCTTTCAAATTATGTATTACATTTCGATGAACTCAAGCTTTCAAATCCACGCTGCAATAGACTTAGTGTAGTAGCCATTTCAATCGTATCACCTGCATATTAATTATATTTGCATACACTAAAGTCTTGCGAGTACATACGTGTACTCACCGCTGTCGCTAACCCTTTTTCCTCGTGAGGATGTTTCGATGATGATGTCCTGGATGCTCGGCGAGCCCGATTCTGCGAGTGTTGCGGCCAGAGGTCTTCCCTCGATCCAAGAGCTTTGTGGGGTGTTGTCAAAGCCACCGCGCTGGTTTTGTTGTCTTTTGTTTCCGCTGTCGTTCTATTTTGGAGTCTGTATTGTACTTGTACCAGATTTACACCCAGTTATGTAAATTAAATTAGTTTATCTTTTCGTGCATTGATACTCGGGTTGTGGTACGCGATACTGGGCTACTGATCCAGGGATCCAGTATCAGATGCGTACAGGCACCGGGTCCGAAGCTAAGGGTTCGATCCCGTCGATCGAATTTTTAGATTCAGATTTTCGGTGTCGAGGCTTCCTGTTGCTATACGGTGCTATACGCTACAGTAGACGGCGTACAGTACGGTATAGGAAGGGGGGGTTCTCACAGCGTTGGTATCAGAGCCAATGACTGCAGGAAGACTTAGTTAGCCTGGTCGTTAGACTTAGGAACAGATTTTCCTCTCAAAATTTATTTTGAAGTTACAAATCTTAATTGGAAAATGTAGAATGCTATTCTTGTCCATTCTATAGCTTTTCTCTTATCTACTTTTCAAAATGAATCTGATCTTAATCCAAATTTCAAAATTTGTTTCTTTCTTCTATCTTGTTCAAAAGAATTAGAAGGAACACGGGTTTAGCTCAGAATGGGTTAAGGTTAGATGCTGTGATTGAGATTAGACGCCAGTTGACTGAAGATGGCGCATCTCTAGGTTTCTCTGAGAGGTCCGATGGGCTGATCATGCATGGGCAGCAGATGTATGTCCCAGATGATATAGAGATCAAGGAGTTGATCTGTCGTAAAACCCATGATACCCCTCTCTCTGTTCATCCTGGCAGCACCAAGATGTACCAGGACCTTCGCAGGCAATTCTGGTGGCCAGGTATGAAGAAGGAGATCGCGGCTCATGTGGCACATTGTGATGTGTGCCAGCGTGTCAAGGCTGAACATCAAAGGCCAGCCGGATTACTTCAGCCATTGCAGATCCCTGAGTGGAAGTGGGAAGAGATTGGGATGGATTTCATTACCGGCCTACCGAGGTCCTCCGCCGGTCACGACTCTATTTGGGTGATCATTGACCATCTGACCATCTGACCAAGGTAGCTCATTTCCTTAGAGTGACCAGGGCAAGACTACCCGAAGAACCAAATCAACATTCCCAACGCCACAACTGGCCCACCTGATTACTCTTGCCACATGCCCCGGTCGAAAACTGTTTATCAAACCCCAGTTGATTACCATGCACCACGTGCCATCAACATCACATGATACTTTTCCAAAACAGGTTCAATATATCATTAAGTCAATATTAACATTTAATTATCCAAAATCATGTTATGAGCACGTAGCAGGTCTAAGCAGTATACTACAGCGGTCTAAACCCATGTTGGCAATTTAATAATGTCCAACTAGTAAACCACAACTAGGGTGACAAAGGGTCATGGCACATACTTAAATAATCAAGGTGTCATACAGCAATTTGGTACTTATCTAACCCCCATGTTTAAACCAAGTATTTTTCTAATTGAACTAGCATGCAATAGTTTAAATCAAAATAGATTTCGAAATAGGATCAACATGGTCAAAGCACAACTTGCCTCCAAAAAGTACTTGCTCTTGGTCTTGGGTTGGATCCTGAGCCAATACTTCTCCTTCGAATCCTTCCGGCACTTCAACGTCTACTCGTAAAGCGTGCAAATAGCAAATACACAAATAAACAATAGGCAAAAAGATCCCAAAACTCCAAATAAAATCCATAAACAGAGAGAACATAATTTTATGGATTTTTAGAAACTGGAATCGTTCAAATCGGAGTTAAAATGCAAAAGTTATGATTTATTAAAGTTTAAATAATCAATTAAATAATATTACAGAGAAAAACTTTAGTCCAAAAATTAAATAAAATTCATATTTAGGTAGATCTCAATTTTATACAAATTTAGAAATTTGAATCACTCAAATCGGAGTTGAAACGCAAAAGTTATAAGCGTTTGAAGTTTGAATCTAAATTTGAATTAATATTTCGAATTAATAAATCATTTTCTTTTTCGGAAATTAATTATTGCGTCAGCATGGACACGTGTCATCCTGTGATTGGTCCACAGTGACTGGCTGACGCCAGATCGAACGTTTCCATGATGACGCCAAAGATGACGTCATCATGCCACGTGGCATGTCCCGGGTGCTGCCACGTGTCTCGGTCCATGGACTGAGTCCACGGTGACACCCGGCCCACGGTGGACACCCGGCCCACGGTGGACGCGGCCTACAGCTACAGAGGCTGACACGCGGGTCCCACCCGTCAGTGGGTCACGTGCACGGTGAGGCTCTCTCGGGCGAGACACTGACATGCGGGCCCCGCATGTCAGTGACACGCAGCCACGCCAGGCTCGGCCACCGCACGCGGCCCGGCTGTCGCTGACTCAACGCACGCGCGGGCGGCGGCTACGTGGCATGATCACGGCCGTTCGATCTAGATCGGACGGTCTAGATCTACCTAAGTTAACGCAGCTTCTAGCACGTGGCGATCGTGGGCCGCTTGATCTTGATCCAACGGTCGAGATCCGACCTGGTTTTCCAAAGTTTCGGGAAGCGTGGACTCACCGTGATCGTCCGATGAAGATCCAACGGTGCACGGAGCTCGTGGGACGGAGATGGAGTCACGGCAGGCTGGGTTGCCGGCACCAGGTGAAGATGACCACGGGCTCGGCGCTACGGGCGTTCTCCCGCGTGATCGAGATGTCCGCAGTGCGCCTTGTCTAGGGGGTTCCGAACCCGGGCTTCAACACGGCGGACAAGGGCTATCGCTGACGGAGAAGAAGAGGAAACAGTAGCGGCTCCGTCCAACTTCGGCGAGCAATTCGCACGGCTATTCGGCGGCTTGAGCTCTATTAGCTAGGGCAAGCGGGCGCATGGGAGAGGGCAACCTGGGGCCGGCCAGGCCTTAAATAGCCCGGAGGCGTGCTCGGTATGAGCCCTAGTCGGACACGGCGGCGCTCTCCGAGCCTGATTCGGGCGAGGACGACGACCAGATGCCGTCCACGTGTCCCGCATCGAACGGCCCACGCGCACACGCGACGCGTCACACGCACGGCCGTTGGATCGAGATCCAACGGTCGGTGGCTAGGGTTAGGGTTGGGTTCGGCGACGCGGTTCGACCGAATCAAGTGGCTCGGTCGGGTTCGGGTCGGACTCGAGTCCGACTCGGACCCGATGAACAGTACTACACCCGAAGCGATTTTAATATTCAAAATAATTCCCAGTAATTCATTTAATTCATTAAAAATAGCAAATGACTCAGAAAAATTCCAGAAAAATTCTGGAAAATATTTTGGAACATTTTGGACTCAAATAAAATATTTCCAACAAAATTTTATTTGCAAAATTAAATTCTTTAATTATTTCAAAATGGAATAAATTCAAATAAATTCCAAATAAATCCAAATAAATTCCAGAAAATTCCAAAAATTCACCAAAGTGCCAAATCACAAATGAATTTAAGAAAAGCAAAATTTTGGGGTGTTACAAACCTCCCCCCCTTAACAGAATCTCGTCCCCGAGATTCAGGGCTCACTACAGAATAGGTTTGGAAACTCTTTCCTCAAATCCTTTTCGCGCTCCCAAGTCGCTTCGCTTTCTCCATGGTTGCTCCACTGAACTCTACAGAAACGGGTTGACTTATTTCTAGTTTCTCGATCCATTGTGTCCAGAATCTTCACGGGATGCTCCTTATAAGTCAAATCCTCTTGCAACTCAATTGACTCTAGCGGTGTCTGTTCCTCAGGAACTCGGAGACACTTCTTCAACTGGGACACATGGAATACATCATGCACTCCTGCCAACGACTGTGGCAACTCCAGCTGATAAGCAACTTCGCCTCTGCGACTCAAAATCTTAAATGGTCCAACATAACGGGGTGCAAGTTTCCCTTTGGCATGGAACCTCTTAACTCCCGAGAGGCGTAACTCGAGGTAAACAAAGTCTTAGGTTCAAAACTCAAGTCTCGGCGACGATTGTCAAGATAACTCTTCTCATCGAGATTGGGCTATCTTCAACCTTTCCCTAATCATAGCGACCGCTCTTGACCTCTTGAAGAATATCAGGCCCAAAGACACGGCGCGCCGGTCTCATTCCAATTCAATGGCGTCCGACAGGGTCGACCATACAAAGGCCTCAAAAGGTGACATCTCAGAACTAGCCTCGATAACTATTGTTGTAATCGAACTCGGCATACGGCAAACTCTTATCCCAAGAGGTAGCATAAGCCAATGCACAAGCTCTCAACATATCCTCCGAATCTGGTTGACTCTTTCGGCCTGTCCATCCGTCTGTGGATGATAAGTCATCTTGAAGTTCAAACGGGTTCCCATGGCTTCATGCAACTTATTCCGTAACCTTGAGGTAAATTGGGTTCCTCTCGTCTCGATACAATCCTCTTTGGCACTCCGTGCAAACAGACAATCCCGATCATGTACAATTCTCGCTAATTTATCTCCCGAGTAAGTGGTCTTCACGGGAATAAAATGGGCTACTTTAGTCAAGCGATCCACTATAACCCATATGGAGTCATAACCTCCTTGAGTCTTCGGCAAACCGGTAATGAATCCATTCCGATTTCCTCCCACTTCCACTCAGGTATTTTCAGCGGTTGTAGCAATCCTGCTGGTCTCTGATGCATTGCCTTGACTTTCTGGCATACGTCGCACAATGCAACATGCTCGGCAACTTCACGTTTCATACTCGGCCACCAGAATCTCTCCTTCAGATCCTGATACATCTTGGCGCTTCCAGGATGGATTGAGTACTTGGAGTCATGGGCTTCCTCCAGAATCAGTTGCTTTAACTCCTTTTTGTTAGGCACACAAATTCGATCCTTCATCCATAACGTGCCTTGCTCATCCAACTTGAAGTCCTCTGCCTTGCCTTCCTCCTTGATGGACTTAATCCTGTGGATCTTGTCATCATCCTTCTGTCCTTCTCGGATCTGATCCTCTAGGGTAGGCTTTACTTCTAATGCGGCCAAGAATCCGCTAGGTACTACCTCAATCTTCATCTTTTGAAAATCCTCCCATAACTCACCCTGACTTGTGGCTAGCAACGTACTCACGGTATGGCTTTTCCGACTCAGAGCATCGGCTACTACGTTGGCCTTCCCGGGATGGTAATGGATTCCAACATTATAGTCCTTGATCAACTCTAACCATCTCCTCGCCTCATATTCAGATCCATTGGGTGAATATGTACTTAAGGCTCTTATGATCCGTATACACTTCACATCTGCTTTCCAATCGAGATAGTGACGCCATATCTTCAAAGCATGCACTACGGCAGCCTAACTCTAAGTCATGTGTCGGATAATTTTCCTCATGCGGCCTCAATCGCCTTGATGCATAAGCGGCGACCTTTCCATTCTGCATCAAGACACATCCAAGTCCTTGGCGCGATCGTCACAATAAATATCGAAGCTTTGAGCAACATCCGGTAGAACTAACACCTCTTGCCGACGTCAATCGCTTCTTCACTCTGAAATCCTTTCTCACATTCTGGCGTCCATGCAAACTTCTTTTCCTTCTTCAGCAGTTGCGTAAGGGGTTTCGCAATTGTCGAAAAGCCTTCGATGAAACAGCGGTAATATCCTGCCATTCCAAGGAAACTCCGAATCTGGGTCACAGTCTTTGGCTGTTCCCAATGTAACACAGCTTCTACTTTGCTTGGATCTACGGCGACTCCTTCTGCGGTCATTACATGTCCAAGAAACTCCACCTTGTCCTTCCAAAAATCACACTTGCTGAACTTGGCGAAAAGTTGTCGTTCCTCGGCTTTTCCAAAACTCGCCTCAAGTGTTCGGCATGTTCATCCTCTGCCTTGGAGTAGATTAGGATATCGTCTATGAACACGCATTTACAAACTTGTCCAAATATTCCATGAACACCTTATTCATCATATTCATGAAATAATTTGGCGCATCCGTCAGACCAAAGGACATAATCAGAACTCGTAATGTCCATATCTTGACGAGAATGCGATCTTGAATATCTTACGATCGGATCTTCAATCGATGGTATCCCGATCTCGTATCAATCTTGGAGAAAACTCCGGCTCCTCTTAATCGATCAAACAAATCATCAATCCTGGGTAGCGGATACTTATTCTTCACGGTGACTTCATTGAGTGCACGGTAGTCAATGCACATCCCGAAACTTCCATCCTTTTTCTTGACAAACAAAACTGGTGCTCCCCACGGCGATTTAACTCGGTCCGATAAATCCTTTCTCCATTAACTCTTCTAGCTGTTTCTTCATTTCTACCAACTCCTCGGTAGACATCCGATAGGGTCTCTTTGCTATCGGTCTTGCATCTTGTACAAGCTCTATCACAAACTCTATGTCCCTGTCGCGGCATACCAGGTAGATCTTCGGGAAAAACATCTGGATACTCATTTACTATCGGGACATCCTCTATGCTGATTGCCTTGGTACTGTTAACCATCAACTGTCCATCTCTAACTGCAGTGGCTTGAAATTCCACTTTCTTCCCACACGGGCTCTCAATCGAGATGGTCCTTCGTCCCACAATCCAATACGGCCTTGTGCTTGGATAACCAATCCATTCCCAATATGACGTCTAAGGTCCGGGTCTCCAAAATCATAAGGTTTGCTAGGAACTCTATTCCATCTATTAGTATTCTCACCCCTAACATCCTACTTTCGTTCGGAGTTCGGAACCAGGGTTTGAACTAAAAGCATGCATCTAAGTCTTGCAATCCTCAAATCATTTCCAGTAGCAAAGCCTTGCGAAACAAACGAATGCGAAGCTCGAGTCAAACAAAATCAAGGTTTGCGATCGAGTTAACAAGTAACTTACCCAAAGACGACATCCGTAGCATTCTGCGGTGCATCTGCGGTGACATGGTTGACTCGGCCTCTCACCACGGCCTGGGTGTGGCTCACGGTCTTTGGCGTCCTAGCTGGGTGGTTCCTAGGTTGAAGCGAATCGGGTCGCTCCGGCTGTCTTCTTCGGACAAGCTGTTGGCAAAGTGTCTGGCTCGTTGCGCTTGTAGCAGCGTCTCACTGTTCCTTGCCGATCGCTCGAGTAGTGTTTCTAG
The DNA here is from genome assembly GCA_036346355.1 of Rhipidocladum racemiflorum. Taxonomy (NCBI): domain Eukaryota; kingdom Viridiplantae; phylum Streptophyta; class Magnoliopsida; order Poales; family Poaceae; genus Rhipidocladum; species Rhipidocladum racemiflorum. The sequence goes on from CM070571.1 coordinate 76,056,976, forward strand.
CGGGGCTGGGGTGCAGTAGTTACGATTGGCAGGTCTTGGTCTTTGGGATGGTGTCCTTGTTGCATTCTGTGGTTGGAATCAAGAATTGATTTGGTGCAACTCTCAAGCGCCGCTGCGTTCCTGGCGTGATCCTTGCTGTTGCATCCTGTGCTTCTGTTCTCATCCAGTTCCTTGCGCTTGTCCTCAAGAATAAGCGCCTTATTCACCAACTCTTGGAAATCTGGAAAGGTGTGGGTGATCAACCCTACTTGCAATCCCGAGTTAAGTCCCTTCATAAAACGAGACTGCCTGGATTTATCTGTCGCTACATCCTCAGTGCGTAGCGTGCTAGGCTGTGTGAACTTGTTCAGTAGTCGACCACCGGCCGATTACCTTGCTTGATGCTCTGAACTCCTCCTTCTTAAGGTCCATGATTCCTTCAGGCACGTGATACTGTCGGAATGCACCGTGAACTCTTCCCAAGTGATATCTTGAGGGTTCTCTTGCGTGGCACGAAGTTCTCCCACCATTCGGCGGCTGTCCCTTCCAACGGCTGAGAAGCGTAGAGTACCTTCTCATTTCCTATGCATTGAGCTATGTGTAGCTTCCTCTCGATTGATCTTAACCAATCATCGGCCTCCAATGGATTGGCATTCCCAGAGAAAGTGGGTGGGTGAGTCCTCATGAACTCTGATAGTCTTGTATTCTGGCGTGGTCCCTGATTAACTTGATTGGTGTGGCCTGAGCAAAGGACGTGCTGCATTTGTTGCATCATAGCATGCATCAGCGAGTCTGGGCAGCAAGAAAAGCTCCGAAATTCTGCATATCAACTGGCGGTGCTGGTGCTCCCTCATTGGGGTTTTCTGCTGGGCGAGAACCACTTCCATTGCTTCCAAAGTTTCCGCGGGTGTTCACCATCTGTCGATTTGCTCTAGGTTTAGAGATGAGAGGGAAACAAGAACAGACAAGTAATATAGAACTTATGCGGGGCGAAAGGTGTATCCTTAAGGTCCAACTTTATTATTAATAACTTGGTATGGCTGCTTACAATGCCTAAGGGCCTTGCAACACATACTGCACACTCAGCAAGCAAAGCAAATCCAAATCGAACTAATTTTGGAGTCTAACGCCTAAAGGGTGACTCTTTATTCTATGACTCGACTCGGCGAAGGAGTCTCACTATAGAACCTATGCTCACTCATCGAGAAAACCTCCACGGCCTGAATGCGGTCTTTGTGGCATAGGCGCGAAACGATCGCCATGTCCAGCAACTGTGTCTTCTGTGGTGGTCGAAGAAGCAGTGTCCTCATCGAGATCTGACTCCTCCGGATCTGGCTCGTGTAGCTCGAGTACCGGCTCTGGGTCTGGTCCGTACAAAGTCATCTCCAACTCGTCAATCCTTCGCAGAAGGTGTGCCACATACTCTTGAGCTTCCCGCCATCTGTTTTTCTCTGTCGTGATCTCCTTGCGGGCCTTCTGTAGCTCCTTGCTTGTATTATCTAGTACATCCTCCTGGGCGACGACAAATCGTGCCAACTGTGTAACCGTGGCATCCTCATCCTGAATCGCCTTCGGGTCAAGAAGGTTATCGCCGAGCGGATGATAACGGAACACCGTGCTCTCCAACTTTCTGGCGTAGATACGGGTAATGTGCCGCATTGCGCGTCGTGATACTTCTTGGATACCCATCTGCATTGTAGATCTCCTGGCAGTGCAGTGTATTGGGCGATTGCCTGGGCCCTTCTTCCTAGCAGGTACCTCAATCCTCACGTCACAAGCCTTGATCAATCCTGCTTGTCTGATCACTTCCACTTGGTATTGGGGCTTCTCAAAATCTCCGAGAGTCTGTAGCATATGCCAAAGTTCCGCGGCGTGACCAACTCCCAGATCAACATAGTTGAACTCTTCCTCCATCTGTCACAAGAGTGCTTTACGTAAGAATTCGGAATTTTTAAATTGTGACAAGGTAAGGGGAAATTTCAGCAAGAGACAAGAAAAGAGAGAAGGGGATAAGTCGAGATGTCATTTCTTGTCTTCACAAATTTTTAGCTTTAGAAAATAGGTTTTATCCTCACTACGACCATTCTAGCTAGGGTTGAGCCTACAGTCAAGTATGGCTCTGATACCACCTCTGTTGGGACCCCGAATTTGCAAATCCGGACCCTCTGTGTATTCAGCACTAGTCCAGGAACGCGCTAGTGCACACAGTCTTAACATCGGTAAATATCACAATCATACCAAACGATACCAATAAAGTACTTTATTTAAATAACCAAACTGGTTACTCGACCTTATGGCCAAGTTACAAAATGTATGCCTCGCAAGGCAAAACTTATTCAGAGAAAAATAATAATAGCAGCGGAAAATAAGATAACTTCGTGGCGCCATCCAGTATACCACAGGCAACTGACTGGGCTCGCATCCCTAAGTAGACGGATCTTCTTGGAGTTCCTCCTCCAAAGCTGGTGTAGTCTCCTCTTCAACTGGTATTGTGTTGAGGCAAGGGTGAGTACTTGGTACTCAGCAAGTCATGCACAGAATGCAAGCTAATAAACTATATGCATGGCTTGGTACAAAGGAATAGCTCAAGGTATATTTGCGATGCATGACATTTGACAAGTAATATAAGTAGATTCGAAAGCAGTAGAAATAAGTAAAGCGTAAATAACTTTTCAAGAAGTTTTAATAAACATTTTCCCCATCCTAAACCACATTACCATCATCTTTATTCTTAAACCAGACCAACCTTTCAAATCCAAGTTATTTTCAGAAAATCTAACCCTTGACTGTAATTCCCGAGCATTGTCCAGTACCGTGGACTCGGCTATTTAAATAGATTCTACACTCTGCAGAGGTTATGCACTTTACCCACAAGATACAGTCAAACACCACAAAGGCGAGTTCCTCGTGAATAAAGCCTTTGGAAGCCTCAAACAACACAGGTGGTCCTCTCCGGTTCGTGCTCTACACCATCCCTTCCCTTAGCCAAGGCGAAGTATGGGACCAACACACCGTTAGATGGGTATCTGGCCACGGCCACGATACGCTCCCCCGTACAATCACACAAACGGTGTAATTGACACCCTGAGGCTCCACAAGTGAGTCCTTAGCGACTTAGTCAACTAGGGCCGTCCCATTCCAGCCATGTGGTTGCAAGTATGACCCAGTTCAAAGGCTTGCAAGGTTAAGTCCTTAGAGTGACCAGGGCAAGACTACCCAAGAACCAAATCAACATTCCTAACGCCACAATGGCCCACTGATTACTCTTGCCACATGCCCCTGGCCGAAATCGTTTATCAAACCCCGCTTGATTACCATGCACCACGTGCCATCAACATCACATGATACTTTTCCAAAACAGGTTCAATATATCATTAAGTCAATATTAACATTTAATTATCCAAAATCATGTTATGAGCACGTAGCAGGTCTAAGCAATATACTACAACGGTCTAAACCCATGTTGGCAATTTAATAATGTCCAACTAGTAAACCACAACTAGGGTGACAAAGGGTCATGGCACATACTTAAATAATCAAGGTGTCATACAGCAATTTGGTACTTATCTAACCCCCATGTTTAAACCAAGTATTTTTCTAATTGAACTAGCATGCAATAGTTTAAATCAAAATAGATTTCGAAATAGGATCAACATGGTCAAAGCACAACTTGCCTCCAAAAAGTACTTGCTCTTGGTCTTGGGTTGGATCCTGAGCCAATACTTCTCCTTCGAATCCTTCCGGCACTTCAACGTCTACTCGTAAAGCGTGCAAATAGCAAATACACAAATAAACAATAGGCAAAAAGATCCCAAAACTCCAAATAAAATCCATAAACAGAGAGAACATAATTTTATGGATTTTTAGAAACTGGAATCGTTCAAATCGGAGTTAAAATGCAAAAGTTATGATTTATTAAAGTTTAAATAATCAATTAAATAATATTACAGAGAAAAACTTTAGTCCAAAAATTAAATAAAATTCATATTTAGGTAGATCTCAATTTTATACAAATTTAGAAATTTGAATCACTCAAATCGGAGTTGAAACGCAAAAGTTATAAGCGTTTGAAGTTTGAATCTAAATTTGAATTAATATTTCGAATTAATAAATCATTTTCTTTTTCGGAAATTAATTATTGCGTCAGCATGGACACGTGTCATCCTGTGATTGGTCCACAGTGACCTGCTGACGTCAGCACCGAACGGCCTCCATGATGACGTCAGCATGACGTCATCATGCCACGTGGCATGTCCCGGGTGCTGCCACGTGTCTCGGTCCATGGACTGAGTCCACGGTGACACCCGGCCCACGGTGGACGCGGCCTACGGCTACAGAGGCTGACACGCGGGTCCCACCCGTCAGTGGGTCACGTGCACGGTGAGGTTTCTCGGCGAGACATCGACATGCGGGCCCGCGTGCCGATGTCTGCTGATCACGCCAGGCTCGGCGGCGGCACGCGGGCCCGGCACTGTCGATGACTCAACGCCGCAGCGGGCGGCGGCTACGTGGCATGATCACGGCCGTTCTAGATCGGACGGTCTAGATCTACCCTAAGTTAACGCAGTTTCTAGCACGTGGCGATCGTGGGCCGTCGGATCTTGATCCAACGGTCCAGATCCGATCTGGTTTTCCAAAGTTTCGGGGAAACATGGACTCACCGTGATCGTCCGATGAAGATCCAACGGTGCACGGAGCTCGTGGACGGAGATGGAGTCACGGCAGGGCTGGGTTGCCGGCACCAGGGAAGATGACCACGGGCTCGGCGCTACGGGCGTTCTCCGGCGTGATCGAGATGTCCCGCAGGTGCGCCTTGTCTTGGGGGTTCCGAACCCGGGCTTCAACACGGCGGACAAGGGCTATCGGTGCCGGAGAAGACGAGGAAACCGTAGCGGCTCCGTCCAACTTCGGCGAGCAATCGGCACGGCTTGGCGGCGGCTTGAGCTCTATTAGCTAGGGCAAACGGGGCGCATGGGAGAGGGCAACCTCGGGGGCCGGTCCGGGCCTTAAATAGCCCCGGGAGGCGTGCTCAGGGCGGAGCCCTAGTCGAACACGGCGGCGCTCTCCGAGCCTGATTCGGGCGAGGACGACGACCAGATGCCGTCCACGTGTCCCGCATCGAACGGCCCACGCGCACACGCGACGCGTCACACGCACGGCCGTTGGATCAAGATCCAACGGTCGGTGGCTAGGGTTAGGGTTGGGTTCGGCGACGCGGTTCGACCGAATCAAGTGGCTCGGTCGGGTTCGGGTCGGACTCGAGTCCGACTCGGACCCGATGAACAGTACTACACCCGAAGCGATTTTAATATTCAAAATAATTCCCAGTAATTCATTTAATTCATTAAAAATAGCAAATGACTCAGAAAAATTCCAGAAAAATTCTGGAAAATATTTTGGAACATTTTGGACTCAAATAAAATATTTCCAACAAAATTTTATTTGCAAAATTAAATTCTTTAATTATTTCAAAATGGAATAAATTCAAATAAATTCCAAATAAATCCAAATAAATTCCAGAAAATTCCAAAAATTCACCAAAGTGCCAAATCACAAATGAATTTAAGAAAAGCAAAATTTTGGGGTGTTACAAACCTCCCCCTTAATGTAATCTCGCCCCGAGATTCGTGGCTCACTGAGAATAGGTTTGGAAACTCTTTCCTCAAATCCTTTTCGCGCTCCCAAGTCGCTTCGCTTTCTCCATGGTTGCTCCACTGAACTCTACAGAAACGGGTTGACTTATTTCTAGTTTCTCGATCCATTGTGTCCAGAATCTTCACGGGATGCTCCTTATAAGTCAAATCCTCTTGCAACTCAATTGACTCTAGCGGTGTCTGTTCCTCAGGAACTCGGAGACACTTCTTCAACTGGGACACATGGAATACATCATGCACTCCTGCCAACGACTGTGGCAACTCCAGCTGATAAGCAACTTCGCCTCTGCGACTCAAAATCTTAAATGGTCCAACATAACGGGGTGCAAGTTTCCCTTTGGCATGGAACCTCTTAACTCCCCTGAGAGGCGTAACTCTGAGGTAAACAAAGTCTTCCGGTTCAAAACTCAAGTCTCGGCGACGATTGTCAGCATAACTCTTCTGTCGAGATTGGGCTATCTTCAACCTTTCCCTAATCATAGCGATCTGCTCTTCAGCCTCTTGAAGAATATCAGGCCCAAAGACACGGCGCCACGGTCTCATTCCAATTCAATGGCGTCCGACAGGGTCGACCATACAAAGGCCTCAAAAGGTGACATCTCAGAAACTAGCCTGATAACTATTGTTGTAATCGAACTCGGCATACGGCAAACTCTTATCCCAAGAGGTAGCATAAGCCAATGCACAAGCTCTCAACATATCCTCCAGACTGGTTGACTCTTTCTGGCCTGTCCATCCGTCTGTGGATGATAAGGCATCTTGAAGTTCAAACGGGTTCCCATGGCTTCATGCAACTTATTCCGTAACCTTGAGGTAAATTGGGTTCCTCTCGTCCGATACAATCCTCTTTGGCACTCCGTGCAAACAGACAATCTCGATCATGTACAATTACGCTAATTTATCTCCCGAGTAAGTGGTCTTCACGGGATAAAATGGGCTACTTTAGTCAAGCGATCCACTATAACCCATATGGAGTCATAACCTCCTTGAGTCTTGACAAACCGGTAATGAAATCCATTCCGATTTCCTCCCACTGCCACTCAGGTATTTTCAACGGCTGTAGAAATCCTGCCGGTCTCTCGATGCATTGCCTTGACTTTCGGGCATACGTCGCACAATGCAACATGCTCGGCAACTTCACGCTTCATACTCGGCCACCGAATCTCTCCTTCAGATCCTGATACATCTTGGCGCTTCCAGGATGGATTGAGTACTTGGAGTCATGGGCTTCCTCCAGAATCAGTTGCTTTAACTCCTTTTTGTTAGGCACACAAATTCGATCCTTCATCCATAACGTGCCTTGCTCATCCAACTTGAAGTCCTCTGCCTTGCCTTCCTCCTTGATGGACTTAATCCTGCGGATCTTGTCATCATCCTTCTGTCCTTCTCGGATCTGATCCTCTAGGGTAGGCTTTACTTCTAATGCGGCCAAGAATCCGCTAGGTACTACCTCAATCTTCATCTTTTGAAAATCCTCCCATAACTCACCCTGACTTGTGGCTAGCAACGTACTCACGGTATGGCTTTTCCGACTCAGAGCATCGGCTACTACGTTGGCCTTCCCGGGATGGTAATGGATTCCAACATTATAGTCCTTGATCAACTCTAACCATCTCCTCTGCCTCATATTCAGATCCGACTGGGTGAATATGTACTTAAGGCTCTTATGATCCGTATACACTTCACATCTGTTTCCAATCAGATAGTGACGCCATATCTTCAAAGCATGCACTACGGCAGCTAACTCTAAGTCATGTGTCGGATAATTTTCCTCATGCGGCCTCAACTGCCTTGATGCATAAGCGACGACCTTTCCATTCTCAGACAAAGACACATCCAAGTCCTTGGCGCGATGCGTCACACAATAAATATCGAAGCTTTGAGCAACATCCCAGAGAACTAACACGGTCTTGGCGTCAATCGCTTCTTCAGCTCTGAAATCCTTTCTCACATTCTCAAGCGTCCATGCAAACTTCTTTTCCTTCTTCAGCAGCTTGCGTAAGGGGTTTCGCAATTGTCGAAAAGCCTTCGATGAAACGGGCGGTAATATCCTCGCCATTCCAAGGAAACTCCGACTGGTCACGTCTTTGGTTGTTCCCAATGTAACACGCCTTCTACTTTGCTTGGATCTACTGGCGACTCCTTCATGCGGTCATTACATGTCCAAGAAACTCCACCTTGTCCTTCCAAAAATCACACTTGCTGAACTTGGCGAAAAGTTGCTTGTTCCTCGCCTTTTCCAAAACTCGCCTCAAGTGTTCGGCATGTTCATCCTCTGTCTTGGAGTAGATTAGGATATCGTCTATGAACACGACGACAAACTTGTCCAAATATTCCATGAACACCTTATTCATCATATTCATGAAATAAATTTGGCGCATCCGTCAGACCAAAGGACATAATCAGAACTTCGTAATGTCCATATCTTGACGAGAATGCGATCTTGAATATCTTACGATCGGATCTTCAATCGATGGTATCCCGATCTCAGATCAATCTTGGAGAAAACTCGGCTCCTCTTAATCGATCAAACAAATCATCAATCCTGGTAGCGGATACTTATTCTTCACGGTGACTTCATTGAGTGCACGGTAGTCAATGCACATCCTGAAACTTCCGTCCTTTTTCTTGACAAACAAAGCGGTGCTCCCCACGGCGACTAACTCGGTCTGATAAATCCTTTCTCCATTAACTCTTCTATTTGTTTCTTCATTTCTACCAACTCCTCGGTAGACATCCGATAGGGTCTCTTTGCTATCGGTCTTGTGCAGTACAAGCTCTATCACAAACTCTATGTCCCTGTCTGGCGGCATACTGTAGATCTTCGGGAAAAACATCTGGGTACTCATTCACTCTTTGGGACATCCTCTATGCTGATTGCCTTGGTGCTGTTAACCATCATTGTCCATCTCTAATCGCAGTGGGCTTGAAATTCCACTTTCTTCCCACACGGGCTCTCAATCGAGATGGTCCTTCGTCCCACAATCCAATACGGCCTTGTGCTTGGATAACCAATCCATTCCCAATATGACGTCTAAGGTCCGGGTCTCCAAAATCATAAGGTTTGCTAGGAACTCTATTCCATCTATTAGTATTCTCACCGAACATCCTACTTTCGTTCGGAGTTCGGAACCAGGGGTTTGAACTAAAAGCATGCATCTAAGTCTTGCAATCCTCAAATCATTTCCAGAGCAAAGCCTTGCGAAACAAGCGAATGCGAAGCTCGAGTCAAACAAAATCAAGGTTTGCGATCGAGTTAACAAGTAACTTACCCAAAGACGACATCCGTAGCATTCTGCGGTGCATCTGCGGTGACATGGTTGACTCGGCCTCTCACCACGGCCTGGGGGTGTGGCTCCTGGTCTTTGGCGTCCTAGCTGGGTGGTTCCTAGGTTGAAGCGAACCGGGTCGCTCTCGCTGTCTTCTTCGGACAAGCTGTTGGCAAAGTGTCCTGGCTCGTTGCGATTGTAGCGGCGTCTCACTGCTCTTGCCGATCGCCTCGAGTAGTGTTTCTAGCGGGGCCGGGTCCAGTAGTTACGATTGGCGAGGTCTTGGTGCCGAGGATGGTGTCCTTGTTGCATTCTCGTGGTTGGAATCGAAGAATTGATTTGGTGCAACTCTCAAGCGCCGCTATGCGTTCCTGGCGTGATCCTTCTTTGTTGCATCCTGCGCTTCTGTTCTCATCCAGTTCCTTGCGCTTGTCCTCAAGAAAAAGCTCCATATTCACCAACTCTAGGAAATCTGGAAACGTTTGGGTGATCAACCCTACTTGCAATCTGAGTTAAGTCCCTTCATAAAACGACTGCCTGGATTTATCTGTCGCTACATCCTCAGTGCGTAGCGTGCTAGGCTGTGTGAACTTGTTCGGGTAGTCGGCCACCGGTGATTACCTTGCTTCAGTGCTCTGAACTCCTCCTTCTTAAGGTCCATGATTCCTTCAGGCACGTGATATTGTCGGAATGCAGCTGTGAACTCTTCCCAAGTGATATCTTGAGGGTTCTCCTGCGTGGCACAGAAGTTCTCCCACCATTCGGCGGCTGTCCCTTCCAACTGATGAGAAGCGTAGAGTACCTTCTCATTTCCTATGCATTGAGCTATGTGTAGCTTCCTCTCGATTGATCTTAACCAATCATCGGCCTCCAATGGATTGGCATTCCCAGAGAAAGTGGGTGGGTGAGTCCTCATGAACTCGATAGTCTTGTATTACGGCGTGGTCACGATTAACTTGATTGGTGTGGCCTGAGCATGACGTGCTGCATTTGTTGCATCATAGCATGCATCAAGCGAGTCTGGGCAGCAAGAAAAGCTCCAAATTCTGCATATCAACTGGCGGTCTTGGTGCTCCCTCATTGGGGTTTCTGTTTGGCGAGAACCACTTCCATTGCTTCCAAAGTTTCATGGTGTTCACCATCTGTCGATTTGCTCTAGGTTTAGAGATGAGAGGGAAACAAGAACAGACAAGTAATATAGAACTTATGCGGGGCGAAAGGTGTATCCTTAAGGTCCAACTTTATTATTAATAACTTGGTATGGTCACATAATGCCTAAGGGCCTTGCAACACATACTGCACACTCAGCAAGCAAAGCAAATCCAAATCGAACTAATTTTGGAGTCTAACGCCTAAAGGGTGACTCTTTTTTCTATGACTCGACTCGGCGAAGGAGCCTCACTATAGAACCTATGCTCACTCATCGAGAAAACCTCCACGGCACAGTGCGGGTCTTTGTGGCATAGGTGCGAAACGATCGCCATGTCCAAAGAATCGTGTCTTACGTGGTGGTCGAAGAAGCGGTGTCCTCATCGAGATCCGACTCCTCCGGATCTGGCTCGTGTAGCTCGAGTACCGGCTCTGGTGCAGTCCGTACAAAGTCATCTCCAACTCGTCAATCCTTCGCGAGAAGGTGTGCCACATACTCTTGAGCTTCCCGCCATCTGCTTTTCTCTGTCGTGATCTCCTTGCGGGCCTTCAGTAGCTCCTTGCTTGTATTATCTAGTACATCCTCCTGGCGACGACAAATCGTGCCAATCGTGTGTGCCGTGGCATCCTCATCTGAATCGCCGGTCAAGAAGGTTATCGCCGAGCGGATGATAACGGAACACCGTGCTCTCCAACTTTCTGGCGTAGATACGGGTAATGTGCCGCATTGCGCGTCGTGATACTTCTTGGATACCCATCTGCATTGTAGATCTCCTGGCGGCAAAGGTTGTATCGGCGCATTGCCTGGGCCCTTCTTCCTAGCAGGTACCTCAATCCTCACGTCACAAGCCTTGATCAATCCTGCTTGTCTGATCACTTCCACTTGGTATTGGGGCTTCTCAAAATCTCCGAGAGTCTGTAGCATATGCCAAAGTTCCGCGGCGTGACCAACTCCCAGATCAACATAGTTGAACTCTTCCTCCATCTGTCACAAGAGTGCTTTACGTAAGAATTCGGAATTTTTAAATTGTGACAAGGTAAGGGGAAATTTCAGCAAGAGACAAGAAAAGAGAGAAGGGGATAAGTCGAGATGTCATTTCTTGTCTTCACAAATTTTTAGCTTTAGAAAATAGGTTTTATCCTCACTACGACCATTCTAGCTAGGGTTGAGCCTACAGTCAAGTATGGCTCTGATACCACCTCTGTTGGGACCCCGAATTTGCAAATCCGGACCCTCTGTGTATTCAGCACTAGTCCAGGAACGCGCTAGTGCACACAGTCTTAACATCGGTAAATATCACAATCATACCAAACGATACCAATAAAGTACTTTATTTAAATAACCAAACTGGTTACTCGACCTTATGGCCAAGTTACAAAATGTATGCCTCGCAAGGCAAAACTTATTCAGAGAAAAATAATAATAGCAGCGGAAAATAAGATAACTTCGTGGCGCCATCCAAAGATACCACAGTAACCGATCGGGCTCGCATCCCTAAGTAGACGGATCTTCTTGGAGTTCCTCCTCCAAAGCCGTGTAGTCTCCTCTTCAAGCGGTATTGTGTTGAGGCAAGGGTGAGTACTTGGTACTCAGCAAGTCATGTCTGAGAATGCAAGCTAATAAACTATATGCATGGCTTGGTACAAAGGAATAGCTCAAGGTATATTTGCGATGCTTGACATTTGGCAAGTAATATAAGTAGATTCGAAAGCAGTAGAAATAAGTAAAGCGTAAATAACTTTTCAAGAAGTTTTAATAAACATTTTCCCCATCCTAAACCACATTACCATCATCTTTATTCTTAAACCACCAACCTTTCAAATCCAAGTTATTTTCAGAAAATCTAACCCTTGACTGTAATTCCCGAGCATTGTCGATCACAGTGGACTCGGCTATTTAAATAGATTCTACACTCTGCAGAGGTTATGCACTTTACCCACAAGATACAGTCAAACACCACAAAGGCGAGTTCAGTAACAAAGCCTTTCGGAAGCCTCAAACAACACAGTGGTCCTCTCAGGTTCGTGCTCTACACCATCCCTTCCCTTAGCCAAGGCGAAGTATGGGACCAACACACCGTTAGATGGGTATCCGGCCACGACCACGATACGCTCCCCGCACAATCACACAAGCGGTGTAATTGACACCACGAGGCTCCACAAGTGAGTCCTTAGCGACTTAGTCAACTAGGGCCGTCCCATTCCAGCCATGTGGTTGCAAGTATGACCAGTTCAAAGGCTTGCAAGGTTAAGTCCTTAGAGTGACCAGGGCAAGACTACCCGAAGAACCAAATCAACATTCCCAACGCCACAACCGGCCCACTTTGATTACTCTTGCCACATGCCCGGCCGAAAATCGTTTATCAAACCCCGCTTGATTACCATGCACCACGTGCCATCAACATCACATGATACTTTTCCAAAACAGGTTCAATATATCATTAAGTCAATATTAACATTTAATTATCCAAAATCATGTTATGAGCACGTAGGAGTGTCTAAGCAAGATACTACGGTCTAAACCCATGTTGGCAATTTAATAATGTCCAACTAGTAAACCACAACTAGGGTGACAAAGGGTCATGGCACATACTTAAATAATCAAGGTGTCATACTGACAATTTGGTACTTATCTAACCCCATGTTTAAACCAAGTATTTTTCTAATTGAACTAGCATGCAATAGTTTAAATCAAAATAGATTTCGAAATAGGATCAACATGGTCAAAGCACAACTTGCCTCCAAAAAGTACTTGCTCTTGGTCTTGGGTTGGATCCTGAGCCAATACTTCTCCTTCGAATCCTTCCCAAGACTTCAACGTCTACTCGTAAAGCGTGCAAATAGCAAATACACAAATAAACAATAGGCAAAAAGATCCCAAAACTCCAAATAAAATCCATAAACAGAGAGAACATAATTTTATGGATTTTTAGAAACTGGAATCGTTCAAATCGGAGTTAAAATGCAAAAGTTATGATTTATTAAAGTTTAAATAATCAATTAAATAATATTACAGAGAAAAACTTTAGTCCAAAAATTAAATAAAATTCATATTTAGGTAGATCTCAATTTTATACAAATTTAGAAATTTGAATCACTCAACTCGGAGTTGAAACGCAAAAAGTTATAAGCGTTTGAAGTTTGAATCTAAATTTGAATTAATATTTTGAATTAATAAATCATTTTCTTTTTCGGAAATTAATTATTGCGTCAGCATGGACACGTGTCATCCTGTGATGGGTCCACAGTGACCTGCTGGCGCCAAGACCGAACGGCCTCCATGATGGCGTCGGCATGGCGTCATCATGCCACGTGGCATGTCGGTCTTTGCCACGTGTCTCGGTCCATGGATCGAGTCCACGGTGACACCGGCCCACGGTGGACGCGGCCTACAGCTCTGAGGCTGACACGCGGGTCCCACCCGTCGGTGGAGTCACGCGTGCCGCGGTGAGGCTCTCTCGGGCGAGACAATGACATGCGGGCCCCGCATGTCAGTGACACGCAGTCACGCCCAGGCTCGGCCGCTGGCACGCGGGCCCGGCACATCGATGACTCAACGCCGCGGCGGCGGCGGCGCTACGTGGCATGATCACGGCCGTTCTAGATCGGACGGTCTAGATCTACCTAAGTTAACGCAGCTTTCTAGCACGTGGCGATCGTGGGCGTCGGATCTTGATCCAACGGTCCAGATCCGATCTGGTTTTCCAAAGTTTCGGGGAAACGTGGACTCACCGTGATCGTCCGATGAAGATCCAACGGTGCACGGAGCTCGTGGACGGAGATGGAGTCACGGCAGGGCTGGGTTGCCGGCGCCAGGGAAGATGACCACGGGCGCGGCGCTACGGGCGTTCTCCGGCGTGATCGAGATGTCCCGCAGGTGCGCCTTGTCTTGGGGGTTCCGAACCTGGGCTTCAACACGGCGGACAAGGGCTATCGGTGCCGGAGAAGACGAGAAACCGTAGCGGCTCCGTCCAACTTCGGCGAGCAATCGGCACGGCGTGGCGGCGGCTTGAGCTCTCTTAGGTAGGGCAAACGGGGCGCATGGGAGAGGGCAACCTCGGGGGCCGGTCCGGGCCTTAAATAGCCCCGGGAGGCGTGCTCGGGCGGAGCCCTAGTCGAACTGGCGGCGCTCTCCGAGCCTGATTCGAGGCGAGGGCGGCGACCAGATGCCGTCCACGTGTCCCGCATCGAGCGGCCACGCAGACACGCTGACGCGTCACCGCGCCGCCGTTGGATCAAGATCCAACGGTCGGTGGCTAGGGTTAGGGTTGGGTTCGGCGACGGTTCGACCGAATCAAGTGGCCGATCGGGTTGAATTCGGACTCGAGTCCGACTCGGACCTGATGAACAGTACTACACCCGAAGCGATTTTAATATTCAAAATAATTCCCAGTAATTCATTTAATTCATTAAAAATAGCAAATGACTCAGAAAAATTCCAGAAAAATTCTGGAAAATATTTTGGAACATTTTGGACTCAAATAAAATGTTCAATTGCGGTTCGTAATTGTCCTTTTGGACAAATTGGAAATTTAGGAAATTAAATGTCTAAAAGTCCTCAAAAACTATCCAAAATATCTTAGAAGTATTCAAAATCAGCTTTAGATGTTTGAATCTTCAAGTTGTGGCATTGGACCAAAATGCCCTCCATAAGTGCATAGTGCCCACATGTGTTTTAAGCCACTCCAAGCCTCCAACCAGCCATTTCCTTATTTCCCCACCTCCTCCCACACGTCTTGAGCAAGGAGAAGGAGAAAGAGAAGAAGAAGGCCACCCAAATCCGCGGATTCCGGGCGATTCAACCGACGAAAATCGAATCGGAGGCTGGATTTGGCATCCTCATCGCGTTCCCCATCTTCTCAACCCCTTCAAGTGAGTATTCCATCGAGATTCATCGATGTCTCTTGGAGTTCCCGTGGTGCTTTTGCGATCTGACCTGATTTCTTGACTCCCGGGACGATCCTCTTGCCGTAGCTACGACTCTTTTCTCCTGTAGCTTCGCATTTCATCAAGTTTTCCCAAACCCTAGCCTAGGCCATGTCTAGGTACCATGTGTTAGGAACATCGCATGGCAATTGTGCTTCAGAAACAAGACTCAGGTCATCGTTAGGTCCATTTAACTCTACTATCGACCTAGCATTTGACCACCTTCGAAATCTAGCAACCTAATGCTAGGTTTTCGATTTGTCGGAGTTCTAGTGGAGCAAAGCATGGATAGTAATTTTTGTGGGCACTTCTGGTAGCTAGAGCCGCTATCAGAAGAATCGGAATTCAATTCTGATAAGCCGGATTTTATTTTATTTAATTAGGTGTTAAGTGTTTTCACAAAATACTAGGAGTCCGTAGCTTGAATCGACGATTCTATTAGCTCCTCTGATAGCCGTAGTCGCGATCAGAAGAGTCAGAATTCAATTTGTCGCATCCTACACAAAGTTGTCAGCTCTAGGTCACTCTATTTGCGAAAAATCCTAGAGGTCCGATGACCAAATGGATAACCCCTATAGCTTTCTAGCTAGTAGAAACCCCGATAAAAAAATACGGAGTTTAGTTTTGACTATTTTGCAGCATACTTTGCTGCTCTAGGTCTCAATTGGTTGAATAAAATCCTAGAGCTCCGGAGCACGAATCGACTTCACCATTAGTCTTCTTAGAGGCTAAAACAGTGGCTAAAAATGCTAGATTTGCATTTTAGCACTTCGCATTTTATTTTAATAATTAGAGGGCCCAAAGCCGTTCTTGGCTTTTCGCTTCAGTTCGCCTCGTTTAAGGTCCCTAAGGTTGAAAGCATGCTTCACGTGTGCTTTAGATCCCATTTTGGCCCTTTTAGGACTTTTGTCGTGCCGGGTAAATCTGAGTTACGCGGACGTTTGATCAAAAGTCCGAGTAGGTTAAGTCAATTTTGGCGGTGATTGGCTCCGATAAGTCATTATTACCTCCAAGTGTCTAGCTGCGGGTCCAGAACGAAGTTTCACGACATTCTTGATCAAAACGACCTTTTGACGGTTTTGATCGTTTTTGGTCGTTAACGGTCGTTGTGGGATGTCAGAGACAGGGGCCCCACAAGAGGGGCCTACACCCGACTGGGCCTGACAGGCGGAACAGAAAGCCCAAAGCCCGTAAGCGCAGCGGGCGGAGGAAACCTTCGACTTGCTCCCCAAGACAACTCCCGATCCTTCCACGGAAGCTTGGCGCCCGCGCCTAACAACCCGCCAGGAACAAAGCATGCGGCGACACCGCCAGAGCTGCGGATGCCGGGACGACAAAGCGGCGGCGTGGGTCGGAGAAAGCATAACCACCTCTCCGGGGCGTAGGCGTGAAGGCGGATAAGGACAAGGGACATGTCGTTCGAGGCCACCATGTTCAGGGCGGTGGCGCCCAACTATCATGTATTCTCCCCGGTATATAAGGAGGAGGGAGAAACAAGAAAAGAGAGACAATACATCCAAGAACACAGGACTAGGGTATTATCTCCTCCGAGAAACTGAACACATCTAAAACAGATTGCCCTTGCATCTGTGTTACCATCAAGCTCGAGATCCCGCACAAATCCCTAGAATCACAAATCTCATTGCCGTAAACAGATCGTCGGCGGTTAGCGCGCCAGGTAGGGGCTTGTGTCAACATCTTCGTCAAGCTTGATGGTTGCGACGAGCGAAGTCTCCACGATCTTCGCCCGGGCAGTCTTCCGTTTTGGAAGCGACCTTCATCTCCAACAACCTCGGAAGCCTCTCTCTCTCCAAGGGAACGCTTCTACAGCGGTGAGGTTTCCGGCGATCCATCGATCACGACTTCGCGCCCGATCGGAAGGTCCCCTGTCTCGTACTCTAAAGTACCGAGCGGGGGATCCAAGACCCGTTCACCGCGAGTCGGGCTCGAGGACGCCGAGGCACGAAGGGTGGGAGTTCTCACCGCCAAGCCACTCGGCACCCCGAGCGCCTAGGTTTGTCTTCTCGAGACTCACCCACCTCGTGGCCGAGTCGGAAGAAAGCCTAGAGAGGCTGCTGGAATTTCCGTAGAGTCTGTGTGATCGAAGGCTCGAGCGGCAGATTCGCAGCAGCCGCCGACACCTCGATCGCCGCCGATTTGGAAGGAGGCAGAGTGATCGAGCTCGACGCTGGGCGCGTACTCCGGGACCGCGCCGGGCTGTCAATGAAGACGATGCAAGCCAAGATGGGGACCAGGCTGTTTCGTACCCACGCCAGAATATCGCCGCCTCCAAGACACTCCTGGATACCACGACCCCTATCTTCGGGGCAGATGATCGATTGCCCGATCATGGCCCAAGTAAAGGCCATGGTGACGGCGGCGACTATCCAAAGATACTCAAACCGACCGGCCCGGCGAAGGAGGCATCACGTGGTCCGGCGAGGACCTAGACGGCCAGCGGCCAGGTCGGGAAGCCCGTCGAGATACATCATGTTCTACCGCGGAGACGACTTGCGACATAGCATCACCGCGACCTCCGTTCGAGACCTCGGCGCCAGCGCCGCGACGAGAAAGGAGGAACAACGCCCGTCAAGCCGGCGAATATGAGCGCCCGGCATCCTTCCGCGAGGCCGCGAAATACGCCAAGTGCGATCCCCTCCGCGTCGATCACCTCCCGGGGGGTATCGCGGAGTCATCGAAGGGGTCCGTGCGTTTACTCCTAACCTACGCCGAGTGGTTTGGCACGATGGATTTAATCCTAAAGGCATCACTAGGTTTGACGGTGAGAGAGACCGCAGGCTTGGCTACAAGTATACGCTCTGCGATCGAGGGCAGCTGGGGATCGAAAGTAATGGCAAACTACTTGCCGGTTACCCTCTCGCCCAGCCCAAGCATGGCTCACCGGACTTCAGCCGAACTCTATAGATTCTGGGGAGATCTGTGTGAGCAGTTCATCTCAAATTTCCAAGGCACTTACGAGCGCCAGGCACCCCTTGGGACCTATATCAGCTACACCAAAGGAGGAACGAATCCCTCGGGAGTTCGTCAAGCGCTTCATGAACAGGAAAAGCACCGTTCGGGGCGTCACAGATGCGGTTGTGATAGCTGCCTTCAGAAGAGTCGGCGACCCGACCTCATCAAGAAGATGTCCGGAAGCCACCCACGTCGGTCAGGAGCTGTTCGCCCTAGCGGACCGTTACGCTTCAGCCTCCGAGGCTCTGGCGAACGAGCGTGATGAAGGGAAGGATCAGTCTGAACCCCTCGGCGGAAAGAAAAGAAGCGCAAGGGCGAAGAGCTAGTGGCGTCGGCTGCGCCAACTCATCCTCGCGCTCTCAAAGAGGATGGATATGATAAGGTCATGAACTCACTCTGCCCTTTCCATCCAAAGGGGAGGCATGCCGCCAAGGATTGTTTCACCCTAAAGAGGTTCGCCGCGAGAGCAAGAGGCAGCCGTGGATAAGGTCCGGCGGTCATGCCGCGGCAAACCGCCTCCCTGGCCGAGGAAGACTATCGGAAGTCGACCTCGAGCTTAACTACATATTCGGGGTTCACCGCATATGAGTCCAAGCGGAAGCAAAGCTCACCGCCGGGACATCTATGCAAGAGAGCCGAGACCCCCGATATGTCCGGTGGTTCGAGGTCGCAATAACTTACGACCGCACGGATCACCCAGATCGCGTCCCATTCCCGGCAGATACCGCTGGTCTTGGCGCCGGTTGTCCGCGGCATCAAGCTCAAAAGGGTGTTGATTGGCGGTGGGAGTGGGCTCAACGTCCTCTTCGTGAAGACACTCGGCGATATGGGAATCCCGCGATGCGACCTCAAACGCGGTCGTCGCCTTTTCATGGAGTGATACCGGGCGTCGGCGGTACCACTCGGACAAATCACTCTACCCGATCACGTTTGGCGCAAGGGACAACTACGGGGTGAGCCTTAGCTTCGAGGTGGCAGACTTCGCGACAACAGTATCACGCCATCTTGGGAGACCAGCTGGCCAAGTTCATGGCGGTGCCCCACTCTGGCGTATCGATCTTTGAAGATGCCGGTCCGAGTGGTATTATCACTCTACTGGCGATGTTAAGCGATCTTTCTCTTGCGACGAGAGAGAGTTGCGAAATGGCCGAGTCTCTGGAGGCGCCGCGGACGGGAAAGGATTCGTCAAGAGGCGGATTTCGACAAGCCGGAAGGCGGTGTCCCTACCCGCAAGCCGCGAGAACTCGGGATCGGCCCGAGGAGGGCACCAAGAGGATTCTCCTCGACCGTCCGATCCGGCGCGAGCCGCCTCGATCGGGACAAGGCTCGAGGATGAATAGGAAAACGCGCTCGTCACCTTTCTGCGGGCAAACCAAGACGTCTTTGCCTGGAAGCCGTCGATATGCCGGGGTCCCCAGGAGGTGATCGAGCACGACCGAATGTAAACCAATCCGCCAGGCCCGTCAAGCAAAGGTTACGACGGTTTGCTCAAGATCGTCGAGAAGCCATCGGAGAGGAGATCACAAAGTCGCTAGCTGCAGGCTTCATCAAAGAAGTGTATCATCATTGGTTGGCGAACCCTGTACTCGTCCAGAAGAAGAATAAAAGCTGGCGCATGTGTGTTGATTACACCGACCTCAACAAAGCTTGTCCGAAAGATCCCTTTGGTCTCCCTCGTATTGATCAGGTGGTAGACTCCACTGCCGGATCTCGGCTACTCGGCTTTACGGGCGCCTATTCAGGCTATCATCAAATTCGGCCGAGAGGAAGGCTGCGAAGACTTCGTTTATCACTCCATTCGGAGCATATTGCTATATCACCATGCCGTTCGGGCTCAAGAATGCCGGCGCATAGCGTATCGGTAGCGCCGTGCGTGGTGTTTTCACCATCGGCTCGGGCGCAACGTGGAAGCTTATGTGGATGATGTGGTAGTTAAACGCAGACACAAGATAGCCTTATCTCCGACCTGGCCGAGACGTTCGAGAGTCTAAGGGCGTTAGGATGAGGCTAAACCCGAGAAGTGCGTTTTGGAGTGTCTTCCGAAACTACTCGGGTTCATCGTCTCCGTCGTGGGATCGAGCCGAACAGGAGAAAATTGGAGCCATTATGAAAATGGCCCCGCCTACCAGCCAAAAGGAGGTCCAAAAGCTCACCGGATGCATGGTAGCGCTTGGCGAGTTTATCTCACGACTGGGGTCAGGGAATGCCTTTCTTCAAGCTCCTTAAGAAGCAAGATCGCTTTGATTGGGCGGCAGAGGCACAAGAGGCCTTGAAGAACTCAAGGTGTTTCTCTCCACTCCCAGTCTTAGTATCGCGGCGCCAGGTGAACCTCTTACGCTCTACATAGCGGCAACATCTCATGTAGTAAGTGCCGTGATAGTTGTGGAGCGGGAGGAATCTGACACCGCTTGTGGCGTAACGCTTGATTTATTTAAATCGTCAAATCTTGGGCGAATCCAAGACAAGATATCCTCAAATCAAGGCTGGCATGCGCCATTTTGATCTCGTCACGGAAGTGAAGCATTATTTCCAAGGACATTCGATTTCGGTAGTCACTTCTTTCCCGTGGGAGAGGTCCTCCGCAATCGGGAAGCTCTTGGAAGAATTTCAAAGTGGGCGGTGAGCTTGGAGCTTTCGACATCTCATTCAAGCCGCTGCGACCGTCAAATCCAGTGCTTTGGCTGACTTTACGGCCGAGTGGACCGAATCCCGGACTCCTGCAGAAGAAGAGCCGTAATATTGGGTCGTGCACTTCGACGGATCTCTCATGCTTGGAGGAGCGGGCGGGAATCCTCCTTATCTCGCCTAAGGGTGACAGGCTGAAGTATGTCCTTCGGATTCACTTCCGGCCTCAAACAATGCCGCGAGTACTGAGGCCCTCATCCATGGGCCGTATCGCCACATCACTCGAATCCGGCAATTTGGCGGTTCGAGGCGACTCCCGGCTTGGTGGTGAATCAAGTCTGAAGGACTGGTTGTGCGTGGATCGAGAATATGGCGGCATCTTGCCCGGCAAGTCCGAGAATTGGAAGGCAAGTTTGACGGCCTGGAGCTGGTTCATGTCATCCGCCGCAATAATGAGGCAGCAGACGAGTTGGCTAAGATGGGAGCCACTCGGGCGAGATGTCCCAAGTGATATCTTCGTGCAGGATCTTCACGAGCCAACCGTTACAAAACGGCAAAAGCCAGCGAGGGTCTGGAACCGGGTCCCGCTCATCGATCCAGGTGGACTACCCGTACCTTGATTATCTCTGAAGGACAAACTCCGGAAGCAACCACTCTGGCAGAGCGCATCTCCGAGCAAGCCAAATCCTACGTGGTGGTGGGCGACGAGCTCTTCCGAAAAAGTGCCTCGGGTGTCCTCAGGCGGTGCATTTCGGGACAAGCGGGAAGAGAGCTGCTCCAAGAAATCCATTCGGGGATGTGCGGCCATCACGCGGCATCAAGCGCCTTGGTTGGGAAAGCCTACAGCGAGGGTTTCTTCTCGGCCAGCAGCGTAACGACGCCAAGGAGATAGTTCGAACTGCGAGGCTGCCAATTCTATTCAAGGCAGACACACTTGCCGGCACATGAGCTACAGACTATACCCATTTCTTGGCCTTTTGCAGATTGGGCTCGACA
Organism: Rhipidocladum racemiflorum; assembly: GCA_036346355.1. Taxonomy (NCBI): domain Eukaryota; kingdom Viridiplantae; phylum Streptophyta; class Magnoliopsida; order Poales; family Poaceae; genus Rhipidocladum; species Rhipidocladum racemiflorum. The sequence goes on from CM070571.1 coordinate 76,078,547, forward strand.
TAGTGGGCCCGCTCAAGAAGGCTCAAGGCGGTTTTGCTTACCTCTTCGTGGCCATTGACAAGTTCACCAAGTGGATCGAAGCCAAGCCAGTCGTAACTATCACTGCAGTTAAGGCCAAGGAGTTCTTCCAGGATATTGTAGTCGATTCGAGTGCCCAACCGGATCATCACGGACAACGGCACCCAGTTCAGGAGTGAAGAATTCCAAGAATGGTGCGAAGGCGTCGGGATCAAGATCTGCGCCGCCTCGGTGGCTCACCCACGAAGCAATGGGCGGTCGAGCGAGCTAACGGTGCAGTCCTTCAAGGCCTCAAGGCCAGGATCTTCGACCGCCTCAAACCATACGCCGCCCGATGGGTGAAGGAGCTACCGTCGAGTACTCGGGGACTCAGAACCACCCAGTAGAGCGTGGCCAAACCCGCTTTTTTCTGGTCTATTGCGCAGAGGCGGTTCTGCTGACTGAGCTGGGATTCGAATACACGAGGGTTATGATCTACAACGAAGCCGAGTCCGAGGAAAGCCGAATGGTGGAGCTTGTTCAACTCGAGGAGGCTCTAAGCGTTGCCGCCCTCGGTCGGCTAAGTACCTCCAGGGACTTGGCGCTACCACTCGCAACGTCGAAGCGTAACCTTTTGAAGGAGATCTGGTCTGAGGAGGAACTAAAAGCGAGCACAAGCTCTCTCCAATTTGGGAAGGTCCATACATCGTCCAGAAGACAACCCGGCCGGGTGCTTATCGACTCAGACGAGAAGACGGCGAGGTTCTGGCAAATACTTGGAACGCCGAACAGCTCCGTCGCTTCTACGCATGAGTTATGTATCCCACTCTTACACATTAAATAAAATGGTGGTTCGTCTTATTTTCTGAAGTTATGTAATGCTAGCCCCGAGTGGTTATTACCCGACTGCTGTAGCGCCTAACTCTGGTCGTGCCGATATAGAATGCACGGAAATAACAAGCCGCGATGAGCACAAAGCCTCGGCGGTTTGTACCAGCGCGCACAACGGAACGGGTAGAAAGCACTAACCACTCGGGACTGCAATTCGCAGCGCCAGAATTTAACCAAGATTTGCCTGGTCGCGAATTTCTAACCGTCAAAAGCTCGAGCCCCACTCGTTGTCGGGTAATCGAGCAACCGACTAGAATGAGTTGATCAGCGGAACCACTAAGTTCGGGTTAAATGTGATAGGCACGAATCGGATAAAATTTCCCATTTCTTTCCATATTGTTAATAATTTACATTGCTAATTTTCTTTTTTCTTTTTCTCGCGCTCAAAAAAAAAAAAAAAAAAAAAAAAAAAAAAACTCTTGTCTTCTTGGTCTTGTTGGTACTCTGCTATTCTGTCTTTAGTCTTTGTTAGTCTTGGCCTTGTTGGGAGACCGGAGGCGAGATCGCCGAGGTTAGTCGCGACCCACGCGACCCAAAGCCGCCAGAATCTCCTCGTCAACCACCCACAAGGGGGGTACAAGGCGGACGAGGGCCTCGACGGCAAGGTCGCCGCGACGATCGCGACCAACCATCTCGAGGATGATCTCCGCCACCTCGTGGAGCTCGGTGCGACCTCCAACAAGGTGGCCACGGCGGCGCGTCCTCGCCGCTCTCCGTCCTCCGCCTCGCCTCCGGTGTGAAAAAGTCAAGGTCTTCCCATGCTTCCGCCTCCTCCCAGTTGTGCAACATCCCGAAGAATCGATGGCGAAACAACGCCGCGAAGGGACCAACGAACCTCCCCGTAATAGACATGGAAGGAAACTGGAAGAGGAAGACGAAGGACAAGGCAAGAAGAAACGGGCGATCGCTCATTAGCGGTGACGCCCCATTTATAAGCCACCCCAGCCTCGGAAATTGAAGCATCTCAAAGGCAATCAAAACGCGCCACCTCACAATCAATGAAGCGCAAAAAACAAAGCGGCAGTGCGAATACCGAAGAAGATCAGCACGATTGAACAAAATCAAGGAGAATTTCACCAGACACGTCGTAAGCAGTTCAAGCTCATTCGGCCTTCCCGCTTAATTATACCAAATTAAGCGAAAAGGCCCGGGGGCTGGAGAGCTAGCAAGCGATGCCAGCCCGGGGGGCTAAACCACTCAGCCAGGTGGCCACAGCGGAAGTCCCGACGCTCGAGAGCTGCACGCCAGCCTCTCGGAAAAGCGTGTCTGGGGCAAGAAAGCCGCGGGCCAAGGCCCTGGCGTTTGGAGAGCTAGCAAGCGATGCAAGCCCGGGGGCTAAACCACTCAGCCAGGTGGCCACAGCGTAAGTCCCGACGCTTGAGAGCTGCACGTCGACCTCTCGGAAAAGCGTGTCTGGGGCAAGAAAGCCAAGGGCCAAGGCCCTGGCGTTTGGGAACCATACCGGTCAGTGAAACTCACCGGAAAGGCGCGACAGGATCCAAAAGGCTGCGGGCATATATTCTAACAACTCGGCCAGAGAAGAAAGTGGAAGAGGTCTCAAGACCACTCGGCGGAAGACAATACAGAGCAAATCATATTGAAGTAAGAAGACACAATATTTCGGACAAGGAGGGCGAGCACTTGGCATCAAGGCCTACATCGAAGTCGAGAATTCTAGATTCTCCAACAAGGCTGCGATGCAGGACACCTCTTCAAGGAGCGCGTTGGCCTTGTCTTCATCACGAGCAAAGCCTTCTTTCACGCCTTCGAGGTCAATTCTCGGATAATGAGACTTGACCACCGCCAATGCCTGGTTCGCACTCATTGTTGCGGACTCTTTGGCGAAGCCTCGATCCTGTCGGCTCCTCCCGTAAGAAGTGGAACAAAGATCGTCCCCTGGCCCGGCGTGACTCCTTCAATACGCAGAAGGTGCAGATCGGCTCGCAGCGACGCCTTGATTCGATTCGGCCCTGTTCGGCGACCATCTTCTCCTTGCATTACGCAACAAAGTCAAACGGCCATCAAGAGCACACCCGACGCCAAGTATGTTCAACCCAAGTCAAATAAATTTACCCTTCAGCTCCGCTGCATCCTTTCCAAGGCGACTCGAGCCGAGGCCGAATTCTCTGAAACCTCCAGTCGGGCCCTCAGCTCAGCAACGGTTGAGTCGCGCTCTGAAACACGAGAGTGTCATCATCCTCTCCAACCACCCAAAAAGACATCTAAACCGAATCCAGGGGAGAATCTCACCTTCGAGCATATGCTCAAGCCCCGTCTTCTCCTCCCGGATCCTCATACACTCGCCCTGAAGCTCGTGGACTTCTTTCCACCTGTCCGCGCTGATCTCGCTGAGTTTGTCCTGCATCGCTTCGCTCCTTGAGCTTCGGGAGCACCTTCGGAAAAACCGCGATCTTTGCTCAGCGCTCCCCCATGTCTGGGTAACAGGCGAGAATCTCGAGGAGAAGTCGGCAAATGAGATGGAAGACAAGAAGCTCACCCTGACGAGCGTGCTACACCTGACGGTGAGCTCATAAAGCTCCGTCCGAGCCGCTCTCTCCATCTCGTCGTCCTCTTCCATCCCTTTCCAGTCGGAACCCCCTTCCCACCATACGGTCCGATTTGGGGGCTTCGGCAGAGGGCCGAGCGGCGGTGGCTCTCGAAGCACTTCCTCCACGACGGGAGACGGTGCCGGGTCGATCTCGTCGACGGACGGACCATCCGATTCGGCCGTTGGCCCACCGGCGCCCGGTGGCGACGCCCAGCGATCGGCGGCAGCGGCGACCTAGCCTCCGCTGGGCTCCTTTCAGAGACCCTCCACGAGGACGTCCATAGCAGGGGTCCTGAATCAGCAAAAAGGGAAGACACCTCAGCACAGGCAGTAACAAAAAGTCAAGGATCACCCAAAAGAATACCTTTTGGATTTCTTGAATTTCATCCCAGGTCTCATCCGAGACCCAGCACCACTCGGAGGGAAGTTAGCGCTGCGAATGGGCTACCTCGGGACAGAAGGTCGATGCCCGTGCTTTGCGATCCGGGTGCACCGGAAGTCGAAGGCCCGGCTGACGAAAGATCGACGACCTCCTCCGCCGACTCCCGGCGCAGTTCGTCGACCGATGTGTCAGCCACTCGCTTCGCCTGAGCGTGTTTCAGCCGAGAGAGGCCGACAACCGGAGCATCAGAAATGAAGGACGCGCGTTCCTGAAAAAAGGAACGATCGCACCCTGTTTGAATCACACATCAGTCGAAGAAACCATGGAACTGCCTTTCGAAAGGATAGTGCACTCACAGGAGGGGGAGGCCTTGCCGTCGAAAACTTATGAGGGCAGCCCCTGTTGGTGATTATTGTGCCAGGCACGAAGAAATCAACTACCCGTGCTGCCAGCGACTCCATCGACAGGGCCACGTCCGACTCCCGCGTGGGGTCCAGAGGCCCGTTGTATTGGAACCCCAAATGGACTCTCTCCTTCAAGGCTGCACCGGCGCTTCACAAAGCGATCGCGATATCGGGACCCGTCATTTCGGTTCTTCAGATCGTCTATCAACGCCGTAAGCTCGGGATTTGCGCCAAACCTCCTCCGTCCTGGGCGTCGCTCCAAAGATCGGGAAGCTTTAGGAGCACGGTAGGCAAAGGGGCGAGGAAGGGATCAACATTGGCACAATAGAACCACTCCCGCCTCCAACCTTTGAGGGAGGTTTTGAGAGGAACGACAAAATATCGCTTCTTGAGCCCTCCCGCTAGCTGGAGTCAGGCGCCCCAACGACGTTGGGAGCGGCCCGGTTCGGATGAGGCTTCAGCCCGGAAGAAGGAGCGGAACAAATCCAAATGAGGACGTATCCCAAGATACGCCTCGCAGAGTCTGACGAAGATGGCAATGTGGAGAATCGAGTTGGGGTTCAAATTGATCAACTCAATTTCGTAGAAGTGGAGGAGGCCGGAGGAAGGCGCTCCCGAGGATGCTAAATCCCGCCCGGAAGAAGGACTCAAACACCACAATCTCATTCTCTGAGGTGTGGGGTAAGGGTCACCTGCGACGGGGCGGGCGGAGATCAACTCCGGCGGAGGGAGGGGCCGTGGCGACCATCCCCTCAAGCGGGGCGTCGTCATGATGGAGGTCTCCCACCTGCCGCCGCAGGTCGGTGCTACCTTCCGATGACGAGGAAGAAGACATTGCGAAGAAGAAGACCTGGTGGGAGGAACCGCGCAAGCCAAGGGCGGCAAACCGAAACCCTAAATCACCAAAGGAGGTTTGAAGGTTTCGCGGTAGTGGTGGGGAAGGTGCAAGGAGGCCGTTGCTCAGCGAGGTCCCTTCGACTTATAAGAAATGGGCCCCAATTTCCACCTTATGGTGGGAAGAAGCGAGGCCCTCTGTTCAGTGCAGGCGAGATCCAGGCACGCCCCATGACGGGCCAATAGGCTGCGTCGCGCAAACGCGCGGCAGGTGTCAAATCTGGTCCAAAGTTTGGGATAAAGTCGCCCCACGATGGGCCTGAACGCCGCCGCCACGGAAGCTTGGGGCTGGGCACTTTCCGAACATCCTCGGACGGCACGCCCCATAATTTGGGGTCAATTGCTGGTCATTTGTCTCATAATGCGATTGGGTGTCGCGAGAGGATCTACAACCAACACGGTCTTGAGAATCGCGCCCATGAGGGTCTAAAGCGATCTTGGCGTAGCGCACAGCATTACTCTGTATGACCAAGGTATGCCCCATGAGGGTCACCGAGCGACAAGCCTGTCACAAGACCAGAACGGTAGCGCGGTACCGCCCGACCACGAGCCAAAGACCAAGGTACGCCCCATGAGGGTCGTAGAGCGACAGGCGGTTGTCAGCGCGTAAGCGGGCGCTGGTACCACTCGACCACGAGCCAAAAGACCAAGGTACGCCCCATGAGGGTCGGCCGAGCGACAGGCGGTTGTCACAAGACCGTAAGCGGCGCTGGTACCACTCGCCACGAGCCAAAAGACCAAGGTACGCCCCATGAGGGTCACCGAGCGACAGGCGGTTGCAGCAGACCGTCGCGGTAGCTGGTACCACTCGCCACGAGCCAAAAGACCAAGGTACGCCCCATAAGGGTCAGAAGCGACAGGCGGTTGTCAGCAAGACCGTGAATAAGCGCTGGTACCACGCCACGAGCCAAAAGACCAAGGTACGCCCCATGAGGGTCGGGCCGAGCGACAGGCGGTTGCAAGACCGTAACGGGCGCGGTACCACTCGCCACGAGCCAAAGACCAAGGTACGCCCCATGAGGGTCACCGAGCGACAGGCGGTTGTCGCCAAGACCGTGAATCCAAGCGCGGGTACCACTCGGCCACGAGCTAACTAACCACGGTGGCTTCATACTACAAGTTCTTTATGATCTCTCTCCCGCATAATCCTCATGACAGGGCAAGGGACGGAAAGTCGATCCTAAAGCACTTGGGGGCTGCTGTGGGATGTCAGAGACAGGGGCCCCACAAGAGGGGCCTACACCCGACTGGGCCTGACAGGCGGAACAGAAAGCCCAAAGCCCAGAAGCGCAACGGCGGGCCCAGAGGAAACCTTCGACTTGCTCCCCAAGACAACTCCTGATCCTTCACGGAAGCTTCGCGCCCCGCCCTAACAACCCGCCAGGAACAAAGCATGCAGCCTGACACCGCGAGCACTGCGGATGCCGGGACTGACAAAGCGGCGGCGTGGGTCCTGAGAAAGCATAACCACCTCTCCGGGGCGTAGGCGTGAAGGCGGATAAGGACAAGGGACATGTCGTTCAGGCCACCATGTTCAGGGCCCGGTGGCGCCCAACTATCATGTATTCTCCCCCCAGTATATAAGGGGAGGAGGGAGAAACAAGAAAAAGAGAGACAATACATCCAAGAACACAGGACTAGGGTATTATCTCCTCCGAGAGAGCCCGAACCTGTCTAAAACAGATTGCCCTCGCATCCTGTGTTACCATCAAGCTCAGATCCCGCACAAATCCCCTAGAATCACAAATCTCATTGCCGGCGAAACAGATCGTCGACAGTCGTTTTGATCGTTTTGGCCGTTTTTGCGAATTCGATGCAAATTGCTAATCTACCGAGCGTTTTAGTTAGGTGTTGAGTGTTCGAACCCGTATCGGGAACCCACACACGGATTCGATCGCGTTTGGACTCAATACGGACTCAAAACGGTTTTGTCGGAAATTACTCCGCGGTTTTTCATTTTGATTCAATTTTGGTCAATTTCATTAGGAATTGCTTTGCAACCGATCCAACTAAGTCCTAAATATCTTGCTTTAGCTTGTTGCGTTGTCGGAAACCTGTTTTGCGCAAAAATCCGCAAAATTGGCCGTTTAACGGATTTCCGACAAAACGATCGTTTTCTAGTTTCGGCAAATTTGTCGCTTTTAGGGCCGAAAGGTTTTTCTTCGATCTTTCGAGCGTTTTAGCACCTAGTTATGTACCTGAGGCCATATTGAGGCTCCACATGCAAATTTAATTGCATTTGTCTTCAATTTACGTATTTTTATTCACGTAGGTAAAGAATACGCCGTTTTCGTCGTTTTAGCTCGGTTGATCATTTCAACTTCAAACAAGTTCCAATAAGTCCCATTAGGTATGTTATACCTATTTTTAGGTATTTCACTAAGTTTAGTTGGGTTTTACTTCATTTTGCACGTTTTAATCCATTTTGGCACTTGTTCGGCCGAAATGGACATAATAGGTCATAGTTTCACATTTTCTTCGTTTTCTTCATTTCTTTCTCCTTTAAATATTTAAGTGGGTCTTATTTGATGTTTAGTTAGCATTTGTGCATTTAAATCTTGCTTTTGCTAAGTTGTATTTCTTTTTGTCGTTTTTGTTGCTTTGACCGATTAGAGGCTAGCGAGTCGGGCCGCCTCGAACGACCGAACATCATCTCGGACATCACCGAAGTGCAACAACAAGGCAAGCACCTCCTTTGACCATCTTGAAACCTATATTTCACGATGTTTACTTTGATTTCTCAAACTATATGCATTGTTTATATTCAGTAAAGTGCTAGTTTGTGGGAATGGTAGATATACACTGATTTGGTGGTTTTTCCTCAATTAAATTCCCAGAGTTCATTGATAGCCTTAGTAGGGTTGGACAATTAATAAAATGTCACTTGGGTATAAACGACTTAGTAAATGCATATGCTTAGACACTGCAATAGAGATGAGTAAAGTCAGTCATTTACCAAATGCTCAAAACTTATGATAATTGTAACTGGTTTTGGAAATGTTTTGGAAATGTGACTTGTAAAGGTAATTTGATAAAAATGTGCAGTGTCTAGTTGGTAATTAGACTTGGCGGGAGGTATAATATGTGCTAGTTAAACATGGTGGCGATTGGTTGGCGAGTTAAGTGGAGGTCCCGCTTGAGTCACTAGGCAAAAATATAAGGACCGAACTTGTGACGGTTTTTGAATGAACACCGTGCAACCGCGCAATGCCGGGATGGGGCAGCCTTTGTTTTAGTACCTGAAGTGTGAGGGATAGCCATGCCTGTTGGTAGGCGAAGTGTGGACCTTTTCCCGTGTTGAGCTTGATCCAAGCGCGGTGTGTGTGTCCTCACGACCGCCCGTATGCACCTTCGTGAGTGCGATTGTACTTAAGCAGCGGGGAATCTCTCAAGTTCATGTTTGATTGATACAACGGTGTACGCCTTGCTATGGGATAATGCCGCGGCAAAAACTCGCCGTCGTCACGATGGATATTCCGTGGCCGCCTGAGTGGTGGTTGGCCTCTTATCGCCATAGTAGTGGGTTTATTGTCGCCGGTCTTTGGGGTGTGGCTATAACCTCAACGATGGGAAAGAATAGATCATTCTTGAATATCGGATACCTCGTGTCTCGCGTGTACCGTGGAGGACAGGGATGCTAGTCTGAGTTGTGTTTGGGTAAAGTGCGCAAACTCTGCAGAGTATCAAATAATTCTAATCGATTAGCCGTGCTCACGGTTATGAGCAAATCTTCTTTAATCATATCAAGTATAGAAATTTGGTTTGGTTTTGAAAATGAAAATCTATTTCGGAGTCTATCTAAAGTATGTGGATCGATATGGTACTTGATGGATTTATGAATGAGTGAATATGGTATTTGGAGGATTTATGAATATATGGATGTCAATTCGTATCTCAACTGCGATCATGGATGGTGGCAGTTGAGAGACTCAAATGTTACATATATTGTAAATATGTTTTATTCAAAATCTTTGTCTTTCAAATTATGTATTACATTTCGATGAACTGTTTCAAATCTGCTTTTACTTAATAGACTTAGTGTAGTAGCCATTTCAATCGTATCAGCCTGCATATTAATTATATTTGCATACACTAAAGTCTTGCGAGTACATACGTGTACTCACCGTTGCTGCTAACCCTTTTTCCTCAGAGGATGTTTCTGATGATGATGTCCTGGATGTCGGCGAGCCCCAGTTCTGCGAGTGTTGCGGCTTCGTAGGTCTTCCCTCCAGTCAGTAGCCTGTGGGGTGTTGTCAGGCCAGCTGCGCTGGTTTTGTTGTCTTTTGTTTCCGCTGTCGTTCTATTTTGGAGTCTGTATTGTACTTGTACCAGATTTACACCCAGTTATGTAAATTAAATTAGTTTATCTTTTCGTGCATTGATACTCGGGTTGTGGTACGCGATCTTGGAGCTCTTGATCCAGGGATCGATGATCGATGCGTCTGAGCACCGGGTCCGAAGCTAAGGGTTCGATCCCGTCGATCGAATTTTTAGATTCAGATTTTCGGTGTCGAGGCTTCCTGTTGCTATACGGTGCTATACGCTCTGATGAAGCGGCGTAAAGTACGGTATAGGAAGGGGGTTCTCACAGCGTTGGTATCGAGCCAATGACTGCAGGAAGACTTAGTTAGCACAGTCGTTAGACTTAGGAACAGATTTTCCTCTCAAAATTTATTTTGAAGTTACAAATCTTAATTGGAAAATGTAGAATGCTATTCTTGTCCATTCTATAGCTTTTCTCTTATCTACTTTTCAAAATGAATCTGATCTTAATCCAAATTTCAAAATTTGTTTCTTTCTTCTATCTTGTTCAAAAGAATTAGAAGGAACACGGGTTTAGCTCAGAATGGGTTAAGGTTAGATGCTGTGATTGAGATTAGACGCCAGTTGACTGAAGATGGCGCATCTCTAGGTTTCTCTGAGAGGTCCGATGGGCTGATCATGCATGGGCAGCAGATGTATGTCCCAGATGATATAGAGATCAAGGAGTTGATCCTGTCAGAAACCCATGATACCCCTCTCTCTGTTCATCCTGGCAGCACCAAGATGTACCAGGACCTTCGCAGGCAATTCTGGTGGCCAGGTATGAAGAAGGAGATCGCGGCTCATGTGGCACATTGTGATGTGTGCCAGCGTGTCAAGGCTGAACATCAAAGGCCAGCCGGATTACTTCACCATTGCAGATCCTCGAGTGGAAGTGGGAAGAGATTGGGATGGATTTCATTACCGGCCTACCGAGGTCCTCCGCCATCCACGACTCTATTTGGGTGATCATTGACCATCGACCAAGGTAGCTCATTTCATCGATTCGTACCACCTGTGCAGAGCCAAGCTAGCGGAACTCTATTTGCATAATATTGTTCGGCTCCATGGAGTTCCAAAAGTCATAGTCTCTCGACCGTGGTTCATGATTCACCTCCAGATTTTGGGAGAGTTTGCAGTCCATTCTTGGCACTAAGCTATCCTTGATCGCTTACCATCCCCAAAGCGGACGAATGACGGAAAGGGCAAACCAAATCCTTGAAGACATGCTAAGGGCTTGTGTCTTTGTGCTCTGACAAGTCGTGGGAGAAATGCTTGCCATTTGCTGAAGTTCTCCTACAACAACGATCATCAAGTCAGTCTTGAGATGTAAGCCTTTTCGAGGCTCTTTATGGCAAGAAGTGCGTAACGCCACTTGTTTTGGTCCGAGGTTGGTGAGAGGCAATTCTTCGGGCCAGCCATGATTGAAGAGGCTGAAAGGCAAGTCACTTGATTCGGGACCGGTGAGAGAAGCTCGGTCTCGTCGAGAAGAGCTATCTTGATCGTCGACGCCGCGAGTTGAGCTTTGAGGTGGGTGACTTTGTCTACCTCAAGGTCTCACCACTCCGCGGTACTCGCAGATTCAAGTCGCGGGAAGCTAGCCCCGCGATACATCGGTCCGTTCGGATTCTTGAGAAGGTTGGTGTTGTGGCTTATCGGCTTGAGCTACCGCCACATCTTTCGGACGTTCACGATGTGTTCCACGTGTCCCAATTGAAGAAGAGTCTTGGGTTCCATCGAAGTTACCCAATTGGACCATCTTGATTTGCGGCTGATCTTTCGTATCGAGAGTATCCATCAGTATTCTCGAGACAGCTCGTCACACTCGCGATCAGGTTATCAAGATGCTCAAGGTCGATGGAGCAACCATTCGAGAAGATGAAGCCACGTGGGAGCGTGAAGACCATATTCAGCAGTACCCCAACTTTCTTGAGAGCCTTAGCAATCTCGAGGGCGAGATTTTTGTAAGGGGGTAGATCGTAATATCCCGAGTATTTCTATACTCGAGTCATCAGTACATTTGTACTCATGTCTTGTTCAATAATACACTGTTCTTGTGTGTTTCCGTATTTTGAGCTGAGTAGACTCGACTGGGATCCAAAAGAACCCTTTAACTTAATTAAACTCACTCAAAATCAAATCGAGTTCAATTGCGGTTCGTAATTGTCCTTTTGGACAAATTGGAAATTTAGGAAATTAAATGTCTAAAAGTCCTCAAAAACTATCCAAAATATCTTAGAAGTATTCAAAATCAGCTTTAGATGTTTGAATCTTCAAGTTTTGGCATTGGACCAAAATGCCCTCCATAAGTGCATAGTGCCCACATGTGTTTTAAGCCACTCCAAGCCTCCAACCAGCCATTTCCTTATTTCCCCACCTCCTCCCACACGTCTTGAGCAAGGAGAAGGAGAAAGAGAAGAAGAAGGCCACCCAAATCCGCGGATTAAGGCGATTCAACCAAGCGAAAATCGAATCGGAGGTGGATTTGGCATCCTCATCGCGTTCCCCATCTTCTCAACCCCTTCAAGTGAGTATTCCATCGAGATTCATCGATGTCTCTTGGAGTTCCCGTGGTGCTTTTGCGATCTGACCTGATTTCTTGACTCCCGGGACGATCCTCTTGCCGTAGCTACGACTCTTTTCTCCTGTAGCTTCGCATTTCATCAAGTTTTCCCAAACCCTAGCCTAGGCCATGTCTAGGTACCATGTGTTAGGAACATCGCATGGCAATTGTGCTTCAGAAACAAGACTCAGGTCATCGTTAGGTCCATTTAACTCTACTATCGACCTAGCATTTGACCACCTTCGAAATCTAGCAACCTAATGCTAGGTTTTCGATTTGTCGGAGTTCTAGTGGAGCAAAGCATGGATAGTAATTTTTGTGGGCACTTCTGGTAGCTAGAGCCGCTATCAGAAGAATCGGAATTCAATTCTGATAAGCCGGATTTTATTTTATTTAATTAGGTGTTAAGTGTTTTCACAAAATACTAGGAGTCCGTAGCTTGAATCGACGATTCTATTAGCTCCTCGATAGCCGTAGTCGCGATCGGAAGAGTCGAATTCAATTTGTCGCATCCTACACAAAGTTGTCGGCTCTAGGTCACTCTATTTGCGAAAAATCCTAGAGGTCCGATGACCAAATGGATAACCCTATAGCTTTCTAGCTAGTAGAAACCCCGATAAAAAATACGGAGTTTAGTTTTGACCATTTTGCAGCATACTTTGTCGCTCTAGGTCTCAATTGGTTGAATAAAATCCTAGAGCTCAGAGCACGAATCGACTTCACCATTAGTCTTCTTAGAGGCTAAAGCATTGGCTAAAAATGCTAGATTTGCATTTTAGCACTTCGCATTTTATTTTAATAATTAGAGGGCCCAAAGCCGTTCTTGGCTTTTCGCTTGAGTTCGCCTCGTTTAAGGTCCCTAAGGTTGAAAGCATGCTTCACGTGTGCTTTAGATCCCATTTTGGCCCTTTTAGGACTTTTGTCGTGCCGGGTAAATCTGGGAGTTACGCGGACGTTTGATCAAAAGTCCGAGTAGGTTAAGTCAATTTTGGCGGTGATTGGCTCCGATAAGTCATTATTACCTCCAAGTGTCTAGCTGCGGGTCGAGCGAAGTTTCACGACATTCTTGATCAAAACGACCTTTTGGCGGTTTTGATCGCTTTTGGTCGTTAGCAGTCGTTTTGATCGTTTTGGCCGTTTTTGCGGTCGATGCAAATTGCTAATCTACCGGCGTTTTAGTTAGGTGTTGAGTGTTCGAACCGTATCGGGAACCCACACACGGATTCGATCGCGTTTGGACTCAATACGGACTCAAAAGCGGTTTTGTCGGAAATTACTCGCGGTTTTCATTTTGATTCAATTTTGGTCAATTTCATTAGGAATTGCTTTGCAACCGATCCAACTAAGTCCTAAATATCTTGCTTTAGCTTTTGCGTTGTCGGAAACCTGTTTTGCGCAAAAATCCGCAAAATTGGCCGTTTAACTGATTCGACAAAACGATCGTTTTACCGCTTTCGGCAAATTTGTCGCTTTTAGGGCGAAAGGTTTTTCTTCGATCTTTCGGCGCTTTAGCACCTAGTTATGTACCTGAGGCCATATTGAGGCTCCACATGCAAATTTAATTGCATTTGTCTTCAATTTACGTATTTTTATTCACGTAGGTAAAGAATACGCCTTTTCGTCGTTTTAGCTCGGTTGATCATTTCAACTTCAAACAAGTTCCAATAAGTCCCATTAGGTATGTTATACCTATTTTTAGGTATTTCACTAAGTTTAGTTGGGTTTTACTTCATTTTGCACGTTTTAATCCATTTTGGCACTTGTTCTAGAAATGGACATAATAGGTCATAGTTTCACATTTTCTTCGTTTTCTTCATTTCTTTCTCCTTTAAATATTTAAGTGGGTCTTATTTGATGTTTAGTTGGCATTTGTGCATTTAAATCTTGCTTTTGATAAGTTGTATTTCTTTTGTCGTTTTGTTGCTTTGACCGATTAGAGGCTAGCGAGTCGGGCCGCCTCGAACGACCGAACATCATCCGGACATCACCGAAGTGCAACAACAAGGCAAGCACCTCCTTTGACCATCTTGAAACCTATATTTCACGATGTTTACTTTGATTTCTCAAACTATATGCATTGTTTATATTCAAGAAAGTGCTAGTTTGTGGGAATGGTAGATATACCACTGATTTGGTGGTTTTTCCTCAATTAAATTCCCAGAGTTCATTGATAGCCTTAGTAGGGTTGGACAATTAATAAAATGTCACTTGGGTATAAACGACTTAGTAAATGCATATGCTTAGACACTGCAATAGAGATGAGCAAAGTCAGTCATTTACCAAATGCTCAAAACTTATGATAATTGTAATCGGTTTTGGAAATGTTTTGGAAATGTGACTTGTAAAGGTAATTTGATAAAAATGTGCGTGTCTAGCTGGTAATTAGACTTGGCGGGAGGTATAATATGTGCTAGTTAAACATGGTGGCGATTGGTTGGCGAGTTAAGTGGAGTTCCCGCTTGAGTCACTAGGCAAAAATATAAGGACCGAACTTGTGACGGTTTTGAATGAACACCGTGCAACCCACTTAATGCTGGGATGGGGCAGCCTGTTTTAGTACCTGAAGTGTGAGGGGATAGCCATGCCTGTTGGTAGGCGAAGTGTGGACCTTTTCCCGTGTTGAGCGATCAAGCGCGGTGTGTGTGTCCTCACGACCGCCGTATGCACCTTCGTGAGTGCGCTTGTACTTATGCAGCGAGGAATCGCTCGATTCATGTTTGATTGATACAACGGTGTACGCCTTGCTATGGGATAATGCCGCGGCAAAAACTGCGCCATCGTCACGATGGATATTCCGTGGCCGCTGAGTGGTGGTTGGCCTCTTATCGCCATAGTAGTGGGTTTATCGCCGGTCTTTGGGGTGTGGCTATAACCTCAACGATGGGAAAGAATAGATCATTCTTGTATATCGGATACCTCGTGTATCGCGTGTACCCTGGATGACGAGGATGCAAGTCCGAGTTGTGTTTGGGTAAAGTGCGCAAACTCTGCAGAGTATCAAATAATTCTAATCGATTAGCCGTGCTCACGGTTATGAGCAAATCTTCTTTAATCATATCAAGTATAGAAATTTGGTTTGGTTTTGAAAATGAAAATCTATTTGAGTCTATCTAAAGTATGTGGATCGATATGGTACTTGATGGATTTATGAATGAGTGAATATGGTATTTGGAGGATTTATGAATATATGGATGTCAATTCGTATCTCAAGCTGCGATCATGGATGGTGGCGGTTGAGAGACTCAAATGTTACATATATTGTAAATATGTTTTATTCAAAATCTTGTCTTTCAAATTATGTATTACATTTCGATGAAGCTGTTTCAAATCCTGCTTTTAGCAATAGACTTAGTGTAGTAGCCATTTCAATCGTATCATTTGCATATTAATTATATTTGCATACACTAAAGTCTTGCGAGTACATACGTGTACTCACCATTCTCGCTAACCCTTTTTCCTCGTGAGGATGTTTCGATGATGATGTCTGGATGTCGGCGAGCGGATTCTGCGAGTGTTGCGGCCGTAGGTCTTCCCTCGATCGATGCTTTGTGGGGTGTTGTCAAAGCTTATTTAGTTTTGTTGTCTTTTGTTTCCGTTGTCGTTCTATTTTGGAGTCTGTATTGTACTTGTACCAGATTTACACCCAGTTATGTAAATTAAATTAGTTTATCTTTTCGTGCATTGATACTCGGGTTGTGGTACGCGATACTGGGCTACTGATCCAGGGATCCAGTATCAGATGCGTACAGGCACCGGGTCCGAAGCTAAGGGTTCGATCCCGTCGATCGAATTTTTAGATTCAGATTTTCGGTGTCGAGGCTTCCTGTTGCTATACGGTGCTATACGCTACAGTAGACGGCGTAAAGTACGGTATAGGAAGGGGGGGTTCTCACATTTGTCACTGCAAATAACTTTAGCATTAGCTTTAAAATAAATACAAATTTAAAGCTCTCCATTTTTTCTATAAAACCTGCTGCTTGAGTCGGTACACGCCCATCTTCATGGACTATATTGAGCACATGTAGGACCGAATCCCACATTGTCTCCAAACGAATCAAAGTTGTATGATGTGAGCCCCATCTAGTATCCCCAGGCCTAGCAAGGTTGGTTTCTTGATGCAAGCCTCTTCCTGTAAAAATCTCACCGCTCTCCAACTTATCCAAAATACCTTGGTGATGATTTTCAATCAATGCATCCCTCCTCTTACAAGATGAACTTGTAACATTGACAATCAAAGAGACATACTCAAAAAACTCATGAACAGATTTGCAACAACTACTACTCATGATTTTAAAACAACCACTAGTTGCAATTGGTGGGCAAAGCAGTGGATATAGAAAGCATATGGGTTTTCATCTAAAATCTTTCTTTGCAAACCATTATATTCACCTCTCATATTTGAAGCTCCATCATATCCCTGTCCTCGTAGCTTTGAAATAGATAGCTTATGATGATCAAGAAGAGCAAAAAGAGCTTCTTTTAGTGCTTCTGATGTAGTTAATGATACTTTTTTCAGACCTAGAAATCGCTCCACAACCTGCCCATGACAATTCACATACCTACGGAAAAAAAATCATTATGCAACCGAATTGATAAATGCTTCACAAAATAGCACAGAGAATGATATATACCCAATTACTAACCTCACTATTACCGCCATTTGTTCTTTCATTGCTATATCGCGTGACTCATCAATAAGCACAGAGAATTGTCTATCTCCAATCTCTCCTCGAATGACCTCGGTGATCTCTTGTGCACAACATTTTGCAAGTTCCTTTTGAATCTGTGGAGAAGTCATGATGCAATTTCTTGGAGCACGGTCATAAGCATGCCTCACTTCTTCTTTTTTATCCTTGTACCAATCTATCATCTCTAGAAAGTTACCCTTGTTTGAGGAAGAATGTTTCTCATCATGGCCACGAAAAGCTAACCCTTGCATTATGAGAAATTTTGTACACTCTAGAGAAGAAGTCAAACGTATTCTATACTAGTTATATGTCCGTGCGTTGCTACGAAAAATAAAATTGATAATGAAAAATAAAGATTAAAAATAAAAAAAATACTATTTCATAAGATCAAACATCTATCTTTAACGCTTCGTTTCTTGCAAAAGCTGACTAATTAAAGCAACGCTTCGTTTCTTGCGTAGGGCAATTAAGCAGGGCAATTAAGCAGGGCAATTAAGTAGGGCAATTAATGTGACGTGGGAAGAAACTCTCACTTTATATAGTAGAGATAATTCTTCGGACTCCTGAGTTGCATTAGAGAACACACTTGACACACTTTGCCTTTGATTTTTAAAATCATCACACTGCAATCTTGCCTTGTTATGAGCACTATTGACACCACCCAAATGGTCAGGCAATGCCTTGTATGCATGCTTCCAATCACTAAACCCTATTTTTGAGAAGACATCAAAACCAAATTTTTCGGCCCTTCCCGGTTGCTTGAAAAGGAAGCAGTAGAAACAAAATGCTGCATCTTGAGACTCACTATATTCTATCCAATCATATTTGACATACCACGATTGTGAGAATGCTCTTTTAACATTTCCATATTGTTTGCGAGGAAAACACAGAATTGGTTGGGTTGGACCTTTCGATATGTACGCTCTCCTAACTTGATCTCGAATATTTGGGCCATACTCATGTATTTGTTTCCTAAATGCAGGATCACATATAATTTCATCCGGATTGAACTCATCGACATCATTAGTGCTATTTGTTGCTTGACCTTCCGGTTGAGCTTGTCGAGGTTGTGATAAATCTAAATCTGTACTTGCATTTGCATTGGTTGCACTGCCTGTGGTTTCAATGCTTCTCTTACTAACCAAAAACTTCCTCATTTCTGATTTAGCACCTTATTGAAATTTTATCACAATCAAAATATCAGACAATCATCACATATTCATATATTCACAAAATCGCATTAATACGGATATACAGTATATTGTATACACATATACTCAGATAGTCAGATTCACTCATTCACATTCAGTTTCAGACTTTCAGTCTCAGATTCAGTGTCTCACCTCCGAGTCGGCCATTTCTTTATTCTTTGAGGCGGCGGGTTCTTGGAGTTCTTTGTGTGCCGTTGCAGCGCGGTAGGAGAGCTATCTCGCGGCTCGGAAAAGACGATGGGGGCCGGAGGGGCTCAGGATTGTGGCGGCCGGCGGCAGGTGTCCGGCAGGTGAACACAGCTCTGCGGCCTGCGGGTTGCGGCTCTACCCTCAGCGCCGGCGACTCGGTGTCGCCCCTCAGCCTCAGGTCACCTCGCTCGGCGTCGGGCGGCTCGGCGGCGCCGTCGGTTCGGCTCCTCCTCGCCTCCTCCTCGTCGGGCGGCTCGGCGTCGCCCGGCTGCGCCTCCTCCGCCCGCCTCGGCCTCGACTCGTCCGACCGCCGGCGCTGCCCCCAAGCCTCCTCGACGTCCTCGTCGCCGTCGCCCGTCGCCTAGTCGCTCGTCGTCACCCTCGCCTCCGCTCGGACTCAGAAATGGGGATTTGGGGGCAGCGCTACAGGACAATGGCTAGGGCTACAGTACAATGGTTAGGGCTACAGTAGTTTATTTGGGCTAGATTTAACTGGGTCTACTTTACACTGTTCGGCCCAAGCCCGGGCAACTGCCCAGCCCAGCCGGGGGGTTGCCTCCGCCCCTGTCGACGGTAGGGTGAGTAAGAGGAGATGACGTCGAACCTAGGGGAGCAATTGGTTAGGGGTGAACGGCGGCGAGGATGCCTAGCGGCGGAGAGAGGCGGAGCTTGGTGGCGGTGTTACCGGGAGAGTAGAGGTGCGCTGTGCCCGTGCTTGGCAAGGGCGGAGAGAGAGTGGGGAGGGCGGCATGAAGCTGCAGATGGGGCTCCCGGTCAGCGCGGCCCACTGTCAGTGGCAGAGAGATCCTGGAATTTCATCGAACACCATGATTGCACAATGTAGCAGTGCATTAATTGGAGTTTTTGAGTTTGGTAGTTTGGGCTATCATTTCGTGGCTTTAAACGATCTAAAAATTTCTGGTAAAACTTGTGTGGATAGCCTAGTGGAAGAATTTTCAAAAACACTTGGTCTCACTCAGTTTTATTGAGTAGATATCAAATTAAAATTCTTGAAAGTTTGTTGATTTTAAGCTTTGATTAAATTTTTTAGAACATTTGCATTTGATTGAATTTTTTAGAACATTTGCATTTAGTGCAAAAATTATGAAAATTCATATGTATTCATTTCAGATAAGTTGTATTTTAAAAAATTATTTTCTAAGTTGGGTTGTTTGGGATTTTTATGAGTTCCTTTTGAATGGACCGATTTGAGTGAAAATGATTTTAATTAAAGAATTAAATCTTTATTTAAATAAATTTAGTGAAAAATCCAAATTTGCACTGAAAAGCACGATGAGATACTTTATTTCATTTTGCATTTCTCACGGTGTTACAAGGCGAGCGCCGGCGGTGGGCCAGGTAGTGCGAAAGCGCTTGCTCTTGGTAATGCGAGTTTCTACGGAGCCGATGAGCTTCTGTGCTTGCCGAGCATGGTAGGGATGGGAAAGGGGCTAGATTTGCAAATGTGCATGAAAGGGAATTAGATTTGTAAAAATTGAGGTTGATAGGGCTAGATAAAAAATGATTTCTAAATGTTGTTATTCTAGCATTCGGATTGGAGCGATCCGTCGTTAGAAAAACTGCAACACGCGCATAAAAGGATGGTAATCATATGCCTAGTCGGGATGGCAATCGGGTGGGTATCTCTGGGTACAATTGTCTCAGACCCAAACCCGAAACCCGAACTCGTGCCGCCCACCCGAACCCACTAAGCTTATCGGGCACAGATCTGTGCTCACACCCAAACCCGATGGGTACCCGATATTCGATGGGTACCCATACCCGCTACGGCTGTGCTCAAAGTTTATTTAGTAAAGGGCTCAAATAATTCCTATATTATCTCAATTTAACGATAAACATATAATTAAATGACTTTATAAAAATAGAAGTTCAAGTAAAAAAATAATGTTCATAGTTATTTCTAAAACTAGTGAATGTCCGAGGGTTTGGGTTTTATTTTTT
The DNA here is from genome assembly GCA_036346355.1 of Rhipidocladum racemiflorum. NCBI lineage: Eukaryota > Viridiplantae > Streptophyta > Magnoliopsida > Poales > Poaceae > Rhipidocladum > Rhipidocladum racemiflorum. The sequence goes on from CM070571.1 coordinate 76,098,578, forward strand.
AAATTTATACTCCCTCCAGTTTGATAATAGATGTCGTTTTGGACATCGATACGGTCTTCAAAACACAACTTTGATTACTATTTTTTATTATAATATATTTATAAAACCCAATAAAATTATAATATTATGAAAGTACTTCTCGAGACAAGTCTACACATATAATTTTCATATATCCAATTTAAATATTTAAAAATATATCGATAGTCAAAGTTTTAGAAGTTTGACCATCACTATGTCCAAAACGACATCTATTATCAAACTGGAGGGAGTATATTATAAAACTGAACCCATATGCCATAGGATGCTCGATGGGTATTCATAGGTACAAATCGGTATCTATGCTCATCCTATGGTCTTATCGGGTATCTAAATCCAAAAATCTATAAGTATAAAATGCTACCGTATCGATCCTTATCAGATTAAATACTTATAAATATCTAAATCCATGAGTAAAATTACCATCCACGACGCCTAGCAACACCCGCCTGGGCAGGAAAGCACGCGCAAAACTAAATGGTGGCGGTTTCACGCTTGACCTTTTTACTGGCATCGCACGCACGCGAAGACGGACACCCAGGCTGGTGCGTCCCCCTCTTCACATGCCCCGCACTAAGTCCAAGCGCACCACGGGAGAGCCACTTGCCTCGCCCTTCGTCTCCATGCCAGTGGGACCTGATCAACGCGGACCCACGCGTCAGCGTGGCAGAGTCTATGGCCGGCCACGCGCCGCGCAGCCCCCAAAACATCGTGCATTGAAACGGAAGAATCTCCCGTTCGCCCGCTCCGCTACAAATGGCCTCGACGTTCTCCTCGACGACTCGGCGGTCCTTGCGGACCCCACATGTCATACGGTGCGTGGGCGGGTACTTAAGGTGTCATTCTATGGGCCACACCCTCGTCGCGGGGATCCTAGGCTCTAGGGGGGAGGGAGCGCTCTGAGTCAGAGCCGCGTGCGTGGTCGGTGGGTGGTGGCCGTGCCGTTCCCTTCTCTTCCGACTCCGACGCCGAGGGTGAGACAGAAGGGGGAGGAATGGCGGCGGCCAGGGCTCCGCTCGGGGTGGTGGCCATGGCCGTGCTCGTCGTCGGCATCGTGATGCCGGCTGCGGCGGCGGCGCAGGCCCCGGCGCCTGCGCCCACCAGCGACGGTAAGAGAGCGACCACCTCCCTTCCTTCCTCAGCCATCACATTGCGTCTGTCCGTCTCTCTTGATCTGCGCGGCTGCCTCCTAGGCCTGCGCGTGTCACGATGCGGTTATTAAGAGCAGGAGAGGGAAAAAAAAGAAGAAGATGCAAAGAGGGGAAAATGTAATGTGTTCTTGTTTGTGTAGATTTCTTTCACCCCGTGGCGGAATTATTCGCCTTTATAATGCAGGCTACATCGTGTTATATCCTCATCCCTATTTCTTTAGGCGTTAATTCTAGTATTGTGCACAACATATTTAATCCATAATTTTAAGCTGTGCAGAACACTTCAAAAAAATCGGGGAGATTCGGATCTCCCTTGCGCCATTCTTAATTACGATTCGTTTAGGCAATTTCCGTATAATTTAGATTTCATTAAGTAATTCCTGTAGAGTGTTGCACATCCTTTGGAGATGGCTCATCAGTCACCCCTCAGGTCCTCAAGTATCCAGATCTCCAGAAAATGATTCTGTCTCTAGCAATCGGTGCCACAATTGCAAATCGTGTGAGTGATTCTTCTTATCATATTAACAGTACAAATGGATATATAACATTTGCAGAAATGCATATTAGCGCGCTATCATGATCTTCTTGCGTTAGTTAGCTGTCCAATTGGAGTTAGTGTTCTTTTCGTGCCATGCCACTTTTGTGTTAAGGATGTTACATGAAATAAATGCTATATCGGACAAAGAATAATTTAAGGATTTGCGATGTGAGGTGTATTTAAGAACGGAAAGAATGTCCTGTTCCTGCACACACTTGATCACTTGGGAGCTGTCGATCTGTCGGGGATGTTAGATACATCCACAGGTATATACCTTTTCTTGTGCAAGTTGAATCAGCATGCATTTCACTTGTCATTGTTCACCATTAGTGGAGTAGCTTTCAGTGGATATTGGTAGCTGCCCATTTACAAACATGTCTGAGGGATGATTAAATTATGCTCTGCCTGAAAATAACTGGAAATTTTAGAACGATGTGCCATGTGCAACGAGTATTAGAAGGGTTTGCCATGTGTAACAATTATCCAAATTGATTTCTCTTTGTGCAAGCTATCTTCTTTGCACATTATTTTGTTTTAGAATTGGAAACCCGCGCATATTTTATCGGTCTTGATAATGAAACCAGTTGCTAGTACATTCAAGTCTTTAATCAGTTCTCTAACTTTATAACTGCTGGGTTGACGATATGCATGTAATCGTTATCTGGTCGTAATGGTCAATTTCAAATCTTTTGAGTTTTGATACCCCGCAACGTGGTGAGTTTGACTGCTGTCTGCCATTTGTTACTAACAAGATAGCAAATTGTGCAACAGAAGATATGTTGTGGTTTTGTCAGGACTAATATACACAATTCTTGTCTCTAATTGATGCCCGCAGGCACATCGATTGACCAGGGGATCGCATACGTCCTGATGCTGGTGGCTCTTGTGCTCACCTACCTGATCCATCCGCTGGACGCTTCCTCGCCCTACAAGCTCTTCTAATCCTTGTTTCTTCACGGGCGTGGTAGGGTTTATTAGCCATTCGAGGGAGATTAGCATTTAGGTGAGGGTGGCAGGTTTGGATGGATTGGTTGGCTGTTGACGATCTGTATCGAAGTGTTTGATTGTTTCATTGGCTGTATTGGATTCCATGATTTTGTGACCAGTTGTGCTTGCTGGATTCTGTTTTTGCTGGTACCGTGCCGAGTTGCTGACTGATCGGCACGTGCTCTGGCGTGGAATATTTTGCCCTTGCAAACATCAAACATGTGGATGCCTGCCTGTGCCTGTTATTGTGGGGGCGAAGCATTCGTCATGTCATTTTCCCCCCTCCATGCCTCTGAAAAGATTCAAATCGAACTGTGCAAGAGGAGTACAATTGTTGTGATGAAGAAAGAGCTAGGAAGTAAAACACTGAGCCAAGTTATTGGGGGTTGAGATTTGCAACTGGTAAAAGCTAGGAAGTAGAAATTGAGCTTAAGCTGCTGTTGTGGTTGAGATTTGCGAGTGGTTTTGTGTGGAGGTTTGAGCCTTAGGCCCTTACTGTAAGGCATGAACTAGTGATTGAGCCACGGCACACGGCGATGGAGTGGTAAGCGTGCATCGTCCGTGTCAGACTTGTTGTTTGAGGTTTGAACTGCCAAAGCCACTGCAAATTGCACCTAGCAGATCGAGTTGTAAGCGTGCAAATTGAGCCACGGCGATGGATTAGTAAGCGCGAATTGCACAAATATGGGATATACCATTTCTTGTCTCACTGAAATGTGAACCCAGGATGGTATATCCAGTGGTAAATAAGGAATCACCCCTAGCAGAAATGGCATGTTGAAGCTTATGAAGTCCATAGACGTGCTGATTCATTTCTTTCCTTCTCTTTTCGGTTTGGAACGCGCGATTTTTCCTATTCCTATCCCGCGGACGTGTGAAATTTATGCTTTCCAAAAGAGCTATCCCAGAAGGTAGCACATTACCAAATAGCTTGTTCCTAGACACAAATTTAGCTAGCCAGCAATAGAAAAGTAAATTAAGATAGATGCCAAAATACATGTCCAACATTTACTATGTACACAAAAAATTTGTTATCTAATTTTCATAAAAAAGAAAATATTGTTACAAATCGGCAAGAAATGACATCGCTATGGGGATAGAACACACGACCAATTTCTAGCCAGCAATAGAAAAGTAAATTAAGATAGATATCCAAAATACATGTCCAACATTTACTATGTACACAAATAATTTGTTATCTAATTTTCATAAAAAAGAAAAGATTGTTACAAATCAGCAAGAAATGACATCGCTATGGGGATAGAACACACGACCAATGGTTAAAAGCCACAAGATTGAGATCGTGCGTTTGCTCAGGTGGTCAGGACTCAGGAACGCTAGTGGGCTACCCACCCACCCGCGTTTGAGCTCGCTCGATACGCGTGCATTCGCGAGAACCGGATTTAGCCGGCTGTTGTTTCGGAAAAAAGGCCTAAATATACAACATATAAAACGAAATTTCAAAAATATACAACATTTAAATTTTTTTTCAAAAATAGGGCGCCGCCAGCGGTGTGCACGCCGATCGGTACGGCTGGGGCCTGGTCGCCGCCATCTGCACGGACCAGTGCAAGGGCGCGAGGGGGCCACGGGGCCAAGAGGAAGCTTGCCGCCCAGTGCAGCGATAGCAGTGGGGCGTGGGGCGGGGGCCAGAGAGCTGGTCGCCGCCAGCACCTGGCGGCAGCCAGTGGGAGCGCGGGGGCACGGGGAGAGGCTGCCGTGGCGGCGTCGGTGAGGGCCCACAGGCTGACGGCAGAGCCAGCGGCGCCACGGAGGGCGAGAGAGGGCCACGGCGGGAAGCGAGCGAGCGCGTCGGCGCATGGGGCCGGCCGCTCTAAAAATTCTCATTTGCTCCCATGCCTGGTCGCTTCGGCGTAAAGAAATGGATGCACATGGGTGAATAGAAGCGGGTGGTTGGTACGATTTGAAACGTCTCGTCAAATCGAATCCAAAGCGCATAATAGGCTGCGATTCCATGTATTAACGGTACTAATGAACGCGATTATAAGAAAAGAAGATAGTTATATGTAAGGAAATCACGATTAACGTAAACATCACAGTGATGACGTTGGCTCCTATAAAGCCAGGCCACCAGGGGCACCGAGGAATTCGCGTTTCTTCGCAGTGTGCTAGAGCAAGAGAGTAGAGACCTTGGGGTGTGAGAACAGAGAGGCTGGTAGCCATTGTGAGAGTAGGCAGCTTGGGAGCTGATTGAGAGTAGAGTGGAGAGCGTGAGAGCAGAGAGCTTAAAGGCGAGGCTAGCATTTGGAGAGCACGAAGACAGGAGACAAATTAGTCGGTGGTTATAGTTTGTTCAAATATGCAGAAAGTTTAATCATTTTGAATTATTTTATTCATGATTTTTATATTGCAGGTATTTTTGAGGAACATTTATTGGTACATTGCTCGAGCTTTATTGATCATTTGTACAACTTTGAAAAGGTTAGTTACAAATCCATCAATAATAATATGTTTTTACAATGTAGTAAGGAGATTCAAATGGAATAAAAAGTTAAAGTAGCTTGTATTACATAAAATAACAACATCATTTTGGGACCATAACTGTCTCGGGGGGCAGGACCCTCCGATGACCATCGGACCGTATAATTTCGCACTATTATTCGCAAAGAAGAATCGTTTTTATTTTTGGCGTAATCTCTACTTGGACCCGAAAGGAGTTAACCTCCTTTACGAACTTAATTACTCGAACCAAAGTGGTGATAAATCTGCATTAAATCTTGCTGGCCCAAAGGTGCGGACCGTGGTAAGCTATTTTTGCCTTATTACTTTTTGACTTCTTATTGTTGTTTTTGTCTCGTGTAGGTACCGACGCTTGAGACCGCATGAAGTCGACCTCTACGCCGTTCGAACACTAAGAGCAAGGCAAGCACTTCCCTTCTTTCATGTGAATACGCTTTGACCTAGCTTATGTTATTGTGATGAAATGCATGTATGGATGGGTTACTTTGATAAACACTATATATTATGAACGTGGTCGATAAATTTGCGAATTAATCGTAGCAATTTGTGAGAACATATTTGGAGTGGTTTGTTTATTTTTTCACAAACTATAATTATTATTTCACAATCTATGTGTTATTATGTGCGGAGAACGTGAATTAACCGTGACACCTAAAAATGTTTACGTAAGTAAGAATATGACATGAATTAACAACCTTATTTTGGGACCATTAGTCTATCTAGAAGACAGGACCCTCTGTAGAGGTAACCTTGTCTTTGTTTTGGGAAATTTGGACCCTCAGATGACCATCGGCTGTCCGTATTTCACACGATCTTCACCTTAAGCATAGGACTGTGTTTTTTTTGGACGTAATCACAACTTGGACCCGAATGGACTTGACCTCCTTTCTGAACTTAATTACTCGAACCAAAGTTGCTGCTTAATCCGACTTAAATATTGGTGGCACGAAGTTCTGGACTGTGTTAAGTCATTTTGCCTTATTACTTATTCGATTTCGTATTGTTGTATTTATTTTTGGACGTAATCATTACTTGGACCCGAAAGGAGTTGACCTCCTTTCTGAACCTAATAACTCGAACCAAAGTTGTTGCTTAATATGACTTAATTTTTTTGACCCGAAAGGAGTCTCTGCAGAGGTCAGGACCCTCTGCGGAGCTTATGCTCGAACGTTGCACTGTATTTATTTCGCATGATGATTCTCTGCAGCGAAGTACTGTTTTTTTGGACGTAATATCTACTTGGACCGAAAGGAGTTGACCTCCTTTCTGAACTTTACAACTCGAACCAAAGTATCCACTTAATCCGACTTAAATATTGGAGGGCCGAAGTTCCGCACCATTGTAAGCTATTTTCCCTTATTACTTATTGAACTTCGTATTGTTGTTTTTGCTTCGTGTAGGTACCGACACTGCAGAGACCGCACACGTTGACCTCGACGCCGTTCCAGAAAACTCAGAGCAAGGCAAGCATCTCCCGTTATATCATGCTGCTAGCACACTTTTACCAAAATTATGTTGTTATGATGAAATGTATGTATGCATGCGTTTCTCCGAGTGAACACCATATATTGCGAACCTGGTAGATAAATCCCCGCATTCCATAAAAATTGCGAATTAATCGTATCACCTAGAAATACATGCGCACAAAAAGATCAAAAAAATAGCCAATTAATTTGTTAGCTACGTATATTTGTTTTACTTAGTTAAATGCAGACCTGAAATGTAAAGTATACAATGCCTTTCTGTGTAGTAGTATTTTACATGATATCATGAGTGTGGAATGCGGTTTTAGGATTTCATAAACTGCATATGTCTTGTGATAGTATATTATATAACATATATATAATTATATGTTGGCATACATTTTAACTGTAGGTAACCATAACATTTATTCTTTTGTAATTAAAATTTGAGTAATGCCAATACATTTTAAGATGTTAGCGGTGCGTGTGTGCATTTATTGTTGACTACAATTATGTATTTCTACAGTCATCGATGGCGATCCCGCTTCATATATGGCATGGGGGGGAGCCCGAAAAATTGCAGGGCCCATTTGTCAGCATGCATAATTGTGCACACATAGAGACAACTGTAAATCCACCGATAGAGTTGCGTACAGTAGCAAGAGCGGTTGCACGCGCTCTTAGTGTTGACCGTACGTTGTACAAGCTCGTGGTAGATGGGGTTAGGCCCCATGTAGTGCCAAATAGCTTGCTTTACGTGTACAGCCTATTCGAGCTCCGTAGAACGAGTGCCTGGCAGTTCTACATGGAGAAGGCCGCACAGGAAGGGTTCGCACTAGGTGTTCACGTGAAGCTGGTCCCTCGCACCCCCGCTGGGGAGGCAGGGACGAGCCGAGCCCAGGAGGAGGACATGGGGGTCAATGCGGACGAACAACCCGAGCCCGAAGAGGAAATTGCGATGAGCTCGCATCAATTCCCCGATCAAGGGGCTTAGCGAGGCTGGCGAGATGGATGCGCCCGTCCCTGAGGTTGATGAGGATGCCCTAGCGGATGACCCTCACCCTACTTATGGTGACGGTCCTGACGAATATGAGGACCGGGGCCAGCAATCGCATTTTGCACTTGTGAACCCGGCCGGCGTGTTACGGCCCGCTTGGAGGATATTTCTAGGCGTGGGCAAGACCATAGCGATATAGAACTTCGATCGAGGAGTTTGCCACAAAGGAGGAAGCGATGCATACGCACTAATTACGCTGGCAGTCTTGACGGCGTGACCACCGTGTGACTCGCTCGGACGGACACGCCGAGCTTAAATGTAAGAAAGGGCGGCAGTCACGAATACTATGTTCGTGCGAACCGCCTAAACATCAGCACCATTTCGTTATAACTTCGGTACACACCGCACACATGCCTGAGAGGCGCTTGTTCGGAACACAAGCGGTGTGGTGAAATCAAGATTCATCGCGCCAAATCCTGTTAGACGTCTTTGAAGGCCGACATTAGCCTCAGGCCCGCAACCATAATTCTTGAGATGCGAGCAGACGAGGATGTCCATAAACTACTTGCAAGCTTGGCGAGCAAAGCGGATGGCTTTGAAAATGCTTTGTTTGGTAGTTTTATGGAGTCATTCAATTGGGCTCCACGACTACTAAGGCGGATAGCTGCAACAAACCGGGCTCGAATATGCTATTCTTTGTCGAACCCGTGCGGCTTCCGATGGAACGATCGCTCGAACACTACTACCTCCTCAGGGTGTTACGGCGTTCGGTCCGTGCATCACGGCATTCAGCAAGCTGCCCGTCTGTTATATGCGTGGATGGGACATTGTCCGGCCAAGATTACAATGGCACCCTACTCACCGCCCTAGCTGCCGATGCAAACAACGGCTACTACCGCCGGCTTTCGCCGTGGTTGAGGCGAAAGCAACGTGGTAGTTACGGTTCCTGTCCCTGGTGAAGACCCGTGTGGTGCGGGATAGGCCCGGTGTGTCGTCGTATCGGACCGTAATGCGAGGCTGCTGAGCGCCCTCGATAGAATGGCGGAGGATGAAGATTGCCATTGCCCGGTGGAGAGGCGTTCGGCGTAGATGGTGCATGCGTCACCTTGGGGCGAACAGTACACCATGTGCAGAACAAGAACATGGTGAAGCTATTCAAAACCCTATGCATGCAAAACCAAGCTGCGCAAGTTCGTCACGATATTTAACCCGGTGAGCAGCGCTCAAAGGAATCGGTGGCGGAAGAGACCACGGAGGGCACACAGGTAATTGGTGGCTCGGAGGTCTCCGTCTGGCGCAAGATGACATTCGCTCAATGGATAGCTCGTAAACCCGCCGAGAGATGGGCCTGGCGCACGATACAAATGGTGCTCGGTAAGATAATGCCCTCTCTAGTACGGTAGCACATCATTTGACAAAGACTCTTTTCCACCTAAGCGGTATGCTTCTCTTCTGCAGATACTCCATCATGACGACGAACTTCGCCGAGTCGTACAACAATGTGCTGCGGGGGGCTCGTTGCCTACCCATTTGCTCAATCATTGAGCTCACATTTTTTAGGACCTCGAAATACTTTGTTGATCGGCAAAAGGCGGCGTACAACTGCGGCTCAACCTTCGCTCCCCGTGTCGAGGCTTTGTTACAGCGTCGTAGGCAGAAAGCTCAATTCCACCGCACGCGCATGATGGACCCTGCGCAGAACATTTTTCTCGTCGAGTGCAAGCGCAAGCACCGTTCGGGATACTCCGCGGGGGACACAAACCAGAGATGCCAGCTCGGCCCGTATGAGGCGACCTGCTCATGCAACAAGCCTCGCCTAGAGCACATCCCCTGCTCGCACGTGCTAGCAGCGTGCCGTGACATGGGGGGCAACGACGGCACACAATATGTCACACCGTACTACCGTATGGATGCCGTTAGAGCAACATGGACGGGGCATTTCGAACCGTTCAACGTCGGCAACAACTACAAGACCTCCGAACCCCCTACGTGGCTCCCGTACCCCACACTAAGGCGCGATACGCCGGGTAGACCGCGTTCCGCGCGGTTTGAGGGTGACATGGATGCGTCTCAGCGAGACGATGGCCTTCGGCGCTGTCGCATCTGCAGGCAGACAGGGCATGACCGTAGAAGCTGCCCAAACAGAGGGTGATGTTGTCCAATGTAATATTTCAACTATACGCATTAGACATGCAACATCTTCTTACTACCTTCCTTTTGCATTCTCTTCGTGAAATTTCAGTTATGTAATTTATGAACCTAAATTTCTTTGGGTATGTACAGTGGTTTTGTAATTTCTTCTGATGTTATTTTTTTGTATTTCATTGTTTCATTCCCTGGAGATTATGCAGGCTTGTGATGGAGTTGCCAGAGCTGTTGCGATCGAAGTATGATGACGACCACAGGGCCCGGAAGTGGGCCTCCGGCCAGACGGTAACGTCATTACTACATTGTCGTAACGTATCGCATAGCGTCACGCACCTTCGTTATGCTCAAGACGTTTACTTGCTTTGTCCTTGCAGCTTAACACTCTCCGCATGCGTGGCTCCCGTAACATCAAGAGATTGGACCCTCGGTTCATATACGGCCTGGGACGGACGGGCTGTTAGCTTCGCATTTATGGTGCGTGGAGCCTACGAAGGAACCTACGAAGGAAGGGACCAGTGGACCCCGATGCCTAGATGGGCGGGGCCCTTATCACCGCGTTGGTCGACGGATGGCGTCCGGAGACGCATACTTTCCACCTCCTTCGGCGAGATGGCGGTGACCCTCAAAGATGTCGCCATGTTATTTGGCCTTCCACTTTCAGTAAACCCCTCGTAGTGCGCAAGCCCTCCAAAGAGGCATGGAAGAACTATGTAGAGGAAAGGTAATAAATGTGAAAGCACACCGACCGCACTTATCTGGGAGCTAACGTGATTTCCTAACATGTGATTTTCTTCGATGCAGGTTTGGCACAACGTACACGGGGAACTGTGATCAGGGAGTCTCTTTCACATGGCTCGACAGTCTCCCGGAGGCTGGACCATGTCTCAAAACGCCGACCCTGGTCAGATAAATAGGCATTTCGAGGTGTACCTCTATTTCCTCCTTGCAGGAATTTTATTTACAAACGGAAATGGTGATTCCGTTGCCCCCCACCTCGTTTGGGTCGCTCGGGAATTAGCCGAGCAGGTGCGAGAAGATGCAGCACCGGACTTCTATAGCTGGGGCTCGGCAGTTCTCGCAGACACATACCGCGAGATGTGTGCGGCCTGCCACGGTCCTGACCAACTTCAATAATGGGAGGGTGCCCCCTGCTTCTACAGTTGTGGTCCTGGTCGTACCTACCCATAGCGCGACCAAGAGTGTCAACGCGGTACTACCCAGTGCCCGTCGATGAAGCTAACGTGCATCCACTCGCAAGGCCAACCTTGGGTTACAAATGGATGCATGGCAGACTCCGATGGGCCCAGGAATCAGACCGCGGCTCCTACCCTCGTCTCGTGGGGGACCTAGACTTCCTGACATCAGCGCAGGTCACGTGGGATCCCTTTTCCACCCAGGCCGCGACGGAGGTTGCGTCGGGAGGCCGTATCTCCAATCTGTGCACGGGGGAGCCTCAGTATTGGATGACGAAATGCTTCCTCCTGTGCATGAGTGCCGTTGAGCCATACTCTCCGGAGCGCGTTCAGCGCCAATTTGGGTACCGGCAGTCTTTCCCTCCACCGCCTCCGACAGACTCCGAAAGCTCCCATGGGTATGTCTCTACATGTCACATTACTTTCACGCTTACTGTGGAAACCATTAATAACGTGTTGGATTGATCCGCAGGAGGAGTACATCGGGGCACAACTACAACTGGGTCGCACGGAATAGCCGGCATATTGAGAGGTGGAACTTCGATGGCCATCGAGGCGTCTGGAACCCATCGACGCAGCCCACGAGACGGACACACTTGGGTACCTCGACCGGTACAGACCTCGCACAGGCGGTGCTCCTAGACAGGGGTGTGGCGATGCGGTGCAACATGGCTATCTTTGAGGAGTACGCAGAGCGCATGCACACACTGGTACGGATCGCACCTATCACATATTAAAAACGGGGGATATACCCAATTAAACATTCGATACGTATTAATTTGCAGAGGCGTGAGGCGGAATACATGCATGACCAGGCGGACGAGATCCTCACGCAGTCACAGGAGCAGCAACGTCAATCAAGCAATCCTTTACGGAACCTTCTTCGCCGCACGGGCCACCGCATAAGAAATGCGGTCAGAGATGTTGGTGGCCATAGACCGTCTACCCAACGTGATTACGAGGATGTACCGTACGAGGCGCCGCCCGCACCGAGCCCCCTGATGAGGAGCATGTCCATGGATAGACGTGCAACGCCTGTGGCTCCTCGGCGGCAGCAAGACCCACCCAGAGCATCGACTTCCTCCCGGGTCCCGAGCCATGAGAGCGGCCGGGGCCATGGAGGCGAATGCGTTGAAATAGGTCTTTGGGGCAAGCGTTCAAGGAGGAGTACACATCAACATGTCACCGTCCCCATCATTGCCGCAGAGTCTTTTAGTACCCCGTCCAACATCAACAAACATGGGAGGGCGTGTCGAGGGCGTCACGATGACCTTATGGGATCCGGGCTACATTCAGCGATTTGCTCGCGACGGCGTGTTTGCAATCCCTAGGGTTGGAATCGCGTCCCAAGTAACCGAGGAGGCCGGTGGATCGAATCGGCAGAGCAGCAGCCTTGGACGTACTACGCGCATCAGGGTACCATGCAGACCCGATCGATGGCTGCATGGGGCATCCACAAGCGCGTCGTCAGACGCGGTCCACCAGGCGATTCGATATTTGGAACGCGAGATGCAGTTAGGTCCAGCGCAGCGGCCTGGACTCACGTGTCCCCAAGCGCCCAGAAATTTCACACCGTCGGACTACGATAACCAAGAACGTCGTGGTAGGGGACGCGCAGGGGAAGAGGAAGGGGAACTAGATCATGTTGTATGAGACTTATGTTAACTTCTTTAATCTATGTCATTCAAACTTGTCAAATTTCTTTTGATTTTTATGTTGCTCAAATGAAAAACTTGTCAACATGAAAAAGTTGCGTCTTCGAATTCTCTACAACTTTCATGTAGATCAAAGAATTATTCGAGCACAGGAAGACCTCCAAAATCGTGAATTACAGAAGGGTCCGTCGCGAACAGTTTTGGTGTCCGCGCAAATGCACTTACCTTTCCGATTATCTATGATTTTTTATATTGCTCAAATGAAAAACTTGTCAACATGAAAAAGTTGAATCTTGGAATTATCTACAACTTTCGTGTACACCAAAAAATGATTAGAGCACGGGAAAATCTCCAAAATCGAGAATTACAGAAGGGTCCGTCGCGAACAATTTTTGGTCCGACGCAAATGCATTTACCTTTCCGATTTTCTTTGATTTTTTCTGTTGCTCAAATGAAAAACTTGTCTACATGAAAAAGTTGCGTCTTGGAATTCTCTACAACTTTCATGTAGACCAAAAAATGATTGCAGCACATGAAGACCTCCAAAAATGCGAGTTACTGCAGACCATTCAATTTGGTCCGTGACATACGTGACAAAGTTGATATTTGGTCCGTGGTAAACATGAAATGTATAGGTTTTAATTTCGTCAAACGTATGTGCGTAACGGACTAAAGAGCAAATCAGCTGCATTCTTCAGAAAAAATAGACTCAGACGTGATATTTCACGGCCGGCCGAATGTGCTTGTCATATTTTTGCGCGTCCGTTATAATTAGCCCTTTTCAACTATACGAAAATACGTACAACGGAATGTGTAATTACAATGTTTTTCCATAACATCGTAGTCAGTATAGAGAAGAGCAAATCAGCTGCATTCTTCCGAAAAAATGGACTCATACGTGATATTTCACGGCCGGCCGAATATGCTTAAGTTGTCATATTTTTGCGCGACCGTTATAATTAGCCATTTTCAACTATACGAAAATACATACAACGGAATATGTAATTACAATATTTTTCCATAATATCGTAGTCAGTATAGAGAAGACCAAATCAGCTGCATTCTTCCGAAAAAATAGACTCAGACGTGATATTTCACGGTGGCCGAATGTGCTTAAGTTGTCATATTTTTGCGCGACCGTTATAATTAGCCCTTTTCAACTATACGAAAATACATACAACGGAATGTGTAATTACAATGTTTTTCCATAACATCGTAGTCAGTATAGAGAAGAGCAAATCAGCTGCATTCTTCAGAAAAATAGACTCAGACGTGATATTTCACGGCCGGCGAATGTGCTTAAGTTGTCATATTTTTGGCGCGTCCGTTATAATTAGCCCTTTTCAACTATACGAAAATACGCATAACGGAATGTGTAATTACAATGTTTTCCATAACATCGTAGTCAGTATAGAGAAGAGCAAATCAGCTGCATTCTTCCGAAAAAATGGACTCAAACGTGATATTTAACGGACGTCCGAATATGCTTAAGTTGAAATATATTAGAGCGAACGTTATAAATATCCATTATCAACTATAAGAAAATACATACAAAGGAAAATGTAATTACAATATTTTTCCATAATATCGTAGTCAGTATAGAGAAGACCAAATCAGCTGCATTCTTCAGAAAAAATAGACTCAGACGTGATATTTCACGGCCGGCCGAATGTGCTTAAGTTGTCATATTTTTGCGCGACCGTTATAATTAGCCCTTTTCAACTATACGAAAATACATACAACGGAATGTGTAATTACAATGTTTTTCCATAACATCGTAGTCAGTATAGAGAAGAGCAAATCAGCTGCATTCTTCAGAAAAAATTGACTCATACGTGATATTTCACGGCCGGCCGAATATGCTTAAGTTGTCATATTTTTGCGCGACCGTTATAATTAGCCATTTTCAACTATACGAAAATACATACAACGGAATATGTAATTACAATATTTTTCCATAATATCGTAGTCAGTATAGAGAAGACCGAATCAGCTGCATTCTTAGAAAAAATAGACTCAGACGTGATATTTCACTAGGCCGAATGTGCTTAAGTTGTCATATTTTTGGCTTGACCGTTATAATTAGCCCTTTTCAACTATACGAAAATACATACAACGGAATGTGTAATTACAATGTTTTTCCATAACATCGTAGTCGGTGTAGAGAAGAGCAAATCAGCTGCATTCTTAGAAAAAATGGACTCACACGTGATATTTCACTACCGGCCGAATATGCGCTTTCTGTCTGGCCGTCGCCTGCAAGTCGATGTGCATAAGCGGAGGGATGGGCACTACCAGACACTTCGAGCTGCAGCTTTGCTTCGCCATACCCCTCCCATTGCGCTGCAAACGCTTCCACGCGTGACGCAGCACAGATGCACCGGCTACAGCCAGGCCCCCACCGCGCATTGCAACGCGCTCCCACGTGCCGCTTGCCTGTCTTGGACCCTCGCTCCGGCTGCTTTGTGCCTTGGCTGTCTTGTTTGTCCCTTGTGCCCTCCTATAAATTACAACGCCGCATGCATTTCTATCGGGCAATCGTGAGTGAGTTCAAGAAGTTGCGATCGAGTTCAACCCACAACGCGAGTGTTTCAAAGGTATTATTTATGAAATTTATTTTCGAGTCGGTGACATTGTTGTGTTGTTGGGTCGTAATCGATGGATATTGATGGCTTCTTGGGGCTTTCAGGCCATCTGTTCCTTTTATGTTTTTGATCGAAGTACATTTCGATTATGCTTGAATCCTACTCTTCTAGGCTGAAATATAATTGCTTCCAATGTGTAGATGGACAAGGATCGAGCGGCTCAAGAAAGGCTGGGCCTGGACAATCAAAGAAATAGATGGCATCGCGGTGACTGAATAAAATTGCTAAAGACAACTTGATCTGGCAGCGATTCAAGCGCCAACGAATTCATGACTTTATTCTTGACATCGAAGCTATTGCTAGTAGCCTCGAACATGTCGCCATACAATCTAGCAATTGCTGCAGTCAAACCCCCACACCACCACAAGAGGACACTAAGCTCGTTGCCAAAGAGGAGGACACGAAGGTGTAGACCTGCATCGTTGTCTTCCATGTGACTACGAGATCGATGACGAGGGCAAACGCGATCATTGGCGGTTTTTAGAAGAGGAGGGTATTGATGCAGATAGTGATGATTACGGAAAGTTCTAATCCGCAGTGCGTGAGTTGTTCAAATAATATGTAGTAGTCATGTACCCGTCATATGCGTTGGCGATGTCACGGTATTCCAACGTTGTTTCTCCCGTGTTGTGATGTTATGTCGTAACTTATATATTTCAACGTTGTATTTTCCGCCTTTAATATCTTTTGTCGTTACAAGCCATACGAAACGGCACAACACCGGATACACCAACACAACATACGAAGAGTTAATTTAACAACTTCATTCCATTTTAATACTCGTAAAGGCGTAGTACATGCAATTTTCATGACCGTTATATTTAGCCCTTTTGAACTATACGAAAGTACATACAACGGCAGGTGTAATTACAATATTTTTCCATAATATCGTAGTCAGTACACAGAAGAGCAAATCAGCTGCATTATTCCTAAATAATAGACTCACACGTGATATTTCACAGCGGGCTGAATATGCTTAAGTCGTCATATTTTTCCGCGACTATTATATTTAGCCCTTTTGAACTATACGAAAGTACATACAAAGGAAGTAATTATAATATTTTTCCATAATATCGTAGTCGGTATACACAAGACCAAATGGGCTGCATTCTTAGAAAAATGGACTCACACGTGATATTTCACGGCCCGAATATGCTTAAGTTGTCATATTTTTCCGCGACTATTATAATTATCCATTAAGTTGTCATCATCCAAACTTTCGTTGCATTGGCACGAGGCGTCCTGTCAAAGCAACTGGCGGCAAAGCCTGGCAGGATATATCATGTCATCAAATGCATGCGTGGCAGAGAATGCCTTAGTCGTCATGTCAAAGCATAGCTGCCAAAGCCCGACTGGCACCTCCCTAGCAGCTACAAAGCTGCATGCATTTGTCGCTTCCAAGCACAGGCAGAGCTGCAAAGGAATCCGATGCTCGCGGATTCGTTCTTGCTTCAAGTCTGTCGTTTTATCAATTCAGGCTATTTAACCCCCTTCCTGGCTTCCCAGCATTGCATCAACCGAACGACTGCTCCAATACAACAAAGAGAACCATCCCCCGCAAACCAAACGAGCAGCACCAATGGAGTTTCCCTCGCCCCCAAGGCACAGCGTTGTCCAAACCATCCCCGACGGCACGGAGGTCCCCATGTGCCTATGCGGGGATCCTTGCCGCTTCCGGCAGTCAATAGACAACTCATACACGTACGGTATGAGGTACTGGAGTTGCCGCAACCACGACTCTGAGCCAAAGCTGGGGATGCGGCTGCGGCGGAAAAGCCCGGTATGTTCATACTCGCATTTTGTGTTGCATCGAACCTGCATGTGTCTAACACCATGTGATGTGACCAATTGCAGCCTCCACTGTGCGAGTTCATCCGATTCTACGACGCGGAACAAACTCTCGAGATGGAAAGGATGCGGAATCGGGAGTACTCGCATCGGAGGGCTATGGTGGAGCAGCAGTGGTGTGAGCAGGATCAGGAGGAGAAGCGCAAGCAGCGTCTGGAACAGATGCTTGCACAGAGGGAGGCCGAACGGCAGCGCCATGCCGCGGAGAGGGAGGTCGAAAGTAGAGAAAGCGTGAGAGGGCAGCTAGGGCCAGGGCGGCAGGAGCTGAAGGATTGCGTAAGGGAAAATATCCTCGCTGCTCTCAGTAAAATGTACGACAAGGGGCCCTTCTTGTTGTTCCCTTTCCCTAAGGCATGTTAGGTTTAGTCCGGTATATGTTGTTTACCATTCGTAAGCCGTACGTAATTTATCTGCCCATCTTTGACCAAAACTACAGGAAGTCTCAAAAAAATTATTACACAACTATCGGTACAGTGTACAAATAAAATATTACACAATTATCGGTATTTGCATTTCAATCGGATCCGGTCGAATAACCAGAGAAAACTAAAAAAAATTCGGCGAAATAATGAGACAAAAATAAATAAAGGTCGTGGCGGGAACCGTCGCTATTTTTTATATTTTTATTTATTGTTTTATATTTATAAAGTTTTTTATTTAAATGTTTTATATAAAAACCTTTTACCCACCCACAAACAGAGCCAACCCCGCGAATATTGACGCGAATGACAAATGGTAATGTCCTATCTGATGGTCAAGTCTAACATTCCACTAAATTTTAAGTGATACGGAATAAACCAAAGAAGGAAAAAAGAGAATGAGACGGTATTATAGATAATCTATTGTATGAGTTATTTTTACATAATATAATAATATACTATAAATAACACTGCCATATGAGACGGTATTATAGATAATCTATTCAGCCGGGTGTTGTATTAGCATTAAAATACAACAAAGATACTACTATTCCACAAAGGTAAAATAGACTCAAACAAGAATACGAAATTAAAAAGGTATTACAAAATTATCGGTACAGTGTACACAAATAATATTTAAAAATACAATTCGAAAGCATATTCTTAATCCGTATGATTTGGCGAAAACTTATAAAGTTTTCTTATCAAATTTGGAGTTGTCTAGCGAAAGTTATTTGCATTTCAATGTCCGGTCGAATAACTACTGAAAACTAAAAAAAATTCAACGCGAAATAATCAAATAAAAATCAAAAAAAAAATTGGGGACACGTGGCGGCGCGAGACGGAGCCACCTGGCTGCCGCCGTGGGGGGTGGCGGCAGCCAGGGCTGCCGCCATGGGGTGTGGCGGCCGCCGTGCGGCGTGGCGGCCGCCACGTGGCGCGGCGGGAGCGGTGGGCAGTTTTGAAAATTTATTTTTTTGTTGTATATATTTGCTATTTTGATTTGTATGATGTATATTTGAGCTTTTCTTCCCTGTTGTTTCTCCTCTTAAGCAAATGACAGAAGCTCCTAGGCTAATTTCTTTTATAAAAAAAAGCCAGGAGCTCTACCACCGAAGCTTGGTTGCAACCCTGCAATATTAAACACAAATAGAGAATACAAAATTAAACACAAATAGAGAGTACTTACTCCATTTTAAAGTTGGTGCTGATCTCTTATTACTTCTACGGTCATATCGTCGCTTTATTAAGAATAAAAGGGCATAAGAGCTTTACCATATCGCTCGGTACATCTGTAGCACCAACATGTCAGTTT
Source organism: Rhipidocladum racemiflorum (assembly GCA_036346355.1). Classification (NCBI taxonomy): domain Eukaryota; kingdom Viridiplantae; phylum Streptophyta; class Magnoliopsida; order Poales; family Poaceae; genus Rhipidocladum; species Rhipidocladum racemiflorum. Next base: position 76,117,454 of record CM070571.1, read on the forward strand.
GCTGTCATATCAGTGCCTGACACGTGTCTGGCACCGACACACCACTTGATATGTATCGGTCACGTATTGGATAATTAGATAGCCAAAGTAAATAATTTTAATGTTTGATATGACTTTAAACTTCATCAACATATATCCAACACATATGATGACACAGCCCGGCTCAGCTCGGCAACCTAAACTGTAACACTAGCCACCTAAAAGGAGCAAAACGCAATCACCAAGGCTCCATTGTGGAATCATGTTAACGTTTTAGATAAGAGTGATTCATCCAGAGGAAATGTAAAATAGAGATGCCAGTATTGCAAATATGTTGATACTAGTAGTTACTCTAGAGTCAAAATTCACTTGATGAAAATTAGTAATGGTGATTAAAAGATATATCCTAAGGTGAAGGTACTTATTCTTGCTCAGCTTAGAAGTGAAATTGCAAATGTTGTAGTGCATATTTCTAGTTTACGTTTTATATATTTCTTTTTGACAAGCACGTAGAAAAATAGAGAATAATATATTATTATTATAATTTAAATATATATAGCCGTGCCAGTATTTTTAGAAAAATGTTAAATTTCGTATCGATATCGTGTCAACGTATTATTACATGATTACATCAAGCTAGCTTGGTACCAAAGACTGACTGGTCGCAGCAAATCTGAATGTTTCCCGTGTAATGATGACATCGACCTTCTTCGTCTCCCATTTTTATTTTTCTTGAACCGTTTGATGTTCAAAGGTAGTTGCAGCAGACAACAAGAGCATCCATCCAGGTACGTCAGTAATCTCCAAAACCTCAAGAACAGGGCTGCTACCACAAGAGGTTCTAGCTCAGTTGGAGGTTCAACAAGAGGCTCATCAGTCATCCATCACCTCAAACCTTCGATCTATTCCAGATCAAAGCAGCCTTGCGTGATTGACGACTATCTCCCCAGCATGTTGAGCCTTCACTCTTATCTTCCGTCAGTACAGCTCGGTGGACACAACAGATCAAAGGAGAATGACGAATGTTGAACATGCTGCCCGCCCCCGGTTGTTGATAGAGATAGGCATCGAGCCAGTTTTTTTGCCAGCTCAAGACACGACGGGTACAGTCCGGTTCAAGGCGTAACCCGGCATGAATTGGACCATGCCAGCATGGCATAGTACTGTTGCTCGGGTCGTGCCGGGCCTGAGAACTGGGCACAGTGGACGGCATAGCCTAGCACTATCATTTGGGCCAGATTCATGCCAGCATGGCAGATGGGGAAGAGGAGTAGGAGGTACCTACGATGACCGCACCAAGCCTGTGTCGCCATGTATGCGCTAAAGAGGGGGAAGAGGATGGTGTGGCACTGTGCGCCCGCCCGCCGTGGTTGCCCTCCTGCACGTCGAGGCCACGTGCCCGCCCACGGTGTCCGTGCACCCACCCACGTGGCTGTGTGCCGCCGTCGTTGCCGGCCGTGGCCTACATCGTCACTCGTCGTGACCCGCGCCGTCGCCGTGGGAAGGGTCGGTGGGGGAGGGAAGCGGTAGGAGGCCGAAGGGGGGAGAGAGAGAGAGAGAGAGAGAGAGAGAGAGGGGACAAGGGGCGGCTGAGGGGGGAGAGAGAGGGGACGATCGGCAGGAGGGGAGAGAGAGTAGGAGAAAGGGAGGCGAGGCGGCGGCACGGTGGGGAGGCGAGGGGGCTGTTGCCTGGAGGGGAGAGAGAGGGAGATAGGGAAGGGAGGCAACGGTGCAGTCGGGAGGCAAGGGGCGATCGGCACGGCATCGAGGATGCCTCATACATTCCGGATGTTCCAAGCTTCAATGCTGCTACATAAGTATCCGCACCGAGCATGAATGCTGCTACATCGGTGCAGCCGGGACGGACGTCCATATCCGGCAGTCGACAGGCGTGATGCTGGCAACATAGAACCGTCGAAATTGTGGGCAGGCGCGAGGTAGTTTATGCTATTATAAATATTGTCAACTCAGCTTGCTCTTGTGGTGGAAGAATCATCAACGTATTTACCCCGTGTTATCACATTTTTTTCACGAGATGTACTTGTGGTTTTGGTGTCCACTGTCTCGTCAGAATCCACTTTCAGTTTGGCGGAAGGATATTTGAGCCGAGGATGTCATATCTCATACTTGAGATGGTTGAGGCAATTACATGCCTTAAAGACTAGGAGCATGCAGATGACATGACACAATATTAGCTCGAGGATCCGAAGATCACGGAAGCGATAGCGACTTTCACTATCTCGATGTCGAGTAGTCTATGTGTGTGTGTGTCTATATGTATAGTTACTGCACTCGTTTCCTTATCGGGGTTACCCCACACCTAGGTGTAAGGTTTTTAATGAGGCAGTAACTCTGTACATGTTCAAGAATGAATAAAATTTACTTCTTTTTCCCCTCAATATTTGTGTCCCTTGCTTTAGCTCTGTGCATCTCTGGGTCCTTTTCTCTCGTCGCAATAGTGTAAATAGGCTGAGCCTAGGCCAACACGGCATGAAGCACAAATGGGACATGGCTGGGCTCGCCGAAGGTGAGCCGGGCTGGCACGGCATGGCACGGTAGGCATGAAGCACGATCGGCCTATGCCGGGCCGGCCCAGGCAAGACACGATGCCCACCTTTAGTTGTTGCTTGTACTTGCGAGAAGCGAATGTTAGCCAAGATACAAAATCTTGTTGATATTTCACAAATCTCGGCCGAAATTTTGGCTTTCGGCCAGGGCCGAGATTCCAAATCTCAGTGGGACAAAAAAAATTGAAATTTTTAAAATTGCTACAATATTTTTAGTAAATTTTGACTAGATTTTGTCTTTTTGAATCAATTTTCATGTGTTTCGTACCGAATTTCGTACCAATTTTTTTGTGGAGAATTGTAATGACTTTAATAAGAAATACATGTAAACATTTTGCAAAAAAAAGTATACATACAAATTATGTAACCCTAGAAAGCAGTGACTTCCAAGAATTGCAGGTCTAGCACAGCAAGACGAGTTGACTAGTGTGATTGTTAACTAATTCAATCTCCAATGTAAAATATTCATATAAACAGGCCAAATCAAAATCTAACTATGGATACAGAATGGTGTTGGTAATATTGGTTAGGACTTTGAATCAGTCCGATCTAAAAAGTTGCTTTTCAATCTAGAGCAAATCGCGTGGAAATATTTTCCATGTGATGATCATTGAACAAATATAGTTGAGAATGTATTTGATGTATTTTGGCAAGATTTCAAGTTTTTTTGAACGAGATGATCACAAATTTTCGGCCAAAGAGAAGTTAGTAAAGAAGATTAGATTCCTAGACTACACTACACTGCACTGCCTTTTCTATTCGGAGCAAAGGAGATTGATTAATCAATAGCAATAGGGTTTCAACTAGTATTTTATGTCCAAATACTTAGTATTTTGCATTCAAACAGATAGAAATGTAAATAAATGTTTGCATGATTTTTCATATTTTTTCTAATTTTTTCTAGCCTCGGGAGACCATTTGTAGGGGGTTGAAAATGGCCAAAATTTTGATCAATTTTGCTGAAAAGCATTGATTTTAGCCAAAATTTTGGTTTTGCCAGCCTAAAAAATACCAGTTTTCAAATTTAGTTTTTGAATTTCATCCAGATTTCATACAAAATTTTGGAATTTCACCAAAATTTTGTAATTTCATCAAAATTTTGTATTTCAGACACCCTAAGATGTGATATGAAAAGAAAATTTGAAACCTTGATGCCAACCCACGAATGAGCACATCACGCCATTCAGTCGGTGGTTTCGCGCGTTGCTAGAGTAGACTTGCATTGCAGTTTGCGAGCTAAATTGTGTACAGAAGAAGGACCATGACGTAATACACTTGGTTTCGCATGTTGGGTTCCAAACTTTCGATGTTACACGTTGTCAGTATATGGGCCAGGGCCCATTATTTGCTACTACTACATTTTAAATTGTGAGCCCTTTTTAGCAATGCCATGTTTTTACATGGTGACATCTTCTATTGTATGCCTATATGCCTCTTCCTCCTCCTGTTCTTCTTCTTCCTTCTTTCTTCTCTTTTGGCCCAAGTCCCCTCCTTTACCATCGGCCTCGCCCCACCACCTCTTATCTTTTTTTCCCTATGGGTGCCACCATCTTCCTTCCTTCACAAGTTTTGGGCGCTTTCGCCCTCCCTCCCGGCCCCACTTCCACCACCAACGGCCAGTGGTGCTCATGCTGCCTCGCCGTGCTACCCCTCCTCTCTATCGCTGCTACTCCATCCTTACCCAACATAATATTCGGTTTCTCCCTGTAATGTGTCGCCTGTTGCCATCGCCCGCTATGTGACAGCCCAAAATTTCCAAACTTTGAGTAAAAGTTTTTTTTGCAAAACCTTCTGAGTTATTAATAGTGTTTTCTCGAGTTCTTGTGGTTTTATTTGCGTTCTCTTGTGCTGAAAATCCTTTCTTCCCCGTAAGAAATTCCAGGAAATCTACAAAACCATAAGAAACCTTCACTAGTCCTCCCCCACGCCCCAATTGCACAGGCACAGCCTATGCTCGCGCCCTGATGCTGCCCCCATCGCTTCGCCCGTACACCGTCGCCACCTCTACCTCAATGCCGTGTGCCACGTGCCGTTGTCCCGCTCGAGCATGTCTTCCCTTCGCTGTCACTCTGCATGCCAACTATGGAAACCCATCACTCATCGTCGTGCCACCTCACAGTCAATACTAAGAGCTCGTGCGACCGCTCTTGCTATTGTGCGCAACTCTATCGGTAGATTTACAGTTGTCTGTATGTACATGCAATTGTGCATGCTGACAAATGGGCCCTTCACATTTGCGGGCTCCTCCCTATACCATATGTGAAGCAGACTCGCCATCGATTTTTGTAGCATTACGTTACAACACCATAATATTATTGCACCGCCAATTTTCTTCAACTTTTAATTACGAATGAATTAATCATATGCTTACATACGGTCAAAACATATGGCAACATATAATTATATGGTATGACAACATCTGTAAAAATTTTAAAGTTTGATTCCAATTACATTACATTATTGATTTTTACCAAATTTACCAGAGATAGACAAGGGTGTCATTTCATCTACGTATATTTCAAGTACCCTGCTATGGCTGTTATTTCATGTACGCAATATTACGCCGAAGTTTATCATTTCGGCAACTACTCCGCCTAATAATATTGTCATTTTGTGTAGTATAAGTAATTCTAATTGTGTACTAATAGCCATTATTTCTTCGGTCATTCCAATAATCTACTCAGTACATTGCTACTGTCATTTCATCTTCTAATCATCTTGTACTCATTATAGGTTCACCATTATAATTTCTAATGACCATGATTATACATTAACTAAATTTCATGAATGTCAACGATGTCATTTCAAATTTTTATGGAATGCGGGGATATATCTACCATATTCGCAATTTAGGGTGTCTACTAAAAGTAACGCATGCATACATAGATTGTTCACAACAACATATTCTAAGTAAAAAACCGGGATCAACATGATTGAACGAGGTGCTTGCCTTGCTTGGAGTTTTCTTGAACAAAATCGAGGTCGACGGGTGCGGTCTCTGCAACGTCGGTATCTACATGATCGCAAAAAACAACAATAAGAAGCAAATAAAGTAATAAGGCAAAATAACTTACCAAGGTCCAGAACTTCGGGCCACATATATTTAAGTCAGATTAAGTAGCTACTTTGGTTTGAGTTATTTAAGTCAGATTAAGGGTCCTGGCCTCTGGAGAGACTCATAGTCCCAAAAGAAGGTTGCTATTTTATGCAACAATATTTAATTGAACTTTTTATTCCTTTCGAATATTCTTACCGACGTAGACATTTTTAGGTGCTACGATTAATTCGTAATTTTTATGGAATACGAGGATATTATTTAATTTAACTACTGTATGTTATTTTATGCACGTAATATTACACTGAAATTATCATTTCAACTTCTACTCATTTATCTTGTTTTTGTCTACTAACCACAAACATTTACTTCCTAATAGCATGGTACTAATGTTTCCTAATACCGTCGTAACATTTATCTCTAACCTAACACTACACTACACTGTCCTCAACAATAATAAATTGCACAAACGTAAATACTCAAATCTAACCTAACAAGTTGGTTACTAATACTACACTGTCCAAAACATACTATTATCCGTGAAGATTTGTAACTAACCTTCTCAAAGTTGTACAGAAGATCAATAAAGCTAGAGCTACGTACCAATAATGTTCCTAAAAAATACCTACAAAATACAAATCACGAATGAAATAATAAAAAATTATTAAACTTTGTGACAATTTCAACAAACTATAACCACCGACTAATTAATCTCCTTCATGCTCTTTGCTCTGACACACTGCAAGGAGAGCGAGCACTGCAAACAGAGGCAATCTACTCTCACACCCTGCTCCCACACTCTCTGCTCTCACCCACTCTGCTCCCACGCTCTCTGCTCTCAAACTCTGCAAGGACGCGCAATCCCTCGCTGCGACGCACGCCCTCGTTATATAGAATCAAACGTCATTATTGTGACGTTTACATTAATCACGATTTTCTTACGTATAACTATCTCATTTATTTATAATCACGTCAATTAACACCATTATTAGCCGTAATCTAGAGTTTCCATGGCATTGGATTCCGACCGGATTGGACTTGACGCGACGTATTCTACTGTTCCAACCATCGGCTACTGTTTTGCTCACATGCATGTGACTTTCGGCGCTGAAAGCAGCCAGCGAAAGCAAATGCGCAGGGAGAGAGAAAGGCTGGCGCGCGTGGAGGGAGCACTGGCTGCCGACAGCCAGCGTGGCAACTAGGGGGCCCGTTCGGCGAGGAGGCGACACCTGGCTGCCGTTGTGCGGCGTGGCGGCCACCACGTCATTCCTGATATTTTTTTTTTAGGTTATATATTTTTGATATTTTGTATTTTACTGTTATATATTTGAGCATTTTTTCCCCGAATACATAGGTCAGCAACCGACTAGCTCGAGCAGCATGGGAGGAGCAGGTAAAGGCACATCCAGAAAGTAAAAAAAAAAAAAAAAAGTAGCATGCATCTGGAAAAGATGGGCCAGGTATGAAGCATCAGCACAGAAGCTTCGGCACCAAATATGATCACACCAGCAAAGAAAAACCGGGAAGCATCATCAAGCACAAGACAGAAGAAAGCAAATACCCTCAAGTGTACTCCATCAAAAGAACAAAGCATCACATGCACTTGTACTGTAGCCACGACGAACATGGTCGTTAAAACGGAACTTATCAGGTAAGCAAAGAACCTTGGACACTCCTCACGACGCCGCAACAATAAACAGTTGTCTTCATGGGATACCAAACCTGGTAACACAAGCAACAAGTGGAAGAAGAATGGTGGGGAGACTGTCGCCTTCAATCATGGCCATTCCAGTTTAGCCCAAACAATGACAGGATTTACAAGCATTCTGCCAATCAATCCATCTCTAAGCACAAAGCCATTTACAAATTGGGAGGTACAACACCTAGTATCATGGAAGTTAGAACAATCCATCCAAAAGAATGTGACAACTAGTGCCCTACTAGCCTGGAACATAGCCCAGCCCATCGTAAAAATGATTAGTGCCCTAACAAAACAGATGAGAACATATATTGGGTCAAAACTTTCTGTACAGACAACGGCGTGCGATCTGATAACTCAGCCTCTGGCTAGGTGCACCTCAAGATGCTTTCCTTTCTCATTCTGTTGGGAGCTCCCAGATTGGAATCTGTAATCAATTCTCTTCCTGTATTCCATAGCAGGAGTTTTACTTCCCAGTGCAACTTGATTCAGCTGCAAGAAAGCAAGCATACTTACTGCAAACACTACAGCATTACCCAGAGCACCACCGAGCTTCTCCACTCGAAATGACTTCTTGGCTAAAGATAGACTACAAGATAATACATTTGCAATGATACTTGAACCATTGCCCCCATTGTCCACTGCATTCTCCCCTGACTGGCTATTTGTCACACGGACATCTTCTGGTGAGATAAATCGACTCTTGTCACTCACCTCGCCTACAAATGCCAAAGCCTCATCAATTACTCTGTACTTCTTTCCCTGATGTTCAACTAGCCTCATAGCAAGGACTAGACGGCTTTGCTCCAGTCTAGCAATTGCAGCGTCCCTCTCAGCCCGCTGTTGTGATTGAACAGTCTGTGGAGCAATATCAACACAAGTAAGATACAGATCTTACATAATTACTAAATAAGAGATAAATAAATAAATTAACTAAAATCCCAGGAACTGTACATTATCGATATGTGCAGGTTCTAAATTCAGCTATCCATAAAAAAGGCGGTGTGCTCTGTGCTTCTTGTGAATTTGAAAATTCATTTCCAGCCATAGACAGCAGAAGGATTCTAAGACGAGAACTACTTCATTTCTGTGTCTCAGGAGTTCACAATGAAAATAACTAGATCCTAAAAACATATGTAAAGGCCTTATGCCAGAAGACAACAAGCTGCATCTGTGAGTACCATATTAATCATGACTTTGTGCTGTCGCCATGTACGGAATGCCAAATGACTATAGAACAGATAGATATTGTTTCTTGTCTGGTTTGACCTCTAACGAACATTCACTGCAAGACAGACTAATACGGCAAGGAGACTAGCAATCTTGAAGTCCACATGCCCTTCATTCCCAATCTAGACTAACCACTTGCAGTCAATCTTAAGGAGACCAAGCACTATTGGGTCAAAATCATCTAGGCACAAAATAAAAAACAAAACACAGCATCCATAACAGGACATTTTCAACCCTGCCAATATAGTATAGTGTAACACATGCAAATTGAGCAGCAACTCAGTCTACCATGTGAACAACATGATGCAATAAACATCCAAACCAGGTGCCTTGTGGATCACAACAGAAGCCAATCCTCTTCAAGGAAAAGAAAAGATTAACCGCATATCGAATACAAGCGGGGCACTATGGAAACCAGGATTCGCCAATCACGCGAACAGCGCATCCAGACCTCACAAGGATCCACCCTCAATTCATTGGAACAACTCAGGCGTAGCCCTAACCAGAATTAACTCGTACTACAAGTTACAACCAAGCAGACCAACCAAAGAAACCCAAGAGCAGAAGAGGAGAGGGAGGGGAGGGGAAGACAATCTCACGTGCAAGAACTCGAGGTTGCCCTCGAGATCCTCAAGCGACGTCCGGATTGCGTGCAGGCTCCTTGCCTCGGCAATCGCCTCCGCCACGGCGGCCAGCGCCGAATCACCGCCGTCCTCTCCTCCTCCCTGCCGCCCCTTGACGAACACATACCCGTTCCTGCCGCCGCCGTCGCGGGCGGCGGAGGGGGGCGGCGCGGGGAGGGTGTGCGCGCGGGAGACGGCGAGTATGGCGTCGCTGAGGCGGTCGTGGATGTCCCAGATCCGCTCCAGGACCGCCTCCGCCTCCGCCGCGTCCCATCTCATCACCTCGCCTGGTTCTAGGGTTCGGGTACGGATTGGGTGGGGAGGAAGGGGAGGTGGGAGAGGAGAGTGGAGGGGAGGGGAGGGAGGGAAAATGACGGAGAGGAGGAAGCGGAGCGTAGGAGAGAGCGAATGCTGAAGAAGATGCAATGATGGCGGCATGTCAGAGGTGGGCATCTTGTCGTGCCGGCTCGGTGCAAACCCATCGTGCTTCGGATCGAAACCGTGGTATGCCACGACGGCTCATCGTGTCCACCGTGCCGGGTCATGCCGGTCCGACTCACCTTTGGCGAGCCCAAGTTCGGCCCATTTGCGCTTTGTGCCTGCTTCGTGCCGTGCCGGCCCAGGTCCGACTCATTTTCACTATCGTGACGAGCAAAGAAATAAAACAAATTACTACTACTAAAGTACCTATTTTAATTACATAAGAGACTAATCACATCAACAAAATGTCAAACATAAATGCAATGCTTGAAGATGCCCTGAATCAACAATATCTACCAACTTTTAAGCCTTAATCTGTGATTTCGTGCTGCTCGCCGCTCGTCGTCTTGCGGCAAGGGCCCTACCAAATCGCCGTGCCGTGTCGTCGCCCGTCGTGAGTTCCGGTTCCTGCCCGACGACCCAAGCTCTGATTGCGGTCAGGCCGACCCTAAGACGAAACCGTGTCGTGCCGTGCTTTGCACTGGACCATCCCATCGTGCTTCGGGCCGGCCCAAAAGAGCCCGGCCCAAGTGCCCACCTCTAGGCACGACCCACGGGGAGAGAGCCTTTGTTTGTTTGCTCAACAGATAAATAATTGTTAGGAAACCGATTGACGTATCCTATATGGACTCTTCCTTATCTCTAAGCAGAACCGCTATATATAGGAGGCAGGGGGTCACCCCATTGTACACAAGCAATGAAAATAATAAAGCAGAGCAGTTCCTCCTCATATTGTGTCTCTCTCCCTCTCTCTCTATTCTCCAGTTTAGATCTATTAGGCAAACCCGGACTATTTGATAGCAAGGTTGTCTAACACGTTATCAGCACGAAGCTCTACCGGAGAAAGATTGAAAGGTGAGAAAAAGACAAGAAGTAAAGGATCGTCGACAACGACGAACGACTACTACCGGCGATTGATCGCCCGATCCGATCTGCAATCAACTCGCCATCAAGCCGGCATCCACTCGGATTGCCGAAAGAAAAAGTCCTACGCAGCTCTATCCTACGCGATAGCCTACCAAAAAATAGATTAGAAAGGTGAGAAACAGAAGATTGAATCTAATAGCTCGTTCAATTCTTTACGCGCATCTATGTGGCACGAAGCTACGAGTTCGCGGTGTTTCTCTAGTACATAGTATGAATGCATCTAATCGTGGCATGAAGCTACGAGTATGCATCTAATCTACACATCTAAGTACCGTGTTCTTCAACGTGGCACGAAGCTACAAGTTCACAACAACTTTCGCAGATCGTAGCATGAAGCTACAGATCGCTATAGTACATCGGCACGAAGCCCTATCACGGCTAACAGCGATGCGTGGGCACGAAGCCATCACTACATGCACGTTTAATTGGCATGAGAACACGAGTGGTTGGGATTTGATTTTGGTAATGAATAAGCAGACATGAGACAATTGGTGTCTAGGAAAACACACATGAGGTTTGGTTCTTTAATTGGCACCGGAAGCGGAAGTGCTCCCTCCTCATGTGAGCCCTAGGGCAAGTTGACCTGGCCAAGAGTCGAATTGACGGAGATATTCGTTACCTGTTTTCGCTCCCAACCAACGAGAGTTACATAAGTTGTAATTAGCATTACACCGCATTTAATTTATGTTGGAATTTATTTTCTGTTATCAAGTAATGATGAAAAAATTACCTTAATATAATTCATTGGAAATTCAAGTATGCCGCACGAAGCGGCCACCGTCGCGCCAAGAAGGCCGACGTGCATGGAATCGACCAGACGCATGAAGCCGCGCTATATGCCCGATCGCCTGGCCGATCGTGCACACAAAGCCAATCGCGACGTATGAATCCGATCGCTGCGAAGCCGATCACGCACATGAAACAGATCGCATGAAGTCGATCATGCATATGAATCCGATCGCATGCACGAAGCCGATCGTGCACATGAAACAGATCGCACGAAGTCGATCATGCACATGAATCCGATGGCATACATGAAGTCGATCGCGCGCATAAATCTGATCGTATGCACGAAGCCGATCACATACATGCACGAAGCTGTATTTATGAATCTTTATGGATATTTATGAATCTGTGTATATATGAATCTTGCATTTATGAATCCCGTAATTATGAATCTTGTAATTATTGTTTTCTTTTAGTTTACTGGAAATTCATGAGAATTTGTTTTATGCATTTATGAATTTTTGCAACCACTATCTATTAAATTACACGAAGTAATCTAAAGAAAAAATCTTGTGAATATGCAAATACCTGGCATTGTCAAACGTGAGTTTGAAGAACTGACCCCGAATGGACAGAACTATCTCACATGGGCATCAAATTTGAAGATCATGCTTGCGAGCAAGAAGCTCCAAATGTGGCTTAGGGTCCTCGTAGGACGCACAACCTAATGCCGAGCAAAATGATCAAACTTTGCCCTTTCTCAAACATCACCTTTCAGCCACTCTGAAGAATGAATACATGGCTGAGGTGAGTGTACTTGAGTTATAAACTGCACTTCAGAAGCGGTTCGAGAAGCTCAAGTCCGCCATCTTGCTCTAAGCACAGCAAGATTGAATTCGCCTGAAATTTTGCAGACTCTGAGCAGTGGTTGTTAATGAATTTTGAATAATGAATTGTAAGCTCTCGAAGAGCATACATTTTCTTTTCTCATGAATAGAATTGCAATTTATTCTTTATTTCAGTATTATATATTTGCAGGTAATATTTTTGAATTACTTTGCCACTGTATGATTAGAATTATATTTCTTTTCATTGAGAAATTGTGTAGCGCCCAAATAGAGGAGATATGCATTGTTGATAGTAGACAAAGCTAATACCATCTTAAGAGAGTCGAAATACTTCCAGACGATCACGAAGAACGCTGGAAGGATTACGAAAATCGCAGGAAGCGATACGCATATAATAGGCTCTGGAAAAGCCACAATTATATTACCAATGGGTACAACTTTGGTAATTGAAGAAGCCCTTTTGTACCCTGAATCAACACGCACTCTCTTAAGTTTTCAATGATATCCGCGCCAATAGGTTTCACGTAGAAACCAATGAAGAAAATGGCAAAGAGCATTTGTGCATTGTGAAGCACGCGGAATATGAAAAAAAAATGGTATTAGAAAAATATCCCTCATATGAATCTTGGTTGTACTACACGAGAATCAATACACACGCAGTGTATACTTGTTTAGAAGCTCTGAATTATTTTCCTTTATGGCATTGTATATTTAGGTCATCTTGGTCTTAGAATGATGAGAAATATAGTTAACAACTCATAAGGTCATGGCATTAATGTTAAAAATTTTCCGAATCATGAAGATTTTGTGTGCCATGCATATGCCACCGGGAAATTAATAACTAGACCCTCTGTTATGAAAGTGCAAAAAGAAATCCCTGTATTCCTGGAACGCATTCAAAGGGATATTTGCGGCCCGATTCAGCCCTTGTCGGGCCGTTTCGATACTTTATAGTGCTCATTGATGCTTCCTTGAAATGGTCGCATACATGTTTGCTGTCAACAAGGAATCATGCATTCGCAAAGCTGATCTCGCAGATCATCAGAATTAAGAATGCTTTTCCTGATCATCGCGTGAAGTCCATTCAAATGGACAATGCCGGCGAATTTACTTCCAAGTCATTTGATGATTATTGCACAGCAACTGGAATAACTGTTGAGCACTCTGTACCGCATGTCCATACGCAAAATGGACTAGCTGAAGCACTAATAAAGAGGATTAAGTTCATAGCCCGACCGCTCTTGCAGAGTTGTAACTTGCCCAACACTTGTTGGGGACACGCAGCAGCACTCATCAACTATAGATCATCGGCCTACAACATCCATTCACCAATGCAATTAGTACAAGGGGTCATCCCGAAGATTTCCCATCTTAGAAAATTTGGTTGTATGGTATATGTACATATACCACCCCCACAGCGAACTGTAATGGGCCCTCTCCGTAAGTCTGGGATATACGTTGGTTATGAGAGTGCATCCATAATCAGGTATTTTGAACCCATGACTGGAGATTTGCATACAGCCCGATTCGCTAATTGCATCTTTGACAAGGATCGTTTTCCCGTCATTAGGGGGAGGAAATGAACCATTGGATGAAAAATGCCGGGAAATCATATGGCATTCCTTTGGGATCCCCGCGTATGACCCTCGCACTAATGAAGCAAATCAAGAAGATTTGCAGTGTTTAGCAAATGAACTGCCTGATCATTTTTGTGATCTGAAGAGCGTGGTTAAGTCGCATGAACCAGCAAGAAATGCACCAGAGAGGGCTGAAATACCAAAGAAAGTAGAAGGTATCCTCATCTGCTCAGAGGCCTCAAAGAAAAGAACAGGAAATCTAGCTTCTCAAACCCAAAGTACCGGAGACGTCTGGGGGAAAAGCTGGGCAAGAGGACTTACCATAGCCAATCACAAAAATGCCCCAAAGCAAGAAGGGGAGCAGTTGAGACACAGGCTGGAAAGAAGCCTGTGGAAAAGGCAATTCTAGATTCGAATCTTCAATTGGAAGAAGCCGCCGGAAATAATGTGTGCGCACACATTGGCAGAGAAAAACTAAAGGAACTTGCTCCTGGAATGGGAAATAGCAATGAAGAGCAAGTAGAAGTGCATGAAGCACCCCATGACGAAATGGCCATAAATTTTGTAATAATTGGAGAATCTATGAATAGAGCAACAACCATTGCAAGGCTTGTTGTTCAAGGTTTCACTCAACGTCCTAGGGTTGATTATGAAGAAACCTATTCTCCGGTCATGGGTGGAATTACCTTTAGATACTTGATCTCAATGGCAGTCAACTTGAAGTTGAGAATGAAGCTAATGGATGTTGTCACAGCGTATTTGTATGGAAACTTGGATTCGGAAATATACATAAAAGTACCGGAAGGTATCCCTATCCCGAACCAAGACAGAGCAAACAGAAACCTATACAGTGTGAAATTGGAGAAATCACTGTATGGACTGAAGCAGTCGGGAAGAATGTGGTACAATCGCTTGAGTGACTTTCTTTGCAAGAAAGGCTACTTGAACAGTGAAGATTGTCCATGTGTGTTTATACAACGATCCCAGAATGGATTTTGTATAATCTCCGTCTATGTAGATGACTTGAACATCATTGGGACGGATGAAGAAATTGAAGAAGCATGCACATACTTGAAATCTGAGTTTGAAATGAAAGACTTGGGTAAAACCAAGTTCTGTTTAGGCTTGCAGCTTGAACATGTCCAAGGCGGAATCTTGGTACACCAATCATCCTACACGCAGAAAGTGTTGGAGAGATTTGGTTTTGAGAAAGCATACCCATAAAGACACCAATGGCTCGGAAGGTCACTCCAAGCGGACCTAGATCCATACAGGCCTAGAGAAGAGGGGAGGAAGTCACGGGAGCGGAATTCCAATATTTGAGTGCAATTGGAGCGCTCATGTACCTTGCAAATAGCACTAGGCCGGACATTGCGTTCGCCGTGAATTTGCTAGCACGGTACAGTGCAGAACCCACCAAAAGGCATTGAAAAGGGGTGAAGGACATCTTCCGTTACCTTCAAGGAAGCAAAGACCTCGACTTGTTTCTGAAGAAACAATGAATTGAATTTAGTTGGCTATGCCGATCTTTGGGTACCTATCGGACCGCATACTAGCAAGTCACAACCGGGTATGTTTTTCTTTGCGGTGGAACAGCAATTTCTTGGAAGTCGTCTAAGCGGACTCTTGTCTCAACGTCGACTAACCACTCGTAAATCATTGCATTGTATGAAGCCTCTCGGGAATGTGCATGGCTTGAAGAATGGTTCACCACATCCGAGAAGTCATGTGGCACGAACATGGAACAAACCCCCACTATTATCTATGAAGATAATGCGACTTGTGTTGCACAAGTGCAAATGGGATATGTGAAGAGTAACCTTACAAAGCATATCAACCCCAAGTTCTTTTATGCCCATGAAATGCATAAGATGAACGAGATAAAGATCTTGCATACTAAGTCGTGTGAAAATCTCACCATTTATTCACTAAGTCACTCCCGGCATCTTCCTTTGAAAGATGTGTTAGAGGAATCGGGATGATGAGGCTTAGATAAGTGCAGATTTCAGGGGAGAATTTTCACATACTCCTACATAAATCTCGAACATGAAGTTTGAGTACCCAACGTGAATCTTGAAGATTAACATTGAAGTTTGGGTGGATTGTACTCTTTTCCTTAAGTAAGTTTTTCATTGAAGTTTTCTTACCTAAGGTTTTTGATGAGGCAATCCGTGCAACACAAATAAGCGTGTGCTATGTACTCTTTCTCCAATTATTTTTCCCACTGGGTTTTTATGGAGTTTTAATGAGGCATATGCATCTCGCAGTGAAGAGTCCAAGGGGGAGTGTTAGGAAACCGATTGACGTATCCTATATGGACTCTTCCTTATCTCTAAGCAGAACCGCTATATATAGGAGGCAGGGGGTCACCCCATTGTACACAAGCAATGAAAATAATAAAGCAGAGCAGTTCCTCCTCATATTGTGTCTCTCTCCCTCTCTCTCTATTCTCCAGTTTAGATCTATTAGGCAACCCTGGACTATTCGATAGCGAGGTTGTCTAACAATAATCACACTCGCTCGACTGTTTGCTTCTTTTCCTGTTGTTTTCCCCTTCTCCAAGGTGCTAGTTTGTCAGATAATGCAATAGGAGTACATGCAAATGTTTGACCGACGTCAACGTGGAGTAACTTTTTATATACTGAGTATCTGTGTGCGTCGCAAGGGATTTTACATAGTTAATATCGTAAATTCTAAACTTCTGAGAACAAAATAACCTAAGTTCCACTACAGAATAATAATCATGCTCCAAGCTTGATGCGTACGCATATACGTTGGTGATCCCATGCTTTGTGGAAAATCCTCCAAGAAACATACGGAGATACATCCACATAAGATCGGATGGTTGGTGAAGCTCTATCATCACCGCTAAGCGCAAATTTTAAAAGAGTAAATAAAGATTACGGCAATCTTGTTTGGTTGGTGCAACCGTTCCTATATTGTGGTGTTTCCCTCGGCTGTTCTTTTTTTTTTCCTGAATATCCGTGTGGCCAGAATTTTTAAAACCATAATCTAGGTCAGAATTTTTTTTAAATAATATTATTTTAATCAAAATTTACAGAAATAATATACCGAAAAAGAAAATAGCAAAACTACCCCCCTGTGTCCATTTGAATTGGCGACAGGGTCCTGTCGCCATTTGAATTGGCGACAGGGTCCTGTCGCCAATTCAAATGGCGACAGGGGGCATCCAGCCTCTGGCTGCGTGGGGCAGCAGTGGAAATGTCGAGTTTGCCCCCTGTCGCCATTTCAAATGGCGACACCCCCCCTGTCGCCAATTGAAATAGACATAGGAGGGCAAACTCAATAAATTAAGGAAAAAACATATTTAGCTGTGATAATTGATGTTGTAATGTATAAAATTACAATTATGAAGGAAAAGTAATGTGAAAGGGTGAAAAAATATTATTGAACTGTATATACTTTAATATATATATGCAGCACATGTATAAGGAAATTTTGGAATTCTATACACAATATTTACTGTATTTTCAAATCTGTATAACATTTTTGTGTAAGAGCGAAAAACCCAACCGTATTCGCTCTGTTGGATCATGAAACACGAAATTGCATCTCGGTATATGGAAAACTGACATGTTTTATTCGGTCAACGCTAAACCGAAAATTGGTGTATTTGGAACACGAAATGACAATAGTGAATAAGACCTTCTCCGGTTCACCCTAACAAGGCCACCAATCTATTTTTTTTGTTTATTTCGGATTTTTGAAACCGAGTTGATAAAAATGCAGATAAGTTTCGATGTACTAGTCACGTTAAATTCGACTTTTTCATAATCGATTGTTGCTTATTTGTATTTTCGAAAACCAGTGACTATGTATCCATATGACATGATGAAATTTGATATTTTAATGCTGGAGAATTCTGAGCTCCTCACGAAGGTGTTACATTTTACGTATATGTCAAGAAAACCAATGTCAAGAACCAAACATTGCAAATTCAGAGGGTTGTACAACTTGTACATGCATGGATAATTCCAGTCTAATAGGTGGCTTTCATGGCTCAACAGAAAGGAAAAGAATCAATCAAAGAAGGCTACCAATTGATGGTGATTTTACGATCATTGTGAAAAGCACGTATATGCAGTAGTAACGTTAGGAACAAAACTCAACGTTAGTAGTGCACATGTAACGAAAGTTTAGATGATGAAAGGAGCAACGGATTATATTACAATGACATTACAACAGTGACCATATTCCTAGGAGAAGTGACGATAACACTGGTTGTCATGGTGGAACAAGTGATCGTTCCGTCTATGTTTGTAGAGTGGGAACGATGCCATACATTTTCTACACATTACATCACCCGTCATTCTTTTGCGATTTGTTCTCGGACACCGCTCAATCTCTCCTATGAAAGAGCTCCATGGCCGTGGCGGTGCTCCCGATTCTTTGCCGAATGGGTAGCCTATGCCGTCGCCTCTGGGGTATAAGAAGTAACTTGGTTGTGTGCATTCGTGGAGTTACGCCCTCCCATATGGGCATGCCATCCCGATTTCCGCGTCCCCTATGTTAATACCGCTCGGGTTCCACGATGGTCTCTGTAACGGCAAGGATTTCTTCCGTTGTGCGCATCTCGGCATTTGCTTCCCCTTGTCCCTACTTAGAGTGGAGGAACCCTCTTCCACTTACGGTTCCTTCTTGAGACGTCTTCTTTGTTTCGCTCGCACTCCACTATGTGGTGCGAGAGGTGCGTGTTGGGCTTGTCCTTGTATAATCGGAAGCGTGCCTGCAGTCCATACAGTATGTATCTTGTGGTCGATTGCAAAATACCTTGGGCGTACTCGAGTGCGGCTTTTCGGTAAAGTAGCACCACGGAGAGGGTTGCTCCCCAGTTATCCCATATGGGAAGTTTGAGATGTGGGTGGTGCGCTCGGATCCACCCAGTTGAAGTAGGCGCACCATTCATCCTCGGCCAAGGGGCACCGGTAGAATCTTCGGTCCGCTAGATCCCCTTGGCAGGTATCAACGACTGCTTGTAGGTCGTGATCGCAAAATTCGGGGCTTTCGGGTGCGGGCCCTTGAGGAGGTTTCTCGTTTGACTTTATCCATTTTGCAAGTTTCTTCTTAAAGTCCTGTATGCGACGAAGCGGTTTAGAATTACTACTTTGTGACTGTGTAACATTAGCATGTCGCATGAAACTCACCGATTGGTTGCTCTCTTGCCCACCGGCCCTAAACTCCGGTCGATCTAGAAGGGGGACATATCCCGGCGGCCTCTCCCACCGGGTGAAGTTCTCGGGCGAAGTGGGGTAGGCGTCGTGGCAGTTGTTGAGAAATTCGTAGTCACGCGTCGTTCGGCCGTCGATCCATTGGAAGAAGCAACACCGGTCCATGCGCTACAAAAGAAAACGACGCATGAAATGGTAGTGGTACCCTTAATCGTAATGACACGATGAGGTTTACCTCATAGCCGTGTACTGCTTGATAATGGCGCGGCGGCCGTAACTCCGTGGTTAGGCGCATCATCTTCGCCGGAAGGTTGCAGCGCAATTAGGTCGGGGCAACTCGGAAGAAGCGGAGCGTCAACACAACTCGCATCCGGGTATTCGGGGTTAAGTTTCGCTTCTTGAAGAGGCGACGGTAGAGAACGACATCGTAGCCTAATTCGTGTGAAGTGTGCGAGAAGTTGATTGTCGATCTGTTGGTAATGGAAGTGTATCCCTCCACCGGTTTTATAGTGGTGGCGAGCTAGATAACTTTGTCATCCACTTGGCAAAGATGCATGACCTGTCTCCCTCTCCGAAAGCTGCACAACTGTCACATCATTAGCAAAGTGAACGACATGGCACGCATTTCGCAAAGCCGCATCACCTCGCCACGCCGTGAAAGCCGCGACATCGTGGTCCAATAAGTCTGAGAAAGCCGACGATGGCGTGTTGTCAAGTCGCATTGAGGGTGACCGGTCGTGCAGCTTTTATTGAGGGTGGCAGTCGTGCAGCTTTTATTGAGGGTGGCAGGTCATGCGGCTTACATTGAGGGTGACTGGTCGTGCGCTTTTGATTGAGGCCGGTAGGTCGATGCGGTTGAGGGTGATAGGTCGCGCAGCTTTGTGTTGTCTCGTGGTCCAATGCATGTTGGAAGTTATTTTTTGGGCCGGATGTACCAGATGTGCTATTTGGTATACGGACTACCATATTCCGTAAAAATATCTCAGTTACAACTCTCTTCGCATATAAATTCTCAACGCCCAATAACCCTAAGTATTACATTCGCGCACGAACCCTAACGATGAAGGATTTTCGGCCGCCCGTAGAAATGCATGTTGGAAGTTATTTTTTGGGCCGGATGTACCAGATGTGCTATTTGGTATACGGACTGCCATATTCCGTAAAAATATCTCAGTTACAACTTTCTTCGCATATAAATTCTCAACGCCCAATAACCCTAAGTATTACATTCGCGCACGAACCCTAACGATGAAGGATTTTCGGCCCGTAGAAATGCATGTTGGAAGTTATTTTTTGGGCCGGATGTACCAGATGTGCTATTTGGTATACGGACTACCATATTCCGTAAAAATATCTCAGTTACAACTCTCTTCGCATATAAATTCTCAACGCCCAATAACCCTAAGTATTACATTCGCGCACGAACCCTAACGATGAAGAATTTTCGGCGGCCCGTATAAATGCATGTTGGAAGTTATTTTTTGGGCCGGATGTACAAGAAGAGCAATTTGGTATACTGACAACCAAATTCCTAAAAAATAACTCAGTTAAAACTCTCTTCGCATATAAATTCTCAACGCCCAATAACCCTAAGTATTACATTCGCGCACGAACCCTAACGATGAAGAATTTTCGGCGGCCCGTAGAAATGCATGTTGGAAGTTATTTTTTGGGCCGGATGTACCAGATCTGCTATTTGGTATACGGACTACCATATTCCGTAAAAATATCTTAATTACAACTCTCTTCGCATATAAACTCTTAACGCCCAACAACCCTAAGTATTATATTCGCGCACGAACCCTAACGATGAAGGATTTTCGGCGGCCCGTATAAATGCATGTTGGAAGTTATTTTTTGGGCTGGAGGAAGTCGTCAAACCATGAAAGGCGGATTCATTGAGATAAAACATACGAAAAGATAAACCAGTTGAACAAAGTCACTGTTCCACAGAAAGAACTGATAGTACTAAAAGATAAAACTAAAGCAAAAACTAGCTACGGCCCCTGCGAGGGGCGACGCCACGTGTGGCCCCAGGCCTCCTCCGACGCTGAACATGCCCGGCTGAATATGTCGGTGGTCGCCAGGACCTCCGCGAGAACTCCTTGTTGTGCGACGTGGTGGAGTCGGAGTAGTGTAGGGGTGTTGCGTCGACTGACTGGGTCCGGGCGCGGGGTCGACTGCGCTGGCCGATCGGGTCCGGCGCGAGGCGAGCCGCGAAGGACCAAGGATATCCTCCATCGCTTTCTTTGGGGGTGAAGCCAATCGTGAAGAACATCGGTGTCGTCAACGGGGCTCGAGCCGCCAGAGTGGAGTCGCGCTACGGTCATCGGCTACCGTTGAAAAATGTTTCACGTTAGCACACATAATGTAAAAATGTAGTAGACAAGGGCAGAGCGTAAAGGTGTACTGTAGTGGCTGCTGCCACCTGGAGCCCCGGGTACATCGGGAGGAGGCGAGTGGCGCAGTTGCTTGGTGCGGTGTGCGAACCGTCGCCGCGTCACGCGGACGAACGGCCGGGACTGTGCCGCCACATCGTCCCTCAACCTCGTGCCCGACGTAAGGTGGACGATGCGGCGGTCTTGTCGACAACACCTGCTGACATCGCTCTCACCGATGTATGGTCGCGTTGCGTGTCGATAGCTGCTACCATCGAGGCCGGCGTCGTCGTGCACCTCGAGCAATGTCACCCTGTGAAAATGGCTTGTTAGTTCTATGCAGGCAGGATATACAACTTGTGGGAGCAAGTACTAACCACGCGGTGAAAAGCAGAGTCCGGCTGTGTAGGGTAGGTGTCCGCTGTGGAGGGAACGTGCCTCGGAGGTGACTCCACCACACGCACAACTCGAACGCAGCGTGTCGCGGCTGTACCACGGATGTAGTCGCCGTGACGTGGCGTGGTCGTAGGCGATCTCCTCGTGCACGTCTGCCAAAGCCTGCGCCCACTGCTCAACATGAGGAATCATGCGTGTTGCCCAGCTCGTACCAGGGCCTAAGCCCTTGCGTGTCAGTCTGCATTAATCGATTTCCAACGAAAACTTCATTAGTAAAATATGCAATTAAATGAGATATTAAATAATTGTAACAGAGATGGAAAGCAATACTAACGAGTGGACGCTAGCCGGGATGATGGCACCTGCGGTGGGGAACTCGGACGGAGGCCAAGCTGCCGCATGACGCGCGGTGGGCGTGATACGTCTCAACGCACACGCGTCGAAAACCAAGTGACGCCGTGTGAGCGATTATCTTGGCGTCAACTGGCCTGCGGCGAAAGTCCTGAGGAGCTCGCGCGTCGACAAGCTCTGGAAGGTAGGGCCGCCAAATGACGCGGTCATCATCGGTAGTCAAACATCGCTACGTACTCAGGGTACGAAGCGTGCGACGTAACTGGGGCGAAAGTGGGCTGCAAAAACAAGGAATACACCAACGTTAGTACAGAATAGTATTGATAAAAATTATTTCACAAACAAGGTAATATATTATGTGGTACTAACCCTTCGGCGACACCACAAAGACCCCATGGTAGGGCGGTCGACCTCATCTCCAACTGCCCGGTAGAAATCGTCGCCATACGGCTCCAGGTCTATATGTGGACGTCCGATCTGGAACCTCTCGAACGACCACAATCGAAGCGATAGCGGACACCAGCGAACGGATGAGTCCGAGGTGCGACGGCACCCATCGCAAAGAGCACGGTAGGTGGCCGCCAGTACTGCCGGTCCCCAAGCCAGCTGTGGGATATGATCCATGTCGGCCTCCGCGATCGTCCTGGCGAACTGGATCAAGTGCTTGTCGACGGTGTCTCCGTGGCTCGAGCTGAACATGACCCAGCCGAATAGCCAGATCAGGTACGCCTCGAAGTGGCGGGTGACGACGTAGTCCTCCGCGTCGGCCGCCATCCTCTCGGGCTGCAAAAGGCTATGGTTAGCGGCGAATCGAAGCGGATAAAAACTACAAAATAAAGCGCAACTTACATAGAATCGAACCAGCCACTTCGCGTAGGGCCGTGCGTAGAAGTGAAAGTCTTGTACCTGCCGGTATCACACTGCGAACCGGTGCAGGAGGTCCGTCTGCCGGTCGAGGGTCGGCGTCGGCCGCACCACCGCCCCCACGAGCAAGGTAGGCCCGATGAGGTAACTCACGTCCTCAAGTGTGGGCGCCATCTCGCCACGGAAGGTGGAACGTGCGTCTCAGGGCGCCAACGGTCCACCAAAGCGGTCGATAAGCTTTGGTCAGACGGAACCTCCTGGAGGAACCTCGCCTGTCCTGGGCGTCAGCCACGGTAGCCTCCACCATCCTGGCTAATGGAAGCAACCCCGATGCCCTCAACCTGCATGCAAATATTGTAAGTACGCTGCTTGCACACATAGATGACAGTACATTGAACTTATAGAAAAGTCCCATCCACGCATAACAACGGACGGCAATGTCTGAATGCGTTGATACACGCACCGAAAGCAAAGAATGCCCGCTTGAGCAACATCTTCCCAGGGAAACGCTGTGAAGGTTGCTCGAAAATATCGACATAAGTCCCAGCATTCCTTTCCTTGATCACCTGAAGCAACCCTGGCAAATTCTGATAGGAGTCTTCGTACGTGCCAAACCTTGCTTCCAATGCCTTCGCATAGCTTATCGTGTACTGATACCTCTGCTCTATTGCAAGTATGATGGCACGTGGCTCTAAATCCAGGTTGCCCACAATCTCCCCGTACATTACATTGGCAACAAAGCCGGAAGATATATTTCTATGCGATTGTGTAGACTCTGTCAGCACACATGCATGCGGCACTACTATAGAACACTTCCAAATTGTGTCCCATTTAGGTTGGTAAGCATGGACACGCCATGGGCAACCTTCCATCTTGCATCTGACATCATACACCCGCTGATCTGACTTAGCAACCCAGAAGGGTCTACGCAGTGACATCGCCCATGCCGTGGATCGCTTCTGCACCTCACCTTTATCCTTGTAAATTGCATCTTGCCGCACCTCATTCCGATCGTACCCCCATTGGACATCTTCACCCTCGTTGACCATCAGTCTGTCGAACCGACACTCATCCCACTCCGCGGGGAAAGGCTCTTCATCCTCTTCATCGTTACTTAAATCCTCGTAGTCCCGGCTCTCTGCGTCCATTGATATCACCAGCGATTCAATATGTTCTCCCTCGTCTGCCACACCCATTGGTTCCTGCACGTCTGCCACACCCATTCGTTCTGTGACGTCTTCCATTGGAACACCAACTTCCTCACCTTGCACCGCCTCTGAGCCGAACTAACATCATGCCTCACTGAGTATTCTCTTGCTTGGCTGCTCTCCCCAACTTCCTCCTCTTCGTCACCAACAACCTCCTGCTGTTCCTCACGGATGCCCTCTGCTTTCTCAAATGCTTGCGCCAACAATACTAATGGCCATCCTCTCTCAATCGCTGCTCTGACATACGAACTCCATGATTTCGGACCTGTAATTTCAACTAACTCCCAGTACGTACAGTTCCGTCTCCGACACCCTACTCCGTGCAGCTTCACACCATGCAACTCACGGTCCAACGAGAATATTTGGTATAACCATCTTCTAACTGTGCTCCATGAACGCTCCGCTGGACGTGACAGACCAACTACGACACTTGGGAAATGACTTAGTTCCACCCCTTCCACACCCATGTTCGGAATTCCCTCTCCGTAATATATTGTAAACTGCACTCGTTCATCCATACCTGTCAAACATTTCATGAAATTCTTACTGTGTACGACACAAACCTTTTAGACAATGTACTTATGCTACGTATAGACTTTCGATATGTGAAAAAACTATTTTTCAGTCTTTAATACCAATTTTCTGAATTTATTTACTGATTTCTAAAATTTAGGAAAGAAGGAAAGGCAAAATCATAATTTTTACCTATTTTTTAGGAAATTGTTCATGGCATTTTCCCGGCCCATGCAATCATCGCCGTGCAAAGCATCGAGGCAAGCTCGTGCGGCCGGCCGGTGAGCCAAGGCAAGTGTGACACAGCCGACGGGGCTGAGGCGAGCAAGGCCGAGGCAAGCGCGGCAAACACGGCCAACGGGGCCAAAGGCGGTCGTGGCCGAGGTGAGCACGGCGAGCAAGGCCGGCGCGGCGGGAGGTTTGGTCCTATATCGCGAAAACATCGCGAAGTCGCTAAACTAGGCGAGCAAGGCCAAGGCAAGCGCGGCAAACACGGCCAACGGGGCCAAAGGCGGTCGTGGCCAAGGTGAGCGAAGCGAGCAGGGCCAGCGCGGCGGGAGGTTTCTTCCTATATCGCGAAAACATCACTAAGTCGCTAAACTAACGCTAAGTAGCATGGAGATTTGTTCCTATATCGCGAAAACAACGCTAAGTCGCTAATTCGAAAACAACGCTAATCGCTAAATTTTTGCTAAGTCACTAAGTCGCGAAAACATGACAATACTACTCGCTAAATCACTAATTAATCAATCTAGTCACTAAGTTAAATAAAACATACAAGAAAGAAAAAAAATTTACTCGCAGACGCGATCTTCTTCTTCCTCCTCTCCCTCTCCTTCCTCCCTCTTCTCCCTCTCCTTCCTCTCTCTCCTCCTCTTTCTCTTCTTCCTCTCCCTCTCTTTCTTTTCTCTTCTTCTTCTCCCTCTCCCTCTCTCTTTTCTCTCGCTCTCCCTCTCTGTGCGAGTGCAAATGGCGAGATCGGTCTCGCAGCCGAACGGGTATAGGCTCCTGTCGCCATTCCATTTGGCGTCAGGCGCCTCGCACGTTAGGTATTAAATGCTGTCGCCAAATGGAATGGCGACAGGACGGGGGAAATTCCTATTTTACCCCCTGTCGCCATTTGAATTGGCGACAGGAGCTGCTGTCGCCAATTCAAATGGCGACAGGACCCTGTCGCCAATTCAAATGGACACAGGGGGGTAGTTTTGCTATTTTCTTTTTCGGTATATTATTTCTGTAAATTTTGATTAAAATAATATTATTTAAAAAAAATTCATCTAGGTCATGTTTGGATCCCTGGACTAATTGTTAGCTGACTAAAAATTAGTCCTAGTCTATGCAAACAGGAAAACTAATAGGTGGACTAATTTTTAGCCAATCCCTCAGCTAACAATTAGTCCATTAGTTGATAGGAGGGAGCTAATTTGGGCTAATAGCAGGTAACACGTTGGAAAAGTCTGAAATACCCTCGTGCTGGCCTTATCCTCACTTCCTCACCCGTGCGTCCGCTCCCCAATCCGTAATGAGAGGCAAACTTGACTTTTCTAAGAAATTAGTCCAACCTTTAACCATGTATCCAAACAATCTTAAGCTAATTTTAGATGGGCTAATTTTTAGCTGGCTAACAATTAGCTCTAGCCATTAGCCAGCTAACAATTAGTTTTAGGCCATCCAAACATGGCCCTAGTCTGGCTTTGATCCTGGACCGAATCTAGCACTTCTCAGGAGAATATCAGGCATGCATGCTTACGCGTTAAGTGGGTTACCGTGTTTATCGCGTTTTCAATGTCGTGGAACCTTCGATTAATTTATTAGTGTGTGTAGGAAACGAGCATGCATAAATGTAAGTGTGATGCGTGAGTATGGTATTTGTGGATTGTGTCCGTCTTGTACCCTAAAAAAATCTAGTTTGCCCAGTAGAGTATTGGATTCTTCACAACTGCTTCTTCGTAGTACCATTGAAAAATAAGCACGACATATACAACACACAATTCACAAGTTGGGGGGAACCACCTATTAGTGGAATGGTAAAACTGTAGGTGTATGATTTCACATGCCACACTTAGGTTGCGTTTGGTTGCCTCGATGAGAGGCTGGATGGGATATGGCCATCCAGTCTGGATGGAATGGATTCATTCAGATAGTTGTTTGGTTAGGTGGATAAAGATGAGCTAATTTTTTATTTGGTTGGATGGATGAAATGAGTTAATTTTTTGTTTGGTTGGATGGATGGGCTAGTTATGATGATCTCTGGGTGAGGTTACCTCTTCATGCAACAAATTTTAGCAGCATTGAATTAAAATGCCAAATCAACGTAAATAGTGACATAATTAGAAATGTTATTGCGTGGAGCAGTAACAAGAAATGGTTCAACAAAGCAAATGACCATGTGATATGAAAAATATTGGAAAGTAAATACCAATGAGCAATACATATCAGTCTGCCTTCCTTAGAAAAAAGATTCTACAATCTCCTCTTGCCAACATACACCAAATTTTAGCCCACAACATACATCAAATTTCAGCACAACATACACCAAATTTCAGCCCACAACATACAACAAGTTTCTCACGAACAACATACACCAAAATTTACCACATCATACACCAAATTTCTGCCCCACAATATACACCAAGTTCAGCAACAACATATATGCACCAAGTTTCTTAAATAGACATACAAGATTCTTTGCTTCAGTTCATATCAAAAGTAAATACAACTACCAATTTGTCATCATCCATGGAAGTGACTGGTCACATACCTAGCAACCCAAACTACCGTACCTGACACATCAAGTGTATTAAATGATCTAGCAATATGAGGATGCTCGATAAAATAGGCATAATAGTGAGAAACATGGGCGCCATAAAAACCCAGAAGGCTTTTTATATTTTGCTTCATATCTTTTGGAAGCTCATTGTCGTCGGTAGCCACCTTCTTGATAGTTATGGCAAGTCTATCAAGGCCAATTGGAGTATTGCTTGCAGCCCCGTGTCCTCTTCATTTGGGATTGTCTTGGTTTTCTTTGCTTTTGGAGCAGAGGACTCACCAACATATTGAGATTGTGTACCATCTTCAGTTGTGGCAGTAGCTTCATCGTTTCAATTTCAGTCACTCATGTAGCTAGACGGTCGCTTGATCCCTTTGCATACTTCCCCACAACCAAAGTGTTGCTGAAGATTGTATCCATCTCATGATAGTGCTCAATAGGCTAGTTTAGATACTCAGCATCTCCTTTGTGCGTCTAGAAAGCAAAAGAGAATAAGTTAAGCACAAAACCTTCAGGAAGAAGTAGCTCTATGGATGTAAATATGTTGCAATCTTCATGAAGTATCTCTATGGATGTAATATATGGAATAATAGTAGCATGAAGCAAAATGCATAATACATGATACAATCATACCTCAATATGGCCCATTTAATGATCATGATCAAGTGTAATAACACAATTGTCTTCATCCCATCCAGCACCACTCAATTTCTTGAGTGGTGCTGGATCTTTCCCCACTTCCTCTTCCATGTTCTAATATGGTTTGGAATATAATCTTCAGTAAGTATAAGCTTGAAATGCTCATTCAAACCTTTGGCACACGCATTAAGGTGTATCTTCTTGAACCCACTGGATGTTCTAGTGCCACCAGCCACTAAGTTGCACAAGTGGCTAAGCATCATGTCAGACATTACAAATGTCCATCTAACATGGCCACTCCCATCAGCTTTTACCCCAAAATTTTCATTAAGTTGTGCAAGATCTATGTCCTAGTATTTATAATGACATTATAGAAGAAATTTCAGCATGTATAATGACAATATAGGAGAAATTTTAGCATTTATAATGATAATATAGGAGAAATTTTAGCATGTATAATCACAACATTACAAATAAATAGTTCTTAACATCATTACAAATAAATGGTTCTTAACAATATTACAAATAAATAGTTCTTGACAACATTACAAATAGCACATACTAATTGCCATAGTGGTTCTGCCGATCTTCCCACATGTGATCGGCAATTCCCTGCCTAAAATCAACAATAAATCTATGGTCACTTGCTTGCCCAATATGTGAGGAAGCAGGGATGGGGTTAGATGGCCAATTGGTCTCTAGTAAAATGTATTCATCAGCCCCCTCATCTATAACCCAATTGTGAATAATACAACAAGCTACAACAATATCAACTTGAGTAGGAAAGGGGAATAATGGAGTGGCATCGTCAAGTATCTTGAACCGCCTCTTGAGTGACCCAAATGCACGCTCTACGATCACACGAAGAGAGGAGTGCCTAAGGTTGAACAACTCCTTCTCATCTTGCACAGGATTGTTCCCCCACTCGTTCAAGTGGTACTAAACACTGCGAAAAGGAGGCAAGAACCCGTTTGGCTCCATATCTCGCATCAACTAGGTAGAATTTTCTTAACATATGAGGCACAAGTGGGTCATATTTGCTTCATACAAATAATTGGCATAGAAAAATGAGGCTATATAATTAATGTATTACCTTATAGAACACGTAGGCCATTCTCATGCTCTAAAGCATCAGCTAACACTACAGCATCATGTGATGTCCCCTCCCAACTAGCCAAAACATATGTGCATCGAAGATCAAAATCTATGGCTGCCATCACATTTTGAGTACAAAAAGATTTTCTACCACAGAAGGAAGGTTTCATATCATTAGAAACAGAGGTCCTTATATGTGTACTATCAATAGTAGCTCCAATACAATCCTATTTGGTCAAGAATATATGCCAAAAGATTAGGAACCATACAATGTTGAGCCCAAAATTGTGTAAGGAGTAATAGCTTAATCTCATACCTTAAAGTATGGATCCCACCTTGGGTTCCCTGCTATTTTTGTTAGGGTCTCCAATGAAGGTGGCCTAAAGAAATCATGTCATAGCTCACCTATGGCGTGGACGACTAGTTTGAAGTAAAGGGTAACTGCTTCATTAGACCTACAAAAATTAGTGCTAACTAGCCTATTCCTAAGATTGTGTCCAATAGTGTTCAAGAACATCGCAACTTGGTCCTCAACACATACATGTATGGTGTCTCGAAGCAAGCCTTGATCTATCAAAAGTGTACACAACCAGAAGAAAGGTACTCTTCCAAACCTTAGCATGTTCACACAAGTTACATCATTCTTCCAAATTTTATTGTTTAAGTAATATCACAATAGTTAGACTGGTTGTTCTTACTTCCATTTGAGAAATCAATACTATGTGTAATATCCTGATATTATTTTTTATCAGCCGACACTACATGCATTGATTGAGTCAAGGAACTCCCTGGTGAAAGAACAAGAACTGATAATGAGTAATCTTTATGTGCAAATTGAAAATTTTCCAGTGTAGCTTTTAAAAACGAGTAATCTAATATAGCAAATTGATTTATACCATATTGTATAGGAAGAATTTAATATAGATCTGTAGCAAATTGATTTTATATCTCTTATCTCTTAACTAATAAAAGAAGGAGTTTACCCTTCCTTCAGCGGATCGTCCAACCCAATGCCTTAAGCCCAACTCCGGCCCATTTCCACGCCCTCCCCGCATGCTCCGCCGGCGTCCCTCCCCGCCTCTCCATGCCCCGCCGCCCGTGCCGTGGTTCGCCCCCTCGCTGCCCACGCCCTCCCCGCACACTCCGCCGGCCTCCCTCTCCGTCCAACGCTAGCATCGTAGCCCCTCTGCCCTCGCCCCACCCCATGCCCATCGCCCTCCACATTCCCGCTAACCGCGCACGTCGCCCCATGTTCCCCCAAAACCACAACCGTCGCTCCCCCTGCCGCCACCCCCATTCCCCCCAACCGCGCCCACCCCTCACCCCTCGCACCTGTCGCCTCATCCCCGCTCCCCCGTCCCTCCCGGATCGCACCCCGCCACCGCCTCCAGATCCACAATGACGACCCCGAGCTGGACGGCGGCGGGCCACCGCTCGTGGCGTGGCATGACATGAGCGGGCACCAGGGGCGTGGCCACCACGATCGAGCTGCAACGTCGGGGGCTCCGCGGCTACTTCTCGGTGGCCGGTGGGCTCCACGCACTAGCACTGCTCGATCTCTCCTTCAACGCACTCAGCGGCAGAGTTCTCGCGGCGTTCAGCCGCCTCGAGTTCCTTAGCCACGTCGCCCGTCTTCCTAGAGCCATCGGTACCTTGCGTCAGTGGCGATACGGCCGTCCACGCATTCGCGAGCACTGACTCGTGAAGCACCATGAAATCTGGCGCGGCGGAGCCCTCGAGGAGCTTCTTCCATTTCCATCGTGGCCATCGCATCCCCTTTGCCTCCGCCACCGCTGTCGCTCTCCCTCACTCCCACACTCCGTGCCACCATGATTTTCGGCTAGATTCACGCCCTGGCCAGCGAGATGAACCCCTTCCGGTGGCGTTCTCTCCCCCACGTCTACGCCCTTGTCCTGCTTCTTCTCGCTTCTCGCTCTGGTAATCTGATCTCGCCCAAACTTTCATCTCTGGTTTGATATGGTCATTTCGCCTCCTTTCAGCTTATTCTTACGATGTTGGTTTGCCCTTCCTCTCACCCTCGACAGGTGCCTTCCTTGGAGGCAGACGAGTCCACGCCAGGGACTCGGGCACGAGATCGGTGGCACCGCAGCTTCCTCGGTGTTCTCGCTCTTCAATCTCAAACCCCAGAGCATGTTCTAGACCGAATCCGTCATCCGCATGGGTTCGGTTCCTCCCTTCCTCCCGTCCTTTCTTGGCGTTAGGGGATTCTTGTTTGCTTGTTGCATTATGCGATTGGTTCTATGCTTACGAGGTTTTCTTGATTTTGGTAGAATTCGATGACTTGGAGGGCTTGGCGTCGTGGGACTCCAGCAAGAAGGCGCTGCTCAACTTCACAAGAGCTGGTGGGTTCTTGTGTTGCATGAGAATTGTTTTCTTGGCTTTGTGGATCATATTTGAAACAAACCAAATCAGAGTTTTTTTTTCCAAAACTATATGGTGTTGGGTAGCTTCCGCCATAGCCACTGTTCCTTTTTCATTTCAGATATCGCCACGACTGCGTGATAATGACAATTTAAACTGTTAGTTCAAGATGATATACTTTTGCCGATGGGCCTCTCGCCATTCTTTCTATCAGAGTATGACATAATCATGTTAAAACTACTGGTATGTCAGTACATATTAGCACTTGCTGACTCGATTCTGTATGTCATCTGTACTTTGTGACTCTTTCTAGCAACTATTTAGTTTTAGTTATGAGGATGCTAATGTGCAATTTCAAGGAAGTTTGAGTTCTATAGTAAGTACACAATTTGATTTGGCAGCTTTCATTGTTGGGAAGTATAGGTCTTTCATCAAAATAGGTAATTCTTCTGCACTTTTTTTAGGCATATTCTTCTATCCCTCATTGTACAATTTATATACAGAGTACATCAATAACTCCTCGACCTTTTTGCTTATATTGGATCAAACAGATACAAGACATCCTATGTAAAACAACTTTCTGTAAGTTCAAAGTTAAGCCAAGCTGTCATCATTATGGAAACCGGAATTTCAAATACTGGAGGTCCAACAATTGACTTTGTTCCTGAAAGACGGGTAAATGAGATGACATTTATTTGTGGATGGATGCATTATTGCCTTATAGACACTATGTAGCGATTTTGGTATGTCGAGGTTTCATCAGTTTGCCCCCAAGAACGGCGTCTTCACGATACTAAAAGGTTATTGCTAAACAATTTTCTTGTTATTGCTGAATATAGATATATTCTTGTTAAGAATATCTACCAAGTGTCCATCAAATGATTTAGGAAGTTATCCACAATCAGCATATGCGCTCTTCTTTGGATTATGGCTCTACATCTCTCATGATCGACCCGATTCTGATGAGGGGTTCATTTAAATGAGCCATTCAATGTACTCGTTTATTTGGGAGCACCTTTTCTTAATGCAGAAAGATTATTCTTTATGCTGCACTTTGATCATGATGTATTGATCTGAGGTGATCTACTTTAGAATCCTGGTTAACTGTGACTATATCGGCCATCTTGCATGTTATACCTTGATACTAATTCCTAATTTTATGGTTACCTACTTACCCCTGCAGAAAGCTTTCTCCCAACTATTGAATATCTATATTGGCTGGTTTAAGTGTCATTAGTTATGGTCATTTGTAAGAATACATTAACTGGAGCTGGAGCGGCTACGGGGGTGTTGCTGTCATGTTTTATAGAATTTTCATGCGGTCTAGAATGCACTGCTATGTCGAGTGCTAGATCACTAGGCCATATTTATTGGTATATATTTTGATTGCTCTTTCTTGTTTTGTTGGTTAGGTGCATCGCATTTAAGGGACATCTTTCATCAGATGGGCTTGATGGACAAAGATATTGTAGCTCTATCTGGTGGTCATACCTCTTTTGAAACATAAGCACCGATTCTTTGAGCATAATATCTCACAGCCAGGAATTGTTTTTGTAAGGAAGGGCTCATCCTGAAAGATCTGGATTTGAGGGTGCATGGACTAGGGAGCCACTTAAGTTTGACAACCCGTACTTTCTGTAAGTTCAAAGTTACACAATTTGAAGATCAATTTGGAGACGCTGGGTCATATTGTGTAATTTTCATGCTATAGATGAACATAACCAGTAGTGAAAAGCGGTAATCTTAATGAGAATTTTATTTTGTAAAGAAAGTGGAAACTTTGAATTAATTTGCTGGACAAGAAATATCACTACTAAATTGTGGACATCTTTTTCCAATTTGATTTCTTTACTAGCTTGCACATATATCGTTTGCTTGATGTGTATAATAGAAAACTGATGTTTATTGTACGGCTTGAGATCATGCTTGATGACATATATCACCTTTTTAGGAATCCGTTGCAACGCACGGGTACCCAACTAGTACTATATTATGGAGGAGAACTTGATTTAAAGGAAGTTCTTCATCAGGCCTCCCCTCCTGCTGTTGACTCCAGGCCGTGCCCTCTTGTTCCTCCTGCCTCCAACGCCGGGTTGCCGCCCTCTTGTACCGGGTCTCCACCCTCCTGCCGCTCTGGGTTGCCAACCTCCTGCGCCAGTACTCCGCTCTTCTGCCGCTCCGGGTAACCGACCTCCTGCGCTGGGTCGCCGACCTCCTGTGCTGGGCCGTCACCCTCAAGCCGTCGGTTGCCCCTCCTTGCCGTCCAGATCCGTGCTGCCCTCCAACCGTGCCATTCGGATCTGCCGTCACCCTCCAACTACGCCTCGCCTACCTCCGGCCGTGCCTCGCCTGCTCGATCT